>BRON01000006.1:0-1200000 GCA_024345305.1 Mrakia gelida
CCGGCTCAGTCCAAAGGTAGCGTAAGAACGGCGGAAGAACGACGCGTCGCAAATGCGATCAACGCAGCGTTCGAGTCCGAGTTCTCTGGATCCTTGCTGTCAACTCAGGCACAAAGCCTCTCCTGAGGCATCTGTTCTAGATGGCTCGTTCCTTCTCAGCCCGAGAGGAGTCTGAGCCGTCCAGGAGAGCCGCGTCCAGGAATCGCTTTCAGTGCGAGCCTCGTTTCTTTCTGATCCGCTCTCGTTTTCTTGTGAAGGGTGGTGGCTGATTCGGAAGATCCCGTACAACATCTACGGCTCCTCCGACTCGGTCATCCCTCCGCAGGAATCATCGCGGCACCTCATCAATACGCGAGAGTCAGTCACCGTCGACCCACGACGCGTCAACTTCTCCGCCCCGTCTTCCTTTCCTCTCTTCTTCAACTTTTATCTTTCTCTGAGAGGTTGCTGGTCGAATCGGTTGTCCCTTCTCCGATGAAGAGTTGGCGAGAGCAGAATCAACCGACACCTCCAGCGGTTGAGCACATCGTGATTGCGTCGCGTCTTTCGTCTTTCTCGTTCGCTTCGTCTCTTGCCTCTTCCTCCTCTGCTTCCCTTTCACTCCTCTTCGCGAATCTTCCACATCAATGAAATACAAATCAAATCAGATCATAAACGAACCCGAAACCAGAATCATAGAGCGAAAGCCTATACAACGAGAAACCCCAACCGTCGTCGTCGTCAAGAACCGATCCAAAACCTAAAGATCTATCTAGAGAGATCAAAATCCGTGTTCCCTTCCTAAGAGAGTTACCGTAAAGACCGAGACCGAACGAAAGAGAGTGAAGAGGAGGGAGGGAGAAACAGGAGCTCTGTCTAGCTAAGGTGGTGGATGGCCGAGAAACGGGAGCGAGAGCGAAACAAGGGGGGGGGGGGAAGGAGAAGGAGAAAGGGAAACAGATGCTACGAGAATGCGAGTCGAGTCGAGATGGATGCTTGGTGGTGGTGAGGTGGTGGTGGGTGTCGAAGGACGGGAACGACCGACGACGAAAGAAGGAAGAGGTTTACTGAACGATCTTCTTGGTCTTCTTGCAGACTCCCTTGGGAAGCTCGTAGTCCTCGACTCGGATTCCTCCTCCCCAAGGGGTGGCACCTCGGAGGGCAGCCTCGGGTCCCTGTGTGAAACGAACGAGCGAGAGAGAGGGACGGGTCAGAACGAGTCGCGTCGAACGAACGAAGAGCCAGGAAAGGGAAGGAAGGGAAAAACGTACCAGTCCTCGCTCAGTGAAGGCGGTCCAGATCTCGCAAGCGTTCTCTCCCCCGGTAAGGATCTTATCGGCTTGAACGATGGCGTCTCGGGCGTCGAAGAACCTGGAGTCGAGGGGAACGAACAAGCAGGACGAACGAGAAGTCAGCTCGACGTCGTCTTCTTCTCCTCCTCTTCTCTCCCTCCGTCGGCTTTTCGGAAACGAATAGTTGGATGCGACTACTCACGAAGGTCTGCAAGGCTGCAACTTCATTCCGTTGATGACCAGCTGAACGGCAAGGGTGTTTCCGTGCTTGGGGATGAGAGGCTTGACGAGTTCTCCGGCGACGTTGACCTCGGCGACGGAAGTGTAGTACTCGTTGGCGATGGAGGTGTTAGTAGGAGGGAAGAGGGTAGCGGAGAATCCGTGCTTGGCGATGAGAGCTTCGGTCATGACGAAGAGGAACTCGGCCCAGACCTCACCTGAGGACGAAGAACAAGAGCGAGGGGGAGGGTGGGTCAGCGAGGGCGAGCGAACGAAGAGGAAGCCGAGAGCACCAGAGAGAGGGAAGAGAAGATGGGACGAACCAATAGCGTGAACTCCGAAGTATCCGCTCTTATCGAGAGTCTTGTAGGTGCTGGGGTTGATGGTCTCGTTGAGCGAGTAAGGGTAGTTCCTGATTCCTCCCTCTCGGTTGGCAGCCCAGGCTCCCATAGGGTAGTCGGAGTACTTGGCGGAAGGCTTCCTGATCTGGGTAGCGAGGAAGTCTGCAGGCGAACGATTGATGAGGTGAGGAAGAGGGAGAAAGAGAGAAGGTCAGCGCGAGTTCGCAAGTTCGGGACACGAAGCGCGACGAGAGACGTACCTCCCCAACCCTCTCCCATTCCACCAGCTTCTCCCCATCCGAGGCATCCAGAGTTGGCGGGTCCACCGGTGAGTCGAGTAGAGAGACCGTGAGCGAACTCGTGGATGACGATACCGGCTGGAAGAAACGAGGATGAGAAGGGAAGACGAAGGTCAGTGACGGTCGTTCTCGGAGAGCTCGTTCGCTCGACCCGCGAGGAGATGAAGTGAGACAAGGAGGGAAGAGAGACGCACCTTCAAGATCACCATCCCTGTAAGGGGTAGCGGTGTCCCAGACGTACTGAACAAGCAAGGTCGAAAGGAAAGCCCGTCAGCTACAACTCCCTCATTCCTCGTCTCATCGCTCTCTAGAAGGATAACTTCAGCGAAAGTTGACTCACCATCCTCATCTTCCCATGCTGGCCATCAGGAGGGGTAGCGAAGTTGGCGTTGTTGGTTCCCGATCCATCCTGCGCGTTGGCGATGACGGCGTCGTCTCCCTTTCCACCTCGACCGTAGTTGGACTGCTGGAAGTTTCCGGCGAGCTCGTCGAATCCGAGACGGTAGGTGAGGTCGTGGAACTGGTGGCGAGCGAAGGGGCGCGGGGGAGAGAGAGGAGAGGGTGGAAAACAGGAGGAAGGGAGGAAAGGAAGTCAGTTCGCGACGAGACGACGCGAAGGCGAGAAATGAAGGGGAAACGAAGAGAAGGGAGTAAAGAAGAGAATGGGATATGGAGACCAACTGACCATGTTGCAAGTGTAAAAGAGCTCGGTAACAGCGAGATCCACGTACTCCTTGGGTCTCAGGCCCTCCTCCGCTCCGTACTCGAAGTCGAAGTTGAGCGACGAGTTGGCGAGAGGTCGACCGTTGCTGACGTAGTTGGACTGTCCCTCCCAGTTCCTGCACGACCACCGAAACGCACCACAGAAAGGGGACGAGGGAAGAGAGTCAGCGTCGTTCGTCGCTCTCTCAAGCGAGATCGTCTCGGTCGAAGACGGGAAGAGAGACGGGAGCGAGTAACTCACTCTTGAGCAAAGACGTTGTTTCCGATGGTAGTGGTAGTGTTGACCCATCCACCCTTGGCGGTGACTCCAGGAGTAGCGGAAGTGAAAGGCTCGGGGAGACCAGGGTAGGAGTGCCATCCGTAAGGGGAGGCGATCTCGTCGAAGGGAGCGGTCAAGATGGATCGTTCTCCAGAGACGGGATCGTTGATTCCGAAAGGCCAGACGTTGTAGGTCTCGACGGAGGCTGAGTACGAGGGCGAAGATAAGAAGAGGGGAGATAAAAAGTCAGCGAGATGAGCGAGGAAGGAGATGTATGCGCGCGAGACGACGAGAGAAAGAGAGACGAACGAGCAGGAGTCTTCCCCTTCTTAGGGCTAGGAGCGTCTCGAGCCCAGTCGACAGCTCCCACGACTTGTCCAGTCTTGACGTCGACCGTTCCCTCGTACCAGTTATCCTTCATCTCGACCTCGAACCTCCAAACCATCTTGAGTCCCTCCTCGGCGTCCTGGATCCAACCGACGGTAGCCTTGACGGGAGAGATCGCCTCGGGAACTCCAGTGAGGACCTCGACCCTCTTCTCGGCTCCTCCAGGGAGGAGAGAGTGCTCGAACTCGGACGAGATCATGCTGAGGAACTCCTGAGGAGCGTCGTGAAGTCGCGAGGCGAGGGAGGTGTCGGGAGTGACGAGCGCGATGAAGGCGAGGAGGGCAGGAGCGGCGTGAGGAGTGGAGAGGGAATGGATGGTTTGGGTGAGAGCTGACTTGGCGATGGTGGAGAGAGGGCACATGGCTTGAGCGGTTCGGTGGAGTTCCTTGACGGTCTGGGAGATCCTAGCGAGAGCATCGTGGTCGACGACGGGCTTCTTGGTCGAGACTTCCTCCTCGTCGTTGGCTCCGGCTCCGAAGGTGATCTGATCGTGACCGTACTGGATGAGGTGCTCGGAAGCCTCCTGGAACGAGAGGGACGAGAGGAGCGACCTGAACTCCTTGGAAACGGTGGTGAGGGTTTCCTGAAGGGTAGCGCAGTGAGGGGAGGAAGGCGAGGGAGCGTCGTCGGTGTTGAGGGAAGGGACAGGTCCAGCGTAGAACTAGAGGAGGAAGGGAGAAGAGAGAGATAAAGTCAGCTTCGGTGTATAGAGAAGAGGAAGGTGGCAGAAGGTAGGAGGTTGTGATGGAGAGATAAGGGAAGCTTCGAGGACCCCGAGGGAAGGTGAGGGAAGGGAACGAGAGCTAAGTAGTCTGTCTATCGTCGGCCGACCATAGAAGATCGGCCTGTCTTCCACTCTTCCTCTTGGATGTATACACCAAAGGAAAGCCTCTCGTCCCAGCTTCAAGCAGTCCTTCCACTCTCCACCTCTCTCAGAACGAAACGAGACGAGAAGGAGAACGAGGGCTGAACCGAGAGGGACTCACGGAGGATCCCGAGGAGATGACGTTCCCGTTTCCATCGATGTTGATGTTGATATCTCCATCTACGACCTCGATTCCGTTGACGAGCTGACGAGCATAGACGTGGGAGATCCGAGTGTTCTTATCCGTGTACGACTGCGAGAGGAGAGGGGGGAGGAAGAGGGGGGTTGATTGCGTCAGATGAGGAGAGGATTAAGGCACAATCGCGACCGAGGGAAGGGAGGTCGTGTGAGTCACGAAAGGAGGGAGATGGGAAGAAAGCGGTGGCGAGAGGGAGAGGGTGCATAGAGAGGGTTGAGACGAGGGAAAGGAAGGAACTCGATCGGGAAAGGAAGGAAGGAAGGACAGAGGGAAGGACAGAGGCTCGCTTATCGGGCTCGCCAGCACGACGACTCCCTCCCTCCCTTCCTTCCATTCGCCACCCTTCCTCGATAAGTGTTCCTACGAGGTCGAGATCGAGTACATCTCGATCTTCACTCTCCTCTTCCACTCTTCTCCTAGTCGATAAGTGACTAGAGAAGAAGGAGGACGCTCTCTCGTCGCCCACACGAGACCTCCCTCGCTCCCCAACTGAACCAAACGAGAAGTCTGACTCACATCGTCTCGAACGAACCACTGAGTCCCCTTGGGCAACTCGTTCTTCATCCACTCCTTAGCAACCTCAAATCCATCTACCTTGACGACCGCATCCCTCTTGTAGGAGTGGCGAGAGGGGTGGTGGTGAGTGTGGAACTTGGCGTGAGGATGAGCAGGACCAAACGAGAGAGTCTTCCTCGAGTTGGCGTGGGAGTGAGAGTCGGAGTGGTGAGAGTGAGCGAGAACAGAGAGAGGTAGAAGGGAAGTGGCAGCGAGGAGGGGGAGGAGCATCGTTTGGGGGGGATGGGAAGGGTGGGTGGGGGGTGGAGGAGAGGAGGGAGGGAGGGGAGGAGGAGCGAGGCAGAGCGAGAGAGGGCTGAGTTTCGCCGGATTCGCGCACCGGAGCTTCGAAGGGATCGAGAGCGAGGTCATTCATTTAAGTTTTTTGCCAGAGTGGTTGCCCTGAAGAGTTGGTTACGGAAAGAGGGTCAGCCGAGTGAGTGAGGAGAGGGAGCTTTGTTGCGGTTTGGTCCAAGAGGGGAGAGACAGGACGAGGGTGGGCGACGCGTCGTCTGGAGGACTCAGAGTCGAGCGTCTTTGGAATCTCTCAGCTCGTGGTACCCGGGTTAGAGTGACCCTATCATCTTGCTAACAGCTGTCCTTCTGAGGCTGAGTGCCAGGAAGAACGGGTGCGAGTGAGCATTAACACCGCGTCGTCGCGCCTTGAGCTTCAATCTCTCCTCCTGGCCAAAGCGCTGAGGCTCGCGGAGCCACTTTGCGAGCTACAGCATCTATTGGGTAGAGAGCTCTCACCAACTGCATCCTCCATCAGGACCCATCCTCCCCGAAGCTGACGGGCTTCGGGTGCTCCTCCATCGACGCGTCGCATCGAGTTCCCTTCTCCCAGCCATACGATCCTCCGAGGATCCTTCCTTGTGAAGCCATCCGCGAGATCCACTGTGCCCATACTTTCCATGGCTACGAGCCTGCTTGAATCCCGAGCGTTCGTTCGTCTCCTCTAAAACGACGAGCTCCCACGCGCGAACCGCGTCGAGCTTTCCTCCCTCTGAGCTTCGCTCGCTCGCATGACAGCAGCTCGTCGTACACCCCTCATTCTCCACTCTGGCGTCCTCTCAGCCTGTGGATCCTTTCGTCCTCTCTCTTTCCCAACACCTCTCCCAGCAGAGCAATTCCGGGACGAACCCATGCCATCAATCAGTAGTATACCCTCCACCCCTGCCCTCCTCCCACCTCCTCTCCCCACTCAGAAACACCCAACCATCTAATCCTTCTTAGCAGCCTCCTTCTTCTGAGCCTCCTCCACCTCCGCTGGAATCTCCTCCGGGATCACCCCCTCCTTGATCAACAGCGTCTCGAGCTCTCCGGACGAGTGCATCGAGAGCAGGATGTCGCATCCTCCCACGAACTCGCCGGAGAGGTAGATCTGGGGGATGGTGGGCCAGTCGCTGCGTTGGGCGGGTGGTGGGGTGGGCGGGCGGGCGGGGAAAGGGTGGGAGGGAGGTGTGGGATGGTAAGGGGAGGGGAGGAGGGTTGGGTTGGGAGAGGGGGAGGGAGAAGGGAAGTAGAGGAGAAGAAGAATGAGAGAAAGTCAGTTCAGAGACATTTCGAGGGGTACAACGACGAGAATGGAAGATATAGATTGGAGTGTGTAGAAGTGTGAGGAGGGAACAAGAGAAAAGGGACGCTGGAAGGAGGTCGACGGAGGGAGGGAAGGAAGGGTCGAGCTGACCGATCAACCAAGGGCGACCTCGAATCGAGTCGCCGTTTCGAGGTCACTAAGGCCCTTCGAGCGAGCTCGTTGCCTCTGGTATGACCAGACGAGCGGTACCTACGAGCTCGTCAACCGACCTCTGAGCGAGGCAAACCCGAGCTGAGCTCGATGAGCTTCAAGCTCATGCCAAAACGGAGCTCCGATTCCTCCCTTCCCTCTCTCTCCCTATGCTCCCTCCCTCTCCACCTCCCTTCTCCCCATCTCTCACCCACCCTCATCCCCCCCCCCCCCCCCCCCCCCCCAAACCAAATCTTTGTTCTGGGACTAACCTGTACTCCTTAATCCCCTCCCTAAGCTCAGCGTCCTGGAGGCAGTTGTAAGTCTTCATCTTCTCCTCCGGGACTCCATGCACGCCCAAGATCTGGATCACAGCTCGCGAGAAACCACATTGGGGGGCGGCGGGAGTTCCCTTCATGAAGACTACGAGGGGGTGGGAGGATACGGCCTGGAGGGGGGGAGAAGGAGGTGAGGGAGGGGAGGTCAGCTTTCGATGTTGGGTTTGAACGAGTTGGAGAGGGGGAGAGAGAGAGAGAGAGGGCTGAAGGGTAGGGTCTGAGATACGAACCTCATCGATAAGAGCCTTGGACGTCGAGGAGAGGGATCTTGAAGCGAGGAAGGAGGAGAGGGGAGTAGAGGTGGAGGAGACGAAGGAGGAGGAGGAGAGAGCGAATCGGGGAGTCGCCTTCAGATCAAGGATCGAACAAGAAGCGTCAGTTCTTTTCGTTCCTTTTCGACGCTAGAGAGAGATGTAGGTATCTATGCACTCACAGCTGCACGGAAGAGAGATCGAGAGAACATGTTGAAGGAGTCGAGTGAGGGTTGGGAGGGGAACGACGACGACCTCCTTTCGCTGATCAGCTTTCGCGCAAGAGTCCGAGGCGAGAGGAGGAGAGCCCGACCGCTTCCAACATCCATCATCACCCCCTTCCTTTCCTCTAAATCCAACTCTACAACACATCATGGTGAGCCGCTCCCCTTTCTCGTATATACACACGAGGAACTGACCTTTCGCTTGCTCCTCCAGGCCGCTCAACAATCCGCTGGAATCGCTACCCTTCTCGAGGTCCGCCGCCCCTTCCCCCCTTCCCCTTTCCTTCCTTCCTCGCTGACGTCTCTCGTGTTTGGGTTTCCTACAGGCTGAGAAGGAAGCATCGAAGGTCGTTCAGGTTGCGAGACAATGTGAGTCTACTCGACGAATACAAGAGGGGAAGGGGAGGAGAAGGAGGAGAAGGGAGCAGAAGGAAGGGGAGCTCATCGCTTTCGCTCTCGTCCGTCGACGTTTCCCTTCGTTCTGACTCTTCGTTGTTTGAATCATGTGTGGGTAGACCGAACTCAGAAGCTGAAGGACGCCAGGTCCGAGGCTGCCAAGGAGATTGAGACCTACAAGGCTAAGAAGGAGGAGGAGTTCAAGGCTTATGAGAAGGAGGTACGTCCAGTCGAGTCTTGGGGTTCCAACTTCTAAGACGAGGAGGAGGAGGCAAGGGGGGTCGATAAGGAGTTGGGAGGGACGAAGAGTACGAGAGGGACGTGGGCTGGCTCTCTTCTAGCGTAGCATGCGAGGCGAGAGAATCATAGGAGCATCCTCCCTCTCTTCTGACGTCTGCGATGGATGTCGAACTCAAGCTGAGCTCGTCCTCGCTCGCACCCTTCCCTAACCTTCCCTCCCTTCTCTCACCTCACCAGACCTCCCCCAACCCACTTCCCATACCCCTAACTGACTTTTGACGATTGCATCCTACCAGCACGCCGGATCCTCAACCTCCTCCCAATCCACCATCGACACTTCAACCGAGTTCGTGACGCTTCGATCCTCCCTCCCTCCGTTCTCGACTCGAAGAGCTGACCTTCGTTCTTCCCTCCTTCCTTCCCTTTTCTGCCACTCTACCCATTCTTCCTGCTCCTCCACCCCGCTCACTCGCCAACTCACCCTCCCTCCACCCACCCACCTCGCTCCCTCCCAACCCACCCTCGCCCCGGCTCGGCTTCGCCTCGCACCAGACAATCCCTCACCACCCTCCGCTCCTCCTTCAGCACCAACCGACCTGCGGTCGTCCAGAAACTCCTCGATCGAGTCGTCCTCGTCAAGCCTGAACTGCATAGGAACTTGACTAAGATTGAGGCTTAGGCGCACCGAAGGGTGTTGAGTTTGAGGAGAGGGAGGGTTGGGAGGGTTGGGTTTGAGGAGAGCGAGGCGGAGTGGGAGAGTGGGAGAAGGTTGGGGAGTGGAGTTGGCAGGATAAATAATGAGTTCATTCGTTTATCCCTCGTTCTGTTCGGTTGAGGAGAGGTCGGGGAGGAGGGAAGGTGAGAGGGAAGACGGACGTCAAGTGTTGAGCTCGAGGTCGCTGTCGGCGTCTGATATGAGAGCGGCACACAGGTGCGAGAGAGCAGCGGCTGGGAAGGCGTGCTGAGTCGCGTCGGGCTTGGACAGTTGCGAGGGTGGGAAGTGAGAAGGGATGGGAGAGCTGAACGCGAGGAGGAGAGGATGGAGGGTGTCAGCGCGAGCGAGGAAGGGAGATGCAGAGAGTTGGGGAGGGTTGAGAGCGAGGAAGGAGGCCCGGTGAGAGGAGAATGGAGAGTAGTGAATCAGAGTGTGAGAGAGGAGAGGAGAGTAGAAAGAACGTGAGTGGGTTGCGTCCACTTCGACGCCAACAATTCGCGGCGACGTGAAGAGGTCTTCGAGGTCGAGGGCGGCGCTCGCTGGGTCTGCCGTCTTCATACCGTCATTTCCACGAATCTGCTCGAGTTAGTGATTGTTCACTGAGTATAAAGCCGAAGCGAAGTTGAGTTGGACGACGCGTCGACGTCGACGTCGCTCGCACTGAGGCTGCAAGCTTTCTTCGAGTCGAGTCAGGTCAGAGCCGTTGGGAGAATCTTGCATGCGCAGATTTCATTGGCTATATAGACCTCTCTAACATCGATCTGGTAGCAAAGAGCAAACTCGAACTTCGAATCGTCTCGTCATGACCCTCGCCCGCCTCCTCTCTCTCTCCTCCTCTCGACTCCCACCCACCTTCCCCAAGCTTCGTCTCCCGCTTCTCGCTTCTCCCGTCTTCTCTCCCTCTTCACAAATTCATCACACCTCATCTGATGGCACCCAGAACGAGATTCAAGAAAGGCGATGCTGAGAACCAGGTCAGTGAACAACAGAGCTCGAGCTCACCTCTTCCCTCCCACCCTGCCTCCTCCTTGACTTCGACTGACCCTTCTCGCTCTCTTCTCCCTTCAACCCCTTCAGCCGAGTCTTCCCCCTTCGAGGCCGATCAGGACTTCCAACCTCGAGATTTCCCCCCAGAAGGGATCCAGTACTAGGGACGAGACTAAGAAGAAGGTCAGTCAACAACAAAGCTCGAGCTCACCTTCCTCCCTCCTTTGCTGACCCTTCTCACTGCTTTCCTGCTTCGTTCCATCTCTTCCAGACGAGTCGAACTCCTCTGGGATCTGTTTCTGCTCCCAACGACAAGGTGAGTATGGTTCCAAGTGTGTACGAGGGGGAGGAGGAGGCGTGAGAAGGATGAGAAGGGGATCGGTCGAGCTCACCTTCGTCGTTCCTTCCCTCGTTCCATCCTTCCCTCCCCAGTCTCCCATCGACACAATCACCCACGAGCTCGGATCCCTTCGAGTCACCACCAAGGATCTCAAAGACGTTCTCATCGCCGCTCTCCAGGAGGAAAACCGCTCGCTCAGGAAGGAGAACGGCTCGCTTAGGAGGGAGCTCAGGGAGGAGCGACACCAGACACCCTTCAACTTCCCTTCGGAGCTTCATCACTACATCCTCGGACTCGCCGACACCGCATCTCTCGTCATGGCCGCCAGAGTCAACAAGGAGTTCTGGGAGTTCGCTCAGAAACATCTCTAAATCACATCAGGATCAACGACGTCGAGAGTTTGGCTTTGTTGTTTCGCGAACGGGTCAGTCCTCCTTCTCGTCTCAACCCTCCAAGTATCTAGAACAACTGACACTGACTCCTCCTTATTCTCTGCCATGTTTTGAATCTTCTACAGGGATCGGTCTTCCCTACAAACGATGGCATCGACCTCTGCTCCCTCAACAAAATCCGGATTCTCTCCGTCGAACTCTCCGGACAGGAGTGCGATTCCGATCCATTCCACCCTCACCTCCACCTCCCTCCCAACATCAAACCTCTCTCTATCGACCTCCTCCAAGTCACCTCCAACCCTCTTCCAACGGGGAGATCGTCTTCCCGCATCAAACAGTCTCCCCTCTTCTCGCATCTGCTCGACGTCGTCAACCCCTCCGCCGTCAACCTTCGAACACTCCCCCAATTCCTTGACAAAAACCTAAGCTCACTCTTCACCTCCCTCGCATCAAGGAGTTGGAACCGTCTTCGTCACCTGGAAATCACCAAGTCGGTCGACTCAGTCGTTTCCTCCGGTTCGACAAGGACGTCGTTGGGAACGGCCCTTACCTACGAGTGGCAACCCATCGAGATCCGAGCAGACTGGGAGATCTTTCTGCTGTCGATGATCGTGAACAACATGCCCGGGTTGACGGGTGGGACGGTTCTGCTTGTGAGGTCGGAGGAGGAGAAGATTCGCGTGGAACTGGAGGTGGAACGGGCTGCGAAAAAAGAGCCGCTGAGGGAATACGGCGAGATTATGAGGGCCATGGAAGTGAAGGTTGCTGGTGTGGCTGTTGCCTGAGGTGGGTTGCTCTCTCCAGTAGTCGTTCGACCTGATCTGTCTCGAGACGCTTGCTGACCGACGCGTCTCTCTCGTCGTCTCTCGTCCTCTCTTCTCAGAGCATCTCACCTCTTCTCCTACCATTCCCAACTCGCCGAATCCCCCTCCTCTCGCACCACCATCTCTCTACCGACCTCCCTCCTCGCGCTACCCTCTTCAACACCAACTACAACCACAACCTCACCCAACTCACCTCGTCCTTCTTCTTCCCTTCCCTTCGCGTCACGTGAGTTCTCTCTCCTTCACTCTACGCCCCTTGCGAGGTACTCTACGAGTAACAAACATCTCTCATACCTCTCCCTGCCTTCTTCTCTCAGCCGTCGTCACTCGTTTGGACTTCGCTTCCCGCATCACCTAGTTCTTGTCTCGTTTCTTTTGCATACTTTCCCTCGGATTCGTGAGTCGTTCTCAGCGTTCACCCCATCCCTCTCGATCTCGTCTTGACTCGCTTAGCTGAACCGGCTCGCGCCCTCTTCCCATCCTCTTCTTCGTTCCCTCAGATCACTCGACCCACCTCGACGGCGTCGCGCTCCCCCTCGCACAACCCTGTCCCTCCTCCTCCCGCGTCACCACCTTCCTCTCATCATCACAACTCGTCCCGGATCCGTCCCAACCCGCATCAAACACCTCGCTCGGCTCTTTCCCTCTCTCTACTTCGGACGCGACGTGAGTTTCGTTTCCCGCCCTCTCCTCGTCTCGACTTTCCCCACCGTTTCCTCAGCTGATCGTCTTCCCCTCTTGTCCATCTGTCCTTCAGAACTCACTCAACATTTCATCCCCTCGTTTTGTATCACGGTCCTCTTCGTTCGCTCGCTCGTGCCGCGCACTTCTCGTCTCTTCGTTCGATTCACGATCGTGAGTCCTTCTCGTTTCTTTCCTCACCCTCGAAGCTCTGACTGAACTGACCCGTTCGATCCTCTTCGCTTCACCTTTCCCCTTTTCAGACCTGTACATCATCGCATCATCGCATCCCCAACCTCAACTCAACGAGCGACGCTTCGAAGGGAGGGAGGGGAGGAAGGACGCGTGTCGAGGGACTGGGAGCCTGGTTTTGCTCTCGCTGTTGTTTTGTTTGTATTTCTGTAACGACCGCATAAGATTCTTTTTTGCATCGCTTCAACGTCCTCTGCATCCTCGTTTCTGAGCAAGCGAGAACGCCTGAAAGACCACCAGCTCGTTGTGCGACTTGCCTCGCTCACTTTCGCTTTCACTCTCCGTCGGCGAGGCGAGAAAGTCGAATCACATACATAAACGATCACTCGGAGATGGATGCGGGTCAAAAGAGTAGATATCACACAAAGCGGAAAGCGCGAGAAACAAAGAGAGCGGTACAAAAAGAAGAAACGCGGTCGTGGAATCGACGCGACGAGAACGAGAACAAAAGCAAAGGTGAACGAACGGAGAGCATGTGCGAAGCGAGCAGAAACGTAGGCAAATGGGCTGAAACATGCGGAGTGTACGAACGAAAGGACTAGGTAAGCGGGCTGAGATGCTAATCCTCCTTGGTAGTAGGCTCGTTGGGCGCTCCAGGGATCAGCTCTGAGAGTCTTCGAGCTCGAGGGGAGGCGTGTCGGTTGGGTGAGGGTGAGTGTCGGTAGCCGTTGGAGTTGGGTTGCATTTCGATTTCCTCGGATGACTGTTGGAGCGAAAGAGCGGACGAGGGAGGTCAGTGACGAAGCGAGCCAAGGGCGAGACGAAGACGAAACGAAAGGAATCGGACTCACCACTCCTCCCACTCCCCTTCCTCTACTCCTACTCCTCAACCTCAACGAAGTCTCCTCCTTCCCAGCACCAGCCGCTCCGTTCCCCTCTACGTTGACTCCCAAACCGTTGTTCCCTCCTCCTCCTCCTCCATTCAATCGACCATGTCCCTTCCCCTCCTCGTCGCTCCCACTCGCAACTTCAACGATCGTCCTCTCCTTGGACCAGTATCTCTCCCTTCCTCGACCCTTCTCTTCCTCGTCCAAATCGTGCGTCCGAGATCGAAGGGAAGCAGGTCGGGGAGTGAGGTTGTTTTGAGTGTGGGTGTGGGCGTCGAGAGGGGAGAAGGTGGATTCGAGATCACGTCTGTTGAACGGAGAGGTGAGAGGAGTCAGCTCGAGCCGAGGAGAGAGAGGAAAAAAGGAGGAGGAAGGAGGGAAGACGAGACGAACCTGAGGGACACGTAGTCCTGGATGTACTCTCCGTGTTCGACTTCCTGCGAGGAGGGAAACGACGAGTGAGAAGAAGGAGAGGTCAGTTCGAGCTTGGAGAGATGGGCGAGAAACGAAGTCGAATAGAGATGACGAACATCCATTCCAACGATCTCAGCCTCGTCGGTAGATCGGAAGTGGAGTCCTGGGATGTGATCGATGACTGGGAGAAGGGAAAGGAAGCGCAGGGGTCAGCGAACCGCTCAGAAACAGCGAGTCGAAGGGGAACGAGACGCGTCGTCCGGGGGGTTCGCCCTAGTCGGTTCAGACTCGAGTCAACCGCTCTCTATTCGAGCAACTGTCGTCATAAAACTCACCAAACATGATAGCGAGAGTGACCGTGAAAGTCCAAACGAGTCCGACCATGACCCAGGCGACCTGAAGGCCGAGCTGTCGGAAGTTACCATCGAGCCAGCCTCCAGGGATGGCGGCGTAGGCATCGTTGTTGGCGACGGAAGCTTGAGCAAAGATACCGGTGAGAAGAGTTCCGATGACTCCGGACAGGGCGTGACCTGGGAGAGCGAAGAGGAAGGGTCAAGTCAGCGTCGAGTCTCGAGAACAAAACGCGTCCGCGAAGAGGCTTCGTTCGACAGGAAAGCGAACTCACAAGCGAAAATATCGAGGGGGTCGTCGACTCGCATGACGCTAAGAAGGAAAAGGAGATGGGGAAGAGTCAGCGTCGAAGCGAGAGGAGACGGGGACGAGGCTGCGTCAAACTCACTTCTTCAACCTCGTAGCACTGTTGGAAGCAGCCGACGAAACAACTCCAATCAGAAGAGCAGCGGGACCTCCGACGAATCCAGCAGCTGGGGTGATAGCGACGAGACCTGAAAAAGATAATGAAGAGCGAGCGAAAGGTCAGCGACCGAACGAACGAGACGCGTCTTCTCTCGTCGACTTACCACAGATAGCACCAGTGCAGAATCCGATAGGCGACCATTTCTTCTCGAGACGGAAATCAAGAATCATCCAGGTGATCCCTCCCGAGGCTCCAGCGAGGTTGGTAGTGAAGATGGCCATCGCAGCTCGAAGGTTGGCAGCGAAAGTCGAACCTCCGTTGAAGCCGAGCCATCCAACCCAGAGGAACACTGTACCAAGGACGACGTGAGAGATCTGAAGACGGAATGGATTGAGGTGACCGAGTCAGCGAAAGAGGAAGGAGGCGAACGAGAGTCTTCGCGACGCGTCGAATCGAAAGGAAAGCGAGAAGACTGACGTTGTGAGGCTTGAAAAGGGTCTCGTTCTGCAGGTATCCTCGTCGGTGACCGATGTAGTACGAGTAAGCGAGTCCAGCTGTTCCAGATGCGATCTCGATGGGAACTCCTCCGGCGTAACTGCAAGAAAGAAACGAGGCAGAAGGACGACAGGTCAGCCTGGATTTCGCCTCGACTCGACGCGTCAAAGTGACGAGGCAAGGGAGCAGGTACGTACTCGAGAACACCCCACTTGAAAGCCCAGCCGTGCTCGGACCAGATCCAGTGGGCGAGAGGATCGTAGACTAAGGTCGTCCAGCAGAAGGTGAAGACCATGGCGGGGAGGAATCGAGACCTCTCGGCAGCTGCTCCGAGGATGATGGCGGGGACGAGGGAGGCGAACATCGATTGGTAGATGGCGAAGACCTGTCAAGATAGAGAAGAAAACACAGGTGGGCAGGAAGAAAAAGAAGACGGGAGAGAGGACGCGAAGGTCAGCTCGGCGTCGGCGTCGCGACTTCTTTCCCTCGACTCGAGACGACGAAACAGCCTCGAAAACTCACAAGCTCGGGAATCTTGTTGTTGGCCTCAGGGATAGGAAGCTCCAGGACTCCCATGAATCCGAAGTTTCGGAGGTTTCCCCAGAAGGAACCTCCCGTTTTTGAGAAGGTGAGAGAGTCTGGTGAGGGGGAAGGGAGGACGACGAACGTGGTGGATCGATCAGCTTCAAGTTCCCTACACCAGACGAGAGACCAAGAGGCAGCAAAAGTTGTACCCACATCCCCAGAAGAACCACTGGAAAGAGACGACGGCGAGAGCGGCGATGGTGATGAAGAGGGAGGAGAGGGCGTTTTTACGACGAACGAGACCGGAGTAGAGGAAACCGAGTCTGTTTGACGAGAGCGAAAGAGGGTTGAGGAGTCAGAGAGAGTCCATAGAGGGCGAGGAGACGAAGTGGGAGGTGGTGAGATGGTGTTGCGAGGTGGAGCGTGAGAAAGGGGCCGAGGTTGATAGGAGGAAGGAGGGGGAGAGGGGAGACGAGTCGAGGAGGGCTGAAGAGGGTCGAGGAAGAGAAGCGGCGAACCCAGGAACTGTAGAGAAAGAAGAAAGAGGTTCAAGTCAGTTCACTGTATAGAAGCACGTTCGGAGAAGGTGGAGGCGACGAGTTGAGACATCCCGGCGGCTTCAGAAGAGGGCAGATCGCCATGTCGAATTCGTGATGGAGGTGGTGAGCTCGACTTTCGCTCCACGATCCTCCCTTCCAAAACTCAGCCCCCCCTTCGTCTCCTTCGTACCAAGGCTACACGCTTCGCTCTCCCTCCGTACCAGGCTTCTAGAGAAGGCTGTTCGTTCCCTCGAAAGGAAATCGCAAGGGCCTAGAGCCTGTCTGTCGTTATCTGGCGGAGGATTTTAGGGACCCTTCCCTCCGATGGTCCCTCGTTCCCGCCTGACCTCCTCCTCGAGGGCTGAAGCTCAAAAGAGAGAGAGGACTCACTCATGAGCCAAACGAGAGCTGAACACATGAGAACCCAGCAGATATCTCCTGGATCGTACGAGGCTACGGTTCCATCTTGAGCTGTAGCGATCAAGTCCTGTGAGGAGGGAACGAACGAACGAAAGAGCGAGGAAGCAAGAGAACCCGATGTGAGTTGTTTCGTTCGAGGGATCTGTTATCGATTGGATTCAAAAGATACGAGGGAACGAAAAGCTTACAGTTCCTCCAGAGTTGATGGCACCAGTGCTGCCTTCAATGACACCGCTACAGGAGAGAAGAGACAAGGAGAGAGGAGAGACGAGGTCAGAGAGAGAGCGAGGGAGGAGGAGGAGGGAGGACGAGGTCAAGTTGAAATCTCGTTCGCTCCTTCAGACAAGGAGAGGAGGACGTACTAAGTCAGGTTGACCATGGCCGGAGAGAGAGAGCTCGTGGCTAGGAGAGAGAGGGGAGGGCGAAGAAGAGAAGAGAGAAAGGGGACGGAGGGGCTGTCGTGGTTGAAGGAGACCTCGAAGAGGGAGAAAGAAAGAAGGAAGGCGAACTCGAACTCTCGGGGCACCAATCCGAACCTCACCTCGAGTCAGACCAGAGAGACGTGAAGTTTTTATATTCAGACCCCGAGATCAACGAGTATGCAGAGCTGAGAAAGGGTCTTGTCTTCGTTTCTGCTTTGTCGCTGTTTTTGTTTTGAGTTGAGCTGCAGAGGAGGAAGCTCAACTCGACCTCGTCGCTCCTCCTCCCTTCAGCTTCGAAACGTCACCTCGCTCGTTGGCTTGATCCCCTCAACTCCCATCCATCCACTTCTCAGCCTTCCCTCTCTCACTCTCTCTCGGTCACCAAGGGGAAGTATCTCGTCGTCAAGGAAGAGGGATGGACTATCGACAACTCAAGGCTGCTGCAGCGACGTCTGTTTCCTCAGCCGTTCAGGAGGCAGCGAGGATGGTCAAGGAGAAGGAGCTCAAGCTCAAGGCAGACAGGGACAAGGTCAGTTCTCCAAGCGTCGGAGGCAGAAAGTAGTGCACTCTCTCTATCTACAGAGAGATCGCCGAGCTACTAGACTCGCCCTCGCCTCGACAGCGCCATCGTCCCTTTCGCCGAGCTGACGACCTTTCCGCTCCTTCCCCTTCTCCCCTCCCTCCCTCCTCCCATCCCCGTCTCAGGCTGAACAACGGCAGAAGGAGATCGCTCACAAGGATCGTGAACTTCGTGAACGTCGAGAGAAGGAGGAGCAGATCCAGAAGGAACGAAAACTAGAGAGGGAACGACTCGCAAAGGAAGCCTCAGCAAAGGTCAGCTCGACGCTCCTTCCTCTCCCCTTCCCTCCCTCCCCTTCTCAACGCTGACTCCCCATGGGTTCTCTTCTCCCAGCTCTCCCACTCCAAACCCACCTCTATCGCCAAATCAGCCTTCGCCAAACCCAAATCCTCCCACTCCCACTCCTCGTCCTCCTCTTCTCGTCCCAAACCCTCCTCGCACGCCTCCTCCTCCACCACCTCCCGCGACACCATGACCCGCGAGGAACTTCGAGCTCTCAAACACGCTCAAACCTTCTCCGGCCCCTCCTCCTCCATCAACTCTCGTCCTTCCTCCCTCACCACCAAATCCGGTCTCATCAAGAAACACACCATCACCTCGTCGCGCTCCTCGGGAGTGAAAGGTCAACTGAGCAAGCAGATCGGGGACGAGGGGATGAGGATGCTGAATCAGGAGAAGAGGGATAGGAGGACGGTGGATGAGGTTGAGAGGGAACTGCAGGAGAGGAGGAAGGAGAGGGAGGTGGAAGCGAAGGGGGTGAATTGGTTTGGGAAGGGGAAGGGGAAGGAGATCAAGAGTTCGTCTTCAAGCAGCAGCTCGAAACCCGTCGCGTCGTCGTCAGCGGGAGGATCGTCGTCACAACACAAGCCATCTACCACCAACGGAAACGGAACCTCCTCCCCTTCCAAACCCTCCCCCTCCTCATCCAAACCATCCCACTACTCTTCTTCCTCCCAACATCGTCCCGTCCTCCCAACCCACAAACCCTCCCCCCTCACAGCAACCTCCTCAGCTCTAGCAGCCAAACGTCGTCGAGAAGCAGATCAAGACCTCTCCTCGTCCGAACTCGACTCGGAAGAAGACTCGTCAGGGTCGGAGGATTCAAGGCCGCGTCGTCGGAAGGGCAAGAAGACGAAACGATCTGGCGAGGGGGGTGGAGGTGGGGGCAGTAGGAACGAGGATGTGGTTAGGAAGGCGGTTTGGGAAGCTATGGGGATGGATAGAAGCAAGTGAGCTGCGACGCCTGTCGTTTCGTTGTGTTTGAGTTTGCGGGAGCGCGTATCGTTGAACTGACCCACCCATCCTCTCTCCCTCTCCCACTCCACCCTCCCACCTCCGCCTCCTCCCACCCCCTTCCTCCTCACAGATACTCCTCCCGCGACGTCTACTCCGATTCCGACGACTCCTCGGGCGACATGGAAGCGGGTTACGAGGAGGAGGCGAGGGAGGAACGAAGGAGTGCGGCGATTGCGAAGAGGGAGGATGAGGAGGCTTTGAAGGAGGAGAATAGGAAGAGGAAGGAGAAGGAGGAGAGGAGGAAGAGGGAGAAGGAGGGGAGGTGAGGGTTGGGGTGGCGTTGGGTTGGGCTGGGTTGGGTTGGTTCTACGATCTCTTGATGGTGACGACGTTTCCTTTCGGCTTTCTTGCTTGCTTGCTAGTGGTGCGATGAGTATGCTGACTTTTTATTGGCGAGCGATGGGAGCGAGTGGGGTGGAGAGGTCGAGTAGGAGGTTCGCGGGGAGGACGGCTCGACGCGTCGAGTGGTTTTCTGGCGGTAGCCCAACGAGATGTGAGTGAGCTTCGTCCTTCCCTTCTTCGATCTTGAAACTCAAGCTGACACTCCGCTTTCTTCGCTTTCCCTTCTCATCAGGATAAGGTCGAATGGTGAGGCGCTCGAGCTTCAGCGTGAAGAGTCAAAAAGTTGAGGGCAGTTCGAACAAGGCGACACGACGCTTTCGTCTTCATCGATGAGCACTCTGCGTCTATGAGGCTGGATCATTCTTTCAAGATTGAGACTGCGCAGTGTTGGGTAGTGGGATCGAGTGGCAAAGGATCAAAGAGAACGAGAGAGAGCACGGGGGAGGGTCGAAGTCGAACGAGTGGCTGACAGTGAAAAGAACGTTTCGTTGACTTTTCGTCGGGTTTCCTTTCAAAGCGAGATTTGTTCAGAAGGGCGATATGCGTTCGAGGGCTCTCGAAAAATCACGGACGGGTTCAGTTCTTGGAGAGGAGAGACGCAGGGAAAGATCGAAAGCCCACTTCGGTGAGCTCGAGCTCAAAAAGTCGACGCTCCTTCCTCCCTCTTCCCTCCCATCCCTCACCCTGGCCCGAGCCTCGCCTTTCACTCCTCCCCTCCTCTTCGACTGGCATCTCACTTTCGCTATGCTCCTCTTGAGCCTCTCCTTCGGAAGGACCCTCGCTCAACTGGCAGGAGGAAGGACGAGGATCGGAGACGTCCTGCGATTCAGCTCGAGCTCACCTCTCAGTCGACACGATCTCCTCTACCCTTCTCCGGAGAATTTGCCTTGGTTATCATCACCCAAGTCGACCCCTGTAAGCAGGTCTTATAGTCTTGAGCTCTAGATACACGCAAGAAAGCTGACTCTTCTTCCCTGTTGTGTTGGCAAAAGTCGACTCATTCTCCTTCCCTCTTCCCTTCCAAAACGACCTCGACGACCTCCTCCTCCCTCTCCCCTCCTCTGCAACCCCTACAACGTCCTCTCCAACCCAAACGCCGGCCTCCCGAGAACTCCTCCCCTCTTCGGACACCCCGATCCCCTCCCAACTCATCCTCTGGCGTTCGAATCACCTCCTCCACTCTTCTCAACCTCATTCGGGATCGCGCTCGAAACCCCACGTCGCCTCCCCCGTATTCAGCAGACTTGGCCGCGGTGGACGCTGGAAAGGGATCGTTGGAGGTGACTGGGACGAGGGAGGAGGTGGAGGAATTTGCCAGGAGGTTGATGGAGACGGCGAGCAGTTTGGAGGAAGGCGTCGAGGTCGCGAACTGGACTCTTCGCGTGACGGAGGACGGTCAGCGAGACGAGGGAGTCAGGGTTCTCCTCTACGAGATAGTCCACGAACTCAACTACCTCCTCCCCCGTATCACTCCTCGCCCACATCCGGATCTCGTTCTCCAGTTCCTCCTCGCCAACCAGGCCCGACTTCGTCTCTCCTTCTACGACCCGAACCACAACCCTCTCGTCAAACTCCTCGAGGTATGCGCTCGTCTCTACACACAAGATCGACGACGACTCGACCCCTCAGCAGCAGCACCTCCTTCCCACATCCTCGCCCAGCTGGAATCTCTTCGACTCCAACACCTGGTCGCCGTTCGAGCGATCCATCAGGCCATGAAGGAGGTCGACAAGGACGTCTTCACCGTTCGGAGCTACAACTCGCTCATGGACGCGTACGTGTGGGGAAAGGCATTTAACGAGGTGGATGATATTTGGGAGTCGATGAGGTCGGAGGGAGGAGTGGGGATCAACCAAAGATCTGTTTCGGTGGTGAGTCTTTCGTCTTTCCCACGTCGACGCGTCCTCTTTATCTCAACGCAGAACACTGACTCTTCAATCGACCTCTTTGATACAGTACTTCGACGCTTGTGGATTCAGGTGAGTAGAGAGCTGTGCTTGTCGCTCGAAAGTGCGAAGAAGCAAGAGATACTACTGTTCTGACGCGTCGCTATCCTCTCTCCTCCTTCCAGTGGATCTCTCCCTCGAGCTCTCGCGACATGGAAGGACCTTAGAACCAGTGGATTCGATCTCAACGAGCACAGTCACCAGACCTACCAAGAATGCCTCAATCGATGCGGAGCCTGGAACGAACTCCTCGTCCATCTCGGCGAACAACAAGCTCGACACCTCCTAGACCCCTCGTCCGCCCCATCGATCCATCCCGGTTCGCTGACACGTCTGATCGCATTCGCACAGAAGCTCGTCATGTATCCTCGTCATCAGAGTCTGCGACAGGTCGATCGGAAGGAGTTTAATCGCCTGAAGGCAAGGCTGGAGCAGGTTGTTTCGAAGGAGATCTGGGACGAAACGCGGATGATTAAGAGAGACGGAGGGGATATGGGATACTCGGATTATGACGAAGACTGGGGCTGGAAGGAGGGAGGATTATGCTAGTGAGTTCGTTGGCTCTCTCTGACTCTCAAGTGCTCGACCTGTGGAGCAAACGTGCTGAACGTCGCGTCTCCCTGTCTTTCTTTCTTCCAGAACTTGAGTGAGATAGTGTAGGCGAGGAGGACAGCTGCAATTGCTCTCCGTTTCGCTTCTCAGTGAGTAGACCTCCTCCTCATCTTCCGCTCATGGTAAACGAATCTTCTCCTCTCGCAGTGCCAGCCCGCTGATCAGACTCCCCCTCCCTTCACTCTCAGTTCGACTGGACTTCAGCTCCTCCTCCTCGAACATCTCGCACTCGCCATCGCCTCCTCATCCGGTACAGCACCCAGGAGCTTAGCCGTCTTCATCGTCGGACGTGAGTACGCTTGTTCTCTTGACATCCGCCTCGTCGTCGGTCCCTCGTTCGTGCGCTCGTTGCTACCGCTTCCTTCTCCTCCCCAGTCTCTTTCCCCCCTCAAGTCTTTTCTCGAGAGTTATTGCGAGAGAAAGCCAGTTCCAAGAAGTATGAATATAAAAACATAAGAAAGAGGAAGGAAAAAGAGCACGGACCGTTGGTTCGTTCGTGATGAGTCTCGTAAGGTCGTGAAAGAGAGAAAGGAGACGCGTATGGTACAAAGAAGGAGAGTCCGTGTTTGTGTGAATGGGGTTTGATGGAACCGTATGCAAGTTGATGGTAAGAGGGGAAGAAGGTGAAACAGAGCCTATGCGAGAGAGGGGGAGGGAAGCGAGGAGGAGAAGAGGGAGAAGACGGGGGTGAGAGCGAGGAGTTTAGAAAACCGATGGAACGACGAAGTCCTTCTTCGGGAGAGGTTTGGTGAGACCGTTGGACTTGGTGGACGGAGGGTGCATGGGTGCGGAGAACTTGTCGGGGCAGGCCTGGAAAGAAGGGAGGAAGAAAGGAAAGAAAGGGGTCAGCTGAGCTCGAGGAGGGAGAAGAGACGAACCGAAACGAGCTCACCACGAAGTAGGAGTCCATCGCGGCTTCGAAGCGAGCTCCGTACTGATCCGGCGGGAGCTGTGATTCCGAGAGCGAGCGTTGAGGATCAGTATCGCGAGAGAGTGATTGAGAAAAGAGCAAGAATGGGAGAGAGAGGACGAACGACGGTGACTTGGGTAGCAGCTCCCTTGTTGTTGGCAAGACCCTTGGAGGCGAGCTGTTTCCCTTTGGATTCAAGAGCCTTGAAGAAGGTGAAGGCACCGATGGCATCGACCAGTCCGACGGCGAGCTCCTTCTTCTCTTCGTCGACCTGAGAACGAACGACGAAAGACGAACGCGAATCAGCCAGGAGTTTTCGTTTCGCGAGCGAAGGAAGCGATGAATGGACTTACTCCTACGAGAAGCGAGAAATCGACGATAGAGTTGGCAGCCTATATCGAAGGAAAAGCCAAGAAAGGAGGTGCTCAGCAACGAAAACGACGTCGAAGACGAAACTTTGGAGGAACGAGGCGAGAAACTAAACTCACGAGGAACTTCGCGTCCCCACTAAGAGCCTCCTTCAAGATCCGTTTGGAATGTGGGTGAACAACAAGAAGCGTCTTCTGTTGACCTTCCACCCACTCCTGATCGTGTCCCACCTCGCTCGGAGCCGATCCAGCCATCGTCTTGACGCGTCGACCTGTGATTCCCTTGAGGTCGAAGGTTCTCGAGACTTCTTGATCGAAGAAGATGTTCTCCATGACAAGAAGGTCTCGTTTCGTCGAGGTGCCGGTTTCGAGGTTGTTGACTGGGAAGGAGAAGAGAAGGATGTCAGCGACAAAGAAAGGAGGGTCGAATCGAGACGCGTCGAAGCGCGAGGGACTCACTCTTGCACGAGTAGAAGCTGGACGCGAAAACGTATAGAGCGAATCAGATCGAGTTCTCGAGCAGATCGAAGAAGGGCAGGGGGAAAGAACTAACCCAATGATCTTCGCCAAAGCAGTCGGCTTGGTCGACGTTCCGTTAATGAAATCGAAGTACGAGGGAGCGATCTCGAGGAGAGCTTGCTGCAGCGTTCGAAGATAGAGTAGATGCCAGGTCAGCGATCACTCGTCTTTTCCCCCCCGTCGGCGAGAAAGGAAAGGGTGACTCACAACATCGCTCACGTTCCATTTACTGATCAGCTCCTTGACGATGTATCGGTTGTCCTGAGTCTTGAAGAAGAGAGCTTTGCTGTGAGTACCCATCGCGAAAACAACCCAAGGAGGTCAGCACCGATCGACCGAGTCCTCGTTCCCAACACTCGCCAAATCGAGAAACGAAGTGGGGATGGAACGAACCTCTTCCCACCCTCAGCCTTCCACGTCGCCGTCCTCGAGAGAGACTCGATGATGGCCTTCTCCACCCCCAGTTTCCTCCTCAGCACGTCGAACGAAGAAGCGAAGAAGACTGTGCACGAGATCTTGAGTTTCGTTCCGATGGCGTAGGCGAACTGTCAACAGCAAATCGAAATCGAAAACAACGAAACGAGTCAGCGATCTCGATTCCGTCTCCCCATCTCTCGCCTCCCCTCTTCCCTTCCCTCGACAGAACCGAGAAAGATCATAGGGAAGAGCGGCCTTACCTGGATATGAGGTCTCTCCTCAATCGCATTCCCGCTATTCTCCGCCGAAAGCAAGCTATGAATCGACGAAGCTCTCGGAGCAGGTTCTTTCGACGACGAACTCTTCCCTCTGAAACTGCCTGTCCCCATCCCCAAGATCGACGAGAGGGAGTTCCCAATCCCCGAAGTGAGTGAGCTGGTCCATGAATCGTCCTTGCTGGCTCCCCAGTTGAGGTTGAGGATGCTCGACGGAGCGGCTGAGGGAGGCGTTGTCCGACGTGCAGGAGAGGGAGTGATGCTCGTGTTGCTGGTTGAGGTTGAGGTTGACGATTCCGAGGAAGGATGACCCAGACCGAGAGCGGTTCCGAGGGTCCTTTCTTCTCGAGGGGTGGTGCCGTTGACGGTTGCGTTGCTATCGACGGAGGAGGTGGTTTCGGAGCGACCGTGTTGATGATGGATGGTGGTGATGACTTCTCGAGCTGCTGGTGAGGTGGAGGAGGAGAGGCTGAAGTCCGAGAGACCTGAGAGGGGACGGTTGTAGGATGAGGGTGCTCGACTGGCGGTCTCGACTGAGCTGGAGGAGGAGGACGCGGAGGAGGTGATGGAGTCTTGGGAGGATTCGAGAAAGTGGCTGAGGGTTTGAGCGGTTTGAGGTTCGATTCCAGAGGTCTTCATCTTCTCTCGGAGTCTGCGAGGAGGAACGAACGAAGAGTCAGCCTCATCTTCTGAGGTGTGAACAGTCCTTTCACGGGAAGCGAGACTTACAGCTTGGCCGAGCTCCCAACGTCGAGCGAGTTCCCCTTCCCCTCGTCCGTCAGCCTCGCCTCAACTCCACCCACCAACGACAACGTCGGCTCGTTCGACACAGATCCCTTCGAGAGACTCCCCAGTCGATTCGGAAGGAGCAATCCGGGAGAGTTGAGCGAGATCGTTCCGTTGCTGGGCTTCTTCGAGATCGCTCGAAGGGAGAGGATCGCGGTCGAGAGATCCCTGGGAGGTTCCGGTCGAGTGATCTCGAGCGTCCAAGCGTCGGCCGTTGTCGTCGTAGAAGAGGCTGCTGCTTCGGCGATGGAGTCCGAGGAGCCTGGAGGGGACGGAGGAAGAGCCTTCTCCTTGTCCTTGATGTCCTTCTCGGGAGGGACGGGTTTGAGGTAGAACGAGGGTTCCTCGATGCGAGGTGTCGAGGGTTGGGAGAAGAGACCTGTTGGCCGAAGCTTGGCGAGCTCTCGATGGTAGTCTCCTGAGGCGAGGATGTGAGCGATGATGGCTGCGAAGAAGAAGAAAGAAAAGAAGAGTCGAGAGGAAGAAAGTCAGCGACGAGTTCTCGAAACGAGACGTCGCGAGAGTCTCTCGATCTCAACACTCACAAGCAGGCTCGTCTTCTCTCAACACCACCGAACTCCCAGGCAAGAGATGAACCGATTTCTGACTGAGATAATCCGGCTCCTGAAAATCCGCCTTCCCAATACTGAGCTTCGAAAGATCCGACGCGTGCTTCTTCTCCCAACTCTCGAGTCGAGCCTTCGCTTCCTTGGCCTTGTCGACGAAGATCTTCCTCGCCTCGTTGAGGTTGGAAGGGCTCGCCACTCGGAGGGCGTCCATGACGGTCGACTCGTCCTGTCGAAGGGAGAGGGAGAGTTTGTGGAGGGAAGCGAAGGAAGGGGTCGCGACGGCGTTGGGCTCTTTGGGCGGGAGGGGAGGCGGCGAGGAGGTTTTGGGAGAGGAGGTCGGGGAGGACATGGGTCCTAGGAGGTGTGATTTCTGGGGAGAACGAAAGAGAGAAGGAAGTCAGCTCGAGCACAGAATGGACGAAGAAAGTAAGATCCACTCACCAAAGCTCCCATCCTCTTCTCCAACGACACGTAAAACTCCTCGATCTCACTCTGCACCTCCCTCATCGCGTACCTCTCCCGTCCCTCCGACTCCGCCGCTCCAGCCGACCCCGATCCACTCTTTGGGATTGACGAAGGTCCGACCATCAACTTCCCGAGCTTGAGCTCAAAGATATCGAACACGTCGACCGAGAACGAGACGACGACTCCGTTGTGTCGGAAGTGACGAAGGAGAGGGGAGGCGTGGGCTGTTGAAGCTGGGGAGAAGAACGTTGGGGAAGCTCGGGTGTGGGAGCAGAGTCTCTTGGGGTAGGCTGAGTCGGCGTAGATGAGGAGTTCCAGGTATTTGGCGAAGGAGAAGAGTCTGTGAGACGAGTTGAAAACGAGGACGCGTCGAAATCGTCAGTTCGTCGCGCTTCTCCCTCCACATCTCTAAAGCGTTAAAACGAAGTCCAAAGACGCGAGCACTCACCCAGCACCTTCACTCATCCACCTCCCCTCCGTCTTCGCTCCACACTCCAAGCACTCAACCCAACAATCGATCCTCTCCTTCTCGTCCCCAGCCACCGATCCCCCTCCTCTCTCAACCAACACTCCCTCCACCTCCTCTTCTTCCTCCCTCTCCTTATTCCTCAGGACCTTCACTCCAGCCATCACCCTCGTCCCAGCGTGCATCCAAATCCTCTTGTGCTCCTCTGCCGCGAGGCGTCCACACCCACTCGCGACGCAGAGGGTTCCTGCTCGAGCCTCGGCGGCGAAGGATCGAATGAGGGATCCGAGGGAGGGAGAGAGGGCGTCCGGGGTTGTGGCGAGGGAGGAGAAGTAGGGGAGGGTTTTCCAGCAGGGGTGGACGCAGGAGGGGATGGCTGAAGTTGAGGGTTCGGTCGTGGAGGCTGAGGGTGGCGAGGGAGAGGACGACGAGGAAGCGGGAGGAGGGTGGTGGTGATCCGGTGGTGTGCTTGGGAGGGAGGGAGTTGAGGGTGTGATGGGCGTGATGGGCGTGAGGAGGGGAGAACGGAGAGGTCCTGGAGAGTTGGGTCGAGAGGAGGTGGTGGAAGAGTGGGCGAGGGAAGGGTGGTGCAGAGGGAGGACTTGGTAGAGGACCGAGATGGATTCTGACGACGCGACGAAGCCAAATGGACCATTAAGTCGGTCAGTAAACCATCCCTGCTCCATCTGATCAACCTTATCGATCGTCTGGAACTCACGATGTCGTCCAAAAGCAGCCAGGCTCCCATTTCCGACCATCAAGCTCGCCACCCCGACTCTCGCCTCCCCCGTCAACCTAAACACCCCAGCTCCTCCTTCTCCAAGCCTCCTCGCATCAGCAGCCACCCGCTCCGAATCACTCGACTTCCCGTCGTCTCCGAAATCCATCGCCACGGCGCTCGCGTCCTGACGGGTGAGGTAGGACGAGGTCGTTGCTGCTGGAGCGAGAGCGGCTCGAGATTCAGCTTCTGCGAGGTTTCGGAGAGGAGGAGAAGGTGTAAATCAGTGAGAGAGACAGAGACAAAAACAGAGGTGCGAGGGAAGGAACGAACCTCTCAACCTCACGAGCAACGGAGGGGGAGGGAACGACACGTTCGGGCTTGTCGAGAAGATGGTCGACTGGATCTGCAAACAGGCCTTCGTGAACTTGTCCATCCCATGCTGACCTCCTCCACTCGGGGTAGCAGGGTTCGTAGGCGTGATCGATCCATCTCGATGCGTCGAGTTCGAAGAGGTGATGGAGGAGAGTCCAGTCGTGGAAGTCGAAGTCGAACGCGACGAGGAAGCTGAAATTGAGGTCGATCCAGTTCCTCCGTCGTCAGGTCTCTCGACCATCACAGTCGAGAGCGAAGAGAAAGGTCTCTCCCTCCCTCCTCCTTCGTGGACTCCCAGCCCGAGTCCGAACCTGCCCTTCTTGACCGATTTGGGAGCGGACTTGACTCCTCCGACTAGAGCTCCGATCAACCCTCCCCACGTCTTTGTCCATCTCCCTCCTCCTCCTCCTCCGTTCGCTCGTCGTCTCCCTCCTCCTCCTGGACCCCATCCACCCTCCTCATCCGAGTCGAACGACGGTCGGGAGGAAGAGGAAGAGGGGTCCGTTGGTGGAGGGAAGGCTTGGAACAGCGTAGGAGTTGGAGCTGGAGGGTCGAGTTTCCGAGAGTGGGCGACGAGGAGGGAGAGTTCGAGAGCGTTCGAGAGGTGGGTGTAGATCTGGCACAATCGAGGGTGAGGTTCGTTTGGGGTCAGCTTTGAACGCTTCGAACAGATCTGTAGGGTTAGAAAACGGGCGCGAACTCACCCCAATCCTCAAAACCTTCTCCAACAAAACGACCGTCGACGCGTCGGGACTTCCATGAACGACGAGGGTTCCTCCGACGAGGTAGTACTCTTTTGGGTCGATGGTCACTGAGAAACAAGAAGCGAGTACGTGTCAGTTCTTATTTCTCCTTCCTGGCTCTCTCCAAAGAAGAAACAAAACAAACGCTCGACGAGGCGAAGAGACGGACGACTCACTATCCAACCTCTCCAACCCAAACAACACCATTCCCTTCCCCTTTCCCGCTCCCTTTCCTCCTCCCTTCTTCTTCCCCTCTCCCACTACCTTCCCTACATCCCCTCCTTCAGGCAGCAACCCCAACCCCGTCCCAGCACTCCCACTCCCAGGCAGCCCATCGAACCCTCCTCCTCCTCTTCCTCCCTCGTTCGTAGGCGTCTTGCTCCCCTCCCCTCCCTCGCCCTCCTCCTCCTCCTCCTGAGCCTCAACTTCTTCCACCCCCCACCTCCCTTCAACCCACTCGACCCTCTCCAGTTCTCCCTCCCTCGGCTCCATCACCCAGAGGGAGATTCCGAGGACGACTCGTTTGGTGGCCATTTCCTCGGATTCTTGTGCGTGTGAGGAGGAGGGGGGTCGGTTTGGAGAGGGTAAAGGGGAGGAGGGAGAGGTAGGTGAGATGGGTGAGGGGGGGTAGAACGCTCCTGGGACGGGTTGGCGTTGTTGTTGTTTGAGGGGAGTGCTGGGTGGGTTGGAGGGAGAGTCGTTCGAGGATGGAGAGGGGTAAGGGAGGAAGTTGGGTATGGAAGGAAGGTAGGTTGATAGTTGATGAGAGTGAGAGGGTATAGGTATGGTTGTTGTCGGAGGGACGGCTGTAGCGGTTGAAGTCGTAGAAGTCGACGAAGAAGACGCGTCCCCCTCCATCGTCGTCGTCGTTGAGCTCGTCGGTCTCGTCCCTCCCTTCGTCGGACTCGGAGGATGCTCCCTGATGGTCCTACTCAACCCATCTATCCACCTTCCCAACTCGATGTCGAGGATGGCTGGGACCAAGCTCGGAGCCCATACTTCTGGTTTGAGGGATGCAGTGGTGAGGGATTGAGTGAGGAGGGAGGTGAGGTGTTGAGAGTAGGAAGCTGGAGGTTGAGAGGAGAGTTCGACCGAGGACAGGAGGGGAGTAGGGTTGAACGTGGGAGGGAGAGTGAGAGGAGGAGGTTGAGGTGGTGAGGAGGTGGAAGAGGAGGGTGGGAGTGGGAGTGGTTTGAGATGACCTGACGAGGGAGGAGGAGAGGGAGAGAGAGCCATCTCAGAGAGGGGGAGGCGAGGGAGGAGGTCGTCCGGCTCGAGCTGATGGGGAGAAACGTGGGTGAGAGAGAGCGAGGGTTTCGTTCAGATGGATGAAGCTGGAGACGAGAAGAAGGTGAGAAGAAGTCAGCGAGAGTGTGTTCGGCTGGCTAGACGCAGACGAGAACGAGAGAGAGGAACGACGAGGGAAGGAGGGGAACGAAGTGACGTCGAAGCTCGCACCTCTCCCTTCCTTCCCTCTCTCCCCTCTCCACCTTCTACTCAGAGCCATAGAGAAGAGACTCACCGATTGAGGGCCCTATACACTCAAGTATCAAGAACGTATCAAAGCGAGACGAAGCGAAGCTGATATCCGGACGAAGGCGGGGTGTTTGGTGGAGAAGGAAGGGGGGAGGAGGGAGGGAGAGGGAAGGAGCTCGATCTTGAATGTTTCTGTGAATCTGTGTTTTCTTGACGACCGGGACCATCCGAGAGGTTGGTTGATAGGTGAGGGACGGAAGCTCTCGCTGACGAGGAGATGGAGGTGACTGGGGAAGGGAGCAAGGGGAGAGATGCAGTTTGGGGAAGGGAACCGTCGGCTCGTGCTTCGTTCAGCTCGAACGCCTGCGAAGTGTTTCGAACTCCGAGGATGATAGATTTGGGACGACCAAGTTTGATAGGATGTGATCGATTGAGTTTCAGTGGCTTTCGTGGCGTTTACGCTGAAGGGCAGTGAGTTAGAAATCGAAATAGCGAGTGAGAAAGGGCAGGGAGAGAGATCTGACGCGCGCGTCGACGACCAGAGCTCGCTTCTCAGTTCGATTTTCCTTGCTCCAGCCGCGAGAATCGTAGAATCGAGAGAGGCATTATTCTTTGAATTTCGTCGATAGAGAAGGTATGGGTCGGATTTGAGGGCTAGGGAGAGGACGAAGAGCGAAGACGAGACGAAAGGAACGCGGACGACGAAAGGTCAGCTTCCTCGTCGACTATCAAACCAAGTCCTTCACGGGAAAGGATGAACGAGACAAGATTGAGCTGAGGTACCCACGCTCACCTGGTGGAAAGCCGTATCAGTCGAACTGGAGGAGAGGGAACGAGGCAGATTCGAGTCATGAGCTCAAGTCGCGTCGACCGCGGACCTCCAAACGACGAACGAAGAAAGGAAGAGACGTACTTTGAGCTCGGTAAGGACACTCGCCCACCTCAGATTATCTCGCAAGATCCTCTCCTGAAGCTTCACGACCCTGAACAGGATCTTAGGAGGGATCCTGATGAACAGCTCCTCGGGAAGCTCGCTCAACCCGACGTTTCCGCCCTGCCAGATCCACCTTTCCGTCCCAGAGGGCTGAATCGGATCCGGGGCGGCAGTTCCCGAGAGGTGAAAGAGCGCATGTCGAGCGGTGGATAGTCTGCCGTAGATGCAGGCGAGAGGGAAGACGGTTTTGGAATGTGTCCCCGTGAAGTCGTGCAGGCGAGCTAAGAGGAGCTGTATGACGAGTTGAGCTTCGTATTTCTCGGCGATGAGAAGAACCCTAGAGGATGAGGGTAGAAGTCAGAGCACGTTCTAGGCTGTCAAGGAAGGGAGGAAGGAGGGAGAGGAAATGAACGCACGATATGACTGACTCAAAGCTCACGAGGAGCGTCGGTTCTTCGTCGCCCAGAATCAACCTCAGAAACAGCTCCAAAGGCTTCGACTCATCGTCAAGCATCAAGAGAATCTTCCCATCCACCTTCTCTGCTGTTTCTTGAACAGGGATGTCCATCATCCCATCGAAGACGGGGGAAGCTGCTCGAAGAATGAGCGAGCGGACGGGAAGCGCTGCTCCTCCCTTTCGACCTTGAACGACGATATCCGCTCGAGGGTCTTCGAAGATCTTGTAGTTTGACATCTCAAAGCGAGAGGGACGAGAGGTCGATGTGGATGTGGTGGAAGTGGAGGAGCGGTGTGAGCGACGGATGAACAGGCCCATCGCCGAGGAAGGTGGAAGTTGGAAGTGAAAAGGGCGGGCAGGGGGAAAACTTGGTTTTCTTTCGAAGCGCAGCGTGGACGGCTGGACGCCTGAGATATCTCCGCCGATGTACCAGTGAACTCGAGGGACGAGATGGTGAATGGGGAAGACGGGATGAGCGCAAAAGCGAGTGAAAGACGGAAGTTGTGTCGACGCGTTCAGCATCGAGGGCGGACGGCACCCTTTGGACGCTTTTGTATTACGACTAGGAGGCACTGACCGCGAATATGAGGGACTTACTGCTCCCCTATGCCACCAAGAGGGCAGAAAGTTAGTCTTGATATCAAGAAGAAGCGGCTGTAAGCTGACAAAAAGCGACGCGACGTGACGAACACCATCGCAGAAAGGGATTTCTACGACTCCAGATCTCCCAAATCACTCCCCAGACCTTTGTAGTACGCTTTGAAGGTTCCTGAACACTCACCTTGCAGTAAGAAAGAGCGAAGAGGGGAATTCGAGCAATTGACGCTTCGACCAGGACGCGCCAAAGACAGAGGGCAGCAGATTGATCCTTGACGCGAGCTCTTTTCTTCGAAATGGCATCTTGTTCGTCTTTTTCATATATGTCCTCTGGAGCAGCTGCTGTGGATTGAGTCCTCGAACCGAACTGAAGGGAGAGCGGCGTTGTGGCTCGAAACCAAACAACTTCATCGTAGACTGGCCACTTCTCGGAAAAGCAGGATAGATGCATCAGCTCGCGAGTCGGAGTGTCCATCTTTTGAAGTGCGAAGGACTTATCGCGACGAGAATTAAGGTCAAGCACGAAATTCGAAAGGAAGGACCGTCGTCACCGAGCTCGCCCGCCTCCTCTCGCTTTCCTCCCTTCTGACTCCCCCCACCTTCTCAAGCTCGTCTTCACCTCTTCGCATCCTTCTCTCTCAACCTTCGTATCACGTATCAATCACCCGTCGACACTCTCCGAGATGCCCTCTAGGAACAACAAGTGGAACCACCTTCACAAGGTTGGAAACCAGGTCAGTCAACAACAGACTCAGCTCGAGCTCGCCTTCCTCCCTCTCCCTCCTCTCCTTCGACTGACTCTTCTCGTGCTCGGCCTTCTTCGTCTCGTTCTTTCTAGCCGGGTCGCACTCCTTTGAGATTTATCAAGACTCTCAACCCTCCAGTGAGTCGGCGTATGAGTCTCGAGTGAAGAGGTAGGGAGGAGGAGCGAGGAGGAGAGCCGCAGAGGGGGATGGGTCGAGCTTACACGATTCTCTCCTCCCTCTTCAGTCCGTGTTCCCTCACGAGATTCTGGATCAGATACTCTCCTTCGCAGAGACTGGATGGCTCGTCCCATGCTCTCAGGTCAATCTCGTCTGGTTCGAGCTCAGCTCGAAGCATCTCTACCGAGACGTCGAAATCAAGGACCTCGAGTCGTTGCGTTTACTGTTTCGAGAAAGAGAGAGTGTAGGTCCTCTCGTCCTCCTTCGCTCCCTATCTGCGTTCAAGGATTGAAGTTGACTCATGCTGACAAGTTTCCCTTCCGTGTTACAATCTTATCACCCCCAGGTTCTGCTCTTTACCAAGAAAAAGGGAGACAAGTCCGTCGAGTTCGTTCCCTTATGCTCCCTCTACCAAATCCGAACCCTCACCGTCAAGCTCTCCCAACTCATGTGCGATTCCGATCTATTCGACCCTTACCTCCACCTCCCTTTCAACCTCAACCCTCTCCCTATCGATCTCCTCCATATCACGTTCGACGACACCCTCGAGGAAGAATCCCCCGAAGGCATCAACGAGCCGTTCCTCCTGTCGCATCTGTTCAACGTCGTCAACCCGTCCGCCGTCAACTTTCGGACACTGCCCCACTTCCTGATAACCGCCGCCCAAGTACTCGCCTCCTACACAAAACTTTGGACACGTATTCATCATGTGGAAATCATCAACTCGGTCGATTCGGTGGATCCCTTCGGTTCGACGAGGACGTCGTCGGGAGCGCCGCTTACTGTCAAGTGGCAACCCATCCACTACGACGCCGAGGGACCGATATTTTACCTGGCGAGGATCGTGCGAGACAAGCTCGGGTTGGCGGGTGGGACGGATCTGCTTGTGAGGTCGAAGGAGGAGAAGATTCGCCTGGAAGAGGAGGTGGAACGGGCTGCGAAAAAAATGGGAGCTGAAGGGATACGGCGAGATTATCAAGATTATCAGGGCCATGGAAGTGAAAGTCGTTGGTTTGACTGTCGCCTGAGGTGAGTTTCTCTCTTTCGGTGGTCGTTTGACCTGGTCTCCCTCGTCTCAAGACGCTCGCTGACCGACGCGTCTCTCTCGTTCGTCTCTCGTCCTCTCTTCTCAGATGACCCCTCCCCTCCTTCTACCACCCTTACCAACGCGCCACCTTCCCGTCTCCTCCCATTACCACTCCTATACCGACCTCCCTCCTCGTGCTGCCCTCTTCAACACCAACACCAACCACAACCTCCGATCGCCCAACTCACCTCATCTTTCTTCTTTGTCCTCCTCTTCGCGTCACGTGAGTTCTCTCTTCTTCAAGCATGCCCCCCCCCCGCGAAGAAGCCCTTGATCTACGCTTATCTTTCCTATCTCTATTTGCTTCCTCCCTCAGCCGTCGTCATTCGGTTGGACCTCGCCTCTCGGATCACCTCGTTCTCGTCTCGTTTCTTTTGCATATCATTCCTCGGACTCGTGAGTCCTTCTCAGCTCTCCCTTCCTCCCTTCTGAGCTCGTCTCGATCTCGTTCAGTCGAACTGACTCGGGCCCCTCCCTTCGTTTCCTCAGACCGCTCGACCACCTCGTCGCGCTCGCACCCGTTCATCCTCGCTTCTTCTTGCTTCACGACCACCCTCTCCCTCGACATCACTCCTAGTCCTCAACTCGCATCGCTCACATCACATCGCATCGGATCACTTTTCCTCTTTTCCCTACTTCGGACGCGACGTGAGTTTCGTTTCCCTCCCTCCCTCTCATCGTCGGCGTCGCCGTCACTCGACCCGTCTCTCGCAACTGACCCTCTCTCCCTCTTCCCCCTTCCCTCCCGCCCTCTCAGGTCCACCCACCAACCTCCTCTCCCTCAATACAAGCATCTCACTCGCTCGCTCGTGTCGCGCTTCTCCTCTCTCTCTTCGTCGCGTCACTCTCGTGAGTCGCTCGTCCCTCTTCTCTCTCTCCCTCTCCCTCCTCACCGCTTGACTGACCCATTCTCCGTCACCCTTCTCTCGCTCATCTATGCAGATCATCAACTCCTCTCCTCTTCTCGGTCGACGCTGAGCTTCAACCTCAACCTCAACCCCAACGAACGGAAAGACGACGGACGGACGGAAGGGTGGAAGTTTGATTTTCGATGAGTCGGATGGGTCTTGGTTTTCGCTTTCTTTCTTCCCCCTCGTTTATGTTGCTTGTGTGTATAGATACTAGTCCTAGCAGTAGATTCTCTCTTTCGTATGGGGTCTTGACGATTGAAACGGTTTCGTCTCTGCTACCCTCGCTGTTTGAGAACGTCGTTCGAGTCGCCTGGACGCGTCGAGTACGACGAAGCGAGCGACCTTCGAGCTCGCTCCCAACGTTCGCCCCTCTCGGGGTACACCTCTTGACTACCTCGTATAGGTCTGCGAGGCGCTCGAGCGGACAGGAAGAGCTTCGGGATCGAGCAGCAGCGGCAGTTTCGCGCTCGTCGAGCACGCGTCCGTCGAATCCTCTCCCCTCTCATTCCCTCTTCCTTCGTCAAGCAAGCTAAGCAAGATCGTCAGGTTCGTTATCACATCCCCCACACCCCTCTTCGCCCCAAGCCTACAAAGCAAATCAAGCTGCCACACCCGCTCCACCAACCAACGCGTCCGCTCCCGGTCCCATGCCTTCGACGGCTTTCCCTTTCTCAGATCGCCTGCACGCACCCCAAACACAACACATCACAAGCGAGTCAGCTCTCGTCCCTCTCCTCTGTCTCGCTCTCCTCCCTTCTCTACCACACAGCACATTCCTCTCGTTCGCAACGTCGCGACAGATACTCACCAATTCTTCCAATGCTGGAACTGTCCTTCAGCGAGCTTAGCCACGACCTCCTGTCCATTCATTCGGAGAGCTTGACGGAAGGGGAGAAGGAGGAGAAGACGACGGTGATGTAGGGCGTGGGGGTATCTGTGAGGGACGAGAACAAGGAGGGGGAGGGAGGGGAGAGGGGAGGGAGTTAGTGGGCTGAGCGAACGAGTTCGACGGTGCTGCTTCGTTCGTCCGTCGTTCCGAGCATCCGAAGGAGAACTCCTCGTATGTCTATACATCCACCATCTACCTCCCAAAACCCATCACACAGACGCACACCCTGCCCTTCCCTTCCAGCCCAATGTCTTAGTAGACGAGACCGAAACGATCGCACTCACATCACGAATCTGACAAACTCCTTCCTCTCCCAGTACTCTAGATAACCCACGAAGTTGAGGAAGGGCTCGGAATCGAGGTAGCCTGTGTTGGAGAGTTCGAGGAGGTAGTGTGGGTTCGAGAGGGCGTGGAGCATCTTAGGGAGCGGTAGCGACCGAGGCGAGGGGGACGAGGTGGGACGAAGCGAGCCATGGGGAGGGAGGCGAGGGAGCGAGGACGAGGCGAGGGAACGAGCCGGCGACGAGCGAGTGAACGAGGACGAGACGAACGAGAAGGGGTTAGAGGTGAGGTGAGGGCAAGCGAGATGAGAGAGACAAGAAGAAAACGAGAGTCAGCAACAACGAAATGAACTGGACGAAGGAAGGAAGAACGAAGCTGAACGAACCTCCAGTTCCAACTCAAACTTGAGCTTGTTGGCTTCCCTCTCTGGACTCAGACTCGGTGGAGGCGGTGGTGGGGAAGAAGGTCCCGCTTCAGCTTGGGCGTCCATCGTGGGTGAGGGTGATGGTGGATGGTGAGGGAAGGAGCGAAGGAGGTGAGCTCGAGCGAAGGTCAACAGGCTTCCGTTTCGGGGTCAAATCCGCTGCTGATTCTTTCTCGCTCTTGTTTGGTAGCCTGAAGCACGACGGATGAGAGGGAGACAAAGGGTATACTGATATCTAAAGAAAAGCTAGAATCAACTCCAGCCCACCAACCCGACCATCTCCTTCGCTTCGCCCTGCTTCTCGATCTCTGCACTCTCGATCTACCGCAGAAGCAAGAAAGGGGAGGCCTAAGATAGTTGAGGAAGAAGGGGAGTCGAGTGCAGAGAAGGGAGTTTAAGTGGGAAGAGCAAGAGTTGTAAAGAACGGAGAGAGACGAGAGAAGTGTCGTTCGTGATGCGTGCGAGAGAGAGAGAGAAACAACGAAACAAAGGGAGAGAGAGAGTATAAGGGATTCGTATTGAGGTCTTGAGTGGTTTCTTCGTTTACAGGACTGTCGAGAGGAAGGAGGGAAGGGTCAGCGAACGAACGCGTGCGTGAGAGAGAGGTTGGTGGAATGGTGAATGGCGACGAACAGTAATCAGGGGGCCTCCTCGAAACCAAAGGCTCGCCGGCCCTGGGTGCTGGGTCGAATTGCAGGCTGAACGAGGCGAACGAAGGGATTTGAGGTCAGTGGGGAGTGAGACAGAGGGAGGGAGAGGAGGGGAGAGTCGAAACGCACAAGGTGTACTTAAGAGCATCGTCAACCTCGAGGATAGCAGCCTGGTTTCCACATCTGTAGCAGTAGTTGGGTGCGGAGAAGATAGTGACGACGTTTTTCTGCGAAGGAGGAGGGGGAGAGGGAGAGGTGAGCTTTAAGGGGGGAGCGAGTCGAGGTCGGAGTTGATGAGAGACTCACGTCCTGAGCCCACGAGTAACCCTCCATCACCAGTTGATGAGCACGAGCGACGAGTGTCAGACCGTTGGAGTGGTTGAAAGCCTCACTGGAGAGTCGCAAAAAGAACGCAAGAAGAGAGACGAGTTGGGTGGGTGGTCAGCTTCGCGAGCTTTCTACTCTTTCCTTCCTTCGAACGGACCCTGCCCTCCTTCGTTTCGCTCGTCGAGCTCAACCAGAACCACCTCGTGAAAGAGAGAGAGAGAGAGGAAAACTGACCTGATATCCTGTCCGAAGGTGTACCCAGCTCCTCGAGGAGATATACCCCAACCGCATCGATCATCAGGGTCCGACCAAAGCAGATCGCACATGGGTCCCTCGTGAGGAACCTCCTGGATTCGGTCGATGGAGCGGATGTGGTCGAGGGTGTCGATGGAAGGGGAGAGACCTCCGTGGAGACAGAAGATCTGCAGCAGCAAACGAACGCACGCAAGAAAGAGGAGGGAAGGATGGAAGGAGAGAGAAGGTCAGCTCGGGAGGGAGGAAGGGAGAGGTGAGATGGGGAAGGTCGAAGGTCGGACGAACCTGGTTCTCAATCAGAGCGGTGAGGGGAAGGTAGTCGAACAGGTCGGTGAAGAACTTCCAGACGTTGGCGTTTCCGTACTTTCGAAGGCACTCGTCGTAGAAACCGTAGACCTGGGTGATCTGGCGAGACTCGTGGTTTCCCCTGAGGCCGAGCGTGCGTTCGAAGAAGGAAGGTCAACACAACGAGCTCGGAGAGAGAGTTCTTGAGGTGGTGGGACTAACCTGAGAATCGTAACTCGATCCCGGTACCGAAGCTTGGAGGCAACGAGAAGAGTGACCGTCTCGACAGAGTGGTATCCTCGATCGACCTGAAGCGAGAGGAAGGTTGGGTTGAGCCCGGGTTCGAGGTTGGGAAGGTGTGAGAGTTTGGAGGAGGCGATAAGAGGGGGATGGAGGGGATCCGTTTGGACGAGGTGGGTGGGAAGATGCGTAGATGACGAGGGAAAAGGTTGTGAGAGGGTGAGAAGAAAGGGCAGGAGAGAGAAGCGGTCAGTGATGGGGGCTCTCAGGAAGGGAAGGAGGAAGGGAAACGAGAGCTGCTCTCGAGGTCGGTTTGGAACTCACGTAGTCTCCCATGAACAGGTAGTTGGTGTCTGGCGAGTTTCCTCCGATACGGAAGAGCTCAGAGAGATCGTGCTACATCGAACAAAGAACGCGAAGCGAAGAGATGGCGAGGAGAAAGGGGAGGGAGGAGGCACGAGAGACAGTCAGCGTTCGAGCCGCGTGGGGACCTGCATCCATCCCTTCTCGACTACAGCTCCTGCTCTACTGTTGTTCTCGAGAGTAGAAGCTTGAGAGGAGGAAAAAGATGGTAGGGACTCACGAACTGTCCGTGAATATCTCCACAAACTGTGACGGGGCATCGAACGGGCTGGACGTTGGACTCCTCCATCAAGACTTCTCGGGTCTGATCAACCACAACGAACAAGCGAGGGAAAGCGGAGTCAGCATCTACTCTCGAGCTCGTTCCAATGTATACATCTCCTCTGAGCTCTCTTCAGAGAGAGAAGGAGCGGAGAAACCACCTCCATCACGTCTCGTCCCTCCCTCCTTCCTCCTCTCGTTCATCTCACCCCCTCCCTCCATCCCACCTTCTTCCTTCTCTCCCCTCTCCCCTCTTCGCCACCACCACTACCACACGCCTCACCCAGCAACCCTATGGCTCTAGGCCAGCCCCACCACTCCTCCGGACATATACAAGAGAAGGGAGCTTACCTTTTCGCACAACCTCTTTACATCGGCTTCACTCAACGTCTTGCACTGCTGCAGTTGAGCGATCCATTGATCAACCTGAAACACAAACACAAGGTGAGTGTCAGTAAGCTGATCCCCATGCATCTATATCGCCCAGTCGAGACTAGAAGGCGTAGGAGAAGCGAGAGCGCAAGAGGGAGGGAGGGAGGAGAGAGAAGAAACTGACCTCTCCTGTATCTCCCATGGTTTAAAGCGAGCTGGATGAGAGGGGGGAGGGGGTTTCGTAGCTGTCTACGACGAGGGGTAGGTCTCGTAGAGAGAGGGTCCGGGAAGCGTGGTCGAGGTGTTTGGGAGACGAAGAAGGATGGGGAGAAGGAGATGGATGTGGGATGGAGACGACGGAGCTCGCTGGAAGGGAGGAGAGGGCAGGAGGGCTCTGCGGCTGGCGCGAGAGCGTGGGTTCGCGATGGTCGTCATTTTCGGGTTTGTTGTTGTTGTTGTTGTTTACGTTTCTAGTTGCTGCCTCACGATGTGCTGGGAGACTTTCGAGAGGTCAGATGAGCCGTGTGACAAAAAGAAGCAGAAGAAGAGACGTCGAGAGGACTCTTCGTGGTCGCGCGCGTCGAGCTCGCACTTCTCTCTTTCCACTTTCTCCTCCTCTGCTTTTCCTCCAGCGTCTAGATGTATTAGATGGACCTTCACCGTCATAACAAGTAAGGAGACCATCGCCCGACCTTCCCACGGCAAGCCCACGACTCGGGCAAGCGTCTACTCCCCGTCGCTATCCTCCTCCATGTCCCCTCCCTCGTCGAGACCCTTCGCTCCTGGAAGATCCTCCTCCTCTTCCTCGTCGTCCTCTTCAGGTTCATCTTCCTCGTCCTCCTCGTCGTCATCGTCGTCTTCATCTTCGGTGAGATCGTCGTCGTCTGTTCGAAGGAAGAGGGAAGAGAAGAGAGGGAAGTCAGTTTTGAGGTCGTCGCGAGATCGTGCGTGAGAACGCGTTGCCAGGTGCCCAGCCTTCGCACTCGGCAGCCGTTCACTCCAGGAGACCTCGAAGGACACTCCTGCCGCCAAGCTCGAAGCCTTCACCAGCCACGAACCCAAACCGCGCTCGCGAAGGCGAAAGGAAGAGTGAACGATCCAAACTGACCAGCCTCGGCCGCCAAAGCACCGACAGGGACCTCTCTCTCCTTCCCCTTCCCATTCCCATTCCCGTTCAACCTCAGCTTCACTACAGGACCCTTCTTGGAAGGCTCAGCGTCCGACTTCCGTCCTCCCTTCTTCTCGACCTCGGCGTGTTCGGAAACGGACGACTTGCGTCGACGAGGGGGGTTGGCGCCGTTGTTGCCTCGGAAAGCTGCTGGAGCCAAAAAGGGAGAGGAAGAGGGGGAGGAGAGGAGACGGAAGATAGAGGAGTCAGTGAAAGGGAGAGGATGTGAGAAGGGAGGGAGGAAGAGAAGGGAGGGAGGCGACGCGAGATCGCGATGTTGATTGAGGTGAATCGGGAGGAGAGGGAGACAGAGGGAGAGGACGAACCTTCCAGCTCAGCCTGAAGTAAGGGCAGGAGTTCCTCAGGGTAGAAGTCGGCGTTGGTGACGGCTTTCAGGACGTCCGAGGCAGAGATGGTCTTGACGTTTCGAGCGACAGCTCCTTCGTGAGCTCTGTTTATTCGTTTCGCGTCGGTGAAGAGCATGGAGTCAGCTTCGAGCCTCGGTAAACGAGCGACACGGAAGAGAAGATAGAGGAGAAGACGAACGTGGCAGCTGCGAAAGGAAAGGCGAGAGGGGACAGCAACGCGTGAGCTCGACATGAATCGAAGGGAGGGGAAGGGATGGGCTGAGAGCAGAGCTCAACCAGGTGAAGGAGAGAGAACGAACCGAGGTAGTTGATGAACACGGAGGCGGACTTGGAGATGGCAGAGATGACGTCCTTTTGGAGTTTGATGTTGGCGGGAAGCTGTCGAAGGGAGGAAACGAGTCAGCTCGAGGAGGAAGGGAGGAGGTGAAGGTCAAGAGCGAGGTGAAGGTTAAGAGACCTACAGCTCCCTTTGCGAGCTTGGTGACGATGGTTTTTTGCAGCTCGAAGTTCTCTGGGGATATGAAAGGTTGAGGGTCAGCTTCCAGACTCGTAGACCGAAGGTTGGGGAAGGGATGAACGAGAAAGGAGGAGGGGAGGAAATCCATCAACGAGCTCGCTCCGATCCATCCATCGAGCTTCCTCGCCCCCACGAGAGCTCCACGAGCTCGCCTCTACCTTCAAGGACACCCTGGGACGCCTTCTAAGCTCTGAGCTCCAGGAGTTGTCCGCGAGACAGGCCAGAGTTCGTATTCTTTGAGCTCCCTCTCTCGCGTCACCTCCTCCCTTCCTCCCCTTCTCCTTCCTTCCCTTCAGCACGTCCGTCCTCTCCCCCGAAACACCTGCTCATATCTATGGGAGAGTATCAACATCCCCTTGGATGGGCTCTCTCTTCCCGTACGCGCTCCTGCTGGTTCAACAATCCCGACGAGCGAGCTCGCCTGAGGAGAAGAAGGGGAGGAGGTCGAGCTCACCGATTCCTTGAAAGATGGCTTCCTCCTGCTTGTCCGCTGACGTCCCGCTGATGGCTGTAGAGACTCGAGGCATGACGGAGGGGATGTAAGAAGCTTCTGTCGAGAGGTGTGAGGTGGGGGAAGGGTGTGGGAAAGAAGGAGGGAGGGAGAGATTGACAGGTCGAGGGGGTTGGGAGGGAGGAGGAGGAACGCGTCGCTTCGAGAGGTCTTTCAAGGTTCAAGCGTCCCGTTTTCTCTCCCACTGCAAAGCTAAGAAAGAAAAACGTTCTCTGCCTGAGCGACGGACTTCTATGCTGTTCTTGTCCTATTTTTTGAGATCGTCTTGTTGAGGAAGAGCCGGCGAGAACAAGCACACAGCGGAACCGAGCAGGCGTTTGCCTCTGCTTCTCTTCCCTTTCTCGAGTCATGCGGTCCATGGAGGTTTGCAAAGGCTCGAACTCAGTCTTCCTCCTCTTTCGCCCCCATCTCTCACCTCCTCAACCGTCCTTCTCTCGCTTTCGCTCCGCTCCCCGAACGCGTCGAACTCGCCATGCCCCCCGTTCCAGTTCTCGTCGACGACTATGCAGCTCAAATCAAGTACTCGGGAAGCTGGGAGCAGCCCATATGTGAGTACAAGAAGAACTTCCTCGTCTTTGGGGTCTTCTCAGCTCGAAAAACGTCTCGAAACTGACAGCTCCACAATCTCTCTGCTCCTCCCTCTTCCTCTCCCTCTCCCTTCCCTCTACCTCCTCCATCTCAGTCAAGCAGGATCAGTACTACCAGAGAACCTACTCAACGACTTCAGGTGCTGGTGATACAGCCTCGTTCTCCTTCGTTGGCTCCTCGTGCGTCCTCCCGCTCGATCATCGCCTTCCTCGATTCAGTTTCCTTCTCACCAGCTTCCCTGATGTTTCCTCAGCATAGCCGTCTACGGATCTCTCGGAGACACACATGGGAACTTCACGGTCGATCTCGACTCCAACTCGACCTTCATCGACGCAGATCCAGGTCCAGAGAGGTTTCAAGTCCAGGTCTTCGCAGCCAACGGTCTCGATCCCAACAGCTCTCACTCTGTCACTCTTACCAACGGGCCAGGAGGAGGTTGGATGGCTCTCGACTACTTCGTGTACGAGACGAACATAGGAGGAGAGGGGTGAGTGCGCTCGTCTTTCGCGATTCGGTTTCGTCCTCGATCCCTCGTTGATCGCCTCCCTCTCTTCCTCCTCGTATCTACAGCGATAAGGTCTACACCACGATCACCGACGATGACTCTGGACTATGGAGCTACGGTCCTCAGGGTTCTAGCCTCTGGTATCGAGGAGAGGTGAGAACTGTTTCCTTTCGACGTGCCGCGTCGAACCGACCTCGCCCCCCCGCAGCTGATCTCCCATTTTCTTGTCTCTTCAGCTGAGTACACGACAGCGTTGCTACAACGGAACACTTCAGTAAGCTATACTCGTCCCCCTTCGCAGCGCATGCTTCGAAAAACGCGTCTGACCTTTGCTTCAGCGCCATCAACACTCGCGACTGGTCCGTCACCATTCCCTTCTTTGGGAGCTCAATCCAGGTCTTCGGAGGTCTCGAAAACACTCATGGGGGTAAATGTAAGTATCTTTGGTATCCTCCTCTCGAAAAGTCAGCCCTGACTCTCGAATTTGTACTTTTGTCAGACTTCTCCGCCGCTCTCGACGACGGAGATGCAACGCGGATCTCGGCTCTCGCAAACACCGCAGCCTCTCCCTGGTACCCTAATCGCTAGTACACGCTTCTTTCAGCCCTATTGTTCAGGCTGAGCTGACCTTTTTGACCATTTTGACTTGACAGAGCAGCTCTACAACGCGTCTGGCCTTTAGTGACGAGCCTCACACGCTCGTCTTGAAGACCCTTGAGGATCGATGGTTCGATGTGAGACCTTCTTTTGTCTTGATTATTCGCTCGAGACTTAGCTGATTGAACGTTGTCTTTGATCCCCAGATTGATTACGCCGTGGCGAATTCCTCGAAGTGAGTTGCACGCGCGCGTCGAGACTCGAGCTTCGGTTTTTCTCCTTCTCTCGCTGACCTGACTTCGCCCTTTCCACCAGACTCGAATCAGCCTTACCTCTCAACTCGTCCACGACCTCCAGCTCTCCTCCGTCTGAGACGTCGACGCTTCCTGCTGCTGCCAACAAAGGTGGAGCCAACGCGTGAGTACGACTCATCTTCTTCGTTGACGCGACGTCGGATGGATTCGTAGCTGACCTCCCTCCCATGTGTGTCTTAGAGCGATCATCGGTGGAGCCGTCGCAGGAGCTGCGAGTCTGATCCTCTTCGCTCTCCTCGTCTTCCTGTTCCGACGGCGCGCCTCAAAACAAAGACGCTCGTTCGAACTCGATCTCGTCGATGTCGAGGAGGAACCGGACTCTACCAACCAGATCGATACAGCCATCCTCCCTCACCCATCTCCCTTCATCTACCACGCTCCTTCGGAAGCAGCCTACCACGATTCTCCCTCCGTCTCGCCGTCGTCAGGGAGTGATCCAGCTCCTCAAGGTCCCAACAACGCGACGCGACCAGCCTTCCTTTCCGAAAAGTCTTTGAGTCTTTCCAAGTCTGGATGCGCCATCGCTTCGGAGAGGAGGAAGGTCGCAGGTCGAGAGCAAGACGCAGGACCTCTTGCGGATCAAGTCGACCACTCCTCGGACGACGAGCTCGTCCTTCCTCCCGATTACAGACAAGTAAGTTCGACTTCCACGTGGAAATCGAGCACGAGAGCCTACTCTGAGTGAGTGGACTCCTGAGCTGACCCTCCCTCTCTTCTCTTCCTTCAGGCCACCGAACCCTTCCACGACGCGACCTCTTCTTCTTCTCACTAGATGCTTCTTCGTCTTCTTACTTATATGCATTCACGTTCGATGATTTCTCTCTCCCTTTGAGCATCTTTTTGTACCTATCTACACACGAGCATCTTTTTCGCCGCGTCGTGTTTCAAAGTGAAACTCGAGCTCGCCACAAGCTCGACAAGTTCCCAGCTATCTAGTCTCGTCAGCTGACGAGTATATGGTCCTCTTTTCTTCTCGAGCTCAGCGGCCGAACTCTACCACTTTCCTTCAAGCGTCCTCGGACCTCTTCTCCCCTTGTTTCGAGAGAAAAGGAGACGCGTCTCGAGAACCTGTCAAACGCCTCCTCCTGTTTTGCTTCCTCGACCATACTGCTCTTCTTTGACCTCGCAGGTAGAGCTTAGATGTAAGAGCTGGTGTGATTCAACTCTAACTCGGAGAGAAGACTCGTCAGTAGTAGAATCAGCACAGAGCGCGGCGAAATCCGAAAGAGGGGGAGGTCGGAGGGAGGTCGATCCTAACGAGAAAGAACGAGAGGCTTGGAAGAGTAGTGTACGGATATAGCTCGCCAACCTAGCGCTTGAAATTTACCTTCCTTCGATTGACCATCTCTCGTTTCGCCTTCAACCACATCCTCAGCTCTTCTATCGACCTTCTCTTTTCGTCGGTTCAACACGACCATGCCCTCCGTTCAGATCCTCGTCGACGACTGGTCAGCGCCGATGACTTATCTGGGGACATGGAGTCAATCTGGTGAGTCAAGGGATAGTGGAAGGAGGGAGGGAAGGAAGGAAGCTTGAGAGGTCGACCGCTCAGATCGCGGCATATCCTCGTTCCTCTCGCTCTTTTCTCACCACTTTCCTTCCCTCTCTTCATCTCTCAGCTCCAGTAACGGGATGGTTCCAGAGCAGCTACTCGCAGACTACCGCTGCTAGTGCTTCGATGTCCTACTCCTTCGTTGGTTCCTCGTGAGTCCCACCTTCGACTTCGCCTCCTGAACGCGTTTCATCTTTCTCCACCTCTGAACGTCCTTCCTCGTGCTGATTTACTCTTCATCTTTTTTAGTGTCACCCTCTACGGAACGTTCGAGCCCGCTGGAGGTAGCTACACTGTCACTGTCGACTCGGCTTCTCCCAGCGTCGCGAGTCAAGCCGTCAGCGACGTCGGAGTTTTGTTCAGCTCGAAGGGTCTCGACCCAACCGTTTCGCATACTGTTACGATCACCAACGATCTAGAAGGAGCTGGTTTGGTCTTGGATTACCTCGTGTATGAGGCAGATGTCGGTGGTTCGAGGTGAGCTCTTCCTTTATTCAAACGAGACGCAGCTTGACGAGTCCTCACCTTCGAGCGAGCTGACTTTCTTTTCCTTTTGCTGCTACCAGCGACAAACTCGTCACTACCAAGACTGACGACGCGGCAGGAGAATGGGTCTACGGTCCTGTTGGGTACAAATGGGATGCTGGAGGAGTGAGTCTCATTACTATCGCTCTGGGTTCGACGCGTCGACTTCGCTGACGGAGCTCCGACTCGCTCAGGCTACCTTCCTGGCTCAAACTTACAACGCTATCCTTCAGTACGTCCTTTACCCTTCTCTATGCCTCTCGACTTGAAGCTGACCATGTATCTTCGCGAATATCAGTGGAGCCAGCAACCTCGGCTGTTCTACCACTATTCCCTTCGAAGGGAACTCGATTCAGTCTTCGGAGGCCTTGATCCCACTCATGGAAGTAAGTATCCACACCTACAAAGCGTTTTGAATTGATTTGAGAAAGAGCGTGGTTGACCTTTTATTCTCGTTTCAAAACAGCCTACTCCGCTGTCCTCGACGAAGGACTTACTCAGACCATCAACTCCTCGATCCTCTCTTCGGTCACCTCCAACGCAGCTTGGCAGCCTCAAAGTGAGTCAATACTCTCAATGGCTCTCCGTTCCGACAACTCTGACTCCTCCTTTCTTTGACCGAAACAGAGGAGCTGTTCAGTCAAGCTGGTCTCACCGACGGATCTCACAAACTCGTTCTCACGCTTCTCGACAACAAGTTCTTCGATGTGAGTTGTCTGACTTATCTCGATCTCGCTCTAGAGCGCTGATTACTTGCGTTCGATGTTCAGATTGACTACGCGGTCGTGAATTCCTCGATGTGAGACGCGTCGACTTTTTCTTTTCGCTTCCCTTTCTCCTTCACTGACATCAATTTCGTCTCTTGCTGAATGCAGTCCGTCCCTCAACACGACGTCCTCATCCTATTCCCAGACTGGATCGTCTTCTGCTGCGGCGAGCTCCTCGACTATGTAAGACGCGTCGACCTTCGGTCTTCTTTCCCTCCTTGCGTTCACTGACTCGAATTCCTTCTTAACCTCTTAGCCCGACGTCGGACGCTAATCCGGACGCGACTGCTGCTGGTGCCGTGCAGGCTGGTTCATCACCGAGTGCCTCGCTCGGCAGTTCTTCGCTCGGAAGCGCTTCAACCTCGTCGAAGGGTGGATCGCATGCGTGAGTTTGATCTCTTTGCTCGCTCGTTTCTTCTGCACCCTGCTGACGCCTCCGTTCTTCTCTCGATTTGCACAGAGCCGTGATTGGAGGAGTCATTGCAGCAGTCGTCGTGCTCATCCTCCTCGGTCTGCTAGCCTTCTTCCTTCGACGACGGTCGACCAAACGACGCGTCTTCCTCGAGAACGATCTCGACCCCGTCGCCGAGAAAGAGGATGAGGTTCAGTCACCACCCGAGCCCAGTCATCCGGCTCCCTTCGTCTACCACACTCCAGGAACGGTCGCCTACCAGGACACAACTCTGGGTTCCTCTTCAGCCCTCGTCGACGTCGCACCTCACTCGCCCTCCTCGCCCTCCTCCTCCAACGGACCCAACAGCCGACGGATCTCCTCCTTGACTCAACTGATCTTCGTCTCTCTCGAGAGTCATAAGACTCCCGCTGTCATCGTGTCTCCTGAGAGGAGGAGGGTCTCAGGAAGAGAGCAAGACGCTGGACCTCTCGTTCGGTCGACGGCTGATCAACGCGAGGAACTCGAGGACGACGACGAGCCTGTTCTTCCTCCCGATTACGGACAGGTGAGTCAACTCGATATGGCCGTTTCACGATCGCACTGTGGATTTGATCTGACCTCGCTTTTGTCTCGCTCTCGAACCACAGGCGACCGAACCTCTCAACGCGTCGACGACTCGTTAGCTTCGGCGGACTTCGTGCAGACTTCTCTCTTCTTTTTTTTTTCGCCCCTTTGATTTGTACATAGACTCTAGGTCTTGATGTCCATAATGATCGTCTCTCTCTCGCGCGCTTCTATCGAACGACGATTGGAAAGGAAGAGAACGGACGCAACTTCGCTTTCCCCTCGACGAAATTTCCCTCGAGCAAGCCATCTGAGAAACATCTAGATCCTAGGCTCCTGCTGCACCTCCTCCCTGAACAGAACCGGCACCTCTCCCTGCTGCAGCTCCTCCACCCTCTCCTTCAGCAGCGCGACTTCGACGAGCTGCTCAGCGACGACATCTCTCCTCTTCTTCACGAGAGTCTCCATCCCCTCGGCGGCTGCCAGAGGACGAGCGAGGAGCACAGTTTGTGCTGTTTTGGTGAGATGGTCCTGTGAAAGGTTGAGCGAGCGAGGGGGAGGAGGCAGGAGGTCAGTGGAGGAAGCGACGAACGGACGAGGGAAGAGACGCGTCGAGAAAAGCAAAACTCACCTCCAAATCCCTCTCCAGTCCTTCCCCAATTCTCCTCCAATCCCTCCAGAACCTCCTCTTCCCACCCTCCCACTTTCCCAGCCCCCACCTCACTCCAACAACCAAGCCCAACGTCCCAACACCCAGACCCGTCGCGCCTTCCCACAACCCTTCCAGCCACCCTCCGTACGCGGCTCCCACGCTCGCGATGGAGGAGAGGTAGGTCGACATGACGGCCTTCTGAGCTCGGAGATGGAGAGCCGCGATCGGTCCGGTGGGTGAGAGGAGGATGTTTTTCCGGGAGGTAAGGGGGGTGAGAAGGAGGGAGGAGGGAAGAGGGAGGGGTGGGGAGGGAGGGAGGGAGTTGATGAGGAGAGAGGAGGAGAGGGTTGGAGTTGGTGGGTGGTGGAGGAGTTTGGAGAGGGGGGTGGAGAGGGAGGAGTGGAGGGTTTGGAGGTGGGCTGTTGAGAGGATGAGCTGAGAAAGAAGGGAAAGACGGGAAGAAGGACGTGAACGAGGAGGTCAGCGACGGTTCTCCAGAGCGAGCAAGACGAAAGACGCGCGAAGACTCACTCCTTTCTCTCCTTCTCCTCCCCAGCCAGCTCTCACAGCATCCTCAACCACCCAAGCGACATCGTCGACCTTCCCACCCAGCAATCTCAACCAACCCAATCGACCCAAAGCGTCGTCAACGTCCTGCTTCGCCTTCCGCAACACCTCTTCAGCGACTGACGGAGGCGACGTTCCGAGTCCACCGACGTCTCCGACCTTCGGAGGCATCACGAGAGCCGTTTTGACGAACTCAGACGCGACCGAGCGAGCTTCGGTTCGAAGATCGGACGCGGCGAGAGCGTAGGCTTTGAGGGTCGTCTCGAGGGAGAGCAGCTCGAACGCCGAGGACGACACGGCGAGTTCGGCGAGGAAGAGTGTCGAGGAGAGGGAAGGTGGTAGAGGGTTCGACGACGAGGACGACGTTGGCGAGGTTGATGGTTTCGAAGCGAACTCGGTCGTCGCAGCTCGAACGAGATCCTCCTTCAAGGCCCCGATGTTGCTGCCGATGAACTCCTTCTGGAAGAGTTCCACCTTTTCAGCCTTCTCCCTTCCCTTCATCTGCTCTCCCTCCCTCCAAGCATCCACAGCTCGAACGGCTCTCTTCGCTCCGACGACGAAGACTCGTTCCTTCAAGCTGTTGACGACTTCTGGATCTCCTCCGACGAGGTGGTCGATTTCCGTCCAGACGCGTGCTTCGAAGGAGGATTGGGAGTTTGAGAGGTCGGAGATGGCATTGATGACGAGACGGAGACGAGGGTGTCGGAGGAGGGAGGGGAGAAGGGAGGCGAGGGGAGGGTGGGAGGAGAAGAGACGGAGGTTGTCTACGACGAGGACTGGGAGAGGGGAGAGGAGGAGGGTGGTGAAAAGTTGGGACGGAGGAGTTGACGCTGGAGAAGATGACGGGAAGTTATCAGCTGCTGATCATAGTTGAGATGGAGGTGGGGGAGAGAGATCTCACCAGGCAGCTCGAGGATGGAGAAACGACCGCTACGAAGGAAGTCGGAGTTCAGCGAGAGGCCGTCTGCGTCGACCATCGTTGAGGGTCCATACCTGTTAACGGAATGAGAACGAAATCGTCAGCTCCAGCTTCTGAAAGAACAAATGAAAAGCTGCCGACTCACCGAATCTTGAGAGGTTGACTCTTCGACCCAGCACTTCCGTTCGCCCGCTCGAGGAGCGCCTTTTCCCGAAGCTGGTCTGGGACGAGAGGGTCCTCGAGGAGAGCTGTGACGAGATCCTTTGATCCAGCTAGGGGAGGAGAGTAGACTGTGAGAAGATGGGGAGAGCTCAAGGTCAGATCAAGGACGTTGAGGAAGGAAACCGAAGGGAAGGGAGGGTCGGGTCGTGAGCTCCATCTTTGCTTCGTCGGAAGCCCTTCGCCCTTCTCAAGAGCTCAAGAGGTCGCCCAAACGCTCCTTCGAACGTTGGGGACGAGTAAATGGTCCCTCCGAAGCATCTCCCAGAGAGAGAACGAGAGGAAGAAGGAAGGAGGAGCTCACCAGCGATCTCCATCTCTCCGGACGGAAGGACCCTTCCTTCGAGCTCACCATCAACAGCTCCTCCTGCTCCAGTCTTCTCCAACCGCCTTGAAGCCTCCTCCAACCTGGCGGGCCATGGGCTCTCCTTGGATGCTGTCTCGTCTACGGCGATGAGAGTGGCTCGGACGTCTCGTAGGACGGCTTGAGTTGCTGATGTTTGAACGACCGAGAGAGAGGAAGGAAGGACCGACGAGGACGACGCTTTGACGGCCGTCGAAGCTGACCGACGAAGGGAGCTTAAGGGGAGGGGTATACGAGGAGCCATGGGAGCGAAGGAGAGGAAGGAGAGAAAGGCAAGTGTTTGAAAAAAAAAGGTGCTTGTCGGCGTTGGCTGAAGAAGAGAGGACGAGGGCAGGTTCGAGGTTCTCTGTAAACGGCCAGCATCGTCTCTCCCTCTCCTCTTCTTTTCTCTTTTCTTCATCGGCCTAGAAACCTTCGGGACACCCGACCAGGATGCCCTCGAACCTCTCTCTTCACTTCGAAGCCCTCGAGCGAGTCCTCAAGTTGGCATTCGGAGCGTACAAGCCCATATCCCATCACGCCTGTCCTTCTCTCCCTCTCGGACCTCCAGCAGCTCCTTCGCCTCTCTCGCTCACTCAGAGAGATAGCCCTTCCGCTCCGGTGGCGAAGAGTCGCGATCGTCACCTGTCAGGACTGGACCTGCCCTCTCGGGGAGAGGGAGGGACTGCTCGTTGTCGGAGAAGAGGTGAACAAGCGCTGGGAGATGGTTCGCGTCCTCGAGGTTCTCTTCCAGATCAGAGGTCCACTCGAGGTTCTTCGTATCCCTTGGATTCCCATCGCAGGCCTCTCAAAAGTCTTCACTTATCCTCCTTCCTTCCTCAGCTTCGTTTGGGAGGTTGAGGGTCAGGAGGGAGAGGGAGCTGAGAGACTTCGGTTCAGAAGGGAGGTTGGGAGGGAGGAGGTGTTGGATTTGGGTGAGTTCGGAGGATCACCCCTTGCGAAGAGAAACCTTCTCGAAGAACTGACGTTGCGTTTCGTTGTCTCGGCGTTCGGGAAGGACAGACCTTGCGTCGATGTCGCTTTGAGGAAAGGACGACGCGTTCGTCGTCGGCGGTTCGACTTCATCTCGAGGAGCACGAGTCCTGCTTCGTTTCTTCATCGCTAGGAAATGGATCCCATGTCTTGCCTCTCACTCCCCTCTTCTCGAACCCTTGCCAGACCTGAACAGCAAGCTCGAAGCGTAAGTCGTCGACGACTCGCGATGCACTCCTCTCCTCTCGGCTTCGTCTCCTCGCTCTCTCCTTCGACCCCTTCCCGCTCCACCTACCCGAGACCTACTATCCACCGACGCGCTGAAATCCAGAAGAACAAATCTCGTCGAAGATTCCAAGCTCAAAAAATCGAAAAGCAAATTGCCCTCCCTCCCTCCGGTCCTCTTCCCGCTTCGAGAGCTTCCCCCTCCTCTCCCTCCCTCTCTCCCACTTTTCCATCTCCCTCCCAACCGCCAGCCCCACCAAAATGTCGCAAACCGAAGATCTCTCGCACACCGTCCTCTCCCTCCCCGATGGGACTCTCTCCCTCAGCATCACCAAGAAGGGTCGTGAGTCTCAAGCAACGAGTCGTGGAGCTCATCGTTTCGTTCATCCGGAGAATCACCGTTCTGACTTCCTTCCTTCCTTTTGTTGTTGTTGGTGGGATAAAGTCCATATCCACAGACTGCTGTTCGTCGAGCCTGCTACGGTTGGAGGGAAGACTCATGATCTTGTTCCTGGACCGGAGGTATTCGATGGCGTTCGAGGAGTGAGTTCGATGAAGGGAGGGAGGAGAGATAGGTTTAGGTGGAAGGTCGAGGATCTTCGGATGAAGGGCTTTTGCTGACTTGTTCGACTCTCTGACTCGTTGGTGGATGTTTAGTTCCAACACTGCATAGGTGAGTGAGGATTTGGCAAAGGGTGTCGAAAGAAGACGAGGGAGAGATGGGGAGGGGGGAGGAGGAATGACGAGCTCACCATCTTCTTCCTCCTCCTGCTTTGCTGGCTCGTTCAGTCGGCCGATACGTTAACCGTCTCCCCGCTCAAGCTCTGAATCTTCCCTCCGGACTCATCGCTACCCCTGAGACCTGGCCTGCTAGCTGCCCTGGAGTCTGTCTTCACTCTGGTCCTTCAGGATGGGATCAACGAGTTCGTCTTCGCTTTCGCCTCCCCCCTCCTCCCCTCGAATCTACCCTCTCCTCGAATCTAATCTCCCTTTCCGTTGCCTCGTCTCTTCGCAGCAATGGGATCTCATCAAACTCTCCTCCTCTACGCTCTTCACCTCCTCCGAAAAGAAGACCATCCAAACCTCCCTCCCAGCTCCTCAGTCTCAGCTCTTCCGATTGATCTCGAAGGACGGAGAGGGAGGCTTCCCTGGTGAGCTCAAGGTCGAGGTACTCGTTGGGATTGTGAAGCGACCTGGAGAGGAGAAAGCTGGTGGAGGAACGGTGGTGATCGTTTATAGAGCTGCTTTGGCGGAGGGAGGAGTGGAGACACCGATCAACTTGACGCAGGTGAGCTCTCGCGTCTTCGGGTTTGACGTTTTGTTCCTTCCCTCGTGTCGAGAGCTGATTCGGTTTCTTCGAGTTTTTGCAGCACTGGGGATTCAACCTCGAGGCTTCTGTCAACGGACCTACTCCCGAATCGGTCAGCGTCAAAGATCACAACTTGACGATCAAAGTTCGTTCTCGCGTGTCTCCCTCCCTCCCTCCTCCTCCACTTCTCGAGCTCCCAGAACTGACCCTCCCTCTGCACTCGCCCTTCTGCAGTCCTCCAAGACTCTCGACCTCTACCCCGAAACCTCCCTGCCTTCCGGATCTCTCCTTCCCTCCGCCAACGGAACCTCCCATGACCATCGCTCGGGCAAGAAAATCGGAGACCAGTACCCTGCGAAGGGATACGACGACTTCTACGTCTTTGACGACAAGCTGTGAGTTGGCTCTCATGCCTTTTGAGAGGAAGACAACGACTGACGACGACCTCTCCCACGCCTTTCCACAGCGACACACCCGCCAACCCCAGCACGTTTCCCTCCGCCGACCTCGCCTCCCCGACCACGGACTTCCTCGCTCCTATTCTCAACCCCTCTTCGTGCGTCTCCCTCCCTCTTCCTCCCACTCCCACCTTTTCCCACTCACACACCTCTCGCTCGCGATCCTGACCTTTCGTTCTCGTTCTCGTCGCGTGTCGAACAGATCGACCTCCTCACCCGTCGCGACCCTCTCCTCAGCCAAAACAGGAATCACCCTCAACTTCACCACCAATCAGCAAGGAGTCCAGTTCTACTCTGCCCCCGGAGGAGGAGGACACAACAGGAAGAGGATCCAAGGAGGAGCGGAGGATGGGTCGAGCGTTTATGGGAAGGAGAGTGAGTCGAGAGTCGTTTGCGTTTCGTTTCAATTCGTTTCGGTTCGTTCGAGCTTCTCGACTGACCCCTTTGTTGCTTCCCTCGTCTTTCGTGCGCGTGTCGTAGATGCTGCTTACCTCGGTTCGTCCCCTCGCTCCTTCCCTCTCCCTCCCTTCTTCGTGCTCTTCCCTCGCGAACGAAAAACGTATTTCCTAACGCGTCTTCGTTCGTCCTCACAGAGTTCCACGCCCCGTACGGATCGTTCGCTCTTCCTGAGCTCGCCGCTGCTCTCGGGGAGGACAGCTTCGATACGATCCTCAAAGCAGGAGAGGTGTACAATAACTTTGTTACGTGCAGTGTTAAGGGGAGGTAGATCAGACGAGAGGGAGAAAGGCTTGAGGGAGAAGGTTCGGAGGAATAGATTTAGGCTGCTTGATACATACGTTTCTATGACGATATGGCTTTGTTTTGGTTACGTCTGGAATGGACTCGAGCGCGCGAGATGAGACGAGGGTGAGAAGTGCGGCGAACGATCTCGAGCTCGACGCGAACTCGATCCTTCGTCGTTAATTTCTCTGCCTTTCCGGTCTAGACAAACGAAAGAAGGACCTCGAGTACCAGAGCAGGAAAGTTACCGAAGACAGTGCGAACGGCCTCTACACCTCAACCCCAACCACATCCCTCAACCAACTCTCCCATTCCTCCTTCCCCCAACTCGACGAAATCCCATTCACGATCCCTCCGTCGAAATTGTGGCCCTGGACGATGCCGTCCAAGGCGAGAGAGGGAGTGTGCTGGATGGAGATCTGACGGGCAAATTTGACTGGAACGAACGAAGCGAGGAGGAAGGAAGAGGGGAGGTGTGAGCGACGCGTCGAAACGTCGAAACGAGCGGTGGGAGGGGTTGGGAGGGGAAAGAGGGGTGGGGTGGGATGAAGAACTCACTGTTGTACAGAAGATCTTGAGTGACAGCCGAAGAAGCTCCCGGCCCGATCTTGGGAGTGTTGGTCGTTCGAGCGATGATCTCTTCGACGGTGATGGAGATGTCGTCTCGTCCTTTGAACGCTTCAGCGATGACTGTTCCCAACACAAGCACCCAAAACAGATCCGAAGGTCAGCTTAACTCCCCACTCAAGCTGAGAGTGCAACTAACCCTCAGCACCCTCCCTCCTAATCTCTCTCGCACTCAACTCCTGCACCCTCTCGTTCCCCCACCTCCCCTTCTGCTGCTCCTCGAACAGAACCAGCCCAGCCTCCCAGAACGCAGCGGACGAGTTCGTGATCTGTCCTACGGCAAGAGCTGTTTCTGCGAGGTAAGTGGCTGCGATTTGCCAGTTCTGGGGGAACAAGCGCGAGACGATGGAGAGTTTGCCGTAGAGCTTTCCGCCGGGGGAGACGACTGGAGGGAGGGAGGAGTCAGAGTTGAGCTTTGGGGGGGGGAGAACGGAGAGGGAGATCGACTGACGAGGGATGAGGTGGTCGTTGACTGATTTGACGAGGATGGCGGATCTGAAGGGGGGGAGAGCGAGGAGGGAGGGAGAGGTGAGCTTCGTCTCGTTTTCGTTTGGTGGTTTCCGTCTCATCTCCTTCTCTGTGAGCATGCAGATCTGGAGAGAGCAGCGACTCACTTGGGGCAGGGGAACGAGTTGAACAACGAGAGCTCGTGCTCAGAAGTAGGAGAGCCGATTCGCTGGAAGGAGAGGGATGGTCGGAGGGAGCCGCTCATGATGAAGTCGAAGAGGCTGATGAGGAGGTGGTCGAAGGGGCGATGTAGGAGGGAAGAGAAGAGAAACTGGGATGGACGTGGTTGGAAGTCAACCTCCCATCGTTGCTGTTCGCCTTTTCGAGGTCAGAAAAGAGGGGAGATGAGGTGATAGGGGAGGGAGAAGAAGATGCGACGAAGGAGGTCTGTGGCGAGCTCGCCTTCCTCCCTCCGATCGGTCAGCGTCGGATACGACCGTAGAAATGAGCTTGATCTGGATGTTCAGCGTTTGAGAAGGTAGGGAACATGCCGAGGTGTCGAGGAGAGGGCCCTTGGTGAGGGTAAAGGGTGAAAATCTGCTTCCGACGAGGGGTCGGAGAAGGTCGACGCTTGGGTCCGAAAGCGTCGAGATCACCTCCTCTCCCTCCCAACTTGATCCTTCTCCAAAGCAGCCGTTTCACTTTGGAGCTTGCTCGCTCTCGACAGATCGCTCCTCCACTCGCACATCTTCACTTGGGTGAGTAGTCTAGTCCAAAGATCTTTCAGCAAACAAGACGAGAGTCGAGCTTGAGCTGACCTCTTCCGACCCATCCGACCTTCCCTCCTCCTCCCATCTCGTCCAGTTCGTCGCCCTCCTTCTCGCCATCCCTCCCAGCCCTAACCCCAGGATGTCCAAGGTACGAGGATGACTTCAAGTGGCGTTTCAGACCGAGAAGCTTAGAGCTGAACCTCGTCCCAACCTCCTCAGCCTTCGTCGACTCGCTTGCCATGGGATATTGTCCTCCTCGTCTTCAAAGCTTGCGATAGAGAAGCCCTCGCCGTTCTAGGACGAGTCTCGCTAGACTTCTTGGCGTCTACAGTACCTATTCTGTATAGGGACGTCGTACTGTATCGGCCGAGTCAGCTGGAGAGCCTCTTCTACGAAAGAAAGGAGCAGAGCAGAGAGGTGAGCTCGACGTCTCGTCCAACGCTCCATCCCTCTTGCTTCTCTCCTGACTCACTCTCCTCCCCTTTACCTTTATCTCATCAGACGTCTTACACCTACAAGATCGCCTCCCTCCTCTCCCTCTCCCACATCCAAACCCTCACCCTCAACTTCCTCCTCTCACCCTACGCCCCCTCCCCACCCATCCTCAACATCTCCTCCTCCCGACTCCCCTCCTCCCGCCCTCTCAAACTAGACCTCCTCACAGTCCAAACAGCAGCCCACGAACCCCTCCTCACAACGCTCCACACCTGCCTCTTCCCACTCCTCAACCCTCTCACCTACCACTTCGACTCCCGCACCTCCGCCTGGATCGACCTCGCTCACGCGCCTCTCCTCATCCAATGGAACCGAATCGAGCTCCTTCGTTTCTCAGGGGGGTTCTTGTACGGAACCGTCCACAATCTTCTCGCGTGTGTCCAACGACCCTCTCTCCCGGATGAGCCGAGCAGGAGGAGGAGGGTCGTGAGGTTCCCTGCTCACAACGTCGTCGCAGGTCGAGGAAGAAGAGGGTTTCCGAGGATGTTCATGGCTGGGCTGACGGATTGGACGAGGGTTGGGGATATGCTCTCGCTGGATCGGATGAAGGAGGGGGAGGTGGAGTTGGTGGTGGAGAGGGAGGAGGAGAAGGTACAGCTGGAGAAGGAGATTGGGAAGATGCAGCCGGTGAGGTGGAGGGGGTTGTTTCGGGTCGTGGTGGAGGTGTGATGAGGTTAGTTTAGGCCTTGGGCTTCTGGTGCACTTGTCGGTAGGTTCGTTCGAGCTTCTTCGCTCGTTTCCCTGACGTTCGACGCGAAGAGCTGACCTCGACGCGCTCTCTTCTCCCTCCTTTTCTCCCTCCTCCGTTCGATCTCACCTATAGATTTTAGTACTCGTAGATGGATCTTAGATATTATGCTACATATCATTTGCACTCTCGTTCTAAGCTCTCCATCCTGAAAGCTCGAGCGAGCCGACAACAACTTGACGACGCGTCGGCTTTCGCGACGGCCTTTCTACTTCTTCGGATCGGTAATTTTTAGGACTTGAGCTTTGAGGTCCCTCAATTGGATGTACATGATACACCTATCGAGCAGAAAAGAAAATCAAGGCAGGTGGCCTCCCTCGCTCGTTCTTTAATCTCCGAGCTCCCTCCAACTCCCTCCGTCCGCCCACCCTTCCCAAGCTCGTCGTCCCTCTTACCTCGTCCTCTTCAACTCTTCAAGAACCTCACACCCCTCTCTTTGGTCCCTCGATGTCATCCGAAAAGAGATCCAAGACTCGCGACGCTCAGAACGAGGTCAGTTAACAGACAACAAAGGTCGCTCGACCTCCCTTCCTCCTGAGCTCATGGACGACCCTTCTCGCTCTCTTCTCCCTTCGACCCCTTCAGCCGAGTCTCACCCCTTCGAGGTCGATCGAGACTTCCAACCTCAAGATAACCTCCCAGAAGGGTTCCAGCACTAGGGACGAGACTCAGAAGAAGGTCAGTCAACAAACAAAGCTCGAGCTCACCTTCCTCCCTCGCTCCTCCTCTCCTTCGCTGACCCTTCTCGCCTCGTTCTCCCTCGTTTTATCTCTTCCAGAGGAGTCGAGCTCCTCTGGGATCTATCCCTGCTCCCAATGACAAGGTGAGTATGGCTCTGAGTGTGTACGAGGGGGAGGAAGGGGTGCGGAAAGGACGAGAAGGGGATCGGTCGAGCTCACCTTCGTCGTTCCTTCCCCCGTTCCATCCTTCCCTTCCCAGTCTCCCCTCGACAAGGTCATCAACGAGCAAGGATCCTGTCAAGCCGCCTCCAAGGATCCCAACGACGCTCTCATCGTCACTCATCGGGAGGAGGTCGTCTCGCTCCAGGAGGACGTCGTCTCGCCGACCAAGGACAAGGTCTCGCTGGAGGAGCTCAACCGAGAACGAAACCAACTCCCCTCGCTCCCTACAGAGCTTCATCGCTACATCCTCCACTCACCGACACCATATCCCTCGCTATGGCTGGCAGAGTCAACAACGCCTTCTGGGACATCGCCCAAGAGCTGCTGTACAGGCACGTTGACATCAAGGACGCCGAGAGTCTGGCTCTGTTGTTTCGACCGACAGTGCGTCCTTCCTCCTTTCTCTACCCCTTCTGTTCTTCTCATCTCGCCTGGAAAAACGTCCGTACTGACCTCGTTTGTCCTTTGAATCGTATCACAGCCCACCACCTCCTCAACTCCACTCGACCAAGTCCGAATCGACCTCCTCACTCAGATCAGGACCTTGACGTTCCACTTCCCTCCCGTCGTACGAAACATGTTCGTCGTCCCTCGCCTCGGACTCCCAGCTGGAATCGAACCTCTCGACCTTCACCATCTTCGTATCACAACCCAAATCGTTGACAACTCAAATCACGACGACGCTCTTCTCGAGTACCTCTTCCCGCTCCTCAACCCTACCAACTTCCACTTTCTCCCTCTCCCTCCTCACCCTCAAGGCGCCCAAGGAGCCAACATCCTCATCCCCAACAGTAGCATGGGCGGCTGGAGGACTCTCGAGGTGGTTCGGATGACCTACTCAGACTTCAACGGGTCTTTCAAGGGAACGGGTCAGTGGGTGCCGCCGCCGCGCGAGACGGTTCACGTCTACGAGATCCCCGACGCGTTGGAACCGGATGGCTCGCTTTCGTGGCTTGCCAAGAAGATAGCGTTCACAGTAATCCGCAACGATTATCTTCCGGTGGGGGGTGACGAGGAATGGTTTGGGGGCTACGTGGAGGTGGTGGTGGAAACGGACGAGGCCAGAGTAGCGTTCGAAGCGCTTCTCATGAGAGAGACCGCCATGGGAAGTGTGAGGGGGGTAGGCTACTATGAGGAGATGTTGAGACGAATTGCGGTCAGGGTTGGTACGATGACTGCCTAGGTGAGTTCGTTCTCGATCGTTTTCTCCCTTTCGTCGCGTCGACACCTTCGCTGACCGGCACGTCTCCTTCGTTCTCCTCTCGTCCTCCCTTCTCAGATCGCCCCTCCTCTCCCCTGCCCAAACATCTCGCCATCTTCCCTTTGGCGGAGCCCGCCGTCCGAAAACCCGACCCCCCGAGGACGAAGGAAGGCTGGTTACGAGCCTACTCCCAACCTCGTTTCCTCAGCTGAGCACCCCCTCTTCTGTCCAATCCACCTTTCAGAACCCACTCAATCACGATCCTTACGGTCCTTTTATTCGCTCGCTCGTGTCGCGCGCTTATCGTCTCCCTCTTCACTTTACGATCGTGAGTCGTCGACAACTTTCCCCCCCCCCTTTTCTCGCCTTCGAAACCTCGAACACGGCTGACTCGTTCACTCCCCCCCCGCTCCGTCACTCCCGTTCAGATCTGTACATCATCGCATACTCGCATCGTCGACCGCCGGGACCTCAATTCGAACCTCAGCGACGGACGCTTCGAACGGAGGAGGTGGAGGGAGGGACGCGTCGACGGATCGGATGGATTCTCTAGTTCTCGTTACGTTGTTGTCTGTAGTATTATAACGACGAGCCCTTTATACCTCACCTTGCATGCTTGTTCGCTTCGCCTACGCTCCTCCTTTGGTGGCGAGAGACAAAGAGGACGGTTCAAGAATGACGACTCGTGGAACAAAGACGAAGGACAAAGACGATGGACGTGGTTCGAACATCTGCTCGCCTCGAGAGCTTGAATATCTACTTCGGACCTCTCAATTGTTTGCCAGATACGGGCGCTGTCCGGTGGGGACTTGAGGGAATGGGTGAGCGGGAAAAGTCGAAGTCGAGGGTCGTCGACGCGTCGTCGTTCACTTCACCAGTCTTCCGTCTCGTCGCAACGACCTCCCTCCGTCGGAAACATCTCCGAGGTTTCCCCTCAAGGCCTTGGCCTTCTACTGCGCTTGTATATAGGTTCGTTCGAGCATCTTCGTTTGGTTTCCCGCCCTCCGACGCGAAGAGCTGACCTCGACGCGTTGTCTTCTCCCTCCTTCTCCCTTACCCCCCCTTCGCTCTCACCTGCATAATTCAGTGCTCTTAGATGATTTCTAGATATCATGGTACATCTCGCTCGCACTGGTACATCTCGCTCGCACTCTTGCTCTGATCCCTCAGCCCTGAAGGCTCGAGCGAAACGAGACGAGCTGGACGACGCGTCGGCTTCGCGAAGCCCTGTCTCCTGCTTCAAACTAACCCTCACCCCATCTACAAACAAAAACGGGAAGAGAGGTGAGATAACAATCGACGTGAGGCTCTTACGCAAGTCGAGAGCAAATAAGTCTAAGAAGAGCAAGGAGCGAACACGAAGTTGGTCGACGACGAGCTGAGGGACTCGAACGTCGAGTTTTCATGCACAAAGAAGACGCAGGTCAGCTTCTCCTCGGTCTCAAGCCCGAGCCAAATGCAAGAAGAGAACAACAACACACTCACCTCTATTCTCCCTCCTCAACCTCAACAGCAAAAACGCGTCTCCAAGGCGCGATCAGATCCATCGTCGCCACCAGCTGCTCTGCCTCCCTCTTCTCCTCCTCCGACCCCACCACAATCACCATCGACCCGTCCTGCATCTCATCAAGTCCATAGCACCCCGGTCTGGCATGCATCTCCTCCAGAGTACCAGCCAGATCGCGACTTGCGTGGCAGATGAGGGAAGCGAGATTGAGACGAACGACTCGACGTCTGTTGCGACTGGGAGATGGTAGACCGGCGATGAGAGGTCCTTCCGCCCGGAAGACGAGCGGCCACCCTCCTTCGATGTCGAGCTGCTCTAGTCTTGTCCAGCCGGCGACGGTAGATCGACCGATCCAGACCCATCGGGTCCCTTTGAAAGGTCGAGCGAGGATGCTCCAATGGCAGCGAAGAGGGTTGAAGAGGGGGAGGAGGCTGTGAGTGATGGTTTCAACTTTCCCTCTGATGGAGTGGGGGAGGGAGAGGTGGAGGGAGTCGAGAGGGATGGGGGTTTCGTCGTCCAGTCGCGAGGAGGAGAGTCGGGTTGAGGGAGGGAAGGAGTCGAGGGTGATGGAAAGGGTTTGGATTTGGGAGAGGGAAAGGAGAGAGTTGATTCGAGATACGGGAGCAGAGTTCTGTAGCAGCAGGAACAAGGTTTTCGCGTCAGTGTCGATACGGTGAAGAGAAGAGGGCCTGATGGACGACTCGAGCTCACCCTCGTCCTCCTTCCGACTGGTTTCTCCTCCCTCTCGCAGAAGAGCTGCTCCAACGCCTCCAGCGATTCCACGTTCACAGAGGTATACAGATCATGAGTAGTCGCCCCCAGGACGTCGTACGACACGCGTCCTAGAGCGGCGAGAGTCGAGACATTTGCTTCCTTGAAGACGAGAAGGAGGACCTCCCATGGCAATCGACGAGGGGTTCGCTGGCGGAGATGACAGAAGATCTGGGTCAGTCAAGAGCTTTGACAGAACGACAGGGGAAGAAGCTTACGCTGGACATATTGAGAAGGGCCAAAAACGGCGTGGGACGAGGTTGGGAGCGAAGAATATCTGAAGGAGGAAGGGAAGGTCAGCTCGAGCTCAGCGCAGCTCTTCTTCCCTGCTCTCCATCGCCTTCGAGGATATACAAGACTCACTTCTGAGCTTCTACGCACTTGTCCTGATGCTCTTCCGAATCGAGTGATTCAAGGAAAAAGCTTGAGGGATCGATGTTGGCCGTCAAGATCAACTCCAAAAGCTCCACCTTCTGTTCGCCCGTACGTCGTCAAGGAATCGCGTGAGTCACCCTCCCCTCTTCCTCGAACCGTTCTCTACATCGACCACGAGCAAGCTCCTCCTTGTGGGAGTTCACGAGTTTGAGATACATACCTGTCAAGTCCGTTTATCTTCTCTCCTCCTCGTCTTCCAACGACTGAACGACGGCTCAAAGCGAAACGATCCATGAAGAATGAGAAAGAAAGAGACACCAACAAACTACTACGAAAACGAGGTATCCGACAACACATAAAGAGCGAGAAAGAGAGAGAGAGAGAGGCAACAAGAACGAAAGAAAGCGAGGGAGCGAGCGTGGGGTGGAAGAAAAAGGAAGGGTTGGACGCGTCGAATGGATGGAGTGAAGCGAAGAAAGACTACGAAGCGTTCCCAGCAGCCTTCATGACGGCGGCTTGAGCGGCAGCGGCGTCGTTCTGTGAAGTAAACAGACGAGGGACCGTCAGTCGAGAGGAAGGAACGAGACGAAACGAAAGAGAAACGAAGGAAGGTAACGAAACGAAGCTCAACTCACCCTAACCTTGTTCGCCAAAGCAGCTTGGATGAGTTGAGGAGTGACGGCGTGTCCGTTGATAGCTGCACGAACGAAACCCAACAGAGGCGAAAAAAAGTCAGCTTGCTGATCTCGAAGAGAACGAAGGACGAAGAACGCGATTCTCGCGACTCACTCAACACCGAATTCAACTGAGCACAAATCTCCGCTGGGACCGTCGCCACCAGACTCTGCGCAATCTCCGCCGGCGTGTTTCCTCTAGCATTCTGGAAGCTGAGTCCCCCGACGGGTCCCGCCGAACCAGGTCTCGAGATCCCAACGGCGTGCATCGACGGCGAGTTGTTGGTGTTTCCGTTCGCTGGGGAGCTCTTCCTGTCGGGTCCTCCTCCTCCTTGGACGCCTGGAGGTCGAGGAGGATGCATCTGCTGCTGCTGCTGGTTGGGTCCTCGACCTTGGCCATGTCCGTTTCGATGAGCTTGAAGAAGCTGAAGCTGTTGACCGACTCCTGCTCCTCCGTTCGAACCGTTCGAAGGTCCTCCTCCTCCTCCGTTCTGATTGGCAGCGAGGGCGGCGAGTCTTTGCTGGTGGACCTGTTGCTGCTGCTGAGGAGTGAGCGGGTGGCCTTGCTGTTGAGGAGGTCCGTTCTGGTAGTTCGGAGGACGGTTCCCTTGGTTGGGATGCTGCTGTTGTTGACCTTGAGGACCTCCGGGAGGAGTACCGGATCCACCTTGTCGAGGACCTCCTGGATGGTGCTGCTGTTGTTGCTGTTGTTGTTGGTTGTTCTGAGCGAGAGAGGATGAGGAGAGAGGAGGGAAGTCAGCGACGCGAACTCAAACGAAATCAGACACGACGAAGAGCGAAAAGGAAACGAACCGCTGCCAGTCCCGCCTGGTATCGTCGGTAAGCCAACTCTCGTTGCTCAGCAGCCTGCCTGTTCGCGGCGCCGTAAGCCTGGTCCCTCTCGTACTTGTGCTGGGAGAGATCCGCTGGGGTAGGACCTCCGACTCGACTCGAGATGTACTGGTTGTGAGATTCGTGAGCGGTGAGGACTCGTCGAGGCTCCTTGACTGTGACGACGAGGGAAAAAAGCGGAAAAGAAGTCAATTAAAAGGAGACGGACGTCGCGAACGAAGAATGTAAAGCGATCGAGCGAGCTTCGAAGAAAGAGAAAGGGAAGAAGGACGACTCACGATTCGGCTTCCTGTTCGTCAGATCCCTCCTCTTCGCAGTCTTCCTCATCGCCTCGTACAGCTTGGCATGCCGCAACTTCTTCTTCGATCCCTCGAACTTCGGATCCAGAATGGCAGGAACGATCTTCCCCTTGTCTCCCTTCTTGCTCGTCGACGCAGCTCCAGCCGTCGCCGTCCCTCCAGGCGTGCTCGGTCCAGACTCTCCTCCTTCGACCATCCCAGGCTCGCTCGTCGCACCGTCCTTCTTCTCAACCTCCTTCTCGGGGTTAGGGTTCCACTTCTTGTTCCATCGTTGGAAGCAGTCCCACGGCGAGCGTCGATCGATGGAGAGGGTTCGTCTCGAGGTGTTGAACGCGTCCGAGATGAGTTGCCAGTTGAACGGGAACTGATGGCAGAGTCGTTGGAGGACAATGTCGTCGTCGTTCTGCCAGATGGTTGCGGCGAGACGAGTTTCGAAGTTGCGAGGTTGGTTGGGTTTCGAGCAGGTGGGAGGGTGGACGGATTCCTTGACTTTCTTGCGGGCGAAGAGGGCTGGGTGGGCGGGGGAGGGTGGAGTAGGAAGGGAAGAAAGGAGAGAAGGAGAGAGGTGGGGAGAAGGGAAGAAAGACGTGGTGAGGTCAGTTTCAGGCGAAGGAAAGAAAAGAGATCAAACGAATCAACGCGACTCAAAAAGACTCACTCGTCCCTCCAGTAAACACCTCCCCTCTCGGCTCTCCATAATCCCCCAACTCATTCCCACCCCACAAATCCCCCAAATCCTCCCACTCCTCCCCATTCCTCTTCTTCCCAGGCTGCAACGTACTAACCAACACCGGTCGAATATCCAACAACCTCGACGTATGAGCGAGTTTCCCTCCCGACACAGTCGCCTCGTCGATCCTCTTGTCGATCTTCCCACTGAGGATGGCACTGTCCGAGAGAGGGAGGGGCATGCTGTAGGTTGAGACGTCTCCGAAGAGGTCTGAGAAGAGGTGGGCGTCGAGGGTTGAGGAGGAGAGGGGGGAGGAAGGGTCGGTTTCGTCGATTGGGTTCTTGGTGTCGAGGAAGGAGTCGGAGGGAGGTTGGTTGGGAGTGGACGAAGGGAGGGAGAAGGCTCCGAGGTCGAAGATGAGGGAGGTGGAGGAGAGGTGAAGGAGAGTGGAACGAGCGGATCGAAGTCGTTCCTCCGCGTCCATTTCGTTGGCTTCGACGAGTTGACCTCCTTGGTTCGAGACGAGAGTGGGGTTGATGGATCCGGCTTTGAGACCTGGTGCTGCCGAAGAAGAGGAGGGTCCTCCGTTGGAGGAAGAGGGAGGGAGAGGGTCGTTGTTGGCCGTCTTGAGAGGAGCGAGGGGTTTCGCGTCTTCGATGGGGAGTTCTGGAGGGATGATCTCGCCGAGGATGACCTCTCCCTTGATGTCGGGATTCGCCGACGACTTGACGGCCTCGGGAACGATGTCGAGCATCTCGACCTCTCCATCTCCATCGGCGTCCATCTCTCCATCTCCGTCCGCGTCCTCGTCCTCGGCTGCTGCTGTTCCGTTCGACTCCGTGGCTTTCGTCGACTCCGAGGACTTCTTCGCGGAGGAAGCTGCTGCGAGGTGAAGAGGATCGTCCGATTCGTCTCGAGCCTCGTCGGTCATCTTGGATTCGAGGTCGTCCAGAGCATCCTCGACGGCTGCTTGACTCTCGACGGTGGCTGAGAGGTTGTCGACCGGTTCCTCGTCGAGAACGGTGGTATCGTTGGCGGTGGTGCTGTTGATGATGAGGTTGGCCGTCGTCGAGTCGATTCCGTTGAGTTGAGAGGAATGGTTGGTCTTCTTCTTCGTCGTCTTCGACGAGGCTCCCTCCGCGGACGCGTCCATCTCGACATCCTCCTCCTCTCCAACCTCCTTCCTCTCCTCCGACACTCCAGCTCCAAACCCATCCTGCTCCTCGTCACCCTGTTCCTCCATCTCAGCATCTCCATCCGCATCGACAGCTTCCTTGTCCTTGGACGACACCGACGTGAACTTGTGAGTTCCAACTCGAACGCAGACTTCCGACTTGTCCTTCGCGTCGTGCCAGTCGAGGACCCATTGAGACATCTCGTACGCGAGAGCGACCTTCCATCGACGTTCCTCCCTGAAGTCGGTCTGGAGCCATTTCTGTTGAGAAGGAGAGAAGGTCGAAGGAGTCAGGGTCGAGGAAACGAAAGGCGAGAAAGGGAGGAAAACGAGTGTCGAGACTGAACTCACCATCTCCTCGAGCATCCAATCCCAGTGACTCTTGGCGAGAGGAGGACCCTTCTGCTTCTTGGGTTGACGGAACGACCATCGCCCTTCCGACTTGAGCTGTTCGACTCGTTGCATGGCTCGGTTGAAGCGAAGTTCGTTGTAGGCCGTCTGAGGTTTCGTTCGAACGCGAAGACGAAGAGACGGTGTTGATCAGCTCGTGCTCCTCTTCCCCTCCACCACTCTCGCCAAGAGGAAACAGAGAACGCGACTCACCTCCCAATCCGAGCTCCCAAGACACTTCTTCGCCGTCCTGACCAACACGCTCAACGGATTCGCGTTCACCGTCGCCTGCCACTTGAACAGATCGGCTGGAGGAGGAGCCTGACCTGCTCCCTCTCTTCCACCTCCTCCCGAGGACGAGGAAGCTCCTCCCTTCTTCCTAGCCTTGAGGAGAGACTTCCTCGCTCCATCGGCTGGCAAGACGGGGAGAGGGTAGAGGGTCCTCGCGTACGGGGAGACGAGAGGGAGAGGGATTCGAGCTGTTCGAGCGTTGAGAGGAGGATCGAACTTGAGGTCGACGGAGGCGTCTGCTGCTGGTTCGGGTGGTGGTGGTGGGGGAGCGGAGATGAGGGAGAGAGGGATGCAGTAGGTGGAAGGGTTGATGGAGGTTGGTGTTGGGAGGAGCAGGACTCGAGCTGGGACGACAACGGTCGACGAGCTCCCGTTGACTTGGGTTGCTGGACGCGAGGAGAAGGAAGCGAGACCGGCCTCGTTGGATGCTGATGTTGAGGATGTACCGTTGGTGAGGGTGGTGGATGAGGTTGGGAGTTCGTCGTGGTTGGAGGCTGAGGTCGCGACCTTCTCTGGCGACGGGGAGGACGAGGAAGGGAAGGAAGGGGGCAGTTCGAGGGTAGAGATCGAGGTGAAGGGGCTGCAAGAAAGAGAAGCGAGTTAGCATACGAGAAGGTGGATAGAGATATACAAGGTCGAATGAGGGGACTCACTCCTTGTCGAGATCGAATCTGTCTTCGAACTCTGCCCAGAGCTCACGATGCTGGTCGTCCTTCTGGTCCTCCGCCTCTCCGTTCACAGCTCCCGTCGCCTTGAAGGTCTGGATGACATCAAACAGTTCTCGGAGGTTGGCGGCATGTTCGACTTTGATGGTTCTGGGAGGAAAGAGAGGGAAGAAGAAAGGTCAGCGGGGAGGACGAGGAACCAGGGAGGAAGGGAAGGGAAGGGAGAGTCGAGCTGAAGGAGGGTCGTCCCAAACTCACGATCGTTTGGATCCTTTGAGATCTAGTAGGATTTGAAGGACATCTTCCTTGGAAGGCATCTGAGGAGATAAAGGCGAGAGTAAGAGTCAGCTTCTATAGAATCAAAGGGAGGCATAGAATCAAAGAGGCGACGGACCTGCTGCTCGTTCTCGTCCTCGTCGTCTTGCCAGAGACCGTTGTCTGAACCATCGTTCACAGAGAGAGAGACGTCCGCCATCGGGGTCGTAAAGGGGATCGTTCGAATCCTCTGCTTCTTGAGATGAAGATGAGCTCGAGGAGGAAGGAGGATGGATGGTCGAAGGGGAGGAAAGACGGCCGAAAGAAGGGATGGGAGGAGGGAGGGGGAGTCGAAGTTGGGAGCGAAACGAAGGAGGTGAGCTCGAGAGAGGAAGTGAGAGTCGGCACAAACGCCCAACATCTCTATATACACTCCAACTCGTTCATCTACTTTCTACTAGCACAGGAGGAGGTCCATTTCAACGAATTCGTATCGACGTTCTTACTCCACCTCCAACGAACGAGCTCAACAACCGACCTCCCTCCCCTCCTCTCCTCCTCCCTCGATGCTTCTCCCTCGTATACGACGGTCTCGGACACCTCCTCGTCCACCCGAGACGACGAGTCTCTTCTTCTTCCTCCTCCTCCTCACCTGTTTCTCCACCCTCTCCTCGTTCGCTCAAACGATTTCGATCCCTTCTCTCCCCTCCCTCTCGACTTACAACGTGTCCCTCACCGCTTCGACTCCCCTCCTCCTCTCCCTCAACTCATCCTCATCTTCCACTCCCTCAACGATCTACGTGTCCATCTCGCTATGCACGGAATCAAATCTCCTTCCAACCATCATCCTCACCAACTCTTCAACCATCGACGTTCCTTCGTCTTCTGATCTCAGCAAGAAGGGAACGGCGAGCAACCCGTCCAAGGGAGTCTGGATCCTCACCTTCGACGCAGGATTCGCTTCTTGGAACGGTTCAGTAGGGGAGGGAGGGCTCAGGCTAGCTTCTTATAGTGCTGCGGACGGTATAGTCGGAGAGATAGAAGTAGGTTTCTCTTCAACAGGTCAGTTTTTACTATCATCATCATCTCGCTTCGCCGTCGAACCTCTCCTCTCCTCCGCTGACCTTCAGCCCTCCCCCTCTCTCCTCCATCGCTCGTCGCAGCCCCCCTCCAAACGATCTCCTCCACCCTCCCCGTCCTAGGCGACACCACCTTCACCCACCTCCTCCTCTTCACACCCGTTTTCGCCTCCCCTCCCTCTTCACCCATCCCTCAATCCTACCCCAACTACGTCCTCCCTCCTCCCTCGAACTCCCTCAACTCATCCCTCCCTACCATCACCCCCAACCACTCCCTCTACATCTTCCCTACCTCCTCCCAACTCACCAACGCTTCGTCATCCTATGGGAAATCTTCATGCTTCCTTCGACGGCAAGAAGGGTGGCTGAAGAACGTGACGGTTGTGGAGAAGCAGACGCGGTTGCTGGAGGGAAAGGGATGGAGGGAGATGCTCGTGTTGGAGGGAAGCGAGTTGACGCCCGAGGGGAACTATACGCTTTGGGTTGAGACGAGGGTGGAGGGCGTAGATGGAGTAGAACTGAGTGGGCCGGTGGAATTTAGGATGAAGGAAGGTGAGCAGCTCTTTCTGTCTCTTTCTCTCGACGCGTCGTCGTTTCTCTCCCTCTCTTTCTCCCTCTTGCTCACCCCCTCCCCCTCCTCTTCTCCTTCTCCCCTTTCGCGTAGCCGACTTCCCCTGCCCCCTCCTCTACACCTCCCCCTCCTCAACCTGCCCTTCCCTAACCTACGCCGCCGCTCTCCCCCAATCCGCAACCGGTCTCCTCACCGACCTTCCAACCAACCTAACCTCAATCATCGACGCCTACCTCGCTTCCTTCGCTACCACCCTTTCAACCTACGCGTGCGGGAGGGATAACTACTCGCCTGTGAGCTCGTGCGAGATGTGCTACGAGGTTTATAGGGAGTGGTTGTGTAGGGAGATGGTGCCGCAGGTGAGTTGAGACGAGACGCGTTTCGGGTTTCGTGACGATATTCCTTTCGCTGTTTGCTGTTCCTGTTGTTGGTCTTGGCTCAATGGTGACTGATCCACCTGTCCCCCCTCCCCCCTCCTCCTACCCTTCCTCCTCCTCTCTCTTCCTCTCACAGTGCGCATCCCCCTCCTCCCTCCTCCTCAATCAATCCACCACTCTCATCAACCCTTCCTCCCCATCCCTCTCCCCCTCCCTCCTCTCCCCCAACCTCACCTCCCTCCCCTACAACTACACCCGCCTCCTCCCCTGCCTCGAAACCTGTCAAATCGTCACCCGCATCTGCCCCGTTTTCCTCTCCTTCCGCTGTCCGCTTGCGAAGGGGGGCAGGGACGGGTTGGGAACGGCGAGGAGCAGTTACGGGGTTGGGAGGGTTGGGTTTGAGGGTGAGGTGGGGAGTGGGGAGGGGGTGGGGAGGTTTGGGATTCGGGGGAGGGAGGTGGAGAGGGTGGAGGGGTGTGGGATTTGGGAGGGGTTGAGGGGGTAGGGAGGGAGGGGGGGAGGAGGGGAGGGGAGGGAGGGGACGGGAGGGCAGAAGAGGCTCGGGAGTGAGCTTGTGGTTGGTGGGGGTAGGATACGGGAGAGTGGTGGAGGCTGAGCTGGGTCGAGTTGAGTGGGAAGACAACCTCGAGGAGAGGTTCGTCCCGTCTCGACGCATCGCTGGTTTCATTTCGTCTTGGGTCCCAGTTTCGGGTTCGATTTGCTATCCTTGCTTTCTAAATGTCTGCCCTTTGTTCTCGAGGCTTCGAGTCTCCACGAGAATTCATTTTCGCCTGGAAGAGGGAAAAGAGGGATGCGTCGAGGCGAGTGAAGTTGATCTTGCTCCCACCGTGTCCGTCTCGTCCGTTTTTCCTTTGCTCTCTTTTCACCTCGAGACCTCGAGACGAAACGTAAACGAGGCAGCTCCCTTGATCTGGATACCCTGCTGCTTCTTGAGTTGGTTACTAGGCTGGAGGTCTGCGTGACGACGGACAGGAAAACGCGAGTCGAGCTTCGAAGCTCGATGTTGATCGATATCGACGGCCAGCTTCGTATCCTCAAGCTTTTCCTTCCATCCGCTCGGCCTTTGGACGTCATTGAGTCTAGTGTATAGAATCTTAAAAGTAGTGAGTTTGCTTGATCCCCGAAGGCGGTGGAAAGAAAGAAGGAAGAAGCGATGAGCTCGAGCTGACCTCCTTCCTTTTCTCCTTCAGATCTTCTTCGCTCGCGACCTCGTCTCACCCCCTCTTTCCCTTCTTCCAACATGTCCAGTGTAAGCTCCTGCTATTACCCTCCTCACGAAGCTCTTGGCTGACCAAGATCATCTGTTATCCTCGTCAGCGCACCCCTCGTCGTTTGCCATGGGAGATCCTCCTTCTCGTCTTCAAAGAAGCAGATGTCTCGACTCTCGCCGTTCTAGGACGCGTCTCGTACGACGTTCTGGTCGCAACTGCTCCTGATTTGTATACATCAGTGACTGTGGAGTCGCTGGAGGCGTTGAAGCAGCTCTTCTGCGAGAGGGAGGAGGGGAAACCAGTCGGAAGGAGGACGAGGGTGAGCTCGAGCTGTTCGCCGTCTTTTCTCTCTTCTTCCCTCTATCGACACTGACGTCAAAAAAAATCGTTTCACTGCTGCAGAACTCCGCTCCCGTCTCTCGAATCAACTCTCTCCTTTCCCTCTCCCAGATCCAAACCCTCTCCATCACCCTCGACTCCTTCCCTCCCTCAACCCGGCTCTCCTCCTCGCGACTCGACGACGGAACCCCCATCCCTCTCGACTCCCTCCACCTCTCCCTCCCCCACTCCATCAGAGGGAAAGTCGAATCCCTCACCCACCGCCTCCTCCTCTTCTTCAACCCCCTTCACTGCCACTGGAACATCCTCGCCCGACCTTTCAAAGGGACGCGCTGGGTCTGCATCGGTCGATCTACCGTCGCCGGATGGACAAGACTGGAGCAGCTCGACATCAAAGGAGGCTGGCCGGTCGTCTACCCAGCGGAGGAACCTCTCATCGCTGGTCTACCATTCCCCAGTCGCAACAGACGTCGAGTCGTCCGACTTCATCACGCTTCCCTCATCTGCCACGCTACTCGCGACATGGCTTGCACTCTGGACGATATGCAGGGCAGACACGGGTGGTATGGACTTGATGAGATGCAGGAGGGGTCGATGGTGATTGTGGTGGGGTCGGAAGAGGAGAAGACGGTGGCTGAGCAGCTGGTGGCGACGACGGTTGTGACCGCGCCTTGGAGACGGGTTTTCGCTGTTGAGGTTGAGGAGGGAGAGTAGAGGTAAGCACCGCCTTCTCTTCTCCTTTCCTGGAGTTGGGTTTGAGACCGAGAAGAGGCTGACTTGCGTCTTCGTTGTTCAGGGAGACTCGTCGGCCCCTCAGCGCGTCGTCGACCAACTTCGTCTTCGCACCTTGCTCCTGTTTGATTTATTTGTTCTGTAGTTTCGTAAGAGCCTCACGCTGGTTTGTATCTCACCTCTCGTTCAATTCGTGTGTATAGATGAGCTCGAACTTCGGTGATTTACGTTTTGGGCTGCTCGCTTCTCGCGTAGGCGGATCCGTTGCTCTTGCCCCGTCCATTCGTAGATATTCGTAAAGCTACTGACTCGGTCTCTCTTTCCTGTCCTGTCTGAGAGTATTTCGCTTTCTTCTCAGGCAAGGGAAGGCGAGCCAGTAAGGAAGTCCAGACGTGCTCGAGCCTCGAGCGACACCGAAGGGAACCGGGAAGATCGAGCTCAAAAAGTCGAGTCTCCTTCCTCCTCCTTCCCTCCCATCCCTCACCCTCGCCCAATCCCACCTTTCTCCTTCTCTACCCTCCCCAACCGGCCCAGCGACCTCGCTATGCTCCTCTCGACTTTGAGGATCAGAGGGATTCTCGTTCGACTCGCAGGAGGGACTTCGAGGATCGGCCACCTCCTTCGATCCAGCTCGAGCTCACCTCTCGACAAAGTCGATCTTCGAGAACCCTCTTCACACACACCGTCTCAGTTATCCCCATCTTCTACGACCTCTGTGAGCCTCTGCATCAGTCTCGATCTTCCGTGTATAGAAGAGCTAATTTCTTCCCTGTTGTGCTGTTAAAAGTCGACTCATCCTCCTCCCCTCCCTTCCAAAACGACCTCGACGACCTCCTCCTCCCTCTCCCCTCCTTCGCAACCCCTACAACGTCCTCTCCAACCCAAACGCCGGCCTCCTCAAAACTCCTCCCCTCTTCGGACACCCCGATCCCCTCCCAATTCATCCTCTGGCGTTCGAATCACCTCCTCCACTCTCCTCAACTTCATTCGAGACCGCGAGAAGAACCCCTCGTCGCCTTCCTCGTATTCAGCAGACTTGGTCGCTGTGGACGCTGGAAAGGGATCGTTAGAGGTGACTGGTACGAGAGAGGAAGTAGAGGAACTTTCCAGGAGGTTGATGGAGGGGGCAAGCAGTTTGGAGGAAGGGGTGGGCGTCGCGGGGTGGATCTTTCGCGTCACGCAGGGAGGTCGTCGAGAGGAGGGAGTCAGAGAGTGGGTCTACCGGACGATCCAAGAGCTGGGAGAGCTGCTCCTTCGTCTTCAACCTCGCCCAAATCCGGATCCGATCCTCCATTTCCTCCTCGCCAACCAGGCTCGAGTTCGTCTCTCGTTCAACCGAAGCCAAAACCCTCTCGTCAAACTTCTCGAGGTCTACGCTCGCCTCTACACCCAAGATCGACGACAGCTCGACCCAGCGGTAGATTCACCCCCTCCGAATGTCGTTGCCGTGCTGGAAGCCCTTCGTCTCCAACACCTCGTCGCCGTTCGAGCGATTCATCAGGCGATGAAGGCGGTCGACGAGGACGTCTTCACCGTTCGGAGGTACACTTCACTGATGGAGGCATACGACAAGGGGAAGTCATTAGAGGATGTGGAGGTGATCTGGCAGTTGATGAGGTCGGAGGGATGTGTGAGGATCAATCAAAGATCTGTTTCGGTGGTGAGTTTTCCATTTCCTCGTCGACGCGTTCTGGTTTCCTCGACGCAGAACGTTGGCTCTTCAATCGTCCTCTTCGATCCAGTACTTCGACGCTTGTGGGTTCAGGTGAGTAGAGAGCGATGCTCGTTGCTCAGAAGCGCGAAGAAGCAAGAGATACTACTGTTCTGACGCGTCGCTATCCTCTCTCCTCCTTCCAGTGGATCTCTCCCTCGAGCTCTCGCGACATGGAAGGACCTTCGATCCAGTGGATTCGAACTCAGCGAGAACAACTACCAAGCCTACCAAGAATGCCTCAACCGATGCGGAGCGTGGGACGAACTCCTCGTCTTTCTCAGCGAGCAACAAGCTCAACACCTCCTCGACCCCACCGCCGTTCCACCCCTCACCGCTCCCGGACTGGCATCAGCTCTCAAGCTAGCCAGGCAGCTCATCATGCACCCTCGCCATCGGAGTCTTCGCAAGGTCTGCTGGAACGAGTTCAACGATTTGAGGGCGAAGATGAAGAGGTTGGTTCCGAAGGAGACTTGGGAGGAGGTGGAGAAGATTCTGAGTTCGCCAGCTAGACACTTCGTAGACGGCGGCGTCAAGATTGGTAACGGTAGGAGACCTGATCGAGAAAGTGAGTCTCGTCTTGAAGCTCTCCCTGCATGATCGACATGTCGAGCGAGTTCGCTCATCGTTTCCTCTTTTTCCTCTATCCTTGCCTTCCCCTAGGACTCCAGTAGGACCCTTCTTCAAGACATCGGAGGTACCTCAAGCTTCGGTTCCTCCAGGTCAGTAGCCTAACGTCTCCTGCTCCTTTGCGTTTGACCACCTTCTGATTTGGCCGTCTCTTCCCTCCGTCCAGACCGTCGTCGGACTTCAACTCGTTCGAGGACCTCTTCTTGCCTCCTCACCTCGCGCCCGTCATCCTCACTCTTGTCCCACCAGCTCAACACTTGACCGATCAACGCTTCTTCCAGTAAGCACGACTTCCCTCGTCTCGTTATTCGATCGTCGCGCGCGTGCACCTTCTGACGCGTCTTTCATCTCATCCCTCTTCACCTCATCCAGCTATGGACCGTCCCGTCACTGTCAAGACGTCGATACACTCGCATTATCGCCCGTTATCTTCTTCGTGACATTGAGGTTCGTTCGTTCCTTCTTCCTCCTCCTCTCCTCTCGCCTCGTCCCATCCTTCAGCGTCCATCGATCCCTCTTTCGACACTCAGCATCGACTCCCAACCGCTGACACCATCAAACCTCTTCGCTTTCAACCACGCTCTTGCTCTCTTTCTCAGCTTCGACGCACCTCGCGTTCGTGTTCGCGGGAATCGGGTCGGTGGACGGACGTCGCGTCGTCGACGGTTCGAACAGAAGACAAGTTTGCTCCTTTCGCTTTACTGCGTCGCCTCCACAGGTGTCCCAACTCTCTGTTCACTCGGTAATCTAGCTATCTAGTTAAAACCGTGAGCGTTTGAAGAAACAAAGAGACGAAGGAGGATTTAACAAAATGCAAGTGAGGTTGTGGGTTGAGTTGAAGGCAGTAGCAAAGAAAGTGGAAGGGTAGGCATATGCAGATCCGAGAAAGTTTGATGTTGGGGCTGGTGGTACAGAGAAAAGAGCCACGATGATCCGAAGGGAGGTTGCGAAGTGAAGACGTCGAGGAGCTGGATGAAACGCGAACCGGCAGCGGGCGAGAGTCAATAGCGAGAAGGTAAAGAGGAAGACTGCGAAGGTCAGCACTCACAGACGATCCCGAGGTCAAGACTGAGAGGGTCCCGAGATACAAGTCCTTGACGAAGATGCGAGGAAGAAGAGTCGAGCGTTGGGAGGGAGGCGCGACGAGCTGGAGGTTGAAGTCGAAGCGAGGAGTTGAAGAGGACCGAAGGACTGAGGATAAAGGAAGGGAAGGAGGTGAGGATTGAGCTCCTCGGACTTCTCAACAGCAGAAGGACTCACTGGAAAGGACGAGTTGAGAGGAGAGGGAGAGCGAGAATCGAGACGCAATGCGAGCTCGCTGATTCCGCACGAAGATCTGAAGAACGAAGCCGAGGAGGTCTTATCAGCCTCGTCTCTCAGACTTAGAAAAGAGAAGAAGTGCGACCGCATCTACTCACCAAACCACATCCCCCCCAGCCGTCCTATAATCAAACTCAAACCTCGTCCCATCCCCTCTCGTCCAACTCCAACTCGACTCCACCTTGTACCTCCTAACCATCTCTCTCCTCTCCTTAATCAACCACTTCTCAAACACCTTCAACCTCTCGTCCGAGAACCCAACGAGCGTTCCTTTGACCTTCCTGATCACGAAGTGGACGTTGAAAGGGACGTAGTTGAGGTTGACCTCCTCCCCCGCTTTCGACGAGGCCGTGATCTCAACGACGGGTCCGTCCTCGATGTCGAAGTCGTGGTAAGGCTGATTATCCTCAGATGAACGAAGGTCCTCCAGCCGATGGGAGATCCAGTAGTCGAGGGGGAAGACGAGATGAAGGGGACGAAGAGCCTCGAGCAGATCGCGGAAGTGGATTCGTCGGTCCTGGTCGACCTCCTTCCCAAACGCTCGAAGCTCCTCCTTAAAGTCGATCCAGGCCCGCGTTTCCGTGAGGTCGTCGTTGAGCGAAGAGCCTCTGTTGTTCTTGAGGGCGGCACCTAGACCGCGATGCCGTCGAACGACGACCATCTGCGCGACGACGAGCTCCCTCTCCTCCTGTTTCTTCAAGTGACGAGCCAGTTCGGGGAGGAGCGAGGGTGGAGCGTGCTGGAAAACGAGTCGAGGGATTCCTCCGAGGGGGTAGAGGTCCATGAAGTGAAGGGTGCTCTCCTGTCGATTGGAGGGTCCGCTCTGGGAGACGGGGACGGTCGCTTCGACGACGATGCGAAGTTCTTGAAGCCACGCTCGCCTCCCTCGACCTCGTTCTCCGATGAGAAGTCCCTTCCTGGGGTCGAAGAGGGTAATCTAGTCTTGAGGTTGGGCGATGGTGACCGAGAACCAGAAGAGAGGGAGCGAGAGCTGACGGATTCCTTTGGAGACGAGGAGGAGGTGGGAGGTCGAAGGGGTGGGAGTCGGTTCGGGTTCGGTGGTGGGAGGAGCTGGGAGGGGGAGAAAGGCGTAGCGGAGGATGCGTTCGATGACTTCTAGAGGGAGGGAGAGTGAGGACATGGTGGGAGGAGGAGGGAGGGAGGGCTGAAGTGAATGAGATCGGAGGGCTGAACGAGAATGATTTTGGGAGCGGAGTTTTGGCTTTGAAAGGGTCGATGTTTTGGAGTTAAGTGTATATAAGTGGTGAGGTCGCTCCCGAAGGTGTCTCTGGGGAAATGAGAAGTTTTTCTCTCTAGGAGATGGTGGAGGAGAGGGTGAGAAAGGGTCTCGTTGGAATTTGGCGAGCTTCGACTTCCCTTCCTTTTCTTACCCTCCTTCCCTTCGTTGGAAGATCCCTCAACGATCACCTCACTCCCTTCACTTTCCCCTTCTCTTTCCCCTCCGCCTTCGCCTTCCCTAGGAATGGCTTCCTCCCTCACTCGTCGACTGGCATCGGCTCAGCGATCGTCCTCGTCTCCGTCGTCCTCCTTCCTCCGGTTCAGCTCGTCCTCCTCCTCCCTCCCTCGAGCTGCTCTCATCGCTGCCTCCTCAAGATCGAGCTCAACCTCCTCCTTGCTCTCCCCTCGGATTGGACCTTCCTTCAGCTCTCTCGGATCTCCCCTCTCTCGGCGGTCTGCTTCTACGGTTTCAGCTGTCGAAGGGGAGGAGGCGAAGGAGGAAATCATCTGGCCAGAGAGGATCTTGCCAGTCATGACAGAGGCCGACGTCAAGTTCAGTTCTAGGCAGAGGAACGTAGGAATGTGAGTAGTAGATCCTCTTGACTCTATATATATCGGCTTAAGCAAGCGAGAAGGACGGTCGAGCTCGTCGGAAGACACGGACGGAGGATTCCCACTTTTTTCCGCGACGAAGCTGACCTCGACTCCCTCCTTCCCTCCCTCCTTTGGATTCCTCCCTCGACCTCAGCTCGGCTCACATCGACTCTGGAAAGACAACCCTCACCGAGCGAGTCCTCTTCTACACAGGTCGAATCGAGGGTATCCACGAGGTCAGTTCCAGTCCCTCCCCGACTTCTTCCTCTCGTTGAGCTCGAGCTCGAGCTCACCACCTTCCCCTTCCTCCTCCCTCCTCCCTTTTTCCCTTTCATCTTCCTTTCTCCTCCCTCGTCAGGTCCGAGGTCGAGATGGACAAGGAGCCAAGATGGATTCGATGGATCTCGAACGAGAGAAGGGGATCACCATCCAGTCGGCGGCGACCTTCTGCGATTGGGCGGCCGTCCCTCCTGAGAAGGTAGGGACCGAACTCGATGGAGCCGGACCCAACAGAGGAAGGGAGAAGTTCAACGTCAACATCATCGATACCCCTGGTGAGTCAAGAGCTTTCTCTCGAAAGTTTTTGAGATGGGAGTGGGAGTAGAGCTTGTCGAAGGCGAAGAGGGAGGGAGGGAGAGAGACAGCGAGGCCGAGTCGTCGTCGAGCTGACCACGTCTTCCTCGCCTTCGTCTTGTCTGCAGGTCACGTCGATTTCACCATCGAGGTCGAGCGAGCTCTCCGAGTGCTGGATGGAGCTGTTTTGGTGCTGTGTGCTGTCTCTGGAGTTCAGGTGCGTTCCGATCCCTCGCGTCGAACTTGTCGTTGACGAGCTCGAGCTCTAGCTCACCTCCCTCCCATCAATTCGTCTTCTCACAGAGTCAAACCATCACTGTCGATCGACAGATGCGTCGATACGATGTTCCTAGGATCTCGTTCGTCAACAAGATGGATCGGTCAGTCTCGCTCTCTTCAATCACATTCCTTCCGCTCTGGTCGTCGCCTCGAACTGACGCGTCTTCCTCCTTCGTTCGTTTCCTTCCTTCCCTTTTTTCATCCTATCTTTTTCCGCTTCTTTTTTTGGTACCTACAGACAAGGAGCCAACCCCTGGAAGGTCATCGATCAGATCCGACACAAGCTGAGGAAGCCAGCGGCTGCTGTTCAGATCCCCATCGGACAGTACGACGGATTCTGTGGAGTCGTGGATCTCATCAGGATGAAGGCGACTTACTACGAGGGAGAGAAGGGGTGAGTTCATCTTTGTCTGCGTACTCGCTGCAGGAGGGAGGGAAGGGAAAAAGCTCGAGTGGACGAGTCGTCGAACGCGTCCGCTCCCTCGCATCTTCCATCGCTTTCACGTCTCGCTCCCCTTGGGTCGTAAAAACGAACAACTGACCTGTCTTCCTTCTTTTCCACTTCCCCCTCTCTTCACAGAATCGTCGTTCGTGAAACCGAAATCCCCTCCGAACTCGTCGAGGAAGCCAACGCCAAACGAGCCGAGCTCATCGAGCAGCTCGCCGAAGTCGACGAAGCCATCTCCGACTCCTTCCTCCTCGAAATGGAGATCACCACTCCCGAGATCGTCGCTGCCATCCGACGATGCACCATCAACAACTCCTTCTCCCCCGTCTTCATGGGTTCAGCCATCAAGAACACCGGAATCCAAGCCCTCCTTGACGGAATCGTCGCCTACCTCCCCGATCCTTCAGAAGTCCCCGCTCAGGCTCTCGACATCTCCCTCCCCTCGAACGCTCCTCCCGTGCCTCTCGTGCCCGCCGCCGACGCGAACCTCGTTGGATTGGCGTTCAAGTTGGAGGAAGGGAAGTTTGGACAGTTGACGTACATGAGGATCTACCAGGGAACGTTGAAGAAGGGTGGCTACATTCACAACGCTAGGACGGGGAAGAAGATGAAGGTGCCTAGGCTGGTGAGGATGCATAGTGCGGATATGGAGGTGAGTCATTCGTTTCCCGTCGTTTCGTTTCGTTCGAGACGCGTCTTCGACTTCGCGAGACGATCGTCACCTCGCGAGCAGAACTGACCCTTCTCGTCTGGTTTCCGCTTTCCCTCATCGCAGGAGGTCGACTCGGTTGGATCCGGAGAGATCTGTGCGATGTTCGGAGTCGATTGCTCGTCGGGAGATACCTTCACGGACGGTCAAACTACCTTCTCGATGGTGAGTCGCGTCGTCTCTCTTCGTCCCATTTCTCTCCAATCTAACTCGTTCCTCTCGATGCTCCCCCGAACTGTCCAGACCTCCATGTTCGTTCCCGAACCCGTCGTCTCGCTCGCTCTCGTTCCCAACGGAAAGGAGACTCCTCAGTTCTCGAAGGGACTCAACCGATTCACCAAGGAGGACCCTACGTTCCGAGTTCACGTCGATAAGGAGTCGAAGGAGGTTCGCTCACAATCTTCCTCTTCCTCCCTCTTGCTCCTCCTCTCGATTACTTTCCATCTCGACGTCCAGTCTGGAGCTGGACCGAGCCGTCGAGACTCGTCCTCTTCGTCGTCGACGCGTGCTGACCTCTCCTTTCTCCCTCTTTCCCTTCCTTCCAGACCATCATCTCCGGAATGGGAGAGCTGCATCTCGAGATCTACGTCGAGCGACTGAAGCGGGAGTACGGAGTGGACTGCAAGACTGGAAAGCCTCGAGTCGCGTTCAGGGAGACGATCACCCGAGCCGCTCCTTTCGAGTACACCCACAAGAAGCAGACGGGAGGATCGGGTCAGTACGGAAAGGTCAAGGGATTCATCGAGCCCATGGAGTGGGACGCCGAGCTCAACTCGGACGTCGCCTTCGAGTCGAGGATCATGGCTGGAACGATTCCTGCTGCTTACATTCCTTCGATTGAGAAGGTTCGCCTCGTCTCGTTTCGTTTCGTCTCGTCTCGTCTCGTTCTTCTTCGGCTCTCCCCTCTCGCGAGACCGATACTGACTCCTCCATCTTCGTTTCCTACACTGCAATCATTCAGGGATTCCGAGAGGCTATCAAGAAGGGAGCGCTCAACGGGTCCATCATCACTGGAGTTCGTTACGTCCTCGAGGATGGAGCCTTCCACGCCGTCGATTCGTCCGAGTTGGCTTTCATCACCACCGCTCTCAACTCCTTCCGAGAGGCTTACCTCAAGGCTGCTCCCGTCATCCTCGAGCCCATCATGTGTGTCGAGGTCGTCGCTCCTACCGAGTTCCAGGGTTCGTCGCGTCTCTCCCAGCTCTTTCCCTTCCCTTCTCTTCTCGACTTCTTCCCTCGACCTCGCCTCGCCTTGAGAACTGACCCTTCCCCACATCTTGGCTCTTGGTCGTGCAGGTAACGTCATCGGAAACTTGAACCAGCGACGAGGAACGATCCACGACACCGAGACGAGGGACGAGGAGTTCACCGCCGTCGTCGACGTCTCTCTCAACGACATGTTCGGATACTCGGCTGCTTTGAGGGGTATGACCCAAGGAAAGGGTGAGTGATCCCATCATCTCGCTTCTCTCATCTTCTCTCTCGCTGACTCTGCTCACCCTCCGCTCTTCGTTTCGCTCCTCTCAGGCGAGTTCAGCATGGAGTACAAGGTTCGTCGCGTCTCCTCTTCTCGCGACCCCCGACCCTGTTCGTTCCTTCTGACTCGTTCCTTGTCCTTTCGATTTAACAGGAGCACGTCGCTGTCAACATGGGGAAGCAAAAGGAGATGTGCGAGGAATACCAAAAGGAGCTTCAGGCGAAGAGGGACGCGAAGAAGTAAAGCCGAGTCTTTGCTTGCTTGATTCGTTGCTCCTTCCTCGCTCGATTTTCAACTCCAACCCCTGGGACCGAGTCTCATCCTACCTATCTTTCACTCTCGTTCACTTCTTTTGGGGCTGCCATCATCTGCATCGTTTCGTCTCGTTCTCGCTCCACTCCCTCTTCGCATCTTCTTCACCTCAGCCTGTTATCTTCCTCTGTTTTCTTTGCTTTTGCACGATCATTACGCTCCTCGGTCAGGTCTATACTAGATATGTGTCTGCCGATCCATCGCTCCCTCTTGCTTCACTCGTCGTTCTCGTCGACGCGTCCAGATTGAGCGAAGGGAGAGCAGATCCACGGGGAGGACGCAATCTTTCCCTCATTATTTTGGAGGTCGTGCCTCTCAGTCCGAAAGACGCTGGAGATAGCTTCGTAGCATCTGCTCCGCGCGAAGAAAAACTTCTTGCAGCTGTCGTCGGCAAGGAGACGACCCTCGGTCGAATCCGACGAGCCCATGAGCTCCTCCTCCTTCCCCTCACTTCGAAGCGAGTTCGATCCTATCCCCCTCCCTTTGACCCTCACTCAGCAGCAAAGCATCAAGATGGAGAAACAGTCCTCGAAGCTCGATATCCCAAGACCCAACGGTGTCCCTCCCCCTCCAGCAAAGGTCAACCAACGTCTTCGGTCCTTCCTCCTCTTCTCCTCCCTCTCTTTCCTCGCCATCTGCTCCCTCCTCAAGTGCAGCAACCAAGCTCGTCTCTCCTACGGACTCGAGACTGCTGGGAGCCCTCCTCTCCTTGTGAGATTTCGCTTTCCTCTTATAGTAGAGCTTTCGGGAGAACAAGCGAGACAAAGGAGAACGAGCTCGAGCTCACCTCGCGGATGTTCCCTTCTTCCTTCTTCAGATCACGCGTCCCAACTCTACCATCACCTGGACCATCTGTCCAGACTCAGCACCCAACGCTACCTTCTACTGTCACTTCCTCCCGCTTCCTCTCGACTACGAGGACCCAGAGTCGAAGGAGCAGGCTGTCATCGCGATGCGGATGTTTCCCTCCACCGTTGACGAAGGCGAGAGGTTGGGCTCGCTTTTCACCAACCCAGGAGGAGTGAGCTTCCTTTCCTCGACCCCTTTCCAACAGCCTAAACTGACAGTTACTGATCGAGATCCTTTTCTTCGCCTCTTCAAAGCCTGGAGGATCAGGACACGCTTCTCTCCTTCAGAAAGGTCCTCCTCTCTCGACGATCGTTCAGGGAAAGTACGACATCGTCTCGTTCGATCCTCGAGGTATTAACATGAGCACTCCCAGAGTCAGGTGAGCACCATTTGCATCTCCTCTATACCTCCTTTATCTTGGCTGACGATCTCGTTATCTCTTCAGCTGCCATTCAACCCAACTCGCGAGACAACTTTTCTCGACCTCTCCCGCTGGATCCCCTCCCTCCCCCCTCGACACCTACTCCCTGCCCTCTCTCCACACCAACCGAACCCTCCACACCCTCTCCACCTCGGCTCTCATCCTCACGGAGAAGTGTAGAGACGCCCTTCCCGACTCAGTCCTTCGTTCAGTCACGACCGCCAACGTCGTCCACGATCTCGACCGCATGCGAGCTGCAGTTGGAGACGACCTCCTCAAGTACTGGGGCTTCAGCTACGGAACCACTCTCGGAGCGACGTATGGGAGGATGTATCCTGGTCAGGTCGGACGTTTGGTCCTCGATGGAGTCGTCTTCGCGCCGGAGCAGTACTCGTCGCTCCTCGCCCACGGTCAATCAGCTGGCGTTTCGACCCAAGACGTGCTCGAGAAGGGTTTCCTCACCCTCTGCTCCAAAGCTGGACCTCGCCTCTGTCCCTTCTCTCCCTCTCCCTCAGCTTCCCCTGAAGAACTCTCCCACCTCCTCCGAAACCTCTCCATCTCCCTCCTCAACTCCCCACTCCCCCTCCCTCTCCTCACCCCTCCTTCGGTCCTCCTTCCCTCCGACCTCACCTCAGCGGTCTTCTCCTACCTTTACCGACCAGGGTCCTGGGCTGCTCTCGGTCTCGCTCTCAACCAAACCCTCGAGGGAGACGGACACGCGTTGAAGAAGCTCGCCGGCGGAGTTGTCGATTGGGACTGGTCGAACGCGACGGATTTGGAGAAGGGAGAGGAAAAGTGGGGCAAGGGGAGTGGGAGAGAGCTGGGAGCGAGTGAAGGCGGAATGGCTGTTAGCTGTGGAGACGTTGTGCCGTTCGGAGGAGAGGACTTCGAGGAAGGATGGGAGGCGAAGTGGCTGGAGTGGGAGAAGGATATCGTCGGACGAGGGACGCGGCCTGGAGGGAGTGGGTGGTTCGAGGTGAGTACGAATCGCTCGCTGTCCCTCAATGGGGAGAGAGCTTGAGCTGACTTCTTCCTTCGTTCTGTTCTGCAGGGAATCGTTCGTTGCCGCCACTGGAATCTCGTCCAACCTCCTCCCCTTCGATTCGACGGCCATTGGACGATTGAAGAAGGAGCCACTCCTCCAAAGTAAGTATCTTACTTCTACCCATCTCATCGACAAACTCTCACTGACCTCTGTCCGTCATTTTCTCCAGAAACCCGATCCTCTTCGTCTCGAACGTAGGTTTTGACGACGCGTCTCTTCATTCGCCTCGTCCTTCGATCTGACTCCATCCTGGCTGCTTTTCACTTCAGACTTACGACCCCATCACACCCATCAGCTCTGGCCGTCGCTCCGTTGAGCTTTTTGGGAAGAAGAACGCTCGTTTGCTGCAAAACAACGGCTTCGGGTAAGTCGTCGCGACTTCCTTCTTTCTTCGCGTCCCGACCTCGCGTGGCTGACTTTTTCCATCATCCCTTGTTATTCGCATCAGACACTGCTCGACAAACCATCCTTCTCTATGTACCGCGAAGGCTGTCCGTGGTTACCTTCTGACCGGAGAGGTGAGCCGGCCTCTTTGACCTTCGTCTCGATCGACTCGTCTTCTCGACCCCTTCTCCCTCCCTCGCTGACTCTCTTCCCCCTCCTCTCCACCACAGCTTCCTCAGGAAGGCCTCGTGTGTGAGCCCGAGGAAGGTTTCATCTTCCCCGACTCGGAGAAGGTCTCAACTTTCGAGAGCAGCTTGGAGGAAGAGGACGCGACGTTGTTCGATGCGTTGGCTGAGCTGTCGAGAGTCGGGGTAGGGATAGACGGATGGTAGTCTACGGCCCAAATTTAGACACGTATATCATCCTGATGGATTAGTACTCGCTCGTCGCTTGCCTTCTAGGCTTCCGCCGTCGTCGCTCGAGGTCGAAAGCAAGCACCCGTCTGCGTTCTGTTTGTTCCCACTCCGCCGTCTAGACGATGAAGTCGAGACGAGGATAGTTGGGCTGTTGAGCCAGGCGGCGAAGGGAACAATAGGGGAAGGTGAGATTGAACGAAGAGGAGGGAGGCAAGGGACTGTGGAAAAGCGCCGTACTTTTGAGCTTGAGCTCGAGCTCGAGCGGAGTGGGAGCAGAGATGTAGGCGGTGAGGGAGAGATGGGTGCCGAAAGAGGAAGAGACAGTCCTGGTTTCTTGCCTGGAGGTTGGTAATAGGTGGAGTGGATCGAAAGGAAGGGAAAAAAGGGGAGTGCTGGGTCGTGTGGACGATGAGCGTTTGCGTTTTCTTCTCGCTCGAGAGAGCAGAGGAAGAAGACGAGAGGCCAGGGCCGAGAGAGCTGATAGATATCTCAGAAGAGTATACGAAGACTGGTAAAGCGAAACTACACTGGCCACGGTACGAGGTAAAGCATAGCAAACGTTTTCCCTCCTCGAGGGCTCCTGACTGACCAGGCGATCTTCAACGACCGCGACCGAACGTCCTGAGCGGTCGAGATCCAGGCGGGACGATGAGGTTCTGTGCAAACGGAAGAAAGAGACGAGAAAGAAGGTTCGAAAGTCAGCATCAGAAGAGAAAGTAGATGAAGCACGAACGAGGGACGACGACGACGACGCGTCGAGAGCGGAGGAGGAGAATCGAGAATGGGAAACGAACCTGAAGGGTGGAGATGAGTTTGATGGATCTGACGAGGTGAACGTGGCGAAGAGGGAGGTATTGGTTGTCTGAGCTTGGCGAGGTGAGCTGGATGAAAAGGAGGGATTGACTGGTCAGAAACGAACGCGTGAAGCTGGGTGGGCGGAGGGAGGTGTGTGCTCACGTTCGATAATGCTGAAGAGTTTAGCACTTGAGCCGGTAGAGAGGTTCGAGCGATGATTGGCGCGTGGGAGTTACAGCCGAGAGGAGAGGAAGGTGAGGGCGACTCGAGCTGGATTCGAGTTCCGACGACGGTTTGGAGGTGAGAGGGAAGGGAAGAAAGGTCGGATCAGGAAGCGGTTCGACGCAGGGAAGGACAACGTTGGAATAGTCACCTGAAGCAGGCAGTCCCGAGGTGCTGCCAGTCCTCCTTCGCCTCGATTGGGGAAAGATCCTACTGAGGTTCTGAGAGAAGGAAGCGAACGACGGAGGACGAAACAACGGGCGAACTGGGTCAGAGGAACGATCGTGCAGAGAGCTTCAAGGGTAGATACTCACTCTCTCGATCAGGTCTCCTCCCGTTCCCCGTCTTCGGACTCGTGGATACGGTGTACCGTTCGTTCGTCCTTAAGAGCCTCTCCGTTTCCTCCCACGTCTCCCTCGGAACCAGCCTGTTCAACTTCCTCTTCAGAGTATCGAAGTCACTCCAGTTGACCTCGCGAAGACTTCTATGGCGAGGATACATGACAATCTGACTCGCCAGCTTGATGGTCGACGCCAATCCGGGAGCGGCAAGGGGAGGAGTGGCGGTGGGGTCGACGAGGTGTTGAGCTTGTTGTTCGGTGAGGTGGTCGAGGAGTTCGTTCCAGGCTCCGCATCGGTTGAGGCATTCTTGGTAGGCTTGGTAGTTGTTCTCGCTGAGTTCGAATCCACTTGTTCGAAGGTCCTTCCACGTAGCGAGAGCTCGAGGGAGGGAACCACTGAAAGGAGGAGGGGAAAGCGACGGGTCAGAACAGTCGTCTCCTTTGCTTCTTCGCGCTTCCGAGCGACGAACACCGCTCTCTACTCACCTGAATCCGCAACCGTCGAAGTACTGTATCGAAGAGGACGATTGAGACGATTGAAGAGTCAGCGCTCGGCGTCGAAAAAAAGGGGACGCGTCAAAGAAGAAAGGGAAGACTCACCACCGAAACTGCTCTGTGATCGATCCCCACGCCTCCTCCAGATCTCATCAGCCCCCATACCTCCTCTACGTCCTCGAAGGACTTCCCCTTGTCGTATGCCTCCATCAGTGAAGTGTAACTCCGAACGGTGAAGACGTCCTCGTCGACCGCCTTCATCGCCTGATGAATCGCTCGAACGGCTACCAAGTGTTGGAGACGAAGGCACTCGAGTTCGGCGACGACGTCAGGAGGGGGTGCTGCTGCCGAGGGGTCGAGTCGACGTCGATCTTGGGTGTAGAGACGAGCGTAGATCTCGAGAAGGAGGCCGAGAGGGTTCTGGTTCCGGTCGTAGAACGAGAGTCGTAGTCGAGCCTGGTTGGCGAGGAGGAGTTGAAGAAAGAGATCCGGATGTGGTCGCGGGCGGAGTCGCCGAAAAACCTCGGTGAGTTGGTGGACTGCTTCGTAGAAGAGAACTTTGACTCCCTCCTCTCGACGACCGTCCTGCGTGACGCGAAGAATCCAACTCGCGACGTCCACCCCTTCCTCCAAACCGCTTGCCGTCTCCATCAACCTTCTGGTAAACTCCTCTACTTCCTCTCTCGTGCCAGTCACTGCCAACGATCCATTTCCAGCAACCAGTGCGACCAGATCCGCCGAAGCAGGACGAGGCGACGAGGGGTTCTTCTCGCGGTCTCGAAGGAGGAGAGGAAGAAGGAGGAAGTGATGTAGGGAGTTGAGGTTCGCCGGTATGGAGCTCGGATGTGGCGAGGAAGGGGTGAGGGTCTCAGATTGGGTTTGTGATGGGGAGGAGGTTGGAGAGAGTTTTGTTGGGGGAAAGGAAGGGGGGAGGAGGTCGTCGTCGTTTTGTAATCGAGCAGGGGAGGAGGAGTGGCCTTTCAAGAGCGCAAAAAGAGTAGCGGGAGTGAGCTTCCTTGAATGCGATCAGTGCCGAGACTGATAGAGAGGCTTACAGAAGTTGGATCGTATGAGAAGAACTGAGACGACGTGTGCGGAGGAGGGTCCCGAAGATCGACTTTGTCGAGAGGTGAGCTCGACTTGAATCGAAGGAGGTCTCCGATCCTCGTCCTTCCTCCTGCCAGTTGAGCGAGGGTCCTTCTAGACGAAGGATTAGAGATGAGCATTGCTGAGGTCTTGATCCAGGCAGCGCGGGTTGAAAGGGGACGGAAGAAGAAGATGGACGAGGGTGAGGGATGGCAGAGAAGAAAGAGGAAGGAGCGTCGACTTTTTGAGCTCGAGCTCGCACGGACTTCCCTCCCTCGCTCTTCCTCCCTCTCTCCTCCATCATCTCGAACTCTTCATCTCCCAGGAAACATCGGAGACGCCTCGACTCTCTTCTTCTAGAAGGAAAGGAATCAGTCCGAGAAGTCACATCCTTCCAGTCCTCGTTCGACCCTCTGATCTCTCCCTCGCTCCCGTCTCCTCTTCTCCTCAGCTTCCTCCTTCGAGCTCGACCATCTTCTGCTGTCTCTCCATCCCAACGTCAAACGATGGCTCTGAAGCGTTCGGCTCTATCTCTCTCTCTCGGCTCGCCAACACACTCGACGCCTTTCTCGATCGCTCTGGTGAGGTCGGCTTAACGAGAATGAGCTCTCGCCTCATGGTTCCCTCCCTCCTCTTCTCCTTTTCTCTACGACTTCCTCCTTTCGACCCTCCTCACCCTTCAGCTCGATTTAACGGCTCTTTTGCCTTCCCTCTGACAGCTGCGTGAATTCAGATCGAAATGCAAAAGCAGCCCAGTCTCGTTCCTGACGAAACTTAGACCTCAACCACAACGACCCCGCCTCTCTCCCTCTCTCCCTCCCCCTCTTCCTCCGTCCTCCTCTCCTCATTCCCTCCTCGTTCTCTCTCCTCTCCGCTCCTCCCTCCTCTCAAGATGGCCCCTTCTGCTTCCTCCTCCAACGCTTCCACTCCCAGGAAGCCTCTCCAAACGGGAACCATCGTCAACATTCCCTCACCCCCCTCTCGTCGATCCTATCAACGACCCTTCTCTCCCAACCCAACCTCAAAGCCACCTCAACCGGTCTACTACTCCTCCAAAGCAGTCGCCTCACCCGCCAAGCTCAAACCTCCTCCCAATCCCTCTCGAATCCCGACGAGGATCGGCAGCGACCTCCTGGCTCGTGCCTGGAACGGGAGCGCTCCTCCTTCTCCTCGACCCCAACCCCTCAGGGACGACACCGTCATCTCCAACGACGACGAGTTTATGGACTTCTTTGGGATCTTTGCTGGGGATTTCCTCCGCCAGGAGCTACCTTTCTATCGTGCGGCGGGTTGGGAGCGAGAGGAGGCTCAGGACGAGGACGTTCTGGTGAAGGGAGGAGGAGGGAGAAGAGAGAAGAACTCGGAGGAGTGGACGAGGAAGATTGTGTGGGCCTGGTTGAAGTGGAGGGTGGAGGTGGAAGATGGGACAGGGAGGTTCCAGGGAACCGGAGATGTTGGGCAGACGAGGGAAGAGGCGTTGAGGTTCAGGAGTTGGAGGTCGATCAAGTGGACTCTCTGGAGGACGAGGCTGGAAGCGGCCAGGGTCGCTGATGAGGCTCAAAGATTCCAACAGGGCATCGTACTTGTGAGTCCACGAAGATGCCACTACGGCTCGGAGACGGGCGGGAGATGGAGCTTTCGTGTTGATGGACGACGACGCGACGTCGACTGACCTCAAGTTTTGCGTTTCTTTTCCTTTCAAACGAACAGAGACCTCTCCCTTCCCTTGCCGAACTCTTCGAGTATAACGTCTCAGTTTCGTGCTGGAAAGAAACCTCGTCCCCGACGCCCAGTACGTCCTTCTTTTGACCGTCTTCGAGGAAGCGACGCGCTCGAAGCTGACCTCCTCTCGCCTTTCTCTCTCTCCTCTCCCCTTCAAATTTCCTCCCTTTAGACATTTGAGGGAACAGTGAGTACTTCCGCCTCTTCTCGGACATCTCCTGCGCTTCCTTTTCGCGACGTCAACAAACTGACCTCCCTTTCGCGACGTTCGCTCTTCCAAGCTCACGCCGCCGACTCTCGCATGGGTCCGTCTTCGTCTCGCTTGTACCTATAATAACGCATCAACAAATATAGTGAGTAGGCGACCTTCCTCCTGCTCTCTATCTCGATCGTCTTCAGGCGAAGCGAGCTCGTCGCGCGAGTCTTGGAGCTGACCTTTTCCTTTCCGTCGTCTCTTCCTCTCCGCTCCTTCCTTCACTCTCCTTCCCAGCGCCACATCACACCACCATAGAGCAACCTATCACTCTCCTCCTCATCCAAGCGTCACCCTCCTCGCCCATCCAACCTCATCCTCGTCGTTCTCCCTCGGACTCGACACCCTCCCGTTCTCGTTTGGAAGACACTCGCTCGGCCCTCGTGAGTTCTCCTTCCTCTCTCCTTCCTCTTTTTCCTCCTTTCATCGAACACACACTCATCTCTCATCTCTCTTCGCCCTCCGCAGAGCCCTCTCCCCTCCTTCACCTCGTGCCTCGTCCGTCCTTGGCTAGAAATCCACACTCCCTCGTCCTCTCCTCCCTTTGTTATCGATACCCTGCCTGCCCTTATCTAGTCCACTTGTACGATTCCTTTGTCCCCTCTTTACCCACTCCTGTCGCTAACCCGTTCGATTAGTTACCAAGCACACTCCTTCGCTTCACGATACACTGCATGTTTTTTTCGCGCTCGCACGTCGCGTCGTTTTCGAGCGGTGTCGACTCGGACCTCTTCTCACTCTCGCTCTCTGAGTTCAGAGGCTCGATCCCATCTCTATCTCCCGTGATGTTTTTACAGGATGCGTCCGTCACACAGACAAATGAATCGCTTTCGAAGATCGAAGTCGAGATCACCGAGGTCAGGACCTAACGAGCTTGACGACGGAGCGACGGACTGAGAGTAGGAATCAAAGGTGAAGTGTATAAGATAGACATGCTAATATGCAAAAGGAAGAACAACAAAGAAGATGACAGCAGCGTAGAAGACGCTGAGGCGAAGGACAGACGACGACGACGACGCGAAGATTCCCCTCCTCCCCTCGTCCTGCTCTCCTCTCCTCCACCACCACCTCCAACAAAGTCGCGCTTAGAGATACAGCCTGAAAAAGCAGACGTAGAGATCGTGTCAGTTTCTAGTTCGGGGACGTGAAGGAGCGAGTGAAGTGAGACGCACGAAGGGTTGAACACGACAGTGTTGGGTCGCTCGAGCATCTCGGAACTCCTGACGAACAAGGCCTCGAGCTCGACATTTCCGATAGCCTTAGCGGCCTGAGCCATCTGTCGAAGAAGCTCTTGAAGTCGACGGAAAGCTCGGATGAGGGATCCCTCGAACCTGAGGAAGGGGAACGAAAAGGGTCAGTTTCAGTTCGACGCGTCGAGACTCGAGAGAAAGAGAGAAAGGGGAAACGGATAACTCACACGTCAGTCATCTTGCAAACCTCCGAGAACTTGGCTCCCCTACACCACTGCATGACGGCGTCCATGAGCTCGACCTTGAAGGACTGAACGTACTCCTCTTCGACGAGAGGGAGTTTCGATTCCCTTGAGACTTTGGCGATTCGACGAGCGGCTTCCTGCATCACTCGAAGGGGAGCAGCGAGTTCCTCCTTGAGCTTGACGACTTGAGTGGACTGGAGAACGAACAAAAACGAGGAGAGGAGGTCAGTCTTGAAGGAAGGAGAGGACGAATGAAGGAACGAGCACGAGGAAACGCGAAGGGCGAGAAACGAGCGACTCACCTTCTCCTGGAAAACGAAACAACTCAACAACGCCGCCACATGCTCAGGCTCCAACGTGTTGAACACTCCTCCAAAGATCATCTCCGTCAACAACAGCTCATCTCCCGTCGAGATCTCACACGCCACTCGTCCCTTCATCTCGATAACGTCGTCCGCCGAAGTGAATCCCAACCGACGAAGCACTCGTTTCCTGTTCTTGAGCTCGTCGAGCTGAAGAACGTTGTGGACCGAGGAGATTCGCTTCTTGAGAGCTCGGATGGCGGTGGTCTGTTCGAGCTTGACGGTGTACTGGGCGTAGAGGGATGCGAGCTGTGGGGAGGTGTGGAGAGGGGAGTTGAGGAGGAGCTTTTCGAGGGTTTTGATTTTCTGCGAAGAACGACGAGGACGAGGGAGAAGGTCAGCCCAGAGTGTTCGAGCTAGCGAGGGGGAGAGATAGAAAGAACGATGGAACCAACCTTGAGCAGCGAAAGGAACTCAGCGTCCTTGATCCCCATGTTCTCGATAGGATCGAGCAGAGCGATTCCTTCCGGGAACCTCTTCTTGACTTCAGCGACGGCCTTCGAGACAGCTTGACGACCCTCGAGAGGTCGAAGATCTTTGGGCATGAAGATCCTGATGTGGGAGAGGGAGGAGAGGGTGGAGAGGAGGACGGGAACGACGAGGGGTTCACCCTTCTCGCCGGGAGGGCAAGGGAGGATGTTGGTTGGCGAGGAGTTTCGATCCTTGGAGACGGTGGATCCGGTAGCGCAGGAGAGGAGGACGTCGACGATGTATTGAGATTGGGGAGAGGCGTCTTCGGGGATTGGGGGAGCTCCTTTGCCCTGCGGAAGAGAAGGAACGAAGATGAAAGGGTCGTCAGAATCGAAGGACGCGACGCGACGAAGGGAAACGAAGCACGATAGCAAGAGAGCGAAGACGAACCTTGGGTGCTTGACGTTTCGAGAAGTTGACGACGACTCCCCATCCGAAGTCGAGATCGTTGTGCTTGATGGTGACGAGACGACCGGGTTGGAGGAAAGGGAGGGAGTAGGTTGGGTGGGTGATGACGTCTCGGAAGTCCTGACCGAGATCCTTGAGCTGCTTCTTCCTGTCGTAGTACTCTCCGACGGCCTCCTCGTTGGGGATGACGATCTTGGCTCGTTCGATCTCGCCGAGACGGAGTTCTGCGAGGAGAGGGGGTGGGGAGGGAGGGGAAGGAGGTCAGCTCGAGTTCGAACGCGGCGCGACGAGACCAGACGGAATCTTCAAGACGAAGAGGTGTCGAGATAGAGAGAAATGAAGTAGGGACTCACCCTCCTCGAGCTTGGGAACACTCTGAGTGTTCTGGAACTGGAAGAAACACCTCTCGAGCATGAACTCGGGACTCACTCCCTCTACTCGCAACAGATTCAGAATCATGTTGTAGCCGAGGTGGAACGCCGAATCCAGCCTATCCGCCTCTCCCTTCACCATGTTCTTGGCCGCCTCCGGCTCCAGCTTCTCATCCACCATCATCACAACGATTCCCCGATCATCCAACCCTCGTCGACCCGCCCGTCCACTCATCTGGATGTACTCTCCCGAACTGAGGTTCCTGAACTCCTTCCCGTCGAACTTCCTCACGTTGTTGAAAACGACCGTCTTGGCTGGCATGTTGAGTCCGATGGAGAAGGTTTCGGTAGCGAAGAGGACCTTGATGAGTCCTTCTTGGAAGAGGATCTCGATGACTTCCTTGAGGATGGGGAGGAGTCCTCCGTGATGGATTCCGATTCCTCGCTTGAGGAGAGGAAGGAGGGATTGGATCTGAGGGAGGTCGCGGTCGTCTTCAGAGAGAGCGTTGATGGCGTTTTCGAAGACGGATCCGACGAGGTCTCGTTCGTCGTCGGTGTTGAACTCGAGTTTCGACATCTGGAGAGCGAGTCCTTCGCACTCCCGTTTCGAGAAGGCGAAGACGATGACGGGGTTGAGGTTCTTGACCATGATCATCTTGACGATCTTGTAGATGTCCGAGACTCCTGCAAAAGCGACGAAGGAGGAGGAGAGGAGAAGAGATAGGTCAGCGAACGCGAAACGAGAGACGCGTCTCGAGCGACGTCTCATCGAGCAACGAGCAGCCTTCCACCTCCAACCAAAAGAGAATGAAACTAAACTCACCACCCTTCTGCGCTCCCTTCTTTGTCTTCCCCTTCATCTTCCCCTTCCCCCCATTCGGGTTCGCGGGATCCTCACCGTCCATCGCGGCGAGTCCTCCCATGGCCTTCTGGAAGTTGTCCTCCCTAAACTGACTCTTCTCATCGACGACGAGGTAAATCCCATCTCCACCGGCGGGGAAGAGGTAGTGCTGGAGCGGGGTAGGTCGATAATCGGTGTAGACGACGTGGCAGGGTTGATCGTGCGTTTTGGCGACCCATTCGGCGAACTCGAGCGAGTTGGGGATGGTGGCGGAGAGGAAGACGTAGTGGACTTTGTGAGGGAGGAGAATGATGGTTTCTTCCCAAACTACTCCACGTTCTGTTGACCGGAGGGGTGGGGTCAGTTTGGGCAAAAGCAAAGACGCGAGAGAGAAGAAAGCAAGATCAAAGAGAAAGAAGAACGAACCTTTGTCCCTCATGTAATGGATCTCGTCGTAGATGACCCAGGAAACCTCTCGCATGATCTCGGATCCTCGGTAGAGCATCGATCGAAGAATCTGACGAAAGGAGGAAGAGATCGAGGAATGTGTGAGCTCGAACGAAACGAAGGGAAGGACGAGTTGAAGGAGAGAAAGAGAGAGCTCACCTCGGTAGTCATGACCAAACACGAAGCCGTAGGGTTGATGGTCACATCTCCCGTCATGAGTCCGACGTCTCCAAAGTCGGCGAGGATGTCTCGGTACTTCTGGTTCGAGAGGGCCTTGAGGAAGAAAGAAGGAGAGACGCGCGCGCAAAGAGGTCAGCTTCCATTCGACTTGACCTCTTCTCCTCGCTCGACCAACAACCCCCAGCCGCACGAGACTCACCTTGATAGGACTCGTGTAGATGACCCTCTCCTTCCTTCCCAAACACTGAGCGATCGCGTACTCTGCGACGACGGTCTTTCCGGCTGAGGTGTGGGCTGAAACGAGAACGGACTCCTCCCTCTCGATCGAGGCGATGGCGACCTTCTGGAAGGGATCGAGTTCGAAAGGGTAGACTCGAGCTGGAGGGACGGTAGGGACGTGTTGGGCGATGGGGACGTAAGGGTAGGAAGGAGGGATGGCGACTTGGTGACGGACCTAAGGAAGGGAGAGGAAGTAGGAGAGGCGAGAGGATGGAACGAACGGTCAGTTTCGAGTGTTTGAAAGCAGAAACGAGAAGAGGCGAGTCGTAGCAAGACGATGATATCGATGAAGATGTATAAAAGCTCAGGATGAACGACGAAACAAGAGAAACTCGAACACTCACTTGATGGGTGAGCTTGATCCCAGCTCCTTCCGTCGTGGGAGCCTCCAATCCTGCACTAGGAGCGACCTCCCTGGAAGCCTCCTCTTCGAACTCGTCTGCTACTACGGGCAAGATGGTTTCGGGGATGATGGGAGCTGAAGTGGAAGAGGTGGTGGGCTCGTCGTCGTCGTTGAGCTGATCCATCGGATCGACCTCGTCTCCTCCTGCGACTCGAGCTCGCTTCGCTGGAGAAGCTTCCTCGTCCTCCTCCTCTTCGTCGAGTGCTGCTGGTGCCGATGCCTCCTCGTCGTCGTCGTTGGCAGGTCGCTTGGAAGAAGACGAGGCTGATGGTTGAGCTTCCTTCGAGCTGGCTGCCTTCCTGTCCTTCTTGTCCTGCTTCCTCTTGCGTTTGTCCTCCTTCGTTTCAGTCGTAGATTTCGAGGGTTTCGAGCTCGAGGAACCCGAAGGAGCCAGGAACGAGAAGAGATCGTCCGGATCCATATCTGCTAGGGAGAAGAGGGTGAACGTTGAAGAGGAAAGAAAGAAGGGAAGGAAGGCAGACCTTCGAGATTTCAAGCACAGTTGATTTTTGAAAGAGAGAGCTCGACCTCGTCCCTTCTCTGCTTGCTGCTACAAACCGCGACACCCCCCTCCGTTGGATGAAACTTAGCCTTTCTTCCTTCTTCCCTCATACACCAACACCAACACTCGCTCTCCTTCCCACTCGTCTCTTCTCCACCTCCTCTCTCAACCGTACCATGGCTTCTTCCTCTTCCTCCTTCGGCGGACCTCCCACGGTGAACAAGACCGCTCACGAGTTCGACAAGCAGGCTTTCGATGGACTCATGATCAAGAGGTTCTTCTTCGCTCCTGCTTTCGAGATCTACGGAGGTGAGTGAAATCTTGACTCGAAAGGGGAGGAAGGGAGGGCGAGAGAGGGAAGGGCTTCGTTCCCATCTTTTGCTCGAGCTCAACCTGCTCGGTCCTTCCTTCTCTCGTCGTCGGTCCTCCCCAGATCTGACTCGACCTTCCTTCTTCTTCTTACTCAGGTGTTGCTGGACTCTACGACTACGGACCTCCTGGATCTTCTCTTCAAGCGAACGTCCTCGCCGAGTGGAGGAAGCACTTTATCATCGAGGAGGACATGCTCGAACTCGACACCACCATCATGACCCTCTCAGACGTTCTCGTCACCTCGGGTCACGTAGCCAAGTTCGCGGACTGGATGTGCAAAGACGTCAAGACAGCTGAGATCTTTAGGGCAGATCATCTCGTAGAGGGAGTCTTGGAGGCTAGGTCAGTTTCCATCTCAGCTCGCCGCAAAGAAGGAAGGAGAGACGAGACGAGTCAGAGCTGACTTGAACTCGTTTGGTCTCTGCCTCATTAGGTTGAAGGGAGACAAGGAGGCTCGAGGAATCGCTGCTGCTCCCGTCGTCGAGATGACCGAGGCGGAGAAGAAGAAGAACAAGAACAAGAAGAAGATCGCCTCCACCGCCGTCCAGCTCGAGGACACCATGGTCAAGGAGATCGAGTTCGTTCTCGCTCAGGTTCGTGACTTCCCTGCGCTTTCGTCGCTCGCTGTCCTACGATCTCACACCTCTGCCGATGCTCACCCTGACTCGCTCGCTTCTCTTCCTCCTTTCGCCTCTACTAGATCGACAACTACAACGGAAAGGAACTTGGAGAGCTCATCCGTCGATTCAAGATCGTCAACCCCGACACCCAGAACGAGGTCACCGAGCCTGAGGAGTTCAACCTCATGTTTGGAAGCTCGATTGGACCTACTGGTCAGATCAAGGGGTCCGTTCCTCTATCGTCTCACCTCGTGTTCTCGTTCTCGTCGCGTCGCTCAAGCTGACCTCTCCCCCTCTCCTCCGCCTTCCCTCTCCCCCTCCTCTTCCATCTTCGCCTACCCCACCCCACCCTACCTTCGCTCCTTTCTCCCCGTCCCATCGTAATCGCTCCCTTCCTCGTCTCCCTCTGCAGATACCTCCGACCCGAGACCGCCCAAGGTCATTTCGTCAACTTCGCTCGACTCCTCGACTTCAACAACGGTCGAGTCCCCTTCGCCTCTGCTCAGATCGGTCGATCCTTCCGAAACGAGATCTCCCCTCGACAGGGTCTCCTCCGAGTTCGAGAGTTCACCATGGCTGAGATCGAGCACTTCGTCGACCCAGAGGACAAGAACCACGTTCGATTCGGAGAGGTCAAGGACGTCAAGTTGATGCTGCTTCCCAAGAACGTCCAGCAGGAGGGAAGGACTGAGCTTAGGGAGATGACTGTTGGAGATGCCGTTTCTGAGGTGAGTCGACTTGGTCTACTCTGGGCGGGCTAGGGAGGTCGATGGAGAGAGGCAAGGAGGAGGAAGGGAGGAAGGACGATGAGACGAGACGCGTCGAACGATATCTCAAGCTGACGCCCTTCTTCCTCTCCCTCCTTCGTCTCTTTTCGTATCCAGGGAATCATCGACAACCAAACCCTCGGATATTTCATCGCTCGAATCCACCTCTTCCTCACCGCCATCGGAATCGACCCCACCCGACTTCGATTCCGACAGCACATGGCCAACGAGATGGCTCACTACGCCGCCGACTGCTGGGACGCTGAGATCCAGTCCTCGTACGGATGGATCGAGTGCGTTGGATGTGCCGATCGATCAGCCTACGACTTGACCGTTCACGCCAACAAGACCAAGCAGCGACTCGCCGTTCAACAAAGTCTCGCTGAGCCCGTCGTGGTCACCAAGTTGACGCCTGGATGGGACAAGAAGGTCGTTGGAGTGGCGTTGAAGAAGGAGGCTGGTGTGGTGATGAAGCATGTGGATGAGTTGAGCGAGGAGGAGTTGAAGGATTTGAAGGAGAAGTTGGAGGGACCTAACGCGTGAGTCTCGTCGTCGCGTCGTGCCCACCCCTCGCCTCTGCCGTTTCCTCTCGATTCTCCGACTTCGCGAGACTGATTATCTGTTCCTCTCTTCTCCTCTTCCTTCGTTTCTTTTTTCATTCGCACCAGTTCCGCCTCGGTCACCATCAACGGAACCGTCTTCGAGCTCCTCCCCACCTACCTCACCATCGCCCTCAAAACCACCAAGAACTCGGTCCGAGAGTTCACTCCCAACGTCATCGAGCCCTCCTTCGGTATCGGACGAATCCTCTACTCCCTCCTCGAGCACTCCTTCTGGGCTCGAGAAGCCGATGCCGCTCGAACCGTTCGTCCACCTCCCTCCGCCCTCGTTTCGAGACGCGTCGACTGATTCGCCTTTCCTCCCCTCGTTCTGTGGTTCGACATTCGACAGGTCCTCTCCCTCCCCTCCTCCATCGCTCCCTTCAAGTGCCTCATCGTCCCCATCTCCAACAACGCCGACCTCATGAAGATTTCGCACGAGATCTGTTCGTTCTTCCCCTCTTCGCTCGAGTCGCGCGCGTTTCCATTCGCTGACTCCCTTCCCCTTCCCTTCCCCTTGTCTTGTTCACAGCCCTCAGGATGCGAAAGGCTGGAGTCGCTTGCCGAGTCGACGACTCGGGAGCTTCCATCGGAAAGCGATACTCGCGGAACGACGAGCTCGGTACTCCCTTCGGAGCCACCGTCGATTTCGCTAGTTCGTCCCTTCGCTTCCTCCTACCCCCTTCTCCCCATCTCCTCCACCTCCTTCACCCCCAGCCTTCTCACTAACTCCCAACCTTCCTTTCTTCCCTTCTTGTATCGTTCGCCCTCCTCCATCAGCTGTCAAGAACGGAACCCTCACCCTTCGGTTCGTCCTCTCTCGCGTCGCGTTCTCTCTCTCATTTTCCTCCCACTAACCCTCCCTCCCCACTTTTTTTCATTCGTTTCTTATAGTGAGCGAGACACCACCCAACAGCGAATTGGACCCATCGACCAGGTCATCCAGGTCATCTCGGATCTTAAGGACGGCAAAATCAACTGGGATCAGGCGTGCGAGATCTTGCCCGTTTACTCTGGAGAGCAGGAGGTTTAGACGTTCTTCGTTTCTTTTCTTCTCGATTTTGTTCGGTTTGTGTAGGTTTTATCTCGAAGATGGGATGGTGGAAAAGTTCGGTTAGTAACTCTTGCAGCGGCGAGTGGGTTGGAAGGAGCTCGGCGTTTCGACTGCATGAGGACGTCGCACACCCCCCTCTCTTCTCTCGTCTTCGTCCTTCAAACCCCCACCCCTCGACTCCTTCGCTTCGCAAAGCATGCTCTTTTCAGCAGGACTGGAGCTCGTATCTCTTGGCCTGGCTGGGGTGGGAGTAGAAGCGCAGGGGAATCTGAATCAGTTGGTGCAGGCGACGAGGAACGAGACGCTGAATGAGTGAGTTCAACTCTTCGTTGGGCGAAGAGTTCCTTCCGCTCTTCCCTTCCTCTGGACTTTTCCGAAGCTGACTCCTCGTGCGGCTCGATGCGATGGTTGGGATGAGCTAGTCAGATCCCTATGTACGGTGAGTCCTCTGAGCGAGACGGTGGAAGAGCGAGGGAGGAGGATGAGCTCGCTCCAACTCGCACTCGACTCGAGAGCTGACTCGGCTTTCCTTCCTTCGCCTCCTCCACTTCCCTCCCTTCTTCTCATCTTGCTCGACAGGTATCAAGCCTCTTACTCTCACGAGACTCGACCCAATCGTCACCCCGAACGCTACAGCGACTCACATGCATCTCGTCGTTGGAGGTGAGCTCAACCTTCTCCTCGCCGCACTCGACTTCGTCCACCTTCCTCCTTCCTTCCCTTCGTCTTACACCATTCTCGTTTCCTTCACTCTTGAGGATCTGCCTTCGGACCCAACACAGACTACGAATCAGCCAGATCGTCCTCTTGTTCAACCATGCCGTCAGTTCGGTTTCTTTTCACTTCCTTGCTCGCTCCAGCCACCCACGAAGCGACGAAGCTCACAGCCCTTCCCCTTCCTATTACGCCGCTCGACGATAATGATCAGGATTCAAGAGGATTTGAGCAACTACTGGTGAGCCGTCTGACTCGACTCGCAGCATCTCTGGCTGGGAGAAGGGGAGAGGGAGAGGCGGAGCTGACCCGACGCGTTGGTACTTGCGCCTTCCGTTCTCGAATCGATACAGGACGGCTCCCTTGGCTTATATCCACGAGAACAACACCTTCTCGTTCTTGGTTGGGAGATCGAACGTCACTTACTTCCTTCGACCAGGATCGAACAACGCGTCCGTCGTCGAGTTGTGAGCTCTCCCTCTGCCTCTCTCTCCTTTTTTTACCTCCCTCGGGTTTCTCCCTCTTCGCTCTCCACCTCTCCTTCTCATCCCCCCTTCCTACTCCTCCGGACCCTCCATTGTGCTGACCTTTCCTCCTCTCTTTCCTTGCCTTCCCTCAACAGCCCACCCAACTTCCAAATGCTCGGAGGCAACTCCGGTCGTCGAACTCTCAACCTCTCCTCCCCTTCGAACGGCGACAACTGGGTCTGGTACGAGTGCGTCGCGCCGAATGGGGAGATCACTAGGACCTACGAGCTTCCCCAGAATCAGCAGTGCGCGCTCATCTCGACGGTCGTCAACTTCCCTTGGTGCTGGAACGGGAGAGATTTGAGCACGGGGAGGGATTCGAGTCAGTGAGTACGGAACGATCAGTAGTTGGTGAAGGTTCAAAGATGCCCGCTGCTCTGTTTCGAGACGACGGAAGGGCGGCGGAGTTTACGTGTGAGGGACGCGAAGACGAAGGAAGCTGACTCTCGACGCGTCTCGACTTTCCTAAACAGCGTCGCTTAGTGAGTCGTAGCCTTCTCCTCTTCTTCTCGAGCCTCTGTGACCTTTCTGTCCTTATTTTTACTTAGTGGTGGAGGCTCGGACTGGCCAGACTGTCTCGATCCAGCGTGAGTCGAACCGAAACGAGAAAGCAAGAACGACGCGTCCGAGAAACTGACCTTCCATCTTCGCTCGCTCAGATTCCCCATTCGCTTGCCAAGGGTCGAGTACAGCGTCACCTACGACCTCAGTGGACTTACCTACCGACCGAACGCTCCCAGTCTCGCCACTAGAGATCAGATCGGCTACACTCTTCATTCGGACTTCTTGGTTCGCCTCCCCTCCCGCATGCTCGCGTTTTCACTTCGTCTCTCTCGACTGACACACTGTATCGACCCTCATCCTGGCTTCACCCTTAGAACGGATGGAGAGTCGGATACCTCGTCGAGGTCCTCGAAACCAGATCAACCTGTCGAGTTCAACAGATCGGAGGAACGAACGGGAGCTCTGTCGCTTGTCAGGTTCCTCTCGCCGATGTGAACGTTCAGACGGCTGCGAACTGCGTTCAACAACTCTCCTCGACCCTCGTCGTCGATGAGCAAGTCGGACTTGTCGCTCCTATTCCCAAGATGCCCGGATGGTGAGCCCGCTTGAACTCTGAAGCGACGCGTCTGCTCGAGTCAACGACTGACTTCTCGCGTTCCTCTTTTTCCACCATCAGCAACATCGACGCGCAATCCGGAGATCTCATACCTGGCTGCAGCGACCCAGCATACACATCGACTCCTCAGCCAGCTTTCGTCGCTCCCTACACCTACGTTCGTCTCTTGCCTCGCTATCTCGTTTCGAGTCGACTGAAGCTCACCACCTCTCCCTTTCGTTCTCGCAGTACGGAGGCTATCAGCTTCCTCTCCCTTCTAATCAAGTCCCCCCGACGAAGAGCAGCACAAACGTTGGAGCGATCGTCGGAGGTGAGTTCTCGTCGCGTCGTCTTTCTTCGTCGAAAAGTCGGCTCCTCACCGTCTCCCGTCTCCCTTTCCCTCGTCAGGCGTCATCGGAGGAGTCGCCTTCCTCCTCCTTTCCCTTCTCGCGCTCCTCCTCCTCCTCCGCCGACGAAGAAGATCCAAGGAACAGCAGTACGAACCTCCCATGAACGGTCACTTCCCTCCCACCTTCGCCGTCGAACCCAAAACTCCCGACGTCCCAACCCCTCCTCAACTCCAACCCACAACCACTTCCTCCCCGAGGTCCAATCACCCTACGAAACCTCCTCTCCTCACTCTCAAGCTCGACACTCCCTTCTCCTCTCAGCCTCCCCTCCTCCCGAAACCAACCTCTCGCACTCGACCTCTCCAACCCTTGTCGATCGACACGCGTCGCCCGGGATCCTCTCGTCGTCTGGAGATCACGGAGGAAGTTTGGTTGCTGGAAGGTTTAGTGAAGGAGAGAGAACACCCCCTGGAAGTCCGATGTCGGCGGCGTCGAGAGGGACGGATCAGAGGAGAAGTGTCTGGAGCGAGGGAGAGGGCAGGTTTGTGAATGAAGTTACGACGGTGGCTGGGAGGAGGTAGCTTTTCTACGGACTTGGTTGCGTTTATGCCTTGTTTCCTTCGCTTTTCGTTCCATCTCTTTTACATCTCATGACCGTGTTCGTCCGTGCAGAGCCTGGGGGAGGGGGGAGGAGAGAACAACCGGGGGTCGACCGAACTCACTCGCGGACGGACGCGTCGCCTCCAAAGCACGCTCCTTGCTGGGCAGGAAGGTCCGCAGGAACTAAGGATCGAGGTTCTGAAATATCCTAACCTTTTTCGTTCCATTAAAGATGAAATCCATCGAGGTGAGGGATTCGAAAGATGGTCTGAAGTCGACGCAACTCGAACTTGACCTTAGCTTGCGACCTCGAGCGTAGCAGAGACGGAACGTTTCAATCGTAAGTGTTGGTTTGGATGTTTAGGTGTTTTGCTCGATTCGGTTTCCTTGGTTACTAGATTTGGCTCGCTCGTCTTTTCGTCTCGCTCTCGCCCTCTCGCTTCCTTTCTTCATACTTCACGGAGCTCTAGATCGAAGCTCATCTAGTTTGTTGTTCAGGTCTTCCTACAGTAAGGATCGTATGCGAAAGGAGAATCTACTACTAGTACTGGTACACACAAGCAACATGAACGAGAGGCAAAAAGAAAGCGAAACCCAAGACCCCACCGACCCATCGGGAACCAAACCATCACCCTTGACCCTCCCCTCTGTCGTCGTTCCGTTCGTTGAGGTTGAGGTTGAGGTTGAGGTTAGTGTTGGGAGAGGAGCGTTGTTGGTGATCTGCGCAAGGAAGGGAGGTTCGGTCAGCTGGAAGGCGAGGAGAGGGAGGGAGCGACTCACGGAGGTGACGCGCGGGAGAAAGAGAGACGAGAAGCGCGACACGAGCGAGCGAGTGACCGAAGACGATCCTTGGAGGGAGGGAGGAGAGATTGAGGGGTGTCTGAGAGGTCGAGGGGGAGGAGGGGGAGACGATCAGCTGAGGAAACGAGGTTGGGAAACGGCGGGACGAGGAAAGAAAGCGAACTCACGTCGCGTCCGAAGTAGAGAGAGGAAAGGAGCCATGCAATGAATTTGATGCGATTTGAAGCGGAGCTGAGACAATTGGTGACGTTGAGGAGAGGGTGGTGACGCGGAAGGAAGAGAGGTCAAACGGGAGCGAGCGCGACGAGGTGGTCGAGGGATCTGAGGAAACGAAGCAGAGAGAGGGAAGATGGCGCGAGTCAGTTCGACTGATCGAGTCGAGAGAAGATTGGGAAATAGGAGGGGAGTGCTGAGAAAGACTCACGAATCAGAGGGAATATATGCAAAAGGGACGAGACGAGAACGAAGTGATCCGGGAGGCGAAGTCCAAATGAGTGACGACGGCTGAGAGAGGAAAGGAAGGAGAGATACGGGAGATAAGCGTAGGTCAAGGGATACTTCGCGAGTGGCGAAGAGTGAAGGAGAGAGAGCTCACGTGACGCGACGAGGGGGGAAGAAGAAAGACGAGGCGAGTGTGGCGAGGCTGTTGTTGTTGTTGGTGTTGAAGAGGGTGATGCGAGGATGGAAGTCGGTAGAGGAGCAGTAGTGCGAGGAGAGGGGACTATGGCGAGATGTTCGGGTAGGGAGGAGGGGGGGCGATCTAGGAAGAGAGAACGAGAGGAGAACGAAGGAGACGTGCCGGTCAGCGAAGGTGTCGACGCGACGAAAGGGAGAAAACGATCGAGAACGAACTCACCTAGGCAGTCATCGTACCAACCCTGACCGTGATTCGTCTCAACATCTCCTCATAGTAGCCTGCGCCCCTCACACTTCCCATGGCGGTCTCTCTCATGAGCTGCGCTTCGAACGCGATTCTGGCCTCGTCCGTTTCCACCACCACCTCCACATATCCCCAGAACATTTTTCCGTCCTCCCGCGGCGAAAGGTAGTGAGGACAGGTTACTTTGGACGCTATCTTCTCGGCAAGCCACGAAAGCGAGCCATCCTGTTCCAACGCGTCGGGGATCTCGTAAACGTGGTTCGTCTCGCGCGCCGGCGGCACCCAGTAACCCGTTCCCTTGAAGGACGCGTCGAAGTCTGAATAGGTCATCCGAACCTCCTCGAGAGTCCTCCAGCCGCCCATACCACTGTAGTGGATGAGGATGTTCGCTCCTTGGGCGCTTTGAGGGTGAGGAGGGAGAGGGAGAAAGTGAAAGCTGGACGGGTTGAGGAGTGGGAAGAGGTGTCCCAGGAGACCGTCGTCATGCTCTGAGTTGTCGATGATGTCGGTCGTAAGACGGAGGTGACGAATTTTGAGAGGTTCGAGTCCAGCCGGGAGTCCGAGGCGAGGGAACTTGACCATGTTTTTGACGACGGGAGGGAAGTGGAACGTCAACGTCTTGATCTCAGTGAGGAGGTCGATTCTGAGTTGGTCGACCGGAGTTGAGGAAGTGGTGGGCTGTGAGACATTCAAAGGACAAACGAGGTCAGCACGGAGGCTCCCCCAGGCTAGACGAGAAGAACAGAAGGGATAGAGAAAGTAGGAAGGACGCACTGTCGGTCGAAACAACAGAGCCAGACTCTCGACGTCCTTGATGTCAACGTGCCTGTACAGCAGCTCTTGGGCGATGTCCCAGAAGGCGTTGTTGACTCTGCCAGCCATAGAGAGGGATCCGGTGTCGGCGAGTTGGAGGATGTAGCGATGAAGCTCTGTAGGGAGCGAGGGGAGTTGGTTTCGTTCTCGGTTGAGCTCCTCCAGCGAGACCTTGTCCTTGCTCGACGAGACGACGTCCTCCTGAAGCGAGTCGACCTCCTCCCGATGAGCGGCGATGAGAACGTTGTTGGGATCCTTGAAGGCGGCTTGACAGGATCCTTGCTCGTTGATGACCTTGTCGAGGGGAGACTGGGAAGGGAAGGATGGAACGGGGGAAGGAACGACGAAGGTGAGCTCGACCGATCCCCTTCTCGTCCTTTCCGCACCCCTTCCTCCCCCTCGTACACACTCAGAGCCATACTCACCTTGTCGTTGGGAGCAGGGATAGATCCCAGAGGAGCTCGACTCCTCTGGAAAAGATGGAACGAAGCAGGAAGGCAGCGAGAAGGGTCAGTCGAAGGAAGGGAGGAAGGTGAGCTCGAGCTCCGTTGTTGACTGACCTTCTTCTGAGTCTCGTCCTTAGTGCTGGATCCCGTCTGAGAGCATATCGCCATGTTGGGAGTCTTGATCGACTGCAAAGGGAGGTTTACTCGGCTACGAAAAAAGAGACAAAGGAGGAAGATTTGCGAGACGAGTCAGCGAGGGAGGGAGGGACGGAGGGAGGTGAGCTGGAGTTGTTGTTGACTCACTTGTTTCCCAGCGTTGTGAAGGTTCCACTTCTTGCTCATTGCAGGTTTCGTAGGGAATATAGAAGAAGTTGTTGAGCTTGGGAAAAAGCGAGAGAAGGGCGAAGAGAGAGAGTTGAGTCGTGGAAAGGTGGGTGGGAGTCAGAGGAAGGAGAGGGAGGAGGCGAGTCGAGCTTGTTGACTCGAGCGGGTTCATCGTCCTCCTTCTTGATTTCACTTGCATTTTTTCGTGTACTTAGATCACTTGATAATCTTCGCTCTCCCAGCATTCCAAATCTAAAAAATCTGAAAGTCTGACTCGTCGTCAAGCAGCTGGAAAGGAGACAAGAGCTCGACGACCCAAATGACGAGGACTTGCTCGCAACGACGACCCTCCCTCTCCCTCTCTCTTCCCTTCTCGCTCGCATCAAGATGGATCAAGACGAAGCCAACATCGATCCCTATCTCCACCTCGGACTCACTCCAGCTGCGACTGAGAAGGATATCAAGTCCGCGTACAGAAAGAAGTCGCTAGGAGTCCATCCAGACAGGGTGAGCTCAACCTCCCTTCCTTTCCTCCACCTCTGCTTCGTTCCCTTCCATCCCAGTCTTTCTTCTATCGCTGACTCCTTCTCCCTCTCCTTCGTGTCATCCAGAACCCCGACAACCCTCAAGCAGGTAAGTGACTCGTTTCTCTTCTCTTTCTTCGAGCTACACAGCTCGCGAAGTTGAGGTGTGAAGGAAACGAACGAGCTCACCTTTCTTTCCCTTCCTTCCCTTTGTCGTTCCTCTTCTCCCCCTCCCAGCCCATCAATTCCATCTCCTCACCCTCTCCCAAGCCATCCTTCTCGATGGTCCAAAACGAGCCATCCTCGACGTCAAGCTGGAAGCTGCAACGAAACGAGCAGAACGAAACGCCGGGTTCGAGTCCAGGAAGCGTGGGATGGTGAACGTGAGCTCATCTTTCCCTCTTCCTCTTCCTCTTCCATTCCAAGCTGCAAGGTCCATGTCTATATCCATCGAGACATTAGCTACAAACTAACTTCTCTGTACCTTTTCTTTGGTCTTCCCGTTCCACAGGACCTGCTAGCTAAAGAAGAAGCAGCCTCCAAGAAAGCCAAATCCTCCGCCTCCTCCCATGCCTCGACCGCTCAAGAAGCTTCCGTCCAATCAGCAGGTCGGAAACTTCGCGAGGAAGCGGCAGCAGCAGCTCAAGCAGCGGACGATTTCGCTCGCTCGGAGGAGAAGAGGATCAACAAGCTCGTTTCAAAGTCATCCAACAACTCCGCCTCCTCGACCTCAACCATCACCGACCTCGACGTAACCCTTCGCCTCTCCCTCCCTCTACCAACCTTCGCCCACCTCGTCTCGGAACCGGGAGAGCTGGAGAAGTTCCTTCTAGCCAAGTACGGGAAGGTGGATACGGTTGTGTTGAGGGAGGGGAAGGTGAAGAAGTCGAGTTCTTCGAGCTCGAAGAGTGCAGGGAAGGAGCAGGCGACGGCGATGGTTGTGTTTGAGCAGAGCAATCTCGGTGGGTGTTGGGCTCTTTGGGAGGATTGCAGGAGTGGGAGAGGAGGGTGGGAGGGTGTGAAGGCCAAGTGGGGGAACAAGGGGATTGAGCCGGAGTGGGTCGCGAGGTTGGGGAGGGCGAAGGCCGCGTCGAGCGGGGCGGTCCCTCCTCCTTCAACGACGACGACCACAGCGGACCCGACCTTAGGAGGATTCTCAGGGTTCGGCGGTGGGAGCGGTGGTAGTAGTGGAGTGCCGTCGTTCTCGTTCGATCCTACAGCAGCGACGGGAGGAGGAGGACCTTCGACGGCTCCTCCTCCTCCTCCGCCAGAGAACTACGAGAGTTCGACGCTGCTGAGGATGAGGCAGGCTGAGAGGGAGAGGTTGGAGAGGGAGATCAGGGAGGAGGAGATGGAGGATGCGGATTAGATCGTTGCTTAGCCTACTAGACTTAATTTACGAACAATCGAACGAGCAAGGACGCGACTTTTGCCTTCGCGTTCGTCGCGAGCGAGATCAAACCGAGAGAGAGATGCCATTGAAAAAAGATGCTAAGGTAACCAGACCAAACCAGATACCAATCAAATCCACTACACCGTCTTCTTCGAAGTCATCTCCTTCAACGAAACGATCCGATTCAAGATCAACACGTCCCCTTCCCTCCTTCCGGCCTTCACTCCCTCCTCCTCCTCCAAGCAACCCAACTTCGACTCCTTATCCACCGTGAAGTACGCGACCCTCAACCCCTGGAACCTAATACACTCCAACCCGACCAACTGATCCACCGTCGCCACAGGCGTATCGTCTCCTTCCTTCCTCTTCACGACACTCTCATCCATTCCCTCCTTTGCTCCCTTCTCCGCCCCCTTCGACTCAGCGAGAGCTTTGGCCGTTCGTTCCTCTGACTCTTTGCGAGCGTTGATCATGGCTTTCTTGGCGAGAGACCAGAAGGCTGGTTCGATGAGAGCTCCTTTGACGATGGTGAGGGAGTTGGGGTTGATGTCCTTGAGGTAGTCGTCGAGCGCTGCTGGGTCGTCTGAGTTGAAGAGGGGGTTGAAGATTCGGGTTTCGTCGATGATGGTTGGGGAGGAGGAGAGGGGGTCAAGGGAGACCCATTCTGAAGGAGAGAGAAGGACGAGAAGAGGGGAAGAAAGGTCAGCGCGAGGTGTGGGGGACAGGTCGACGCGTCGTCGTTCTCGCTTTCGAGAGAAGAGACGACGAAGAGCGACACGTCGTAGGTCCATTCAAGTGAATTGAATGTTGCACGAGGAAGAGGTTAAGAGGGAGAGGGGACTCACGGATATAAGCCTTCGGTTTCTTGGGCTTCTCGTTCTCCAACCTCACAATCAACTCCACCACCTTCCCCTCCGCATCGACCTTCACCTCCTCACACGTCACAGGGAACGGCGCACCCAACAATCCCACCGTCTTCCCCGGCGCCATCCTGAAGTAATCCTTCGAGTCCTCCATCCTGAAATCGTCCTCGTCGATGAAGAACGTCTTCGTGAACGCGATCTCGTAACTCCCCATCTTAGGATCCTTAGGATGCAACGGCTTCTCCGCCAGGACCCTGTAATCGTCCGCGACGTTCGAAATCGTGCACTTGATGGGGTGAAGAACGAAGTTGAGTCTTGGGGCGGAGGACTCGAGGTAGGATCGAACGGCGGATTCGAACTTGACGAGTTGGATGTTGGACGAGGAGGTGGAGACTCCGAGGGACTGGATGAAGGAGATGATGGCTCCAGGGGGGATTCCACGACGACGAAGAGCGATGAGGGTGTAGAGTCGAGGGTCGTCCCATCCGTTGACGTAGTTGTCCTCGACGAGCTTCTTGATCTTCCGTTTCGACATGACGGTTCCTTGGATGTTGAGGCGACCGTATTCGGACTGACGAGGCTTGTAGACTTCGAGGGCGTCGCAGAGCCAGTCGTAAGATTCTCGAGCAGTGATGAACTCGGTGGTGCAGAGGGAGTGGCTGAGAGACAGAGAAGGAAGAGAGAGCGAAGAATCAGCCAACGAAAAGAGACGAGACGCGTCTTCGTCGAAGGCTCTATTTTTCCGTCTGTTGGACGTACGAGATGTTCTCGAACGAGTCGACCAAGCAGTGAGTGAAGTCGTAGGTACTGTGGTCACGCAGAAACGAGAGCGGTCGTCAACAAATCTGGCCTTCGGTCGCGTCGAGAACGAGAGAAAAACGCGTCGACTCACGGGTAGATACACCACTCGTCACCCGTTCGATGATGCGTCGCAGGGACGATCCTGTAGGCGACTCCATCCCACATCTGAGGGTTCCCGCTGTTGAGATCCTGCTTCATCCTCAACGTCGCCTCTCCCTTCTTGTACTCTCCCTTCCTCATCCGTTCGAACTCGACGAGCGACTCCTGGATGGGACGAGATCGATGAGAGCAAGCCGTTCGAGCTTGAGACTCCTTTCCTCCTCGGTTGATGAGTTGTTCCTCGGCTGTAGAAAGAGAGGAGGCGAAAGGAACTGGCGTGAGCTTGATCGTTTCGAAGACGAGCACACGGGAGACGCGTCGAGTCGACCAAAAGGAGCGAAAACGAACCAGTGCAGTGGCAGACGTAAGCCTTATCCCGTCGAATGAGCTCGGTAGCGAGGTCGTAGAGTCTCTGGAAGTGGTCGGAGGAGTAGGTGATCGTCCAGGGTTCGAATCCGAGCCATCGAACCATCTCGAGGATCGACTCGAAGTATCGACCTTCCTCAGCGGAGGGGTTGGTGTCGTCGTACTGTATAACACGAAGAGACGAGGAGTCAGAAGGGAAGGTGAGAGGAGTTAGAGGTACGAAGGAGGCTCACTCGAAGGTAGGTCTTTCCACCATGGTAGGCAGCGTAGCCGAAGTTGACGGTGATGGCTTTGGAGTGACCTGAAGAGAGAGGGAACGAGACGCGAGGAGAGGCGAACGATCAGCATTGAGCACCCTGCCACATCTAGTAGACACCAAATACTCACCGATGTGAAGGAAACCGTTTCTGTGCATCCAAAAGAAAGACGAAACGGATCAGCTTCAGCTCGTCGAACCCTTTCCTCCCTCGCGTCCGCTTCGTCCAAGCCCACCCTTCCTCAGTTTCTCTCAGCAGTACTCACGGCTCAGGAGGGAACCTGGTCATGACCCTTCCACCAGTAGCCTTCAGGTGAGCCTCTCTCAGCTCGGGATGGATCTGAGGGTTCCCTCCAGGAGCGTGAAGTCGCGAGAGCCATCCCTCGGTGAACATCGTCTTGGAGTTGTCGAGAGCTGGAGCTGGGGCGGCGGACGAGGAGGCAGTGGGAGTGGCAGAGGCGGCGGAGGCTTTGGTGGGTTTGGGAGCCTGTGAAGGTAGAAGAGCGAGAGTCAGCTTGATGCGAGGGTCGGTTTGAAGAGGAGGAGATGGTGAGAAACGAAGGAAGGAGAACGGACGTTGTTCTTCTTCTCCCTAGCAGCTTCCTTGGTACCGAATCTCTGGAGGAAGACAGCCTCGAGAGCGTTCTTGACATCGACGACAGAAGCCCACCTGCACGAGACGAAAGGATCGAAGGCGATCAGCTTCAAGCTGGAGCAGCAAGGGCGACTCGAAGTCCAAGGGAAGGAAGGTAAAAAGTCGAAGCTCAACTCACTTGAGATCCGTCTGCTTGAGCGCACCGAGAGCCTTCCCCAGATCGTCCCAGCTCGCAGGCTTGATGACATCGAACTGCTTGGAGACGAGCTCGGGGATCTCAGCGAGGGAGATGTTGATTCCTGGAAGCAAGGACCGGAGTGAGCAAAGGGAAAGGCGGAGGAAGGAAAAGGGAAGGAAGAGCGAGCTCACCGACTCCTCCAGCTCGTTCAAAGTCGGCGTCGTTGATGTCCTTGGGGTGAGTTTCGACGTATTTGATTCCGGCTGTAGATACGGGCAGTATGTGAGAAGCGATGGTCAACACGGGTAAAGTATAGAAGCAGAGTCGAAGAGCTGAAGGTCAGGGAGGAAGCTCGTTTCCTTCCCTCCCTCCCTTCCCTTCCTTCGTTCCTCCTCCCACCACCACCCAGCGCGACTCAGACTCAAACCAACCAGCCCAGCAACGCTCACCCTCCAGGGCCGCTCTCCCCACCCGACCAAGGTAGAAATCCTACGAAAGAAGAACGACTCGTACTAACCCAAAACCTGATCACTCCTCCCAAACCTCCCCTCCCCAATCTTGCTCAACACCCTCCCCCTCCCCTCGTTATCCAACTTCCCTCCTTGAGCAATCAACACCAGAACCATCTTTCCTTTCTCTTCGTCCCACTCGTTCGCCCCCCCTTCGTTCTTGTAAGCCTCAACCAAGTCCGAAAAGATGGTCGCCTGTTTGGCGTTCCGAGCGACCTCCTCAGCTCGAGTGGGAGAGACGGAGAAGGTGGAGAAGAGGGAGATGAGGGATTCTTGGGCGGGAGTTAAGGGCACGGGTGGGGGTTTGGGTGGCATGGTTAAGGAGCGGGTGGTGGGTGGTGGGTTGAGGGGAGAGGGAGGAGGGGTGGAGGGGTGGGCTGGGAGGGGAGAGGAGAGCGGAGTTGAAAAGTGACTCGACTTTGTATTCGGGTTGCTATGTGTAGGGGTTTCGCTTCAGAGAGTGGTGGTAGAGTAGAGAGAAGACGGCATGAAGATCTGAACGCATTCGAACGAGAATGGAAAGCCTGCTGCCCGCCTCATCAAGCCAACCTCTCGTTTCGATAACGAGACAACGCCTGTTTCGCGAAGAGGTTGGGGAAGTGATGGGTGAGAGATTGTCTGCAAAGGGGACACTTTGAGACGGATATCAAGGAGAGGAGACGAGAGAGGAGGTCAGTCGGGTCGAAAGAGACGAGAAGAAAGAAGAGCGACGCGTCGCGGTCTCACCTTCCTCGTCGAGATGCTCTGGATACAGGAGAGGCAGAACATGTGACCGCAGTTGATGATGTGAGGATCGGAGCTGTCAGCGAGGGTGGAGTGGTAAAAGTCAGTCGATCCAAGAGAGAATGAGGAAGTGCAAGACGAGCGCGTGAGACGAACAACTCCTGAAGACACCTGTTGAGTCCCGCGTTTTGAACGATCAAGAACGCATCAGCTGAGCTTATGTTATTGAGGAAGAGCTCAAAACTCACACAGGACACTCAAACTCCTCCCCTTTCTGCTTCATCAACGCGTCCTCGTCCTCCCAAGCCGGTACCGTCGCTCGTCGAGCTGAAGTCGACGTCTCCATCTCCTCCTCCTCCTCTCCGAGCAATCTCCCGACCTCGTGCTCTTCGACCCATCCAACAACGAGTACTCGACTATCTGTTCCTCCGATCAAAGAACCGTCTTGGAGTATCACCTGCAGAGGAGGAGGAGGAGGAGGCGAGGGCGGAGATGGAACCGGAGGAGGGTCGTGGTAGAGATGAGGCAAGGGATCCACGATGGGAAGCTCTGGGAACTCGTCGATGGATGCGTATTCCTCGATCGTATGGGATGAACCGAAAGAGTCAAAGTCTGAAGTGAAATGGAAGGCTGGATGAGTAGAGGGAGGAGAGCTGGAGGAGGAGATGGGAGGAGGACGCGAGCTCGATCTCTGCGAGGGAAGAGTTGGGTAAGGAGCTGTGTAGAGAGGTCTTCGTTCGGGTGCAGGAGACATCGCTATGGAGCTCCAAGAGGGTCGAGGGGAGGTAGTGGAGGTTGACATTCGGGCGAGGGATTGAAACGAAGGAAGAGAAGAAGAGGGAAGAAGAAGGAGGGGATGCTGATCGTTCGAAGGCAACTCTCGAGCGAGGTCGAAGAGCAGTTCTTCCTTTCAGGGAAGCCGCTTCGTTTTTCTCCTTCTCGGAGTCAATTTCTCCGTTCTCCGGGCGAGTCCTGTGTTCGGGTAGGCAGTTGGATTACTGTTTGATTAATGAAAAAGATAAAAAAGCGGCAGTTCGCCTGTCTGGTCCGAAACCGTTCGTCGAGCTCGCTCGTCTCTCAACCTCTTCCTTCTTTCTCTCTTCTCCCTCCCCTCCTCTCGACAATCATGTCGGAGTCCCCCTCTTCCTCTTCTCAGGCTCATACGCAGCAGCATAACGGACACAAGCGAGGACACGATCACTCTGAGGACGATGGGGCTGCTTTCCAAGGAGGAGGAGGAGGAGGCCACCCTCCAGCTCCAGCAGGAGGAGGAGGAGCTTCGTCCAAACCGGCGGGAGGGAAACCTCTCAATAGAACATCGAGAGCTTGCGTGAGTAAAAGTATTCATATTCGACGCTAGAGCTGAAGCTGACTTTCTTCTTCCCTGTGTCTCTCTCAGAACAACTGTCGAAAACAAAAGGTTCGTTTGAACGAGAGAAGGCGAGGGAGGACGGGTCTCGTGGCTGCTTCTTCCCTTCCCTTCGACTTCCTCCCCTCCAAAAATCCTCGAGCTCACTCCCTCCTTTCTTTGATATGAACAGATGCGATGTATCGGAGCTGAGGATCCTCCTTGCAAGAGGTGTCGAAATGGATCTCTGGACTGTCTGTTCGAGAAACCGCTCAGGGAAGGAGCTCCCTTGGGAGAAGAGTAAGTCCAAGACCTCCCTCTTTTCCACCTTCCATCAGCTTCTCGGAGTGCACGACTACAGAGCGGGAGGTGTAGAGAACGACGAGGTGGTGGTTTGAAGGGCTTGCGACGAGCTGGATGGGTTGGGGAGAGCTTGGAGCTCGACTTCAATTTGGAGCAAGGAGGGGAAGCTCGAGATCCGTCGACTCATCTTTGGAGAGTTCGAAGGCCGTTTGGTCTCTCGTCTCTTTGGGCTTCCTGCGACGAGAACAGCTCCATAGATCTCTAGCAGCTGTTCTTGAACCTCTGGGGTTGGCGAAAAGGCCGACTTTGATTGCCTTCGGACGAGACCTTTGAACGTTCAATCGAGTTCGTTCAAGCTCGCTGACCTTCGCGCTCCTTCGGCCCCTTCTCTCCCTCTCCCCTTCCCCACCCCAACTCTAGACGCATCAAATCCCTAGAATCTCAAGTCACCTCCATCCAGTCAACCCTCTCGGATCTCGTATCTACCCTCAAGGCAGGTCAGCAGCAGGTAGCTCAACAGCAGCATCAGCAACAGCAGCAGCACCCTCCTCCTCCTCCCCATCAGCTTGGTCCCATATCGGCCTTCTCTCCGTTCGACCCAACCTCCCAACTCCACCAGCAGCAGCAGTTCCAGCAACAGCAACGTCAGATCCAAGGATTCGATCCCTCCCAATACGCCTACCCTTCCTCCTCCAACTCGACCTCAGCAGGACTGGCCAGCATCGGTCCTCGAGACTTCTCCCTCGACGCGAACGGGAGACACAAGCGAGAGCAGCCTGGATACTCGCCGGGAGGAGGACCTCTGCCTGAAGGAGGACTGCCTGGGATGATGGATGTGGATCAAGGAAGGGTGGGGAGGATGCAGAGCGTCGAATCGCCAGGTCAGCAGCATGGGAACGGAACTGCGAGGAGCAAGTCGATCTCGTCCGAGTCGTCGCGAGGAGGTCACTCGTCGCTGGACGGAGGAAACAACGGGAACTCGGTCAACGCAGGATATCGAGGATCGCCGTACGCCCAACCTGCCAGCTCTCGTTTGAACGCCGCTGCTTCAGGATCGAGACACGCTCCTCTCGCCATCTCGGAGAACCACCCTTACCCTCTCCCTCCTCCCATCCCACGAACTATCTCCTCTTCCGGAACCTCAGCCTACCTCCAACCCTCTCCAGCCAACTCAGCCACCTCCCCGTTCAACTTCTCTCTCGCCGCCTCTGGAACTCTCCCCGTCCCTTCGTCCATCCTCCGAAACGCTTCCTCCTCCACCACCTCAGCTCAACCCCAACTCCCTTCCTCCAGCGCTCTCCCAGCAGGACCTCACTCGCAACACCACCCTCACTTCGCACCCATCTACCCTCCCGGAGGAAACGCACCCGGCTCCACCTCCCAAATCTACCCCACCCACCTCTACACCGCTCCCGCCCAGATCTCCTCCACTCGAACGACCCCAGCAGGCTCCGAAGCAGGCGACGTCGACTCCGATCGAGAGATCGAACTCCCTCCTCAAGCTCTCATCGCCCCTCTTCGATCCATGGACCTTCCGTCCAACTCGACGTTCTCGGTGGAGGAACGAGACGCGAGTGGGAATCTGATGCTTCTCGCTGGACGTGCAACCAAGAGAGCGAGGTTCTTGGAGGATGGGGACGCGAATAAGATGAGGGCGAAGAGGATGGAGGGGAAGGATGCTGCCCTTGGGGATAGGGTCAGTCAGATGTACGATTTCGGACCGCCGAAGGGGGAGGGAGGGAAGTTCTTGGGGTGTATCGAGGTGGGGATTGTGGGCGTTGAGGAGGCGAGGGAGTTGTACGATATGTGAGTTTAGAGGCGAGCTTGAGTCGCTGTTAGGGACCTGAGGAGGTAGAGCTGACTCCTGGATATTCGTGCTGCAGCTACTGGGCTGGAGCTTCGAAGTTCCTGGCGGTGTACGATCCCAAGTTCGATACGTTCGAGGAGTGGGTCTCGCCTTTCCTCTTCTTCCCTTCAACTCTCGCCAAACTGACCCTCTCCGTCCACATCCTCAACAGACTCTGCGTCCGCTCTCCCTTCTCGATATCAGCCATGTGCTTCGTCGGATCGCGTATACGAGACGGAGGAGGTTCGTTCCATCTCTCACTCCCGTCGAACTCCCCTTCGTGTCCTGACGCGTCCTGCTTTCGCTTTGCAGGAAGGAAGTCGGATCTTCAGATCCAGCTGTGGATTCACATCCGAAGGATCTCGCAAGAGACGCTGTTCCGAGTGGCGACGAGGATCGAGGCTGTTCAGTCGTTGAGTGAGTCGACTCTCGCGTTGCCCTCGAGTCGCGTCTCGCTTCGAGAACTGACGACGATATCGCCCTGCTTTGCGATCAGTTCTTACTGCTGGGTGGAACGAGTAAGTCCCTTCTAGACTATGTGGTGAGTGTGGAGGGAAGGATTTGAGCTGACCTGTCGCGTCCGTCAAACTTCAGTTCGGGATGGTTGATCGGAGGACACGCTGTTCGACTGGCGTTCGAGATCGGTTCGCGCCCTTCCTCCTTCATCGTCGTGCATCGCGACTCTCTCGTCTGACTCCCGCTTCTTCTTTCGCTCAGGTTGCCACACCGCCTTCCAAAAACTGCTCCGACTCGGAATGGGTCGAGGGAAAGCTGGGAAAGAGCTCGAAGAACAACGACCTCTCGTCACGATGGCTCGAGTCTGGTTCTGTCTCGCGAGTCCCTCACTCCCCTCTTCGACCTCCCCTTCTTCCTCCCTTCAAGAGCTGACCCCTTCCGCTCCATGTCGTTTCATCATCAGTACATCCTCGAGCACCAAATGTCGTTCGGGAACGGTCGACCTCCCATCGTTCGAGAGGACGAAACCATCAACCGATGCAGGGAGTTCTTGAACCATCCTCTCGCGATCGAGACGGATTGGAGGTTGATCTCGACGGTGGAGATGATGGCCATCCGATGTGAGTCTCGCTTCTCGTTCCTTCCTCCTCCAAAGCCACCTCGTCCTCGAGTTCGACGCGTCGAAGTCTGACGATGGCCTTTGTGTTCGTCCCTTCTCTCTCACAGCGCCTCTGCATCTCGAGTTGACCTCTCAGCCCGAGAAGCCCGTCGATGCGAACACGCTCATCAAGGTCCAGGCTGCCAATCTCCAGTTCGCGAAGTGGTTCGAGGAGTGGGACACCATCTTTGGTGAGTTCGAAGAATGGACGACCGAACGAACGAACGAGCGAGCGACGAGCTGAGCTGACTTTCTTCGTCCTTCTCTTTCAACAGCCACCAAGTTCGGAGATACTGAAGACTTGTTCTTCCGAGAGTCGCTTCGGTGAGTTCTTCCCCTCTCTTGACCTTCGATTCATCCTCGATCCCGAGCTGACCTCTCGTCGTCTTCGTTCGTTTGCTTCACCAGAATCCGTACGTCGCCTCGAGCTTGTCCTCTTCTCTCCTCTTTATGAAGAGCCCCGAAACTGACGAGCTTCCCCTCTCCTCTCATCTTCCTCGTCCTACAGAAAAAGCCTACGCTGAGCTCTTCCACAACTGCACCGCGCTCAGCGACATTCGAGGGCCAGCGGACGTCCCGAACATGATGCCCTCGCAACGAGATCTCGCCATCCGAGCTCTTCGAAACGCTCAGCAGTGTCTCGATATCTGTCTCCGAGGGAAAGGATACAGGAAGGGCTTGACCTACGCCGTTCACTACACTCGTTCGTGTCTTTCTTCTTCGCTTCGTTCTTGTCCATCTCCTCGTTCGTCGTGCTGACTCTTTCCCCTCACTTCTCTAGACGTCTGCGCTGCTTTCGCTGCAAGTCTACTCGTTCGACTCGCCAGGATCTTCCCCAGTGAACTCGACCTTCGACAAACCGCTCGAGACGTCGAGGAGCTCGCGAAGATTCTCGCTTCAGGTTCGTCGCGTCTCCCTTCCTCTCTTCTCATCTTTCCTCCCATCTTCTCGTCTGACCCTTTTTCTTCCCCTGCCCTTTCCTCCAGTCCCCGCCGGCCGATATGCTCGATCCCTACGCCTCACCCTCCGCTCAGCTCGACGTCGAAAACTCATGCCCCCTCCCTCCGTCCCTGCCTCCCCGACCTTCCGAAATGGTTCCATCTCCGGAGCGACCCCTACCGCTTCAGGAGCCTTCTCGCCTTCCAACTTCATCAACTCCAACAACGGATACACTCAACCGACGCCGATGGCTTCGGGAGCGACGAGTCCTCAGCTTGGACAGGAGATGGAGGAGGAGGACGAGAGTCCTCAGGCGGATTTCACGACCGAGTTTGATTGGAGCTATACGGCTGATATGTGAGTTTTTTGTCTCGTTTTTTTTCGATGTGGGTGTGGTGCTTGGGAAGGAAGTGATGGGGAAGGGAGCCGACGTGTTGGACGCGACGACGAACTGACTTCCCTTCTCCCTCTTCGTGATCTTCCCAGGATGGACAAGGTCGGACTGAGCTTGGAAGCAGGAGGACAAGTCCCTCTATGGCTGCACGGATCGGATATCGGGTCGAGTCAGCTGCCGAGTTCGGGAATGGAGGTAAGTTTCTCTTCTCTCGCTGCCTTCCTCCTCGACGCGTCGAGCCGAGCTGACTTTCCTTCCCTTCCTCTGTCCTCTCAGAACTTCTTCCTTCGTGAGTCCAACCCTCCCTCCCCCTCTCCGTCCTCCTCTGTCCACCAAACCCTCCACTAATCTCGTTCGCTTTGGTTACCTTCTCCAGCAACCGACCTCGACTTCCGACTCACTCGAGAATCAGACGATCTCGCTTCGGCTCTCAACCTCAATGGAGGGGAGGGAGGACCTGGGGAGATTTGGTGAACCGTCGAACCTACTCTTTTGCCTTTCTAGTGTGTATCTCGTTTCGGTTCGCGTCGTCTATCTTACTTGCTTCGTTCGTTTCGGTCTCGCTCGCTCGTCTAATCTTCTCGCCCGTTCGTTCTGCAACCGTTGTTTTCTGTTCTTGTTCTTTCGTTCGTTTCGTTTCGTATGTTTTCTTGGTTGTGTTTGTGTGTCTGTATCTACGATGCTCATCTCATCTCATCGGCTCTTCTCTCTCTCGAAAGGAGCGAGTCAGCGACGCGTCGAAAGAGCGAGCGCGAGAAAGGCATAAATCGTTAAGCAAAAGGAGTGTGCGTGCGTGGTAACTAATCGAACGGGTGGGTGAGGGACATGAAGGGGTAAAAGGACTTGTACAAGTGGACGCAAAGAAGGGGAAGCTGGAGGGTATCGATAAGAGAGAGAGCGAGGAGAACGAGGCTTGTATGGTATGGTAGAGAAGCGAGGCGATACAGAAAGAACGTATATATAGAGGTCTGGGAAAGGCGAGGAGGGGAAGAGGAGCGGAGCGAGGTGAGTGAGCGCTCGATGAGAGACGAGAGAGGGACGACGGGAAGAAGACGTGAAGCTCACCCAACGCGACGTATGGCGACGAGTTGTTCCGATGGGGCGTGGGGAGCGGTCGAGTCCGAAAGGGATTGTTGAGCGTGAAGGGTGACCCGAAGTTAGTAGGATGAACTGTTGGGGCAGGAGAGAGGAGGAGCGAGGACGAAAGAGTGAGAGGTCAGCGGAATGATTCACGCACGGCGTCAATCATGGGCAGGACGACGAGTGCGATTAGGAGAGAGAAATGGTAGGGTACCCACTGTATGTCGTGATTTGAAAGAGAGAGAAGGCGAGAAAGGGAGAGGGAGGTCCAAGGCGAGGCGAGGCAGGCTGTCCGAGAATGAAAGAAAGATGAGAGAGCGAGGTCGGTTCATCGAGCTCGAGAAGGCGAAGCGGAGGACAGGGACACCTCTTTCAAGCGGCAAAAGGGAGATCGGGACTCACACGAGACGATCACTTGTCTTGAAGAGAGGGAGATTGGAACAGGGGAGAGAGAGGGAAGGACAAACGAAGTGCGAGGTCAGCCTGAAGTCAGAGAGACGTACTGGAATCGAAGGGCGCCCACCCACCAGCGGAAGTAGGGTCTTGGACGAGCATCGAATGGGTGATGCCGAGCATCTCGGCGAGAATCCTGCGATCCTGTGGGGTTGGCTGGGGACGAGAAAACGGCGAAGAGAGGTCAGCTTCGTCGTCGCATCACGGTTGATCGTCCGCTCGTTCCTGATGAACCCAACTCCTCTCTCTTCACCTCCTGTCTCACCAGAACCGTCTCGGTCCATACTCACGAAAACAGCCGACGCCTCTGCTCTGATCCTCGCCCTCTCAACCTCGTCGGCCTCCTGGTACTCCCTCAGTCCCCTCTCCAACAAGGTCCAAACACAGGCGCCAGACGGGAGGAAGTCGTCAATCCTCCTCGGGATTCGAGAGGGAGTGGGAGGAGGTTTGGCGGCGACAGATTTCGAGGAGCGGTAGACCGTGTGCGTTGGCTTCGAGTTGGGGTTGAGGGAGAAGTACTCGTGGTCTGAGCCAGGAGAGGGGAGGGTAGGAATCGGTTCATCATCACGACCGTTTGGAGAGGCTTCCTGGGAGTGGAAGCGTTGGAGGAGGAAGAAGTAGGAGCCATCTTGAAAGGAGGGACGAGGAAGGAGGGCGAAGGAAGGAAGGGAGGGCGTGAGGGAGGGAGAGAGGGAGAGAGGGGGGGTCGTTGTGGGTGAGGTCTAAGTTTCGTCAGGAACGAGACTTGGCTGCTTTTGTATTTGGATCTGGATTCACGCAGCTATCAGAGGAAACGGAGGCAAAATAGCCGTTAAAGTGAGCTGAAAGGTGCTGAGGGTAGAAGTCGTAGAGAAAAGGAGAAGAGGAGGGAGGGAAGCATGAGGCGAGAGCTCATTCTCGTGCGAGCCGACCTGACCAGAGCGATCGAGAGACGTCGAGGTTCTTGGTGAGACGAGAAGGTGTTATAGGGAGGAAAGCCGAAGTTGGGCATTCATCCTGGGAGGTCGAGAGAGAGAATCGGAAAAGATGTTGAAGCTCGAAGGAGGAAGCCGAGGGGAGGAGGAGACGGGAGTGAGGGAGAGAGAGGGTCGAACGAGGGCTGGAAGGACTTGATTTCTCGGGTTGATTCTTTTCCTCTAGAAGAAGAGATTCGAGGCGTCTCCGATGTTTCCTGGGAGATGAAGAGTTCGAGATGATGGAGGAGAGAGGGAAGAAGAGCGAGGGAGGGAAGTTCGCGCGAGCTCGAGCTCAAAAAGTCGACGCTCGTTCCTTCCTGTTCCCTCCCATCCCTCACCCTCTCCCAGCCTCCCCTTTCCCTCCTTCCCACTCCTTCCGCGTACGACCGCTATGCTTCTCTCGACTTTATCGCTTGGGAGGACTCTCGCTCGACTCGCAGGCAGGACAACGCGGATCGGAGCATTCGGTCGATTCAACTCGAGCTCAGCTCTCAGCCGACTCGATCTCCTCTACCCTTCTCCGGAGAATTCGCCTTGGTTATCAACGCACAGGTTGACCCCTGTAAGCAGGTCCCGTATCATCGAGCTTTAGATCCACGCAAGAAAGCTGACTCTTCCTCCTCGTTTCGCTGTTGAAAGTCGAGCACTCCTCCCCTCCTCCCTTCTAAACCCACGTCGACGACGCCCTCCTCCTCCTCCTCCCCCCTGTCTTCCACCCAACCTTCGCATCCCCGGATTGTCCAGTCCGAACCCAGATCGAAAAATCTCCTACCTCCTCGCACTAAACCTCCTCCCGAACAAATCATCGGCGTTCGAGTCAACGCCTCCTCCCTCCTCTCCCTCCTTCGCAACCGCGACTGGAACCCCTCCTCGCCTTCCCCCGATCTTGCATTTCTGGTCCCCAACATGGAATCGCTGGAGGTGACTGTTATGAAGGAGGAGATGGGGGAACTGGCTAGGAGTTTGATGGAGACGGCGAGCAGCTTGGAAGGAGGGGTTGACGTCGCGAGTCGGATACTTCGCGTCACGGAGGACGGTCAGCGAGACGAGGGAGTCAAGGACTTAGTCTACCGGATAGTCCACGAGCTCCAGAACGGCGTCCTTACTCGTCTCCATCCTCGACCGCATCCATAACCCCTCCTCCAGTTCCTCCTCGCCAACCAACCTCGACTTCGACTCTCCTTCTACGCCGACCAAAACCCTCTCGTCAAACTCCTCGAGGTCTACGCTCGTCTCTACACCCAAGATCGACGTCGACTCGACCCCTCAAAAGCAGCACCTCCTTCCCACATCCTCGTCGAGCTGGAATCCATTCGTCTTCAGCACGTCGACGCCGTTCGAGCGATCCATCAGGCGATGAAGGAGGTCGACAAGGACGTCTTCACCGTTCGGAGTTACACTTCGCTGATGGGGGCCTATAACCAAGGTCGATCGTTCCAGGAAGGGGAGAAGATTTGGGAGCTGATGAGGTCGGAGGGAGGAGTGGGGATCGATCAGAGAGCGGTTCCGGTGGTGAGTCTTCGTCTTTCCCTCGTTGACGCGTCCTCTTTTCTTCGACGCAGAACACTGACTCTGCAATCATGCCTCTTGATCCAGTACTTCGACGCTTGTGGATTTAGGTGAGTAGAGAGCGGTGCTTGTCGCCCAGAAGTACGAAGAAGCAAGAGAGACTTCTGTTTTGACGCGTCGCCTGCTTCTCACCTTCTCAGTGGATCCCTCCCTCGAGCTCTCGCGACTTGGAATGATCTTCGAACAAGTGGCTTCACGCTTGACGAGAATGACTACCACGCCTACATCGAATGCCTCACTCGATGCGGAGCCTGGAACGAACTCCTCGATCATCTCAGCGAACAACAAGCACAACACCTCCTCGACCCCACAACCACTCCTCCCCTCACCGCTCCCGGATTGGCAGCATCTCTCAAGCTAGCCAAGCAGATCGTCATGCATCCTCGCCATAGGAGTCTTCGCGAGGTCAACTGGGACGAGTTCAACGATTTACGGGCGAAGATGAAGAGGTTGGTTCCGAAGGAGACGTGGGAGGAGGTGGAGAGGCTGTCGAGTTCGCGGGCTCGAATCGACGTGGGTCAGGCTGCCGGTGCCAAGACTGGTAACGGTAGGAGACCTGACTGAGAAAGTGAGTCTCGTTTGCAGCTCTCTCTGCATGATTAACACGTCGAACGAGTTCGCTCATCGGTTCCTCTTTTTCTTCTTTCCTTTCTTTTCCTTCCCTTCCCCTAGGACTCCAGTAGGACCCTTCGTCAAGACATCGAAGGTGCCTCAAGCTTCGCTTCCTCCAGGTCAGTAGCCCAACGTCTCCTGCTCCTTTGCGTTTGACCACCTTCTGATTCGGCCGTCTCTTCCCTCCGTCCAGACCGTCGTCGGACTTCAACTCTTTCGAGGACCTCTTCTTGCCTCCTCACCTCGCGCCCGTCATCCTCACTCTTGTCTCACCAGCTCAAGCTTTGACCGATCAACGCTCAATGCAAGCAAGCACGACTTCCCTCGTCTCCTTCTTCGATCGTCGCGGGCGTGCATCTTTTGACGCGTCTTCCGTCTTTATCTCTATTTACCTCATTCAGCTCTGGACGACCCCGTCACCGTCAAGACGTCGATACACTCGCATTATCTCCCGTTATCTTCTTCGTGTCATTGAGGTTCGTTCGTTCCTTCTTCCTCCTCCTTTCCTCTCGCCTCGTCCCATCCTTCAGGGTTCATCGATCCCTCTTTCGACACTCAGCGTCAACTCCCAACGGCTGACACCACCGAACCTCTTCTCTCTCAATCGCGCTCCTTCCCTCTCCCACAGCTTCGACGCACCTGGCGATCGTCGGCATCGGATCCATGGACGTGCGTCGCATCGTCGGCGGTTCGAAACGAGCAGACTAGTCGCAACGTTTGCTTTACTGCTTGGCCCTCTCAGGTGTCCCAACTTTCTGTTCACTCGATAATCTAGCTATCTATTCATCGACTGCGGTGCGTATCTGCGTCTCAGCGGGGACTCGCTTCTTCTCCCAACGACGACTCGACGTGCAGACCCTCGATCGAGACCAGCTCGACGACGTCCCTCTCTCTCTCTCTCTCTCTCTCAGCCTAGCCAGCCTCGAAAGACTCGATTGCTGATGCATGTACCAAGGGAGTCGAACGCTTCTTTTTCGTTCTCCCGCCAGAGGAACCTCCTCTCAACGAACGAACCTCTCAACCCAATCCAACTCAACGTCTCTCTCTCCCTCCCTCCCTCCCTCCCTCCCTATTTCCCCCCCCTCCCTCTCTTTCTCCCTCGCTCGAATCAAACCAAAGGTTCAATCAATCAAATCAAATCCTAATCTCAACACACATACGAAACCGAGAACCGAAAACGAAGAAGAAACCATGAGAGTGTGAAGAAACGTCAAAACGAAGGGGAGTTAAAAGATGCAAGTGAGGTTGGGTTGTGGGTTGAGTTGAAAGCAGTAGCAAAAAAGAGGAGGCATATGCAGATCCGAGAAAGTGCGTTGGTGGTTGTGGTAGTACAGAGAAGAAAGAGTCATGATGCTACGAGAGGAGGGAAGGGGTGGATGGGTGGAGAGGAGAGGTCCGTGGGAAACGAGAAACGAAAGGGTACGAGAGAGAGAGAGAGATGTCCGAGGGGGAGATGAGAGGAGAAAGGGTAGGGTAGGTCGGTAGGTGAGTAGGTAGGTGTGGGAGGGGTTGGGATTAGACTGCGAAGGAGAAGAAGAGAAAGAGAGAAGGTCAGCGCGCGTCTCCTCGACCCGAACGCGACGAAGCCCAAAACGACGACTACTCACATCCATGTCCATGATAATCCGAGTCCCACCCCGAATCAGCAACGATACTACTAATCGCTCCATCATGGGTGTTCCTCCTTCTCAAGATCCCAAAGTCCTCCTCCCCATCTTCATCCTCGTCCTCGTCCTCCGAACTCGTATCCTCTCCGTGCGCGTGCTGCTTCTTCTTCTTCAACTGCACTCCGCCCATCCCCCTCCCAACAATCCCATCCGCGTACGCCTGCACAGCGACCTTCGAGGACGTCCTCTTGAGCGGCGCACCTGGTCGAGCGGTGGTGTTCTGTTCGTTGAGAGCCGAAGTGGACGCGGAGTTGGCGTTGGCGGAGGTGAGGGGACGAAGCCCGCTTGAGCCTAGGATTCCTCCTGTGGTTCGTTTGAGCGGGGGTTGAGGGGTGTTGGAGTTGGTTGCGGTGGTGGAGGAGGAAGTGGTGGAAGGAAGAGGGGTGGAGGAGTTTCGAAGCATGGGAGCTGGTTGGAGGACGGGAGGAGTGACGTTTCCTTGAGACGCGAGTCGAGGGGAGGAGTTGGATCGGTTCATGACTGCTGCTCCACCCAAGATCCTCTGTCTCGACATCCTCTCCCACAAGAGCTGTTTCCTCAGCTCCTCGGGAAGCTCAGCCGCGAGCATCTGCCTTCTCGTCGTCCTAGGACTTTGAGGAGCGGCGGAGAGAGGAGGTTCGGGGTCGATGGGTTGTTGGGCTGGGATGGCTGGAGTGGCGGATCGAGGAGGTGAGGGAGTTTGGGGACGAGGAGGGAGAGGTCGAGTGGTTTCGGGGTGGGTGACGATGACGGCTGAGTGAGCGGAGGAGGCGTTGGAGTGGCAGGGAGTTGGGTGAATGGAGGTGAGTCCGGCGAAGCCGTAGTGTCGAACGTTGGCCGCTGAAGGTTTGCGAGTGAGGAGGGTGAGACGACGTTGAGCTTCCGAGGTTCCGAGAGCGACCTTGTCGGACTACGAAAGAAACGAAAAGGCGAGAAGTCAGCGACGATTGTTCGAAGATCGAAAACGCGTCGAGAAGCACGAGCAGACTCACCTCGTTCTCGCTGTCGCTATCCATCTCGACTCCCTGAGGTCCCAGCACCGTCACCGGCTGAGCAAGTCGAACCGATGGAGGACTCTTAGAAGCTGGAGCTCCTCCAACGATCGGATCTCGTCCAACGCTGAACCCACTCTCCAAAGGCAACGCGACGGCGCTCTTGGTTCTCGGAAGAAGTCCACTCGCTCCAGCGGGCGTCTGGTTCGCGGGATTCGTTCCCTTCGCCGTTCGACGGTTGTGCTGCCAGAGATCCTGAGAGCTCTGATAAACGAGAAGAAGAGAAAGGAGGTCAGAAGGTCGTCGAAAGAGAGAGGGAAGTGGTGGAAGACGAACGACTCACCGAAATCCTCTTCATCTCAGCCTCAGGCGACGCGACGAGCACCCCATTCTTCTCCCTCTCCCTCTTCTCCCTCTCAACCCTGAACATATCACTCAACAGCCCTGAACTCCTCCCTCCTCCAACTCCAGCAAGTCCACCTCGACTCTCCTCCTCCGGTCGTCCGACCGAAACGTTCGAAGCGTTCGACATCTCCCTCCCGAGTCCGTAGAGATCGAGCGCACTCTTCGACGGATCGACCTTCTTGAACAGGTTCTTCTGTCGATCGGCTTCGGCTGCTCTGGAAGCTGCAGTGGAGGTGTTGTTCTTGGCTCGAGAGGAAGAGTTGTGAGGGAGGGTAGGTCGACGATTCGGTGCTGCTGCTGAAGGAGGAGGATGAGGAGCGTTGAGGGTGGTTTTGACGACCGATCCAGATCCTTTCGAGTCCTCCGAAGCCCAATCGGCATCCGAGTTCCCACCCTCTCCCTCGTCCTCTCCGTCGTCCTCTTCCCACTCAGCTTCCTCCTCCGAAGCGGTCTTCTGCATGATGATCGACGCCTTCTTCGACGCGACGGCGGTGGGAGGAGCAGCAGCAGCGCTTCCTCCAGAGACGCTTCGTTTCAAGACCGCCTGAGCCTGCTTTCGAGCGTTCGAGGACGAGGCGGGAGCTTTGGGCTTGTCCTGAGCGAGTTGGCTGGTGCTGGGTCGGGAGGTGGAAGGGAGGGGAGTTGGGAGGGAGGTTTTCGAGAGGGGAAGAGCTGGAGGAGGCATCGACGATTTCGACGCGACGCTCGGTCCGTTCGACGAGGAGAGCCGACGAGAGGTGGTCTTGAGGGACGGTTTCCTGCTTCCGTTCGACGACATGGAGGGACTACGCTTCTTGGACGAGGAGGAGGCGGTGGTTGAGGGGCTGGAAGGAGGAAGGATAGGAGCGGAAGGAAGAGGAGCGGTTGTGGTGTTTTTGAGAGGGGAAGAGGCTGAAGGGAGGTGTCGTTGGTTAAGAGGGGACCGAGTAGGGCTGGCGCTGGGTTTGGAGGTGATAGGAGTAGGTTGGATATCCGTTGGAGGGGGTGTAGGGGTAGGAGGAGAGGAGGTTCGAACGCGTTTCGGTTCCGACTTTGACTCGGCGCCTCCTGCTTCGACGACGAAGGCCTTCTTCTTCCTCGACAGAGGCGACGACGAGTGATCCTTGATCTCCTTCCCCTTCCCCTTCCTAGGAGAACCCTCTCCGATCTTGGTCTCCTTGACGTCCGATCCAGCCTCGTCCTCCCAGACCCTCGAACACCCGCCGTCGTCTCCAGCAGAGAGGATGCTGCTCTGCTCTCCTCCTCCCTGGGTGCTTCCGAACGAGCTGCCGTCTCCGTTGTCTCCTGGGCTCTGGATGAAGAAGATCTTCTTGGCTCCTGCTGGCTCGTTGGTCGAAAGTCCGGCGGCGGTGCTGGTCGAGAGGTGAGAGTGCGAGAGTCCGATCGCGGAGGGCTGCGAGCTTTCTGGGGTGAGGGAGGAGGAGGACGTCACGGAGATGGTGGAAGTCGAGGAAGAGGTGTGGACGACGGTGGTTGTGGTGGTAGTGGTGGTGGTGGTAGTAGTGAAATCGAGACCGCTGTGGGAGGTGTGGGAAGAGGAGACGACGGATCCTCCGTCGGTGGATTCGTCGGCGAGCGAGTGAAGAGCGACCTCGTTCGCTGTCGGAGAGAGTCGAAGATGATGGGAGTTGAGGTTCTGGGAGGTGAGAGGTTGGCCGAGTTGGAGATGGGAAGCCGACGGACGAAGTGCGAGAGCGTTGGAGAAGGTAGGGGAGAGGTTGGTTCCGGAGGGAGTTCCGTGGAGCGAGGATCGAGGAGTGTTGGGTTCGGTGTTGTAGGGAGTGGGATCGATGACCTTGATCGTTGGTGATGCTCGTCGGGGAGTGGAGTAGGTCGATGCTGCGTCCGTAGACGTCGACGAGGTGTTGGTAGCTTCGCGTTCCCTCCCTCGTTCCTGCTTCTCCTCCGCACGCGTCCTCTCCCTCTCCCTCTCGATAACCATCTCCCTCGACCCCGACGTCGCCATCCCTTCCCTCAACACCTGACCCAGAACCCTTCCGAAGCTGACTCCCATCCCCAGCTCAGCCTCCTGGCTCCCGTCCCTCTTCAGCCTCGGTGCAGAGAGAGCGAGACGAGGAGTCGAGTGTCCTCGACTTCCAAGAAGAGGACGAGGAGTCATCGTTCCGCTCTCGTCTGTGGTCATGGTGAACTCTGGTCGGTTGTGATGGTGGTGGTGATGATGATGATTCCGTTTCCCTGACGAGGTCGAAGCGCTTCTCAGGAGAGGGGGTCTTGAGGAGTCGTCCTCGAGAAGAGGGTTGGGCTGACGGGAGGAGGAAGCGTGGTTGGACGGGGAATTGAAGGAGGAGTGGTCGAAGGCCGGTTGCGAAGGTGGAGGAGAGAAGGCGAGGTTGGAAGTGGATGCTGCTGAGGAAGCTGACGAGAAGTCGGATATCGATGAGGCTGAGAGACGACGGTGGTGGGAAGGATCGATGGCGATGGCAGCTTCACAGTCTGAGTCCTCGTTCTCGCTCTCGAAACCTCCTCCTCGTTTGTTCTGTCCATGGAGCGAGACCCACCACAGCCTGAGGAAGAGAGAAAAGTTTCCACGAAAAGAAAAAGACGGACGTCAGCTTCGGTGTCTTTGCTCGAACGAGATGGGAACGATATTTGTAGTCGGGCTGAGTGAGAGAGGAGAAGAGGGAGGAAGAGGAGGGAGCTCGAGACTCGTGACGATGGGAGAGTTCCACCTTTTGAGCCTGACTCTCCAGCGTCGTGCTCGCCCTCTCTTTCAACAGAGGCGAGCTCATCCCCAACGGAAAATCGCAGGTCAAGGAAGGTCCTAAGAAGGAGATGTTCGGTGATAGAAGGTTGCTTCTCCGATTTTGTTCCGTGTTGAGAAGGTGGGAAGGCAGAGAACGTGAGAGCGAGAGCCACGGCCCGGTCTGCGAGCTATAGACTCCCTTCCTTCGAGCCCTTCCCCTTCGAGACAAGACAGAGCAGAGAACAACGAAAGAAGAGGAGAGTTGAGCTTACCTCCATGATATGTTTTCCAACCTTGAACCATCTTCGATTGAGTCCTTGCACTTTGAGAAGACTGGGATCGAAACGGAGGCGAGGGAAGGAGGACATCAGCTCGACTCTCCTTCCTCCGTTTACTCCCTCTCGCCACTCTCCTCGTACGTACCTGTCCAGAGACTAGAGAGAGCCTCCCCTCCCTTGCAGTCATTAATGGCAGGAAGAGCAACGTTCAGAACAGGATGAGGTAGAGGTGAAGGGTGAAGCATCGTCGAGGGAGGGGGAGTCGAGAGGGAGGGAGGAAGGAGGACGAGGAGGGGGCGAGGAGGGGACCGGATACTCCCTAGGAGGGAACCGTCGTTCGATGAGGATGTCGCGAGTAAGGACTTTAACGAGTTGTTGATTGTTGAGTGAAAGGACGAAGGGCGGCGGGCGAAGAGGGAAGGGAAGTTTGAATCAGGGAGGGAGGTGAAGGTGGGGAAGAGACTGGAAGAGCACCGAACAGATTCAAGAGGGCAGCAGCGATTCAGCTCAGCACGAGAGAATCCGACTCTCGCATGCTTACGCTTGTTTGGTTGCAGAGCCTGCTCCTTCCCTCCTCCGCTTCTTTCCTCGTAGGGAAAATCTTCCTTCCTTGCCTGCTCAGTAAATTCTCCTCAGATCTCTGAACAGGAAAACACACAGAGAGAGAAAGAACAGCACGTTTCTCACATCCCATCACCAGGCCCCTCGCCCTCGCTGAGCCCAACCAGCCCACCCCATCTGGGTTCTCCTCCTTTTCGCCCGGTGCTCCCAAACGGCCGTCGAATCGGCGTTCGGGAGAAGACGCTTCGCTCTTCAGCCCTCCCTCGTCGCCTCGGTTCTGCTTCTGCTCCCTTGCCCCTGAGATCTCTTTTGTTTTCCTTTTCTCCATCCCATATCTCTCTCTGCACATCTACAACCTCTTCGTTCTATCGTAAGTAGAACTCAAAGACGACAACGCATCTTCCAACTCCTACCGACCAACCCAACCGACCGACGGCTTTCCAAGGGCGGGCCCCTCAACTCTCGATCTCTCTCTTCGCGTCCCGATTCGATTCGATTTTGGCTCGCCCAGTCGGCGATATACCAACTCGACCTCATCAACGTCAGTCCCAAAAGCAAAGCAAGGGCCCAGCCACGTCTCACTCTCAAAGCAAAACCTCCAAGGAAAGAAGGGAAGGCGGGTGTTCAGTCGGAAGGGAGCGAGTCGAGACGAGACGAATAACGACGGAGGTTAATTGAGCTCGAGCGTGGTTTGGTTGGTTTGGTTTGTTGTGCTCAAGCGACCGAGGCTCTCGAGTTCCTGAGAGAGTTCGATGAGCTGAGGTGAGGTGGGGACGGCTATGGGTGGGTGGAGACCATGCCCTGATAAATTGAGCGAGCGAGACGAGCTAGCGACGGCGAGAGGCAGACGAGACGGACGCGTCGTGCGAGTTCATGAGACGCGGGAGGGAGACCACCAGATCAGGTTCGTGGCTTCGAGTTCGGCAGGGTGATAGGAAGGTGCTAGGGATCCGTATCCGAGTTTTCGAGCTACTGTACGCATCTTGAGGTCAGGTTCGTGCGAGGACTGCGACGTCGCGACGGCAGCGAGCGAGATTGATAGATCAGCCTGACGTCGACCCTCTCGCCATCTTGTCGCGAGCGAAACGAGAGGTTACTGCACTTCTAGAGAACCAGTTCAAGGTCAGCGGGATGAACGAAGGAAGCACTGCTTTAGGTCGGAAGAGGTCGTATGAGAGAAGAAAGGCTCGTGATGACGAGAACAAAAAAGCTTGAGGTCGGGAGAGGGGGGTTGGGATCCGAGACGAGGGACGCGAGATGGGATGACCGGATGTGGAAGAGGAGGGTTTGATTGAAGAGAAGTGAAGGTTTGCAAGAGTTTGGAAGGATGAGGAAGGCGGTGGGAAGGAGAGAAAGTTGGGACTTTAGAAGAGGTGAGAGGGGGGTGGAGACGGTGGCGAGGTGGACGCGTCGAGGTTTGAGAGCGGGTTCGTTTTGCGCGAAGGACGTAGAGAGAAGTAGGAAGTAGGTCCAAGAGAGTGGATAGATACCGCATCTAGTACCTCTAGAAAGTCTAAGTGAGAAAGAAGGAGAGAAAGAGAAAGAATGGGGGTGAGGAGAGAGAGAGATCAAGCCATGACCTGCTCGGGGGTCTTCTCTCCGTCGACGACGGCCTTGACCTCCTCGAGGACGGTGGTGAAGTCGTTGAAGAGCTGCATACCACCAAAGAAGAAGAGAGGGGTTGAGTGAAGCGTCGAGCGAGGGAGATGATGAACGAGGAGGGGGATGGAAAGGGAAACGAACCTTGAAAGGCAGACCGTTGTTCTCGCAGTAGATCTTGAGGTCGTTTCCCTCCTTGTTCTTGACGAAGAGAACGTGAGCGTGTCGAGCTGCTGACATATCTGTTGTTCGAATTGCGTGAAACGGGTGGGAGAGGAGGCGAGACTTCAGCGCGACGAAAAGAGACGCGTCGAGTCGGAGCGAAAGGGATAGGACGAACCACTGATACCGTCTCCGCAGAAGAAGAGAGTGGGCTTGTGAGGGAGGTTCTTGAAAGGAAGGATGGCGAGAGATTTGTCCTGCAGTATGTGAGAGAAGAGGGAGGGAGGGAGGGTGAGCTCAGAGATGCGAGCGAGGAACGAGAGGGAGAGAGGGAGGACGAACGTGTCCAAATCCAGACTCAGGATGCCGGAAAACGATATCCCAGTCGTGAGGACCCTCTCTGCATCAAACAACGAAACAACTAAAAGTCAAGAAGCGTCTTCGAGCTTCTAGAGAGGAAGAACGAGACGCACCCAAGCTCAACATCGTTGGCGACGATATCGATATCCGCCGCCTCTTGCTCTCCAATCAGCTCAGCGAGGATCCCTCGGATGATAGGCTCCATTCCTGACGAGACCACGATGACAGGGATAGGCGGAGATTGCTCTCGACACCACTGGTAGAAGGGCAGGAATCCAGGGTCGAGTTTGATGGCTGCGAAGACGGATGGGAGTCGTGAGGTCAGTCTGGCGCTTCGAGAGCTTCAAGAAATCTCAAGTCTGGAAGGCAGAGGTGTCGAAGGAAGACTGGTGCTTTAAGAGGTCCACGAAATCTCAAGCCTGAGGGGCAGACGCGTCGAAAGAAGAGGGAGGAAGGGGAAGGAGTTGAGCTCGCTCGGAGGATTGAAACTCTCATCGAGCTGAGCTCATGCTGGCACTTGACGCCAGTCAGATTCTACAGAGAAGAAGGCTGCCTCGATAGGTGTGCTAACTTTGAGCTCGACTCAAGTCTACCCTTGTAGCAGAACGAGAACGAACGAGCTCGAGTTGTTCGCTCGAAAACTCGAGCTCATCGTGACTCCTCCTTCCCTCCCTTCCTCTCGCTTCTCCGTTCCCCCTCGCCTTTGCCTTCGCCTAACCATAACACGGAGGAATGAAACGCTCACTCACCCTTCCTCAAGATCGAAACCGCCTCAGGGAACGTAACATTCACAGCGGCGCTCTCCAAGCTGACCTTGAAGGCATCCCTGAACGTCTCCGTCTCCTCGACGACCTTCTTCCAGAGGACTTTACGCTTCTCGACTCCCATACCGTAGCCGTCGATCTGTAGACGGAAGTAATACAGTCGATGAACGAGAGAGGGAGTCAGTAGGAGGTTTGAACGAGCGAAAGAGAGAGGGGAAATAAGGGGAGCTCGAGCTCGAGCTCCTCCTTCTCTCGTCGCAAAGCCGGGATTTCTATACATACGAGGTGATCATTACTGTCGCATTCCGTGACGGTTCCGTCGAAGTCCGAAAGGACCATGTATGGAGCATCGGGGTACTTCTCGAGAAGATGGGAGACAGGGAGCATCGCGAAGGAGGTGGTTGGGGACGAAGGAGCGGAGGGCTGAAAGCTCGAGCTCGACTTTCGAGGCTTCGGAACGCGAGCCGATCTCTACTTTTCAGTCCGTTTCCTTGCTCGCATTCTGGACAGGACGATATTGGATGCCCTAGTAGAGTTCCGAGCTCTGCGGCCATTTTTTCTCAAGACGAGGGGCGACGTCGACCCCAACAGCTCTCTCCCAGCTCGCTCGCTCGTTTTGTTTGGTTCCAAGGATTTTCACCCTCCAGCAAGCTCGACCTCGCAGAAGACGACGCGAGTGGTTTCTTCACTCTGCTCCCAGTCGTTCCATACCGCCATCTGACCTCCAAGTGCTCTAAAAAGGTCGGAAAAGGAGGAAAAGACGAAACCGCGACGCGCTTGGCTTTTCCCTCCCTCCTCAAAGCTTCGTCCCCTTTTTCCACCCTCAGGCTCATACAAACTCCAGCCTAAGCAAGCAGTTCATGAAGATCTTTTCGGGCCCTGTCTGTATCGAAAATGAAAGAAAGGAAAACGCTCTGACTGTGAATCGTTGACTCGTCTTCACATGATCGCACGAATCCCCTCAGCCCTCGTTCGTGTCTTCCTTCCCCTCACTCAAAAACCACCGACCTCGACCCTTCCTTCCCCTCCTTCCCTTCCTTCCCTTTTCCCTGCCATCTCTCCCAGAACTCTCCTTCTCTCCTCTAGGCCGCTAGGACCTTCAAGCTCAGCGACAACAGCAGCGTCGGCAAAGCGCTCCTTCCCTTCTCCCCCTCCCTCCCTCCCTCGCTCCTCCTCCCCTTCAGACTCGGACCTACCCTCTTCCTTCGACCTCAAACTTCCTCGCATCGTCCTCAACCAGTCGAACAAGGATCCTCTTGATCAGTAGGAACTTTCGGTTCTCCAAGCGGCGTCTCTACTTCGTGAGTTCCTCTCGTTTCCTTCCTTGAGCTCAGCTCCTCCTCGACCCTCTTCGGGTATCAAACGAGCAAGGGAAGGAAGCCATCCCCCTCGGCTTTCGTAGTCTCCCTCCCTCGTTCTATACGACGAAGAGGACCCGCTGGTATGCGCTGGTTTAGTTGGACAGCCGGCGCTCTCGAGGAAGGAGAGAAAAACGGCGTCTCGATCAAGATCGAGCTCGGTCAAAAGAGGAGGTGAGAGGGAGGGTCTAGACCGCCCTTCCCTCGACTTGACTCGACTCAAGCCCTTCGTCGCTTCGTCGAGAAGAGGATTGAAGAGATGGAGGGAGAGATGAGGAAGATATGGAGCTCAATCGCTGTCATTTTGGGCAGAGGGAGGAGGGGAGCGAGCGAGAGGAAGGGGCGGATGCTGATAAGCTCAACAAAGGGAGGCTCAGTGAGAGCGAGCTCGCTCGAGGGCAGCGCCTTCTCGAGGACGAGAGGAAGGGTCTACAAGGCTAGAGATCAGGCCCTTTCTCGTCTTTGCTTTTGCTGTTGAGCTTGGGCGAATCTCATTGGGTCGGTCAGCTCTTGTTTGAAGCGCGAGCTCGCCCTTCCTCCCCTTCTCTCTCCTCCTCCCTTTTCCTTTCAAGTCGTCAGCCTTGTCTCTCACCCTCAAACAGATCTAACCTCTCCACCCTCTTTCGATACACTCTCTTTCTCAGACTCGTCACCCACCACCGCCACTCGCTCCTCTCCTCTCCCTCGCTCCCTCCTCCTCGTCCCCTCCCCTCTTCCCCACCAAAGCTCTCGCCCTTCATGCCTGGGACCCCCCATCCCCTCTGCTCCCTCCCCTCAGAGTCACCAAGCGGAACACCCTCAGAACAACTCCCTTCACCCATCCCCTCCCCTTCCCCTTCACCTACCCTCCCAGCCTCCTCTTCCTCCAAGCACGAAATCAACGAACCCACACCTCCTCCCTCTCAGCCAACAACGACAACTCTGGGACCGTCAGCTCCTTCGAGCTCAACCAGCAACGGAGCGGGTCTCAAGGGAATGGCGAAAGCAGCGAAGAAGGGAATGAACGGTGGACTCGTAGATGCTGCTGGGAGCGGGGACGGGACGGGAGAAGGGCTGGGGATAGGAGAGGGAAAGGGAGAAGGAGAGGAGGAGCATCCTCTCAGTGAGGCGAACTTGGAAGCGAGGTCAGTGCCGTTGGGGTTTGAAGCGAACGACGAGGGTTCGTAGGGACTGATCATCTTCTACTTCTTCTCGCAAAACAGAGGTTACCATTCGTTCATGTGTCTAGGAAGACCGTTCAACGTCGAGAAGAGGTGGAAGCTCGTTCGAGGTTCGTCTCCTCCTCCTCTTGTCCTCCTCCTCGCCTCCTCCCGAAGCTGACTCCCTTCCACCCTTCGCTCGCTCCAGAACTCGGTCAAGGAGCCTACGGTCTCGTCGTCTCAGCTCAAGACGACATCTCTGGAGAAACCATCGCCATCAAGATGATCACTCGGTGCGGCTCTTTCCCTCCTTCTTTCCCCGCTCAGCCCGCGTCGCTCGAGCCTCGATCAGGAGCTGAAACTTCTCTCCCTCTCTCTTGCCGCCCGACTCAGGGTGTTCGACAAGGTCATCCTCGCCAGACGAGCTCTGAGAGAGATCACTCTGCTGAGACATTTCGCTGCTCATGAGAACGTGAGTTTTGACGACGAAGGGAAAGACCGAAGTCCGAGCGCTGAAGAAGAGAGACCGAGTTGAGCTGACCTCCCGTCTCTTCGTTGGTCTTCTAGATCACTGGATTGATCGATCTGGATATTGTTCACCCGGGGTACAACGAGATGTGAGTGAGGAGAGGAAGGGACGATTCGAGCACGCGCGACGAACGAACTCGGCTGACCTTTCGTCTTTCGCGTCTCCAGTTACATGTTCATGGAGGTTCGTTCGCTTCTTCTTCGCTCTACTCTTCCAACTCCTACCTGAGCTCATCCTCCTCTTCTCGTTCTCGACCCTCTCGCAGCCTATGGAAGGTTCGTTCTCCTCTCTCTCACTCCGCCTGTTCTTCGTCGCGTCTCGCTCACCGCGTCTCCTCCCTCTCCCTCTCTCCCTCAGCCGACCTCCACCAAATCATCCGATCCGGCCAGCAACTCTCCAACTCTCACGTCCAGTACTTCATGTATCAGCTGCTTCGAGGAATGAAGGTTCGTTTCCTGTTCCGGAAACCTCTCCCTCCTCGAACTCGACTCGTCTGCTGACTCTGTGTCTCGTCGCGCGAAACTTTCCCTCCTCCCTCCAGTTCATCCACTCTGCCAACGTCCTGCATCGAGACATCAAGCCTGGAAACGTTCTCGTTAACGCTGATTGCGAGGTTCGTTCATCTCTCCCTCTACCACAAACTTGACTCGAGAAGCTGAACACTTCGTTCGTGTGCCAAACAGCTCAAGATCTGCGACTTTGGACTCGCGAGAGGGTTCCATCCTGATGGACTGGGAGGAGATCTCGGAGCTCCTTTGACGGAGTATGTGGCGACGAGGTGGTACAGGGCTCCTGAGATCATGCTGAGGTGCGTTCTCCATCATTCGTCTCGCTCGTTCTCGCTCTGAGCTGACCTTCTCTGCTCGTTCAGTTTCCGACGATACACGACCGGAAGTGAGTCGCTCGACTTCGATACGCTTCGAGGGGGGCTGAAACTGACTCTTAGCGTTTTCTTCAGTCGACATCTGGTCGATAGGATGCATCCTCGCTGAGCTGTTGGGTGGGAAGCCGGTGTTCAAGGGGAAGGAGTGAGTCGACTTCAAAGACGCGTCGAGTTTCGAATCGACGAGAGCTGACCTGGCTTTTTCTTCTCGCCTCTCAGCTACGTCGATCAGGTTGGTCCTCCCTCACTCTCTTGTCGTCCCCTCGGACCTCGAACTAACGCAAGCTCTCTTCGTCACAGCTCAACCTCATCCTCAACGTGCTCGGAACGCCAGACGACGAGACTCTGTCGAGAGTCGGAAGCGACAAGGCCTGCAAGTACATCCGAAGTCTACCAGAGATGAAGCCCGTCCCTTTCAAGAAGCTCTACCCTCACGCCGACCTCGATGGTTCGTTCTCGTCTCCTCGTTCCCTCCCCTTCGACGCGCCTCATCGCTGATGAGCTCCTCTCTCTCGTTCTTGCGCGTCTCTAGGAATCGACCTCCTCTCCAAACTCCTCACCTTCGACCCAGCAAAGCGAATCCCCGTCACCGAAGCTCTCGCCCACCCTTACCTCGCAGCCTACCACGACGAATCGGACGAACCCTCCTGTCCTGCGATCTTCGACAAGTGGGAGGAGGTGGAGGGACTCGAGGAGATCGAGGACTTCAGAGCTGCTATCGCTCGAGAGGTTGGAGAGTTCCGAGCTGAGGTTCGAGCTGTGGATGACCTGGATCACTGGGATGAATCGGCCGGGGAGGATGGAGCGATGTTGGTTTCGGGAGACTCGATCGCTGGAGTTGGGGAGGAGGAGGAGGGAGAGGGAGAGACGGAGGAGGTCGCTGGAGAGGACTCGGAGTTCGTGGAAGGAGACGTCGCCACCGCTACTGCTACACCAAAGGACATCGGAGAAGTCGACGGCCTCCCTCCCGCGTCTCTGGAATCGTCGGACCCATCCTCACTACCCTCCCATCCAGCCTTCGACCCTCATCACCACCACCTCTCCCCTCGTTCCCAACCCATCCCTCTCTCCACCCCACCTCAAGAAGACCCCCCAGCCATCCCCACCTCCCGCGAACGACCCAAATCAACCCCCCGTCGTCCCTCCTCAGGCTTCTTCGACCCTTTCTCCTCTCGTCGTCCCCACTCCCTCACCTTCACTCCCTCCCCTTCAGGATCCAACAACCCTTCGCCCTCGCACAACAACCTCCCCTCCACCTCCACCGGCGCTCTCACCGGAGGCTCCTCCTCCGAGATCATTCGACCTCCTCGAAGTCGGCAGCACTCCACGAGCGGGACGGACGCGTTCAGGCCTTTGTTGAGGAGCTTGTCGACGGTGTCGATTACGGGCTTCGCTGGGATGACGGGTCTGGGAGGATTCTCGAAACTGAGTCCTCCTCCACCGATCAGTCCTCATCATCCGGAGATGAGGGTGGATGATAGCGATGCGCCCCCGAGCGATATCCCAGTGGAGTTCAGGAGGGAGAAACATGTCGCTGCTGCTAGTTAGACGAGCGAGGGGAGGAGGGGAGGGGTCGCGTCGGTTTCGTTCTCGTTCTTGTTTCTTTTTCTCTTGCATAGTATCTACAACACCTTCCCGGGCTTCCGTTCTCTCTCTCTACATATGCTTATTTACTTTGTACCCAACCTATCATATTCCTTCCTTGCCCTTGCCCTCGCGTTACCCTCCTTTACATCTGCTCGATCCTTTTTCGTTCGTTCGTTCGTTGTTTTCGCCCTCCCTCTCGTGCTTTTTGTTTCCGCTTCGTCAAAGGACTCCCTCTCTGTCTTTACGTACGTACATACACACTAACGAGTTAAGCTATGCATCCGTCGCTTCTAGATTGAATTGTTCGTCCCCTCGTGCGTCGCTCATGAGAGTCTCTTCTTGTTCGAGGCGTCGCGAGTCTGCTTTCGTTTCGTTTCGTTTCGTTCCGAGTTGGTTGGTCTACAGGTAACGAGATGAGCACAAGACAACCATGATTATAGTAACTAGAGTAAACTAATCTATCGAACGCTGCTAAGACCAAGCTAAATCCACACCAACGAACGCAACAAAAACACGTCGAGTCGCGAGCGAGCGAGCGATCAACACCCCCTTCCCTCTCTCCCTCAAAGCCCCAACCCAAGCATCGTAACAGTCATCAACCCAACCGCCAACCCCCAAGCCCCCTTCTCCAACCTCTGCTCGGCTCCACTCGCAGCGGTGGTGCTCTGAGCAGCAGCGGAAGCTCGGGATGAAGTCGCGGTGACGGAGGAGAGGATGGAGGAGATGGAGTGGGCGGATGAGGCGCGGGAGGAGGTGGAGAGGGAGGCGAGGGCTGTTTGAGCTGAGTCGGTGGGAAGGGAGTCGGATGCGGCGGCGGTCGTTGAGGAGGAGGTTGGTCCGCTGAGAACGAAACGAAAGCAAAGCGGACGCGATGTCAAATCTCGTGGACGTGAAGAGGATCGGAAAGGAAGCTACTCACGCGTCCGAAGCTGAGACCGTTGAAATCAAAATCTCGCTGACGGTCGAGGTGACCACCGTTTCAGCGTCCAAAGACTCGGAGGGAGCGGAGGATGGCGACGCGTCGGCGTTCTGGATCTGGTTGGCTGTTCCGGTTGAAGAGTCGACGCACGAAGAGTCTTTGCCTGCGAGGATGGTGACGGCGGCGGTATAGGACTGAAAGACGACGAGGAGGAAGATGAGGTTTCAGCGAGAGAAGAGCGAGTTCGAGACGAAGAGCAAGAGAAAGGAAAAAGGAAGCACGAGCGCGCCAGTCGAGTCCTTGAGAGCGATGGTGACTGAGGTTCCAGGATCTGGAGACGAAGGAGAAACGCATGGCAATGAAGAGCTGTCAGCGAAGAGATCCAACGAGCTTCGACGAGTAGAGGAAATCGAGCTCACCGAGATCAACGCCCCAAGTGATCTGAGTTCCATCAAGCTCTCCGAACGTCTTGAGGGGAGCAGCAGCAGGTTCGTTTCCAGGGATGACGGTGAGGTAGTAAGGAGCGATTCCGTTCTCCCAATGAAGGAGAGTGGGCTGACAGGTGACGAGCGAGGAAGGTGTATCGATCGTCGCTTGAGCTCGAGCAGTTCGAGAGAGGATGATCCACGCGACGGGGAAGATGAGATGGCTGAGCATGATGCTGAGAGGGTCGATGGTGGGTTTGCCTAGGGTTGAATAGAGGAAGGTGAAGTGGAAGGTGGTAGTGGTGAGGGAAAAAGGGAGGAAGGGACGTCGAAAGAGGATCTTGACCGACGACGGTTCGATCTTGTTCTGCAGCTGAATCCCGCCTCCTCGTACTTCAGCTCATCGAGAGCTCGACTGACTCAGGTTTGCCATGTATCTGCTCGAAAAAGACCGAGCCGAGGCCCCTGAGATTGAATCAGCCTCGTTTGGAAGGGACGACGAGAGAGAGGCTGGAGCGAAGTTTCGAACTCGCCTGCACGCGTTCGTCTGACGCATTCGTCTCAGCATTCTGCTTGGTTGGGGGAGATGAAGACTGGAGCTTTTGCTTCGGGAGGATAGTCAGTTGAAAGATCATGACTGCGAGAGAGATACATCTCTCAACCGTCAAAGGCTCGTCGCGTCTTCCCTCTCGCTCTCCTCCATCTCTCTCTCACTTTCTCCCTCTCGCTGCTTCCGCTCCTCTCCTCTTCTCAAAAGAACGATGTACCCAAGAAAACCAGACAAGTAAAAGACCGATACCGAGCCAGAAAAACTGAGAGAACAGCGTACGTAGTAGAAAGGGGAGGGACAGGAGAAAAAGCAAGGAGAGAAAAGAAAGTCTACAACCGAAAGGGCCAACTTGGGTGGGTGATGGGATGGAGGGTGGGAATGTCGAACAGAACGGACAGGAACGACGTCTAAAGGGTTTCATTTTTGCTGGTTTAGTTCTGTTGGACGAGGGAGGGAGGGAGAGGGAGTCAGCGCGAAGGAGGGACGAGAGGACTGAGGAGGGCTCGTAGCAACGAGAGGAGAAAGAGAGAGAGTAGGGAGAGAGCTGGCGACTAACCTGATCCTCAACAGGGTTCTGGACGGCCTTCATGTCGGCGAGAACCATCTGCGTAACGAGCTCGTCGAAAGTGCACTTTCGCTTCCATCCGAGCACTCGCTCGGCCTTGGAAGGGTCACCGTGAAGAAGCTCGACCTCAGCAGGTCGGAAGTACCTGGGAGGGAAAAGAAGAGGGAGGGAAATGGAGAGAAGCGAGGGTCAGTTCGAGAAGTCGCGTCGAAGACGAGGTCGCGGAGGGACGACGACTCACTTCTCGTCAATCTTGACGACAGGCTTGTTGGTCTTGGTGTCGTAAGCGATCTCGTCAACTCCCTCACCCTCCCACCTATCGAGAAACAAGAACGCACATAAAGGAAAAGAGTCAGCTCGAGGAACGGGCGATGCGCCAGAAACGGGAACGACAAGACTCACCTGAGCTCGATCTTGGCGACCTTGAAGGCCTTCTCGATGTACTCCTTGATGGGGTGGGTCTCTCCGGTGGCGAGAACGAAATCCTCAGGCTCGTCCTGCTGCAGCATTCGCCACATACCCTCAACGTAATCCTGAGCTGTTGGACACGGAAGCGAAAGGGAGGCGAAGGTCGTCAGTTCGAGCTCGCCCTTCAAGAGCTTCGTGACCTCAAGTCCTGTGCAGATGGGGGATAGATGGGTGACGTACCATGTCCCCAATCTCGCTTCGACTCGATGTTACCGAGGTAGAGGGTCTCGAGCTTTCCGGCGGCGATCTCAGCGACGGCTCGCGAGATCTTTCGGGTGACGAAGGTTCGTCCTCGTCGGGGAGACTCTGTGAGAGGGAAGATGAAGGGAGAACGAGATCAGTTGAGCTCGACATAGAGTCTGAAGGGTGTAGAGTAAGACGAACCGTGGTTGAAGAGCTGAAGGGAGGAGATGAGAGAAAGGATTGGGATCAGCTTCGAAGCTCGTTGAGACTCGAGAGGCGAAACATCGAATCGAACTCACGATACCGTTGCAAGCGTACATGCCGTACGACTCTCGGTAGTTGACGACGATCCAGTAGGCGTACTGAAGAAGAAGAGCAAGCTCGCAGGATCAGTCACGGCCCTCTTCGAAGAGCTCAGAAGGGAGGGAGGAAGCGAGGTCGAGGACTCACGAGCTTAGCGACTCCGTAGGGAGATCGAGGGTAGAAGGGAGTAGTCTCGGACTGAGGAGTCTCGACGACCTTTCCGTAGAGCTCAGAGGTGGAGGCCTGGTAGAATCGGATGTGCTTCTCGAGTCCAGCGGTTCGGATAGCATCGAGGATTCGGAGGGTTCCGAGTCCATCGACGTCTCCAGTGTACTCGGCCATCTCGAAGGAGACCTTGACGTGAGACTGAGCTCCCAAGTTGTAGATCTCAGTGGGCTGGAGGAAGAGAAAGAAGTCGAAGAAGGAAGAAGATCAGACGGAGCTCGGAACTCGAGGTCGAGGTGACAGGGAAGGGGAGATGGATCGGGCTTCAACGTACAAGGACCTGAGCGATGATGGAGACGAGGTTGGTGGTATCGGTAAGATCTCCGTAGTGGAGGATCATCTTGGGAGCATTGTGGAGGTCGGAGTAGAGGTGGTGGAGTCGTCCAGCTGTGAGGGAGGAGCACGAGCAAGAAGGCGGAGAAGGGAGGAGGGCGATGGCGAGAGGTCAGATCGATTGTCCTTTTCTCAAGCTGTTTCCTTACCCTCCCTTCAAGCGATGGAACCCAGAGCGACGACGAGGAGTAAAAGAAGGGAAGAGGACTGACTGTTGAACGAGGACGATCGTCGAATGATACTGGAGAAGGAGGCGAAGGGAGGGAGAGGGATCCAGATGGGAAGAAGGTTCAGACCTCTCGATGCGGAAGGAAAACGCGTACGACCAGCTCGAGAACTCACCCGTGGACCTCGTATCCCTTGGAGAGAAGGAGCTCGGTAAGGTAGGATCTGGATAAAGCCGGAGTCGAGTCAGAAAAGTGTTGGGGCAGGGACGAAACGAGCAGGGGAGGGGAAGGAGAAGGGAGGGAGGAGGGCTGCGACGTCTCTTCATTTCCCTTCCTCTTCTTTCATCCCACTCCCCCTTCATCCCATCGATCGAGAAGAGAGCGAGCGACTCACCCATCCTGTCCGGTGATACCTGCGATGGAGACAGTCGAAGAAACGATTGTAAGTCCAGTGTTGGTTGCTGAAGGAGGTGGGAGCCGAGCTAGCGATGGGCGAGAAGGGAGGACCAAAAGAGACGTGTCGGACTTACCAGAGATGAGGGCGACCTTCCTCTTCCTGTACTCGGCAGGAGAAGGGTACTGAGCCTTCATAGAAGCAGTAGGGTCAAGCTGCAGAGTCATCATCGTCGAGTTCGGAAGAGGGAGCGATGGGGGGAAGGCGAAGGGAGGTGAGGTGAAAGGGAAAGAAGGGAGGAAACGCGATCAGCCCGTGTGCTCGCTCACTCGTCCTTCTCTCGCTGGCTCCTTCCACATCGACAGATCGAGAAGAGTAGATATCGGCACTCACGATGACCATGTTGGCGGGGGCGGCAGACATGAGAAGAGAGGGAGAAAGAGAAGGGGGGGGAGAAGGAGAAGGATGTGGTTGGGGAGGTCTTGAACGAAAGAGACCTTCGAGAACGAGAGATCAATTTCAGATCTCGACAGAGGGAAAGCCCAGCCTCTCAGTTAAATCTCGCGTGAGAAATTTCTTTTTTGACTGAAGGGACTCGTAGCTCAACTGATAGAGCTCTCTTTGACCGAATTCTACTCTGAGAAAATCTTCGAGGAGGACGAAGAGAAGGACGATGGATGGACTCGCTTCGAGCGAGATCAAGGTTCGTGTCGGACGAGTCCTCCCTCTTCCCTTCCCTTCCTGGATCTGACACAAATGAGAAGTCGGAGCTTCATCGACGAGAGCCCCTTCAGAAGAAGATCATCGATTAGAGAGACAGATCCATGCCTTAGAGCTAAAGGGTAGCGGCGACCGTAGAGCGTGAACGACCGACCTCCTTCAGCTGAGACTGGAAGCGGAGTTGGCGAGCTCCTCCTCCTCGATGGCCCATGGCGGGAAGCTACAAAAAGTCCAAGGCTGGGAGCGGGAGCGAGGAGGTGGAAAGAGGACCTGATGTGCAGAATAAAAACGAGAAGATATCGATCAGCGAGGGAGGGAGCAAGGAGTCGAGAAGGGAAAGGAAGGAGATGTCGAGTTCACCTTGACTCAACGACGAACGACCTCTCTAAGACTTCCACGAAGACGGCAGTCGATATCCAGAGGGTCCTGAGGTAGATCAGAAGCAGCAGACGGTCAAGTCAGCACATCAATAAGCTCTCACCCCCACCAGATGCCAGAAGAACGAACGAGCTCACCATCCTCTCTCCTCCCCTTCTCCTCGCCCCTCCCTCACCCTCGCTCCCCTCCCAACCGAACCACAGCTCATCCTAAGCTAAGCGCCCATCCTCTGCCCCCAAGTCATCCCCTCCTTCCTCTTCCTCTCCTGCTCAGCATGATCCTTCCCTCCCGCCTCCTCTTCCTCCTCCGAGATCCCAGTCGTGTTGGCGGTCGTGTTCGAAGGAGATCCCCCTCCTGCTGCAGCCTTGGAGTCGTCGAGAGCTTGCTTGGCTGCTTTGAGGTAGGCTTCTACTTCTGCGACGTCCGAAGGGGAGGCGGTGATGGCGGTGGGAGCACGGCGGATCATAGTAAGGGAGAAGGAGAAGGAATGGGAGGGAGGGGGGCAGGAGGGAGGGAGTTGGAGGTGAGGAAGGAGGAGGAGAGAGCGAGGTTCGGTTGGGTTTTGACGATAAGGAAGACCAAGCTGAGTTGTGTTTTCTCGTTGTGGTTCAAGACTGAAGAGTCAGTGGAGTGCTCGGATCCTCGATTTTGAGAAAGAAATCCAGAAGCTGCGAGAGCGAGAAAGGACAGTCGAAGACCCGTCGGCTTCTTGACGAGCGAGAAGTCTGCGTCTCTCGAGCTCTCTGCTTCTGCTTTGCGATTCACGAGGGTTTTTCCATCTATAGTACGTCCTTCGGTCTGGCTGCTACGGCGTTCTCGCTATCTCTCCCAGCATGCGGAAAGACAACGACGCAGAACGAGGCGACATGACAATCGAGAGCGAACAATCCAGTCTCGTTGCGTCGGGGCGAAGGGTCCTAACGTATCCGAGGAGCCTGAGCACGGTTGAACTGAGATGGTGAAGAGTGGAAGACGAGACGGGGTGTGAGCTGGGTTCGTGAGAAAACGAAAAGCGTGGGCGATGCGACGACGAGAAGGACGGAGGAACGAGAACGCACTGTGGATCCGTGATCGAGGTTAGATGGCCGAAGGTAGAGGGCTGGGAGTCGAGTGAGAAAGAGCGTATCCGGGCTGTTTGAACAGCGATGAGGGATTGTAACAAAAGGAACGACGCGTCAGAACCGAAGCGCGACGAGATGAGGGAAAGGCGAGAGGCTCACTTTGCTAAGAGTAGACGGCTGTCCGTGCGGGATTGATCCGAACGAAGGTGATGCCGATAAAGAGGAAAGCGAGTCGAGCTGAGGTCCGACGACGGCTTGGAGGTCAGAGAGAAAGAAAGTTGGATCAGACGGAGGTTCGATCCAGGGAAGGAGAACGTTGGGATAGTCACCTGAAGCATGCGAGTCCTGGGGTACTACCAGTTCTCCTTCTCCTCGACGAACGGTCCTACTGAGGTCCTGGGAAAGGGAAGCGGACAAAGGAGGACGGAACGAGGAGCGAACGCGGTCAGAGGGACGATCGTGCAGAGGGAGCTTCAAAACGAGACTCACTTTCTCGATCAGGTCTCCTCCCGTTCCCCGTCTTCGGACTCAAAGATATGACGAATCGCTCTCCCCTTTTCAAGAGCCTCTCCGTCTCCTCCCACGTCTCCTTCGGGACCAACCCCTTGATCGCAGACCTCAAACGCTTGAAATCCTCCCAGTTGACCTGGCGAAGGCTCCTATGGCGAGGCTGCATGACCATCCGGTTCGCCAGGCCCAGGGTTGCTGCCAACGCGGGAACGGTGAGGGGCGGAGTGGTGGTGGAGTCGACGAGGTGTTGAGCTTGTTGTTCGCTGAGATGGTCGAGAAGTTCGTCCCACGCTCCGCATCGATTGAGGCATTCGATGTAGGCGTGGTAGTTATTCTCGTCAAGCGTGAAGCCAGTCGTTTGAAGGTCCTTCCATGTCGCGAGAGCTCGGGGGAGAGAGCCGCTGAAGGGGACGCAAAAAAAAGTGACGCGTCAGAACAGTCGACTCCCTTGGTTCTTCGCGCTCCTGAGCGACAAGCACTACTCTCGACTCACTTGAATCCGCAAGCATCGAAGTACTGGATCAAGGAGGACGATTGAAGAGCCAACGTTCTGCGTCGAGGAAACCAGAACGCGTCGACGAGGAAATGGAAAACTCACCACCGAAACAGATCTCTGATCGATCCCCACTCCTCCTTCCGACCTCATCAGCTCCCAAATCTCGTCCCCTTCTTGGAACGATCGACCTTGGTTGTAGGCGTCCATCAGCGAAGTGTAACTCCGAACGGTGAAGACGTCCTTGTCGACCTCCTTCATCGCCTGATGGATCGCTCGAACGGCGTCGAGGTGTTGAAACCGAAGGGATTCCAGATGGACGAGGGCGTTTGGAGGGGGCGTTACTGCTGAGGGGTCGAGTCTCCGTCGATCTTGGGTGTAGAGACGAGTGTAGACCTCGAGAAGACCGAAGAGCGGGTTGAGGTTCGGGTTGTTGGAGGAGAGACGAAGTCGAGCCTGGTTGGCGAGGAGGAAATGGAGGAGGGGATCCGGTTTGGGTCGAGGTCGAAGCCGCATGGCCAGTTCGTTGAGCTCTTGTGCTATCCGGTAGACCAGATACCGGAGTTCCCTGTCTCGTTGCCTCTCCTCCGTGACGCGAAGGATCCAACTCGCGACGTCGACCCCTCCCTCCAAGCTGCTCGCCGTCTCCATCAGCCTCCTAACCAGTTCCTCTGTTTCCTCCTTCGACCCAGTTACCACCAAGGAGGCCTCTCCAGCAACCAGGGCGACCAGATCTGCCGAAGCCGCACGAGGTGAAGAGGGGTTCTTCTCGCGGTCTCGAAGGACAGAGAGGAAGGAGGAAGAAGTGATGTAGGGAGTTGAGGTTCGCTGGTATGGAGATCGGGTGTGGCGAGGAAGGGGCGAGGGTTCCAGAGTGGGTTTGTGATAGGGAGAACGTTGAATGGGGTCTCGTTGGGGGGAAGGAAGGGAGGAGGAGGTCGTCGTCGTTTTGTGATTGAGGAGGGGAGGAGGAGGAGTGGCCTTTCAAGAGCGCAAAAAGAGCAGCGAGAATGAGCTTTCTTGCATGTGAGCGAAGCCAAGACTGATAGAGAGACTCACAGAGGTTGGATTGCATGAGACTCCTTGCGACGACGGGTGAGGCGGAGGGTCCCGAGGACTCGGTTGGTTGAGAGGTGAGCTCGAGCTGAATCGAAGGACGTCGCCGATCCCCGTTGTCCTTCCTGCGAGTCCAGCGAGGGTTCTCCTGATCGAGAGAGTCGAGAGGAGCATAGCGAGGTCGCTGAGCCAGTCGGAGAGGGTAGAGCAGGGAAAGGTCGGTTGGGGCGAGGGTGGGGGGTGAGAGGGAAGAGGAGGAAGGAGGAAGGAGGCTCGACTTTTTGAGTTCAACTCGAAATCGCTCCTCCCCCTCTCGTCCTCCTCCCTCGCTTTGCCTTGATGACCGATCTTCGACTTAATACGAGAACACTGATAGATAGGACACCGCGCGAGATATCTAAGGAGCATGATGCCGAGTCAGACTTCAGGTAGAAACCATCTCGAAAAAGAGGAAATCGACGTCAAACGTCAAGAAACGAATGTGCCGCTCTCATCGCATCCCTCCTCATTCTAAACCAAGGCCACAACTCGTCCAACCATCCCACCCTTACACCGAACCTTCACTCCTCTAGAGTAGACGAAAAAAGAGAGAAGAACGACGAGGCGTCAGTTCTGCTCGTCGTCGAGCACAAAACGAACGACGCGACTTCTCCTCGACCAACTCTCCAACCTTCTCACCACGCGACGACGAGAAAGACACGAGGACTCACCTAGGATGGTCACCTCTCGTCAACACCTCCGCAACCTCTCCGAACGTCGTCTTCCCACTCCCCTGATCCTCCTTCTTAATCACGAGCACCTTGACTCCCGCTTCGAGGAGGCGCGACGGCGGAGGGTGGGAGACCGAGAATCTACCGTTCGACTGTTGCGAGGAGGACGGCAGACCCGAGGAGGAGAATTGGATGCTTGATGGGATGTCGACTTTGGTCGATGCTGGGAGATGGGGAGGAGCGGCGCGTCGTTGAGGAGTTGGTTGGGAGAGGGGAGGAGCTCGTTGAGGTGAGGGAGGTGGAGGGTAGGAGGACGAAGCGGGAGTCGGGTTTGGTTTGGTGTTGGATGAAGAGATGGATGAGGGGACGAAGGCTGGAGTTGTTGGGTTGGGAGGACGGGAGGAGGTGGTGGGGAGAGGAGGAAGACCCATCCAAGCGCGTTCTTCAGCCTGCGAGAGAAGCAAAATGGCGAGCGAGGAAGGTCAGTTCAGGCTTCGTTCCACAGAATGAGCACTGAGGAGATGAGGAACACGTACCGTAAGATCATCTGGCCCAGCATCTCGAGCTGCCGACGTCTGATCCTGCTGCGACGGTCCTTCGTCGACGAACTCGTCTCCGTCAAATCGACTCGACGACCCCTCTCCGTCCTGCTCAACCTCCTTCCCCTTCCCCTTCCCTCTCCCCCTCTTCCTTCCCTTCCCCTTCTTTTCTCCACCCACATCCTCCTCCACAACCAGGATCTTCCTCGGCTCAACGTACTCCAGCTCCAACCCTCCCACGTCCAAGAAGAACCGTCGTTCCTTCTGCCTCTCCCCCAGCACCTCCCTCACATGCTCCACCCTCTCCTCCCTCGTAGGGTACTCCATCCTCGGAGCCTTGATCCTCCCTTCGAACAGCTCAGGCGAAGCAACTCGACTGGGTCCTCCTCCTTCGGACGTGTTTCCTCCTCCTCCATCGCTATCGTCGACGGCTTCCGAACGAGGTTTCTTCACAAAGGTCTTGACTTCGAACCTCCCCGTCTTGGCGTTCATGCTCATGACCTTCCTCCCAGGCGCGTGATCCTCGACTTTGGCTCGATCCTTGGTTCCCTTGACGATCCCAGCAGCAAGAACGGGGAATTTCCCTCCTGCTGATTCCCTCCAGGCTGATTCCTTCCTGAGTTCCTCGAGTCGGTCTCGTTCGCGTTGTTCGGAGGCGAGGAGGGAGTCGAGTTCGTCGTTGAGGGTTGCGAGGAGGCGGGTTCGGGAGACGGGAGTGAGGAGGGAGGAGAAGCAGGATGGGCAGGGGAGGTGAGGGAGTTGGAGGACGCAGAGAGGTAAGGAGCATGAAGGGCAGAGGGGAGTGTAGGTGTTGAGGGGATGGATGCGGGCTGATGAGAGCGATGTAGACACGGTGATGTATCAGCTCGGCTTCGAGATAATCGAGCAAGACGAGAAAAAGCCGATGTCGACGACGAGAGAAACGGATCGAGCTCACCTTGACAGAAGCAGCCTCCTTTGCCCTTCTTCAGCGCTCTCTTCCCTAGGACGACAGTAGCAGCTGAAGATCCACCTGCCTCGTCGAACACCAAACTCTCTACATCCCTGATCTTGATCTCGAGAGCTTCAGCTTTCTCGCTCCTCTTCTCAGGCTTCTTGCCGTTCGAGTCTCCTCCTCCTCCTGCCTTCGCCTTCGCTCCTCCCTTCGATCCTCCTCCCAAGAGATCGGATACGACGGCTCCTGCTCCTCCTCCATGATGAGACGACTTGGGTTTCGCGTGAGTGATCTTGACTCCAGGAGTAGCATGAAGAGGTTGAGGAGTTGAGTGACGAGTGGTGGGAGCTGAAGCGACGTCTCGAGTTTTGAGGTAGGCAACTCCTCCAGAACCGAACGCGGAAGAGTAGTCCGGTTGCTGATGGGAGGACGAAGAGGGGGACTCTGACGCGTGAGGTCGAGAGCTAGAGGAAGATCCTGGACGAGAGGGAGGGTTTGAACGAGACATGGGCTTGAGGAGGAGGGAAAGAGATGGGAGGAGGGAGTCGAAGGGAGGAGGAGTTCGATGGAGCTGATCAAAGAGGACGAGGTTCAGCTGCTGAAAAGATCTCGTATACATCATAGGCTTGATTGCTCACCTATCTATCGTCTTGAGGGGTTAAAGTCGAAGAAATGCTTTCAGGGAAGGTCGTGGTGGGTGGCGAAACGAGAGCAAGGGAGGGAAGGACGAGCTCAAAGCTCAACGGCTCCGGAGGGGGAGGATGACTCGCTTTCTCCCTCCCACCCGTCACTCGTCAAGTTAGAAAATCTTCACAAACATCATCGTAAGGCCTTCATGTTCCTCATGTCTATACAGGACCATCATCCAATGACGATCTTTTTTCTTGCGGTCTCCCCAGCTGCCTCCATCTCGCGCGAGCTCGACCTTCCCTCCTCCCTCCCCTTCCCTCGACATGTCTTCCCTCCCTCACTCCCTCCCCCTCGAAGTTCTGGAACGGATCTTCAAATTCGCCTTCCTCCCCGAATCTCCCCTCACCATCAACTCCTCCTCTCGAGTCACTCCACCCCTTGGAACGCACAACTTCCTCCTCGTCTCCCACGCCATCCGCTCCTTCTGCCTCCCTCTCTTCTTTCGCTCGATAACCATCCTTCGATCCCAGGACTGGATCTCTTTCTTCGATGCGGACCACGGACTCTTCGTCGCTGGAGGAGGTCAGGAAGCTCAAGATCGATGGGACATGGTCGAGGAGCTCGCTCTCTTCGTTCAAGCCGACCCTCCTTGTCGAGCTGGCGACGCGACGATCCTCAAACGCGAAGAAGACGTCTGTCTCCACCCTCTCACCATCCCCACTCGGGACAACCAGCTCCTCAAACTCATCGTCTTGGACACAGTACCTCGTCAGGCTCTCATCCTCGACTCGGAGGACGAAGGAGGAGACCTTCGGTTCACTTCGTCGACTCTCGCGTCGCCGCTCGGACTCCCAGCCTTCAAGGCTCGCTTGGACAACGAGTGGAGGATGGGAAACCGAGACGTCGATCGTGAGGAGCACATGAACGAGGAGGTCCGAGAGCACATCGGTCGTCGACTCAGGTTGGAAAGAGGCCAGCTCGTCAAGACCCTCCTCCAAAACACCTACCCTCTCAACATCACCTCCTCCTTCTCCGCCTGGCAAAACACCCTCACCTCCTTCCCTCAGTACACCATCGAATGGGAAGATCACGTCGTTATTCCACCTACCTCAAGCGAGGACGCGGACGACAACTCCTCCGACGACACATCCTTCCACCCTCCGACCATCCACCTCCTCTGGACCTCGCACGACCCGTTCGGAGACTTCTTCATCGGTCGAGGAACCATCATCCAATACGTCAACTCTCTCAAAGAGGTCCACAAGTTCATCCCTGGAGCTCAAGCGGAACTGTTCGATTTCCCCGTTCAGGTCGTTGAGGATTTCACGGCGGCGCTGGAGGCTGAGGGGGACGATGATGAGGTGTGGGAGCCTTACGAGGGGGATGAGAGAGAGCCGAGGGGGATTTGGAGGTGGGAGACGAAGACGGGGCGGAGGTTTTTCTTTGAGGTCCCTGAGGAGGAGGAGGAGGAGGACAGCGAGTAGAGAGAGAGGGAGAGAGGGAGGTGAGTTCGACGCGTCTGACTCGCGATCGTCGCGCATCCTTCTGCTCTTCCCTTCGATCTTCGAGCTGACTCTTCTCGTTCCTGTTCGTTCTTGGTCCTCGACAGGTGGGAGGGTGAGGGAGTCGACGAGATCGCTTACGACACCAAGACCAACAAGCCTGTTGTCAAGATCGACGAGAAGTGAGTCGACGTCCCTATCCGCGTCCTCTTTCTCAACGCGACTTCTCGAGCTGACCTCGCTTCTCTCCCCTTCCTCGCTCTTCTTTTCCCTCTCAGGTACTTCCGACCTGCCGACCACCCAAGTTCGCTTTTCGGTTGTAGACTTTCTTCCATCCTTTTACTCTCCTCGCTTTTTCCTCCTGTCCCGGCCTCCTCTTTTGTCTTATTTACGCCGTTTCTTCCAGCTTTTCTAGCTCGATCTCGGTCTTTTATTTGTCTGTTATTTCTTGAGGTACATCGTTCTTTTGAGAAGAGATCGGCAGGGAAAGTGAGCGAGTGAGAGAGATGGAAGAGCGAGAGCGGGAGGGAGAGGTGAAGACGCGATGAGCTTCCTCACGGTCGCGAAAAGATTTTCTCTTCACGAAAACTTCAAGGTCGTAGAGGTCTCTCTTCGAGCTCTGATCCGGTACCAGAAAAAGCAAACTTTCGGTTCAATCCTTTGCAGCGTGACAGTACAGCGTTACTCTCGAAAAACCTCCCTCTTCGCTCGCGCGAGCTCTCTCCTCTTCTTTCCCTCAGACCCTTCACCACCCCGTCAAGACTCACTTTCTTATTCACAATGGTGAGCTCACCTTTTCCCTCTTCTTCTCTACAACACTCCAAGCTGACATCCTCTTCTTCTTACAGGGCCGAGGACCGAAAAAGCATCGTTAGTTCCACCGCTCGCTCCGCCTTCGACCAGTTCTTTCGTCCCTCCTCTTCCTCCCCCTCCAGCTCCTCCCCCTTGTTTCCCCTCTCGGGTTCAAGGACTGGTGCTGGAAGGGAAGGTTGAGATGTGTGATGGAAGTTCTGCGTTGATTGTCAGCCGGAGTTGTATGCCACGGTGTCGATCTAACTTGAACTTAACCCATCCATCCACTCTCTCTGTGCGATTCCCTTCTCGTCTTCGCTTCGTTCAGTTAAGCGTCTCGCAGCTCCCTCGTCGTGGTTGCTCGACAAGCTCTCCGGAACTTACGTGAGTGGGACTCTCCTTCTATACACACTCGAGTGCTGGGATGGGAAGGAGGAAGGAAGGGAAGGACGAGCGAGCTGACCCTCGTCTTCAAACTTTTGGCGTCTCTCTTTCCCTTTCGTTGGTTCGCTATGACAGGCTCCCCGACCTTCGCCCGGACCTCACAAGCTCCGAGAGTGTCTCCCCCTCACCATCTTCCTTCGAAACCGACTGAAGCTCGCCCTCACCGGACGAGAGGTTACTGCTATCCTCCAGCAGCGACTCATCAAGGTTGACGGAAAGGTTCGTTCTCCTTTCCCTCTTCCTCCCTCCCTTCGCTCCCTTTCACCTCCCTCTTTCCCTTTCTCCCACCCTTCCCACCCACCCACCCACCCATCCTGACTCTTTCTCTTTCGTTCGTGCATCAGGTCCGAACCGACGACACCTTCCCCCTCGGATTCATGGACGCCGTCACCATCGAGAAGTCTGGAGAGCACTTCCGAATCCTCTACGACGTCAAGGGACGATTCACCATCCACCGAATCTCGGAGGAGGAGGCTTCCTACAAGCTCTGCAAGGTCCGAAAGGTCCAGCTCGGTCCCAAGGGAGTTCCTTACGTCGTTACCCACGACGGTCGAACCATTCGATACCCCGACCCCGTCATCCGAGTCAACGACACCATCAAGTTCGACTTTGAGAAGAACGCCATCGTTGATCACATCAAGTTCGAGGCTGGAAACGTCGTTATGGTTACTGGTGGACGAAACGTGAGTAGACCGTCTCGTCTCGTTGTCTATCTTCGGTCGTTGGGGCGTTGAGGGAGGGAGGGAAGAGGAGAGGATCAGGTCTTCGTCTCGTTCGTCGAAGCTCGCGAGCTGACCTTCCCTCTCCCTCCCTTCTTCTCCATCTCCTCCCTTCCAGATGGGTCGAGCCGGAGTCATTGCCCACAAGGAGCGACACCTTGGTGGATTCGACATCGTTCACGTCACTGGTTCGTTTTCTCTCTCCCCCTTCTCTCCCTCGCACGTCTCATCGCTAACCCTTCCCCTTCTCTTTTCCCTTCGTTCAGACATCCTCGGAAAGACCTTCGCTACCCGTCTCTCCAACGTCTTCGTCATCGGTGAGGGATCCAAGCCCTCCATCTCCCTCCCCAAGGGAAAGGGAACCAAGGTTCGTTTGCCCGCTCTCCCTTCCTCGCGAACGAGAGACTCGACGCTGACTTTGCTTTCGTTCGTTTCTGTTTGTGCTTCCTTCGTTCGCAGCTCACCATCACCGAGGAGCGAGACCAGAAGAGGTCGCAGGCCGCCAAGCAGTAGATTTTGTTCTGCTGTTGATGATTTCGGGTTGTTCGATTCGATTTCTATGGGGTTTTGTTCTCTTCCAATCTTTTTGACGACGACGCGAGAGAGAGAAAGAGGAGTGAGAGAAAGAGCAGTGAAAGTCTGGAGTGAAAGTGTTTTTCGATGAGTGAGTGGTATGTATAGACGAAAGACTGCTCAGACCAGAGACGAGGCTGAAGGAGGAAGGAAGGAGAGAAGAAGAGAGGTGGCGAGAAAGCGAGACGCGTCCTGCGGTCGTTCGTTCGTTCGACGAGCTCCTCGTTCCCTACTCTTACCTGGGGGAGTTCCGGCAATGAAAAGAGACATGTTTCGGTGGGTACCTGTGCGTATGGAGTCGGCTTGAGAGACATGAGAGGGAAGAGCTCGTCCTTTCGTTTTGAATCGAGTAGAGTACGTCCGAACGCGTTTCGTATCGATCGGGTCGGTCTCTTCACCTCGACTTCACAACAAAGATCTCTTGTAAAGTATCTACGTCTGCTCGTTGGCACAGCAATGAGTCTTGTTCCGCGCTCTTCGTGGCGGAACGCGAGAAAGGGAGGTTGGTTTGCAGTTAGGTTGGGTCGCGAGCGATCCTCGACTCCCAGCTACATAGCTCTCGGACAAGAGCAGACAAGCATCAACTCGGAAACCAACTCAAGGTAATCATATGCGAGCGTGATCTATATAAACCTAGAGCGAGCAAACCGAGCCCGAACCCGTAGTCTAGACTGTATCACGCGAGCGTCGACGAGCAGACCTTCTTCTCGAGCGAACCCCGATCCTCCAACGACGACGACGAGGTGGGTCGAGTATCCGAAATACGGGCGAGATCAAAGCTGTCTGTGCAAGAGAAGAGAGAAGGAGGGTCGAAGTTAGCATCGGAAAAAGAAGGGGGACGACGCGCCGAGAGCGAGGGAGGAGAAGCGAGATGGGAAACGAACCTGAAGGGTGGAGATGAGTTTGATGGATCCGACGAGGTGAGAGCAGCGAATACGGAAGTGTTGGTCGTCCGAGCTTGGCGAGGTGAGCTGGATGAAAAGGTGGGATTGACGAGTCAGAAACGGAACGAACGCGAGCCGAGAAGAACGAAAGCGCGAGGGAAGGGTCCGACTCACGTTTGATGATCAACGGTCGCTATGATCTTGATATCGTTGTGGAGGGATGCGAGGTTGATGAGAGGGTGAGTGATGAGGGAGGGAGACAGGGACTCCAGCCGAGCGAGGTTGAGGTCCGACGACGGTCTGGAGGTGAGAGGGAAGGGCAGAAAGGTCGGATCAGGAAGAGGTTCGTTGCAGGGAAGGGAAACCTTAGAACTCTCACCTGAAGTAAGCAAGGCCTGAGGTACGTCCGGTTCTCCTTCGCCTCGCTTGCGGAAAGATCCTACTGAGGTTCTGAGAGAAGGAAGCGAACGAAGAAAGGACGAAACGAGGAGCGAACGCGGTCAGAGGAACGATCGTGCAGAGAGAGCTTCGAAACGGGACTCACTCTCTCGATATGGCCTTCTTCCGTTGCCAGTCTTGGTCCCTCCGTCTACCACGTGCCAGGTCCTCGCGCTCAAGATCGTTATCACCTCCTCCCACGTCTCCCTCGGAACCAAAGCCTCAATCTTCGCCTGTAAAGTAAACGCTTGTAATCCTCCCGGTTGACCTCGCGAAGACTTCGATGGCGAGGTTGGTAGACCATTCGGTTTGCCAGCTTGAGAGTTGATGCCAGTCCGGGAGCGGTGAGCGGAGGAGTGGTGGTGGAGTCGACGAGGTGTTGAGCATGTTGTTCGCCGAGAAAGACGAGAAGTTCGTCCCAGGCTCCGCAACGGTTGAGGCATTCTTGGTAGGCGTAGTGGTTGTTCTCGTTGAGGTCGAATCCACTGGTTCGAAGGTCCTTCCACGCAGCGAGAGCGCGAGCGAGAGACCCACTGAGAAGGTGAGAGAGGAAAGCGACGCGTCAGAACAGGAGTCTCTCTTATTGCTTCGCACTTCCGAGCGGCAAGCACCGCTCTCAACTCACCTAAATCCGCAAGCGTCGAAGTACTACATCGAAGAGGACGCTTGAAGAGTCAGCGCTCGGCGTCGAAGGAAAGAGGACGCGTCGACGAGGGAAAGACGAAAGACTCACCACCGAAACAGATCTTTGATTGATACCCACTCCTCCCTCCGAACTCATCAGCTCCCAAACCTCCTCCCCTTCCTGGAACGATCGACCTTGGTTGTAGGCGTCCATCAGCGAAGTGTAACTCCGAACGGTGAAGACGTCCTTGTCGACCTCCTTCATCGCCTGATGGATCGCTCGAACGGCGTCGAGGTGTCGGAGACGAAGGGATTCCAGCTCGGCGACGGCGTTGGGAGGGGGTGCTTCTGCCGAGGGGTCGAGTCGTCGTCGATCTTGGGTGTAGAGACGAGAGTAGATCTCGAGAAGGGGGATGAGAGGGTTGGGAACTGGGCCGTAGAAGGAGAGACGAAGTCGAGGTTGGTTGGCGAGTAGGAAGTGGAGGAGGGGTTCCGGATGTGGTCGAGGTCGGAGGCAAAAAATCAGAGTGACGAGCTTTTGAACTCCAAAGTAGACCAAAGCCTTGACTCCCTGGTCTCGACGACCGTCCTCCGTGACGCGAAGGATCCAACTCGCGACGCCGACCCCTCCCTCCAAGCTGCTCGCCGTCTCCATCAGCCTCCTAGCCAGTTCCTCTGTTTCCTCCCTCGTACCAATCACCACTAGAGACGCCCCTCCAGAAACCAAGGCGACCAGATCTGCCGAAGCAGCACGAGGCGACAAGGGGTTCTTCTCGCGGTCTCGAAGTACGGAGATCAGGAAGGAGGAGGAAGTGGTGTAGGGAGCAAGGGTTTGTTGGGGAGGAGATCGTCGGTGGCGAGGAAGGGATGAGGTTCCCAAAGTAGGTTTTTGATGGGGAGAACGTTGGGGGGAAGGAAGGGAGGAGGAGGACGTCGACGTCGACGTCGCCGTGTCGGAAGGGAGGAGGGGAGGAGGAGGAGTGGACTTTTAAGAGCGCAAACAGGGCAGCGAGAGTGAGCTACCTTGCATACAGGCAATGTTGAGACTGATAGAGAGGCTCACAGAGGTTGGATCGTATGCGAAGAACTGAGACGACGTGCTTGGGGGAGGGTCCCGAAGACTGATTGGGCTGAGAGGTGAGCTCGACTTGAATCGAAGGAGGTCTCCGATCCTCGTTGTCCTTCCTGCGAGTCCAGCGAGAGTCCTTCCAAGCGACGAAGTCGAGAGAAGCATCGCGATCGTGCGATTCCCGTCGAAGAGGGTGGGAAAGGAGGGGAAGAAGAGGCTGGGAAGAGGGTGAGGGATGGGAGGGAAGAAGAAGGAGGAAGGACCGTCGACTTTTTGAGCTCGAGCTCGCGCGAACCTCCTCCAATGTTTCCTTTTCCCCTTCCTCCTCGACCATTTCCGAGGGCGCATTCTCTCGTTTCCTCCCAAGAGCCCTCGAGAACATCAGTATTCTCTGGTCTCGCCTTGAAGGAAGACTCGACGACAAAGACCGATCAAAATACACATTCGTTTGGGTCCGACCAGCTCCCTCTCCGGCTCCCTGTCCCTCTCTTGGGCGACCGTTTCGTGTCTATGTGCCACTTTCTTTCAGATACGTCAAGCTGGCGGAGGGCGGGGGAGAAACGGGACGCGAGGGAGCACCGGTGCGACGTCGAGATTCGACAACGTCTCGTCCCTCTCGGTCTCTTTTTGACCCTGTTGTCCGTAGTCTCTTCGGATGTGTACCTCCACTCTATCATCTCCCTCCCATTCATGTTCACTGCGCTTTTCTAGGTCTTCCTCTATCCACAGCTCGTCGCCCTTTTGAGACGCGTCAGAATCGGTGCTGTCTCCCTCGTCAGCTTCGCCGAAGTCGTTCTCTTTCTGTCCCTAGCTCTAGAATAGGACCCTCTCTCAGAGTGGAGCCTGATGAACTCGGAACTCAGCAGGGATCAGCGTTCGAATCTTCGGCGAGAGAAGACGCGACTGATCTTCTTTTTCGAGCGAGCGCAACGTCGACTTCACCCATTGATTCACTCCTCCCCTCCTCGTCTTCTTCAGTTCGACACGGAAGCAGACCTCTCCTCTCGCTTGTTCTGCTCCCATCAGGTTTGGGTTTCTCCTTCGATTCTTTTTGTAGAAAACCCAACCCGGCTGCGTGTCTTTCTTTGGACTCGACACCTTCTGTTCGTCCTCGATTCGATTTTAGCGGTCTTGCTCCCAACCACGACATGCTCAGCCACTTCATCCCTTTAGAACTCTTCTCCTTCTGCCTTCTCGTAGGTCTGGAGGGTGTCAGCGCTCACCCTTCGCCAGTCAATCGTGAACTTTCGAGACGGGTGAGCTCACGTCGGCTTCTTCAAATCGATTCCGTTTCCCAAACAAACGAGCTGACCTCGAGCTTCCTTCCTCCTTCCTGATCCTTGGTCGCCGTCAGGACGACACGGTAGACGATGCTCCCATCTCCTTCTCTCGAGGAGCCAAGATCGGTGTGATTGTAGGGAGTGAGTCGTTCGTTCTCCTCTTCGACTGGATTTAGCCTTCTTTCGTGACCGTCGCCCTACCTCTGGGAATATCCAAGGCTGCCCTGAGCTGAATTTCTCCCTTCTCGACAGCCATCTTCGTCGTCAGCATGCTGGTCATCTGGCTCTTCGTTCGAAATCGAGGAGCGTGGAAAGAAACGGACCTCGACCATGGAATTCAGCCTCCGAGCCTTCAAGAGGCTTCGAGACGTCAAGTCCATCTCGAACGGGTCTCGAATATCGTTCCTCAACCGAGAGAAGCTCTGACCAACGGAGGAGAGCTTGAGGGAGACCTCTCGACGACGGGAGGTGCGCAGGAAGACTGGCGAAGAAGTGAGTCGCTTCAGTTCGACGCGTCGACTCGCGTTTCTTTTGCTTCCGCTGAGCCCAACTGCCCTCTTTGACCCTCTATTTCAGACCCAACCACGACTCTGAATAGAGATGGAACCCCTCACATCCCAGCTCCAGCCTACGTCGTCCCTCCCGTCCCTCCTCCAGCCTACACCGCGTCGGAACCTTGAGTGAGCTTCGTCGTTCGACTTGTCCGTCTCTCACTCGAGCGATACATCGCTGACCACTATACCCAGTGGTCCACCATTATCTCCTGTATTTTCAAGGACTACTCAGACCTCAAAGAGAGCTCGACCTCGAGTCGCTCCAAATCGAACGCAACATCGTCGCCGTCGACTTTCGACTCGAAGCCCTCGCAAGCGGCTCTGGAGGACGACGACCGAAGGGTTGAGCAGCTTTCAATCTAGACAGATACCTAGCCTTCTCACTTACGATGTCTTGACTTCATTCTCAAGCACTTTGGGAAAGCGAACAACTCAGACCGATGAGTCTCGTCGCGCGTCTAACCACTTCGCTCCTTCTCCTTCTCGAGCCAGCAACCAAAGAGCAAGACGCGAAAGTAAGATGTAGCATACGCTCGAAAAACAAGTACAAGTATCAACCTAAAGCAAAGCAAACCCGACCACCGCTCAGATCTCTCCCCCTCCCTGCTCACATCACCATCTCCGTCGCTCCGTTCGACGTCTCGCCTCCTCCTCCTCCAGGCGTCGTGGGAGCCGAGCTCAAGGGACTGTCACCTCCTCCAGGTAGTCCAAGGAGAGCGAGTAGTGGATCTGGTGTGGGTCCAGGCGATTCGGATCCGACGGTGGGAAGGACTTGATCTCCGAAGACCTCGCCGAACCATGCTGGGAGACGAGCGGCGTTGCCTCCGGCCTGAGACGAAAGAAAGAGCGAAGCGAGGGACAATTAGTGACGGGAGAAGACCCCTGAGAAGGGAGCGAGAGAGAGAGTCGACGACGCGAGCGAACTCACCTTCTTCAACACAAACTCCCTCAACCCAGCCTTGACGGCCTTCCCATCCTCCCTCCCTACGATCTCCTTCAACTGATCCCTCGGAAGCTGCAGCAGCGCCGGATAACTGGACGTGTTGAGCATCTTGGCGACTCGGATGAACCCTTCCCAGAGCTGAGGGGACGTCCAGATCTTTTTGGTGATGAGTCGCGAGAGGAGGTTGGTTGCGACGAAGGGAGTGAGGGATTTGTAGGTTTGGACGGATTTGATGACCTGAGAGAGCGTCGAACGGGAAAGAGAGGGGGAAGGGTAAGATTGGGAAGGAAGGAAGGGGAGGGAGAAGAAGGAAGAGGGAGGAGAAGGGAAGAGACGACGAACGGTTCGAAGGAAAAGAGTTGGCAGTTCAGGCTCGTCTGAGATCTGTTGAAGTACCACACCGAGGACTTCCGACTTGTAGACTTCCGTCATCGAGAAGCAGATGTCGATAGCTAAACAACCCCAACCAAAGAACGAACGAAAACAAAAGCAGTCAGCGAAGTCAGCGACGCTCTCTTCGTTCGCGCGTCCCTCGCTCGTTCGATTTGCCTCACCTTCCATCGTCGGCTTGAGCCCACCCTCCTTCTCGAACCGATGCAGAAGCACCAAGAGCTCGGCCGGAGTGAACCGCTGACCGGGTCGCATGCGAGGAGTGTTCGGAGGGAGAAAGGATTCGGGCGAGTCGATGAGTTGGAAGATGACTCCTCGAACGAGGTCGCGTTCGGGAGTCTTTCCGTTGAGAAGGGAGACGATTCGAGGGAGGTGTTTCTTGACTTCGGTCTGGAGAGACGAGGGCAAGAACAAGGTGATCGGTCAGTTCGGGATTGGTCGACGCGTCGACGAGGGAGAGAGCGGACGGAGCGACTCACCTTCTCGAGTTCAGGAATGATAGGCAAGATGAACCTCGGATCCAGATCCCTCTCCGCTACCAGACTCTTGACAAGAGCTACCAGAGGGACCGAGAGCTTGACTCTGGGAGTATCGGCGTCCTTGGGTTCCGACAGGATCTGAAGCGTTCGAAGAGCGAGGGAGTCGGCTCCTGGAGGGAAGGTTCGAAGGAGGGTGAGGAGTTTCCCGTGGTTGGGACCGAGGGATTTGATGAGGGGAGCGAGGATCTGTTGGAAGGATTCTTGGATGGAAGGGCTGAGGGTTCCGTAGGCGGCGAAGATCCTGTGGAAGAGAAGGTCGAGAGAGGAGGAGAGTCAGTAACGCGTCAAACTCGAGTCGACGAGCTCGAAACAGAGCGACCGAAGATGGACTCACTCGTCCAAGAACTCCGGAATCTTCTTCGTCAGGGCGAACATCAACTCGACATGCTGCCTCACCACCTCCTGCTCGATAGGCATCTCGAGTTTGACGGGGAGATACTGGCTCTGAGCGATCTGGTCCGCCTCCTCCACCATCTTCTCAGGAAGCTTGTCGTCCTCCTCCAACACCACTCCGTCCATCTCGCCACCAGTCGTCTTCTCCTTCGCACCTCCAGACTGAAGTCGTCGAAGGACCTGGAGAGCGAACGTCCGAATCGTCGAACTCCACGGCTTGTTGTCCGGGACCCAAGCTCGAACGGTCGCGATGGCTGGGTTTCGAGTACCGGCGTCTACAAGAATCAACCAAGACGAGGTGCAGAAGAAGGTGACACGAGTCAGAAGTCGCGTTCCACGAGAAGAGACGCGGCAAGCGAGGGAGATAAGATCGCAACGACTCACCAGAATGTGTGCACAGTTCGAGCAAGTTCCTCAACGCCTCAGCTCTCAAAGGAGGTCTCTCGATCACCAGGTCCCTCAGAGTCTTGAGTCCTACACGACCTCGAGATCGATCGGGATCCGTGCAGAGGGTTTGAAGGGTCGAGAGGAGTTCGAGAGGGATGTCCGGAAGGTCGAGGATGAATCGACTGAGGTAGGTTCCCGACAGACGAGGGAGGTAGAGGTTGATGAGGAGGAGGAGGGAGGTTCGGTAGAGAGGTGACTGCAAGGACGAGGGAGGAAGAAAAGGTCAGACGAGAAGCAGTAGCTGATGCGACGCGACGAGGAAGAGAGCTACTCACCCGGCGTTCGTCTTCCGGCGAGAGCTGAGAATCGTTGTACCACTCCTCGTTGAGCCAGAGGGTCGCGAACTTGTACCTGGCAACGCGAAAGTCGAAGGAAAATCGTCAGCGCACCGCTTCTTCTCGAACGACACGAGCGAAACGAGACGTGCACTCACCTCTCCCCGAAATCCTCCACCACAAACTGACACACCGTCCTCCTACTCTCCTCCTCTTCCATCCCATCCCTCACGCCCTCCATCTTCACATTCTCCAACCCGACTCCCCCTCCCCTCGTCACCAACCTCGCACCAAGCATCATCCAAAGATCCCTCGCCGGCGCCGAGCTCTGAATCTCCTCGTCCTCCGCTCCAGCACTCGAAGACGAAGCCGAGAGATGACTTCCCGCCTCCCAGATCCTCTTGAGAGCCTTGAGAGCCAAAGCCTGTCGTGCCGAGGAGGAGAGAGGGGTGGGTGGTGGGAGAGCGAAGTTGGAGAGCTGGAACTGGAGGAATTTGGGGATGGCGGTTGGGTTGGGAGTGGACTTGGCGAGAGGGTGAGGTTTGGAAGGGGAGGGACCGGAGGGGAGGTCGTCATCTGGTTGAGAGTTGGGTTGTTTGCGCTTCTTGTTCTGTGGAAGAGCGAATGGGAGAGGGAGGGAAAGAGTCAGTGACGCGACGAGGACGAGAACGAAAACGAGACGCGACTCGATCTCGACAAGGGGATACGGAAACGAGCTCACCTGAACCATCAACCTCTCCAGTTCCTCCGCACTGACTTCCACTTCCTCCTCCTCGTCTCCATCATCCAAATCCATCGGATTCACCGCCTCCTCCTCGAGATCCATCCCCTCCTCCTCCCTCTTCAACTCTCCATTCGGGTTCACTCCTCCTCCTCCTCCTCGTCCTCCTCCAGGTCCTCCTCCTCCAGGCGGTAAGACGGCATCCCTAAGAAGGAACGAAGCGAGCGGTGGTGGTTGCTGAGGTGCATCGGGGAAGAGGGACCGTCGAACGTCTCGAACGGCTTCGACGAGAGCTTGCTCGCTGACGGCGGAGAGGTTGGCGACGAGAAGATCGATGACGAGTTCGATGGGGAGTTGGGCGACGTTGTATATCGAGGGTGCGGATGCTTGTGGTGGAGGAGGTGGTTGCTGCTGGTACGAGGGATGGGGAGGAGGAGGGGGCATTCCGGGTTGATGAAGAGTTGGAGGAGGCATGCCTTGAGGAGGGAAGGGAGGTCCTCCTCGTCCCTGTGTAGGGAAAGGAGGGTAGCCTGCCGACGGACCTGCTGGTGTTGGTAGAGTGGGAGGTGGTGGAGGAGTCGAAGAAGAGCTAGGAACGTCCCATCTAGGTCTCTTCGCCTTGGGAGGTTGCTGGAGGGAGGACGCGGCGGCTGCTGTCTCGTCGAGCTTCCGTTTCTGGATCTGAACCCTTGACTCTTCGAGAGCGAGCTTGTAGGCTGCGTCCATTCGAGCTGATTGGACTCCGAGAGCTGCTTGGAGGACTGCTTTGTGAGCGGTGGCGAAGGAAGATCTATTCGTTCGAGGAGCGAGGGAAGGAGGTGTGTGTGAGCTCGATGCCAACGGAGCGTCCTTCAAACGGCGACGAGAAACGAGACGACTCACTTCTCGAGATAAGACATGGTGACTTTAACGACCTTCTCTACACTCCTGATATCTCCTCTCGAGAGTCCGTTGATCGGTTCGGGAGTCCAACCTGTGAGAGCTGGGATGAAGACGACCGAGAGAGCTGGACGAAGCTTGATGATGACGGGGAGGGTGTTGACGACCGAGGTGAGAACGTCGACGTCGCTGGGAGTGATGAATAGGAAAAGTCAGCTCGTTGCGAGGACGGGGAATCGAGAGACAGGAGGGAGAACTCACGTCGAGGTGTAGAGAGCGAGAAGGATGAACTCGAGGAGCTTGTTCCCTTCAGCCTCGAGCTCGGAAACGGAGAGGAAGGGATGATCCGAGGGGCACTGAGAGAGGTTGGGATCCGTTCCAGCGACTCGGAGCTATGAAGGACGATGCAAACGCGATGCATCAGCTCTGGGCGGGAAGGCAGCTGGAAGAGAAGGAGAGAAGGGAGAGAAACATGAGCTCACCCTTGGATCGTTGGGTCCCTTCGTCTGCACCAAGACAGCCTTCTGCAAGAACTTGATAGCCTGGACTCTCTGACCCTTCTTGATGGGTCTCCCATCCTCATCGGTCCCTAGAGTAGCCCATCTGAGGATGCGTTGCTTGACCTTGGAGAGCGTCGTCCAGAGCTGAGGGTCGGATCGGTTCGTCCATCTTTGGGGAGGAGGGGGAGGGAAGGGAGGAGGGAAGGTCAGAAGGGGGCTGGGCATTGTTCGAAAGAGAAGACGGAGGTAGCTTACAGGTACCTGAATACGAGAGGATAGAGAGACGAGAAGATCTGAACGAGGATCTTTGAGATCTTCAAGGGAGCGGTGGGAAGGAGGTTTGCGAGAGTGTCGAGAGATTGAACGCAGACTGAGGAGGTAGAGAGAGAACGGTTAAAGGGGAACGCGTTGATAGGGAGTGAAGGACTTTACTCACGTTGAGTCTTGATGTCTACGGACAAGTTGGATCTGCAGACGGCGAGTTCGACGAGCTGAAAGAGAAGGAGGGGAAAAGGTCAGCTCGCTCCTTCCCTCCCTTCCCTCCCTCTTGTCGAGCTATCCTGTCTCCTTCACCGCTTCTATTCCCTCCAACTCGCAACCAAAGAAGGACTGCACTCACCTCCACCATCCAATCTGAGATCAACCCTGGAGCCGTAGAGAAGGGAAGGATGTATCCGACGATGGTTTGGATCTGGCTCGGCTGAAGCTCCAGAACCGCCTTCGCTCGTAAAAGATGGCCTCGCTGCTCAGCCTCGGGAGCGGAGAGAGCAGTCGTTAGGAGGGCGACGGGATCCAAGAGGGGTGGGGGAGGCGCTGGAGAGGCCATCCCGGAGAAAGAGGGAGGGGAAGGGGAGGAAGGGGAAGGGGAAGGGAGAGGAGGGGAGTGATGTCGTCGTTGCTGGTTCGAGAAGGTGGACGAGCTCGTTTCTTCTAGGGGCCGTCGTTTGGGGCTGTTTTTTTTTTCTTCTTGGACAGGTACTACGAATCGGGAAAACTCAGAGCCAGCCGAAACCGATACTGAAGTTTTGTCTCACTTCTTGGCCATCAAAGCGGACAAGCAAGGGAGGAAAGGACTCGAACTCGAGCTCAACCAAACTCCTCCTCCAGTCTCATCTCTCCCTCTCTCCTTGGACCAAATTTCATTTTTCTGAACCTGTATCTGTCGATGTATCTCTCAGATTCTTTCACCTTCGGTGGACTGGTTCCCTCACCCAAAAATTCGGCAGAGCGAAGGTCTCGTCTCCCGCGATCCGCGTCGCGTCGAGATCTCGTTCACCTAGTAGCTTCTGCCTTGAACCAGAACGAGCTCGGACTACAAACTACGGAGAAGCAGTCAACAAGGTACGATAGGTCGTCAGTCAAGGAGCTGGAGCTCGCGAGAAGAGATCAAAAACGAAGCAGATCAGACGCGACTCGTTTCCGACAACCTCGTTTCTTCACTCCTCCTTTCAATCCTTCTCTCGCTCGATTTCCCTTCCATCTCTCCAATCCCTACACCCTTCCAAGCTTTCCTCTCTCCTCGGGCGACTTCGGACTTCTCCCCAAAAAAATCTTCCCGCGCAGGCGATCAACCTCCGGCCGGACCGCTGAACCGTGAGCCTTCGCTTTCCAACTTCAAACACCCATCATCTCTTCTTCCTCTCTTCAAGCATGTCCCTCTCCCAATTCAGCGCTGCCTCCCTCTTCGACGTCTCAGGCAAGGTCGTCCTCGTCACCGGAGGAGGATCAGGCCTCGGTAGAGCTATCGCTTCAGCTTGTGCGTCCTTCTCTCCTCACTCGTTCTTTCCCTCCGAGATCCCCTCCCCTTCCCTTCGTCTGCCGTTCCTCTCCCCCTCCCTTCCCCTTCTCCACCCACCTCTCACTGACTTCTCCCCCCTCCCTTCCTTCGTGCGTGTGGTCTACAGTCGTCGCCAACGGCGCCAAAGTCTTCATCACAGGCCGACGACTCGACTCCTTGAACGAAACCAGACGACTCGTTGAGTCCGAGCTCGCTACGATCTCCCAACCTGGATCCATCGAGGTCCTCCAAGGATCGGTTTCGTCCAAGGAGGATATCTTGAAGATCAAGGAGGCTTATGTGAAGGCGGGAGGGGAGAGGTTGGATGTGCTTGTGAATTGTGCTGGTGAGTATGAAGGGAGGGAGGCAAGGAGGGAAGGGAGGGAGGGAGGTCTGCACCGAAGCGAGCGAGCTGACTGAGTTTCTTCGTTCGTTTTGCACAGGTGTCATGAAGCCTATCCCAGCGAAGTATGATCCTGATGATGTTGAGACTCTTGAGGCTGCTCTTTGGAGTCCTGAGTGGTCAGTCTTTTTCTTTCGCTCCCTCTCCTTCGTGAAGAGATAAGCCGAGCTCACGCCTTCCCTTCTCGGTTCTGCCCGCCTCTCTCTCTCTCTCTCCCTTTTTTAGGTCAGACTTCGATGTTTCCTTCGCGTGAGTCCCTCCCTCAACCTCAATACCCATCCACTCACTCTCCTCTTTACTGACCTCTTCGGTTCGGCTTTTTGCAGCACGAACATCACAGCCATGTACTACGTCTCCGTCGCCTTCCTCCCTTTCCTTCGACTCTCCTCCTCTCCCGCCATCACCAACATCTGCTCCATCGCTGCGTGGTCACTCAGCCGAAAGGCTGGGACTCCCTCGTACGGGCCTAGCAAGTCTGGAGGTACGGTTGTCCTTCTCTGAACCGAAAGGAGCTGAATCGCTGACGTCGCGTCTTCCTTCATTCCTCTTTCTTCAGCCGTCCAACTCACCCAACAACTCGCCGCTAGGTTCATGCCTTTCAAGATCCGAGTCAACGCTCTTTGTCCCGGATTGGTTCGTTCTCCCACTCCCCTCTCACACCCTCTCGAACCCACCTAACCCTCCCTTTCTTTCCTCCCCCCCCTCCCACCCACTCACCCACCCACCCGCCCACCCGCCCCCAGTTCCCCTCCGAAATGACCAACCCTACCGCCGCCGAGATGGAGACAGGTCACTTCGGAGCAACCATCTCGACCATTCCTCTCAAGCGAGTCGGCGACCCAGTTGAGATTGCTGGACCGGTCTTGTTCCTCTCTTCCAAGGCTGGGGGGTACTGCGATGGAGCGGTTTTGGTGGTGGATGGAGGGAGGTTGATGGTGAGTTTCTTCTTCTTCTTGATCTTCGTAGGTTGAGATGGGATGGTGCAGCGAGAAGGAAGGGTGGGGCGGGCGGAGAGGGAGGAGAGGAGGGGAGGGAGAGGGAGGAGAGGAGGGTGGGAGAGGGAGAGAGGGAGACGCGTCGAAATGAGCTGACTCGATTTCGGTTCGGATTTGCTTTCAACAGACCATCACCGCTCTCAACTAGGCGCAGGTACTCGTGTAGGGCTTCGCCAGTGTCGCTGGTTTCGCTTCTTTATGTTTGTGGTCTCTCGTGGGTTTTATGCTTCGATCGTGACGAGTCGAGAGGAAAGAGTTGAGTCGAGTTGATGAGCGGGAGCGAGCCTGCTTCACGAGTCTCTTCGCCACCAAGATTCCTTTTTAAGCGAGAAGCAAGTGCTCACGAGCATCGAGGTCGAGGGGGATAAGGGAGACGCGGATGAGATGACGGGCGGACGAGAGGAGGGGAAGCCAAGGTTGAGAAGAGGGAGCGAAGTCCGACGCGACGAAAGGAGGCTGAGGAGGGTGCGGTGGCAGAGGATGAGGTCGAGCGTGACTCAAAGAGCAACAGACAGAGGCAAAGAAAGAGACGGAGAAGTGCCGGTAGCTCTCCCTGCCCGTCTTCGAGAGCGGGGATACGCCGACGAGTCGAGAGGGTACCCGCGAGCTTCTCAAGCTCGTCTGGAGCTCATCGAGAGGGAGCTGTGGTCGAGACGGTCGCGAGCGAGGAGTAACATAAATGAGGGGCATGAGATATAAATGAACGAACGAACCCAAACACACAACCAACGAAACCCTCGACCCAAAGAACCGAACCCAACCAAAGAAACGAAGAGAGCGAACGACGGTTTAACCGTTGACCTTCTTGGACCTTCCGAGACGCTGGACAGAGAGACCAAAGCAAAGCAACGTGAAAGAGCAAAAGTCAGCTCAGAGAGCTCGATAAGGTCCAGGGGAGGGAAGGGGACCAAGGAGGGAGGAAGGAAGGCGAGAACTGACCTTCTTCATCCTCTGCAACTTCTTCGCACTCATCCTAGCCGCCATCTCCTCCAACCTCTTCTTCTCCTCCACACGAAGCTTCCTCTCCTTGGTGATCGTCTTCTTCCTGTAGTGCGCGAAGCAAACGAAAAACAACAAGAAGGAGGGTCAGCTTTTGAGCTTCGAGCTTTGAGCTCTGCTCCTTCCCTTCGTTCGAGCTCACAGCACCTCGCTCTCCTTCGCAGACCCCTGAGGAAAGCGGTATATATAGAGCAGAAAGAGATGGGTACTAACCTCTCCTCCTCCGCGAGCTTCTCATCCTTCAAAGTCTTCTCCAAGAGCTTGATGGCGTCCTCCTTCTTCCTCTTCTCCACTCGAGCATCCCACGACGGCGTCTTCACTCCAGCAGGGAGGTTAGAACGTCTGCCCACCACAAAGGGAAATACAAGTCAGCTCAGAAGTTCTTACTCCTCCCAACGCAAGTTCGAACGAAGAGAAAGAGCTCACCTAGTAGCCGTCTTAGGCTGTTTCCAGAACTTGCCCGACACTCGTCCTCCTGCTGATTGACTGACGGCCAGAGTTCGTGGAGGAGTGGACGTAGAGGTAGAGGCTTCCACAGCGAGACCAACGGAGGAGGTCGTTTCGGCGTGGGCGGGCATCCCGAAAGAAAAGAGGAAAGGAGAAAGGGAGGGGGGAGGGAGGGAGAGAGAGTTAAGGGAAGGAAGGAGGAGCGAGAGGGCGAGCTTCGAAGGAATTTCTGCTGCGCCTGAAAAGGTGGGCTTTTTGGGAGAAGGGAAAATTTGGGGGTGGTGCGAAGGGGAAGATTTGAGAGAGGAGATCGGGTGGGAGAGGCAGGCAGGGGTGCTTGGTCGGTGGCAGAGGACGCAAATCTGCGGGAGGACGAGGAGAGCAGGTCGTCGCGACGCGGTTTGAAGGACTGCTCTTAGCCTCTTCTTCGGAGATCTGGTCGAGAATTCTGACCAAAGTTTGAGAGAACTGATCCTGCGTGGGTTTTGAAGCAGGCTTCCTCAAAGCTGGCTCTGCGAGCATGTTGAATGATTCGAGACGACGCGTCTCGTTCTCAGTCCTGCGACGCCTAGCTGCTGCGTCTCAAATCCAGCTTCGTTGGGCCGATCGGCATCGAACACATACAAGTTAAGCTCCTCGCAGCTGAGGTGCGACCAGGAAGGAGAGAAAGTAAAGCTCGAAGTCAACTCTCGAGCACCTTCGACGCGTCGCAGATCAAGCACTCCTCGTCCTTTTGGCACCTGCTTCTCTCTCGCGTCTATGTCTTTAAAGCTGCCCCCTCCTTCCCCTTCTTTACCCTACCCCCCCCGCCCTCCCCTTCTTCCTCTCTAGAAATTTCCTAGAGAAGGGGTCATCAAGCTCGTGCTGCAATACGTCACCGAGAGGCCGCCCCCTCCTCTCTTCCCCTCTCCCTTTTCTTCCTCCCTCCTCCTCGCCCCCAACACCGAACACCACCCAAAACCACTCTTCTCACCTTTCTCGCTACTCTTCCAAACATGCGTTTCTCTCTCGCCACCGTCGCTTGCGCTGCTCTCCTTCTCCCTTCTCAGGCCTCAGCTTCTTGGTTCCACGAAGACAAGCGTTCGTTCTCTCCTTTTCTTCCTTCTCCCACCTCATCTTTAGCTCACCTTCCTTCCTTCTTCGCAGCCGATCTCTCTACCTGGGACACTGCTAAGCTCACTGCTTTCCTCAAGGAGCAGGGAATCGAGCTCCCCAAAGCTCCTTCGCAAGCTGATCTGTGAGCTCAACTCGCCCCATCTCCTCCCTCCTCTCCTCTCGTCCTCCGCCCCCCTTCCTCGTCATCTCTCGTCCGGATCTCTGACCCGTTCCCTCTTTTCTTCTCCCTCCCCTTCTCAGCCTCGCTCTCGCTCAGAGGTCGTTCGATGGATCTGCTCACTACGCTGGAGCCGCGGCTGGAGCTGCTCAGGGAGCCTACGAGGGATTGAGCGAGAAGGCGATCGATGCGTGAGTTCTTCTTCCTTCTCCCGTTCTTCCTTCCTTCCCCTCCATGCTCTCTTCGACGACTCTCTGTCTCTTCTCTTCTGACTCTCTTCCTTTTCGCTCTGATCTATCAGTTGGACCGAGAGCCAGCTCAGGGAATACCTCCTCGAGCAGGGAGCCATCACTCCCAAGTCGACCACCGAGCAGCTTCGAATCCTCGCTAAGCAGAAGCTCGCTCAGGCCAGCACCGCCGTCTGTTAGTACTCTCTCTCACCATATCTACGAGGGTGAACACTCAGAAGCTGATTTTCCTCCTTTCTCTCGTCCTCCTCTCTTCCCTCAGACGGAAACTCGTACCACCAGGCCACCAACTCCCTCTCTTCCTCCGCCTCCTCCGTTTCTTCCACCCTCTCCCCCTACGCCACCCAGGCTGCTTCCATTGCCTCCGATGTCTCTGGAGCTGCTCGAGTAGCTGCCTCTTCCATCTCCAGCGCTGCTGCCTACGCTTCGTCCATCGCTGTCAACGCTCCCTCGGACGCCAGCGACTACGTCTACTCGACTTGGGACGACAACAAGCTCAGGTCCTACCTCGAGGAGAAGAACATCATCAAGACCAAGACTCAGTTGAAGAGGGAGGAGGTGAGTTGTTCGATCTTTCGTTCGAAGATCTTTCGAGAGGTCGGGAGCTGATCATCGTCTCGCTTCTTTCTTTTCTTCTTTCTCCAGTACCTCGACTTGATCAAGAAGCCCTTCGCCGACGCTGCTCAGCTTCCTTACGATACCTGGTCTGATTCTTACATCGTAAGTCTCGTTTTCGCGTTTCCTTTCGAGGTCTTCGACGCGCCGCTGAACTACGCTCGACCTTCTCTTTCCTTTCTTCCAGCGAAACTGGCTCGTTTCCCACGGAGTTCTCAAGACTGAGGCTGCCAAGACCCGAGACTCGCTTTACGATCTCATGAAGGTGAGCTCGATATACGAAGGAGCAGCCGCGAAAAGGTCCTCGGGTCGACGCCATCGCTGACTCCCTTTCCCTCTCCTTTCTTTCCTCTCAGACCAACTACTTCACCACCAAGGACACCGTCTGGTCCACCTGGACCGACTCTCAACTCCACGACTGGCTCGTTTCTCACGGAGTCATCAAGACCGAGGCTGAGCTCACTCGAGAGAAGGTTAGTTCGCACTCTTCGCCCGTTCGTTCTCGCTCGGGTTAGACCCACCTTGACTCTCCTCCGGTTTGACGATGAGGCGATACAGTACGAGAAGCTCCTCGCCGACCACTACCCCAAGGCCAAGGATACTACCTGGTCCGCTTGGAAGGACTCGGATCTCCGACAGTACCTTATCGACCACAACTACATCAAGTCCGACTTCCAGGCCAAGCGAGACGAGCTCGTCGCCATCGCTTCCAGCAAGGTTCCTTCGGCCGCCTCTCCTGGATACCTCACCTGGCCTGATGCTCGACTCAGGGCTTACCTCAGGGTTCGTTTTCTCGTCCTCGTTCTCGTTTCCCTCCCCGACTCATTCTCGAGCTGACCTCGTCTCCCTTCTTCTCTTCGATCTCGCAGGACAACAAGATCGACGACACCAAGTACACCGATCGACCTTCTCTCCTCCAGGAGGTTCGAATCCGATACGTTCAGTCCGAGAACCGAGTTGAGGGTCGTGAGTCCAGACGCGTCTTCCTTCATCGTCCAGTCGAAATCCTCGCTGACTCCCTTCTCCTTCCTTTTCCTTCCCAGTCCTCCACTCCATCCGAGAGTCCCTCGCCGCCGGAGCCAACATCGCTGAGGACACCCTCGCTTCGATCCTTGCCTCCCTCACCGGTGGCAAGCAGACCGTCGAGCAGGCCTACGACTCCGCCATCTCCGCCGCTTCCAAGTCTGGATCGTCGGCCGCCAGCGAGGCTTCGAGGTTGAGCTCGAGCGCTTCTCTTGCTGGTGATGCCGCTCTGTGAGTGAAACATTTTCCTGTCGCGTTCGAGAATGAAGAGAAGACTCGAACTGACTTTTCCTCGTCGCGTTCTCTTCAGCTCCTCCGCCTCGTCCGTCGCGTCCTCTTACTCCAAGTGGGCTGCCACCGCCGCTCCCTCCGCCAGCAAGGACGCTTCCAAGAGTGCCGTCGCTGCTTCCAAGTCCGCTTTCAGTGAGTCCTCTCGTTCTCGTCACATTCAAAGGTTGAACGAGTCCCTGACCTTCGACTTTTCCCTCCTTCAGGCGCGGCTTCGGTTGCCTCCTCCTCGGCCGTCTCAGCTGGATCCGCCTACCTCTCCTCGGCCTCCTCCCTCGCGTCAGTGGCATCCGCATCCGCAATCTCCCTCTCGTCGGTTGGTGCCGCGTCCGCGTCAAGCCTTAGCAAGTCAGCGCACTCAGCCGCGTCCGTTGGGTCAAAGTCGGCTTCTTCGCTCTCGAGCGTCGCATCCGTTAGTGCATCCTCGGCTTCCGTAGTCTCTTCTAAGTCATCCGTTTCGGCGTCGGCTTCCGTCAGCGCTCGACTGAAGAAGGAGTTGTAGATAGCTGCAGGTCTTCGAGTCGCGTCGTCGTTTTGCTTTTTCTCTCTTCATCCATGTTCCCACCCTCCCCCTTTTCTCTTTCATCTCCTAGCTACCCCTCTGTTTCGACTCGATCTTTCATGACCCGCCTCGCTTCGTCTCGCTCGCTTATGTTCATACCTACGTACTTTTCTTTGCACGAATGACCATGAATCAATCTCTCTCGCAATCGTCTCCCGCTCGCTCTTCGCTCTCCTCCCTCGCCCGTCCCCGCTCGTCAATCACAAACCTTGCTCTCCGCCGTTCCCAAATAATTCAACCTCCCTGGCTTCCTCCCGCTCTCGAGATACGCCTTGATGCCCTTTCGGTTCGACATCCTCTCGTGGTACCATTTCGAGAGAAGAGGGAAGGACGAGAGGGAGGAGGGTCGAAGGACGAGGACGCAGGAGACGAGGTGGTAGAGGGTGAATTCGGGGAAGGAGGGCTGGGAGCGATTCGTTCAAACCAAAAAGTATGACGCGAAGATGTGTCAGTGAGAGCAAGAAAAGAGAGAAAGAAGAAGGAGGAATGAAGCAGAGGGGAAGAGGGAAGACGACGACGCGAACTCACGTTCAAGCTCGAAACGAACGTCCCTTCCTCGCCTTTCGACTTGGTAAGCAGGTGCTCGTACTGTCCGAAGAACCTAGGGACTGTTTCCTTCACGAACTTGACGAGGTCGGTGGCCTGTTTCAACCCTCAAACGTCGAAACGAGTTAGAGACGACCCGACGCGACGCGTTCGAAAAACGAAGCATGAAGAGAAGAGGAGAAGGAAGGGATGGAAACGAACGTGATTCTCAGACCAAACAGCTTCGGAGTAGGCTTGGTTGAAGTCCTCGAGTGAGCCTGCGAACGAGAAAGAACGAAACAAGAGCAGGGGAGGGTGAGGGGGGGGGGGGGGGGGGGGGGGAGGAAGGGGACGACGGAGGGGAAGGAGGGGATCGCAGACGAACAAGCCAACATATCAACCGTGGTTTCCTCTTCGAGAGTGGGAGGAGCGTAGCCTGGTCAATCGGACCATCCAAAGATCACCAAGTCAGCTCCTCGACAACGAAAGGAAGCGACGAACGAAGCTCGCTCGTCCTTTGACGGACTCAGAACGGGTCCCCTTTTACACCCTTCACTCACCCTCCAAAACCTTCCCAAAGAACCTCAAAATCGCATCCTGCTGAGCGATCCTCGTTGTCCCGTTCACAACCACAATGGGGACTTGGTTGAAGGGGTAGAGATCGTAGCTGTTCATCCGTCCCCAAACGCAAACCAAACGTCCGTTCATCAGCGCTTCCTCTCCTCCCTCCTCCTTCCCTCCCTTTCGTTCGTCTGTTCGTTCGTGAGCCACTGCTTACTCAGATTTCTTAGCCTGGAACTCTTTGTCTGCGGCGGCAACAACAGTGTAAGGGATTCCGGCGTCTTCGAGGAAGAGGTGGATCTGTTCGAGGGAGGGCGGAGGGGAGGGGAGGGGAGGGAGGAGGGACGTGAGCTTGAGGGAAGATGGGATGGGAGGGAGGGGAAGGGGGACGCAACGGGTTGAGATCGACCGCAGAAGGTGAAGTATTCGACTGAGATGGAGGTGAGGGTCGTGGGGAAGGGCATGATAGACGGAAGGGGGGAAGGGAAGGGAGGGGAGGGGAGATGGTAGTGGAGCAGAGGTGATCGGAGAAAGGTCGGGTCGGATTGATTTTTGAGGAGATCGGAGAGAAGCAAGGAGACGGTCGTGAAGGAAAAACTTTGCGCTTCGTTGTTGGATTCGAGATTGCTAGTCAACCGAGAGGAATTACTCGTCTCTCGAGATCTACTTGAGAGTCAGAGAAGCGAGGACAAGGGGTTTGGAGGAAAGAAAAAGACGCTCGCGTCGAACTCATCAATCACACCCCCTCCCCTCCCTCCTTCCTCCCAACCCCCCCACCAACAACCCTACTCCTCACCGCCCTAGCCCTAGCACTCTCCAAACTCCCAGGCCTCTTCCCACTCTCCCTCCCCTTCCTAAAATCAAACTTCTCCAACGTCCTCACCCTCTCCTTCTCCCTCTTCCTCTCCTCCTTCCTCTCCCCCCCACTCATCCCCCTCCTCTCCTCCCTCCTCTTCAACGCTCGTTCCCTCCCCATCTCCCCCTCCCTAACCTTAACCCCCTTCCAATACTTCCTCGCCGCCGCGCCCTTGCTCGACTGTTCCTGCAGCAACGGGGAGGTAGGGGATCCACCGAATCGCGCTCGGTCGCGTTTTTGCTGGAGGGAGGCAGCGAGGGTTGCTGGGTGGATGGAAGGGGGTGGTTTGGGACGTTTGTTGGGGTTGGAGGGGGGGGTGTAGGATTTGGTGGCTCGGGTGGGGTCGAAGGGGATTTGGGGTTGGGAGAGACGGGGTGGTCGGGTGGAGGGGGAGGGACGAGAGGGAGGTGATGGTGGACGGGGGGTGGAGAGGGGACGGGAGGAGGAGGAGGAGGAGGAGGCGGGTGGGGAATCGAAGGGAGGGGTGGGTTCGAAGGAGTAGGAGGGGTGGGGAGCGTCGTCGCGTGGTGGACTTGGAGTTGGTGAAAGGAGGGGGGGCGACGACGCGAATTCCGACCTGATCTTCCTGAGGGAGGCTGCTCGTTCCGCTCGAGAGATGTAGACTCGTTTGGGAGGTTCGTCGGTTGTGATCGGAGGTGGTGCTGAAGTGTTGATGGGTGTGGATGATGGAGTGAGAGTCGGAGAGGGAAGGTCGAGGTGGGCAGTTGAGGCTAAAGGTGAGGAGTTGAGCTCGACGGGCGGAGACGGAGTTGGCGATGATGGTTGAGGAGGAGCAGGTTCGCTGACTGGGGAGGGCCGTGGTGATGGGGTTGGTGGTCGATAAGGCTCTGTTGACTCCGAGAGGCCGTAGGAGGGTTTTGACCGAGGGGGTCGAGAGGGAGGAGGCAACGAAGGTGAAGGTCGAGAAGGAGGAGAGTAGGGACTGGAAGGTTTCGAGGGTTCGTATGGCGACGGTGGAGTTCTCCGTTCGTGAGTGGTGTCTGGAGGACCGTCTCGAGGTGGATACGAGGCCGTCCTGGACGAAGGTGGTGGTCGAGAGAAGGTCGAAGCGGAGGAGGAGGGTGAGGGACGAGGAGGGAAGTCCGAGTTCTTCATTCCAAATGCTCCCCCTGCTGGTTCGCTTGGACGTCTAGCGAAAGAGTCTCTGGCGGGTTTGAACTTCTTCGGAGGTGTCATGGGTGTATACACTCGAGGCTGAGGGGCGAGAGAGAAAGAGGGAGGGAAGGAAGGAGAAGCTCATCCAAAGGTCAGCTCGGTTCGTTTGATTCACACCCTTTTCGCGATCCTTCTTGATCCAAGGGGGAACGGGATGAGAGGTGGAAGATGATGAGGTACTCACTCTACTAAGTCTGGCTATCTCGTCTTCCAACGAGGCCATCGTCCGACTGGCAGCGAAGAGGGATGTTGAGCTCGAGCTCATTTGGCGAAGTCCTCCTCCTCCTCCGAGTGAGCTCCAGATTATCGACGGTCCTCGAGCGAGAAGGAGGCGAGCTTGAGAGAAGACCATCTTGAGGGGCCGGTGGAGGATAGAGGAGCTGTAAAGGTTGTCGGATCGGCTTGAGCGTTGGCGGACGAAGGAAGGAGGAAGGGAAGGAAAGTTGAGCTCGAAAGTTTCGAGCTCCGTTTCCGAGACTGATTTTTGCCGCTGAAGTTTTTCTGCCAGATCTGAAACATATCGAGAGTGTTGTCCTGAGTTACTTCTTGTTCCTGGATGTCGCCCAACTCCCTACAAGGTCTTCTCGATGTCCTTCTCGCCTCGAATAAAAAGAAAAACTCGCGAAGAGACATGACGACGCGATCAGACCAGTTTTTTTGCCCCCTCGTGCGCTTTCAAGACCTTGAGATGGTAGCAAGAAGTCAATAACTCTCTTCTCAGACATGCAGTGGAGTGATTTTGCTCTTCCGGCTTCTCATCGTCCCCCAAGGGAAAAGCAAACCGACTTTCGCGACGCGTCTCGCTTCTCCTCTCCCAACTTCTCCTTCTCCGATCGACATTTTTGCTCTGCCTCCTGGAGTGCTCGCTAGCTTCTCTTCCTGTCCCTTACTCCGAACTGTAAAACTTCCTGATGCTTTTTTGGGGGTTAATCACCAGCAGCGATGACGCTCGCCCAAAACCGGCGAGCCACGGGCCAAGGGAAACGCACCTCTCTTCTTTTTCCCCTTCCTTCCTCCTTTCCCTCCCATCCACAACAGTCTCAAAAAATGCTCTCAACCTCCCTCTTGCTCCCTCTCGCTCTCCTTCTCTCCCAGTCCAACTCTGTGGCAGCTCGGATCTGCTACAACCGTTATGTGAGCACCCGTCGACCTGCGTCGCCCGATCGAGCGAAATCGAGTGAAGGTGGAACTGACGATTTCCCTTCCTTCTTTCCTTCTTTCTTTCTGCTACAGAACCAGCGCTACTACTGCAATGGACTGGCCAACCCTGCTCGGATCGGTATCGGAATCGCCGCTGTTCGTTTGCTCTCTCTTTCTCGCGGTGGCGATCTTGGATGGAAAAGAGGAACGAAGCTGACCTTTCCTCCTCCACCTCTCGCTTCGGTTCCTTCTTTGCATCGCTTTCCACTCTCCCAGGCCGTCGTTTTCGCTCTCCTCCTCGCGCTCTGCCTCTTCAGCCGAAGACGTAGAAGCCATCGAGCCAACCTCGTTTACGCTCAACAGGTTCGTTCGTTTCGCTCATCCTCCCTCGCTTCGTTCAACCAAACGACTTGCCCGCCTTCTCTGACTTCTCCCGTCTCTCTCTCTCGCTAACCTCTCCGATGCTTCATGTTTGGGTTCATCAGCAACAAGCCGAAATGGGTCAAGCCGGAAACCCCCAGTACGGAAACTCCAACTACCAGCAAAACTACCAGCAGCCTCAGCAGAACTACCAGCCTCCTCCCCAGCAGCAGAACCAAGGTCAAGCTCAGGGTGGATTCGCTAACTTCTTCAGATCGAACAACCATAATGGTGAGCCTCTCTTCTTCGCTTTCTTTCCTTCTCTTCCCTCCCCTCCTCATTCTCTTGTAGGAAGGAAGTAGATTCTTCGATGTGAAGCTGACCTCTCGCTCTCCCTCCCACCTTGGCACCCTCCCTTCCTCCTTCGTCCCGCGGTTGCTGATTCGTTCAGACGACCTCCAAGCACCTCCTCCTTCCTACTCCGGAGATGGGAACAAGTTCGCTCCGTACGTCTTCCCTCTCCCCTCCTTACCCTCTTCTTCCCCTCCTCAACCAACCCAAACTGACCTCTCGCCCTCTCGTCGCGTTCGCCTTTTGCAGTCCCTCCGGTCCCCCTCCCTCGTCAGGTGAGTTGACTTCCGAGCAGCGTGAGCAGCAGCAGCATGAGGAGAGTTTGAGGGCAGGACAGCATTACGCTCCTCCTTCGGGGGCGCCGCCTAAGTAAGGTAGATGGGTAGAGGGATAGAGGAGGGGACGCGTTCGGGAGAGAGAGGAAGGTGGAAGGAAGGAGGTTTAATCTAGCTTATGTTTAGCTGTATCGTTTCGTTCTTGTTTTGACTTTTCTCACGACCATCTATATCGATATACGTTCGCTTTACCGCGGAGTAGGGGAGGAGAGGGAGACGAGCGACGCGTCAGTCGAGAGATGAGCTTGCTTCCGGGCTGTTTCTTCGGCGATTTTGAGATTCCACAGGTCCAGCAAGCTCGATCTACATCTGACCGTCTCTCTACGCAAAGGTTGACAGAGAAGCGAAAGAATCACCTTGTTCCTTCACGACGAGCGCTGACGTTCGCCTCCTTGCCTCCACGAAAGCGACCTCGATCTCCTCTTTCCCTTCGTTCCACCATCTCCCACCGTTCCTCCCCCTCCTTTTCCCTCCCTTCTCTCCCACTTCAAGCCATGTCGGGTCTTCTCACTATTCGACTTCGATCCAAGGATGGAAACACTCGAATCCAGGTCTCTCCCACGACGGGTGGAAAGGAGCTCGCTGAACAGGTGAGCTCGAGAGTTCCTCCTTCTCTCCAGGACCTTCTACTCCGCTCTTGCTCTCTCGCTGACTGCTCGTCCCTCTACACTGCGTGTATATAGATCCTCGCCACTCTCGGAGACGATGTCTCTTCTTCTTCTGTCACGATCTCCAACTCTCCAGGCTCTTCGGGGGAGAAGATCCCTCTGAAGCAGCTCGCTGGAAGGACCGTCAGCGATATGGGTTTCAAGTCAGTAGAAACAACCCCTTCTACTTCTCTCTCGAGCCTATCCTGGAGCTGACGAGTCTGCATACCTTCCTTTTTCCTTTTCAGGAACGGAGAGCTGCTGTTCATCGACTTCAAGTCGTCGGATGAATCGTCCTCAGCAGCTCCACCTCCACCTCCTTCGACCTCCTTCCCAGCGGCTGCTTCCTCTTCCACTTCCAACAACGACGCTTCCACCTCAGCTGCCGCAAATGGGAAGAAGATCGATCTGTCGGCTGTTCAGGAGGAGGAAGGTGAGCTCTTGTTGCGTCGTTGGGGCGGCTCGAAGGAGGGAGGAAGGCGCTCAAAGAGAGTCGAAGCTGACCATCTCTCCTCCTTCCTTCCCCTCCGTCTTCTCTCGTCCTGAAGTCGACCTCTACTACAAGACTCAAACTGGAATGATCCCTCGAGAACGAGATACCAAGCTATGTAGACACGGAGACAAGGGTATGTGCGATTACTGCATGCCTCTCGAGGTACGTCTCCTTCTCGTCTCCCTCCCTCCTCTTCTTCTCCCGACCACCCCATCTTCTATCCCAACCTCACACTCAACCCTCCCTTCCTCCCCTCTGCTCCTTCGTCGCCTGCAGCCCTACGACTCCACCTACCACGCCGAAAACAAGATCAAACACCTCTCCTTCCCCTCCTACCTCCGCAAACTCACCGGATCCCTCTCGGCTTCCAAAACCTCAACCTCCTCCTCCATCATCCCTCCTCTCACCCCCCTCTCCTTCAACGTCCTCACTCCTTGTCCCTCCTCCTCTCACGCCCCTTGGCCAGGAGGGATCTGCTCGAAATGTCAACCCTCAGCCATCACCCTCCAGTCCCAGGAGTTCCGAATGGTCGACCACGTCGAGTTCTCCTCGCCCGGTCTGATCGACTCGTTCTTGCAGGGATGGAGGAAGGGAGGGAACCAGAGGTTCGGGTTCTTGATTGGGCGGTGGGAGAAGTATGAGGGGGTGCCGATGGGAGTCAAGGCGGTGGTGGAGGCGGTTCATGAGCCTGAGCAGGAAGGGGAGATCGATGGAGTGACGGTGAAGATGCCTTGGGAGGAGGAGGAGAGGATCGAGAGGTTGGCAGGTTGGTGTGCGAAGGGATTGCAGGTTGTCGGGATGGTCTATACGGATTTGACTGCGTGAGTTCGACTTTGCTGCTCTGCTTGAAGGGAGGAGGAGGAGGAGGAAGAGAAGACGGGCGAAGCTGACGACTCTCTCTCTCGTTCGCGCGCGTCGTCCTTTCCCTCGTTCGTCTCAGTTCTCCCGAAGACATCACCAAAACGCTCTACAAACGACACCCTCAATCTTACTACCTCTCCTCCCTCGAACTCCTCTTCTCAGCCCAACTCCAACTCGTTCACCCTCTCCCAACTCGCTCGTCGCCAACGGGGACGTTCGGTTCGAGATTCGTGACTTGCGTTCTTACGGGAGACAAGGACGGAGGAGTCGAGATCCTTGCTTTCCAGGCTTCCGAGCAGGCTGTGGCGATGGTGGCGGCGGATATGATTGAGGCGAGTGTGGATCCTGGGACGGTGAGGGTCAAGAAGGAGGGAGCGGGGAGGTACATTCCGGACGTGTTCTTCACGTGAGTCGGTCTGTCTCTCTTCGTCGTGGTCGTCTTCGCTCTTTCTTCAACGGACGCTGACCTTCGTCGTTTGCTCGTCGACAGCTTCAAGAACGAGTACAAGCTTCAAGTCAAGCAGTCCGCGAAGCCCTGCTTCCCCGTCGAGTACCTCCTCGTCAACGTTCGTCCTCCTCCCTCCCTTCTCTCCCTCGTTTCCTCCCTCTCTGACCCCCTCGCCCTTCGTCTCTTCTTACAGATCACCCACGGTTTCCCCGTCACCTCCACTCCCCTCTTCCCAACCTCCTCCTTCCCCATCGAATCTCGTCCCTCGGAAACCCAAACGATGGGCAAGGTCGTCTCCGCCCTCGTCCCCATCGTCGGCGATGGGACCTACTCCCAGGAGGGAGGCGAGGAGGAGAAGATCAAGCAGGTTGAGAAGTGGGCGGGCGATTGGCATATGCTCGCTTATCTGCAGAAGGAGGGAGGGTTGGAGGATGTGAGTTCGAGTCGCGAGTCGCGTCGAGAGAGAGAGGCGAACGAGATGGCTGACTTGCGCTTTGTTTGCTTTGGTTGGTTATCCAGGACGAGATGCAGCTCCTCTCTCGAGTCGCTACCGCTCACTCGAAGGCCGAGGGAGATGTGGAAGCTCTCGCTCAACTCTCGAAGACGCCTGGGTGGTTGACGCTGATGAGTATCGTGAAGGCTGCTGCTGAAGGTTCGTCTCGTCCTCTTTCCCTTCTCGCTCTCACCTCTCGCCCGTACTCACTCCCCCTCGCCCTTCTCTTTTCCTCTCTCATCCCCCAGTCCAATCCTCCTCCCGTTCCTCCGCAAACCAAGACCCCATGGACGCAGACGACTTCGACTTCGCCAACATCCCCGACGACATCCCCGGCGGCGGAGGAGGAGGAGGAGGGGCGGGAGGGATCAGGAGTTGTCCTCACTGCACGTTCGAGAACGATCATGGGGGGGATTGCGACGTTTGTGGGTTGCCGCTTGATGGGTAGACGAGGAACGAGTGCGAAGGAGGGAGGGAGACGCGTCGAGTTGGTTTGGTTGTTCGTTCGTTTTGCCCTGCTTTTGAGCGAGTTTGGTCTATTATGCTTTCTTTCAGTGGAGTTTCGGGGTTGAGGGATGAGAGAGAGAGAGAGATCATCTAATTTGAGGCAGACAGGTACAGTACGAACGAACAAGGAGTGAGTCTGAAAGGGAAGAAGCGAAAGACAAAGGGAGGGAGACGAGAAGCGAGTTCGTTCAGTTGGATCTGAGGGAGCCCTTCTGTTCGAGAGAGACAGAAACGGACGAAGGACGACGCGAGATCTACAAAGAGTGTTCGAGAATTTGGAAAGGGGAAAAAGCAAAAAGACGAAGGTCGACGAGAAGAGAGTGAGACGAGGAAACGAGACACGATCTAGAGAGAAACAGAACAGGGCAACAGGAAAAAGTATATGAGAGTTTAGGAGAGGGTTCTAGAGGTATACAACGAGGGTTTCAAGCGAATGGGGAGGAAAGGAAAATGGCACGACTGTTCGGTCGACGCGTCTGAGTCCATCGACGCAAAAACGTTCAGCTACCCCATCAACGATCCCTGCTCACTCCTCCTCTTCTCCCTCCTAGCCTCCCTTCCAACATGTTTCCCCCAAGAGGAAGGAGGCGTATCCAACTTCGGAAGAGGAGTGAGAACGATCCTCTCTCGATCTTCGAACGGGTTCGACGCGTCGACCTTCGCATGAGTCGGGCTTGGGAGGTTGACTTCGAAGGGACTTCCCATAGAGACTGGTCTCATTCCGAGGAGGAAGGAGGTGGCTGAGTTGGAAGTGTTCGAGAGGGAGGAGGGTGAGCGAATGTGGTTGGGGAAGTCGGACGCGTTGGTGGGGGAGGGGAGAGGTCGAGTCGGAGTTCCCGGAGGAGTGCTGAGAGGAGAGGAACTGAAAGGTCGAGGAGGAGTGGAGGGAGGTCGGAAAGGGTCGTGGCCTACTAGGGAGGGAGTCTGTCGAAAAAGATCAAGGAGCTCGAAACCAGTTTCTCCGAGATCCGAAGGAAAGAGGAATCAAACAAGGTGTCGCTCGCAACTCACCGAACCAACTTCGACAGCTCCTAGCTCCGTCCTTTCTTCTCGAGCACCCCAAAATCTCTCCTTCACACCGCTCTTGGAAACGGTCGATCTTCTTCTGCTCGCCGAGTTGCAGATTTTCGCCGAGTGAAATCGCCGATACGATAGCCGATTTTCGGCAAATTTCTCGGCACCGCCGACTTGCCGATTTAATCGGCTCCAAGTGTAGTGGAGTTCATCTGAAAGCGGAAGAGAGAAGAAAGAGTGAGCCTCGATGCTTGAGCTCGTCGAGGAGGGGAGGAGTCGAACTCACGACGGGTCTGTACAAGGAAAGAGAGTGGGGTTTGATTGAACGAGAGAGAGAGAGAGGCTGAAAAGCTGAAGTAAGAATGAGATGATGGAAGTTGAGGGAACATCGATTTGAACGACTTTGAGATAGGATCAGCTTTCCAGAATGACGAAGGAGGTCGTTCATCTCGAGAGAGACGGCACAGATTGAGGGTTCTTCGACGGGCGGCCCGGACGTTCGCATGAAAGGAAGAAGGTGAAGAAGGCGAAAGATAGAGCCCTGAAACGAGTCCTTATCTTCGGCATCAGACGACGCGTCGAAGGGATGGCCGCGACGGCGACGCGTTTGAGCTGGTCGTTCTTCCTCCTCTCAACCTTTCGCGCTTCACAGCCTCTCGAAGAGACGATCTCAGAGAAAGCGAGTGGATACGACGATGAAATCGAAAGATGAAGCAAGCGCAAAAGCAGGAGAAAAGTCCAGTGATCAAAACAAATCGAGAACGAGTGAACGAAGGTAAAGCAGATGGATGTAGGAGAAGCGAAGGGAGAGAAGTCGTGAAGGAGCGTGAAGTGGAAAGTGGATTGAGAAGCAAAACGAGAGCGAAAATCAAAAGGAGGGTGAAGACAGTACGAGCTGAAAGTGTCCGAAAAGAGCGAGGCGAAGCAAAATGAGAAGCAGGAGCGAAAGCAGAGGGAGGCGCGAACTACAAGGAGATGCAGTAGGGTGTTGGGGATTGGAGGATGTCTAGTGACAAGAGTGAGAGAGAGAAGGAGACGAGAAGAGGGTGAGAAGGCGAGATGACGGGCAAGAGCTCATGACGACGTCGACTCGTTCGACACGACCTGTTCCCTCTTCACGACTCCGACCATCTTCTTCTTCGGCTGAGCCTGGTGAACCCAGTGCTGTCCGTCCCACCACTCTCCATCGTGGACGGCTTCCTTGATAGCAGGAGTATCGGGATCCCAGATCTCCTCGGTGAAGCCGAAGGGTTGGTTCGAGTTGGGAGGAGTCGAGGTTCCAGAGGGAAGGAAGGCGAGAGCGTGGGACGGTTCGAGTCGACGAGGAGGGTAGGGAGGCGGGTAGAAGGGAGTGGTTTTGTGGTTCTGCGGAGAGAGTAAGAGGAGGAGTCGAGGGGAGGTCAGTGAAGGAAGCAAAAGGAGGGGCAGACGCATCGCGACCGTTCGAACTCACAGGAGCCAAATCGAAGCCCCATTCTAAGATCATCTCTTCGTGCTCCTCTCCCCAGGCCCTTGGTTCCTCCCTCCTGAAACCACCACCGCCTGCCTCCAACCTGAAGATGCTCTCCTTTCCGTTCCAAGGCCCTCCGCTCGAGGGAGCGAGTCTCTCGAACGACCCAAGTACTCCAGCAGCAACGGACGAGGTGACTCCTGTCGGAGAGAAGGTCCCTCGGAGATGTACTGGTATTCGCAGAGCGTTGAGGAGGGAGATGAATCGCTTGCGATGAGACTGGTTGAGGAGAGGGATCGAGGATTTCGAGGAGGTGACGAGAGGGAGGAAGATCGTGAAGACGGAGGTGTGAGTGACGACTCGAGCAATGGTGGGAGGAACGGCGATGGGAGACAGGTGAGCCTCGAAGGCGAGGAAGGTGGTCTTGGGGGAGGAGAGGAGGGAAGTCGAGAGGTCTAGGAAGACGGAAATTGGGAGGCGAGTCAGCGAGAGACGCGACGAACGAAGAGAGATCTGAACGAGGCTGCTCACCGTTGAAGGTCTGCTTGCGGGGAGGGTTCAGGAAGTCCTCTACAGATCGAAGACCTGGCAGGTCGAGCAGACGAGCCTCAGTCGAAGGTCGATGCTGGAAGAAGCCGAGGTGAGGTCTGCGAACGCGTCGTCGCCGAGAGAGAGATGGTCAGTTTCGAGCTCGAGCATCGAGTCAAGAAGCGTGATGAGACTGACGAGAGAGCAACGGGGGAGTCCTTAGAAACTGCAACGACTGCTGGAACGACGACGTCGAAGTTGGGCGCGATGTCCCAAGGGAACTGACGGTAGACGCTGCAAGATCGAGAAAAGACGCAAAGTCAGCTCAACTGTTTCTCCGCGCGACTCTGCGGCCTCCTTGAGGGCTCTCTACTCGGGGTGTCAGATCGAACGTAGACTCACTTTCCAAGAACAACCTCGTGTCCAGCCCACCCGAACCACTTGATCTTCTTGTCGACGAAATGGTCGAAAACGAGTCCTCGAAGGAACCTGAATCGATCCTCGAACTGTCGAACGATGAACGAAGCGAGTGTCAGCAGACCCGCCTCTTCTTGAGGCCTAAAATCTCGGAATAGGGACCTCGAGAACAAAAAGGAAGAGCTCACCACGTCCCCGACCTTCGAGTTCTCCAGCAAATGATCCAACACCCCCTTCTCTTCTTCTAACGAACACTCCCACTTCTCGCAAAGGTAGTCCCTGTGCATCTCGAGGTCTGTTCATACACGCACACACCCCGGAAGGAAGAAAAGAGACAACGGTACGCGTCAGCGAAAGAACGAAAGCTTGAGCGAGCACTCTCGCGAAGGCAAGGCCCCGAACGAGAGTGAGCCGCGTGGAAATGGACGACGTACACTTTGCCTCGCTCAAACAAACAGTCTTCGCAAGACTCGTATGCTTCCCGACCTCCTCGATCTTCCTCTCTTGATCCGAAATCCACCGTCGATGAGAAGCGCATTCGGAATCGGTTCCTCGAACGAGAAGGACGAGGTCGGCGACGTGCGAGGAGGGAGAGGCGAGGAAGGATTGGAGGAGGCTGGCAGCACCACAGACCGTAACGAACGAAGGAAGAAATGTCAGGACGAGGAATAAAGGAGGAAAGAGAGCTAGAGTGCCGAGGATCAAGGGCGAAGGGTGGGGAGGGAGAGCGACAGGTCAACGAAAGCGAGGCGAACTCACAACGAGCTCTGGTCGAGGTTCCCTCCCTTCTTGGGCCACAGAACGAAGAGCGCCATCCTCTGCGAGGCTTTAGTCGTCTTGAAGATAGGCACACCACCTTCTCCAACTCCTTTAGGCTGGTTCTCAGTCGAGGAGACGACTCTGGGAGGTGGAGGAGGGGAGACTGCGAGAGCAACGTCCTGTTCCGACGACGAGGTCGTCGACTTCTTGACTTCGGGTTTGATCTTCACTCGTCGAAGGAAGGCCTGCCACCACAATGAACGGAGGGAAGGTCAGTTTTTACGGCTTTCATATGAGTCTCGAGAAGGAGGACCAACTCACATCCAAATGCTCCTCATGGCTCTCCTTGAGGAACCCAACACCGAACCTCCTCTCAGCTTGAGTCCTCCCCGTCACCAGCTCCCTCCTCCTCCTCGGAGTTGACGAGCTCTGGATGTAGAGCCACACGCAAACGACGATGATGGTCCAGAGTCCGATCCGAGAGTAGAGACGGTTGATGCCGCGGCGAGAGAGAGGGGAGGAGGACGTCGAGAGGGAGGAGGAGCGGGAGGAGAAGGAGTAGAGCATCGTTCGTTCGTTCGGTTCGACCTGCGAGAAAGAAGGGAAGCAGTGGTGGTTGGAAGAGAGGGAAGGTCGAGGTGCGAAGGAGCGAGCTTTCGTAATGGGAAAAGGTCATCTTCTCCAGGAGGGAGGATCAGCCCAGGGGTTGAAGTTGAGAAAGGGGGAAAGGAGGAGGAGGCGGAGGGGGAGGGAAAGAAGAGGAAGGGCTGAAGGGAGGGGGTTCGAGGGGATGATTCGGCTCTGATCTGATCTTCATAGAGATCTGAGACTTTGAACTTGAGTGTCTGCTTGTCCCGCCTTGACTGTGTTGATGAAGATAACGGAGTGGGAGGTGAGCTGGAGGTTGAAAGAGAGAACGAGCGAGGGAGAGGAAGGAGAGGTCGAGCTCAACTTCGAAGGATCGTCGCGGGAGCGTGGTCTTGCTTGGTTCGTTTGAACCTCGGTGACCTCTGCACCTCTCTGGAAGGTTTTGTGATGATGAGATGGGAGGGATCTTGAGAGATCTACCGGGTCTCGAGAAGGTCCAGATCGTCCAAAAACGGAACATAGGAACGAAAGATGGACGCGTCGTGCGAGGAAGATCGGATCGCTCGTCGGACGAACGCATCGTGTCGATTCGATTCGTTCGCCCAGAAACTCGTCTTCGGAACCTCACAGTTCGCTTGGATGGACGGACGGATTTGAGAGCTCAGATGAACGGTGAGCAGCGTCAGTGCTGTCGACGAGACAGAGGAGAGTCTGTCGCGGACGAAGGAGAACGCGTCAAGTTCATCAATCGGCAAACGAGGGTTTATTCGACTGTGACAGCACTTGAGGAGAGCTTCGACACTGTACAAAGGAGTAACGATCCGAGTCAGTACGTATACAGGTACGAGTTGAGAGACCAAGCGAGCCGAGAGGCAAAGACACGCGACGTGAAACTTACCTCTCTCCCTCGTCTCGTCCTCTCTACCCTATGAAGGACGAACAAGATGAGCATCAGTCCACGTGGACGTCTACACCGTCTCTGGATAGATAAGAAAGAGATCGAAAAACTCACAAGTAAGCATCTCAAAGCTCCTCCAAGAAAGCCTCGACCTCACTCGACGAGACGAACTCCCACTTCGCGAGGTCTCCTCCTCCCTTCCTCTGCTTCACCGCCTTCCTAATCATCTTCTTCGTCTTCCTCCCGAATCCAACGACCTCCCGAATCCAACGACCTGAACCTTCGCGTCGAAAGGAAGGACGTCGTGCAACCCTTCGAGGTGAGCGACGGCGGACTGTCTCTCGTCGCTGGATGATCTGTCCGTCGCGTCCTGTTCGACAGAGTGATGGAGTCGAAGGGTCGCCTGGCACGAACGGTGGAGGAAGGTCTGAAGGATGTAATCTTCGAATACGTGAGGGGACGCGCAATTGCTGATGGAGAGGGAGATGGTCGTGAGGTGAGGGAGGGAGGGGAGGAGGAGCTGAAGGATGAAGTTCGCTCTCCTCGTTTCAATCCCGTCGAAGACGTCGATGTAATGCCCAAGAACACACTCGTAGCAGTAGCAGGGATCCCCTTCTTCGTCCCTATCCAACACGAGATCCTCGCTCTCGGCGTGCGCTCTGAACAGCTTCACGAGATCTCCTTTCTCTGATCTCCTTCCACTCGAGGTTCCAGGGATGACTCCGACGCTGCGAAGGTTTGGGAAGCTCACTTTTCCACACATCTCGACCATACAGTCGCTAAGGGCGAAGGGATCCAGTCCGTCCTCCAAAAGAGAGATCTCGATGTCCTCCAGGTCGAGAGGGACGACGGTCGTTCCAGCGTAGAGACGAAGCTCTCGAACCCATGAGCGACGAGTCTTGCCTTCTCCATCTCCGACGAGGAGTCCAGTCGAAGGAGCGAAGAAGAACTCCCAGTCCTCGGAGGTACGACCGATGGAGATGGATTGGTAGAGGAAGGGGAGGGTGAGCTCGTGGAAGGCTTTGGAGACGAGGAGGAGGGAGGTGGTTCGGTTGGAAGGGGTGCTGGGTCTCGAAGGGAGCGAGGGGATTTTATAGGATTGGAAGACGTGGGAGAGGACCTCGGAGAGTACGTCGAAGGAGAGTTGAGGGATGGGCATCGTGTAGCCTTGGAGGGAGGGGGTTCAGGAAGATGAGGGGGGGAGAGAAGGGAGGAGGTGAGCTCGTCGTCGTCGGAGGGGAGATCGTCTTCGTGCCTCTCTTTCGTCCTGAAGGTCGGATTAAAAACGTGAAGGTCTTTCAGACCACTTCCGCGCTGGGCGGCTTCGCGATGATTGGTGCCCGACCTCGAAAATATACAGAAAATAGGCTCCGCTCAACTCCGAAGCTCGACCATGCGAAACCCTGAGCTCGCTCGCTTCACTTTCCAACCTTTGCGGATTGTTGTCTCTCAACTACATCTTGCTCTTCCAACGACATGGTTCTAAACGAGAAGACTCGCCTACCACAGCCAGCCACTTCGTCTTCCCCTTCCGTCTCTCGGAAGCAGCAGGACGACGCTCTCTCCTCGAACGCCTCGGAGGCCTCCCCATCTCGATGGCTGAAGGGCTTGAAGTTCGCCGTGGTCGCTGCGATTCTTCTTCACGTCTCTGGATGCAAGCTCGGATGGAACGGGAAGGTCAGTACCAATATTACATCGAGAGCTCGTTCTCGGGAGTAGGGCATCAGGCGGAGGAAAGGAGAGAGACGAAGCTGAAGCTGACCGCGAGCTCGACCTTCCTTCTTTCCTCTTTCACTCGATGCAGACTCCTCGAGATCGCTTTAACTCCGTCGACTGGCAGCCTTGCCTTGATCACCCTGACTTCCTCTGCGGTACTCTCGAGTAAGTAAGGCTTCTACGCGACACTGGTTATCGAGCAAAGCCTCAAGCTGACCTCCCTCCCCTCCCTTCTCCTTCACGTCGCAGCGTCCCGACCGATTACTTCAACACCTCTTACGGAACGACCACTCTCGCTCTCTCCAAAGCTTCATTCTCTAGTCATCCCTCCAAGCGGATCGGGACTCTGTTCCTCAACCCCGGAGTGAGTCCCTCTCGTCGTTCCTCTCTTCGCTCTCCAGGGATCTGATGCTCTTCGCGTCGCCCCCCTTCGCCTTTTGCTTCGACTTTAACAGGGGCCTGGAGGATCTGGAAGGGACTTTACCTTCCGTCTGAAGTGGATGGAGCTCCTCAAGGGTCGATACGACGTCGTTGGTGAGTCCGAAATCTCAACGTCTCAAACGCTCGTCGTCGCGTCGGCTTGCTGACTTCTCTCCCTCTCTCCTTCCCCTCAGGCTTCGATCCTCGAGGAATCGCTAGGACTACCCCTCGAGTCGATTGTTTCGAGTCAGCCGAAGACTACGCTCTCTTCAAGAAGTCCACCGTCCTCTCTCAGTCCTTCAACATTCCTCCCACCGCGAACGTGACTTGGGAGAGCCTGCTCGAACAGAACAAAGAGCTTCGAGCTCTCAAGGAGGTCGAGTTCACTCTATGCGCTCAGAAGATGGGAAGCGAGCTTGACTACATGGGGACATCGACGGTCATTCGGGATATCGAGAGGATGAGCGCGGTGCTGGTTCGTCTGCTTTCGTCGTCCTTTCTTTTCACGAGACCCACATCGCTGATCTTTCACTCTGTACTCCAGGATGGACCGGAGGCTCCCATCAACTTTTACGGGGGTAGCTACGGAACCATCGTCGGAGCCTACCTCGTCAACATGCTGCCTGGCAAGGTCGGACGTGTGTTGATTGATGGCGTCGCCTCTTCGCCTCAGTGAGTGTACATCATCTCGCTCGTCCCTCCTCCCCTCATTGAGCTCTGACACCCAACCCTTCTCGTACCTTCTTTCAGATGGGCGAACGTACGAGCCGATCTCATGATCTACGACTGGCTGGACTCGACAGAGTAAGTTCAGTCCGCGCGAAGCCCTGCTTCTTCTTTTTTCGACTTCAATTCGCTGATCGTTATCCCCTCCGTTCGCCTACAGAGACACCTTCGCCTGGTTCCTTCGAGATTGCGCCGCTGCTGGTCCAGAAGGATGCGCTCTCGCTCTCGAATCCGACAAGGACGCGTCTGGTTCCGAGATCGAGGAGCGTCTCACCACCTACCTCGACGAACTCTACGTCAAACCCGTCGCCGTCTCAGGTGGAGATGCTCCTGGTATCCTCTCTTCTGGTTCGGCTCGATGTTCGTACCCTCTCTCGACCTCCATCCTTTCGCTCGCTTCCCTTTCTCTCAAGCTCAAACTCATCCCTTCCTCCCTCCCTCTCGTTCTTTTGTCACAGCTCGACTCTACGCTTCCACCAACGCTCCTCACTCCTGGGAACTCGTCGCTCAACTCTTCGCCGAAGCGATGTACAACTCGAACCCTCTTCCTCTCTACATGGCGACGCGAGCTGGATCAGGAGGATTACCCGTCGGTGAACCTGGGCCTGACGGCTATATCCCCTCGGGGCAGTCTGATCTCAGTCGAGCGGCTGTGGGATGTGCCGATGGACCTTCGTCTGGAGACAGGTCGGATGGACCCACTGCTGAGGAGATGAGCAAGGAAATGGTGAGGGTCATCAAGGAGAGAAGTGTTCATTTCGGAGGCTCGTAAGTTTCGTCTCTGCCCTCTGAACCGTTGGTGTCGGGCTCTCAGAACTGACTCAAACTATCTCCTTCCCTCGTCATCAGTGTCGCTATCATCGAACCCGACGGAGGGTGAGTCGCGAGAAGAAAACGCGTCGACCCTCTGTCGTCCTCGCTCACACCGTCTCTCTCTCTTTCCTTCTTCAGCTGCGAGTTCTGGCCTCGAGGAGAGCACCCCGAAGGTTTCCGTTTCTCTGGACCTTGGAACGTGAGATCCCCGTCCCGCCTCAATCCTCTCGTTCGTTCGCTCTTCGACGTTCGACGCTGACCTCTGCTCGTTGTCTTTGATCTACAGGCGACTCTTCGCACTCCTATGATGATCATCAGCAACACCGCCGACCCCATCACTCCCCTCTCCTCGGGACACGAGATCAACGACCTCATGGGCAACTCGTCTCGTCTGCTCATCCAAAACTCGCCAGGTGAGTTCGGTCGCGACGCGTCGTCGAACCAAGAACGTTCTGACTCCCTCTCTTCCTTCCTTCCTCTTACAGGTCACTGCTCCTCAGGCGTTCGTCCTATCTCCATCCTCTCCTTCGTCTTTCATCGAGCCCTCCTCTAACCCTCATGTCTCCTCGTTTCACTCGCAGAGCACCTCGATCTGCACCCTCAAAGCCATACAATCCTACCTCCTCGACGGCGTCCTCCCCGAGGACGAAACCCACTGCGAGATCAACGACGCCTACTTCCCATCGCCAGCAACCAAGGCAAGTCTCCTCGAGGCGGAGAAGGCGATGAGCTTCGAGGAGAGGAAGTTGATGGAGATCGGGAGGCTGAACGCGAGGGCTTGGACGGAGATGTTGATGGGGTGGTAGATTCGACTCTTCACGTCGGTTTTTTCTCTCTTCATCTTGGTTTTCGATCTCATCTTCTGGTTCAGCTCCTTGAAAATCATCTCCTCTGTCTCGGAAAGATAAAACTTTGGACCAGAACATGTGCTCCTCGCTCTCGTCGCTCCTCTCTCCGGAAACCGAGCGACGCTTACCCGAGGCGGTCCCTCCCCTCCTTCCCTTCCCAAACTTCCCTCTTTCCTCGCTAACTACATCCCGACCAACCTCTCTTCCCCTCACCTCACCTCTTCCCTCCTTAACCTACTTCAAAGATGAACGAGAGTGTGCTTCAATCTATCGCTGGATCCGTGGGAGGAATGGGAGCGATGGTGAGTCGACGAGCGTCTAGTCCTTCCCGAACCTCCTTCCTTCTCGCCTTGCTCACCACGTTTCTGTTTTTGTTTGGGATCGGACTTTGCAGTGCATCACCTACCCCCTGGTCATCGCTTCTACCCGAGACGCTGTTGCTGATAAGCAGAAGACCGTCGCCAAAGTTGAGGGAGAGGTCGAGTCGAAGGTCAGTCCGTCAGCCGTCGTCGAGCTAGAGGAGTGGGAGGGAGGAGAGAGGAGGTTTGAGAGCGACCAAACTTCGAGCTCGAGTATAGCCAAGCTTGGCTGTCGACTCTCTATACTTTCTCGAGCCCCTGGGACGCGAGCGAGAGCGAGGAAACATGGGTGGAAACCGGGATGGCAAGATCGTGTTTGGCTCGAGCTGACCTGCCTTCTCCCTTTGCACTTGCTCAGACCAAGAAGTCTCCTTACGACTCCACCATCGTCAAGATCTTCACTGAGGAGGGTCTCGGAGGTCTCTACGCTGGATTGGGCTCGTCGGTAAGTCCCTCTCCATGCCCTCTCTAGGTTGTTTGGGAAGGTTGAGCTCGGGAGGAGGAAGCCGTCGACTCCTCAGCCCACACCCGAGAGGCGAAGCTAAGCTGACTTGTGCCATCTTCTCTTCTGCAGCTTTTCGGTATCGGAGTTACCAACGCTGTTTACTGTTCGTTTACTTTCCATCTTGATCGCGTTGTAGCTCGCTTGAAAACGGCGTGCTGACCATCTCTCCGCCTCGCGTCCCATCCCTTCTCGCAACACAGACTTCGCTTACTCCCTCTCCAGTGAATCTGCTCGAGCCGCCGGAGGAGGACAGCTCACCGTCAAGCAGTCCATCCTCGCTGGTCTCATCGCTGGTTCAGCTACCACCGTTCGTTCCCTCCTCCTCGCGATTCTCCTGAGCTCCCTCCTCGCCGTCGCTGACCATCTTCAACGCATGTCGTTCGGCTGAAAACAGGTCATCACCAACCCTCTCTGGGTCGTCCAATCCCACCAATCCACCTCCACCCTCCTCCACCCTGGATCTCCTCGTCCCTCCATCCCCGACTCCGTTCGAGCCATCCTCAAGGTCGACGGTCCCGGAGGGCTCTTCAGGGGACTCAAGGCTGCTCTCATCTTGGTTACCAACCCTGTTCTTCAGGTCCGTATCATCAGTCGTACCTCGTAGATTCAGAGCGTGCGGGGACAGACGCGAGAAGGAGAAGTGGAACGAAACGCGTTTCGTCGAACGAACGAACCGAAAACTGACGCGTCGTTCGTGGTTTGCTTTGGTTCTGCGCTCGGACAGTACACTGCCTTCGAGCAGTTGAAGAACCTCCTTCTCGCTCAACGTCGGAAGGGAAAGGGAGGAGCGCTCGCCGTTCTTTCCGATCTCGACATCTTCGTTTTGGGAGCTTTGGCGAAGCTTTGTGAGTCGTCGTCGCGCTCGCTCTCCATCCCTCTCTTCTCCCTTCTCCCCCTTTCGTCCTTCTCTTTCCCTCTCACTGACACCCAACGCTCTTGATTGACTTACCTCGCTTCGGCTCACAGTCGCCACCTCCCTCTCCTACCCTCTCGTTCTCCTCAAGTCCCGACTCGTTCGTCCTCCCTCTTCCCTCCCTCCCTCCCACCATCCTTTCCCTCTTCCCTCACTAACCCTCCCCTTCGTTCTGTTTCGATCTACCAGCAATCCGGCTCCCACGCCTACCCCTCCCTCTCAGCGGCGCTCCTCCACATCCTCAGGAAGGACGGTCCTGGTGGTGCGTCGCTCCCCTTTTCCTCCGCGTCGCGCGCATTTCGTTCGCTGACCCTCTCCCCTCCCTCCAACCCCGTTTCACTAGGACTCTACAAGGGAATCACCACCAAGCTCTTGCAGTCGGTGTTGACGGCTAGTTTCCTGTTCTTGGGACACGCGAAGGTTTTGGAGGTGGTGAAGAAGGTGCGTCGCTCTCGCTCCCCCGTCTCTCCTTTTCCCTTCATCCCTCCTTCTTTGCTCCTCGCTCCCTCCTTCCCTGCAACCCTCCTTCAACCCCGAGCCGACTCCTTTCGCTCCGAACGAACGAACGCTGACCTGTTCTCCGTTGGGTACGACAGGTCCTCGCCGCGAAGGCTGCTTAAAACTGGTCGTCGACGAGACGTTGGGTCGGGGGTGGGAGGTGGATCCGCTTGCTTGAGATACGTTATGGTTGCATGAGTTTTTCGTTGTGCTTGCGAGAGAGAGAGGAGAAAGAGGGTTGGGAGGGGAAAGGGGCATTGGATTGGGAGGAGAGGAAAGGAAAAGCGAACGAGCGAGCAAGCTGGAAGATCGTCGCAACGGGGAGACGAGAGCTTTAGCCCTCTCAGCAGCGAGGAGACTGAGCTGTTGATGGCTGGAAGGAAGGTGTGGCGAGGTTGTTGACGGCGGAAGGTGGAAGAGGACGAGCATCGACGAGGACGAGGCGAGAGCGAGCTCAGAATCTTCAGCCCTCCCAATCTCCCTCCTCTTCTCGTCCCTCACTCCACCTCAACTTCCAACCCACAACCTCCAGCACCGGCGTCCCAACCCGAACGATCCCCCAGATCAAGGATTTCTCCAAAAGCCTGTAAACACGAACGAAAACGAGCAAAGGCCAAGGAAGGTCAGCACTCTTGAGACCGAACGAAAAAAACGGAGGGACAGATGTAGGAGGGCGTGGAGGGATCATAAAAGTATAAGCAAAGTTTTTCTGCATTATTGATAAGCAAGACTAATCGATATTTTGTTGTGTCTAATCATTCGTGGGCGAGTAGGGAGGGGGAGGGGAGGGAGAAGGAGAGAGGAGGGAGGAGAGGGACTCACGAGTTGGCTTCGTTTGCTCGCTCTGCCTGCTTTGGAGCGGCAGCTGGAGAGAAGAAGAGAGAGGGGCGAGGTTCAGGTTGGGATGGTGAGCATGTCGTGCGAGCCGGGAAGAGAGAAGGGGGAGACGGGGGGTCGCGGTTGGGGAGAGACGAGAACGAGAAGGAGGAGGGAGGATTTGGAGGAGAGGAGCGAGCCGTTACGCCCTGACTTGTCGTTACCCTCTCCCCTACTCAACTCGTCGTTTTTATATATCCGGGACTATCTTGAGATCAAGATGCACCCAGATCAACCATTCTCAGAACCAAAAATCTGCGTTTGGTAGGAAAACGAAGCGAAAGTAACGACCTCTCGACCCTCTCGCGAGATGGCGCTCGTCGTTTGTTCGAGCTCGCTCGCCTCTCTCTCTCTTCATCAACATCCACCATCATGGTGAGTCCTTTTCGTCCCTCTCAGCAGTCTTACAGGAGCTATTGCTGACATATTTGCTGCTCGTTTCAATCAGGCTACCAAATCCATCTCCAAATCGCACACGGTCGAGACTCAACATGAGGAGATGATCGTGAGCTCGCACCTTTCCCTTCCCTCCTTCCTTCTTCCTCGTCATCCCTCCTTCGCTCTTCTTTCCTTGATATTAAGAGCTCATCAAGCTGACTTGGCCATCGTTCGTTGCTATGTTCGTTCAGCACGATGCTCAACTTGACTACTACGGGAAGCGACTCGCGACGTGTTCGTCCGACAAGACGATCAGAGTCTTCGACGTCGTAGATGGAGAACAGAAGGGTCAACCAGACATCCTCAGAGGGTAAGCACTCTCCCTTCCTTACTAGCGCATACACTCCATCTCGCCCTTCCCCCCCCCCCCTACAAACGCTCTCAGCCTTCCCTCTTCGTCGCTCATCCGAAGCTCACACCCTCCTTCCCTCCCCCCCCCCCCTCTTCCTCCCTGCAGCCACACCGCTCCCATCTGGCAGCTCTCCTGGGCTCACCCATCCTTCGGACCCATCCTCGCCTCAGCATCCTACGACGGCAAAGTCTTCATCTGGAAGGAGAAGGGAAGAGCAGCTCTCGGAGCTCCTCCAACCAAGGCCACAGCTGCCTCCAGTAGAGCTGGTTCGAACGCTGGAGCAGGGGAGAAGTGGGAGGTCATCAAGGAGCATAACCTGCATGCTGCTAGTGGTGAGTCCGGCTGGGTGAAGGAGGAGTGGGTGGGGAAGGGAAGAGAGACGGCAGGGAAGGGAAGGAGGAGGAGAGGAGAGAGCTGACCTCGACGTGGCATCTCGTTCTTGCTTCGATTCACAACTTATCAGTCAACTCCGTCGCCTGGGCTCCCTACGAACACGGTCCTATCCTCGCTTGCGCTTCTAGCGATAGCAAGGTCTCCATCGTTACCTTCAACAGTCAGTATCCCTCCTCTTCCAGCCTCGACTCTCCAACTCGTCCCATCTCTCCTTCCCTCCGTTCGTTCGAGCTCACCTTTCCCTTCCTTCCTTCCTCTCGTCCTCTCTTCCCTCTTCTCCTCCTCCTCCCTCGACTACCTTCTCATCTGCTCCCCCAGACGACGGCTCCACAGAATCCTTCGTCGCTATCGCCCACCCCATGGGAGCCACCTCCGTCTCCTGGGCTCCCTCCGTCGTCCCTGGTTCGCTCACTCGTCCGGCAGCTCCCGTCCCAGGAGGAGTCTCAGGTTCGGGACCGGAGAAGCAGAAGAAGTTTGTTACCGGAGGGTGTGATTCGAAGGTTAAGATTTGGGGGTGGAGGTGAGTGCCAACGGTCACTTTCTATCTGAGCGAGAACGAGGGAGAGGGGAAGGGAGGCGAACCAACGCGCGACGTTTGAGAGAGGGAGAGAGCTGACTTTTCTTGGTCCGTTTGGTTTGGGTCTGGGATTTCGCCAGGGAGCAAGAGCGTGAATGGGCCGTGGAGGACACGCTCGACAAGCACACGGATTGGGTTCGAGACGTTTCGTGGGCTCCTAACATCGGACTCCCGACTTCGTACATCGCTTCGTGTTCTCAAGTTCGTGCCGTCTCTTCTTCTCCCTCTCTATCTTCTTTCCCTCGTCACCTCACTGACTCAACCCTCTCACTCCTCTTCGCTCCCACCCTCCCAACCCTCCCCACCCTCTCCCAACCTTCCCTCACCACCACCTCCCTCGCTCGCTCGCTCGCTCACAGGATCGAACCGTCCTCATCCACACCCGCTCCACCCCCACCTCCCCCTGGCTCACCACCTCCCTCCTCCCCGAGGGGGAAACCTTCCCCGAAGTCGTCTGGAGAGTCAGCTGGTCCCTCGCTGGGAACGTCCTCGCCGTTAGTGGAGGAGATGGGAAGGTTAGTTTGTGGAAGGAGAAGGGGGGGAGTAAGGCTGGGTGGGAGTGCGTTAGTGAGATGAGCTCGTAGATACGTGGCGCTGGTGGGAGATCGATGGTGTTTGGTTCTAAGTAAGTTGGTCTGAGGGGAGGGAAAGGGAGAGAGGGAGAGTGACGGACGCGTCGAGGGAGAGTCGAGTTCGTCGTTTGCTTTCGAGCTCGACAGAAGATCGACTTGCAATCGATAAACAACGAGAGAGAGAAAGGAACACAGCATTTGCCATGTTTTGGTAAAGATAGAGTATAACGAACCGAACGAGCCAACCGAGCAGAAAAACAAAGCGAAAAGCAAAACAAAGCCGCGAAGAAGAGCAGCAACAAACAAAACACACCCACCCACAGACACCCCATGCCGACGCGAAAAGTTTTAACCAGAGTTATCAGCACACGAGAAAGGCGATCCGACGGTCCCGTTGTTGAACGAGGCTTGGATCGACAGGACGCAACCGTAGAATCCTAGAGAAACGGACGCGAACGAGGAGGAGAGGAGAGGTTAGTTGAGTTTGGTTGAGTGTGAGCTGTCAAGAGAGGGTAAGAGGGGAAAGGCGTGGGAAGGAGGACGACTCACCAGCAACGAAGATGAACGATCCAACAACGATCATCATGTAAGCGTTGCAGTAGAGGAACTGATAAACAGCGACGACGAGGACGAGAAGAGAGGGGGCGGTCAGCTTTCGTTCGAGAGCGCGAGGTGAGGTACAGAGAGATGAGGAGGCAAACGAACTTTGTTAGTCCATCGCCGAGGTCCAACCTGTTCTCCAGACTTCTTCTTCTCGTTGTCGTCAAAGAGCCACATGAATCCGCTGCGAAAGAAGGGCAAGGAAAGAGACGCGACGGGTCAGCTCTCGCGTTCGAGTCCGAGAGGAGAGGGAGGGCAAAGATGGGACGACTAACAAGAGAGTAATGCAGAAGAACGAAGCAAAGACGGCTCCGATGAGACCGATCAGATCGTCGAAGAAGGGGATGACCTGCGAAAGGAACCAACAGAGAAGAGAGCGCCAGTCAGCGACGAGTTCGAGTTCGTTCGTTCGAAGGGAGAAGTTGTGCTCACCTCAGCGATGATGAAACTGAAAGAGACGACTCCGACGCAGAGGGAGATCCAGGAGATCCAGTGAGTGGGAGTGGAGTGCTGGAGATGGTGGGAGCCTCGAAGGAGTCGGACGAAGCAGAACTTGATGGCGAGATCTGGGAGACGAAGGAGCGGGAGGTCAGTTTGGTGAGGTGAAAGGGAAGCTTTGGAGAGGTGATGAGGGGCGAGAACGAACGAGAGTAGATGATGGGGGAGGCGAGGAGTCCGGGGATGGCAATTCCTGTGAGATGAAAGGGGGAAGAGGAAGGACGAAGGTCAGTCTGAGTTCGACCTCGACGTGAGGAAGGTAGATACACGAACCGTAAGCGATCTTCTTGATGAGAGGACCAGCAGATCCAAGAGCAGGGGAAGCGACGTATTGTCCACAGTAGAACCAAAGGACGGTCTGCGAGGCGGGAGGAGGAAGAGATAGAAGGTTCAGCGTCGTCGTCGCGTCGAGCTTCAGACGATGAGAAGAGGACGAACAGAGATGGTGATGTAGAGAACCATGGCGAATCCCTGAGCGCAGAACATGGCCTTGTTGTAATCGAGAGGGTTCTTCATCTCAGCGATGATGGAGAAGTAGCCAGGAGATCCTCCGTAAGCCTGGACCACCGACGCCCGTACGAACAAAAAGGAATGAAGAGCGCGAGATCAGCTCGAGGTTCATACTAGAAAATCCCGATCCGCGAAGAAGACGAAGAGGTCCGATAACTCACGAAGAGGATGTTGACAACAGCGACCATGGCGTTACCGAAGGTAGGGCTGTTGAACGCTCGAAGCTCCTTGTCGAAAATTCCAGCGGGAGCCTGAGGAGGTCGATCCGAGACTCCACAGGCGATGGTGACGAGGAAGATAGCAGGAAGAATGCAGCAGATACCGACCCATCCCATCCACGAGATCTGCTTGAAAGCTGCGAGTTTGAGAACGCGGGGAGTCAGTCAGGAGTGGGAGCGAGAGGGGAGGAGAGGGAAGCTCGAACGAACTCCTAGCGGATCCGAGAACTCCAACGATGACGGCTGCTGTGACGGTGAAAGCGACGGTGCAGGTAGCGTGTCCACTGATGAGAGAAGAGACGAAGAAGGAAGGGAGTCAGCGAAATGGGCGAGAAGAGGAGGGAGCGCGACGGAGCGGAGCGGGAAGCGAAAAATCAAGAAGAAGGACGAACGTGACGGCGTTGAGGGCAATGGAAGTGGCGAGCATTCCACTCGCGGCGTTGAAGCATTGGTAGAGCCTGGAAAAAAAGCGAGAGCGAGCAGAGCAGGGAGGGAGGAGGGTCGGCCGATCAGCTTCAACTTCTTCTCACTTCGTCCGCCTTCGTTCCCTCTCGAGATGTTCCTCTCGTTTCTGAGAGTTTGAAGAAAGATAGAACTCACCAGTAGCTCCATCCCATGATCTCTCGACCGAGCACTCCCCCCATCACGTATCCAACATCTCCAACGCTACAGAAACACGAACAGAACAGTCAGCGTCGAGGAGCGTCGAGAAGCAAGAGCGACGAGAGACGAGAGACCCACGAATGCACACCCGCATACCGGTTTCGGAAACGACCAATCTCGTAATCTCCGTAGGTGCTATTGGTCGCCGACGAGATAAGGAACCACGCGGGGAGGGAGGAAGAGAGGAAAAAAGAGAGCAGAGAACGAGGGAGGTCAGCACTCGGCGACACAATTCTCAGCTCAGACGTCCCATCTGCCTCGAGAAATCTGCTACAGGAGCTCAAGACTCACGTAATAACTCCCAGGAAGATGACGAGCAGTATTCCCGGAACGTATCCGAGCGTGTTCATGGTGTGTGGCAGCGAAAGCACTCCAAGACTGAGAGGGAAGAGAAGAGAAACGATCAGCTCGCTGCGAAGAGTCGTCTCAACCCATCGCCGTCGAGCTCAACATGTACGAGTCTGAGCGTCGCGCCTATCTGGACTCACCCAATCTGAGATTTCATCATGAGAACGAGAGCTGCTGGCCATGTAACTCCTCGGTAGTCAGGAGATCCCTCGATTCCGTCAGCGAAGACATCGTCGACGGCGATGGTCTCGACGGTGAACTTCGACTTTCCTGGTCGGGAGGTCGAAGGAGCTGAAGCTCCATTCTTCTCGGCGTCGAGGTTGGCGAGGTTCTTCTCCGCTTCGAGAGAGGTAGGAGTGACTGTCCGCGATGCTTCAGCTGAGCTTTCGGCCATCTTGAGTGCGAGGGAAGGGGAGGAAAGAGGAAAGAAGAGGAGGAGGAGGAGAGCTCGAACGAGAGAGCGAGAGGTGTCGAAAGAGCGAGGTGGTGGTTGGAGGTCGGCAGTTGACTCGCAAACCGTTGGGAAAAAGACGGGGGACGGAAAAAGAAGACTAGCGAAGGGGCCGCAGACAGCAAATCTGTGGGAGGATTTGATCCTTGAGCATTTGAAGGAGGTTGAGAGTTGAAAGAGTCGAGTTGGCCCCCCTTCTCTCCCCCCGACCTCCCCGATCGACTCCAGGTTTGTTCGATTTAATCTTCGCCATGCAGCTCACCTCCTTCATCATATCTACAACTCGGTGCTGGAAGTCTGCTATCAAAATGTCGGTGCGAACCAGGGAGTCGTTCAAGAGATCTCGAAGGAAAGAGGAGAGACGCGTCGCCGCGACTTTTTTCTCGCTCCTGCGTTTCGACTCTGACCTCGATCTGGTGACCAGTCCCAGCGATCCTCGACCTCCACTCCAATACGAAAACCGCTGACCTGGCTCCCACCGTCGCTGTGACTCGTCGGCGAACGGAAAAAGATTATCGAGCCACGAAGAAAGTCAGCAGTCGTCGAAGAAGTCCGAAAACCTTCACGACTCGTCACTTTCGACGGCACCGAGCACGGGCAGCACTGAGAGCGGCCTCCTTGAAGCATGAAACAGGACGATGAGGTCAGGCTGGAACGGTAGCGGATGAGAAAACGGGCCTCTCGCGTGCGTTCGAGACTCGAACTCGGCGCGTCTGGAAAAGACGTCTCCCTCTCGCTCTTCCTGGACCAGCGAAAAGTGTTAGACTGGTATCAGCCAAACCGCGAGAGACTTCTGCTTCACTTCAGAAAGCCATCTACCCAGAAACCAAACGAGGAAAAGACGAGGAGCGTTCAGACAGAAAACCGCGTCGTCGAACTCTCGACCTCCTCGCTGAGTCTTCCTCCCCGCCTCCTCTTCGTTCCTGCCACGAGCCAGCTTATCTCTAGTTGGAGATGCGAGTTGGATTCAGCGGCTCTCGGAATGCTCACCAAGCAAGATCTGTGGTGGAGAAGGAGGAGGATTTGAGAGGATTTGAGAGAAGGGGTAGGAGTTGTCAAACCGAGCGAGGTCGGATTTTCAGATCCGACTCCGTTGGCCTGGACCTGAGACTCGGAGCTCATCTACCTTTTCTCCTTCCTTCGAACACTCCCTTTGATCACTTTCACTGTTAGAGGAAGCTGATGAGGGTACGTTGGACGACGTGAGAAGGTGTAGGAGGAAGTCGTCGTACTGAAAGAGGACGAGCTATTTGCGTCCGCTACCGTCGAGTGCGAGACGAAGACGCGTCGAGCTTGCTTTGTAGGATCAGACCTGGCTAGGGAGACGGCACAAGCTCGATGCACGCCGATGACAGGAGATGGACGGCGACAGAGCTCTGCGAGGTGATGAAAAGATGATGGAGTCGATGAAGCGACGCGAGCGAGCAGAAGTCGAGATCAACGCTTTCGACGGCGGACGAAGACCAGAGAAACCATCCCATGTGATAGACGAAGGCGGCGGTCGTGACGTAAGAGATCCGAGGTGTTGCTGACCGAGGGAAGAGGAGAAAGGAGAAGGAGCGACGCGTCAGGAACGAAGTGCGACGAAGGGAAGGGGAGAGGTTGCGCTCACGTTCGATTCGAAAGAAGAGGAACGGCCGAGCAGTTGTGGTCGATAGAGGGATCGTCGTAGAGGTAATGGGTGGAAGTCGGGGCTGGTCCGCGAGTGAGGTAAAGGTCCGAGGAAACTGGAGGAGGACGCGTCGCGAAGAAGAAAGGAAGGAAGGAGGCGTGAGCAACTTGACTCGATTGAGGCGCAACCTCGTAAGGGAGATCGAAAGGGAGACTGGGGATGGTGCTCACTCGACGGTTTATATCCTGACCGCTGCCTCCCACGTCCCCCCCCCCCCCACCCCCCCTTGATCTTCTCCTCGAAACGATCAAACTCCTCCCAGCTGAACACACGAAGACTGCTACCAAGAGGGTGCTTGACGATCTTTATGCCTTGCGTGAGGGCCAGGGGTGGATTGGTGGTGGGGTCGAGTATCAGGTGCAGCTTGTTCTTCACTGAGATGGTCGAAGTGTCCGCATCGGGCGAGAGCGTGGTTGTAGACGCGGTGGTTCGTCTCGTTGAAATCGAATCCACTGGTTCGAAGGTCCTCCCATGTCGCGAGAGCTCGAGGGAGGGATCCACTGGAGACGGAGAGAAAAAAGCGACGCGTCAAAACAGTAGTCTCTCTTGCTTCTTCGTAACTTCTGGGCGACAAAATATCGCTCTCTACTCACCTGAATCCACAAGCGTCGAAGTACTGTATCGAAGAGGACGATTAAAGAGTCAACGTTCTGCGTCGAAGAAAAGAGGACGCGTCGACGAGGGAAAGACGAAAGACTCACCACTGAAACAGATCTTTGGTTGATCCCCACTCCTCCCTCCGACCTCAGCAGCTTCCAAACTTCCTCCACTTCCTCAAACGCACTTCCCCACTTGTAGGAGTCCATCAGCGAGGTGCAGCTCCGAACGGTGAAGACGTCCTCATCGACCTCCTTCATCGCCTGATGGATCGCTCGAACGGCGTCGAGGTGTTGAAGACGAAGGGATTCCAGCTCCGCGAGGACGTTGGGAAGGGGTGCTGCTGCTGCCGGATCGAGCCGTCGTCGATCTTGGGTGTAGCGACGAGCGTAGACCTCGAGAAGGCCGACGAGAGGGTTCTTGGATCGGCTGAAGGAGAGTCGAAGTCGAGCCTGGTTGGCGAGGAGGAAATGGAGGATCGGATCCGGATGTGGGCGAGGTTGAAGACGAAGAAGCAGAGTAACGAGTTTTTGAGCTCCAAAGTAGACCAACATACTGACTCCCCCGCCCCGTTGCTTCTCCTCCGTGACGCGAAACATCCAACTCGCGACGTCGACCCCTCCCTCCAAGCTGCTCGCCCCCTCCATCAACCTCCGCGCCAGTTCCTCTACCTCTTCCTTCGTACTCGTCACCTCCAACGAAGCCTCTCCAGAAACCAGGGCGACCAGATCTGCCGAAGCAGCACGAGGCGACGAGGGGTTCATTTCGCGGTCTCGAAGGGCGGAGAGGAAGGAGGTAGAAGTGGTGTAGGGAGCAAGGGTTCGTTGGGAAGGAGATCGTCGGTGGCGAGAAAGGGGCGGGGATTCCAAAGTGGGTTTGTGATGGGGAGAAAGTTGGAGGAGGTCTCGTTGGGGGGAAGGAAGAGGGGAGGAGGTCGACTTCGTTTTGGAATCGAGGAGGGGAGGAGGAGTGGCCTTCAAGAGCGCAAAAAGAGCAGCGGGAGTGAGCTACCTTGCATACAGGCAATTTTGAGACTGATAGAGAGGCTCACAGAGGTTGGATCGTATGCGAAGAACTGAGACGACGTGCTTGGGGGAGGGTCCCGAAGATCGACCGGGTCGAGAGGTGAGCTCGACTTGAATCGAAGGAGGTCTCCGATCCTCGTTGTCCTTCCTGCGAGTCCAGCGAGAGTCCTTCCAAGCGACGAAGTCGAGAGAAGCATCGCGGTCGTCCGATTCCCGTCGAAGAGGGTGGGAAAGGAGGGGAAGAAGAGGCTGGGGCGAGGGTGAGGGATGGGAGGGAAGAAGGAGGAAGGACCGTCGACTTTTTGAGCTCGAGCTCGCACTTTCTCGTCCTTCCTCGACGTGACCCGTCGTCCATGAGAAGCCTCGTTTTTTTTTTTGTCCAATCGCTTCTTATCTGCCACCTCCCCTTGTTCGAAGTTGGCCTAGACACAAGAATCAGCCGAAGATCCACCAGCGTCGCTTCAGGCTGAAACCTCATCCTTCCCGCACCCCCGTCTCACCCACCTCGTCCCTCCCCGTCTTCTCTCCTTCCTTCCGAAATCCTCTCCTCTGCCCTTTCCCTTCCAACCAACACTCCCAAACCGACGTCTTCAACATGCTCCTCAACCTTCTCCCCGTTTTCTTACTAGCCGAGGTCATGGCGGTCGTTCAGGCAGCTCCTCTCTTGCAAGAGGGAGTGAAGAGCTTGTTCGATCGAGGAGGAGGAGGAGGTCATTCTTGGGGAGGTCTAGCACGAAGGGGAGCTCAGATGCCAGAGATTGGAAGTGCCGGTGAGTCCACGCACGGGTTTCCTATCGTCCCGTCTGAGAGCTGAAGGAGGGAGTGAAGCTTGGGGAAGGTGGCAGCATCGAGAGGGAGGGAAAGGAAAGAGAGGAGGATGTTGAGCTCGACTCGTTCCTCCCTCCCTCTTCCCTCTACATCCCCCTACATCCGAAGAAGTCCTCCAATCTTTCATCACACTCTACAACAGCCACTGACTCGTCTCTTCCTCTTCTCGTCCCACTCTCATCAGAATGGAAAGCCCTCTATCCTCCTCTCGACGTTCCTCCCACCGACATGCCTCAAGCCTGGCTCGACGCACTCAGAGCAGTCGAAGCTGCAGGTCTCATCCCTTCTCCTTCTATCAACCCGATATCTACCCTTTGGCCCGATGGATCGTGAGTCCCCTGTCTAGCCTGGACGATCTCGCGCGGCTTCAGCTCGACGTCTCTTTCGCGACGCGTCCTGACCATTCTTCTTACTCATCTTCCCCCGCAGACGTTCCTACGGAGACCTCTCGGGAGTCAGTCCTGAGATCTGCAACAACGGACTGGGATGTGGTTCGCCGCTAGACACGTCGGTAGCTCCAGAGGGAATGCTCGGAGTGAGTCGATCTCCTTGCCTCGTCGAAACCCCAACCGCCTCTGACAATCCACCTTCGATTCGGCCAGGTATCTCAAGACGACGGACCTCTCGGACCTGGAGTGCGACTCTACGAGTACTTCGAAGCCCAGAACATCTCCGCAACTCATTTCTATGTTGGGTGAGCATCCCACGTTTACCTGCTCACGTCGAGCCTCCTACTGACATTCCCTTCCCGTCTTCCAGGTCCAACGTCGTTCGAAACTATGGAATCTTCCTCCAAGCGCGAAATATCCCCGGTCAGCACTTCGCCGTTCACACTTGGAGTCACCAGTACACGACCTCTCTCACGAACGAGCAGGTCGTCGCCGAGGTTTGTCGATTCCTCCCTTCGCCAGCAGCAGGTCTTCAACGAAATGACGCGTCCTGACCTTCGGTCTTGCTTCAGATCGGCTGGACGATGCAGATCCTCGCCGACAACAACTTCGGTCTGATCCCAGCTCACTGGAGACCTCGTCAGTTCGCCTTCTCGCGCCTTCCCTCGAGCCACGATTCTGACTGATCTCCGTTTCGTTTCCCCTCGTCCAGCTTACGGAGACGTCGATAACCGTGTTCGAGCCATCGCTAGAGAGGTATTCGGACTCAAGACGATCACTTGGAACCCAGGTTAGTGCAAGAGTTGATTCTTTCGTTTTCGTCCGAGTTGAGAGTTGACGCGACCGCTCTTCGTCCTCAGACCCCCAAGACTACTTCATCCACGTGGGTCTCAAGGCCAAGCAAGCTGTCAAAGGTGAATATCTTTCTATTCATCCATCCTCGACCCCTTACTGACGCTCTCGCCTGTCCTTCTTTCGTTCAGACGAGTACGAAGCTCGAGTCCGAGGACCGAAGTCACCTGGATTGATTCCTCTCGAACACGTTACTTCTGTCGAGGCTGTTGATGGTGAGTCCACTAGGCTCCGACTTTTGCGCCGTATACCCCAGTACTGATCATCAACCCGCTCTTCCTCCAGTCTTCATTGAGACCTACCCTCTCTTCCTCTCCGAAGGATGGAACGTCACCAACATCGTTCGTCGCCTCTCTTTTTCCTCCTACCACCCTCTTCCTTTCCCTTTTTCTTGCTAACGCGATGCTTTTCTCCTGATTCTCTCTCTCAGCCCGATCTCTGGTCCGAAGCCTGGTACAAGAACTCCCACTCCGGCGATCTCTCGACGCGTCTCACTCCAGGAATCTCCATCGTCTCACCTCGCCTTCCCGATGGCTCCTTTGTTGCCGTAGCTTCAGGAGGAGCATCCGCTGCTGGAGATCTAGGATGGGGACGCCTTTTGCTGTGGTCCGGAGTGCTCGTGGGAGCTGTGGGAGCGTGGAGAGGGAGGAGTGGGCGGGTCGGGGTGCTCGTCGGAGCACTCGCGATTTGGGGACTCGTTTCGACGTGGAAGAATTAGATCAGATCGTCTCGTTTTTGATACCTCTCCTTTACATCTCTCTCGGTATACATTGATTCTTAGTTTGGGAAGATTTTCTGCCACCGAAAGCTCGTCATTTCGACTCGACGAGTCGTTGCTAGCTCAGCAGACCTCCCTCCCCTCCTTCAACCCAACCCCCCACCCTCTGCTTCTCTCGAGAAGATGCTGGCCTCTCCATAAAGCAACCCCTCCAGGCCGACGAAACAGATCCTCTTGATACCTTTGTCTCTCGCCTACCCTCTCCCTACCCCCCTCGATGTCGATCTTGCTTCTTCCTCAAGAGGTTCTCGAGCCCATCCTCCACCTGGCCATCCGACCTTCGACGACGGAGGGAGCTTCGATCCTGCTGGTCTGCACACTCTGGCACAACCTCGGGAGGGAGAAGCTATACGAGCATGTCACAGTGAGCTGTTTCATTCTTCGATCATCGTGTGGCGAAGAGGAGAGAAGGGAAACCAGAAACGAGTCGAGCTGACAGACCTCCCTTCCCTCCCCTCCGACCTCTCTCCCTTCTCAGCTCTCCAGTCAAGCAGCCTACGACTCCTACTTCCTCCTCGGTGGATCCAAAGCCTCTTGGCGACCCTTGGCTCAAGCTCAGCGCTCTCTCGACTACCAGAACCTCCGCTCCCTCCACCTTCGATTCGGACCCCTCACCAAGCTTCCCTTCTCCCTCTCCTCTTCCAACCCTTCCCCTCCCTACCTCCCTCGCTTCCCAAACCTGAAACTCATCCACCTCGACCTCGCCAAGGGATCTTCGTACCTCTCCTGTCGTCCCAAACCAATGGCCAGAAGAGTGGCGAAGTTGATGGGCGGGTTCAGCCCTGAGACCATGCTCGTCGCCAGGAGCAGCTCTGCTGAGATCAGTTTGAGTGCTGTAATGCCTCATCATCTTCGGAGGACGAAGTACCTGCTGCTGGCGAGTCATCATATCTCGCATCTGCCGTCGTTGACTCCTCAGAGCTGTCCGGCCATGATCAAGAGTGAGTAGTCTCTCGTCGCTCGTCTCGATTCCCCGCCTCGCAACTCTTCGTTCGAGCTCACAAGCTGACCTGTTCGCCTTCCGCTTCCTCGTTGCCCAGTCCGAGTCATACCATACCCAGCAGTCCGTACGCGAGACCTCAAGATCCTCTGCCTTGGCTTGAGAGGAGGAGGAGTTCGAGTCGAGGTTCGATGGGTTCGGAGGAAGGAGGAGAACTGGTGGGATCGAGAGATGAGGGAGGGTATGGAAGTTGAGGTGGGACTGGCGAGGGAGGCTGGAGAGGAGTGGGTTAAGTGTGTGGAGCTGCTGAGGGAGGGTGAGGACGAGGAGGAAGGGGACACGCTGGTGCTGGAGAGGGAGAAGGACGAAGACGAGGATTGAACGACACCTAAGTGAGTCTCGTCGCTCTCCTAGGTCCTAAGGTGGAGCTGGTACCGTAGCGCTAAAAAAATCCTCGCTGACCTGAACATTTCGTCTCTGCTCTTGTTCTTCTCTCAGCAACGACGAGCCGTCTACTCGCTCGTCGCTCTCATCGTCCGCCGTCGCAGGCTTTCAGCTCTTCCTCCTTCGGGAGCTTCGACGTTCGCTGTGTATCACTATGTTGCTAGCTTAGTAGGTTGCACGTTCGCGGTCGTAGTCCTTTGGTGTTGAAAGGTGGAGGAGGTCTCGAAGCACAACAAGCGGGCTGAGCGTGTCGGGACGCGTCGTCCGCCGCCCGCTGCCCCGTTCGACTCGATTTTTTGACACGAACCTAGCTTTACTTGATATGTCACTCGTCACCGCTACTCAACAGCGCAAGTCAACGAAAGTACGAAGAGGAAAGCCTTCTTCCGTTCCGATTTCAGGTCTGCGCCCGAACCTCTTCTCGCCGCCGCGAGGGTGCAGCCTTCGTCCTCCCAACTCCATCCCCACTTTCCACCATCATGTTCGCCTCCCGTCTCGCTTCTGTCGCCAAGACCGTCCCCGCCAGGGTACGTCCCATCGCCTCCCTCCTTCAAAGAGTCTGGTTCGAGGACTTGTAGGAGTGGAAGGAAGGCGAAACCAATCAGCTCACATCTCTCTCATCCCTTCCTTTCTTGTTCCCTTCGTCCCCTCCCCAGGCCTTCTCTTCCACCCCTCGATCGGCTCCTTCTGCTGCCATCGTCGGAAACTCTATGCTCGCTGCCTCCGGAGCGTGAGTTCGATCTACCATTATCTTGTTGGAGGATGGGAGGGGAGGCAGGAAGGGGAGGGGGACGAATGCGAAAGGGAAGGACGAGCTGACCTTTCTCGTCGGATCGAAATCAAACAGGTTCGCTGCCTACAACCTCAACAACTACCTCAACGAGAAGAACCTTACCCTCAAGGAGCTCGCTGCCTCCGCCAAGACGTATGTACTCGTTCAGTTCGATATCGGGGAGAAAGGGAAGAGGAGCCGACCTTTGGAGTGAGCTGACCTCGTCCTCTTCCTTCTTCTTCCCCCTCCTTCCTATCACGTTGTATCCATCCTCCTCGTTCAACCATCCCCCATCGACAACCTCACTCTTCTCTCCACCCATGGATACCCAACCGCCTCATCTTTCATCTCCACCACCACCAACTCCCACCCTTTCCTTCTGTCCAAAACTCCTTCGACGAACGCTTTCAGCAACCTCGGATCCCTTACCACCTCCCTCCTCGCCCACGCCGATGAGGTTGGAGTCTCGTTCGATTCCTACATGGTTCCCGATAACGAGATCGCGGACGGACAACCCCGACTCCTCGACGTTGACGCTCGAGTCGTCCTCCCCATCGAGACCCACACCAGGTTCATCCTTTCCTCGACCGACGTTATCCACGATTGGGCTGTCCCTTCCCTGGGTATCAAGATGGACGCCATGCCCGGAAGGTTGAATCAGACCAGTACGCTCATCGAGAGGAAGGGTAAGTCTCTCCACCATCTATCATCGATTCCGGAGGAGTTCGGACGGGGAGGAAACAGACGAAGAAGAAGGCAGAGGGACGAGACCGAAACTGACGACCTCACCTCCTCCTCCTCCCTTCCTCTTCGAACAGGTCTCTTCTTCGGACAGTGCTCCGAGCTTTGTGGAGTCTACCACGGATTTATGCCTATCGGTGAGTCCTTTCTTGTCTGCTTGATTCCGACGGAGGAAATCTCACGACTCCTGGGCTGACCGACTCCCTTCGTCTCGTTGGTTCGCTCGTTCTCGCTTCTCTCTCTCAGTCGTTGAGGCCGTTGAGCTCCCCGAGTACCTCGCTTGGCTTCTTGCCCAGGAGTAGAAGGTTTCTTTTAGGTTCTCCGTTTCCGTTTGATCTTTGGGTAGTTCGTATTATAGTAAAGGAGGGAGAGATCAGGATGTCTAGTTCTTTCGCGGATCGTTCCGACGTCGTGGAGAGCGACGAGGGAAAGGGATTCCTACAGGCTCACCTGAATATCAGAAAAAGCGCCTCTACCGCGTGCACCAGTCTGATCTCGAGCTCTGTCGACCTCGAGATCGAATCGTATAACAACCCAGGAAGGACGACCGAAAGGATGACGATCCGACAAGTCCGACTCCTCTTTCGCCTTCAACGTCGACCTCTCCTCCCCCCCCTTTTCCTTCTCTCCCTTCTCCTCTTCTCCGGGTGTTTCTCTAGATGCCTATCTCGTCTTCTCTCGCCCACCGGGCTTCGCTCTCTGCTCGCTCTGCTGCTTGCTCAAAATCTTTCCCTCAGGCTCTTAGGGTGAGCTCTCCTCCCTCCTCTCTCGCTCGTCTCCTTCTTTTCTCGCTCCGAGGCCATCTCTTCCTTCCCCTTCTCCCTCTTCCCCTCGCACTCAAGCTCACCCACCCCCTCCCTTCCCTTTCGTTGACTCTTCTCAGTCCTACGCGATCCCTCCTGGAGCTACCCCTTCCCCCCTCCCCGCTTCTGCTACGATCCCTACGACGCCCAACTCTGTCGTCCAAAAGCGAGTCGTCCCTACAGTCGCGACTCCCTCCTCCCAGGCGAAGACCACCATCCCTGTCGTCCCCGTCGTTCCTCCTCCCTCGGACTCAAACCTCATCACTCCAGCTGAGGTCCACTACAAGAAGAAGGGATCCTACAAGGGGAAGGCTGGTTGGATCCTGTTCACCGTGTTCGTCCTTCCTCTCTTCGCTCGCTCGACGACTCCTTCCGAGGACGTCTTCGTCCTGCCTCTCGAGCTGACCTCACTTCCCTCGTCCTTGATTTGACTCGACTACAGGCTGAACTCGTACATCATCGCCACCTACGTCGCTCTTCACAACGACACCTTCGAGGAGATCTACACCCAGTACATCCCAGGAGGAGGAGCCATCTTTGATTGGGCGGACGACAACGAGCTCGATAAGGTCGGAGTCGCTTCAGCCGTTGATGCTTACAACAAGGTCGCAGAGTGAGTACAGTCTCATCGTTTATATGTTCCCCTTGAAGCTCGCGTGAAGGTGTGGGAGCTGAGGATGGGGCGCGAGTCGAAGAGTCGAAGGGAGCTCTCAAACGCGGAAGCTCATCTCTCGCTCCTTTTCTTCCTTTCCTCTCCCTTTTCCCCTCCTCCTCCTTTGCCCTTACAGTACCTCTAAGTCCCTCTACCGAGGCATCACTGGACAGACCTTCGATCCTCCTGCCACCTCCACCAACCCCAACCACTCCTCCGAACGACTCGCCGCCCTCCAAAAGTCCATGTCCTCCTCCGCCTCCGACATCAAAGCCAAAGCTGCCTCCGCTGCCGAACCCGTCACTCAGTACGCTTCCGACGTCAGGGAGCGAGCTGCCAAAGCTCCCGCAAGGGACTTCGAGGCTTCCAAGGCTTCGACTCCTTCCAAGGGAGAGGACGCTCGAGCGAAGGCTTTCGCTGCCGTCGACGACTCGAAGCTCGTGCTCGAGAGGAAGACCGAGGAGGCTAGGAAGAAGGCTGAGGATGCTAAGAAGGAGGCTGAGAAGGCGGTCGAGGAGGCCAGGAAGAAGGCTGGAGAGCTCAAGAAGGACGTTGTGAGCAAGGTCACCGCTGCTGAGGTCGCCGTCGAGAAGAAGGCTCACGACATCAAGGAGGCCGTCGTCGAGAAGGCTCAGGACCTCAAGGAAGCCGTCGTTGGAACTCCTCACTCGTTCGCCGACCTCAAGGAGGAGGCTCTCAAGGGAATCGAGAGCATCAAGGCCGCTGGAGGAGTCGTCGCCGACAAGGCTGCCGACATCTTCGACGGAGCGAAGGTCGAGACGGAGAAGGCTCGAGCTTGGGTCTGGAGCGAGGGAGTCGAGGATCTCGTCAACCAGGCTGAGAGTGCTCTTGGATTCGCGAAGGACAAGGCTGAGACCAAGGTCGAGGAGGTCAAGGAGGCTGCTGGTCAGGTCAAGAAGGATCTCGCTCCCGTCGCTCCTGGAGACAAGGTCGCTTGGACTGGAGGACCTCTCCCTCTCGGATTCGAGCCTCCCCCCGGTTACTTCGTCCCCAAGTCCTCCTCCTCCTCCCCCAACGGAGACGCTCTGCCTCTCATCGCACCCAAGGTCCAGTCCTTCTCCACCTCGGAACCCATCATCTCCCAACTCGCGTCCACCATCGACTCCCTCGCTTCCTACCTCTCCTCCCACGCGTCAGGTCCTCAGAAGCTGCCCACCACGTCGTCGTACACCTCCGCCGAGCAGGCCAAGAAGCTCATTGACAACGCTGTTGGAGACCTTGAGGCTCTCGGAGGGAGACTGCAGAAGGTCCAGGAGGACGCGAAGAAGGAGCTGGAGACGGGGCTGGAGAGGAGGAGGGTCGAGTTTGAGAACGAGGTGAAGAGGAGGGAGGAGGTTCTGGAGAGTGAGTTGGAGAAGAGGGAGGAGGGGTGGAAGGGTGTTGTGGAGGATGAGAGGAGGAGGTTGGTTGAGGTGTTCAGGGAGAAGTTGGAGAGGGAGCTTGAGGCTCAGAGTGAGATTATCAACGAGAGGTTAGTCGAACGTCGAACGCGTCCTTTCTTCCACTTTCCTTTGCCTTTCTTCTCCTTCCTCGCGTCTCGAAGAAACAGAGCTGACCTTGCGCGTGCCGTTTGGCTTTGGTCTGTGGGTTTGAATCGAACAGACTGAAGGAGGAAGTCCTCGCTCAGGGAATCGAGCTTCAACGTCGGTGGATCCGAGAGATCAAGCTCCAGGTCGAGACCGAGCGAGGAGGACGACTTTCCAAGCTCGAGGGACTCGAGAAGGGGTTGAAGGATCTCGAGAAGGTCACCTTGGATAACTCGGCTGTTCTCGACGAGAACGTTAAGCTTCACGTACGTCTCGCCCTCCCTCCTCCCGTCCCCGCTCCTTTGCTCTCTCCTTCTTCTCTCGCAACGCAAATCACCTTTCGCTAACCCTTCCCTCTTCTATTTTTTCTTCCTTGATTGCGTCCCCCTCTCAGACCCTCTGGTCCGCCCTCCGAGCCGTCCAATCAGCCATCAATACCCCCCGTCAACCCTTCACCACCCAACTCGCCGCTCTCTCCTCCCTCTCCCCCTCCTCCTCCTCCTCCTCTTCTTCCACCATCTCCACCGCCCTCTCCTCCATCCCCCGCTCCACCTCCTCTCAGGGAGTCGAAACCCTCCCCGACCTCACCTACTGGTTCACAACCAAAGTAGCCCCTCGAATCCGATCCGTCGCTCTCGTACCCGACTCAGCAGCAGACGCGGGTGTCCTCTCCCATCTTGCTTCTGCTATCCTCTCCCCCATTCTGTTCAGGAAGCAAGGAAACGTGGAAGGCGGGGATGTGGCTAGTGTGTTGGCGAGGGCGGAGGATAGGTTGAGTAGGAAGGATTTGGATGGGGCGGCTAGGGAGGTGAATTCGTTGAAAGGGTGGGCGGGAGTGTTGGCGGGGGATTGGTTGAAGGAGGCGAGGAAGAGGTTGGAGGTTGAGCAGGCGCTGGAGGTGAGTTTGATTCGGCTCTACTGGATTGAGGATTGGGTGAGGTGGTGAGAGGGAGAGGGGGAGGGACGCGTCGCGGAAAGAGAGGAGACGGAGAGCTGACTCGTCGCGTTTCTTCGTTCGTTTCCGTTCTCTCGCAGGTCGTCGCCACGGAGGCTACCCTCTCGTCCCTTCTCCTCGTTTAGGTCGTTGGGGTGGTCCTGTTTTGGGCGGGAGTTTAGAAGAGTAAATAGTTGTTCGTTCTTGATTTGGTAGCGGATCTCATCGAGGTTTGGTTTTAGTTCGTCGTCGACGAGAGCGAGACGAGCGCTGTTTGAGAGAGAGAGAGCACGCGAGCTTCGGAGGGAGAGAGACATGAGGACGCGCAAATCTTCGCAAGCTCTCGAGCTGGAATCGTCGCGAGGAGCTAGAAGAAAGGGGGGAGGGGAAGAGGAGCATGAAAGGGAGGACGAGGCTGTTTTCGGTCAAGATCCGTCCCCCCTCTTCGACGTCAGCCGCAGAAGCCGCAGAACCTGGTGGGGAAGCAGATTTTCTGTCGTTCTTCGAGTCGCTTTGTAGTAGGAAAGTTTTTACCCAGAGGAGGCTGTAGGAAAAAAGTGTAGATCCCCCTCTCGAAACGTCATCATCAATTCACCTCAATTTCCTGCGTTCCTCTTCCCCTTCCCCAGCCCTCTTCTCCTTCGCGGCCTTCAACCATCACACCACCTTCCTCCCCTTCCCCTCTAACAGATCCCAACCCACCTACCCACCACACCCGCTCACCCACCCCCAGCCCACTCTTATCGAGCTCTCTTCTGCGTTCACGATGAGCACTCGTCCTCAAATCAAGACGAGCCACTCCCTTCTCTTTCACGACGACCACACCCATCTCACAGCTTCCCCTCTCACAGCTCATCCTTCGTCTCAATCAGCCCTCTCCGTCTCTCCTGGTAGCAAGATCCCGGCCTTCAACGCGGATGCTTCCGAGTACTACGGTGGGAAGGAGGTTCACTCAAGGGGGAGGACTTACAGCTCAGTCAGTGAAGCATCTCTCTCGTCTCGTCTCTCGTTCCTCTTTGTTCTCGCTGGAGGGACATGGGCTGGCTGGAGGGAGAAGCAAGGGTAGGGCGAGCTCGCAGCATACACCCCCACTCATCTTCAGGGCGAGAAAGGAGAGAGGGACCTCGCAAAGAAGGGAAAGGCTCGAGCGAGATAACGAGAGCTCCCTCCTCCTTCCCGCACCATCTCCTCCCTCCTCCCCATCTCCTCTCCTTCCATGCTCTCTTCTTCATCTCTCAAACTGACCTTGAGTTTTTCGTTCTTTTCAGGCTGCTCCTCCTCGAGGTGGAGTTGGAATCAACAACGATCTCATGAACAGACAGAGGAGATTGAGTCATGGTTCGTTCACTCTCCTCCCTTCGCTCTCCTTCGCCTCCCTTCTCTCGTTCAGCCCTCCCGCGTACTCAGGCTGATATCTTCGCTCGTTCATTGGCTCGTTCGACAGACGAAATCACCAAATCTGCGCCTCGACGTTTCCTGATTGACGTGGAAGAGACGCTTAGGCTCGTGCTCGAGCAGGAGGATACGGATGGAGACTTTCAGGTCAGTCCTCGTTTCGCTCGTCTCTTCTTCGTTGCGTTTGTTCGAGAGAGAGATAAAGAAGCTCAAACTGACTCTTTCGTTGTATACAGATCTCCATCACCGACTCTGGACCCAAGGTGATGACTCTAGGAACGGCCACCTCGAACGGATACAAGTCCTTTGACGTCAGAGTCAGTGATCACTCTCTCTTTCCCTCTCCCTCTACCTCCCTCCTTTCCCTTCCCTCTCTCCCTACTAATCGCCCCTTCAAACCCTTGGACGCGTTCAGGGAACCTACATGCTCTCGAACCTCCTTCAAGAACTCGCTCTCGCCAGGGATTACGGTCGGAAACGGATCGTGCTCGACGAGGCTCGACTGACCGAGAACCCGGTCGATAGACTGAGCAGGATGATCAAGAACTCGTTCTGGAACTCGTTGACCAGGAGGATCGATGGAGATGGATTGGAGATCATCTGTGCGGATCCGAAGAATCGGTGAGTGGCCTCGTTCAGGAAGGAGGGCGAGGGGGAGGGAGGAGTTGAGCTTGGAAGGAGGAGGGAGGGAGGGCTGAGCTGAAGCTGACTCTCGTTTTGGGTTTGGGTTTGGGTTGGGCTGGTGGATAGAACGAGCAACGTCAAGCCTTTGATCTACGTTCCTTGTGGAGAGCCCGAGATGGCTGAGTACTACCGAGAAGTGTGAGTCTTTTCACCCTCTCCGTCCGAACTCATTGCCTCGCTCGTTCCCTCCCTCTCTCGAGCTCACGCCCCTCCCTTTCCTTCGCGCGTCGCAGCTCCCGTCAAAAACCCCATCTCGGCCTCCAAGTCGAGCTTCTCCCTCCCAACCCTTCCGACCCAGCCTTCGTCAAATCCCTCAACGACCGACCTGGAATCCTCGCTCTAGCCATGCGCAAGACGGTCGATCCAGCCACGGGGAAGAAGACGTTCAAGGGGATCCCGTTCGTCGTGCCTGGAGCGAGGTTCAACGAGTTGTACAACTGGGATAGTTACTTCATCTCCCTTGGACTGCTGGTGGACGGGAAGGTCGAGATGGCGAAGGGGATGGTGGAGCATTTCATCTTTGAGATTAAGCATTATGGTGAGTTTCGAGCTCGCTCGTTTGTACGTGTTCGTTCGTCGTTCTCGAGCTCGTACTGATCCACCTTTGACTCTTACTTTCTTCGATGGTTGTAGGCAAGATCCTGAATGGAAGTCGGAGCTACGTGAGTCGAACAAACGAAGGGAAGGGAAGAAGGGGAAACTGACGCGTCTTTCGTTTCATTCCGTTCGAGCAGTACCTCTGTCGCTCTCAACCTCCCTTCCTCACCGACATGGCTCTCCAAACCTACAACCAGCTCGATCGAACAGAGGACAAGGAGAACAAAGTCTGGCTCAAAGCGGCCATTCAAGCTGCCATCAAGGTTCGTCTTCTTCCCCTCTCTCCCTCTCCCTCCCTCCTCCCCTACCCTTCCTCTTCCCTTCCTGTCCCTAACCCCACCCCCCACCCCCCTCCCCCCTCCCTTCGCTCGCGCTTGCAGGAGTACCACACCGTCTGGGTCGCCGAACCACGCATGGATCCCGTCACAGGACTCTCTCGCTATCGTCCAGACGGACTCGGAATCCCTCCTGAAACGGAAGCCACCCACTTCACCCACATCCTCCAGCCGTTCGCGGAGAAGCATGGGATTTCGGTGCTCGAGTTTGCGGATGCGTACGATGCGGGAGAGTTGAAGGAGCCGGAGTTGGATGAGTACTTCATGCATGATCGGGCGGTTAGGGAGGTGAGTGCTTTTGAGTTCGAGCTTGGGTTGGGTTTGAAAGCGGTTTGGGAAGGGTGGTGGGAGGGAGGGCGGTGGGAGAGCTGGGGATGACGGGTGGGAGCTTTGGAAGGAGGAGTTGGTTGAAGGAAAGAAGGAGCCGGGGGGAGGGAAGGAGGACTTGTTGAGCTCGAGCTGACTTTCGACGCGTCTTGCTTTTGGTTTTGGTCTTCGCGCGATTCAGAGTGGACACGACACGACCTACCGATTCGAGAAGCGATGTGCCAACCTCGCTACCATCGATCTCAACTCTCTGCTTTACAAGTGAGTTCCGTCGTCCTTTCCTTGCTCTTTGCTCGTCGCGTCTCTACTCTCTCTCGTGTTGTTCCCTCGAACCCCGAACTCACCTCTCCGTCCCTCCTCTTCTCCGTCCGTCCCTTCTCCCTTCCGATAGGTACGAAATGGACATCGCCACCGCCATCCGAGACGTCTTCAACGACTCCCTCGACATGGACTCCTTCGACGACATCTTCCCTCTCTCTCCCTTCCCCATCTCCCCTGAAACCTACGCCACCCCAGTCTCCTCCTGGCCCAGATCCACCTCCAAACGTCAAACCTCTGCGGAATGGTTCGCCCGAGCAGCGTTCAGGAAGCAGCAGATCGACAAGTACCTCTGGAACGAAGGAAGCAAGCTGTACTACGACTACGATACGAGCAAGAAGAGGCAGAGCAGGTACGAGAGTGTGACGGCGTTCTGGGCCATGTGGGCGGGGTGTGCGAGTGAGGATCAGGCGGAGAAACTTGTGTACATCCAGCTTTTCCTCTTTCGTCTGGGTGGGGGTGGGTGGTGGGGGCGGGGCGGGCGGTGGAAGGGAACGAGCGAAACGGAACGAAACTAACGCGTCTTCGTTTTCGTCTTGCTCTCGAAACAGTCGATACTCGCTCTCCAAGTTCGAAGTCATCGGGGGTCTCGTTCCTGGAACCGAGGAGTCTCGAGGAAAGATCTCGCTTTCGCGGCCGAACAGGCAGTGGGGTTCGTCCCCTCCCTCCTTTCTCCCTCTCGTCTCTCGTCTCGTCTCGCCGCGTCGAACTCTCGCTGACCTAATTCGCTTTCTTTGTGGTGTTTCGCTTTTGATTTGGCGCCTTCCAGACTTCCCCTTCGCGTGGCCACCACATCAGATCATGGCCTGGGTTGGACTGGAGCGATACGGGTACGAGATCGAGGCGAGGAGGTTGGCGTACAGATGGGTTTACTTGATGACGGTCGCGTTTGTGGATTGTGAGTCTCGCGTCGAGTCCGCTTCGTCTCCTGTCTGAGAGGATCGTTGCTGACGAACGTTTCGATTTCACAGTCAACGGAGTCGTGCCGGAGAAGGTTCGTACAGAGACGGACGAGAAACGAGACGACGCGTTTGGACGACGACGAAGAAACTGACCTTCCCCTCGTTCGTTTGGTTTGTGATACAGTTCGACGCTGTTAAGCTCTCACACATGGTCGACGCCGAGTACGGAAACCAGGGAGTCGACTTTAAGTTCGTTGCGAGGGAAGGTTTCGGGTGGACGAAGTGAGTCGCGTCTCTTCGTCTCGTTCTCGTCTTGTCTTCGCGTCGAGCTGACCCATCTTCCTCTCTTTCTTTCCCCTTTCTCAGCTCGAGTTTCCAAGTCGGAGTTTCCTTCCTCAGGTACGTTCCTCTCATTCCCTTCTCTCTTTCCCGTTCGTTTCGTCCCTCAAAACTGACTCTCGTTCCCTCCACCCTCTCGTCCTCACAGCGTCGCCGAACGACGAGCCGTCTCCGCCTGCATCTCCCCCGAGGTCTTCTACGCCGGTCACACCACCGCCTCCTCCGAGTCGGTTGCTCCTCTCGTGGATCCCATCCAGGTAGCTTTGCAGGGAGTTGACTTGAACGCGTCGGGTTGAAGGTCTTCTTAATCGTTTCGTTTCGTTTTGCCGCTTTCTCTCTCCATGCGAGAGTCTTCTCTCTCCCTTTCTTCTTTCTTGAAGTTCTATGCTCTCTTGCTTATTTCTTTCTTCTTCCCTCCACCGGCTTCGTTCTCTCCTTCTCCTGTACATCCTATCTCGCTCCCATCACCGCTCGTCTCATCCTTCTCCCTCCATCTGGTTTTAGACAGTCTTCCCTCGCTCCATCCCTTCTTCTTTCTTTGCTTTTCCCTCCCCTCACCCGCTTCCCGAAACAACTTATGTAACAAGTATCTTGATCCGTCGCTTTTTCTTGCTTGAACGGAGGCAAACTCGCGAGCTCTCGAAATCGTTGAGCTCAGCTGAACTCCTTCTCCTTCCCCTCCCATCCACGATGTCCGTCCCCATCACCGTCTCGCCCGTCTCAGCCTCAAGCTCTTCGCCTCCTCTCAGTAGGAAGTCACCTCCCAAGCCGACTGCTACGACTCTCAAGTTTCAGTACTCTCCTTCGAGGGATGGGAAGGATCGCAATCTGCTCATCCTCTTTCACGGACTTGGTGAGCTCGACCTTCTCCTCCTTCTTTCGCCCATCCTTCCCTCCGCTGACTCGACCTTTTGGCTTCTGTTGGGGTCCAGGGGATACGAGTCAACCCTTCTTCGACCTAGGCAAGAAACTCAACCTCCCTGAAACTGCTATCATGGCTGTTCAAGCTCCTTTGCAGTTCGTTTCCTCCCTCCCTCCCTCCCTCTTATCCCTTTCCTCTCCTCCCTTTCCCCAAACTGACTTCCCACCCCTTCTCTCCTCCAGAATCCCCCTCCTAGACGAACCCTCCTTCATGTTCTACCCCTCCTTCACCATCCCAGACTTCACTCCCATCCTCAACCCCAACCCCTCCTCCGTCCTCACCCTCCTCTCGTCCCTCCTCACCCACCTCACCTCTCCAGCATGCGGGTCCTGGCCCCTCTCGTCCATCCATCTCTTCGGATTCGGTCAAGGAGGATCTGTAGCAGCCGAACTAGCTCTCCTTTCGTCCTCCAAACCATCTTCGCTCTCCTCAGACGCGGGAGCGACTCGACTAGGCTCCCTCGTAACCGTCTCAGGTCCTTTACTCTCCCTCCCTACCCCCCCACAAGGCAAGGAAAACCAAACGCCCGTCCTCGCACTGCATAGGAGCGGGGAAGCGTACTCAAAGACCGATTTGGGAGCGTTCGGGAAGGGGTTCCGGGAGGTGAAGGAAGTGAGGTTTGTCGGGGGGCAGCAGGGGATGGTGAAGGGAGAGGGAGAGTGGAGGGTTGTGATGAAGTTTTGGAGTGAGCATTTGGAGAGGGAGAGCAAGATGGGTGGGGGAGGGGAGATGTATGAGGTGTTGGAGGGGGGACCGAAGATGGGATGATTGAGTTGAGTTGATAGTTTGGGAGATGGTCGAGCGCGACGCGAGGAAAGAGAGAGAGACAGAGAGACAGAGAGAGAAGGATAAGCAAGAATTTGGAATGTCTTTACATTGAGGTGCGGGAGCTGAAATTTTAGGCTCAAGCAGACGATCGACGAGAAGAGGGCCTTTCTCGTTCTCGCTGTCGCTCGACTTGACAACGCGACTCGCGAGCGAAGCGACGACCACGGCTTGAGAAGATGTTGGGATTGAGGGAAGCCTCATGTTGAAATCGGGAGAATATTCTTCGAGGAGCTATCCACCCTTTTTTTTTACGGATGCCCAGCCAAACAGCTGAGACCGTCGGGGCGGAAGAGGAAGCAGGAGGAGGTTCGTGCGAGCTCGAGCTCGAGCTCAAAAAGTCGACGGTCCTTCCTCCTTCTTCCCTCTCAGCCCTCACCTTCGTCCCAGCCTCACCTTCCCCTTCTCTACCCTTTCCGACTAGCTCAGCGACCTCGCTATGCTTCTCTCGACTTCATCGCTTGGGAGGACTTTCGCTCGACTCGCAGGAAGGACAACGAGGATCGGACACCTCCTTCGATTCAAGTCGAGCTCAGCTCTCAGTCGACACGATCTCCTCTACCCTTCTCCGGAGAATTCGCCTTGGATATCACCATCCAAGTTGACTCCTGTAAGCAGGTAATATAGTCGCGAACTTGAGATGAACTCAAGGAGGCTGACTCTTCTCCTTGTTTCGCTGTTGAAAGTCGACTCCCCCTTCGTCTCTCCCTTCCAAAACCACGTCGACGCCCTCCTCCTCCCCCCTCTCTTCTACCCAACGGCCGCTTTCACGTCATTCCCAGTCCGAATTCAGTTCGAAGAAGCCCCTTCCTCCTCGAAGCCGTCACCCTCCTTCCAAACAAATCTCTGGCGTTCGCGTCAACTCCTCCTCCCTCCTCTCCCTCCTTCGCGACCTCGCCCAAAACCCAGGTTCACCTCCCACGCCTTCAGCAGATCTGGTCGCTCTCTTCGCTGGGAAAGGATCGTTAGTGGTGACGGGTACGAAGGAGGAGGTCGAGGAAATTGCTAGGAGGTTGACGGAGGCGGCGAGCAGCTTGGAAGGTGGGGTTGACGTCGTGAGTTGGATACTTCGCGTCACGGAGGACGGTCTACGAGACAAGAGAGTCGGGACGTTGGTATATTCGGTCATCAACGCTCTTCTCTTCCACCTTGGATCCTTTCGACCTCGACCACCTCCGGATCTCCTCCTTCAATTCCTCCTCGCCAACCAGGCCCGAACACGTCTCACCTTTGGTCCCAACCAGAACCCTCTTGTCAAACTCCTTGAGGTCTACGCTCGTCTCTACACTCAAGATCGACGTCGACTCGACCCCTCAGCAGCAGCGCCCCCTCCCAACGTCCTCGCCGAGCTGGAATCCCTTCGTCTTCAACACCTCGACGCCGTTCGAGCGATCCATCAGGCGATGAAGGAGGTCGATGAGGACGTCTTCACCGTTCGGAGCTACACTTCGCTGATGGAGGCATACGAAAAGGGAAAGTCATTTGAGGAAGCGGAGGAGTTTTGGATGCTGATGAGGTCGGAGGGAGGAGTGGGGATCGATCAGAGAGTGGTTTCGGTGGTGAGTCTTTCGTCTTTCCCTCGTTGACGCGTCTTCTTTTCTTCGACGCAGAACACCTGACTCTGCAATCATCCCTTTCGATCCAGTACTTCGACGCTTGTGGATTCAGGTGAGTTGAGAGCGGTGTTTGTGGCTCAGACGCGCGAAAAAGCAAGGAAGCCTACTTTTTTGACGCGTCGCTTTTTTTTCTTCGTCTCCAGTGGATCCCTCCCTCGAGCTCTCGCGACATGGGAGGACCTTCAATCGAGCGGATTCAAACTCGATGAGAACAACTACTACGCCTATCAAGAATGCCTCACTCGATGCGGAGCCTGGGACGAACTCCTCGTTTTCCTCAGCGAACAACAAGCTCAACACCTCATTGACTCCACGACCAATCCTCCCCTCACCGCTCCTTGATTGGCAGCAGCCATCAAGCTGGCGAACCGGATGGTCTACCAACCCCGCCATCGAAGTCTTCGTCAGGTTGACAGGGAGGATTACAAGCGTTTGGAGGCGAAGATGAAGGCTTTGGTTCCGAGGGAGACGTGGAAGGAGGTGATCACGATCTTGAGGGCAAGGAGCTGGCACGCGGTAGGCGGAGGTGTCAAGATTGGGAATGGAAGAAGGCCAGATCGAGAGAGTGAGTATCGTTTCTTAGCTTTCTCTGCACGATCGACGCTTCAAGCGGTTCGCTTCCCGTTTCGTCTTTTCTCCTTTCCTTCCCTCCCTCAGGATTTCAGTAGGAACCTTTGTCGAGCGAGCATCGGGCGCGAAACAACTTCTGCCTTCTTCGAGTGAGTGCCTCGACGTGTTCTCCTTTTCCTTCCTTAACCTTCGCCTCATCCAACCTCTCATCCCTTTCGTCAGACCGTCGTCGGACCCAACTCAACTCGAAGTCCAACTCACTCTCACCACCCTCGCTCCCGACCCCCCACTCATCAACCTCACGTCTCCCATCTCAAACCAAAGAGTTCAATCACCTAGCTCTCACCGAAAGTGAGCTTCTCCGGTCTCTCGCCGTCATCTTTTGCTCGTCGCGCGAGTTTGTTTCTGACGCGTCTTTCCTCCCACTCCGCCTCGTCTCGTCCAGCTGTGTGCCTTCCTTTCTCTTCGCAAGATCTAAAAGCTTGAAAGTCTCGCTTGGTAAATTTTTTCGTCAAGCGATTTAGGTTCGTTCCTTCATTCATTCGTTCTTGTCCTCGCGTCGCCCTTCTCCTCGTCGACGCGAGTCGAAGCTCACCAACTTCCATCGCCTTCCTCTTTGTTCGCTTTCTCAGGACCTTCGGATGCCCACTTTTCAGCTCACCCTCGACGCTCCCACTTGAGTAGCAGATAGTCTACAGGAACTGGACAGGCGGAAGGGATTTCGGAGGAGAGACGCGTGGCACCCCTCTTGACAGCTCGGTCCTTTCTTAGCAGAAGGATGGGAGGAACGAGTGTGTCACAACGAGCTGTAGATAGGATAGAAATTGCTGTTCGGTGATAGATAAGTAGATATGCAGTGGAACGAGCGACGTGAGAAAGAAAGAGCAAGAAGTATAATCAAAACGCAACAGCCGACCACGGTTGGGGACGATCCAGTCTCGCGTTCGCCTCGGAACGAGCACAGGTTCCTCCAAAATCCTGGACGGGGAGTTGAGTGGTATGATTGATCTGTGAGAGCGAGAACGAGAGAGCCGAGTGAGTACGTTCAAGAGAAAGGGAAGACGAGCTCGTCGACGCGACGAGGAGCGGAACGAACGTACGAACGCGAGCGAGGTTGGTGCTGGAGACGTGGCCGAAGAACGGATAGGCGGTTTCAGTCGAGAGGCCCCGAGTGTATGGCTGTCAAGCTAGATCAGGGACTCTGGGGGACTAGGGGAGAAGAAGGGAGCGTCAGCGACGAGCGAGCGCCTGCGAGCGAGAGACCGACGATCGACGAAACCGAGGTTGAGAGAACGAGTGCACTCACGTCCGACAATGAGGACGGCTACGATATTGGGTGGTGTACCGGATGAGGGAGGATCGTCGAGTGAGAGAGGTTCGAGGAGGGGAGGAGCTGGGCCCGAGTGGGCTTCAAAGTGGGGGGAGTCGGATCAGCAGATGGTCGAACGCGAAAGGGAGGAAGAGATGGTTCTACTCACTCGAAGCTGGAGAAGAGGTGGAACATACCCGAGATTCTCTGGGAGTGAGAGAGGAGGCGAACGAAGAAAGGACAAAACGACGAGCAAAGGCGGTAAGAGGATCGATCGTGCAGAGGAAGGTGCGATAAGATACTCACTCTCTCGATCAGGTCTCCTTCCGTTACCCGTCTTTGGACTCGTAGGTATGAATATCCGGCCCTTCGTGTCCAAAATCCTCTCCACCTCCTCCCACGTCTTCCTCGGAACCAAAGCCTCAATCTTCGCCTTCAAACGCTTGTACTCCTCCCTGTCGACCTCCCGAAGACTCCGATGGCGAGGATGCACGACGATCTGACTGGCTAGCTTGATGGTTGCTGCCAATCCGGGAGCGGTGAGGGGAGAAATGACGGTGGGGTCGACGAGGTGTTGAGCTTGTCGTTCGCCGAGATGGGCGAGGAGTTCCTCCCACGCTCCGCATCTGTCGAGGCATTCGACGTAAGCTTGGTGGTTGTTTTCATTGAGATCGAATTCACTGGTGCGAAGGTCGTCCCACGTCGCGAGAGCTCGAGGGAGGGATCCACTGAAAGGAAAGCAAGGAATGCGACGCGTCCAAGAGGCTTGATTCCTCCTTCGCTTCGTGTGAGCGACGGACTTGGCTCCCAACTCACCTGAATCCGCACGCATCGAAGTACTGAATTGAACAGGACAATTGAAGAGTCAGTGTTCTGTGTTGAGATACAGAGGACAGGTCGACGAGGGAAAGACGAAAGACTCACCACCGAGACCGCTCTCTGATCGATCCCCACTCCTCCTTCCGACTTCATCAACCTCCAGATGTCCTCCACATTATCGAACGACTTTCCCTTGTCGTATGCCTCCATCAGTGACGTGTAAGTCCGAACGGTGAAGACGTCCTTGTCGACCTCCTTCAGGGCCTGATGGATCGCACAAACGGCGTCGAGGTGTTGAAAACGAAGGGATTCCAGCTCGGCGAGGACGTTGGGAGGGGGCGCCCCTGCTGAGGGGTCGAGTCGACGTCGATCTTGGGTGTATAGACGAGAGTAGATCTCGAGAAGTTTGGTGAGAGGGCTGTGGAACGGGTCGTAGAAGGAGAGACGAAGTCGAGGTTGGTTGGCGAGGAGGAATTGGAGCAGGGGATCCGGTTGTGGTCGCGGGCGGAGTCGCCGAAGAACCTCGTTGAGATGGTGGACTGTTTCACAGAAGAGAACTTTGACTCCCTTGTCTCGTCGACCGTCCTCCGTGACGCGAAGAATCCAACTCGCGACCTCGACGCCTCCCTCCAAACTGCTCGTCCCCTCCATCAACCTCCGCGCCAGTTCCTCCACCTCTTCCTTCGTCCCAGTCACCTCCAGCGAGCCCTTGTTGGGTACCAGAGATGCGAGATCGGGGGGAGGCGACGAGGCGTTCCCGTCGCGGTCGCGAAGGAGGGAGAGGAGAGAGGAAGTCGTTACTACTCGTGCGAGCAGGTGTTCGTTTGGGAGGAGGTTGTGGTTTGCGAGGAGGGGGAGCGTTCTTCAGGCTAGGTTTAGGCTGGGGTATTCGGGGACGCGAGCGTTGGGTAGAGTGGGGGGAGGAGGAGGAGGGCGTCGACGCGGTTTTGGAAGGGAGGAGGGGAGGAGGAGTGAACTTTCAACGGCGAACCAAGGAGAAAAAGTCAGCTTCCTTGCGGGTATCTCAAGCTCAAGACCAAGGGACCTGCTTACAGGGGTTGATCTGCGTGATGAGAGGCTCCGGAGAAGGGAAGAGGAGACCGGCCGGCTGGGAGGTGAGCTCGAGTTGAATCGAAGGAGAGGTCTCCGATCCTCGTCCTTCGTATGACTCCAGCTGGAATGTTCCCTAACGAGCGGGCGGCGAGGATCATGGGAGGGAGGAGGAGACCACCGAGTGGGAGTGCAGGTGAGTGATACGCTGGGCTGGTTGGGGACGAGGCGAGGGGGTCGTGGTTGAAAGAGAAGGAGGAGATGGTGAAGACAGAGGTGAGCTTCGTTCGAGTTTCGTTCAGCCCCTTGTCCTTTTTCGATGGCAGATCCTGATTGAATCTCGACATTCTTTCCTACCCTTTTTGAGAGAAATGTGAAGATTTTCATCTTCTCTTTCGATCTCTCAGCGAAACTTTTGTTGTTGTTGTTTACGGTTGTTGTGAAAATTAAGGCTTTGTCGATCTCCCCACTTTCCAGAAGCGATCTCCCTCCTCGAGCTTCCCTCTCCCTAAACCGCCAGCTCGTTCTTCGCAGGGAACCCATCTCTCTCTCTCTCGTACAGCCCCCATCCACCCAAGCCATCATCGACCTCATCACCTCCTCCCTCCTTCCCCTCCCCCTGCCTTGATGGCTTCCCTCCATCTCGCCAACGTTCAAGAGGAGCCTTCCTCCTCGAGCTCTGCTGGTCCTCCTCCTCAGTGGGCTTCGTTGGTCTCGTCCGATGGGTCGCCTCTTCACACTCCAAGTCTAGGAGGAACCGTTCATCACGGTCAAGAGTGAGTACAGCTTTCGTCTTCGTTTTCGAGATTTCGAGCTTGGACCCTCTCTCGGTGAGACGGAGTCAAACGAAACAGAGAGAGCACGGAGGGAAGGCAGAGTGGGCCTCGAAGGGGGAGGGAGGAAGGAGAGGGGACGAGGGAAGGCTCTTACAGGGAGTTGAATCCCTATCAACCAGCTCCTCCCTCTCTTCTTCTTTAAGCCGAAGATCTCACTCTTGCTCTAGAGATGGCCGAAGTTCGCACTTCTACCCAGTACGAGGACGGCCACGAAGCTCCTCCCTTCAGCACGTTCGACGTCGCACCTCCTCCTCCTCCTCCCTCCTCTGCTCCTCCTCCCTCCTCCTCCTCCCGTCCTTCTCCCTCTCGATCTCGCTCTTTTCAAGCGTTCGGAGGACAAGCGAGAGAGCACACCAAGCTCTCTTCGTTCATCACCAAACTCAAACCCAAGCTCTCGCTTCAGTTCAGAGCTGACTCCCTTCGTCCTCCTCGCTCCTACGACTCCTCCCCTTCCCCTACTCCCTCCTCCTCCAACTACTCGCCTTACTCAACTCCTTACGACCCTTCCTCACCTTCCAACGCTACTTCTAATCGAAATCGATCCCCTTACGGCAACTCTACTACCACCTCTCCTCCTCCTCCTCCTCCTCCTGTACCTCGGAAATCCAACTCTCGTCCTCTCTCCTGGTCACCCGCTACACTCCTCGCCTCCTCCTCCTCTCCCTCCTCCTCTCCCTCGCCTCTCCCTCCTCTTCCGTCTCCTTCTATGGACGACGATGGAATCAGATACGACATGCCGATATCACCCAGAGCGAGAGCGGCCATCCAGGACGACGAGGACGATTCCCCAGACAAGAGGAGGGAGTTCAGGGAGAGGGAGATCAGTAGAGAGAGAGCTTCAAACGAGAACGGATACGAGGAGAGGTTAGTCCCTCCCATGCTCTCTCTGTATATCTACACTCTTCGAGGATAGGTCTTGTATCGAAGGAGCGACTCCCAAAGCAGCAACAGAACCGCGGCCGAGCTGACTCTCCCCATCTCCCTCTGCCTCCCTCGCTCCTCCCCTTTCATCGTTGTTGTCCTTCGTCACTCCTAAGATACGTTCCTTCACCTCAACCTCAATCATCCTCCCAACCACCTCCCTCTCCACGTTCCTCCACCTCTCGTCGTCCACCCTCTCCAGGTCCCTCGGCTTCCATGACCTCCTCCCCTCAACCGTCCTCTTCTCGAAACGGCTCAAACTCAGGGACCTCGCGGAGACCTCAGAGACAGGTCGGAGACTACCTGCTTGGGAAAACCCTAGGAGCTGGAAGCATGGGGAAGGTCAAGCTCGGGACTCACATTCACACTTCGGCTAAGGTGAGTTCATTCGTTCTTCTTCTCTGTTTGTTCGAGGAGGGAAGGAGCAGGTCCAACAGGAGGAGTGCGAGCTCGTTCATCCTAGTTCCCTTCTTCTGACGCGCGCTCCTTCCCTCCCTCCCTCGTTCCATCTCCCTCGCCGTTCAGGTCGCCATCAAAATCATCCCTCGAAACCCACCTCACCTCCATCGGAACCCTCCTCCTCCCTCAGGTCTCGGTCCAGACGGAGCTCCCTTGCCTCCTCCTCCTCCTCCCACCGCTTCCTTCATCGCCAGAGCCATCGCCAAGGAAGCTTCCAAAGAAGTTCGAACCATTCGAGAAGCAGCTATCGTCCTCCTCCTGCATCATCCTCACATATGTGGGATGACGGAGATGATGATCCACACGAATCACTACTACATGGTCTTCGAATACGTCTCTGGAGGTCAGATGCTCGACTACATCATCAGCCATGGGAGGTTGAGGGAGCGGGCGGCGAGGAAGTTCTCGAGGCAGATTGGGAGTGCGTTGGAGTACTGTCACAGGAATTCGATCGTTCATCGAGGTGAGTCCTGCCAGAAATGCGAGGCGAGGCGAAGGAGGGGAGTCGTCGAACGAGGAGTCGAGCTGATCGTTCCATTCCTCCCTTCCTCCCCGTCTCTTCACCCTCTTCTCCACCTTCTCACTCCGCCCTCTCACACTCTACTCTCCCGCCCTGTCGCTCTCCCCACTCCCTCATCTCGCAGATCTCAAGATCGAGAACATCCTCATCTCCAACACGGGAAACATCAAGATCATCGACTTCGGACTCTCCAACCTCTTCTCCCCTTACTCCCAACTCTCCACCTTCTGCGGTTCCCTCTACTTTGCCGCTCCCGAACTCCTCAACGCTAGACTCTACACCGGTCCCGAAGTCGACGTCTGGAGTTTCGGAATCGTCCTCTACGTCCTCGTCTGTGGAAAGGTCCCCTTCGACGATCAGAGCATGCCAGCCTTGCACGCGAAGATTAAACGAGGAGTCGTCGAGTACCCGAACTGGCTCAGTGCTGGTGAGTTTACTTCCTTCATGAACGGTCAGAGTATACGAGCCCTTGGAGGAGAGACGGTGGCTGACGTGACTTCGCTCTCGTTCCGTTTCCTTCTCGTCTCGCAGAGTGCAAAGCTCTTCTCATGAGGATGCTCGTCACAACGCCTCAGTACCGAGCTCCTCTCCCCGAGGTCATGGCTCATCCCTGGATGACGAAGGGATTCGACGGAGCTCCCGACGCTCATCTCGTTCAACGGGAACCTCTTCGACTGGACGAGCTCGACGGCAAGGTCATCGAAGGCATGACGGGATTCGAGTTTGGAACCAAGGAGGACATCGAGACGCGGTTGAGGGAGGTCCTCGAGAGCGACAACTACCGCTCAGCTCTCTCGGATTGGGAGGCTCGTCGAGACGGAGTGCGAGGATCGAGGAGCGCTTGGAAGGGAACCGTCGGAACGACCGCCAGCAGCACGAGCTTAGGAGGTCTCAGCACCCTCTCGGACAGCAACTTCTCGGAAACCTCAGGGTCGTCGCCGTCGAAGAAGTCGTCGAAACGGTTCTCCGGATTCGACTTCTACCGGAAGAAGCTCTTCTCGTCGTCGCCCAAGGAGGAGAAGTCGCACGCTCACTCCCTCGCTGGATCGAACGGTCACAACTCGCACGTCCAGAGCCATACGGGACTCGGATCTCAGCAGCTCGAGGTCGTCAAGGAGCCACTCGATCCTACAAGAGGATTCCATCCTCTCATTTCGATCTACTACCTCGTTCGAGAGAAGATGGAGAGGGAGCGCGTCTACGGTCCAGGTCACTTCGCGTCGTCGGAACTCTCGGTCATCCCAACGTCGGCGGACATCTACGCTCAACAGCCTGCCTCCCTCAATGGTCGAGCTTCCCCAGCAGCAGCGATCAACGCTCTCAACTCCCGAGCTCCCGTCCCAGACTACTCGATGCCTCTCCCTCGTCTCCCAGCTCCAGCATCCTCCGTCGCGTCCCAATCGAGTCGGGCACCAGGTCCAGCCGTCGAGCTCCCCAGTCGAACAGCAGCAGTGCCTCGAACCCGAGCAGGAATCGACGAACCAGGACTCGGAGAGCCAACCACTCCCGTCATGCAGCATCCCAGCGCAGACGAGGCGACCTCTCGACTTCTCTCGACTCCATCCTCGCCCGTCCCAGGAGCGACGATGCCTCGATCTCCCCAGGCCGCTACCCATCGTCGGAGTCACTCCCTCTCTCAAAACCCTACGAGACCCCTCTCGGAAGCCATCCCCATCCCTCAATCCGCCTCGGCAGCTCAGTCGATGTTCCCTCGAGCGTCCGTCGAACACCCCACAGCTCGACAGGTCCAAGCCAGCTTCTCCCCTCCCCCTCGCGAAAGCAACAACCTCCCCGCTCTCCCTCCCATCGAAGACGACGAGAACCAGGACTTCGCTCCTCCCAGACGGACCGGCGAGTTCGACAAGCCAGCTCAGGCTACTCCTCTGTCCTCCTCGCCGTCAGGATCGACGTTCGCGAGACGGTTCAGCTCGATCCTCTCCATCTCGAAGGCAGGAGGAGGAGGAGACGACGCGGCCAAGAAGATCAACAAACGGCAGAGTCTTACCCTTCCTCGGTCGTTCTCTCGTCCAGCCACGGACGACACGGAGAAGCCGCTCGCTTCGATAGCAGGCGAGACGGAGGATCTCGCTCCTCCCTCCGCTCTCCTAGCTTCGCAGTCGGCTCCCATGCCTGGAGCAGCTTTCCACAAGCGAGCAGCTACCGTTCTCGAGCCTGGACCCAACGGACGAAGGAACCACGAGCGACGGACCTCGATCGGAGGATCGATCTCGAGGAGCGCGACGACGGCTTCGAACTCGAATCGAAGGGCCTCGGGTCAGCAGAGACCTAGTTCGGTGGTTGGTTCGGTGAATGGACCTGGTGGAGGTGGGACTGGGGGAGCCGCTGCTGGAGAGTGGGGAGGATTGGATACTGCTGATGAGAAGGAGGAGGATAGGAACCGAGGGAAGGAGGAGCAGGCTGCTCCTGAGGAGTTCAAGCCTCTTTACGCGAAGGGGTTGTTCAGGTTCGTTCTCGTCGCTTTCTCTTCTTCTCGTCCTATCGTGGAGCGAACGCTGACTCTCTCTTCCCTCTTCTCTCTCTCACAGCGTCGCCACCACCTCGACGAAATCAGCAGCAGCTCTCTCGGAGGACATCAAACGCGTCCTCGACCGTTTCGGGATCCAGTACCGTCAAGTCAAGGGAGGCTTCGAATGCGTTCACACCCCTTCCATCGACCTCTCTTCCGTCGCTGCTCCTCCGAAAACCTCCTCGTCACCGATGGACGCGACAGGATCGATTCGTCGGAAACCCAGTCTCAAGAGGAAGACCTCGAAGGGACTGCTCGGAATCGTCACCTCGTCCTCGAAGGACAAAGGTCTCGTCGCTTCCACCTCTCCTACCTCCCAACTACCTCCTCTCCCTCCTACTCCCATGGTTGCTCCTCTTCCTCCTCCTCCCATCGGAAGCGACACCTCAGGCGACTCCTCGTTCGTCACCGTCCCAACAGCAGCGAACGCCAACCTCGACGACTCCGCCGGAGCAGGACCTTCGACCAACACTCCCGGAGCTTCGACGAACGGATTCCCAACAGAGTCTGGATCGGCTTCGACAGCTGTGGCCAAGACGATCGTGGATCCTCTCTCCCCTCCCGTTTCGCCGAGACCCGTCAGGCAGGAGACAGCTCCGTTGCCCAAGACGCCTGTTCCTTCGTCGACGCCGGTGGGAGGAGTGAGCGGTGGAGAGGAGGATGGAGCGAACGGGTGGATGTTTGGTGGGAGTAGTGGAGCTGGGAATGGAGGTGGGATGAGCGAGATGGTGGTGAGGTTTGAGATCAATGTGATCAAGGTGAGTCGCTTTCGCGTCCTCTTCCTCCCTCGCTTCGTTGCTCGTTTCTGACTCTTTCCATCCGTTATTCGCTGGTCGATCGCAGGTCCCCTGGCTTCCACTCCACGGTATCCAGTTCCGCCGAGCAGGAGGGAACGGTTGGGCGTACCAGCAACTCGCGAAGAGCATCCTTCAGGCTCTCAAGCTTTAGCTTTGTCCTCTCCTCCCTTTCCCCTTCGTCCTCGGCTCGGCCCACTCCCCCATCCATTTCACACCTTCATCTCCTTCCTTTCATACCTCTTCCAGTTCTTCGTTTCCCACCTTCTCTCCCGTTCACGCTTTTCACGCCCTCCTCTCGTTCGTTCTTTCCTCCTGCTCGTCTTCTTTCGCCTTCGCATCTTCGTTTCATGGAACACTCTCCTCTCTTCTCTCTTCTTTGCTCTCATGGTCCCTTTCGTTACACAACACAGCACCCGTTTCATTTCGTTTCGTTTCGTTTCTCGTGCACGCGTCCTTCTCTCTCTTCTCCCTTTCTTACCCACTACGTTACGTTTGACAATCATCACCCACACCCACCCAGTACAATCTTCTCGAAAAACCAAGGATACCATGAGTCTCGTAAGGCTTGCTTCCTTCTTTTCGGACGTCGTGAGAGGGGAAAGAAGGGGGAGGAAAGAGGGAGCGAGGAGGGGAGACGCGTCGAACGAACGAACGGCTGACTTCTCGTCTCGTTTCGGGGCAGGTTCCAACGACAACAAGGTGGGATGTGTGTACGACAGTTTCTACGAGGATGAAAAATGACTGGGTGTTACGACTGGTTCCAGTGGACTACGATGAAAGACAGCAAGACAGCTAGATAATCTACTTGAGAAGGACGAACGCGCGTCGACGATCCAGTCTCGCCACCGTCTCGAACAAGCACAGGTTCCTCGAAGATCCTGGACGGGGAGGTGAATAGTGTGATTGATCTGGAAGAGCGAGAGCGAGAAAGCCGAGTGAGTACGTTCGAGAGAAAGGGGAAAGGGAAGACGAGCACGTCGACGCGACGAGGAGCAGAACGAACGTACGAACCCGAGCGAGGTTGGTGCGGAAGACGTGGCCGAAGAACGGATAGGCGGTTTCAGTTGAGAAGCCCCAAGTGTATGGCGGTCAGGCTAGGTGGGTGACTCTGAGGGATTGGGGGAGAAGAGGGAAGCGTTGGCAACGAGTACGGAACACGAGCGAGCGAGCGAGCGACAAAAAGGAGAAGAGAAAGAGGGTGCTCACGACCGACCACACGAACGACTGGACCGATGTGTGCCCTACCGAGCGAGGAGACAGTGGCAGGTGCGAGATGCTCGAGGAGGAGGAGGAGAAGAAGCTGAAGTCCAGTCGAGTTGGGGTTTAATTGGTGGGAGGGGTAGTCTGATCAGCGCGCTGGGACAGCGAGAAAAGAGGATTTGTACGCCACGAGCGATAGATGAGGAGGACGTCTACTCACGAGGAGCCGAAACGAAGATCAATCGCAGCTCTCCACCTCGCTTACACTATCTCACTCAAGTTCTGAGAGAAAGAAAGAAAGAAAGAAAGAAAGAAAGGGAGACGCGACCGTCAGCACGTTTGCTAGACTGTCGAGCACTTAAGAGAGTCAGAGAGAGCCCACGAACTCACTAGCACGATCCGCCCTCCTTCCAGCCCCAATCTTCGTCATAATCCGAGTATCCCATCTCCCCTTCGTATCGCCCAATCTCTGCGCCTCGTCCCAGATCTCCTTCGAAACGACCTCCTCCTCCTTGCCTTCAGGCGACCAAGCTCCTTCCGATCGACCTGTCGCAGACTCTGATGACGGGGATACATGACGAGCTTATGTGCTAATGCGATCAGACGTGCCAGCGAACCAGGGTGGAGGGAGGGAGCCGACGATGGGTCAACGAGGTGTCGAGCTTGTTGTTCGCTGAGAAAGACGAGGAGTTCGTCCCAGGCTCCGCATCGGTTGAGGCACTCGATATAGGCTTCGTACTGGTTCTCATTAAGCGCGAATCCACTTGTTTGAAGGTCCTTCCATGTCGCGAGAGCTCGAGGGAGGGATCCACTGTAGACGGAGACCAAAAAGCGACACGTCAAAACAGTGGTCTCCCTTGCTTCTTCGCACTTCCGAGCGACGACCTCCGCTCTCTGCTCACCTGAATCCACAAGCGTCGAAGTACTGTATCGAAGAGGACGGTGAAAGAGTCAACGTCCTTCGTCGAAGAAAAGAGGACGCGTCGACGAGGGAAAAACGAAAGACTCACCACCGAAACAGATCTTTGGTTGATCCCCACTCCTCCCTCTGACCTCATCAGCCCCCAGACCTCCTGTACGTCCACGAATGACTTCCCCTTGTCGTATGCCTCCATCAGTGAAGTGTAACTCCGAACGGTGAAGACGTCCTTGTCGACCTCCTTCATGGCCTGGTGGATCGCTCGAACGGCGGCGAGATGTTGAAGACGAAGCGTTTCCAGCTCGGCGAGGACGTCGGGAGGGGGTGCTGCTGCTGATGGGTCGAGTTGGCGTCGATCTTGGGTGTAGAGACGAGCGTAGACCTCGAGAAGGCCGACGAGAGGGTTCTTGGATCGGCAGAGGGAGAGTTGAAGTCGAGCCTGGTTGGCGAGGAGGAGTTGAAGAAAGAGATCCGGATGTGGTCGCGGGCGGAGTCGCCGAAGAACCTCGTTGAGATGGTGGACTGTTTCACAGAAGAGAACTTTGACTCCCTTGTCTCGTCGACCGTCCTCCGTGACGCGAAGAATCCAACTCGCGACCTCGACGCCTCCCTCCAAACTGCTCGTCCCCTCCATCAACCTCCGCGCCAGTTCCTCCACCTCTTCCTTCGTACCAGTCACCTCCAGCGAGCTCTTGTTGGGGACCAGAAATGCGAGATCGGGGGGAGGCGACGAGGCGTTCCCGTCGCGGTCGCGAAGGAGGGAGAGGAGAGAGGAAGTCGTTACTACTCGGGTGCGAGCAGGTGTTCGTTTGGGAGGAGGTTGTGGTTTGCGAGGAGGGGGAGCGTTCTTCAGGCTAGGTTTAGGCTGGGGTATTCGGGGACGCGAGCGTTGGGTAGAGTGGGGGGAGGAGGAGGAGGGCGTCGACGCGGTTTTGGAAGGGAGGAGGGGAGGAGGAGTGAACTTTCAACAGCGAAACAAGGGAGGAAAAGTCAGCTTTCTCGCGTGTGTCTCAGGCTCAAGACCACGGAAGCTTCTTACAGGGGTCAATCTTGGTGATGACAACCATGGCGAGTTCTCCGGAGAAGGGTAGAGGAGATCGTGTCGGCTGGGAGGTGAGCTCGAGTTGAATCGAAGGAGGTCTCCGATCCTCGTCGTCCTTCCTGCGAGTCGAGCGAGAGCCCTCCCAACCGATGAAGTCGAGAGAAGCATAAGCGAGGTCGCCGAGCCAGACGGAGGGGCTAGAGAAAGGGGAAGGAGAGGCTGGGACGAGGGCGAGGGATGGGAGGGAAGAAGAGGGAGGAAGGACCGTCGACTTTTTGAGCTCGAGCTCGCACGAACCTCCTCCGCCTCCTCGTCCTTTCCTTCCCTCCTCCGCCGTCGCGCCGTCTCCCGGAGCACGACTTTTTCCATCTCTCCGGAACATATTCGGAAAAGCAAGAAGGAGGAAGGATTCAATCTGCTCTTTTGAGCTCGAGCTCGCGCGAACTTTCCTCCTCGTCCCTTTGCGTTGAAGACGACGCGTCGGTTTTTTTGCACCTCATCATCTTCTTCCTCACTCACGACGATACTTCTCTGCCACTCAAGAGGGACGTTCGTTCCTCTTCGTCCACTTGGAGTTCTCCTCGCGGTCGAACACCCTCTCGAGACTCCTTCTCCTTCTTCAACACGTCCAGCCCTCGTCGTCTCCGTTCCTTCGTCTTCCCGCTCTCCACTCTCTTCTTCTTCTCTTCTCAACCTCTCACCCATCTCCTCCCCTCAACCTCAGATAAAGGAACGTGGGTAGATACTCCTTCGTCGTCATAACAGAAAATCGTTTTGAGAATCGAAGCGACGAACGAACGAAGGGCAAGCAAAAAAAGGGGAACGAACGATGCAAAACAGAGGGAACGGCGATCAACACCGGAGGGGAGAGAGCGTGCGCGTGCGAGGGTTTTCTGTGCAAGTGGAGGATGAAGAGAGAAGAGTGTAAAGGACAAAAGAACTGCAGCTAAACAAAGGAGCGAATCACGAGAGGGGTGGTGTGTCCATGGTTCTTTCGGGGTGCTTCTAGAGAGAGTGGAGAGCAAGAGAGAATAAAAAAAAGGGAGCTAAACGTGGATGGAGTGCAAGGAGAGGAGAGAGAGAAAATGCGAAGAGGAAGCAGAAGGACGACGCGTGTTCAGGCTTAAGCGAGGGAGAAGACTCCAAGGGCGAGGGCTCCGAGTCCGACGAGGGAGGAGAGAGCGAAGGTGGAGGAAGCGGCTCCGGTAGCGGCGGTGGTGGCGGCGGCGGCGCTGTTGAAGATAAGAGGAGGTAAGAGGTCAGTGGAGAGTTGAGGGAGGGTGAAGGGAGAGAGGGAGGAAAAGGGAGGTCGCGAAGGGATGAGAGAACTCACGCGGAAGAGACGGCAGAGGATCCAGAGGCGGCGGCGGCGGAGGCAGCCTTGATGGCGGAGGTGGCCTTGGTGGTTCCTGTAGAACAGAAGAAGGGAAAAGCGTGAGCTTCGAAACGAGAGCAGGGAGGAGGAGAGGTCGCGACGAACCAGAGGCGGCAGCGGCGGTTCCAGCAGCGGTGGTGGTGGTTCCAGCAGCGGCGGCAGAGGTAGCAGCAGTAGCTCCAGAGGTAGCGGCGGCGGCTCCGGAGGTGGCTCCAGAACTGTAGAAACGCGAGAAGGAAGGGAGGGAGAGGTCAGCGCGACGTCGGACGAAGGACATTGCGATGAAGGGAGATGAACGAACGCGGAAGCTCCGACACACGAGGTATCAGATCCAGCGACGATGGTGGTCTGTCCAGAGTAGAACTGTGAAGGGGCAGAAGGGTTATGGTCAGCTCAGGAGTCAGTCGAAAGAAGAGAGGAAGTTCGACGCGAGAGGGCTGAGAACGTACGACGGCTCCAGTCGAGTCTGTGGACGATCAAACACAGGGAGAGCGAGCAGGTCAGCGATCAGAGATATGAGGAGTACGTTCTCGCAGCTCGCTCGTATGGGTCTAGCGGGGTAGAGTAGAGTGAGGAGGAGCGAGCGACGCCGAGGAGAGAAACCAAGGGGGACGTGGTCCCTCCCCCTCCCTCTCGTCGTCCTCCTCCTCCTCTTCCCATCTCGACAGCTTGGGAGAGGTGAACGTACCCTTGAGAGCGATGGTGACGGAGGTTCCGGCAGCGAGATCGACCTAGTAGACGTGATGAGAAATGAAAGGAAGGGGAAGAGGGAAAAAGTGAGCTCGATCGTTCGAAAAACAACACAGCTCCCGACCCCTTCAGCCCACCGCGGCGCGACGATGGGAAGGATGTGAAAGGTTTTGAGGACTCACGGTCCAGGTGTAGGAGGTGGTGGTGAAGGTTCCCAAGTCCTCGAGGACGGGTCCGCTCGAGTCTCCTCCAGGGATGATGGTGAGGTAGTAAGGGGACTGCGGTAGGGAACGAACGAACGAAACGAAAACGAGGGTGGGAGGGAACGAGGAGAGGTTAGCGCGTTTCCTTCTTCTTTGGATCGAAGGTGGAAGAAGAACGAGAGGAGAGGAAAACTTACGGTGGAAGCGTCCCAAGAGAGGAGCGAAGGCTGGCAAGTGGTCAATCCAGACTAAGATAAGAAAAAGAAGGGAGGGAGGGAAAGGTCAACGATCATCGAAGGGAAGGAGAGGGAGAGAGCGTGAAAGAACGAACGACCGAGTTGACGACAGCGTTGGTTCCAGTAGCGAGGAGGGCGACAGCAGCGAGGGAAGCGAAGGCGAGCATCTTTAAGTAGTAGAGAGAGGGTAAGGGTTGGAGGTGGGTGGGAAAGAAGAAGAAGAAGGGAGAGGGAGAGGGAAGTTGTGGTTTGAGGAGAGAAGCAGGTCGGGCGATCCCTTTTCACTCCTCCCCCCTCCTTTCCCTTCCGCAGAGAGAAGACGCGTCAGGGTTTGATTTCTCCTCCCAAGAGTCAAACTCAAACCAAACCGATACAGAGAGAAAAGAAGGCTCGTTCAGACGGAGATTGATTTACTCGCGATTACTGAGAGAGGCTGGACATGAGAGGATCTATATACTCGATTGCAAGCGCCTCAGTTCTTCGATCTTGATTGCCTCGTCGCGTTTCGACTTTGTTTTCGACCCCTTCGCTTCTCCCTCGGTCATCGATGGAATCACGAGCGGAGAGAAGAAAGAGAAAGACAGCCAACCCATCCTGTGCTGGGACGAGCAGCGCTGCGAAGAACAGTGGGAGAGGAGCGTGTAGGAAAAGAAACGAGGGGTGGGGAGTGTCGCTCCTCGTATCCGCGGACGGCGTCTCTGTCTCTTCCTCCTCCTTCTCCCTCGCGGTTCAGAGGACGGGTTGCACTGCTCTCGGTCTACGGCTCGAGGCTTGGTTTAGCTGTACACATAAACAGCGGCGAAGAGCCGACGAAGAGAACGACGAAGAGAAGGTTTGCGACGAAGGGTCGATTAAAAGATGCGACGCGTCGAGTTGAGACGGCGACGTTCTCCTTTCGTCTCTTCCAGAACGCAAGACGAACGACGAGCATAGCATTAGTGAAAGAGAAGGGAAACAATAAGACGATCCACGACAGACTACTGGCGAGAGAGAGGGAGAGAGATCAACATGGGAGGCGAATAAAGTGAGGAACGGAATGTCGTGAGTAAGCGAGCGAGGGAACGAGATCCGAACGAGGAGTCGAGAGAAAGAGAGATAGCGATTAGACTAGACTAGGACTAGGTAAGATGGTGGTGGTAGGTAGGTAAACGATTACTTCCTCTTGATGGATCCGATCTTCTCAGCCCTGGCTCGGTCGTCGAGCGACTTGGCTTCACGAAGCTGATCGACCTTCGCCGACTGCTCTTGGAGGAGTTGAGTCTGTCGAGCGGTTTGAGCTTTGGTGATCTGATGAAAGGAGAGGAGAGGAGAGAAGGGAGGGTGAGTTGAGCGAAGGGAAAGCGAGGGAGAACGGACGAAAAGGGGAGGAGGAGAGAAGGAAGAGAGGGAGCAAAACGAACCTCGAGCTCCTCCTCTCGAGCCTTGAGTCCAGCCATAGCCTCGTCATGGATGGCCTTGTGCTTGAGGTAACCGACGTTCGCCTTCTGCTGAACCTTGAGAGCCTCGTGATGGTACTTCGCGCTCTTGGCTTCAGCGGAAGCGGCGTCGCGTTGAATCTTCTGAAGGTTGGAGAGCTCCTTGATCGCGTTCTCGAGAACCTTCGCCTCGTCCTTCTCCTCCTGCTTGAGGATCTTGGCGACTCGCTTGCCGTCCTTGTCTGCATCGTTCCAGCCCAAGTACAACGAAGAGTCAGCTCGAGTTCTCGTCCGAACAACAAGAACGAAGACGCGAAGACGACGGCGAGCGCACACTCAGCCTTGTGGATCTTAGCGAGAGCCGAAGCGCTCAAAGGACTAGCAGCGTCGTGGGCAGTAGGCGAGGCAGCACTGTTGGGGAGGCTCGAGTCGGGGGAGGAAGCGGCGAGGTCGGTTTGGATGGGAGCAGGGACGTGTTTCTCCTCTCCGTTTCCGTTGGCGTTCTCGACGAGGGACCTGGCGACGAGAGAAGAGTGAGAGGTCAGCTTCGCGTTTCTGTCCACGAAGAGAATATGAGGTACTCACTTGTCGGTTCCGTCGTGGGATCCAGCTCCAGCAGCTCCGATCCCAGCGAGTCCTCCGACGGCAGCTCCCTCGACGAGGTGATGGTTCGACTTCTCGTCGACGGGAGCAGAGGCGCTCGTGTTGGAGAGGTTGGATCTGAGGAACACAGAAGGAGTAGAAGATGAGAAGGTCAGCTTCGAGGCGAGAAAGGTGAAAGGGAAAGGAGAGGGAGGGAGGGAGGGAAGAAACGAAGACGAGCAACTCACCCTTCAGCCGAGTGTCCTCCAGCGGGAACGGCAACGAAACCCTTCATCATCCCATCGTCGACGATTCCGTTGGAAGCTCCGACCTTCTCAGCAGGGTAGGTCTCGTTCTCAGTGTGAGCGGCAGATCCCAATCCTCCTCCAGCGATGGCTTCTCCTCCGAAAGCCTCCCTCTCCTGCTCAGCGGATCGGTCGATGGTCTGCTGTTGCTCAGCCTCCCTGGCGACGACATCCCTCTGGTGCTGATCCGCGTCGACGGTGTCGTCGGTGGAGATGGCGTGGGTGGTGTTGGTGTTGGAAGTGGTGGGTTCGTCGATTTGAGCGAGAGGAGGAGCTGCCGTCTCGTTTTCAGCGACGGGAGAGACTGGACGAGCTGGGAGGGGAGGAGCTGCGACGACGGTTTCGGAGGAAGGTTCCTTAGCGGCGACAGACTTTTTCCTAAAGAGACCCATGTCGGAGGATTCGGAGGAGGGGATGAAGGTGGTGGTGGAGGTAGAGGTGGGGTCGGTGGTGGTGGTGGTAGTAGAGGTTGAGGACTCGACGAGGGGAGGGAGGGCTGAGGTCTTGGATGCTTCTTCTTGTTCTTGTTCGATTCTGTCTTGAGGACCTGGAGTTGTACCGGCGGCGAAGATTGCGACGAGACCGAGGGAAGCTGCTTGGACTGGGTGGGTGGTAGGGAAAGAGGGAAGGAAAGGGAGTCAGCCAACTATAAAGAGAAGGGAGGGAGCCCGTTCTGAGTCTGTCGGTTGTTGACCTCGCTCGCTCGTGCGATCCGATCGTTCCCTCATCTTCTTCACTCTCAGACCCTCCCTCTCAAAGACAACACTAACACAAGCACATCCTCTGGGAGGTTGCGCTCCTTCCTCCCCGAGGAGAACGAGGGAGGATGCTTCCCACGCCCGTCCTTCCCTCGAGGAGAGACGTCCAAGAGGAAGGAAGGGAGGAGGGAAGCACACCTCCTCGCCGGAAGCGTCACTTCACCTCCTCGCTCCCCTTCTTCTTCTCCTCCTCCTCAAACCTTCAAAGCGACATGCGAGAGGATCGACTCACCTAGAGAAGACAGTTTGTAGGGTAAAGGGGAGAAGGGTAGGGCAAGGAGAGAGATGTGGTTGGGGGAACCTTTGAACGAGGCTGCAGCAAAGCGAGGAGCTTCAGCTTCAATTTCGATGACGCGTTTCTCGTTGCACGTCCCTCAAAAGAGAAGGGAAGAGAAGCGGAGGAAAGGAACACTAGTAGATACCAAGAAAGGAAAACAAGCGTATATAGAGAAAGAGAAGTTCTCAAGCGTATCCTCCACCAGTAGTTGGTCGTCCTTGGTACAGTTCGAAGGAGCCGAGCGGCGCTGTTGACTTTCCGACCTCGACGTATCGACCCATCTGAGCTCTCCTGCTTCGTCGTCGAACAAAGTAGAAGATGAGACCCGCTACTCCAGCGACGAGAGCGGCAGCTGGTCCAAAAACAAAACACGAACGAGAAGAAGGGTGGGAGAGAGAGGAGCGATCAGCGAGAGACAGGATTTAAGCTCGACGCGTCTTCGCTTTGCCTTTGAAGCTGCGAAGACGAAGACGAGAGAGAGAGACGGGAGCGTGGTAAACTCACAAACAACTCCTACAGCGACCTTGATCGTCGTACTCTTCGACATCCCCAGAACTCCCTTCTCGCTCGACCCAGTTGATCCAGAGTTCGTCGCGTCCGTGTTCGAGTTCGAGGCTGGAAGAGAACCTCCCCATTTCGACTGCGCGGCCTTCGCGTACATCTTGAGAGGATCGAGGTACTCCTCAGCGGTGAGGGCGAAGGTCTTCTCGGCGGGCATCGACTTGTACTCTGGCGAGCGAAGAGAGAAGAGGAGAACGCGTCAGGATAATTTGGAAGCGAGGTCGCGTCTCGAGCGTTCGATGGGATCAGACTCACGAACGAGATCCGTCGAGTTGGGGAAGTAGAAGCCTCGGATCGGGAAGGCGAACTTTCCTGCGACGAGAAGAGGAGGAGGAGCAGACGGGTCCGATCCGACTCCGGTGACGGCGATTTCCTTGTAGAGTGAGTCGGTGTTGAAGGCTTGAGCAGCGAAGGAACTGTACTCGATGGGCTCGTCTGAGAGGAAACAAGAGCATCAGTGGGATCTGACCGAGGGAGGAAGGGAAGGTCGTGGCTCACCAGGTCGAGCCGTCGCGAGGTGAGCGTCGACTCCCAGTTCGATGTTCAAAAACTACGGAAGAGGACGGGGTCTCGTCAGTTTGAAGAGAAAAGTGACACAGAGTAATGATTTGGTAGCTCACAGTGGTAAGAAGAGAGCAGGCAGATCCACAGGTCCCTCCGTTCGAGAAGATGAGCAGGTTCTCGAAGGCGAAAGGAGGTTTCGACGGGTTTTCGATGAGAGAGTCGACCTCCTGCTGAACGTTGAAGATCCCATCACGAACGCTGAAGCACAAGAGAATGAGAGGTAAGGATCCGGAAGAGAGAGATAGAGAGGAGGAGGAGAGGAGAGTAGGCTTACACCTCAGTCACGGGTAAAAAATTCCCGTTGATGTCGAGGGTCGATCCGCCGCTCGCGAAGATGTCGTGGTTGGCTGGGAAGGGCTTCCCTTCGCCGTCCGTCAAGCCTGATGCTCCGAAAACTGTTTTCGAAGCAGAAACCAGGTCAGGTCAGGTCAGTTCAAAGATTGAAAAGGGAGAGAGCGCAAGTGAAAAGCGACGAACAGGGATCCTTGTCGAGACTTCCCTCCTTCGTTCCGGCAGCAGTGAACTTGTTGTACAGATCGGCGTCTCGGTAGACTCCATCGAATCCGATGCTCCTCTCGTGTCCGTCCCTTCCCGGCGAAGACTCGTTGCCCTGCGAACGAAAGGCAGAGAGGTCAGCGAACGCATTCGAAGGATCGGAATCGATCGAGTCGAGGACTGGAACGAACAGAGCATGCTCAAGGCGATGAACCCTCCTCCGTCGTCGGTAGTATCGATGATCACTCGCTCGACTCCAAGCTTGGTGAAGTTCTGTGAAAGACGAAGGGGAATCGGTTCAGAGAAACGAGTGAATTAGCGAGACGCGTCGACCTTGTTGACTCACGGCCATTCCCGCTCCAACTTCCTCCACGAACGCCTCCACGCAGCTCGACGTCTCCTCGTCGACATCTGGAGAGAACGTGGTGATCTGGCGAGAAAGAAAAGGAGACTGTCAGTGAAGATCCATCGCGACGAGGACGGAGATGGAACGGCTCACATAAATCACTCCAACCTTTCCTTGATCCGTCGTAGGAAGAACGTAGAACTGCGACCATCGTCCTCCAATGTAGGCCGAGGAGGCTCCAGGACTTTTGGCTAGAGGGAAGTCTTGCTTCGTCGTCGCTGGTTTGCAGACCGAAGGCGAGGAGTCTTGTCGAGGAGCGAGGGAAAGAGAATGGGAGGGGCCGAGACTTCTACGCGAGGAGGCGGTTGAGTTGGCAGAGTTCAGGAGGCAATGCTCGTTGAAGAAGGCTTCGGCAGTGGTGAAAGTGACGGTAGGAAGAGCGAAGTAGGGGACCTGGGGACAGACTCGAAGTGAAATCAGCAAAGACAGACGCGACCGAGTTCGAACATCGAACAACTGAAACGAACGAACCATCACGTTCTCCTTCTTTCCAGAAGCAAAAATGACCTCGTAAGTGATGTTGTCGCGGGTTGGGAAAGCGGGACGAGCGAGGGATCCGATGGCTCGATACCTGAGAAGAAAGAGGAAGAGCGTCAGATCTCAGAGGTTTGGTCGAGTTCGACGCGTTTTTCCCACTCGAGAGGCTCACCAGGAGTTTCCAGAGGCGGCACCGTCAGCAGCATAGCTCGAGAGGGTAGCACTTCGTCGAACGTTTCGATCTTGGTAGGTTCCAGTCTCGGTGTCGGCGATGTTGTCGATGCTGTGGCGAACGAAGAGGGAGGAGTGAAAATGAGCTTCGTCCCGACGAGCACAAACGCGAGTGCAGCGACCAGAAGCTGCTCACTAAGTCCAAGGATCCATCCCATCGATCTTCGTAACCTCCATACCAGCGAGCTCGGAGACCTGGCCAACCAACGAACCAAAAGCAGAGACTCGATATCAGCTTGGTCCGCTCGATAACAGCTCGGTCGTCAAGCGAACGACGCGTCAAGCTTCGAGCCGAGTTGACGACGCAAACAAAGAGAGAGCGACTCACGTCGACGTTGTAGGTATCCTTGTAGATCTTGGTAAATCCCAGAGCAGCGGTCAACTCTACTGCATCAGGAACGATGAAGACAGCGATGTCTCCGCTCGAAGAGTTCGAAGACGAGTTGGAAGATGAGGAGGATCGTGCGAGGGAGACGAGAGGAAGAGTTTGCAGGGTGATGAAAGCAGACTGGTAGCAGGAGACTGAACAAGAAAAGAAAGTCGACGTCAGAAGAAACTTTTAGAGACCTCTTCGTTCAAGTAGGACGTACTCCATCCTCGGTGTCCGTCGTTGAGGCCGTGAACTGGTTCGAAGACGAGCGCGCGCGATGATCAGCTCAGCTCGTGCCACTATCAAGAATCTGAGAGAAGGTCGACTCACTCGTCTTGTACAGATCGTACTGAAACTCGAAGTCACTCTTGTAGGTCTGCTTGCTCATTCTCTGGATCTCAGCCCTGAAACGACGAGGGAGAAAGGTCAGCCTCAGCGACAGCAAGTCAGTCTCGATCTGCCTGGCCGCGAGCTCCGCCCTCGTTCCTTCATTCTGCCGTAAGCGAGAAAAACTGACCTGACATCGGTAGCCTGAGTCAGAGGAGGAGGAGTCTTGAGGTTGTTGAACTCGTAGATATCGAGGTCATAGCTCTGGAGTCCATCGATCGAAGAGAGGGAGAGGTCGGTCAGCTTTCATCTTCTGCGAGCTCACCATCTTCCTTCTCATGTGATCCCTTTTCTACCCCTCCACGAAGGCCATGTAACAGAAGCTCACCTTTGAGACTACCTCCAGGACGTTGTCCCTAACCTTTGAGACGAAAGGAACGCTCCTATCACAAGGTTCGAGGAGAACGAAAGCCAACGAGATCGATCAGCTTCATCCTCCTCGCTTCCGACGTCCAGCTCAGCCTCCTTCCTCCTTCTCAGTCTGGAAACTTGAACACTCACGACAAACACGCCCAAGCACTGCTAGGTCTAAAGTCTGCAGAGATATGAACAAAGAGTCAAAAAAGAGAGAGATTGGAACGAAGAGTGGGGGAGCAAGATCGACGGACTCACCAGGCGAGCTCCCATCTTTCGACTGAGCGAGGGCAGCACAAGCGTCCTCCTTCTGAGCTTGAGCTTGGTTCAAAAAAGGGAGAGCAAAGAAGATAAGGGCGGTGAGGAGGCGAGGGACGAAAAAGAGCATGCTCGCAACTTTGTCGGGTTCGTGATGGTTGAAAGAGAGGAAAGGAAAGAGGCGTTCGCTCGGATCAGGGGGGCGAGGGAGACGAGGCGGTGAAGAGTGATTCAGGCAAGAAGCTGTCCTTGAGAGGGACGCTAAAATATCTGGATCTCGATGGGAAGCCGGTCGCTGAAGATGAATCTGGTCGCGAAGGAGGGGAAGAGCAAGCTTCGACGGAGCGGAATCGCGACGCGTTGGTCTTTTCTCGTTCACTGCAATCGACGCTCTTCACTCCCTCTTTAGTCGCAGACGAAGCTTGCAGAAAGATACGGAGTGATCAGTTGATAGGCTGCTTGGAATGCAGAATCTGCGATGGAAACCTCTCAGACTTGAGCTTCGACGCGTCGTCGCCCTCATCTTCGTCGAAGATCGTAGTCAGCTGGCATTTCAGTATGCAAGGCTAGCTACAGCTCCCAGAGATCCTAGCTCGAATTCTGCTTTCTCGCGTGAATCATCTTGAGAGCTAAACTTCGTAGGGCGAGAACGTGGGCGAAGAGATCGAGTGCGACGACAGAGAAGAGAGGAGGGGGGAGAAGAGAGCAGGATTTCTGATGAGACTTCGTCTTGAGATTCCAGAGCAGTTATGGTTTTTCGAATATTTCTCGGAGAGGTGGAGAACGTTGTGATCTGGGAGACGGCGGAGGAGAGAAGGAAAGGACGAGGAGGTTCGTGCGAGCTCTCGAAAAGTCGACGGTCCTTCCTCCTTCTTCCTTCTCAGCCCTCACCCTCGTCCCAATCCCACCTTCCCCCTCCTCTAGCCTCTCCGTTGGGCTCAGCAGTCTCGCTATGCTCCTCACGACTTCATCGCTTGGGAGGACTCTCGGTCGACTCGCAGGAAGGACAACGAGGCTCGGAGACGTCCTTCGTTACAGCTCGAGCTCACCTCCCAGCCGGCCGGTCTCCTCTTCTCTTCTCCGGAGCCTATCATCACCCAGATTGATCCCTGTAAGCAGGTCCCATGGTCTTAGCTTGAGACACCCGCAAGGAAGCTGACTTTTTCCCCTTGTTTCGCCGTTGGAAGTCGACTCCCCCTTCCTCTCTCCCTTCCAAAACCACGTCTTCGCCGATCTCGTCCTTCCTCTCATCAATCCAAGGACCCCTCTACCGTCCTGCTCAGTCCCGAAGGGCTTCAACCCCGCCATCTTATCCTCGCAAACCACAACGCCGTCCCGAACGAACACCTGCTCACGCCCAAGTGACGACCTCCTCCCTCCTCTCGCTTCTCCGCGACCGCGACGGGAACCCCTCGTCGCCTCCTACTCCTTCCCCCGATCTCGCATCTCTGGTACCCAACAAGGGCTCGCTGGAGGTGACCGGGACGAAGGAAGAGGTGGAGGAATTGGCGCGGAGGTTGATGGAGGGGACGAGCAGTTTGGAGGGAGGGGTCGACGTCGCGAGTTGGATTCTTCGCGTCACGGAGGACGGTCGACGAGACAAGGGAGTCAAGGAGCTGGTTTATCAGACGATTCAAGCACTCCAGAACCTCGTCAAGGCTCAGCTTCAACCTCGACCAAATCCGGGTCCCCTCCTCCAGTTCCTCCTCGCCAACCAACCTCGACTTCGTCTCTCCTTCTACGGCCCAGTTCCCAACCCTCTCGTCCCCCTCCTCGAGGTCTACGATCGTCTCTACACTCAAGATCGACGACGACTCGACCCTTCAGCAGCAGCACCCCCTCCTAATGTCCTCGTCGAACTGGAATCCCTTCGTCTTCAACACCTCGACGCCGTTCGAGCGATCCATCAGGCGATGAAGGAGGTCGACAAGGACGTCTTCACCCTTCGGTGTTACACTTCGCTCATGGATGCCCACAGCCAAGGTCGATCGTTCCAGGAAGTGGAGGAGATTTGGGAGCTGATGAAGTCGGAGGGAGGAGTGGGGATCGACCAAAGATCCGTTTCGGTGGTGAGTCTTCGTCTTTCCCTCGTCGACGCGTCCACTTTCCTTCGACGCAGAACACTGACTCTGCAATCATCCCTTTCGATCCAGTACTTCGACGCTTGTGGATTCAGGTGAGTTGAGAGCGGCGTTTGTGGCTCAGACGCGCGAAAAGGCAAGGAAGCCTACTGTTTTGACGCGTCGCTCTCCTCTCTGCTTTCCAGTAGATCCCTTCCTCGAGCTCTCGCGACATGGAAGGACCTTCGAACCAGTGGATTCAAATTCAGCGAGAACAACTACCAAGCCTACCGCGAATGCCTCAACCGATGCGGAGCCTGGGACGAACTCCTCGTGTTTCTCGGCGAACAACAAGCTCGACACCTCGTCGACTCCACCACCAGTCCTCCCCTCGCGGCTCCCGGATTAGCAGCGGCCCTCAAGCTATCAAGACAGATCATGATGCACCCTCGTCATAGAAGTCTACGCGAGGTCACGCAGGGGGATTTCGATGCTTTGAAGAGGAAGGTGAAGGGGCTGGTTCCGAGGGAGACGTGGGAGGAGACGGAGAGATTTTTGAAGACGAACGAGCGATTGACTACCGTATCGACGAGCCATACGAATGGCAAAGGGAGGAGACCGGATCGAGTGTGTGAGTCTCGTTTTGAATCTCTCACTGCACGATCGTTCCTCTGACCGCGTTCGCTCCTCGTTTCGTCCTCGTTCGTTCGTTCGCGTCTTTCTTCTAGGACCTCAGTAGGACCTCGCGTCGAGGCGGAGGAGAACCGGCCGTACCCGAGGACTTGCCTGCTTCAGGTGAGAGTTCTAAGGATTCCCTTCCCTGCATCGAATTTCTTCCTGATCCGAACCTTTCTTCAATTCTCGCTCATCTCCTGACTGTCGTCGGAGCTCAACCTCGCTCGGCTGGAGTCCTTGTCTCCCTCCCTCATCACTCCCCCTCTCATCAACTTCCCATCCCTCTGCAACGATATCAAGATCATAGCGACCGTCTATCATCAAACGTGAGTCGGACCCTTCTCTCGCCCTTCCGTTCTTCTCGTTTCACGCGTTCGTTTCTGACACGTCAATCCCACCTCTTCATCCAGCTCACCTCGCCAAGCTCAGACGAAGCAACACCTTCCTCTTCGCCACTTTAACCTCGTCGGATCCATCAAACTCATCTCCACCCTCCAGGTTCGTTCCACATCTCGTTTTTTTTGCACCTCACGTACTTCTCGACGCGTCGTCGTCGTCCCTCGTTCCTCCCTCTCCCGATGCTGACCCTCGAAACCCTTCTTTCTCGACCCTTCCTTCCGTTCGAACAGAACCTGATCCTTCTATCTCGCTTGAAGGTCGACCGCTCTGGACGTCGGTCGAGCTCTCGAGGAGGGAAAGGTTTCGTTCGCTTTGCTTTGCTTCGCTTACTAGACTAGGATTCGTGCGTGCTTCGTGTTGTAGATCATAGAGCCATGATGCGTTAGTTGGCCTCCATCGTCCGAAGTGACCTCTTCCCCTCATCGTCTCCCTCTGATCTCGAGCAAGACGAAACGAGAACGCGACGCTCGTCTCATCGTGGCTCGTCGTTTTCGCTCCCGCGCCCTCCCCCTCTCGCAAACCAGACCAACCACTGAGCCGCAAGCCAAGAAATCAAAACCCTCTCTTTCCCTTCGTCCGTTTTCGCTCACCGCCACCTCTCCCTGCTCTCTCAGCCCAGCCCACCCACTCCCGCTCCCTCCCGCTCGAGCTCGTCGCGTCCCTCCCCTCCCCTTCCTCCCCTCTCCCTCCCACCCTTCCTTTCCCTCTCTTCACACAACGCACATCAGTTGAGTGTAGAACATCAATCAAAAACGTCAAAACAAAAAACCGAATCAAAAACCGAAACCGAAAGCGCGCGAAGTGAAACAAAAGAAGAGAGGTGTGGGAGATCCGGGTTGAGTGAAGAGAAAAAAGAGACACGAGTAGACGAAACGACGAGAAGAGACGAATCAAAGGTGTAAGGAGGTTGAGAAACAAAGAAGAAATAGGGCCCTGTAGAGCAGCGACCGATCAAGTGAACGATAGAGAAAGGGTTGGGGGTGGGGAAGGAGGAAGGGGATTAAGAAGAGCAGAGCGTTAACGTAGGTGAGTAGGTTGGAGGTGTTTTTTTGGAGAGTCGTAAAGGAGAAGGGAGAAGAGAGATGAGAGAAGGGAAGGGAGACGGACGGATGGACGAGTGGGTAAAGGGAGTGGAGAGTTGGGAGTGGAGTTGAGGGTGGTGATTGACAAGGGAGGGGTGGGAGAGGTGGTAGGGGAGAAGCGTAAGGTAGGGTAGCGAAACGAGAAGGGAGACGGACGGACGGGACGGAGAAGAGAGGGACGTAAACGAGGAACGAAACAGAAGAAAAGGGAAAGAAACGAAAAGGGGGAGGGTGAACCCGCGATGAGTTCTTTTGTTGTGTTTGGGAGAGGGGAGGAGGGTTTGCGGCGCCGAACGACGGAGGAAGGACGACCGTGGATGGGTTATTGTGATGGTGGTGGTGGTGGTGGTGGCGATGGTAGACGAGGATAGAGTTGACGAGAGAAGAGTAGCCGTAGACGAAGACAGGAAGACCGAGTTGACGAGGGAGGGAGGAAGATTCGAAAGAGGGAGGGGGACGCGCATCGCCAACTAGAACGACGACTCCCCTCCTTCTCCCAGCAGTAGTAAAAGAGACGGGAACGCGTCTCCAACCACTCCCTCCCTTTACTCCATCTCCATATCCACATCGTCGTCGTCCTCCACCACGGTAAACAGCACCTCGTCCCCGTTCGCTCCTCCTCCCGCCTGCTCCCACGCTCCAGGTCGTCCCAGCTGGGACAAAACCCCACTCCCTCCACCCAACGAGATCCCACCCATCGCGCTAACTCCCGCTCCAACTCCTCCCGATCCAGCTCCTCCTCCAACGGAAGTGGTGACTCCTCCCATCGCCGTCGTCGCGGTGAATCCGTTCTCTCCTCCTCCAGGCGCCATTCCACCTCCAGGCAGTCCCTTGGGATGTCCGTGCTTCCCCTGAGCGACGAGTGCGAGTCCGATGGCTCCGTGAGCTCCAGAGTTGAGGTAGTGGTACCTCAGTCCGTTCATCTGACGGTATCGCTTCGTGCAGCCTCCTCCGACCTGACAGACGAACGGTCTCGACTTCTCCTCCGCCTCGGCTTCCGAAAGTCCGTTCTCCACGGCGTCTCGAACCTCGAAGTTGCACTGGCCGACCTTGAGATGGTACTTGAGTCCGTTCTGCTGCTTGTACGACTTCTGGCACCCTGGCGTCGGGCACTTGAAGATCTTCTGACCTGAGCCTGGAGGAGGAGGGACGCCGCCGGGGTGAGCGAGGGAGAGGGCTGGGATCGTGGTAGGGTGTTGGTGAAGGGTGGAAGGACCGGCTCCGGGGGTGGAGTGAGCGGACGAGGGAGACGCAGAGTTGGACGCGGCTTGTTGAGCGAGAGCGAGGATCGTCGCGGCGTCGGTCGCGTTGGCTGAAGGGTTGGCCGACGAGGGGAAGAGGAGGGTAGGAGGGATGCACGACGAGGGTGTAGGAGGAGGGATGGATCGGTTCTTGTTGACGGAGGGAAGAACGCCGGGGGTCGAAGGAGAGTTGGAGAACTTGAACTCGCCCTCCCAAACGGTCGAGGGAGCCTTGCTTCCAGCGGGAGAGTTCCACTCCGAGGTAGGAGCCATTCCTCCCTGACCAGCGTTCACGAACGCAGCTCGACCGGCGAGAGCCTGCTTGGTCTTCTTCCTTCCAGCAGCGGCGGCTCCGACGCCTCCAGTGAAGGCGGTCGTTTCGAACGAGGAGTTGGTGGGAGGAGCGAGGACGTCCGAGAGTTGAAGGGGAGCCGAAGCAGGGATGGGTTGACGCCTTTTGAGGGGAGGAGAGTTGGAGTTGGAGTTGTTGGAGGACGAAGAGGAGGAGGAGGAAGCAGGCTCGGAGTCGAGGTCCATCGAGTCGACGTCGTGGGAGGCGGTCCCTCCAGTGGGGTTGGTTTGAGGCGAAGGAAGGATGATGACGTGGACGTCCTCGTACTATAGTTCCGAGATAAGGTCGTAAGGAGGAGGAGAAGAACGATGAAGAAAGAGGAGAAGGGAGGGAAAAGGTCAGCCTCGAGTGTGGGAAGGTGAAGGAAGAAAGGGAAGTGGGAGGGAGGGATGGGCTGAGGGTGACTGATCCTCGAAACCAAACAATCAAGAAAGAGGGACGTACGTGTTCGAGGAGATCGTGCATCGACGAGAGCTCTAGTCCACAGCAGTTGTAGTTCTGGCACTGAGAAAGTTGAGGGAACGAAAGAAAGGGGAAAGAAGGGAAGCGATCAGCCCAAGACGAACGAAGCTAGAGGCGGAGGAGCACGATGGTTCGTTCCGGAAGAGTCCTCCCTCGGTCTATAGAGGCTACTCACATAATCTGCCTCGTTTCTAGCCATCTTCATCGAGCCTCCGTTGGATTCGATCGAAGTGGACATGGCTGCCATCGAGAAGTCGTGAGCACTGGAAGGGGGGAGGGTCGGAAGGAGGATCGAGTTGAGACAGGAGGAGAGCGAGCGCGGGAGGAGGAGGGAGGGGGGTGGAGGTGGATGGTGGTGGTGGAAGGGAAAGGGGGTCGAACGAGGTCAGCTCTGGTTCTTGTTCTCGTTCTACATATCTCTAGATGGGGTGGCCAAGGAGGAGTGTATGCTATCGAGGAAGAGAAGCGAGGGAGAGATCGGGATGGATGGATGCAAAGAGAGTTGAAGGAGGGGAGGGGAGGAAACGCCACTCGAGAGACGGACGAGAGAGCGAGCGTCGACATTCTCAGACCACTCCATCCACCCTCCCACATCCCCTTACAACATCTATACTACTCGACGAAGCTCGAGAAGAGGGCGGAGTACTCACTCTATGCTTGAAGACCAAGGTTGACCTGCTTCCTGGCCGAGGAACCTTCCCTTCCAACTCCCCATTCTCATCCTCTCTTCGAACGAGTTGACTCCCATGCCTCCGAGATAGGATCCCATGTACGATCCTCCTCCCATCCGAAGGGACCGAGCGAGAGAGTTCCCGTAAGAGCCTACACCCGAGTTGGAGGTTCGTCGATCTGGAAGAGGGATGGGAGTTGTCTTTTGAGGAGGGGAGAGCATTGAAGTTGAGGAGGAGGACGACGACGAGGGGAGCTGCTGGTTGCGTGAAGGGAAAGGGAACACTTGGGGGATGGAGGACGAAGTCGAAGAGGATCCGGAGTGGGAGGAGCTGGAGGAGGAGGATGGGTTACGGATAATAGGAACGGCGGAGGACATAGAGAGGGGGGAGAGGGAAGAGGAGGGAGGGAAGAGGAGGGAGGAGGGACGAGGGAGGGGAGGTGGTCGTGAGAGGCTTGGGAGGGAAAAGGGGGGTCGTCGTTCCTCGAAATTCGGGCGGCTCGAAGGGAGAGAGGGGGAAGTTGCTGGGTCGCTGAAGTCCGACGGGGAAGTAGAAGTAGAGCTACGAGAAACTCGTCGAGGAGTAGGAGTATAGAGAGAGAGAAGGGTTGGGTTTGGTGGTTTGGGGGCAAGGGATGAGCGAGCGAGAGCAGCGGTAGCAGAACCTGTCTCACAGCCTGCGAAGCTCCGCATCTTCCCCCAGCTCTCTGGATTTGACGCTTTCTCCCTTTTTTTTCTCTCTCTCTCTCTCGGCCGTCTGAGATCCAAAAATTGCTTAGGCACTACGCTGCGCCCCTCCTTCGAGGTAAAAGCTGCTATGACCTCATGTAACTCGCTAGTCTAAGAAGCCCATCTAGTCCGAAACCAAAGAAACGGAACTCGACTCGACGCGCCCACCCTTCCTTCCCTCCCTCGACCAAGTCCGGCTTTTCGCTCTCCCCGACGATCTCCAGAACCCCCTCTCCCGTTCATGTCTTTGTTTGGACTTCCTGCCACGCGGGGAGGAGGATTCTTTTGATCTTGTCCTCTTCGTTGGTCCTCAGCTCCTCGTCTACCCCCCGATCCCCGAGCTGCAATGGGCAAAAAAGCCAGCAGCGAGCAGAGAAGTGACCCTCCACCTGCCTCTTCCAGCGAAGATGAAGATGCTGAGAGGAGGGCGCCAGTCAGAGAGCTGGCGTTCCTTCCCCAACGAAAGAACAGAACAAGCGAGTCGAACGAAGCGCGTCGTCGGTTCGGTCAGTTTCATTTCGAGCTCGACGCTCGATCTCTTGTTTTGATCACTTACTCACAACCCCGATTCCTGGATGTACTTTCGTCTCGTTTCGAAGGAGAAAGTTTGACTCTTTGCCTCTCTCCTTACCAGTAACGCTAGCTAGCGCTGCACTCTATGAAGACCTGATACGAAGTTGTTTCAGCTCACGAAAGGTTGAGCTTGTTTCTCTCTCCCTCTCGAGCTGTCGTCGAAGTTGAAGTTCATCAACCCAACAAAGGAAGAACGGGCGCTCGTGATCTCTCGATCCTTGGCACCGACGGAGGGTAGGAACCAGTAGATCGAGGGCTGGCCTCGTGGGTCGGGCGTTTGGGGGTTGGGAGGGAGGAACCAAAGAGAGGGGAGATCAGAAGGAAAGGGAACGCGTCGCATCGACGTCTTCGAGCAAGCTGGCATCGCTCACTCGCTCAGAATGAGGTGCGACACTACTATGTGCGAACAAGAGGGGTGGTGTGCTTGTCCGACCCAACCGAGACGGAGGGACGGCATTTTTGCGCACGCTCGAGCGAGAAGTAGGCGCGCGTCGATCAGAGAGGGAATGGGGATTCAAGCTGTTGGCCGTGGTTTCGACGACCCTTCTTCTCCCGAGCAGGTCCTTTTGTGCACCTAGTCAGCATGCATGTGCAGCTGAGGTTTGATGAAAGGGGAGAGACGAAGAGACTGCTGCTGAGCTGGAGAGCGCAGGAGGTGACTGACGACTTTCGACTCGAACCGCAACCGCAACCGCGACGCGTCTTGCTCTCGTCGCAGCTCTTCTCGAAGAAAGCTGTCCCTCTGAGGTGCGTGTCTCGTAGTTGAGAGCGCCGTATGGGGAGTCCTGATTTAAGGGAGTAGGACCTCAGTCCCTCGCCAGAAGTCCTTCGCTCGACTTCGTTTCCCACGTCAAAACGAGACGCGTCGTCTCCTCACCCCTCCCCTCCCTTTGTTCTCTCTTTCTCTCCAAACGCTCGACAAAAGACGAAACCGTTAACGTATATATTAATCCAAAACAAAAGTCCAAACAAGTGCTGCTCCTCCTCCTCCATACGTCCCAATGCTAATGCTACACCTCTCGTCCCGTCTCCCCTCCTCCCCCCTCTCAAGCAAGAACCTTCGACCCTCTCGGAAGCGGCGTCCCAGAGGCCCAGCCTCCTCCTCCCTGAGGCCTCAGCGTCGTTCGTCCAAAGTCTTCGTGGCAGTCTGTTAGATGAACGCGCAAAGAGGAGAGAAGGTCAGGATTGTGTGTTTCGGTTCGGGTTGCAGTAAGCGGGACGCGAAGAGGTGAGAAGAGGGACGATGGGACGAGGATGAATATAGATGGGGTTCGGTTCGGAGAAATGTGTTGGGTTGGGTTTGGGTTTGGTTTGGTTGGGGGGGAGAGGATTCGGATGCTGATCAAGAGAAGAGCGAGAAGAGGCTGGACGTACCGAGAAGGATTTTGAGGGCGTTCCTCGCTCGGATTCTCGTAAGATCCTCGGGACCGGAGAGGAAGGAGGGTCGCGGTGGAGGGAGTTGCTCTCCGTAGGGGTACTGAGGGAGCGAGAGCAACGAGAGAGGAGAAAGTCAGCGTGGAACCGAAGGGATGGGACGAGAGGAGAGAGAGAGCGAGAGCGAGAGCGACGAACGGGGAAGTGGACTTTGAGCCATTCGTAGACGACCAGCGTCACGGCGAATCTAGAGTTGAGGAAGGAAGGGAATGAGAGGTCAGTTCTAGGTCGAGACGAGGCAGGGAAGGGAGGGAAGCTCGACGAACTGAGGTGAACTTCGAATCATCCTCGGCACTCCTCCCTTGAACAAAGCCTTCACTCCCTCCTCCTTCGAAATCGTTCGAAACGCATCGAAGACACCCTTGTAGTTGGTATATCCAGCCTTGGCCTCCGTTTGCACTGGTGGGCGGGAAGAGAGACTGGTCAGCGAAGGGGTTCGACGCGTCGAGTTCGAACGAGAGAACGAATACTCACGTCGAGTCTTGACGACGTCCGCTGGAGTCTGTGAGACGAGAAGGGAGCGAGGAAATCAGCCAGAGAGAGAAAGAGGGTGTAAAGGAGGCTTCGAACGAACGGTGAGGTAGGCGGCAGGGATTCCTCCGGCTCCAGCAGCGAGGAGAGTCTGGAAGTTGGTGAGCTGATATCCGTTCTTCCCTTCGCCGAAGAAGTCTTTCTGTGAGGTCGAAAGAAGGGCGGGTCAGTTCTTCTGAATCCATCGTTCTACGAGCGAAGAAGGCGACGTACTCGAAGATGAGCTGCAGAAATGACAAAGCGAACGAAACGACGAGATCCGATCAGCCTCGGTTTCGTCGCCTTTCTCTTCGACGCGAGAGACTTACCATAAGACGTAAACTATCAGCCGAAAGAAAGAAAAGGAATGCCAGTCAGCTCGTTGTTTCTCGAAGCGAAGGAGGACAGAACGAAGGACGAGGCGACTCACGTAAATCATCGAGAAAGGCAAGTCCCTCATCAAACACACCGAAGCTCCCTTGTACAACCCCACCAATCCCAACTGTCTCACAACGTGGATCGCTCCTCTACTAACGGCTCCCGTCTCCTTGAGCATCTCCCCCTGCATCTGGAGTCGGATCTTGGTGATTTCTGAACGAAGCGGAGGCGGACGCGAAAGAGGCAAAGACGCGACGAACACGGTCAGCGACGAGTTCGAGGGTTCGAGGAGGGAGTGGAGAGAGGACGAGAACGCGAACCTAAGGGGTTCGTGACGACCTGATCGAAGAAGATTTGAGAGGGGATGTCAGATCGAGGACGACTGGAAGGAGAGAGAAGCGAGAGGGAAGAGAAAGGAGGACGAACAACCTGCATCGCTCCAGCCGTCCCACCAGCAATCAACTCGGCCGTCAAACTGATCCTCCCAGTATCCGGATCAGTCATCTTCTTTCGTATCAGGTCGTTCACAGTGAGCTGCGCGAGAGAAAAAAAACGAGAGTGTCAGCGGGCGAACTCGAGTTCGACGACCTCCCCTCCCTCAGCTTCCCTCCCCGAACAGAGAAACGCCAACGAACCTTGATAGCCTTCTCCGGAGCGACTCCGATCAACTGAGGCAGCAAACCCTTGTAGAACCCAGCGACTCCACCCTCGTTTCGGAAGATCTTCTTGCAGCAGTCCAGCCAGTTCTTGTAGAGGACTTCTCCGACGACGGTGGAACGTTGGTTTTGGAGTCGGGTTTTGACCATGTCGCTGTGAGCACAAGACATAATGAAACGTGTAAGTGCGACGAGGAGAAAATGGTGGAGGAGGAGAAGGGGAAGAAGAGAGGGAGAGCTCACATTGGGCTGTTCGAGGGGACGCGTCGAGGGAAGAGGAGGAAGTCAGCGAGCTGGAGACGCGTTGAGCGAGCGAGAGGAGAGGAAAGCAGAGGGTATGTTGAAAGGACTGACTAAACGACGAAAGCACCAGCTCCACCTCCGATCCCACCCAAGAAGAACCCGTAGACCTTCGACGCGATAGTGTGAAATGTCGACATCGAGCTTTCCGACTGATCCTCCAACGCTTGAGGAGGCATCCACTGTTTCGCGATAAGCAACAAACGAAGAACTCACCTGTCAACAACTCTTCGAGAAGACGAGGGGGGATAACAAGAGCAGGGAAAGGAATAGAGACGACGTCTGACGAACCTTCTCATCCAACAACGCTCTAAAGTCATCCAGAACGAGCCTCGACCTTCCTCCTGTTCCTCGAGAAGCGAAGTGCCAGACGAGGTTGGCTTCTAGGGGTGTGAACATGGTGTATCTCTGCAGAAGTGAAGTTCAAGAAGACGAGGTCAGTTGGGATTGAAGCCCGGGCGGCGCGAGAAAAGACAGTCGAAGGGGAGAAGGGACGAACAGATTCCGCTGAAGCTGTATCCAAGAAGTCGTCTACGTCTATCCTTCCATCCTTCGATTTGGCGACGGCTTTCGGAGAAGAGTCGAAGAAGAGCGAAAGAGGGAGAAGAAGGAGCGAGACACGTCTGGTCAGCTCGTCGAAGACGAAAAGAGGCCGGTCTGCTCGACGAGGGCGAGGAACGAGAAGAACGACTCACCATCTCTGATGATTCTCTCGACGGTATCCATCTCCCTCAAGACGTTGAGGAAAGCGACGCATTCCGAGTACGAGACCTTCTGACCAGGCGAGAGCAAACAGAGAGTTGGGAGTCGTTCGAGAACGGAATCGGAGAGCTTGTGACGGGCGATTTCCTGGAGTAGAAGGGAACGAGGTCGAGTCAGCTCAATGCAGCAAAGTGTAGTGGGATTGGGAGAATATAAGAGGACCGAGATGGGTGAGAAAGAACGAGACGCGACGCGAAAACGAACCATGATGATCCTCTGGAAATCCTGAGGCGAGATGTATCCCGTTCCTTTGCTGTCGAAGTATCGGAACGCCTGTCGAAGTCGCTCTCCCTGAAGTCCTTTCATCATCTGAGTGAACTCGACGTCTGTGAAACGAAGAAGGGTGAGGGTCGGCCCTCGACTTCGTGAATTCGAGAGAGAGGAGGAGGAGTTCGAGGCGACTCACATCCGAGCGTGTTAGTCTTCCCGATGTAGAGCTTGACCCAGTCCGAGTCGAAGTTGAACGGTATGGCATCGGGACTGTGCGAGCGGAAAGCGAAAAACGAGGGTCAGTCGGTCGGGAGACGGGAGAATCAGACGAAGATCAACTCACGAGATGTTCGCCCCGAAGGTAGACTTGAACTCGTCAAAGCTGATAGTTCCGGAGCCGTCGACGTCGAAGTAGGTAAAGGCGATCTTGTGGTCTGCATCGGGTCTCTGTAGAAGTGCGAGGTCGCGTGGAAGAGCGCAAGGTCAGCGCGACGATTCCGAGCTCGAGCTCGCGAGCTCACGCGGGCTGACTGGTCGAGAGGAGGGAGAGGAACACACCTTGAGCAACGTTTCGAAGACGGTGAAATCCTCGAAGGATACGAGACCTCGTTTCGAGAGATCTGCGACTCTGAAGACTGTACAGCGAGAAGGCCGAGAAGGAAGAGGGAGAGCGGTGAGCTAGCGCAGTGCGAACAGGTTCGAGTCATGGGCTGGAGTCTTTGAGCTACTCACGAACTCCGTATTGTTCTCTACGGATTTTTGAGGAGTTGTCTTGAGGGACGATGGCGTTGATAAAAGATTCCTCGTCCAAGTATCTGCCGAGGAGGAAGCGGGAAATAATGGGAGTGCGACGAAGGAAGAGAGGGAAGGAAGGGAAAACGAGGTCAGCTCTTGCGTTCCTCCCTACCTCCCGAACATCCTACGAGCTAAGGACACGTCGACTCGGTCATTCCAACGCTCCTGCGACCTTCAAGAGAGATCCCTGCTCCTGCTAGAATGCTCTCGAGCTATCAAGAACGAAAAGTTTCTTGATGAAAGCTCGAGATGAAGGTCGGCGACTCCTCCCGAGAACCGGATGTCCGTCTCGTCGTTGCTCCCTCTATTTCTTCCGTCCGTCATTGCTCCGAGCTTCGATACGAGAAGAGCATCTAGCTAGAGCTGAGAGAGGGACTCACTTTACTCCCTGTACTTCGTTCCTAGCGTACTTGTCGAAGGTTCTTCTCCATCTTGTGAGCTCGGATTCGTTCGCTCCTCGAATCTTGGACGTGAGAGCCGAGGCAGCTTCGACGATGGTAGCCATGATGGGTTACGAGAGGCCGGCTGGAGTAGGGGAGTAGTGGGTAGTCAGCTGAGTGTTGGAGTAGTAGAAGGGAAGAGAGGAAGAAGGAACGAACTTGGTGAGAGGTATCGAAGGAAGGATGGCAGAGGCGGGGAAGCAGAACGGCGGGGGGTCGGCTTTGTTCGTGAGAGAGCTCCTGCTAGAGAAAGGAGCGGGGAGAGGTATAAAGAGGGAAGAAAGAGAAGGGAGGGAAAGGTGCTGTTCCTTTGGGAGAAACGAAAGTTTTGAAAAGTTGGTGTGATGGTTGGAAGGCAACAAAAATCAGCCCTCAGCCGAGCGAGGTCACAAGCCAGAGGAGTCCCAAACTCCTTCGCCTCCTCTGACCTCCATCCCTTTTCCCTTCTCTTCCCCCAAAACAAAACGATGGACGACTTCGCCGCTATGGGACTTCCGATGTCCTTCAGTAAAGTAGAGAAACCCAAACCTACTCCAAGACCTCAACAACAACAGCAGCAGCAGAACTCTCAAGCGTCGTCGTCGAATCAGCAGTATCTTCCTCCTCGTCCGAACAACAACCAGCAAAACTCAAGAGGAGGGGGAGGATTCAGTAGAGGCGGAGGGGGCGGGGATAGAGGCAGAGGAGGAGGAGGGCAGAGGGGTGGAGGAGGTGGCTTCGGTGGAGGGAGAGGAGCTCGAGGAGGAGGGATGATGAGAGGAGGAAGGGGAGGAGGAGGAGGAGGAGATCATCAGAACAAGGTCCGTTCAGCTCGCTCTTTCCCGACCTATGCACCATGCTCTCAAAAAGCTCACATGCCTTTCCTTTCTTCCGACCCAGCGACCGCGATACGATGGACCCCTAGGAGGAGGAGGGAACCAGGAGGGCTTCTTCAAAGGTTCGTCTCAAACTCGAGCTCACCTCCTTCTCCTTCTCTTCGACTCCCTTCACTAACCGGACCTTCCTCGTATGTACAGAATCCTTCGTAGAAGATCCGTGGGCGAAACTCCTCAAGCTCAAGCTCTGATTCTCACCGTCGAACGAACGAATTTCGTGAGCTCGACTTCTGCTCCTTCCCTTCCTTTCGCGAGCTCACCTCCTCTTTTTCTTCCTTCCCTTCACCATCTTAGATCGTGTATCACCAACCTCCTCCTTCACTACTGTAAAACATCGGCCCTCAATTCCGCTCGTAACGCCTATTCATGACCCGTCCCATCTTCCCTCTTCGCCCGCCGAGCCTCGCGAGCTCGACTCCCCTCTCTCCCTCGTCCCGTCGCTCTCTCTTTCCCTCTCCCTCTTTCCCTCTCCCCAACCCAACCCAAATTCAATCGTGAAACCACAAAGTCATTACATCCCCTTAAAGCTTCGCCTTCTGCTCCCCAGCCCCCTCCTCGCAAACCCTCTTGAGCGTCACCAAAGCGTCCTGGACGTGCTGCTTGAACCGATGGGTCGACGTGTTCGCTGCCGACTTCTTGGACTCGATTCCAAACTGGATACGGGTCTTGGCGGCGGTGTAGTTGATTCCGTAACCGCTGTGAGGGGAGGGAAGAGGGCAGAGGGAAGGGGTGGGTTAGTTTTGGAGAGAGGGAGGGAGGACGGAAGGGAGGGGAGGGGGCAGGGGCCGAGAGAGGAAGAAGAGAGGAAGAGAGGGAGAGAGGGAGGGAGGGAGGTAGAACGAACTCTGGCCAGACTGTTCCGAATCTGGATGATTGAGTAGCAGCGGAAGAGGGCAAATTGTCAGTCTCGGGTCCCGGAAAACGAAAGGAAAGGAGACGAGGAAAACAAGAGCGAGAAGCGAAAGTGCGACGCGACGACTCACCCAGTCCCTCTAAACCTCTCTCCACTTCCGAGCGAACTCGTCGAGAGCTTCCACTCCGCACTCCTCGCGAACAGCTCGTCCTCGAACAGAGGGTGGGTCTCTCCTGGTTGAAGCATGAGCTTGAGTCCGAAGAGATGTCGATCGGATCCCTTGCCGGAGGAGGAGTCTCGAGTCACTTCGACAACGAAACGAGACGCGACAAGACCGAGTCAGCTCGAGCAAGAGAGAAGAAAAAAGATAGGGAGAGGGAGAGGAGGACGCACAGCTCGAGTGAGTCTTGCAAGCCTGGACGAGAAGTTGGTAGCGCGTCGCGGACTGGAAAGAAAAAGACGAAAACAAAGATGAAAACGGTCAGACTCGACGAGGTGCGGCGGAACGAGAGAAAAGGAAGGCTGGAGGGACTCACCGAAGTCGAAGGATCCTCCAAGGCAAGGACGAGAGCCCTGGCATCCTCACTGAACGATCTGATGACCTCCGTTCGACCATGAGCGAACATCCTCGTCGACGCGGTTTCGTACGTCGCTGAGAACTGGCCTTGATCGGCGTGGTAGGCGATTTGAAGGACTTGTTGGATGAAGGCGTCGGGAGCGACTTTGCCTGGTGAAAGGAGAGATCGAAAGAGAGGAGGCGAGATCAGAAACGGTCCTCGGATGCTCAAGTGGACTGCAGGAGAGGAAGGAATAGAAAGCGGCGGGCGAGCACGAACCATGAGCCTTGATCCAATCGGTTCCAAACTCCTCGAAGTGGAGTTGAGAGGGCTCGGAGTCACGGATGACAGCGATTCCTCGTTCCTCAGCAGCGTCGATTCGAGCTTCGACGTCGGCTCGAGCAGCAGAGGGGACGTCCCAGTCGAGTCGAGACCAGCCGGTGGAGGAGGCAGGGGAAGGGTGAGGAGGGAAGGCTTCGAGGGAGATAGGTTCGGCGATGGCGTAGTCGATGACGAGAGAGGGAAGGAGAGCGTCGCAACTGTGAAGGGAAGACGATGCGACGCGACACAGTCAGAGCGTGCTTTTGATCGACGACTGCTAGGTCGACGAAGAGAGAGGAAACCGATAAAGAGCTTACGGAGAGTGCTCTCCCATCATTCCAGCTGAAGGCAAGAGACGAGATCAGGGGTCAGTTAGGTGTTTCGATGACGCGAGACGCGTCGAGCAAAAAGTCGAACAGCAAACTCACCTCGAGCGTTGGTCTCGACGAAGATGCTAAGAGCCTTATCCATCCATCTGTTCCTGGGAGTCAGACCTCCGGAAGAGCAGTTCTGAACGTGAGCGTCGACGGAGCCCTTGAGGAGGTTAGCGCCGACGGAGGGAGCTTGGGCTGGAGGGAGGGTGTGCGAGTCGAGGGAGAGAGCGAAGAGGGAGTGGTTGATGGATTCGAAGACCTTTCGGTTCTTGTCTGAGGGAGAGAGGGAAAGGAGGTGCTCTCGGTTCTGACGCAGAGATAGAGGAGAGAGAGTCAGCTCTCGAGGTTCAGAGATCGGGTCAAGACAGGACAGAGAAGTTAGAGCGAGGAGCACTCACGACGGTCCACTCGTCCCTTCCGTCCGAAGTCATGATCCCGATCCTCAAAGGCTCGTCCGTTCGAGAGATAGCATCCTCGACGGCTCCCCAAAGCCTCTGCTCGATCACGTCGGGAGGAAGGACGTTCAAGTCGACGTCGAGCACTTCGACCTCGTAGATGAAGTCTCGGATCAAGACGGACAGATGTCGACCCTTCTCGAAGGGAGGAAGAAGGGACGATCCGTCGCATCCAGGGAGTGGGAGTCGAGAGAGGTTGAAGAGTCCTGGACGACGAGGAGGAACGAGCGTCGAGCGATGAGCGAGGAGCGATGAGAGACGCGAACGAACAGAGGGAAGGACGGTCACGAACGGGTGTACTGGTACATGTCGAGAGGCCCAGCCTTCGAGCTATCAGGAAGGATGTCCCCGCTGTATCGAAGGAAAGAAGTCTGGTCAGCGCGAGGAAGACGAGGAAGCCGAGAAATTCGAGGGACGCGTCGAGTTCCGTCTCTCCCGAACTCACCTCTCGATCCTCGCCTTGAAGTTCAAGAACCTCGCCGTCAACCACGCTGCCCTCCTGACCTGCCACTCAGTGAACTCTGCCTTCCCGGTGGAATCTCCGTTTCCTCGAGAAAGACCCTTGCCAGCAGCGAAGACTCCTCCGTCCCCTTGCTCCTCGACGGAGGCGATGGAAGCTGGAACCGTAGGGTCGTTGCGGAAGAGGAGCCACCTAGATAAGCGAGAAACGAGTCAGTACGAGCGCGAGCTTGTTTCGCCAAGCTTCGTTAGGTACGAGGAAAGCCGACGAGAGGGAAAGAGAACGGAAGAGATGGAGGCGAAGACGAACCAGTTGGAGTTGATCAGGAGAGGAACCCGCCACTCGTGGTACGCCTTCTTGAGCCAGAGCGAGTCGTCGAGCCAGTTGTGAGGAGAGACCTCGTCGAGATCTATCGAGGAGATGAAGGAAGCGAAAGGGTCAGTTCTAGGAAGAAAGAGAGCGCGAGGTCTGGCGGGTCGAGCTCGGGTTGCGATGGTTCGGTGATCTCTCCTCCTCCTCCTCCCTGTCTCCCTAGATGCCTCATAAACTCGGACCGAGTTCGAACGAGTCTGAAAGCTCAGCAGACCTCCTTCCCATCTCAAGGATCATGAGAGCTAGAATTTACCTTTGAGTCGCTCCTGTAGCTTGGTTCCCAGTCCATCCTCCGCGAACGACCTCGCGAGCTCCCTCCTCTGCTCGAGCCCTTGGTCGAGTTCTCCACTCTCGAGCAGGAAGGGCCTCAGACTGGTAACGTATCTGTCGAGACTGGATTGAAGGGAAGGGATGGGGAGCTTGGGGAGGTTCCTGGTTTCGTCGAACGTCCTAGGTTTCGCTCCTGGAGCTCGTTGAGGTTGAGAAATGGCGAACATCCGAGCTGTCGAGGAGGAGGAGAGGGTGCTAGTGGCGAGAAGGGAGGATTTCTGATGCAAGAAGAGTGAAGATGTAAGAAGTCGATGGGGTCGAGAGATCATTGCATGGAGGGAGGAGGCTTCCTTTTGGCGATGGTGGTGGTTGAAGGTCAAGGAGAGGAAAGGGAAGGGACGAAGAGGATGAGCTCGGGTATGGGGAAGAGACCGGAGAGAGGAGGTCAAACACGCGCTTACCCTTCCTGCCCCAACAAGAAGAGAAGATTTTCTCGGGAACCAACGGAGAGATAATACGGATCAGATGGAGATTCTTGGACAGGGTCGATTATTTGGTCGAGAATTAGATGAGAAAAGAACGCTTGAAGGAGGAGGACAGAAGTGAGCTCGAGATTCGTCGCTCTAGTCGCCTTCCTTCTCTGTTTTCTTTCGTCCTTCTTGCCCGCCTCGAGTCTCTCAAAAAGCTGCCCTTCGACTCAAGACCCCGTGTGTATATTCTATACACTCTGTCTGGTTTCTCGCGCAATGCAGTGCCCAGAAAAAGGAGGAAAGACCATGCAAAGGAGGGAGGGAAGCGAAGGTCGTGAGCTCAGCCCTCTCTCTTCCCTTGACTGCTGCTCGCCTTCGTCCGTCCTGACTGCATGTCGTACAAAAACTTTACGACCTCCCTGCATCCGAGTAGCCTGTAGACGAGGAGATTGAGATAGTCCAAAGTCGAATATCGAGCTCTTCGCCGTTGCTAACAAGGGCGAGGCGTTTGAAAGTGAGCTCGTCCAATCTCCCTCGTTGCTCCTCCAACGACGACGCCTTCCTTCCTTCCCACTCCTCCCACTCCTTCCTCCTCCTCCCAACCTCCCCTTCTCCTCCGCCATCATCCCACCTCTCCTCCTATAGCTCGCTCCTCTCGCTTCGGATGAGCTTCTTCAACAAGCTTCTCAATCAAGCGGCGGAGGCTCTTCGTTCTCCAGCGCCCTCCGTCGAGGGAGCTCCCTTCCAGTTCGACGACTCGGCAGCTTCAACCATCCTCGTAGAACCTCCTTCAAAGATCCTCGAGAATGCAGTCAGGGAGTTGCAAGGAATGGGAGAGGGGAATCTCGGTAGAAAGTTGGAGGTGAGTTGCAAGGCGAAGGCGAGCTGATGGGGACGAGATTGGGACGTCGAGCTCAACGAGTGTCCTCGTCGGAAACTCCCCGATGCCTTGAGTATGCTTTCTTCGAGTGCAAATTTGCGAGCGTGTTACTGATCCACCTCGTCTCTCCTTGTCCGCCACCCCTCAGATGCTATCCGACATCCATAGGAGTCTCGTAGAGGACGCGAGAACCAAGGACCTCTTCCGAGACGAAGGAGGCTTCCTCGCTCTCATCTCGGTCCTCTCAGGTCTTCGGCCAGCTCAAGAGGAGGAGGACCTGGAAGGTTCAGGAGTACTGGTAGACCTCGAAGTAGAAGAGGTGCAGAGGGTGGAGTGTTTGAGGTGAGTGGGCGAGCTCGTTTCATCGTCGTGTCTCGATCTCGCTTGTTCTGAGAGCTGACCCCTTGTCCTTCCTTCCCTCCGTCCGTTCGATGGTTTCCCTCCTCAGGATGGTTCTCTGGTGTCTGTGCGAGTCCATGTCGAATCATGTCATCAACCGGAAACACTTTGAGGTCCGTCTCCATCGTCGTTTCATCCAAAGTTGAGCTCTCAATCTGACGGTCACCTCCACGACCTCCCCTCTCCTTCCCTCCCTCCCTCCCTGCAGGAAACCATCGGATACACAGCTCTCTCCTCAGCCATCGCTCTCTCCGAAATGCTCGAAGCTCCCTCCTGCGACCACACCTTCTCCTTCCTCCTCTCCTTCGCCCACTCGGACTTCTCCCTCTCAGACCTCTACCCTTCTATCCGTCGGACCCTCGCCTCCCTCCCTCCCTCCGAAGCATCCTCCCCAGAAGTCTACCAACCCATCGTCGACCATCTCCTCACTTCCCTTCAGAAACCACTATCCACCCTCTACTTCCCTCAGCCCCTCCTCCTTCTCCTCGAAGCTCAGGAGATCCTTCCAGAGTCCGAACTCGCGTTGGGCTACGCTCTCCTCAAGACCCTCGAACGAGTCGCTTCAGCCAACCAGAGGAACAACATCCTCCTCTCCCAGATGTCCTTCGTCTCCATCATCGTCCCAAGGGTCTTTGGGAAGAGCTCGGACGATGCCACGGTGGGAGTGAAGGGGATCTTCGGAGGTGGGGAGCAGGTCGAGCATCAGAAGGGAGTGCTGTTGAAGCTCGCGAGGAGGGTGATTGAGGCTGGGACGACGCACGCGGAGGCGAGAGCTTTGTTCCATCTGGCTGTGAAGGAGGACGATTCGTTGGACGACGAGGTGATGGATCTGGTTAGGCATGGGATGAAGAGTCGGTGGCCTGGAACGGTCAACATGTGGGGACGGAGCTGGATCGAGTGCAGGAGTTTGGGAGTTCGAGAATTCACGAAGGATTCGAAAGGATACACGTCGATGGTGAGTCGAAGTCTTTCCCACTGTTCATCATCTGGACGATACTGATCCTTTCGTCTCTCGGTCTTTGACAGGCCTGGATCTACCTCGGTCGTCTCGACACTCGTTCACCTCTCCCTCTCCTTGACCTTCTCGACCCCGAAGGCCGCTCAGTCCTCACCATCACCATCGAATCCAACGGACAGGTCTCTCTCGCCTCAGCAGGGGTCCCCAAAGCCATCTTCGAGGGATCAGCTGTGCCTCAGAACCGTTGGGTTCTCATCGGAGTCGTTGGGAAACGGTCGAAGTTGGGAGGCGGGGACGCTGGTGAGTCGCGTCGTTCTCTTCACTTGACCTTCCCCTTCCTCGAGACTGACCAGATCCTCTCTCTTCATCTTCATCTTTATCTTCAGCTCTTCTCATCGACGGGAAACGTTCAGGAGCCATCAAGTTCCCTTACCCTCAGATCCAAAACTCAGGGACGCGTCTCACCGCTCGAATCGGAAGCTCGACAGCCTCGACTTCCTCGCCGAAGGATCAGAGTCGATGGAACCTCGGTCCAGCCTACCTCTTCTCAGAAGCTCTTCCGGACGATATGCTCTTCCTCATCCATCATCTCGTAGATTTATCTTTCCTCCTTCGTCGCGTCGAAAGCGAGAACTGACTCTTGCTCGTCTTTCTTTCGCAGGGTCCACGTTACGCCGGAAACTTCCAGGTCGTTCTCGGATCCTTCCTCACCTACGAAGCCTCAACCGCTCTCAACATATTTCTCTCCACCATCGCGAAAGAAGCAGCAGGTCGAGCCACGGACGCTGGGAACTCTCGTCTCGCTCGAGCCTTGAAGGACGGAGGAGCTATCGACGAGTTCGTTCACTTTCTCGCCTTTCTCTCTACCTTCGATTTACTCTGACCGGTTCTCTCTTCTCTCAAACAGAGCCTCCATCATCTTCGCCTTCTCAGCGGACAACCTTCGAACGGTCGAGCCCGTGATGGGACTGGAGAATCAACCCGAGGTCGAATCGGTCGTCCTCAACGGAGCGATCCCCAAGCTCGAGACGGCGAAGGTTCTCACTCGAGGTCTCGGACTGGTGATGGGAGATGCCGTCGTTGCTCCAGGGAAGAGCATGGACGAGGAGATCTGGGGGATGGGAGGTTGTGCGCCGATGCTTCGACTCGTCGAGCTCGCGAAGGTTCGTTTAGTTCTCGTCTTCTTTCTCGATCCTGGCCCTCGACTTGGAACCGAGCTGATCAGTCTTCGTTTCTCGCAGACTACTCTTCAACTCTCGAGTGCTGTCTCGATCTGCATCGATGCATTGAGGGAGTCATGGCGGAACTCGGAGGGTGAGCTCGTCTTTCAACTTTCCACGTCGCGTCGCGTCGCGTCTCGTCTCGAGCTCACGCCTTCTCTTCGTTCCCAACCCTAGATATGGAACGAAGTCACGGGTACGAGATCCTCGCTCGGCTGTTGGACTCCAAGATGGCCAGCCTCATGACGGTCGAGACTCAACGGATCCTCTTCAACTCGCTCGGACTTCATCTCGAGAAGCCTGAGTAAGCCTTCTGTCTTGACGACGCTTTGCAATGCGTCTCGACGCTGACATGATTAATTCCCTCGCTCGATCAGAACCTCGACGATCTACAACGCGACTGCTTACCGCTATCTTATCCTCGCTTTCGATCTCTGGGCGAAGGCTCCGAAGGATCTCCAAATCATCCATCTCTCTCACTTCCGAGATCTCGTCAAGACGAGCAAGTTGTGAGCTAGGATCATCTCCTCTCTATCCCCCTGAGCTCGATCTGACTTCAAAACTCCTTCATCTCACACAGCCGTCGATTCAACCTCCGCCAACGACTCTTCAAGAAGATGGCCGTCGTTCGGAAACTCCTCTTCGCTCTGCGAGCAGGATACTACGAGGACGATATCGTGCCTGTTCTGATAGGTCAGTATCTCGATACCATTCTTCTTCGAAAGATCAGTCTCTGAACTACTCTCTCTCCTACAGAAACCCTCTTCGTGATCGCCGACCACCACTTTTCGACGGACGACACCATCAAGCCTTTGATCGCCTACCTGGTCTCCTCCCTCTGCCCAGGTACGACCTTTTCTCTTCCCTCAACTCGCATCACGGTCGCTGATCATTCGGTGCTGCGTTCTTCCAGCTTCCTCATCCCCCACCCCTTCGGCGAAATCCACCGCTCACGCGATCCTCGTCCTCGAAGCAACCGCTCGTCTTCTTCGAACGCCCTCCCACCTCGCCAAGATTCACGCCAACCTGCCGCTCCATCGAGTCCTTCTTCTCTTCCTCGCCAACAACCCAACGGCTCCCGTCATCGCAGCGTCGCTCGACATCATCTCGTGTCTCGTCGCGTCCCCTCAAGGAGAATCGTTCGGTCGAAAGTGTGAGCTGCAGTTTTGTCGCGTCTCTCGTGTCTCGTCACTCCTTAGCTAACTCGCCTTCTTCACTTCTCGCTTTCTCAGTTGACGCCGAAGGAGGTTTCACTCTCCTCACTCGGATCCTCCCGCCCGTTTGGAACTCCCTCATCCACGACCTCTCGTTCGCCGTTCTCCTCGGACGACCCATCTCCCTCTCGCCGGACGACTCCTCCCAGAAGGTCATCGTCTGCTCTTTGATCTTCCCAGCAATCTTGGCTGCCATCGAAGGAGGGCTGGAGATCGCAGGAGACCTCGTTCAGCCTGTACGAGTCTCAATGAGTTCTTCCGTCGTCGAGAGCAACGACTCGGTCATGTCTTCCGTCGTCTCGACAAATCGTGAGTCCCTCCTCTTTCTTCCCTTCTTCGACACAAAGCTGATCGCATCTTGTTGATCTCGCTGCAGATCCCGCCTCGACGACTCTCTGGGAGGACACGACCAAGAACATAAAGGCGATCAAGCGGCTCCTCGTCTCGTCGCAATCCTTCGGAAAGCTCGTTCGATCTCGCAAGGTCATCTCGGAGCAGCTCGTCCAGAACACGTCCCTCTTCCTGTCCAAGAGTGCCTTCCAGGTTCCCGATGAATATCGAGAACGCGTTCAGATCCTTCGAGCTGCGATCTTCCAACTGTTGGGTCAGCTCTTGAGGTCGAGGATTCCCGGTCCTCTTCAAGCTGAGGTTCGTCGAGATGTTCTTCTCTCCACTTCTCCCTTCTCGATTTGCGTGTGACTTGACGTTTGGTTTCGTTGTTGCAGATCCACAAACTCCTTCCCAGCAACTTCCTCGAGCCGGATCGATCCAACCTCGGGACGTCGCCTGGTCCAGTCTCGATGCTCCAACGACGGATCTCCCTTCAACGCAGGACCACCTCCGAGTCCTTCGAGTCGCTAGCGGAATCCATCAGCTCGAAACAAGGGATCGATCGTCGGATGACTCTCACCCGAGGAACGACGGACGACTTCAAGTTCCAAGCCTCGAAGGATCGGAACCATGGTTCGTCCTTTCCCTTTCTTCCTTCCCATCTCGTCATCAGTCTGGCTGACCTTGCGTTCTTTCTCTCCCTAATCAGCTTGGAGATCGATCATCCTCTCCGTCGTGCGTCGTCGCGTTTCGTGTTCATCTCTCCCTTCGTCGCTTGCTGACTCCTTTCCCTCCCTCTCCTCTCCTCTCGATATCTCCAGGAAGCGAATCGGTTCAGTCGAGCTGCTCGTGAAATCAAGAACGACCACCGTAGGATCGACACCAAGGAGTGGCCTCACCTTCGCTCTCGACTTGATCAAGAGCGAGGACTTTGGCCGAGTCGCGACCCTGAACCCGACTGGAGGCTCGACGGAAGCGAGGGACCCATGCGCCAACGGATCCGACTGGAACGAGCTGTTCGAGATGCTCAAGATGGATCTTCGAGCTTCCATCCCAAGCGAGGTCCTCGGAAGGAACGAGTCGTCGACGAGGAGATCGAGGAGCCGATGAGTGCGATTGACCCCGTTGGACCAGCGGCTCCTTGGGAGGATCCATTCGTTCTGGGAGCCGAGGATGCGACTGGTGATGAGAGTGAGTCCGCACCCAGCTTCGACGAGCGCGAACGAGCGCGAAGGCGGAGGCTGATCTTGTCGCGTCGCGTCTTTTCTCTTCTTGTCGCAGAATCCTTCCGAGACGTCGAGGATGTCGAGAACCTTGAGGCTCTCTCCTTGAAACAGAGGTTCAAGCAGTGTCTGGAGACTGGTGACTTGGTCGAGGAGGTAAGTTATCCCTCTGCGGCGAAGCGAAGTCGTTCGATCCTGACCTTCCTCGTTTCTCTTTCGCAGACTCAGAACTCTGTTCGAATCGTCGGCGTCGATGCTCTCCCTGGTCTCTTCGTTCTCGGAAAGCTCAACCTCTACCTCTTGTGAGTCGAGCCTTTCCTCGTAACGTTCGAGGAGAACCATCGAAGCTGATCTTTCCTCGAACATCGAACAGGGACGGACTCGGTCGCACCGACGCAGGAGAGATCGTGGAAGCTTCCAACCTCGAGCAAGACGTCTTCTCAGTCCCTGGGACGATCGCCAACGTCGATACGGAGGAGAAGACGAACCATCAGTGGAAGTACGAGGACGTGATCGAGTCGTCGAAACGGACTTTCTTGTTTCGAGAGGTTGGGTACGTCTTCACTGCGTCTTTTTTTTTTTTGAAAAACCTGCTTTCTCGTCCTGACCTTCTACCCCCCCTTCCTTCTTTTAGACTTGAACTCTACTTCCGAGACTCGGTCAACTTCCTTCTCGTCTTCCCAACTCGGAAGAAGCGAGATCTCGTCCACGCTCGACTTCAGGCGAAGACCGACCCTTCTCTTGCTGCGAAATCGGCTGGAGGTTTCTTGATGTCTCGAGTCGGAAAGTCTCTTGCTACAGCACTCAGTGGGAAGCTTCCTGAGCTCGAGGATGCTACCCAGAGATGGGTTAATCGCTCTATGTCCAAGTGAGTTCTCGTCCGACTTTCCTCCTACTCTCGTGCGCTTCGCTGATCACCTTCGCTTTTCTCTTTCTTTCAGCTTCGCGTATCTTACTGTTCTCAACCAGATTGCGAACCGAGTAAGTTTCAGCGCGCACTCTTCGCCCTCAGTCGTTCTCCACAAGCTAACCCTCCTTTCGTTTGCATCTCCAGACCCCTAACGGTTCGTCGTCGCGCTTGATCACCACCCCTTCCGCGCGACTCTCGAACTGACTCGCTCTCCGCATTATCATGTCTCAGATGTCACTCAGTATCCCGTCTTCCCTTGGGTCTTGCGAGACTACACCTCGGACGAGCTGGACCTGACGAAGAAGGAGAGCTTCCGAAGTGAGTCACCGACGTCGTCGTCTCGTTGTCGAATCGAACCTGACTTTCCCTCTGCTCTCTTCGCCAGATCTCACTATGCCCATGGGAGCTCTCACTCCCGCTCGTCGAGAATCTGCGGCGGATCGTTACACGAACATCGCACTCGCTGGGGAACAACCTTTGTTCGTCGACCTCGCGTTTTCTTCTCGCCTCGCCTCTCTCGCGAGTCACTCGAGCTGACCCCCGATCTTCTTTCCTTTTCCAGCCACTATGGTACCCACTTCTCGTCGAGCATGATCGTTGCTGGATTCCTCATCAGACAGTCCCCTTTCACCGAGATGTTCAAGGTACGTCCGCTCGTTTCCGTCGCTCCTCCCTTCGAGCGCTCATCCGTGCTTCGCTCTGTCTCTCCTTTCTCTGCAGGTTCTCCAAGGTGGAAACTTCGATCTTGCCGACCGGCTCTTCTCTTCGATTCCTCAAGCCTGGGAGTCAGCGTCGAGGGAGAACCGAGGAGACGTCCGAGAACTCATCGGCAGCTTCTTCTGCGGAAACGGAGAGTTCCTCATCAACGAGAACCATCACGACTTCGGATTCAAGCAAGGAGGAGGTCTGGTCGACGACGTAGAGCTCCCGAAATGGGCTCGAGACGATCCCCTTCTCTTCGTGACGAAGCATCGAGCTGTAAGTCTTCCCGCTCCTCCTCCTCTCCCTTTCGTTCGATTTTCTGATCCCCTTTTCCCTCCTCCTTAACAGGCCCTCGAGTCGAACTTCGTATCAACCCATCTTCCAGCCTGGATCGACCTCATCTTCGGCTATCTTCAACGAGATCAGAAGCACCTCAACGCGTTTCATCCTTTCTCCTACGCCGGAGCCATCGATCTCGACAAGATCAGCGATCCCAACGAGAGGGCTGCGACAGTCGGTGAGTCTTCTCCGTTGCGATTTGATCGATACTTCGGCTCGAAGACTGACCCCGTCCCTTCTCGACCTCAGGAATCATCCACAACTTCGGTCAGACGCCTCGCAAGATCTTCGAGTCGCCTCATCCTCGACGAGCGATGTTTGGAAAGCCGGGCCTCCCCGTTGGTGTGAGGTATGGAGTTTCGGAGAACTTTGGAGTTCTGATTCAGAGTCGAGGTGAGCTTCGTTTTTTTGCGACGCGCTCCCTTCGTCCTTCCTCGATTGAGACTGACCTCTGCTCTTCCCTCCCGTTTCAGCTCCAGTCAACGGTGAGTATGCTTTCGGGTTCCTGAATCTTCGTTGAGCGCTCCGAAGCTGACCCAGCTCGTACCCTCTCCTCTCTTAGTTCTCAAGTTCGCCGTCAGCACTCTTCTTCCTCGAGGTCTTCGTCTTCGACCGTGGCCAGACCAGAGACTTCCGATCCCTGGGAGAAGTCTGATCGTCGAGTGGGGGTTCGCAGGAGGAGGGCTTCGTATCTTCTCGGAGGATCACAGGGTTCGTTCCGTCGAGTCGACGCGTTGAGCGCGAAGATGCCTTCGCTGACCTCGTTTTCGTTCTCTTTTCAGGTCATCTCCATCACGGAGTGGTGTTCAGTCGAGCAGGCTACCTTCGTCGACGACAAGACGCTCGTTACTGGATCCGTCGACGGAGTCATCTCGTTCTGGAAGGTCCTCTCTGGCGAGAAACCGAGCTTGGAGCTCACCGAGAGTCTCGTTGGACACGGAGATCTGATCTCCAGCCTCGCGGTTTCGAAGGCGTGGAGTCTCCTCGTCTCTGGTTCGAGGAATGGAAACGTTCTGCTCTGGGATCTCAACCGCATCAAGTACATTCGGACGATCTACTCGAACCCAGACACGCCGGTTCATCTGCTTGCCGTCAACGAGAACAACGTGAGCTCGACCCAAATGCTCCGTTTCTTCCCCTCCGTCTGGATAACTGAGCAACTCTCGCTATTCTTCTTTACAGGGTCACATCGCTCTCTGCCACTCCTCAACCATCGAACTCTACACCATCAACGGCGCCTTCATCTGCTCGACGCTCACCGCCCACCCTTCGGATCCCATCCTCTCAGTCGCCTTCTTCGATACCCGAGAGTGGTGAGTCGAGGCTTCTATCTCTTCTGGTCACCTTCGACTGGCTGACTTCGTTTCCCTCGTCGTTGCTGTACAGGTCTGCGATTCAGATCGTCGCGACCGGACATTCGAAGGGAAAGATCGTCCTTTGGAGCTTGACCGCTGATGGAGTGAGTTCTCTACCCTCGGACTTTTTCCTCTCACCAAATGCTGACACTATCCTTCTCCCTTCTCAGACTCCTGTCGGTGAGAAAGCCATCTGGCAGCTCACTCCACTTCGAACAATCCACTACCGAGGCGGCGACACTGCAGACGTTACTTCGCTTCGTTTCTGGGGGTGAGACAGCTTCCTTCCATCCCTTCGTCGCCTCGCTTTCACTAACGCATCCCTTTCGACTCCTCAGGGAATCGCTTCTCGCTGGAGACGCTCTCGGACGCGTCTTCCTCTTCGCGCTTCCGGACGGTGGAGGTCAGCTTCGTTTTATCCCTCTCTCCCTCGATGTCTCTTTCACAAGCTGACTCGTCCCCTTTCGCATTCAAATTCCAGCCGAGAACGTTCCCGACTCGACGCCCGCTTGCCAGAACGGAGCTCACACGACTTTCGGTCTTCTCGAGCAGAGGTGAGTTCGCGATCAACCTCTCTTCGACTTCGTCCTCCGAGCTGACCTCTCGTTCTCTGCGTCCCTTCAGACGCTTCTGTGGCGGATGCGGTGGCTGCTTCTGCGGCTCGTGCTGCCAGAACGTGCCTCGCTTCGAGGGTCGGTGAGTCCGGAGCTCTTTTTCCTTCTCCCCGCTCTTGCTCGTCTGACATTTCTTTATTCCGCCCTTGTAGCTTCTGTCCCGAATGTCGAGTCGCCCTCGCTCTGGGTCTGGTAAGTTTCATCAGTCTCGCGTTGTTCTTTCGAAGCCCAACTCACGGTTTTTCCTTTTCTTCGTTTGCAGGGAAACGAACGAGATCACTTCGCCGACATCGACTCTCACCTCGAACCCGAAGCTGGATCCCGCCGAGCGTCTCTCGTCGTTCCCGAACCTGGAAGAAGGAGAGCCTCCATCATTTCCATCGACACTGGAACGGTCTCGGCCCGTCGAGAAACCCTCCTAGGTGGGAACGTCGGTCGATCCATCTCACCTTCCCCCTTCGGATCTACCACCTCCCTCTCCCAAGCTCCTCCCACCACTCCCATCTTAGAAACTCCCGCCTCATCTATCCCACCTCGCTCGAGATCTTCGACATCGACATCAAGACATCGATCTCCTTCGCCACGAGGAGATCCACTCGAAGCTCTTCGAGGTCGCGGTCGAACTTCGTCGAATCGGTCGTCATCCAAAGGACCATCCCCTCTCTCCACCCCTACCACGTCTCGTCGAGGCTCAATTTCTCATGTAGCTCCTTAGAATAGACGCTTCATATTTCGTTCCGATTCCATCTCATTTACCCTGCTGCGTTTCTATACCCTTCGTTTCCCCCCTCCCCTCGTCTCATGGAGTTCCATCTCCTGCAAATCCATTCGATTCTACCGACAAGCTGCTGCCGAGGTTGATCCATCGTAAGCGGGTGTCGTTGGGTGGGGACGAAGATGCTGGGAGTCAAGAAAAAGGGAGGGAACGAACGTCAGTGGGCTTCACAGAGCGGAGGCGAAGGCGACCCGAGGCGACGGGAAGAATGAACGAACGAAGGGGACGGACCTCGGGAGGTTGATGGGGAGATCGACTCAGGTTTCGAGTTTCTATGTTCTGCGAAGATGAGGGAAGGTACTGAGCTGAAGGAGGAGGGGAGGAGACGACGAGACGAAAGACGCGTCAGAAACGAACGCGCGAGAGGAGGGGCAAGAACAGCGAGCCTTACTGTTGACGAGAGTGGACAGTTGAACGGTTGGGTTCTGCGGTCTGCGAGAGATGTGGTCGATCCGTGAGGGGTAGAGAGGAAGAGAGAGAGAGGTGGAGGTCCGACGACGGTCTGGAGGTGAGTGAGAAGAAAGAGTAGAAAAGTCGGATCAGGAAGAGGTTCGATGCAGGGAAGGGAAACGTTTGAGGACTGACCTGAAGCAGGCAGGTCCCGAGGTGGTTGCCAGTACTCCTTCGCCTCGACGAAAGGTCCTACTGAGGTCCTGAAAGAAAGAAGCGAACGAAGGAGGACGAAACGAGGAGCGAACGCGGTCAGAGGAACGATCGTGCAGAGAGAGCTTCAAAACGAGACTCACACACTCGATCCGGTCTCCTCCCTTTGCCATTCGTATGACTCGTCGATACGGTAGTCAATCGCTCCCCCGTCTTCAACAGCCTTTCCGTCTCCTCCCACGTCTCCCTCGGAACCAACCTCTTCATCTTCGCCCTTAAACCGTTGAAATCCTCCCGGTTGACCTGGCGAAGAGTCCTGTGACGAGGGTGCTTTATGATCTGTCTTGATAGCTTGAGGGCTGCTGCCAATCCGGGAGCCGTGAGGGGAGGAGTCGTGCTGGAGTCGACGAGGTGTCGCGCTTGTTGATCGCTGAGAAAGGCGAGGAGTTCGTCCCAAGCTCCGCATCGGTTGAGGCATTCGCGATAGGCTTGGTAGTTGTTCTCGCTGAGATCGAATCCACTGGCTCGGATGTCCTTCCACGTAGCGAGAGCTCGAGGGAGGGAACCACTGAAAGGAGGAGGGGAAAGCGACGGGTCAGAACAGTCGTCTCCTTTCCTTCTTCGCACTTCCGAGCGACGAACACCACCTCTACTCACCTGAATCCGCAGGCATCGGAATACTGCATCGAAAAGGACGATTGAAGAGTCAATGTTCTGCGTTGACACAAAGAGGACGCGTCGACGAGGGAAAGACGGAAAGCCTCACCACCGAAACCGCTCTCTGATCGATCCCCACTCCTCCCTCCGACCTCATCAGCTTCCAAACTTCCTCCACCTCGTCAAACGCCTTTCCCCAAACGTAAGCGTCCATGAGCGAGTTGTAACACCGAACGGTGAAGACGTCCTTGTCGACCTCCTTCATCGCCTGATGAATCGCTCGAACGGCGACGAGATGTTGAAGACGAAGAGATTCCAGTTCGGCGACGACGTCGAGAGGGGGGGCTGCTCCTGATGGGTCGAGTCGTCGTCGATCTTGAGTGTAGAGACGAGCGTAGACCTCGAGGAGGGGGACGAGAGGGTTGGGAACTGGGCCGTAGAAGGAGAGACGAAGTCGAGGTTGGTTGGCGAGGAGGAATCGAAGGAGGGCATCCGGATTTGGTCGAGGTTGGACTTGAGCCTTGACGAGGTTCTGGAGTGCTTGGACCGTTTGATATACCAGCTCCTTGACTCCCTCGTCTCGTCGACCTCCCTCCGTGACGCGAAGGATCCAGCTCGCGACGTCGACCCCTCCCTCTAAGCTGCTCGCCGCCTCCATCAGCCTCCAAGCCATTTCCTCCACCTCCTCCTTCGTACTCGTCATCGTTAACGACCCTTTCCCAGCGAACAGGGCTACGAGATCTGCTGAAGGCGTGGGAGGGGACGCGGGATTTCGAGCGAGATCGCGAAGGAGGGCGAGGAGGGAGGAGGAGTTGACTCGAACGCCAGAGATTTGTTTGGAAGGGGGTTGAGGATTGCGAGAAGGGGGAGCATTCTTTAGGCTAGGTTTAGGCTGGGGTAGTCGGGGACGCGAACGTTGGGTAGAGTGGGGGGAGGAGGAGGAGGGCGTCGACGTGGGTTTGGAAGGGAGAGAGGAAAGGGGAGTCGACTTTCAACAGCGAAACAAGGAGAAGAGTCAGCCTCCTTGAGTTCATCTCAAGTTCGCGACTATATTACCTGCTTACAGGAGTCAACTTGGATGGTGATATCCAAGGCGAATTCTCCGGAGAAGGGTAGAGGAGATCGTGTCGACTGAGAGCTGAGCTCGACTTGAATCGAAGGAGGTGTCCGATCCTCGTTGTCCTTCCTGCGAGTCGAGCGAAAGTCCTCCCAAGCGATGAAGTCGAGAGAAGCATAGCGAGGTCGCTGAGCTAGTCGGAAAGGGTAGAGAAGGGGAAGGTGAGGCTGGGACGAAGGTGAGGGCTGAGAGGGAAGAAGGAGGAAGGACCGTCGACTTTTTGACTAGCTCGAGCTCGCACGAACCCCCTCCTCCTCGTCCTTTCCCTCCCTTGTTCGCCGTCTCCCAGATCACAACTTTCTCCAGCTCTTCGGGACATCTTCGAAGAATCTAACCTGCTTTGCAAACCAAACGACGGATTCCTACCAAAATTCTCCCCTCTGCTCCCCATCTCTCTTCTCTTCGTCTTCGATCGCTTTCTCTACCTAGAAAGGTCTAGCCCTCGGGACACTCATGCAGGAACAGATAATGCGAGGTAGGACATCCGGTATCCGACGCAAGCCTTGCGTACTGGAACCTCAGCCGAGTACAGTTTTCAACGAAGATGAGGTTGACGACGCGTCGTCGAAGCTCGAGACCGAAGGCTTTCTTCATCCGATCCTCGATCCGGAGGCATCACCTGCTATCATCCTTCTTCCACTTTAATTCTGCTGCATCTTCGACCAGAGAGGGAGGTAAGAGAGGTTCGATTCGAGGGAAGACATACGAACGCGTCGCGTTCCGAGTGAACCGCAAGTTTCGCTTTCCCCTCTTTCGCCTTCTCCGCCTTACTCCTCTGAACTAGCTTTCTATTGAGAGCAGACTAGGAAAAATACTGCTTTACCATCCCTCTCAAGAGAAGAACGAGGGGAAGAGTGTTCGACGCGTTTGAGAGCACACGATTTCTTTCGCTTTCGTCGCTGACTGAGTTCGAGAGGCGAGAGAAAGGTCGTTAAGATCGAGAGGCGATTACACGAAGAGACGAGGTAAATTCAGGCTAAAGGGATGGATGAAAGGGAGGGAGGGAGAAATGAAAGCTTGTCGACGCGTCGACGTTCGAGGAGACGAGGACGATCCGCTCAGTAACCCTCCTCTCCCAACTCCTTGAGCATCTCTCTCGCGTGCTCTTTGGCGGTATCAGAGCTGTATTCACCCAACCGCACCCAGAAGAAGCGAATTCAAGTCAGCGAAGAGGAAACGCAAGAGCGAAGGAGAGGGAGAGGACGAGGACGAGACGTGACTGACGTGTCTTCTCGAGCTGCTCGCACAAGAACGACGAGAAGGAGCGAGACGCGAGTGAGCTTCAACTCTCAGACCAGGAAAGAGTACGCGAGAGATGAAAAAATGGGACGTACCAAGAACAGCCTTGAACCCACCAACGACTCGGTTGTGATGAATCTCGCCTTCTCGCTCGTTCGATCCACCTTCCATCTCAGCAATGAACTTTCGAGAGTGTTCTTTGGATTCCTCCGACTGCATGCCGAGCGAGACAAATGGTCAGCTGGAGGAAGACGGTTTCAGAGGAGAGAGGAAGATGGAACGAACGGTGTTGGGGTTGGTGAGAGTCGCCTGCGAACAAGGGAGGAAGTCGAAAGCGTGAGCTCGTGCGACGTCGAGGAAAGAAGAGAAGAGAGAAGACGGGAACTGACTTTATGTCCTGCGATGACTCGAACCATGTGAGCGTCGAGCCCTCCTCCTGATTTGGTCGCCTTGGGAGAGCTTCCGGAAAGGGACTGAGGGATGGGAGGGAGGAGGAGAGTCCGGAAGTGAGTTCCAACGGACGACGTACACTCGTCGACCGAAGAGAGGGAAGATGAGGACGAACCTCGATGACCTGCTCAGAGTGAGCCTTGGCTTCGTCGGAGACGTGAGGGTTGGCGAGAGCGGCTGTGGAGAAGAGGAGGGGGAAGATAGAAGAAGGGGTGGAGAGGAGGGAAGAGAGGTGGGCAAAGAGAAGAAACGAGAAAGTCAAGACGAAACGAACGTCAGCGGCGAGCTCTCGCTCTCGATTCTGGGTAGACCAGGCAAGGGAGGTTCATACCTTTGTGGCCTTTGAGAGAGGAGGAAGAAGAAGAGGGGAAGTAAGAGTGAGCTCAACTTGAGAAGTAAAGAGGGAGAAGGAGCGAGCGAGAAAGTCTGTTCACCTCGGATGATGTTGGCCTGCCCAAATGAAACGAATCAGCTTTGGGATTCAACGAAGGAGAAGAGGATGCGAGAGGGAACTCACAGTGTGAGAATCTTCAGACATGTTGAGTTTGTTGAGGGTGATGGTTTGGAGGGAAGAAGAGGGGAGGGGGGAAGAAGGGAGGAGCATGAGGAAGAGCGCGACGCCCTCGACGTCACACGCCTTCGCGCTTTGACTCCTGAGAGAAGATGACCTTCGACGCGTCGGAGATGGGGACTGAGAAGTATAGAAGAGAGAGCTCGTAGAAAGCAAGGGAAAGTGAGAGCAGAGCGAGCTTGAACTCGCTCCAGAAGATCTTTCGTCCCTCGCAAGATCAGCTCTCCGACGCGGTCATGTCTCGACTTTCGTTTCTGGGCTTGGATCTTCCGATGCAGGAAGCGATGATGAAGGAGTCAGAGTCAATTAACGTCTGCTAGGGACCGGATGTAGAGCGAGGGCAGGGAAAAGACGAGTAGAGGAAGATGGCGCTGGAGGAGACGCGCGGCGATGCTCGAACAAAGCTCTCTGTTGCTGCAAGGATTTTGGGTCGGTAAAATCGTCAAAGGAATTTCTGACTATGAGCTCAGTAATGTTTATCAACATTTGCTCTGTATAATTTTCTCGAAACCCGTTTCTCGCCGGTTTTGTGCCGGCCCTCGGCTCTCCTCGAGTTGACCTCAACGTCGACCTCCTCTCCTCCTCCTTCCATCCTCCGCCATGTCCTCCTTCCTCGCTCTCCCCGTAGCGATCCTTCTCTTACAAACCCCACTATCAGTCCATGCTTGGTATAGCTCGTGCTCCTTAGATGGTTACGTGAGTCCTAGATCGGTTTGAAGGGCGAGGAAGGTGTGAGCTCCTTGTTCATTCCGTGGAAGCTGACCCTCCTTCCTTCCTTCTTCCTCTCTCCCTCTCCCCATCCATCGTCCTCTCTTCTGTAGGGTAACGAAACTTGCTCGAATAATGCGGGTATCCGATACGGTGTCGGTATCGGAATTGGTAAGGCTCTCTCGATCTTCCTGTAGCCCTCGCTTCTCTCTCATTCGATGCTGATGGACAGCTCGCTCGCTCTTCCTTCCTTCCCCTCTCTAGCCGTCCTCTTCGCCCTCCTCTTCTTCTTCTGGATACGAGCTCGTCGGAACCGAATGCACGCAGCCAACCTCGTGTACGCTCAGAACCAGCAGACTCAGATGGGAGGACGACCTCAGCAGCAGTCTTACGGGAACTCGAACTACCCTCAACCCAACTACGGTCAGGGTCCCAACGGATGCTTCCCTAGTCAGTCGTACGGCCAGAATCAGACGGGGATGTATAACGCTAGTGAGTTCAGTCTCTTCTCTCTATGATTCCGGAGAGCGCATACGGTGGGTTGAGCTCAAGAGAAGGAGGAGGAGGAACAGGAAGCTCGGAGTGTCACCGCTTCGCGAGCTCTCGTCGTTCTTGATCTTTCCGTTAGCTCACCATCTTCTTGCTTTCAGCCACGGATACCTACAACGGAGTACAAGCTCCTCCACCAGTCTACTCAGGCGACAACATACCCTTCACTCCGTTCGTCCTCCGCTCTCGCTCTCGCTCTTCATCTCCCCTCCCCTGTCCACCTGCTCGCCTTTGTTCAGCTCGTCTCCCTCTTCCCTTTCATCCCAAACTCCTCCCTGACTCCTTCTCCCTTCTGGTCTCCTCACTCACAGCCCAGCCGGTGCCCCACCCAACTTCTCGACCCAACACGACTCGACTCTCACAGCGGAAGAGCGAGAAATGCAGCAGCACGAGGAGAACCTCCGTCGCGAGAACGGTCAGGAGCCAGCTTACTACGCTCCTCCACCTGGAGCACCTCCTGTGGCTGGAGGTGGGAAGTAAGGTGGACTCGCTGCTGGGCAGGTTTCCGATCTAGATGAGTGGGGAAGGGAGGGTGGAAGGAAGGGAGGAGCGGGGAGCGAGGAGTTTACGATTTACGACCGACGCGTTGTGTTCTTGATCCGACTTATACGTACATACTAATGGATCTGCATGCTTTCATCTTTTGGGCGTGTCTTCGGGTACGTGAGAAGCTGGAGATGCGAGGAGGGAAGAGGCTCGCGACGCGAGCTTCTCAGCGTTGTTCTGGAGCTCATACTTCTGGCTAAGACCTCGAAGAAAAGGAAGAGACGAGCTCTGACCCTGGTTCGAGCAGGCTGATGGTGACATGTCTGCGTTCTCAGTATGGATCCTGTAACAACGCGGACGAGCGAGGAGCGACGAGGATCGCGCAGAGGACCAAAGTCGAGCTCACCATCAACGACGACGCCGACCCTCCTTCCTCTTCGCTCGACTTCCTCACTTTCGACCTCCCCTTCTTCATTCCCTCTCAGTGGACATCCCATATCTCGGAGGAGCTGAGCTTCAGCTGAAGACAGAGAACGAGGCGCTCAACCGAGCGAGCTCACCATCCATCCTCCTTCCATCCTTTCGACAACGCACTCCTCCCCCCCTCGTCCCACTTCGCTCTCTTTACGGATCACCTGTTTAATGAACCCGCCGGCGTATCCTCCGACCTGTTGCGACTCGTGATGCTTTGCTTGCCGAGGGGAGGGGGTTCAAAAAGGGAAGAAGGAGGTCGACGGGCCGGCCTCGAGATCGACCTTTCCTTCCTCTCTTCCTCTGTCAAGCTGATCTTCCCTTGACCAGCAACACCCTCACTCAGACAGGAAAAGGAGTAAACATGCTCCCGCCTTCAATCTCGACTTGGAACTCGCTCCTCCCACTCGCTCTCCTCTTCTTCAGCTCGCCCTTCACCTTCGCCTCCCCGTCCTCCTCCCCTCGATCTTCCTCTTCCTCGCCTCCCACCGTCCATCTACCCTACGCGACCGTCTCAGGATACTACAACTCCACTTCAAACCTCGACGTCTACTCTTCCATTCGCTTCGCTACCGCGCCCATCGGCGAAAACAGGTGGAAGCTCGCTCAGCCTCCGAAGGACGAGAGGAAGAACGGAACCATCGACGTCTCGAAGTACCCTCCGAGATGTCCTCAGGCTACTGGAGTGAGTCTTCTTTGACCGTCTTACTTTGCTTCTAGGCGAACGAACGTATCGGAGCCAGGAGCCAGCCGTACGGAATACAAAGGTCGCAGGAGCCAGAGAAACTGACTCGCGTTCGTCTCGCTTTTCTCTCAGGTCCTCGTCAACACCTCCGACCCCAACGCTGCCCTCGAGGACGAAGACTGTCTCTTTCTGAGCGTCTACACTCCCGCTGGACGCTCTTCTCACGCCAAGAACCTTCCCGTCTTGGTCTGGATCCACGGAGGCGGATGGGATCGTACGTCGAATCTTTTACTTCGTCCGACGCGTTCCCTTCCTCAACTGACCCTTCCCCGTCCCCTCTTTGCAGACAACTCCATTCGAGAATTCGATCCCACCCCCATGCTGAACTCAGCCAACAACTCCTTCGTCGCCGTCATCATCCAGTACCGACTTGGGATCTTCGGTTTCCTCGCTCCTCCCTCTTCGTCCTCCTCCTCCTCCTCGCCGAACGTAGGGATCACGGACGCTCGAGCTGCACTGGCGTGGACGAGGGAGAACATCTGTCTCTTCGGAGGAGACAAGGAGAAGGTGACGATCTGGGGCCAGAGCTCAGGAGGAGGCACTGTACTCCATCTCGTTGCGGCGGAGAAGGAGCAGAAGGGACCGGCTCTGTTTAGGAGTAGTGTGGTGAGCTCGCCGTATCTGGTGCCGATGGGGAGCTGTGATGGTGCGGATTACAAGGTGAGCTCTCTTCTTCTGTTCTCGTGACGGAAGCTCCGATAGTGAGGTCTCGTTCGAGCTCAAGCTGATCGACGCGTCTGTTCTCACTTCTCAGGATCAATTCCATCGGTTATCAGCAGCAGCAAACTGTACGGACGATCTCGCTTGCCTCCGGAGGGCTCCTACTGCTCTTCTCCAGAGTCTGGATTTCCAGGTGAGTCGACCCGTCGTCAGTATTCTTCCTTCCGCTCGAATCCGGACTGACTCGACACTCTTCTTTATCGTCGTCCCTCGCAGTTCAAATCGATCCTCCAACCAGGTCGGCCATCAGCCTACGAACCCTGCATCGAGAACGCAAACTCCAAGAACGCCTATCTCGTCAAGAACACCGCTCAGCAACTCCTTGCGAAACGCGTCGCTGGAGTGAGTTCGACTTCGCTCATTCTCTTCTCTTCCCTTCGAGCTTCAGTCCTGAACCACTTCCTTCCCGTTTTCCTGGATTTCAGTCCTACGCCATCGCCGGATCCAACACCCACGACGGACTCAACTTCGCTCCCAAAACGCTCAACGTCCCTTCGAACGCGACCAACCTCACCTCTGCTTCGGACGCCATCATCTCAACCTTCCTTGTCAAAGATTGGCCCCTTCAGCCTGCACACGTCTCCACCGCTCTTGCGCTCTATCCTGCTTCTCAGTACGTCGATGGTCAGGCGAGAGGAGCTGCTATCTTCCAGGACGCGGTGTTCGCTTGGTGAGTCGTGTTTCGTTCGGTCCTCTCAGACGTCGACAAGACCTGACCTTCTTGCCAATGGTTCGTTCTCCCTCAGCCCTGCTACCTGGCTTGTTCAAGCGTTCCCCAAGACTGGTTATCGCTACCTCTATGCTGTCACCGACGCGGTGCACGCTCGAGGTGAGTTGGACGCGTCTTTTTCTCTTTCCGCGACCTCTTCTACCCCGAGCTGACTTCCTCTCCCTTCTATTCCTTTTCCAGACAACGCCTACGAGTTCCCTATCAAATGTTTGTCGCACTCTCACTCCTCCTCCACGCCTCCTCTCCTTGAACCCACGCTGACGCCCATCTCCTTGGTCTCTCGCCTCCTAGACTCCGGCCTCTCCCCCAACTCTCCAACCCTCTCAGCCTCCTACATCGGAGCCGTCACTTCCTTCATCACCTCCTCTCCTCCGAACCCCAACACCACCCCTTCCCCCATCCTTGTCTCGGGAGAGCAACCCTGGCCCGCGTTCGGACGAGACTTCGATGGACCGTTCAAGGTCTTGAACTTGACGGTGGGAGGAGCGAACATCTCGACGTCGAGAATCGAGAGAGGGGATGTTGCTGAGTTGGGGTTGGAGGTGCGGTGTGAGTTCTGGGCGAGGGTGAGGGTCGCGGGGGGGTGGTGAGATGGAGGGAGGGCTGAGTCGGGTTATGGGTCGAGTTTGATTCGCTCGCTCGTTTGGTTTCGCTTCAGCTTGTTTTCGGTCTTTCAGTTGTAAACATCTCGCTCTTCTTTTGCTACCTTTGCAGCACCCAATAGAGAAGCTCCAAAAGGAAGGAAGGGAACCGTCGAGCTCAAGACGGGGTCGGCATGGAGACCTCGCTTGCCCCCCCGCGCCCTCTCCCTCTTCCCCATCGCCAGCTTCCTTCTTGATCTCGTAAACGTCCATCCACTTCCAACAGCACCCTCTCTCTTCCCCCCTCTTCGACATCTACAAGATGCCTCCCTCGTCTCTCCCTCTGCTGGCCTCTCGCCTTCTCGTTCGTGGACCAGGATCGGGCGGAGTGGTTCAAGGAAGGTTGCTCGCAGCTGGCCGGAGGTCACTCTCTTCCTCCTCCTCCAGAGGGAGTGATCATCTCTTCGTCGTATGTTCAACAGCTTCTTTGGAGACACGAGAACCAGGAGCTGATCATGGTCTTCTTCGATCTTGCCAGCATCGAGACACAGAGTACAACAACGCTTCCGTTCGTCTTCCCTTCCCTCCCCTCCCCCCTGCTCCGCCCTCCCATCTACTCTTCCCATCCTCCATCGCTCTTCTCCTGACTCTCCATCCCCCTCCCCTCCAGATCCCCTTCTCCTTCACCCCCTCCAACACGAAACTCGCCGAAGAGATCATCTCTCGATACCCTTCCCAGTACAAGAAGGCAGCGGTCATCCCTCTCCTCGATCTCGGTCAGAGACAGAACGATAACTGGACCAGCTTGAGCGTCATGAATGAGGTCGCGAGGATTTTGGAACTGGCCCCGATGAGAGTCTATGAGGTGGCGACGTTTTATACGATGGTGAGTGAGAAGGAGAGAAGGGAGGGGGATGGGGAGGGGGGGGGGGGTGAGCTTGATCTGGAGCTGACCATCTCTTCTTCCTTCGTGTTTAGTTCAATCGGTTCGTCTCTTCTCCTGCACATCTACTTCTCTCACAAACCTTCCACGCTGACCTCTCGCTCATCCCCTTCGTCCCTCTCTCTCTCTCTCTACCAGCTCACCAGTCGGAAAGGTCAGCTTCCCACCCTCCCCTCCTCCCTCTCCCTCTTCTCCTTCTCATTCCCAACCCTCCCCTTCCTTCATCCTCCTCACAGAACTTCGTCCAACTCTGCACCACCTCCCCCTGCATGCTAGGCGGCTGCGGATCAACCCCCATCCTCGAAACCATCCAGAAACACCTCAACATCCTCCCAGGTCAAACCACCCCGGATGGGAAGTTCACCCTCGTCGAAGTAGAGTGTTTGGGAGCGTGCTCGAACGCACCTATGATGGCTGTTGGGGATGATTTCTATGTGAGTTGGGCCTGGACGGGTTGGGGAGGGGTGGGAGGGGGGAGTGGGAGCGAGGATCGAAACTGACTCGTTCTTGGTTTGGGTTGCGACAGGAGGACCTCACTCCCGAAACGACGATTAAAGTCCTCGAGGCGTTCGCGAAGGGAGAGACTCCTAAGGCTGGGCCTCAGACGGGAAGGTTCCAGAGTGAGAACGCGGCGGGGTTGACGACTTTGCAGGGGAAGGTTCGTTTGCGCGTCGCTCTCTCCTCTTCCTCCCTTTCTCTCGCTTCGTTGCGCTGACTCCTCACTCCTTTCCCCTCGCTTGCATTCTTTCCTCGTTCAATCCATCCATCAGCCCTACGGTCCAGGAGAGCACTGCCAGCCTGAGTTCGCCTGAGCTCTCACACCTTCTCTCTCCCTCGCTCTGGCTCCCTCGGTTTCGTTTCCCTCGTCTTTCTTTGTCTCTTTCTTCGTCTTACGTTTATGATCATCGTCTCTTTCACGACCCTCCACTCCTCCGCGCCGTGTATATCAGGGTTCATTAAGCAAGCAGAAGAAGATAGGAGTTATGGAGAGCAGTTGGGTCGTCGTGAGGAGGGTCGAGTCGTAAAAATACAGCAGCTGAAAGAGGCGGAGACGGGAAGAGGTTCGTTAGGTTATGTAGGGGATACGAGGAGTGTGGGAGAGAGAGAGGGACGAGATCGAAGCGAAGAGAAAGAGAGAGACAAAAGCGAAGGGATAAGGAAGCCAAGGAAGAGGAGGAAAGTTAGAGAAAAGAAAGAAAAGAACGCGAAGACGCGACTCGACGCGTCCCCGCTACGAAGACGCCAAAACCTTCCCCTCCACGATCGTCTCCTCCATCTGCCCCCCACCATGCTCACACGACCTCTCCCCATCGCAGAACTTATCCCACAAGTCCTCCCTCTCCTGCGTTCGATCCGTCAAGTCCACGGAGCCTTGTCGTCGTCGAAGCGAGGAAGAGCGCATGGTGCCTCGGAGGGGAAGAACGGGGAGGATGGGAGCTGATTGGGAGCGGGGGATGGAGATTCGGAGGGTGTCGCCGTCGAAGCTGGGGAAGGGGAGATGAGAGTGAAGGGTGGGTTAGGGAGCGGAGGGGAGAGCGAGAGGGAGAGGTAGGAGGGAGGGGAGATGGTGAGAGTGACTCACTGAGCTCGAGCTTTGCTTAAGTCGGCGTCGTGACCGAACTCGATGCTTCTGTTGAATTGGAATTCGCCTGGAGAAGAAAAGAGGTTGTAGGGGGAGGGGGGTTCGTCAGCTCTCTCGTCGCATGAAATGGTAGAGGAGGGGAGAGGAGAACGAACCGTCGCTCGTCCATCGATCAGCAAAGATCTTGAGCACTCCGTCGTTCTTGTTCGCGATGGTCCTGCAAAATCGGAAACGAAACAAGGTCATTAAGGCGACTCGAAAGGTGAGGAAGATGAGGAGAAGCGTACGCACAGGTTCTCCAACTTGTAATGAGGAAGATCGCACGACAACTCGTAAAACTCTCCTGCGATCTCAACCTTCAACGGATCCTCCTTCATCTCTACATCCTCCGACCCACTAAGCACCGACTCCTCCTCCTCCGCCGGCGGAGAAGTATAGTCGAGCGCTGGCCATCGAGCAGGGAGGATGGAGACTGAGATGGAGGGTGAGCCGGGAGGGACGATGTCGGTGGATCCTCGCGAGCTCGACGACGAAGAGAGACGCGACCGAAAGGACGTGTCGGAGGAGATGGAGGAAGAGCGTCCGACTTTGGTAGGTGTGGCGAGGAGGTTGTTTGCGAGGTTGTTGATTAAGGTGGAGGTGGAGGGAGGAACGACGGCGTAGGCATGTGGGAGGGGAGACGAGTTGCGTTTCAGGTTCGGAGTTGAGGTTGGAGGAGGGGGATAGGACTTGACGGTCAGTTCTGTCGAGGAGGAGGACCGTGGAGAGACAGGAGGGCTTGGGTGACGAACGAAGGAGGACGAAGAGAGGGAGGAAATGATCTCCTCGGAGTGAGTCGTAGCCGGGGAATGGAGAGAAGGAGAGGGAGGGGAAGAGGGAGGTGTTGTCTGGTAGACGAGTGAGGTCGAGGAGAAGAGGTCGAGGGAGTGGTCGAAGCCTGGAGATTCGATCCTACAGCGCAGAAAATTGCACCAAGCGAAGAAGGTGAGCTCCAGGAGATTCCAGAACTCTAAAGGGAGTACAAATCTTCGAGATGAGAGGGAGGACGAACCCAGTTGTGACGTTTCTCTCCCGACCTTCGCCACCCCCCGTTTTAGACGCGCGAACCTCGATGGATTTGGAGGGGGGAGCTGAGGTTTGGTGGGAGATGGCGAGATGAGGTGAAGAAGTAGATGTAGGGCTCGATGTGTGCATAGACTGAAGAGTTGGGTGGATGGGAGCGCGAGGTCGACGTTTGAGGGGAGAAAGAGAAAGGCGGAATGGCGGAACGAACAACAGGGGAGAACTCAGCGTGGGTGGAAAAACTCGCTCCTCTCCTCCTTTGGGGTCAAAGAAGAAACATATGAGCTCTTCGCTTTGCATCCTTCTTTAATTTGCGAGAACATGGCGACTCCAAAGACTGATGAGAGCCGAAGACGCCTTTCTTCAGTCCACGAGCGAGACCTCTTTCGACGCGTCGCGCCAAACCACTTCGTTCTCGATTCCGTCCCTCGTTTCATACCTCCTTTTCCCTGAGCATCCTTATGTCGTCGTCATCGCAGTCCATTCCTGTCCAGCCTCATCTTTCTGCTTTTAACCTCAAACCGCCACCCTCTCATCCACCCACCTACGTCCTCGTCCCTTTCGACTCCCCACCTTTCGTCGCCATGTTCCTCTCCACCTCATCTTCGAGTCGTAACTACCAAGATACAAAAGCAGAAGAGGTTCGTCTCCTTGAACTCAGTCTCTCTCCTCAGAGAGGAAGTAATGGCCTCCGTCATCGAGAGAGAGGCAGGACGCTGACTTCCTTGTTCTTCCGCTCTCGCTCTCTTGTTCTCGCAGGAGAAGCAAGCTGAGGTACGTCGCTTCTCTCAAGGTTTCTTCAGCTCTCGACTTCTCTCGCTGACCTCTTCCGTCTCTCTGTTACCTCGATTTGCTCGTTGCTCTCAGATCGAAGCTGAATGCAGGGTGAGCTCGATGATCTTTCGCTCAGCTCCGTCCCTCCACCTCCTCGCGTTTCAACTTCCTGACCAGCTCTTCGTTCCTTCCTCAGGCCGAGTGGGAGAGAAAGATAGCTGAAGGGAAGCAGATCTGCTGAGAAACGGACGAACGGTCATGCTTCAGAAGTTCTGTCACAAGTGAGTCCCACAGCCCGCAGGTCGGGTTCGCGTTGGAGGGTGGCTCGAGTCTTGGGAAGGTTGAGGGTCGAGGACGACGACGCTGACTCGCGTTCGCCCTCGTTTCAAGGTATCTCGATCCGGCTCTATCTCTCTCGTATATCGGTCTGCTAGTCTGAGGGTTGATGGAGCGGGAAACACAGGTGAGGAGCTCCTTTCCGCTCGAAGAGAAGCACGCGTCGCCCAGGCTCTCCCCTCTCTCGGCTAACCTTTCTCCGTCCGTCCTCCTCTCCCGTCACAGGTTTTCGCCAACTCAAAAGACGTGTACCACAACCATGCCACCACTCTATCTCTCGCTTCGCCAATCTCGCTCCTTCACCATCTCTCCGGGTCTTTAGTTCTCGTTCTTTTCGTTCGCTCGAGCAGGTCCTCCTCTCCCTCTTCTTCTTCTTCTCTCGTCGACCCGCTCTTTCACTCTTTCACCTTTGCTTTCCACCATCGAGCGAGCTTAGTTCTCGCTCGAATCATACCCTTACCCTTATCCTATCCTACCTCTCTCCCTCCCTCATTTTTAGTACCAACCGCGTCGTCGTTTCTTCAACTCCCCCTCCACTTTACTGTATCCAGCTCGTACACCATACAAACTGCTCGCTCTCGTACTTTCGGTTTTCTATTTGTTTTGCTCTCCGCCAATCCCTGCTCGATGCTCGTACTCATGATCTTTGAACGAACGAACTGGAGGAGGGGAGACCAAAGACGCGACGGGCTTTTGTTTTCTTCCTGAGCGACCACTGACGAGATTTCTTGAGTTCGGAAGGTGATAGCCTCAGAGATGGAGTAAGAAACAGTACCTTTGACCTCGAGAAGCAGCTCGTGGGATTAGTATGGGTCTCAGGAACGGAGAAACGAATGAGGGGAGGTGCGAGAGTGAGCTCTCGAGGCCTCGCTGCGAGCTAGAAAGGTCGACCATCGACATTTTGTGAGCTTGTCATTCACCTCTGATGACTCGTACTCTTCAATCATCAGAATTGGACTCGAGGAGTGAAGGAAAGGCTTTAAAAAGGAAAAACGGGGGGACGAAAGGCGAAGGCGCCTGCTTTCGCGAAGTTGCCTTCCACCCACCACTCCCTTCACTTCACACAGCTCTCGCACACCCTCTTCTCTCTCCCGTTCTCTTCTCCCCCCCTTCCTCTTCATGTACTGCTCTTGTGGTACACGGATCGACTTCTCTAAGGAGAGGTGTGACTGTGGCATGAAAGGTTCGTCTTCCTCTCCGAGCTCAAGCTCCCTCGACCTCCTCCCTCCCGCATGCCTCCCCTCCTTCCTTTCGAAGCTCACACCTTCTTCCCTCCCTTCCTCGTCTCTTCCACAGTCCCTCAAGATACTCGAGAGGCTTCTTCTACTACTCCTCAAGCTGCCAAGAAGAACGATCGATGGCATAAGAAGTACGTAGAGCTCTCGCTCGTCCTCCTCCCTTCCCTCTGAAGCTCGTGTTGACGTTCGTTCTACTCAACCCTCCTCTCTCTCTCTCTCTTCCTCGTCCCACTTTCTTCCACATCTTCTCAGGTACTGCACTCCACCCTCCTCAGCCTCGTCCTCTCGACAAGCTACTCCTACAGGACCTATCCTTCGTTCCACTCCCACCAACCTTCGACCTTCGACGAGCTCAGCCGCTTCCACCTCGAGCTCCTCCCTCCTCCTCCTCGACAAGACCCTCCCTCCCCTCCCTCCTCACGCTCATCAGCCATCAACAAAAGCAACTCGAATCGAATCCCTCCCTCCGCTTCGTACCAACCCATCATCCCAACCAACACAGGTTCATCCATCAGCTCCTTGACCAAGGTCTTTGGTTCGGTTCTCGAGAAGAGGACACCGGAAGCCGCGAGGTGTTTGGGTTGCAACGGAGCGTTTGGGAAGATCGCAGGTGGAGGAGGAACCATCTACCCTGCTGACGGACACGATCCTGCTAGGTGAGTCCATACATTTTGACTCTGAGAGGTAGCGTGGAAGCTCACATCGCCTCGCTCGCCTTCTCTCGTTCCTGACGCCCGTCGCCTTTGTTTTGATCTCGACAGTCCCGACGCCAGGTTCCTCTGTCTCCCTTGCTTCACCAAGACCAACAGCAAGGGACACTGTCAGAGCTGTTGCAAACCTGTTCTTGGAATCAAGGGAGATCCGATGATGGAGAATCGAGGACAGAGGTGGCACGAGAGGTGCTTCGTTTGTGCGAGTGAGTTCGGTCGACCGTGATTTCCTCCTCGAAGTCGACACTCAGCTGACTTATTTCCCAACTCTCTTCTCCTCCCTCCAGCCTGCAACGACAAGGCCACTCTCATCTCTCTCGACTCCCTTCCAAGCTGCGAGACGTGCTTCTTCTCTCCTCCTCCTCCTCCTCCTCCTCCTCCTCCGACGACGACGACGTCCAGACACTCCCAACGCGCCAGCCCTCTCCCCTCCTCCTTCTCTCGCCCCAAATCCAACCTCGCAGGACTCGCCACCACTCCCATCAACTCCTCCAACCCTCAATCCCGACCTCGATCCTCCTTCATGCCCCCTCCCTCGACCTCGAACAACACCACCCCCACCAACTCCCAAGCAGGTCCCTCCGTCTCTGACCTCGCCTCCCGATTCACCTACCACACTCCCTCCAACCCAGCCGATTCTCCTCGACGCCCTCTCCAATCGCCCTCTACTCGTCGTCTCGAAATTCGGGACAACCCGGTCTCTACTCACCATCGACCCTCGTTCTTGAGGGACACGTCGAGGAAGGTCTCGTCGTCGTCGACTCGTCCTTCGACCATGTACGACCTCGTCCTTCCTCGATCGGGATCGGACCTCTCTGTATTCTCGTCATCGGGAGGAGAGTCCGACGCTACCTCGGGAGGAACGTTCTCGGATGTGTGGAATTCGAAGGACTCTGGGTTGGATCAGTTGGCTGGAGCGTCGAGCAGAGGAGGAGCGGGAGTCGGCGTTGCGGATCGAAGGGAGCTGGAGTTGGAGGACTTGATGATGGAGGTGGAGAGAGGGTGTAGGATGGTAGATGATGATTCTCCTAGACCTGCCAGAGGGGTGAGTCCATTCCTGCTCTGCTCTGCTTTCACTCTCAAGCTCGTTCGTTGTTGAGACTGACGCGTCTGTCTTCCCTCTCTTCAGATCCCAACGGACGACCTCAACTCGACCGTTCGATTCAAACCCAGGTCCTACCTTCCTCAGCAACAGCAACTAGTCCCCAAGACTCGAAAAATCTCCAACTCCATCGCTCGAAAGGCTGTTCCTCCTCAGTCTCCCTCGATGTCGACGAACAACAACAACCGCAGAACGTCGATGGCTCCTCCTCCCGCTCCCCTTCCCACCGCGAAGACCAGCAAAACCTCCTCAATCGCTCATCCTCCCGCTCCTCTCCCCTTCACTGGACGAGCGAACCTCACCAAAGCCTACCCGTCCGCTTCCTCCCCAGCCTCAAACATCTACGCCAAAGGAAAGACTCTTCCGAAGCTTGGAGGCATGCTGAGATGCGGAGGATGCTCGAAGACCGTCGCTGCGATGGAGAAAGGAGTCGTTGGTGGTCCCTCGTCGAGCAGATGGCACAAGGCATGCTTGGTTTGTGGAGGAGGAGAAGGGAGAGGTCCTCAGAAGCTCAGGCTTCGAGAGGTCTCGGTCGTTGGGTGCGGAAGGCAGTTGGACGAGGCTGCAAAACTCGACAGCGACGGAGGAGTTTGGTGCCGAGGATGCGTCGATACTTCTCGACGACTTCTTCGACCTCTCACCGTCACCCTCACTGGAAACGCTCTTCTCGCCTCCTCGACGTCTCGAGCGCCAACTGCCAACCTCTCCTCGACTCGACCGTCGTCGATGTACCTCCCCTCGTCTCTTTCACGAACGATGACCGGTCCTGCTACCACCACCTCCCGATCCATCCTCTCGGCCTCCACTCGAACCAACCCCGTCCAGAACGGTCCCGTCCTCCCCACCTCCTCCCTCTCCAAATCTAACTTCACGCGACCCAACCCTCCCGCTCCCATCAACACCACCGCCGCTTCCAACCCCACCGTCTCCCATCTTCGAGAGTATCCCAAAACGGCTCTCCCTCGACCTCGATCTATCCTCTCAACCAACTTCTCGGAGGATCCTCGACCTCTCTCCCACGCTCGAACCAATTCGAACGCGTTTTCCACGTCGCTCAACTCGACGGGATGGCTCAGCCAACACCACACAGGCTCGAGCGTCGGGGCAGCCAGTGCCGGAAGCGGAGGAGGGTTCGGTCATGCCAGGAAGGGGAGTTTGAAGTACTCGGCGGCTAGGGTTGCTGGTTGGAGGGACGACGGATGGGGAACCGCGACGGAGAAGAAGAGGGAGGATGTCATTCCCGAGACGGCAGTTCCCGTTGAGGCGACGAGGGCGAAGAGGGTCGCTTTTGAGGGCGGTGCGAGTGTCGTGAAGAGGGGAAGCATCCTCGAGAGGGCTGGGGTGAAGGGCCGCGGAGGAGGAAGGGCGTGAGGAAGGTCGACGCGTCGAGGGTTTCGGTTTTGCTTTTTGCTTGTCTCTTTCTCTCTTTCTATCTTTGCGCTACCTCTCCCCACCCCTCCCTCCATAGAACACCCTCCGCCCGTCTCCTCGTATCGTTTCTCGTCTCCTCCTCTCTCTTTCTTGGACTACTTTGTGCTTCCCTTCTCGTCACGTCCTCCTCGCTTGCTTTTTGTTCTCGTTCTCGTCCGTCGCGTCTTGCCTTTCTCGCCCCTTGCTTGCTCTTGCCTCTTCCTACTCCATACTATACGCCTTTGAACGACCTTTCCCCTGTCACTTTGCTTTTTACTCGCGACACCCTTCCCTCATACACTTGCCATTCTCGCCGTCGTTTCGAACACGAACACTTCCCTCACCTTGCATTTCCTTTCGTTATTTCATGTGCCACCCCTCTCTCTCCCTCAACTCGTCTTCTCGCAAGTTCAAACGATATATCTCTGCGATCTCACTCAAAGGCTAGGCAGCACAACCTTCTCTCCCAAATCCCTCGAACTCCTCCCAACAAGCACGACTAACTCTCCTTCGGGAATCGACCACGACTGTTTCTCGACGCTCCAGACGCTGAGATCCTTCGCTCGTAGAGCGAAGTGAGCCGTTTTGGTCTGCCCAGGTTTGAGGTGGAGCTTATCGAAACCTCGGAGGAGGAGAGGAGGTTGAGAGGGGGTTGAGGAGGGGAAGGTGAGGTACTTCGAGGGAGAGGAGACGGGAGACGAAGGAACGACGAGTTAGAAAGAGACGCGAAAGGGGGAGAGCGAGGAGAAATACTTACGAGCTGGGCGACCTCGCTTCCGACGCGACGACCGGTGTTTTTAATGTCGACGGAGACGATGCTGAGCAGGAAGAGAGAGGAAGGTTAAGGCGAGTCGAGACGCGTCAACTTGGGGGAGGAGGAGGACGAGAAGACTCACCAGAGCTGATCGTACAACCCTCCCTTCCCTTCGTACTTCTCGTTCGTAGGCTGCAGAGCTTTCGAGTCCTTGGAGTGCTTGACCTTGACGGAGGTCTTCCCGTACTCGAAGGACGTGTAGCTGCGAGACGGAACAAGCGAAAGAAAGGATCAGCGACGTTCGAGCCTTCCGTTCAAAGGGAAGACCGATCTCTACCTCAATCCGAACCCAAACTCAAAGCGAGGCTCGATGTTGTTGGCGTCGAAGTACCGGTAGTCGACGAGGTTCCCTTCGGGGAAGGTCGCGTTGGGCTGGTTGACGAGCTCGTCGATGATCCCGTAAGGAGGCCAGTCTTCAAGGCTCTTTCCGAGGGTGAAGGGGAGCTGATGAACGAGAGAAAAGGTCAGCTACGAAGGATGATAAGAGTGAAAGAACTGTGCTCACCTTGCCACTAGGAGAAACGTCACCAAAGAGGACGTTCGTGACGGCGTTTCCCTGTTCGAGCAAGAAGATCGACGCGTCAAACCAAGTCTCGAGCGGAAGAAGTGGAGGACCACGACGACTCACAGATTCCTGACCAGGGTAGTAGGCCATCAAGACAGCGGTAACGTTCTCGTGATCGATCTGGTTAGGGAGAAGAGACGGAAGAAGGGTGAGCTCGAGCCGAAGAGGAGAAGGTGGAGGAAGACGCGAACTCACCCATCTCTCCATCAGCACTGGACCAGGGGAATGGATGACAACGACTGTCTGGGCACAATGACTGGCAACGGTCTCTATAAGCCGGTCACCATCGTTCCAGAGCTCCAGGTCGTCCCGATCGTACCCCTCGAAGGCGAACGAGGAAACGAAGACTGGAAGGACAACGACGAAACGTCAGTGTGAGTCGACTCTCGAAAAATTGAGAGAACGAAGGGCTTACCGAAGCACTGTTCGGCTCGAGAAGCAGTGATGTTGATGTAGTCGTAGGCGGTATCATCGAGGACCCAGTCGACTTGAGTGTGCGAGCGACGAGCTCGTCGCGTGATGGCTTCGAGAGGATTGATCTGTCGACGAAGAGGATCAGCCTGCAATCATTTGACGGAGAAGAGGGTAATAAGATGAACATACGACGTAAGGAGCCCAAGCAGTTCCAGATCCAGCTCCAGTCGTCACCGTTCCTTGAAGAGGGAGAGTAAACGAAAGTCAGCTTCGATTGCGAGCTCGAGATAATTCGCCAAACGAGAAGGAAGAGGAGAGGCTCACCTGGCCAGAAGTAAGGTCTCGTGAGACCGTGGCAGTAGTTATCAGTTCCACAGGCTTGGAGTCCGTAGCGAGAGGGTCCAGCGTCCGAACCGAAGACGGCGAGACGACGCGTCGACTTCTTGATTGGTAGCGAGCGATGGGAGTTTTTGAGTAACCTGTGACGAGAGAGAAGGTAGGTAGAGGTTGTTGGCCAGCGCAGGATGTCGGAGAAAAAAGACGGGACCAAGAGTGAAACGAGAAAGGAAGACGAACGTGATGCTTTCCTCTCCAATCTTCCTGATGATCTTCCAGTGGTCTCCTTGAACATCAGGGATATCATCCGTGAGCTCCTCGTCTATAAGAGGTCAGATAACAGAGTCAGTACGAAGTTTTCGAGCTTCAAACGCGGAAGGAAGAGCCGAGGAAGCTGGCTCACCGAACTGAAGATCCGACTCGTCGCCTTGCACGAGAAGCCCACCAGTCAGATCTCTGGGCTCGTTCGTCGGCGAGTCAGGGAAGTTCTTGTCTTGGCCGAGGTGGAAGAAGGGAGTCAAGACTCTGGGGACGGAAGAGATGGCGCGTCAGTCTCACGAGAGGGACGACGACGCGACGGCTCGATCAAAGAAAAAGGGCTGACCTGAGAACCATGTCGTCGATACGTTCGATGGGAACAGCGCCTTCGTCAGCAAGGTCTACGAGAGTCGATCCGAAGTCTCCTCCGACGGAGAAGCCTTGACCGGGCATGCTGAGAAAGCGAGAACGAGGTGAGTACGAACGAAGTGAGGTGATGTCGACGCGTCGAGGGGCCGACTCGCGTCTCTCTGTCGAGCCCTGAGATGAAAGACTTACGTCTGGTCAAGTCCGTTGAGAGCTGAGCTGAGGTTCGACCAGGTCGCGTCCCAGCTGAACGAATGAACGAAGGCGACTGTCAGTCCGAGTCGCCACGAGAGAACAACAGCGACGTAGATACACGGGACGAACTCAGACATCACGAATCCTTGGAAGTTGAGCTCCCTCTTGAGAATCGTGTTGAGAAGGTGATGGTTCTCGCAAGCGTGCGTTCCTAACAAAGAAACGGACGTGAGCAGTTTGCTCAAGGTGGACGAACGAGGAAGCTTCGCTCACCGTTGATGGAGTTGTACGAGCACATGACTGATCCAGAGCCAGCACGAACTGCTTCAGCGAAACTGGCTAGGTAGGTCTCGTGAAGCGTCTTGTCTGTTCGGGACGAAAGGGAACGAAGCAACGAAAACGGAGGAGAGGTCAGCAGCTGTCGAAGACGAGATCAGAGCGTCAGAAAGCGAGGCTGTTTACCGTCTATATCACTCGAGATCTGTCTAAAGGTCTGTACGGTTCCGTTGATCCTCCATCTCTGATGATCAACACGAGGAGAGAAGTCAGCAGGGCAAGAGCGCAAGGAGACGAGGACGCGAACGAGACGAAGCGAGAACGCGACGATGAAGGGAATAGAATGACTCACGGCCGTCCTGAACGTCTCCTGTTCGTATCCAATGAAGTGTTTGAGACTTGTGATGACTCCGTGCTCCTGGATAGCTCGAACGGTGATGTAAGAAGCGACAGAGGAGAGGAAAGGGTCGGGCGAGAAGCCTTCCCAGTTCCTTCCTCCTAAAGGAGATCGACCCAGAGGACCACCCGTTACTGGACCGAGATGAGTGTGGACCTGTCGAGGAGCCCTTGGAAAAGTCAGAGAAGGTCGTTCCTCAGGAGACAGAGCACAACGAACTCACGCCTCGAGCTCTGAACTCTCGACCGATGCCCTTCCCTCTCTCCTCGATCAGATCACGATCCCAAGTGGCGGCGACGGTGTGAGCTGTTGGGAATTGAGATACGAAGGCTTCGAATCGCAATCCTGTGGGCTGCATAAAATGAGATCGGGGGTTGGGTGAGCTCTCGAACGGAAGGAAGGAGAGATGGTCGTTCGACTGACCCCGTCTTGGATGCAGAAGCGAGGGATGCCGAGCCTCTCAATTCCAGGTATGTTGCCCTCGCAAGGTCCCTTGTGTCCCGTAGCGAAGAGGACCTTCTCTGGCAGAGTCATCTGAGCGAGGAGGGAGGAAGCTTTGTCGAACGCCTGGAGGGGAGGGAGGAGATGTCCGATGGTGAGCTCGACGCTTTCGATGAGCTCCCTCGCCATGAAGCAACAAAGGACTTACATATTTCCAGTTTCCCCCGTCAGCGAGAGCTACATACAAAGGAGATGAATGCAGTCAAAGAGGAAGAGTCAGCTCAGAGGGGACAAGAGAGTAAAGCTGTCGAGGGCTGAGATGAAGGAGGGCCGAGCGAAGATGGACGGACGACCTGAGTAGACTCCCGCTTCTGGATGAGCTAAACGAGGATCCTGCGCTGGTCCGTCTGGAGCCTCAGCTGCTAGCGAAGATACAGCAAGATTGAGGAAAAGTAGGAGCGAAGAATGGAGGAGGATCATCGTCGTTGAGGTCGACTCGACGAGAGGTCACGCCGCTCGTCGACGACGGCGAAGTTGAGCCTCGAGCTGCTTTCCTCTCAGCCATGCTTTTTTTTTTGGCTTCTGAGAGGAATGTCTTTTGGAACCTGAATCAAAACATTCTGAGTCCGTAGAGCTCAACTTCTTTTGCGGCTGAGCCGAAAAAAAAAGCGACGGACTCTCGCTCGTTCCCCCTCCTTCGCTCTCAGCTCCCAACTCTCATCATCTCCCTTCCCCTCCAGCCTTGTTCTCTCCTGCGTTAGCTTCGGTCGACGGGTCCCCTCCCTCTCTATGCTCTTAACATCACTCCCTTCAAGGAGGATCCTCCCTCGATTGACAGCAAGAACCATGGCGATCGGAGACCTCCTTCGATTTCAGTCGAGCTCACCTCTCAGCCGACACGGTCTCCTCTATCCTTCTCCGGAGCAGCCGCCTCACTTAACTTCCTCCGGACTAGCACCCGTGAGTAAGATATATACATCCGCGAGCTCGAAAATACGCAACAAAGCTCATTTTTCACCCTGGTTGTATCTCCTTCCAAGTCAACCCCTCCTCCTCCCCCTTCCCCAGCGTCGCCAACCTCATCCTTCCTCTCATCGATCCAAGGACCCCTCTACCGTCCTGCTCAGTCCAAAAAGACACCAACCCCGCCATATCGTCCTCGCAAACCACAACCCCCTCCCAAACGAACATCTGCTCGCGCCCGAGTGACGACTTCCTCCCTCCTCTCCCTCCTTCCCGACCTCGACGGGGTTACCTCGTCGCCTCCCCCCGATCTTGCATCTCTGGTGCCTGACAAGGGGTCGCTGGAGGTAACTGGTACGAAGGGGGAGGTGGAGGAACTGGCGCGGAGGTTGATGGAGGGGACGAGCAGTTTGGAGGAAGGGATTGACGTCGCGAGTTGGATCCTTCGCGTCACGGAGGAAGGTCAGCGAGACAAGGGAGTCAGGCTGTTGGTCTACCGGACGATCCAAGAGCTGGGAGAACTGCTTCTTCGACTCCAGCCTCGACCACCTCCGGATCCGATCCTCAAGTTCCTCCTCAGCAACCAGGCTCGAACACGTCTCACCTTTGGTCCCAACCAGAACCCTCTCGTCAAACTCCTCGAGGTCTACGCTCGTCTCTACATCCAGAATCGACGACGGCTCGACCCCTCGGCAGCAGCACCCCCTTCCCACGTCCTCGTCGAGCTGGAAACGCTCCGTCTTCAACATCTCGACGCCGTTCGATCGATCTACCAAGCGATGAAGGAGGTCGACAAAGACGTCTTCACCGTTCGGAGTTACGACTCGCTCATGGACGCCTACAACCAAGGTCGATCGGTGCAGGAGGTGGAAGAGGTCTGGGAGCTGATGGGGTCGGAGGGAGGAGTGGGGATCGATCAGAGAGCGGTTTCGGTCGTGAGTCTTTCGTCTTTCCCTCGTCGACGCGTCCTCTACAATTCGACGTAGAACACTGACTCTTCAATCGTCCTCTTCGATCCAGTACTTCGATGCTTGCGGATTCAAGTGAGTCGAGAGTAGTGCTTGTCGCTGAGGAGCGCGAAGAAGCAAGGGAGACGACTGTTCTGACGCGTCACATATTTCTTTGCGTCCTCTCCAGCGGCTCTCTCCCGCGAGCTCTCGCGACATGGAAGGACCTTCGAGCCAGTGGATTCGAACTCAACGAGAACAACTACCGCGCCTACCAAGAATGCCTCACTCGCTACGGAGCGTGGGACGAACTCCTCGTTTTTCTCGGCGAACAACAAGCTCGACACCTCGTCGACCCCACCACCACTCCTCCCCTCGCGGCTCCCGGATTAGCAGCAATCATCAAGCTGGCGAATCGGCTGGTCTACCAACCTCGTCACAGGAGTCTTCGCCAGGTCGACAGGGAGGATTACAAGCGTTTGGAGGCGAAGATGGAGGCTTTGGTTCCGAGGGAGACGTGGAAGGAGGTGATAACGATCTTGAGCGCGAGGACCCGGCACGTGGTAGACGGAGGTGTCAAGATTGGGAATGGAAGAAGGCCAGATCGAGAAAGTGAGTCTCGTTCTGAACACCTCTCTGCGCGATCGTTCCTCTGACCGCGTTCGCTCCTTGTTTCGTCCCCCTTCGCTCGCTTCCTTCTCCCAGGACCTCAGTAGGACCTTGCGTTGAGGCGAAGGAGAACCGGCCGTACCTTAGGACCTGCCTGCGTCTTGTGAGTATCTTGCCGTTTCCCTTCTCTACATCGAACCTCTTCCTGATCCGACCTTTCTTCCCCCCTCTCTCACCTCCAGACCGTCGTCGGACCTCAACCTCGGCTCGAGTCGCCCTTCTCCTGCCTCTCACCTCCACTCACCAACCAGCACTCAACCGTCCTTTCGTTCGTCCTCCTCCTAAGTGAGCTCGCCCTTCTTCTCGATTCTCCCCTTTCGTCGCGCGTTCGTTTCTGACACGTTGTTTCTCCATCTGTGTCCACCTCCTCGTACTTAGTACCTCTCCTTCCCACTACCTGACGGAATCGCTCGGAACCTGCGTCGCTCTCTTCCCCAAAGCCTTCCCAGGTTCGTTCCCTTTCGTTCGTTCGTTCGTCGTTTTTCCCGTCGCGTCTCCCTCGTCCTCGTCGCGAAGCTCCCCATCCTTCCGCTCCCCGGCCTCTTCCTCGCAGATCGTCGCAACAATGCTAGAGACCGACCTCGATAACCCGACTTTGTCGTCGGTGGGAAGGGAACTCGATGGGCTGTTCGTATTAGTGGTGAAACTGGACCCGATGAGACGAACGACGGTGACGACGGGTGATTTAGTTTAGTCTATAGAACGTCGGCGGGATGGATACGATGGCAACGACTGAATTAACGAATCGTACGGGTCCATCGGGGACCGAACACCAGAGAGTGTTGGTCAAGGAATTGGGAGAGCGAGCGGAACGAACGAACTTTGTGCATCGACGCGTCGATTTCCGTTTCGTGTGTGCTTTTTTCCTCTTGATTCTGCTCTCTCAAAGTCAAGCGGCTTGAAAAATGAGTGCGTGAGTTCATGAGCATATCGAAAGAGAATCAACAAGGGAGGAAAGGCCAGATGCCCAAAGAAAGAAGAGGCGAAGAGCGAAGCGGGTTACGATCAAACGAGAGCGAAAGAGGTTGGGTGCTGATCAAGACAAAAGGGGGAAACCGAAGACGAGGGCGAGCTAGCAATGTAGTACAGAGGAGTGATAAGTGGAGTGGCCACGACGAGGGAGCTAGAACAAAAAAAGTTAGGGACGGTCGAACGAAAGAAAGAGAAAGCAACGAGACGAGATCAAGGCAACACCGCGACCTCCTCGCAAAGTCGAACGACCGGCCCAGTTCCAGGAAGTCCATTCCCGATCTGACTCTTAGCGTGCACTCCGAGGAAGACCTCTCGATCCTCGGGGCAGACGGCTGCGTTGGCGGGGGTGATGTAGGAGACGGCGGTGTCGAGGCAGAGGGAGAGGGTTCGGGGGGATGAGTCTGCGACGAGGGAGAGATGAGGAGAGGAGAGGACGAGTCAGCGATGGGTTGAGCGAGCGAGCGAGAGAGAAGGAAGACGAGAGGGAGGGGAGAAAGGAAGGGAAGGAAGGGAAGGGAGAGGATGGGGAGAACTCACTCCTCAAGATGAACAGCGATAGGAGCAGCAGGATCCTGGTTCGGGCAAGCGACGGTTCCCTCTGGGATTTGATCCTCCTGAGCCGTGAGAGGTCGAATGACGAACTTGGTGACGGGCTTGTCGTTGAACGAAGAAGCATCGTCGTCGTCGGTGTCGGGGTTGGAGGAGTTGTCGGAGGTGTTGTCGGGCGAAGCGATGTACTCGTGAGGCGATCCTCCGGCGAAACGAGCGATGGCTTTTCGGATTCGGAAAGGCATGTTGGCGAGTTCGTCGTCGGTTGGGTAGGCCTGGTGAGAGGGAAGGAAGAGGGGGAGGTGGGTCAGTCGGAGGTCGGGGGAAGAGGGGAAAAAGAGAGAAAAGGCAAGGGAGGAGGAGGAAGAAAGAGAAAGAAAAGGAACGACGCGACTCACTCCTCCGTTGGCGAGGTAGGCTTGGATAGCTTTGATGATGGCGTTCTTGTCATCTTCGGAAAGAGCCTGAAGAGAAGAACGAGAAAGTCACCGAGGAGTCAGTGTCGGTGGAAGAGGAGAAGGCGAAGTAGGGAGCGAGCGAGACGAGAAGAAAAGAAAGTCGAGCTCACCTCAGACCCCTCACCGAGGAGGCTGTAGATCGCTCCGAGAAGATCGAACGGCGCACCAGGCTCGGTCGAATCAGAAGAAATGGGAGCTACGATAGCAGCGGGGACAGGACCGAGGTCCTTGAGGGTGGAAGGAGGAGGGGTGGAAGCGTTGGAGTCGGCGGGAACGAGAGGGAGGATTTGGTTGTCGAGGATCTTGATGTCGCCAGCTGCGAGAGAGACACATGGAGAGTTAGCTCGAGGTCTTCGAGAAGGGAAGAGGGCGAAGAAAGACTCACTCTTGTCGGTGTCGACGGTTCCGACAGCGGGGATGTCGAGGCTCTGGTCGTTGGGCTTGCCAGCACACTGAGCACAAGTGGTGTCGAGGACGCCGACGTTCGCTGACTTGCTCGTGTCGACGGTGACCTGTAGACGATGCGAGAGAGGATGTCAGCTACGGGAGGGAGGGAGAGAGAGTCGAGGGAAGAGATATAACTCACGACATCGCCACCGACAGGACCGATGGGAGCAGCGAAGGTCGAGATGGCCGACGCGAAGAGAGCGAGAACGTAGAAGGACGAGGAGGCTCGCATGTTTGTCGAAGTGGTGGAAGGAGGTGGTGGGAGTGGTGAAGATTAGGGAGGTGGGAGTATTAGCAAGCAAAGAAGGAGTGTGGTTGTTCAAACGAAGGTGTGCGTGGTGGGCCCGAGAAGCGAAGGGGAGGGTGGGTTGTCGAGGGGGACGGGGGAATGAGAAGAGGGAAGAGGAAGGGTTGTTGGTGGTTGATGAGAAGGAAGAGAGAGCAGGGAGAGTCAGCCTCTTATGGAGATTCAGAGATGAGGACCTCCCGCCATCTTCGTTCGCTCAGTCGCGTCCAGCCCGTTTTGTTCAGCCTGGTTGAGAACAGAACGCGACGCCGGAATGTCGAGGATCGACTCATGACTTGATTGCGCTGGCTGTGAATGCGACATTCTGCTCAAATAGAAGGTGGCACGGGATGAAGGGAAGGGAGTAAATGGGAGTCAGATTCGGAAGAAAAGAGAGAGGAGGGGAGGATGGTCGGGACGCGTCGAGAAGGCTGAACTCACCTGTAGATCAGGGCTGAGAGGTGGAGAAACAGGTGACGAGGTGCTTGGTAGCAAGCGAGATCCATATCATTCTGTAGGAGCGTGGTGAAAAAAAGAGCCCGACGTCAGCAGCTGAGCTCGAGAAAGAGGAGGGGGAGGAGGCGAGAGAAGAGGACGAACCAGTGATCTCGAACGACTTCGAGCTCGTGTATCTTTTCCGGCCAGTGGAGCGCGTCAGCTAGATTTCCAACAGACGGGTAGAGTCAGTTGATGCTCGGTTGGCCACAGCTCGATTGGGAAGGTGGAGAAGAAGAGGACGTCGAGCTCACCGAGTTGGATCAGAACCGGCAGGTCTGAAACGCGACCTTCACTGCTGCTTCAGCGAATAGACCTCCGTGAAATTATACACTGGAGTAAAGCCCGTGTGAAGATACTGGTCCAGTCCCAGCTCTGGCGAACGAGTGCTTGAGGAACGATCTGAGGAAGGGGGAAGGGGAACTCTCGTCTTCAGCCCTCTGCCAGAGGTCCAGCTCGAGCCCGAGGGGCCTCGAAGGAGAGAAAGCAGAATTCGAGTATGCATAGGTCGAGTCCTGCCAGCTCAGCATCGAGGTGGAGGTCTGAAATGCGAGCTGGAGTCCAGAAAGATGGTTTGTGGACGAAGGAAGTGAGGTCGAGCTCGTCGATCGTTCAGAGCCTCCTGCTTCCCGTCGAGGGTCTAGTTCCTTGAGAGCGTATGCGAGATCAAAAGGCCAGCTCGTCGAAGAGGACTGGATACGAGCTCGAGGAAAGGGAGTGATGGTGTGAGGACGACTGGACAAGGACTCCTTCGTTACCAAGATTCAAAACGATTAGGAACCGCTCGAGTCGAGGTCATCATCAACCCTCACGACCTCATCAACCCACTTCCACCTCTTTCCCACCCACCACCCCCACCCTCTCCCTCTACATCAAGTGAGTATCGATCTCCCGAAAGAACTGAAGCTCTGCGACCCTTCCATCGTGATCGAATCGCCCTTTCTGACGTCCTTCCCTTCATCTCTCCTTCCCTCCCTTCATCTCTCCTCGCCCTCCCACCTCTGCTGCTATCGTTTCACAGTCATGGACCACTTCCCAGGATCTTGGGGTCGACCTAGAAACGAGTCTATCGACGCTTACAGCACGAACCCCGTCTACCAGAAGCAGGACTGGGAGGCGAAGGCGTTCGGAATCGAGGGAGGAAGCCACGGAGCAACTCAGGCTGTCGAGCACACTCAGTGAGTCCTCTTCATTCTTGCGCCTCGAAAGCGGGTGGGTCTGGTGGAGGAGTCGAAGGGATCGGGTTGGGTGCAGCTGTAGAGGTGTCGGAGGCCATGGGAGAGGTCCACGTTGAGCTCGAGGGAACGAAGCTCGCTCGGTGGAAGCTTGCGTGGACGAGCTCGAGAGACCATCTCTCGACCTTTCTTCGTCTTGCTTTCACCACTCTCAGTACGTGAATGCTGGAATACACAAGGGGAGATGACCAGCTCTCCTCTGGACTCTTTCAATCTTCTCGAATCGGACGGAGGGAAGGGAAGATGAGCTCGAGATCCCTCTCAGAGCGAGCTCAACCTCGCCATCTTCCTTCCTTCCTTCTCATCCCTTCACCCTCCCTCACCTTTTTCTCCAGCGCCCAAACTCATCACAATCGTACACGAGCATCCTTACTGACTGTTCCCTCCCCTCGCTTCCCGCTTCTCACAGATCCCCCATCGTCACCGGTACCTCCGTCCTCGCCCTCAAGTTCAAGGATGGAATCATGATGTCGGCCGATACCCTCGCTTCCTACGGTTCCCTCGCTCGATTCAAGGACATCCAGAGGCTCAAGCCAGTGGGAGACTACACCGTCGTCGGAGCAGGAGGAGACATGAGTGATTTCCAGTACCTGGAGAAGACTTTGGAGGCTGCCATGTACGTCTCGATCTCCCTCGCGTTCTTGCTCTCCTCTGGTTCGCTCGGAACTTGATCCTGGAGGGTATCATGGTGGATCAGAGCAGCTGGTCGTAAGGTAGTGCTCGAGATCCGTCGAAACTATTAAAAGCTGACCTCTCCGACGCGTATACGACCCACCCCCTTCCCTTCAGCATCAACGAATCGAACACCTCGGACGGACACACCTTGGGACCTACGGAGATCTACTCGTACCTCTCCAACATCATGTACGCGCGACGAAGCAAGATGAACCCCATCTGGAACACGCTGCTGGTCGGTGGAGTTAGGAACGGAGAGAGGTGCGTTTCTCTCCTTCTTACGTTTCGATCTCGAACTCGCTCGTTGAAGTTGACCGTCTGGCTCTCTCATCTGTTTTCGCGTTTTGCAGGTTCTTGGGATACGTTGATTTAATCGGAACGACCTACACGTCGTCGACACTGGCAACCGGATACGGAGCTTACATGTACGTTTCGAAACTCTCCCTTCCTCCTTCGCGTCGCTCGTCCCGTCCCTTTTCTACCACCAGAACCCCTTCCGTCGTCACCTACACCGCCACCTCCTTCGATCACCGTCTTACTCCTCCCGTACTGACCCACCTCTCGGCTCTCTTGTTCCTCCTCCAGCGCCCAACCTCTCCTCCGTAAAGCCGTGGAAGGACAAGAGGACACGCTCACTCGAGAGGAGGCCGAGAAGATCCTCTGCGAGTGCATGAAGGTCCTCTACTACAGGGATGCCAGGGCTTTGAACAAGGCGAGTCCTCGTTATCTTCTCTCGCGTTCGTCGAACTGGTCGGGTGGTCGATCGCGTCGTCGGTCGACCCTTCCCCTCCTTCTCCCCTACCCTCATCCCCCCCGCCATCGCTTTCCCTTCCTGTCGCCTCGGAGCTCGTTGAGCTCGTCTACGAGTTGAGGTCTCGATCGAGGTGTGATACGAAGAAGAACCCGCGCTAACTTCTACCTCTTCTCCTCCCCTGCCCCTCCTCCAGTTCCAAATCGCGACGGTGACCGCTGACGGAGTCGAGATCTCTGAGACGAAGTCGGCTCAGACCACGTGGGGATTTGCGGAAAAACTGAGGGGCTACGGAGCTCAGACCCAGTAGATTTGGGAGGGTTCTGATGCGATGAGACTTGGTACGAAACGAACGAGGAGCGACGGACCGAGCGAGGGCGAGAGAACAGACCGACGCTCGCTGGCTTGACCACTTCGGCTGCGCGACAACAAATGAGAGTATATACTTCGAGATCGCTTGTGAGAACGATATAGCAGCTCCTGAGATGAACGAAAACGAGAACAAAGAGAGGAGATGGCGACGACGACGTTGAGGTCTCGCGACTTCACCCCTACGCGACCCTGCCATTTTCGATTACGCTCTCCAAGGCTCTCTCTCATTCAAACTGTCGAGAAACTAGAAAAATCTCTCACCTGTCACCATCGTCTTTTTTTGACCCCGAGCCAAACGAGCTTCGCCTCAACCCTCCTCCCTCGCGCCCTTCCTCCACGTCCGATTCGATTCGACCTTCGCTTCCTCCAACTCCCTCCCCCCCTCCCTCCCTCTCTTTTCCCTCGCCTTGAGGATGACCCCTTCCGAGGACCCTTCTTCCTCAGCTCCAATACAAGGTGGGTTTCTCTCTCCCTTGATCTCACTCTCTCGCAGAGACCTCTCGGCTCTCAAGCTGACTCGACTTTTCCTTCCCTCCCTCCTTCCCATCTCCCTCCCCTTCCTCTCCCCCCCCTCCCTCTTTCACTTCCCTTCCGTTCCTCAGACGAGCTCTCCATGCTCCCCTCCCCCTCCTCCTCCAGCGGTGGTACAACCCCCCCACCCGCCTTGTCCTCCATCGCTTCGACGACGTCCTCAGCAGCCTCCGCATCAGCTTCAACCTCAACGACCTCCTCCTCCCCTCCTCCTCAGTCCGTAGCGTCCATACAGGAGGAGGACGAAGAACCTCCTAGCACGACTGCGGAAGCCTCCTCCTCCTCAACCTCCGCAGCAGCAGGGTTCATCTTAGGACGAGCGGGAGGAGTGGGAGGAGGAGGAGGAGCGGACGATGCTCAGTTGGTGGAAGCGTTGAGTGGGAAGGATCGGTTGTATGTTCTTAGGATTGGAGAGCAGATGGATGTGCTGGTGGGGGATCCGAGGTGAGTCTCCACTATACCTCCGCTCTCTTTCTTTGTTGGTGTTGTTGTGATCTCCCTCTTCTGGGAAAGGGGGGAGAAAGGCGAGCTCGGAAGGAAGGGAGGCGAGGGAGGGAGCTGACTCGTTCGTTCGAGCTTGGTCGTCCGAGCCCTCCCTTCTCCTCCTTCCTTTCGTTGCGGGGGAAGAGCGACGAGGAGGGATGGGTACTGCTCCCCTTCATCTTGGAGTCGAGCAGAAGGGTATATAGATCTGGTAGCGAGGGGAGGGGGAGGGAGGGGAGGAACGTCTCGGAAGTCAACCCGGAGGGAGGGAAGGAGGGGAGGAGAGGTCGAGAGGTCGACTTGCTCTGGTTCCTTCGCCCGCTCCCCCTCCGTTGCTGCAATGGCTGGCTATACCCTCGATCTCGCACAGCATCGTCGAGGGCGGCTCGATCGATCGAGATTTCGAGCCCATCTTTCCCCTCTCGAGATGGTGGGCTCAGAAGAGCTCTCTCTCGAGACCGGGAGCAGTACCCTCCCCTCCTCCTTCCTTCCCCTGCTCTCGCTCCCAAGAGATCACTCTTGGGAGATCCGAGCCGAACATGGTCTAGGCCTCCTTTCTATCGATCCCCCTCCTCGTCATCATTCAGCCCACAAGCTCTCTCCCTTTGTTCTCCCTCCTCTCTCTCCTCGCACACACCATCTCCTCTCCCTCCCTCAGCCCCCGTCTCCTGTCCAGAACGCTAACCTAGTTCCTTTCCTTTGTTCCTTTTCGCAGCCACCCACCCCTCACCTTCTCTCCACCAACATCGTTCCAACGGTTGATCGTCTACCGGTGTGCTCAGTACCTGGGTCTGCTCACCAGTCAGGAGGGAACGAATGGGAAGACGATTCAGGTTAGGGGAGTCGCTTCAAGGTGAGTTTTCGGGCTGGCTCTTTCGTTCATCTTTTGAGGGTTTGGGCTGAGGGAGAGGGGTGCGAGGGAAGGTTTCTGGTAGATCCATACGACCGACGAGGGTCAAGCGAGCTGGAGGAGCTCATCTTTCCATCAGCTGACGGGCTTCCCTCCCTCTCTTTTGTTCTCTCCTCTCCTTCATCATCGTTCTCCTTTCGCCCTCTCTCCCTCCCACTTTACACCTCATCCACCACCCTCTCCACTCGCCACCCCACCCACCCATTTCCTCCAATGTCCCTCCGCCGTCGCTGCATCAGTCTCCCTCCTCGTCGCATCATCGACATCGTCCCTGCCGTGCTTCCAGCTCCTACGCCTCAAGCGTTCAAACTCATGAGGAGGGATCCGTCGACCAACAACTCTTCGAGGCACGGAAGCGAGAACGGGGATGCTGAGGATGGGAGTGGGAGGAATGGAGCTGGAGGAAGGAAGAAGAAGAGCTACGAGGAGAGACAGGCGGAATACGACGAGGCGAGGTTGAGGATCTTCAGTCCTGGAGCGAGCGAGGAGGACAGTGGAAGTGGGGAGCGAGGAAGGGGTGGGACGACGACTCCGTTATCGGCTGGGCTGGAGGTCGTAGCGCCGGACGAAGTGAGGAGTCGGTCGCGGACATCGTCGAGCTCGTCGACCGAATCAGTACCAGTCGTCTTCATCGATCCTTCGTCCTCGTCGGCATCCTCTAGTCACCCTCAGCCTTTATCCTCGACATCCTCCCTCCCTCTTCGACCATCAGCACCCGAGTTCGATCCCTCTGGCGCGTCCATTTCCACCTCCTCGTTATCGACCAACGCGTCGAACAATCTCCCAAATCGACCGTCTCCTTCGAACACGAACAACTCCAACTTCCACCCTCGTCAACAACCTCCCTCCCAGTCTCAACCGAGACTTCCTCTCCCATCCTCGGCCTCCCAGATCGTTCGAGGTCCTCCATCGTCGTCGGCATCGTCGTCGTCGTACTCGCAGAACCGAGGAGGTCCTTCGACGTTCCAGTCCCAGAACCAGCAGCAGCAACGGTCGACGTACGATCCCAACTCGAGGTCGAACAACAACAATCAGCAGCAGCAGCAGTCCCAGCAGGGATGGTCGTCGATGAACAACGGAAATGGAAACGGCGGCAACGCGTCGAACAACTTCCCTCAACTCCCCTCCCAACCCTTCATCCCTCAACCTCATCAACTCGCCTTCGTTCCCTCCCAAAACTTCAACCAGCCTCCTCAAGCCTACGTCTTCGTGCCGAACATCCCGTTCGACACAGGACAGCAGCAGCAGCTCTTTGGGAACTTCGGAGGAGGATCTAATCGAAACGGAGGTCAGCAGCAGCAACAGCAGCAGTTCCCCCAGCAGCAGTTCGTCGGATCCTCGCCTCAGCTTCAGTCGCAGCAGCCCTTCTTCAACGGAGGCAACAACTCCAGCGGAGGAAACAACAACGGAAACAACAACGGTCCTTCTCACTCCTACCCGTCGACACCTCAACAAGGACCCGTCCTCCTCTCCTTCTCTTCCTACGCGTCCTCCCACCCTCAGCAGCAGGGTCAGAACAACTGGAACGGCTCTCAAGCTGGCTCTTCGTCCAACAACTCCAACTCCAACTCGAACCACCAGCAGCATCAACAGCAACAGTACTTCGGGTACGGTCGTCCAGACGGAACCAACTCTGCTCCTCCCTTCCCTCACCACTCCAACTCCTTCCCTCCCTCCAACTCCTCTCACTCCTCCTCTGCATCTTCATCGCATAACAACAACACTCACAACCCCTACCCCAACCAATCGAACCACCAAGGCTCCTACGCCCAATCCTCCTCCTCCAACTCCTCCTACAACCAACACCCAACCTTCTCCTCCCCCCAACCTCAACGTTTCCCCTCCTCCTCCTCCTCCCAAGGGATGATCCCTTCCTACCCCGCTTCGAGCATCTACACCCAGCACCGCTCGGACTCGTCGGTGTCGTCGAGCTTGGGAGATGGGGTTGGAGGAGGAGGAGGAGGAGGAGGAGGAGGAGGAGGAGGAGGAGGGAGTGGATCAAGACCTGCTAGTCGAGGATCTAGCTCGAGTGGGGGGAGGATGAGTTTTGGAGCGGCGTCGTCGTCGACGGGGAGGCAGCAGGGGTGGAATGTAGGGGGTGGGAGTGGAGGGAGGAGTGGTGGGTGGATGGGAGCTGGAGGGAGTGGGAGTGGGAGTGGAACGCCTGGGAGTGTGAGTGGTGGAGGGGGAGGGACGAGTGCCAGTGAGGCCGCTAGGAATAGGAGGAGGAGCGACGGAGAGGGGAGACCTGGTTCGCCGGTGAGTGCTTTCGATTTGATCACCATCTATATCTCGACGTCGTTCGATGGGGAGGGAGGAGGAGGAGAGGAGCGGGTTGGGTTCACGAGACGCGTTTGGCTGACTTCGTGCGCGTCGTGCGTTTGCGTCGTTTCGTTCGTGTGTTTTAGTCTTCGACGACTTCATCGGCATCTAGACGGGCTTCACATTTGGGTCACATCCCACCGCCGAAGGATCACCCTTTACCTGCTCGACCGGATTGGTCGGTGGGGAATCAACGTGAGTTTGAGCCACTCGTCTCTTTCTCTCCCTTTCTCGTTTCTTTCCTCCTTCTGCTACTCGATCTCTAGTCGACCTCCAATCCAAACGAACTCGTATCTTCACTCGAAACTGACCTCCTCCCTCTCCCACCTCGCTTCGTTCTTCCCCAACTCACAGAATTCGAGATCCGTCGTCCCGACCCACCCTCCTTCTCCTCCTCCGGATCCATCCCCTCCCTCCTCACAACAACCGACTTCCCTCCTTTAGCAGGGGACGGCTCCTCTCGTCGTCGAGGCTCCGAAGCTGCTTCCTCCACTCGGAACTCACAAGGAGGAGGAGGAGGAGGAGTGATCCATCTCGGAGGAGCGAACCCCATAGGCGCGTCCTCCTCGTCGTCGTCAAGCGGAGCCAACACGGTCTGGCAATCAGGGATGGCTCGAACGGTCGTTCTTCGAGGAGTCGTTAACACTACCGCTGCTACGGCTGCAGGAGCGAGATCCCCTCCCTCGGTCACCTCCCCTCCTCCATCCAAAACACCAACGATGAAGATCCTTTCCCCTCCTCCACCACCGCCAAGCTCTTTACCAGCTCCACCTCCACCGCCAACCACTCTTATCCTCCCCTCCCCTTCCTCGCCCGTCCAACCCGCCACCACCGCCATCCTCCTCGCGTCCTCCAACCCCCCTCCTCCAGCTCAACCAACACCCACAAGAGCAGGAGGAGACGCAGAAGAAGACGACTTCGAACCACGCCAACCCATTCCGAACCTTAAAGCAGCATTGTTCGACCCTTCCTCGCCTTCAACACCATCCAAACCGAGCCCAACGTCGCCTGGGGGAGGGACAGGGTCGGGGATCGAAGCGAGGTTGGCTGGAACTTCGCTCGGGGAGAAGGAGAAAGCGCCGGTGATGAGTTACTCGAGTGTTTTGAGGAGGACGTAGCTTCTTCTTTTCTCTCTTGCCTCGTTTCTTGTTCGTTTGCGATGGGGGGAAGCACGTCCATCGGACGCGTTTTGGTTTGGTTGGGTGTTTTGGGTCTTCGTGCTTCTGTCGTTCTTTTGATGCTCTTGCTTTTTGTAGACTTCGCTTTCTTCTTTCGTCCACCACGCGCATATATAAGGTCTCCTTTTGGTTTCGTTCTTTCTTCTCTTTTTCTTTGCATGGTGGGAAAGATGGACGCTGTTGTGGGTTGCTTGAGTCGAGTCGATTGTTTTTGATTGATGTCGACGAGACGAGACAAATGTCGTTTCCCGCTCGAGTTCGTGAGATTTGGGGCTGGGTAGGGGAGGAGGGGGAGAGAGGGGGAGGTGGATTGGACGTGTCGGGTGGGGGAGGAAAGAGGTGAGGAGAGTGTGAGAGGAGAGAGCGTTTGAGGAAAGAAAGTGACGGCGCTGCCGGTCGAAGGGGTGTCGAAGAGCTGAGCGAGTAACGCCTCGAATTGGCTAGAAAGAAGCGAGTGAGGGAAGATAGAGCCAGGGACGAATGTGAGAAGAAGAGTACCAGAGGATCGAGCTTCGTTCGTCGCGTCGGCTCAGTCGTCGCTTCGTTTCCTGCCTTTTCGTTCCACTTTCGTGTCAAGGCTCGGGTGACTTTCTCTCACCGCAGTGATGCTTGGGCCGCGTTATGTTCCGTTTCGCTTCTTATTTGTTCCCGACTCATCTAAACTACCCTGCTGAAGGACTGCCGAGGGTTCGAAGGACTAGAACTACCCGTCACATTAATCTCATCGACTCTCTTCGCGAGCAGTAAGCATTCAGTATCTACACACGCAGCTCCCGCCGACGTCGAGCATCGAGCCATGCTGTAGTTTCGGACCGACGATCTAAGAGAAAGAGGTCGGGGAGTGGGAGTTGGTGAGATTAGCGACGAGGAGGAACGACGGAGACGCGACGGGAAGAACGAACGAGCGAGGTGGACGAACCTTAGAACTTGACGATGAAAGTGGACGAGAGTCCGAGCGAGCCCTTTGAGGAGTAGAAAGACGAGGTGCTGAGATGGGAAAAGATGAGAAGGATTTTGAGGTCCGACGACGGTCTGGAGGTGAGAGAGAAGGGGAGAGAGGACCGATCAGGAAGAGGTGCGATGCCTGGAAGGGAAACGTTTAAGAACTGACGTGAAGCGGCCAGGTCCCGAGGTGGTACCAGCAGTCCTTCGCCTCGACGAAAGGTCCTACTGAGGTCCTGGGAGAAGGAAGCAAGCGAATGAGGACGAAACGAGAAGCGGACGCGGTTAGAGGAACGATCGTGCAGAGGGAGCTGCGATGAGACACTCACTTTGCCGATCAGGTCTCCTTCCGTTGCCCGTCTTAGCACCGGCAGCCTGACCCATGTCGATTCGAGAGTTCGAGTTCAACAGCCTCTCTACCTCCTCCCACGTCTTCGTCGGAACCAGCCTCTTCATCTTCGCCTGTAGATCGTTAAACTCGTCCCAGTTGACGTCGCGTAAACTCCGATGGCGAGGGTGCCTGACGATCTGATCCGCTAGCTTGATGGTCGATGCCAATCCGGGAGCGGTGAGGGGAGGAGTCGTGGTGGGGTCGACGAGGTGTTGAGCTTGTTGTTCGCGGAGTGGACGAGAAGTTCGTCCTACGCTCCGCATCAGTCGAGGCATTCAATGTAGGCTTGGAAGTTGTTCTCGTCAAGCGCGAAACCACTCGTTTGAAGGTCCTTCCATGTCGCGAGAGCTCGAGCGAGAGAGCCGCTGGAAAGAAGAGCAAGGAGAGCGACGCGTCAAAACAGGCTTGATCGCTCCTTCTGTACGTCTGGCGCACGACCGTTGCTCGCAGCTCACCTGAATCCGCAAGCGTCGAAGTACTGTATTGAAGAGGACGATTCAGACGATTGAAGAGTCAGCGGTCCGGCGTCGAAAAAAAAAGAGGACGCGTCAACGACGAAAGGGAAGACTCACCACCGAAACCGCTCTCTGATCGATCCCCACGCCTCCTTCAGAACTCATCAGCCCCCAGACCTCCTCTACGTCCTCGAAAGACTTCCCCTTGTCGTATGCCTCCGTCAGTGAAGTGTAACTCCGAACGGTGAAGACGTCCTTGTCGACCTCCTTCATAGCCTGGTGGATCGCTCGAACGTCGAGGAGGTGTTGAAGACGAAGGCACTCGAGTTCGGCGACGACGTCAGGAGGGGGTGCTGCTGCCGAGGGGTCGAGTCGACGTCGATCTTGGGTGTAGAGACGAGCGTAGATCTCGAGAAGTGCGTTGAGAGGGTTGTGGTTCGGGTCGTAGAAGGAGAGACGTGTTCGAGCCTGGTTGGCGAGGAGGAAGTGGAGGATCGGATCCGGATGCGGTCGAGGTTGTAGTCCACGAAGCACTTCGGTGAGCTCTTGGACTGTCCGGTAGACCAACTCCTTGACTCCCTCGTCGCGACGACCGTCCTCCGTGACGCGAAGGATCCACCCCGCGACGTCCACCCCTTCCTCCAAACTGCTCGCCACCTCCATCAACCTCCTTGAAAATTCATTTACTTCCTCCCTCGTACCAGTCGCTTCCAACGATCCCTTTCCAGCGTGCACAGCGACCAAGTCTGCTGAATACGGGGGAGGCGACGTGGGGTTTCGAGCGAAATCCCGAATGAGGTTGAGGAGAGTAGAGGAGGTGATTCGAACGCCAGAGGATGAGTTGGCAGGAGATCGGGGTGTCCGAAGAGGGGAGGAGTTGTTGGGAGGCCGGCGTGGGGCCTGGGGAGGACGTTGTAGGGGCTGCAGAGGAGAGGAGAGGGAGGGGGAGGTCTTCGTCGCCGTTCTGGAAGGGATGAGGGGAGGGGGAGGAGTCGACTGGCAACAGTACAACAGGGAAGAGATGAGCTTTTCTATACACAGAAGATCGAGACACATGCAGCAGCTCACAGAGATGGTGGGAGATGGGAATATCTGAGACGGTGTGTGCGGAGGACGGTCTCGAAGATCGACTTTGTCGAGAGGTGAGCTCGAGCTGTAACGAAGGAGGTGGCCGATTCTCGTCCTTCTAGCGAGCTGAGCGAGGGTCCTCCCAAGCGATGAAGTCGAGAGAAGCATAGCGAGGTCGCTGAGCCAGTCGGAGAGGGTAGAGGAGGGGAAAGCTGGGATCGGGCGAGGGTGAGGGATGGGAGGGAAGAAGGAGGAAGGAGCGTCGACTTTTTTGAGCTCAAGCGTTTCCCTTTCATCAGCTTTCATCTTCTTCCCTTTGACGAATTCCGCCCTCCTCTCTCGCTCGCCACTCGTCCGAACAGAGCGCATAGACATGAGTATCGAGTCGAGGCAATGACCTTGGGCGAGCGAGCGGATCGTGAACTGGGAAGCTGGAAGGATCCGGACTGGAAACGTTGAACGACGGGCGACGCCAGGCGAGCGCGATCTGGAGGGGCCGAGAGGTGAGAAACTTTCAGTCAGTGAAGAGTTGGATAGAGAGGAGACGGCTCGACTAACTTTGATGGCAGAAGGACTGACACGAAGAGCTTGGGGAGCGAGAGGGAGGCGGGCAAGACGCGACGAGGGAGAGGCGGCTGTCAAGAGAGAGAAGGCGAGAGACGTCAGCTCAGAGGACCGGAGAGTCAGAGAAACCATAATGCAAGGAAAGAGAAAGGTTACGGCTCACCGAAGTGTCAAGCATTGGACTGAGCAACGAACGAAGTCGACGTGCCGTCGTCCGCAACCCAACTCCAGTTCTCCCCACCTCTCTCGATCCTCCCGAGGTGCCTCTCTAGCCTCCTTGCTCACTTGACCAACCGTACAGCTCCTTGTTGTGCTTTGAGAAGCTCCTCGAGAGACAGCGAGCGACCTCCAGACGTCGACTCGTCTTCGCCAGGTGAAGGGTGACGACGAGGTTCTCCGAGTCGAGGAGGGACGAGGGAAGCCTTGGGTCAGCCGTGATGGGAGATACCATAGACCCTGGTGATCTGGGAGGAGCGGAGAGCTCGAGAGTGTCGAGTTGGTCTGCGTGAGGTCCGAGAAGTTGTCCGATGAGCTGCTGGCTGTGTTCTGCGACCTTCTGCCAAAACGACGAGTAGTGCTCGAGTAGGATCTCGTCTATACTTATGCCATCACCTTCGTACGGGTCTCCTCCATCGACGAGAACCTCCAGAGTCCAAACTTCCTCGAGTCGACGGATGAGGAGTCGGTACGAAGGCTCGTCGTCGCAGTTCTTCTCCTCGAGACCGGACGGAACGAGGCAGCCTGATTCTCCGAGGCAGACGTGCCTGAGGTTCAGGAGGAGGATAGGAGGAAGTTTGAAGAGGAAGTCCGGGTCTTCGAAGGAGGGTTGGAATCCATCGTCGAACTCTTCGTTGATCGCGGCGAGGTCGTAGGGAGGAGCTGCATCTTCTCCGAAACAGAGCTCCTTGACCCAACCTCGTCGACGATCTCCGACCTCCCCGTCGATGGTGAGGAGTCCGGTCTTGGGATTGAAGAACAGAGGGAAGTCGGAGGGTTGGATGAGGGTGAGAGATCGCCAGAAGAAGGGGAGAGCGAGCTGGAGGAAGCGTTTGGAGGTGAGGAGGAGGGAGGTTGAGCCCTTGAGGGGAGTGGTAGGAGAGGAAGGTGTAGAGATGGTTTTGGATCCGAAGACTTGAGAGAGGATCTCGATAAGAGCGTCGTCAGGGAGATGAGGGATGGTCATGGTGAGAAGAAAAGGAGGGAAGGGGAGATGAAGATGGAGGTGGGAGGGAGGAAGCAGTGGCGAGCTCGCGATCGCTCCTCCCTTTCCTTTTCGCACGCTTCTTTTTCCCAGCAGACCTTCCTGGGTCGGAGATTTTTCTCTTCGAGGGGGATCTATGGACTTCCGTCCGACGAAAAAAAAATGCCGGTTCCGCATATTAGAATCGGAGAAAAGCTCCTCCAGCGTGGCTCTCCTCGCCGAAGCCTCCGTCTCGCTTCAATCTTCCTCCCCTAGCTCTTCTAATCCTTCAACCACCAGCATCACACTCGATCATCTTTTAGCCATGTCTACTCTCACCTCTGCTCAAGAAGTCCCTTTCCCTCCTACGATCCCGGATTTCCTTCGACCACCTCTCTCCATCCCTCGCGGCCCAACCTTCCTCCATCCTCCTCCCGACTACTCGCCCATATCTCCTGCTACCTCCTCCTCCTCTCCACCTTACGACTTCCCAATCAACGACCCAACTCCTCCTTTGGACGTCATCGGGCCTGTTTCTCCTGGAACCATCGCTACGCCCCTCAACGTCCCTGGCAAGAAGGAAGCGAAGGGAGGGATGTTGAGCTCGCTGCGAGGCAGAGGCTCGCCAAAGGAGAAGGACTCTATCGACCTCGTCTTCTCGGAAGGACTCGTGTTTCTCGTTCCACCGAGACACGAGAGACTAGGAGTTGGGCTGGGAGACTTTGGAGTCGAGGGAGACGGTGGTGGCAAGGACGTGAGTTCTGCTGCTCAAGACAGCATGACGAGCTCGTCGTCCCTCCTCTCCGTCGCTGACTCACTCGTCTTCTCTCTACATTCTGTCGTCCAGGGTCAGATCAACGGATTCATCAACGTCGTCTCTATACAGCGTCGACTCGTGAAATCGATCCAAGTTCGTCTCGTAGGAACTCATCGCCTCGCTTACCCCAAAGGAGGGCCCGTCAAGGAGGAAGTCTTCCTCACTCGCGAGCTCTTCGTCAAGGGATCTGGATCAGATCAGCGAGAGATCTGGCTTGAGCAGGGAATCAGCACGTTATTCACTATCTCTCTGTCAGCGTCTTTCTTCTCGAGCGGAGCTGTTCACTGAATCTTTGATCTCCCCCTTTCGCACGCGCGTCGCAGCTTTGAGTTCTCCTTCACGCTCCCTTCCTCCTCTCCCGTCTCGGATCGATCACCGGTTGGCAGATGCCAGTATCACGTATTTGGCAAGGTCATTGGGACTGTTAAGGGTGGAGATCTTGAGGTTAGAAAGGAAGCTATCGTTGTCTGTGAGTTTCGACGCGACGCGACGCGCCCTTCTCTCTTTATCGTCTTCTCTTCCCTCAACGCTGACGTACCTGCTTTCCCCTCTTTGTACCTAGGTAATCCTCACCGGTGAGTTTGTGCCTCACAACGTCGTCTTTGCCCTGAAGTCCCAGGAGCTGACTTTGCTTCGCCGTTCGTTCAGAGAATCGAATGGTTCGTCGTCTCGCGCACTTTCGCCTTGCGCGACTCGCTCTAACCATGTCTGTCGTCTTCTCCTTCTAAAACATCAGTCCTTCAGTTCCAATATCGTCAAGAAGCTCTCTCTCAACACTTCGGACCCTTCGCGCTCGATCTCACGGCCAACGTGAGTTCTCGTCTCGTACGACCTCCGCTTGTCCTCGCGTTCTCGACGTCTGACCTACCGCTCCTCCTTCTCGCACGTCTCGTAGGAATTCCTCGTCTCCTCACCCTTCCTCCTCACCCTCACTCTCGCCTCTCCTCCTCCCTCGCTCACCATCTTCGGCATCAACGCGTTCCTCGTCCAAACCACCACTCTCCCTCCTCTCCGACCTGGCTCCCAAGCCGTCGAGGTCAAAGGCCCTAGGCGGTATGTCGTTCGAGAAGGTCCCAGAGGCCGATACGCTGCTTCTGGGTGGGCGAAGAAGGCGAGGTCGGGGACGGAGGAGGGTGGGGCGGTGATCCTCGATGGAACGAAACCGGTGAGGAAGGAGGATCTCGAGGGTGGGTTTTGGAGGTGGGCAAAGGTTGGAAGGATAGTGAGTCTACATTCTTACTCTCTTCGTCGTACTGGGAGGGATTCACGAGATGGACCGACAGGCAAGGGGAGAAACTGACGACGCGTCGTCGCTTTCTCGCTAGCCCAACGACGAGCAGATCCGACCTTCGACTCTGCCTGGAACCCATACGGCTCTCAGGTTCTCGACCACACTCGTCGTCGAGCTCGTCTTCAACGAGGAAGGACATGGGTTGAATCCCGAGGTCAAGATCGCGACTCTTTTCGAGAAGGAGGTCTTTTTGGCGTCGTGAGTTGACCGTTCGTTGCCCTCGACTCGGATCTGCGACGACTTCCGCTGACCTACCTTCAATGTTGTCGCTCTACAGATGCTGCTGCTTCCTTCCTCATCTCGCTCTTCCTACGTACGAGAAGGACACTCCCGCTTCGCAGAGATTTGAATGGCGACCTGACGGCTGGTGAGTCTGCGTTCCCCTCGTTCTTGCCTCTCGATGGAGACTGTCGCTGATACTTTCGTCTGGTTTCTGGTTCTTCGTCTTCAGCGTTGGGTGCATGTGTGACGAAAAGTAAGTCCTTCTTCTCCTCGTTCTCCCTCTCAACATCTCCTGAACTGACGCGTCGTCCTTTTCTTCTTCTTCCTCCTCGTCGCAGCTGGGAAGCCCTCGAGCGCAACGAGATCGCTCTGATGCGAGGAGGGGACTCTCAGGAAGAGCTCACCTCAGACGGGATGGTCGCTCGCCGCACCGGAGTGACTTGGGAGGGAGGACAAGGGCAGGGATGGGTCGACGGCGGATCAACAGGCTCGAAACCACCTTTGGCTTGCTCGCACGAGTCTCATTGATTTTCTTCGCTCCGCTTTCTTACGATCTTAACGAGCTTGTTTTTCCCAGAAGATCGACGGAGAGAGAAAAAACTTCCTCTGCTGACCTGTTTGAGTCCGCGTCTGAAACTTGAGCGACATTCCGTTCCTCCCCGAGCGAGCGTTGATCGACCCTCAACCAAATCGACGGAACTTGATCTTTTCTTTCCTGACTTCTACGAACGAACTCTCGGTGAGTGCTAGAGGGCTCTAACAAATCTCCTGGGATCGACTCGGGATGGGTGTAGGGAGGGGCGAAGGAGAGAATGGAAGAAGAAGAACGGGGTGAAGGGAGGGAGGAGGAAGGGAAGAGAGCGAGCTCATCGACCTTCCTTCCCCCACTCCTTCCGAACGAGCGAGCTCGCTCGACATGCATCCCTCGAGCGAGGGAAGGGAGACATCCTGGATGGATCCTAGACCCCTCCTTCGAGATCTACGTCGTAGAGAGAATCTCTGGAAGAGTCGAGCTGAACTCGTTCTTCTTTCCTCCGGTTCAGGTCAGCTTCGACACTCATCCTCATCCAACGAGAGCTCACCTTTTACCGCCTTTCCTCGACCTCAGCACCCATCGCCCCTTCCTACACCCCTACGGATCCATCAGATCTCGTCCCTTCTTTCCACACGTTCGGATGGCCAAAGAATCTACAGCTGAAGGAGATGGAGTGGAAACGAAGAAGAAGAGGAAGGCAAGCCGAGGTCAGTCGACTTTGATTTCCGCCGTCCATCTTCTCCCCCTCTAGGCTCTTTGGCTCATCTTTCGACTCTTGCGCTTGGAACTTTACAGCTTGCCAGTCGTGTCAGAAAGGTAGGTTCCGAGCTGTAAAGGTCAAAAGGTTGAATCCGTTTGAGCTGACTCGCTGACCTCGGTGTTCGTCTGTCCTCTCGCTTTCGCCCAGCCCACCTCACTTGTGAGCTCTCGCTCTTCGACGTCCTTCCCTCTTTGAACCCTCTTTGACCAAACATCGGGTTTCTTTCTTTGCTAGGCTCGGACGTTCGACCTTGTGCTCGATGCATCAAGCGAGGTGATGAGTGTATAGAGGGAGCGAAGAAGAAGGCGAGATATCTCCTCACCCCAGGTTCGTCCGGTCTCCTCCCCTCCCTCTTCGCGTCCTTCCTCGGCTACAACAATACAACAGCCGCTGAGACTTCCTCCTCCCCTTTTTTCGCAGAGGAACTCGCTGAACTCGCCAAAGAACCTCCGAAACCCAAACGACCTCGAGTCTCGAAGGCCAAAGAAGCAGCAGCGGCGGCAGCATCAGCACCCTCTCCTCCCAAACCCACGTCACCTCCCTCGTCAACTTCAACCTCAGCTCAACCTCCTCCGACTTCCTCGAACCAGCAGCCTCATCCTCATCGAAACAGCATCGATACCTCGGATCCCTCCTACCTCTACCCTCAATATCCCAACTTCCTACCCGCTCAGAACCCAACGACCGCCGCCAACTTCTTCCCAGCCTCCTCGGCTCCCTACAACAACTTCCCCTCGAATACCTCTCAGCTCTCGAGCCATCAACGACAGCTGGCGATGACCCAGCAACAACAACAACAGCAGCAGCAGTCTCAGCAGGGCTTCCACTCGATACCGTCGCATCCTCAGAGCAGTGAGAGGATGGCCGAGGACGACGAGGACGAAGACGACGATGCCTCGAGCGACGCGGACGCGTCTGGGACGACGGAAGGGGTTTCGATGAGGGTTGACGAGACTGGCAGTGAGGTTGGAACGGGAATGAACGACTCAGCTGCATTTGGAGACGATGGTGAGTTCGATTCTTCGTTTCCTCTCTCTTGTTCTCGACGCGTTCAGTCCTCGAACTGAAACATCGCTCGCCGCGTTTCCTCCTCTCCCAGCCTCGCAATCGAACCTCGTCAACCCCCATCTCCATCGGCACAGCTTCTCTAACGATCAACCCCCCTCCTTGTCCCAAAACCAACTCCCTTCCTCCCTTCTTTCTCCTCTCAGCAACAACCTCCTCCCCTTCCCCTCCCCAACCTCCTCCTCCCAAATCTACCCTTCCAACATCCTTCAAAACCAGAACCCAGCTCCCCGCTCCTCCTCCTCCCACATCTCAGACTCTCAACCCCAGTCCTCCACCCTCGCTCCTCCGTCGTCTGATCCTCGCAACGGGAACATCAACTCAAGCGGCGGCGCGAACACTTGGACGTGGGAGGGAGCTCAAGTGCCTCCTCCTTGGGAAGGATTCCATCCGGGAGCGGGTCAGCAGAGCATGCATTCGATCATACCTGCCTCGCAGAATGGAGCGTTCGATGTGGTGATGGGAGGACCAGGAGGAGGGGCAGGAGTCGAGGATCTGAAGGGGAAGGGGAAGGAACGAGATAGGGTTGAGATCGTGCTTGGGAAGGCATACAACGTGAGTGCTCGCACCCTACACAGCATCTGTTATAGCTGAGCCGTCGCTGAATTGACTCACTTTCGCTCAAATAGTACTCGGACGGCTACACAAGACTCCTCGAGTTCGCGACGGAAAGGTCCGTCTCGGTTCTTGCGTTTTCGTCCGCAGGTCGAGCCCCGCCAGCCGGCTGACTTCTTGTCTTCACCTTGCTGCAGATTTGGACAACTGGATACCCTTCGACTGGTACGAAGCCTCGCCGAGTTCCGTCCCAAGATGCTGACGATGTCGTTCGTTCCCTCTCCCTTCGTCTCCCGTTCTCGCACGACCGTCTTCTTACCGAGGCTCATTGTCTCTTTTCTGCTCCTCTTACAGCGCCACCCAAACTCCCGAATCCCTCGCCTTCAAAGAAGAAGCCTTCCAACGATCCTTAACCGTTCGTTCCTCTCCTTCGTTCTCGTTTCCTCGACGCGTCGACCAACAACCTCGCTGACCCCTCTCGTTCCTTCTTCGCTTCCTCACAGGACCTCACCACCATCCTCCTCCCTCTCACCGGAACCCCTACAGCCGTCTGGCGTCGTACAGGAGAACTCGTCGCCGTCGGACAGGAGTTCTCGATCCTCACCGAATGGCCTTTGTCGGAGCTGCTCTACGTGCCCAAGGAGAAGAAGGACGTCGCGAGGACGGGTGGGGGGCCGGCTTGGCAGGGGAAGCATATTTGGGAGGTTTTGCAGCAGAAGAGGTGAGTGGTCCTACCTGTTTTGGGTGAGTGGAGAGAGAGAGAGGGAACGAAGCTGACTTTTTCGCTTCGTCTCCCTCGTTTCCTCTTCCAGCACGGTCGAGTACTTCGAAGAGTTCGGGAAGCGAGCGTTCGATGGAACGATGGGAGGAAGCTTCAAGGCTCATGCGACGCTGATGACTCCTCAAGGGAGAGCCGTCAGTTGTTGTGCTAGCTTTACTGTTCGGAGAGATGTGAGTTGACGCTCGTTCTCGTTCTCTCGACGCGTCGGTCGTTCTTTCTTCCTCGACTGATCGCTCCTTCCTCGTTCGTTTCAAACAGCTCTTCGATCTCCCGAGCTTGATCATTGGGTGAGCTCTCTTCCCTACCCCTCTTCTTCAGGCTCGAACGAACCGTCGCTGATCTTCTCGTTGTTCCTCTCCTTCCCTCCTCGTCGCGCAGGCAATTCCTTCCCTTGCTTTGACCTCTCGTCTCGTCTGTCACCGCTCGCTGTTGAAGTAGTAGCTTCTCTCTGTGTAACGAAATGAAACGATCTCCATCCTTCATCTTCTTCTAGTGTACAGAAGCGTAGCAGAGTGTAACGTTAAGAAGAGTCCGTTTGGCTGTTGGTGGCAAGAAGCAGCAAAAGCAAGAAAGGAAAGACGAGGAGCGAATGAGTCCGAGTGGTTGCGAGGAGACCGACAGAGAGGGTATAGACCGAGATGAATATTACAGATGTAGGACTAGCAGCGAGAAGAGAAATGCGAACCCTACGAAACGAAACGAACCAAAAACAAAACAAACGAAACCCGTCCTCCCTCGACGCGTCGTCCGTCCGTCCACTCTTCACCCCCTCCTCCTTCCCTTCTCCCCACCTCCCCCACTCCCACCCCCACCACTCCCACTCCCACTCCCAGTAGCAATACTCTTCATCCTCTCCCTCTCCAACTCTAAATGCATACTCACCATCCCCTCCATCTTCAAAATGCTCGGATCCATTCCGTTCCTCCACGCTTCCACTCCGCCACCCCTCTCTCTCCCTTTCCCACCGTTCCCATTCCCTTCGTTCCCTCCCGTTCCTCCCCCTCCTACCCCCCCTCCACCCCGAACCGCCTCCCTCGTCGGCTCCGTCTCAAACGCACTCGCCGGAATAGCCACCACGATCCCACTCTTTGATCTCTTCACCACCCTCTCCGTCGGCGGTAGGACGGGAGCAGGAGTCTGGTGATGGGGTTTCGGCGATCTCGAGAAGAAGAGTTTGATGGATGCTGAGGCTGATCGAGGGAGGGGAGGGAGGGTGTTGGTGATGGGTAGGGTTGGATCGAGGTCGAAGAACGAGGGTCCTAATCCGCCTCCTCCGACGACGGGCTGATGGGCAGGACCGAGTGGGTTGGGGAAGGATGGGAGGTGAGAGGAGGAGGAGGAGGAGGAAGTTGAGCGGCCTTGAGTAGGGTAGGGGTTCGAGAGAGACGGCGAGCCGGGGATGTTTTGGGTTGGGAGATCGGGAGTTGAGCTTGCCAGGATGGGTGAGTGGCGGAGGTAGGGACTTCGAGGGAGGGAGTAGACGGAGGGGGATTCGGACATGGGGCTCAGACTTCGTGCTGATCGGAGGGGAGGTGAGAAGACGGGTGAGGATGGCGAGGAAGGGGAGGGCGAGCGGAGGAGGCTAGTGTTGTTGTTGTTGTGTGAGGAGTACGATCCGTGAGCTCCTGTACGACTGTAGCTTGGTGATGGGAGGGCGGAGAGATCTCCGAGAAAGGATCTACGGTTCTCGTTTGTGGAGATGGAGATGGGCGAAGAGATGGAGGAAGGGTGGAGGGAGGTTGGAGACGAAGTGGCGATGGACGGGAGGTTGGAGGGTTTGGGAGAACTGCTTCCCCAGGGGTTGAGATTGAGAGCTGGTGGACGACGATGGTTGGCCTTCATCATGGAGATGGGAAGGAAAGGTGCGGGAGCGAGGGAAGGGCCGACGCTGGAACGGAACAAAGGACAAAGAGCGGCGAGTCAGGACGTGTCTCGCTTTTCGCGACCTTCCACGAAATCGTTCTGAAAGCTCACTTAACCTCCGTCTCCCCACTCCCATCACTCTCCAATCCACTCTCCTCCTCCTCCTCCGTCTCTTCCTCGATGCCCTCCCCACCCCAAGAGTTCTCCCTCCGTCCCTGTCCCAGCGTCCCTCGATCCGAACTAACCCTCGTCTCCGTCCTGAACTCCCTCAATCCCATCCCCAACCCAGCCCTTCCTCCTCCCACCTCCAGCCCGAGGGTCATCCCACTCTCCGAGTCGGTGATGTACTCCTCCTGAGCCGAGTACTCCGAGGGAACGCTGCTGAAGCTCTCCGACCCGCTCACGAGGATCTCCTGTTGTTGCTCGACGAAGAGGGGAGGGTTGTGAAGCGGAACGACGGGATCGTAGTCCTCGAACGCAGAGGGGTCGAAGTCTCCCGGGGAGGTATAGTAAGGGAGTTCCGATGACGTCGAAGTTGGGAGGATCGTCGAAGGAGGGTGCTGAGGAAGAGGTCTCGAAGGCGACGAAGGGGACAGACGCGCCGGCGAGTTGAGGGACGATCCGTAGAACGACGAGAGGCGCCCGTCGTCCGAGTCTTGGACTCCTTCCGACATGAGAGGGACGACGAGGGATTTCCGAACCGTCGGGAGAGCGGATCTGTACATCTCGGGCGTGGGAGGAAGAGGAGGTCGATCTTCCATCGCAGCTCCTTCTCGCCCTGCTCCTCCTCCTAGTAGCATCCCACCCCCGCCCTTCCCCTTCCCCTTCTTTCCCTTCGTCCCCCTCCAACTCTCCTTCACAGGCGACTGTCTTCCCAGCGGAGGACTAGGGAACGACGAGGACGAGTCACTCCCGTTGCTGAGTGGCGGCGAGAGCGTGAGACTGAATCCGATCGCTTGAGTGAGGAGATCCGCTCGCCAGGCTTGTTGCTGCTGAGTCTGCTGGGTTGGAGGACCGACGATAGATTTTCGACGGTGGGGTGGTTTGTGCAGAACGGAGGGAGGGAAGTGGGTCGAAGGAGAGGTGGTGTTGAACTGATCGAGAGGTCGAGAACGGGAGAGGTTGATTCCGTTGCTTCGACTTCGCTGGGTCGGAAGAAGAGGTTCTGGGTCGAAGTCTCGGGGGGAGAAGTTCGAGAGGTCGAAGCTTCAATGCCAAACGAAATCAAACGCGCGAACGAGTCAGCAGGGCTCAAGAAAGTCGTCGACGTGTCGAACCCCTCCTAGAACCCGACCACTCACTCCTCAATCCTCACACTCCGTTCCCTATAATCCCTCTTCCTCTCCTTCCTCAACGTCCTCCCCAACTCATCCTCCTCTCCCGCCTGCCCCCCTCTTCCATGTCCAGTCCTCCCTCCAATCCCTCCCTCCTCATCTCTCAACCCAGCAGCACCACCAACACTCCTCCCCCTCTCCCTCTCCTTCTCCCCCCCACCAACACCAACACTCCCAAACCACCCTCCCGCCCGACTCCCAAAACTCCCCAAGCTCAACCCTCCTCCTGAAGCACCAGAACTCAGCGTCCTCCCTCTCCCCTCCTCTCGTTCCCTGCCCTTCAGATTCCCCACCGACCTCGCTCCTCGCAACACAGCTGCCATCCCCATCCCCTTTGACCTCGAAGTCGAATACTGCTGCTGCTGCCGCTCAGCGGCCTTGGTGCGTCGAGAGGACTCGTCTGCTAAAGCTGCGAGTTCGTACTCTGATGGTCGACGACAGATGGGTGGGAGGAAGTACGAGTTCGCGTCGAGGAGAGCGCGTTCGGTTCGGTTGGAGGGGGTTGAGAAAGGGACTGGGGGGTGTTTGGAAGTTGAGGGTAAGGAGGGGAGGTGGTGGTGGGAGCGATGACGGGGGGTAGTAGGTGGGGAGTGGGACGGAGAGCGCGAGCGGGATTGGGAGTGGGAGGGTTGGGTCGAAGGAGGGTAGAGAGTTGAGGTTGAGGTTGAGGGGTGGGAGGTTGTGTGTGTGTGGGAGCGAGAGGGTGGAGGAGTGAGGTCGCTGTCGTCGTTGGTGGGGAAGGCGTAGACGTCGCGTCCAGTTCGATCCTCGTCGTCGTCGTCCGAGGAGGTGGGTTCGTCCTCGATGAACTCTTGGGGGTCCGAGTAGGTTGAGAAGCCTGAGATTTCGGAGATCTCTCGTCTCATCCCTGAGCCTGACCCTGGTCCTGCTGAAAAAGGCGACAGCATCGGCGAGCCGTGTTGGAACGGAGGGGTCCAGGGAGGGAGGGGAGGGGGAGTGGAGACGACCGTCGCGTCGTGTTCCTCGAGAGCTGTTCTGAACGACGCTGTGCTCGAGGCTGAGGCTGAGCTGGCTGTTCTTGAGCGGTTGCTTCGAGGTGTTGATGGAAGGGGAAGGTTGGGAGGAGGGAAGGGTGGTTGAGCTGTGAAGGAGGAGCGAAGGGGTGGGAGGTGGATCGTCTCTGCTGTCGGGGATGTGGAGAGGAGCCGTTTGGAGGATCGACGAGGGCGGTAGAGGGACGTGCTCGTTCCCAATGAAGGGAGTGGAAGATGAGGGGAGGATGGGGAAGGTGAAGGAGAGGGTGGAAGAGGGAGGGAAGATGGTGTCGAAGGCTGAGTTGAAGAGAGGTGCTGCTGATGGTGCCTTGAGGAGGGGGGGAAGTAGGACGACGCTGAGGAGGGTTGTCGAGGCGACCGAGAGGGCGAGGATGGGAAGTAGGGTGTTGAAGGTGAGAGATGAGGCGAGGTAGGTAGGTACCCGAAGGAAGAACGAGGGGGAGGTGTCTGGCGAAGAGAGAGAAGGAAGGAAGGAAGTTGAACGAGGTCAGCCTCCTCGACCAAACGGAACGAGAGATGTCGACGAAACAAAACTGACCTCGAGCAAAAGTGCCTGCAGATTTTCCTCTGATCCTTCTCCGTCCATATCTACATCTTCTTCTCCTCCAACCCGTCTCGTTCTCCTCAACCTGTCCAAGCTGTCTGGTCTTCTCCCTCCCCCTCCTTCTCCAGCTCGACTCCTGATGGACGACGACCTCGACGAAGACGATCCTGCTCCCTCTCCGTTGTTGATGTTCCCTCTTGAGCTCATGTACGAAGACGGCGACGAAGAAGATTGTTCCCTTCCTTTTGCGTTGATCACGAGTTGTTCGAAGTTCGACGGGAGAGAAGGGGGAGTCCAAGGAGCTAGAGAGGATGGCGAGAGGGACGTGGGCGCGGAGGAGGACGAGGAACCGATGGATCGAAGGGAGGGGGTCGACTGCTTGACCGTCGTTCTTCTCAAACTGGGAGAAGGCGAGACTGAAGCGTTCCAACGTCGAGGAGTGGAGGAGGAAGGAGAGGACGAAGAAGGAAGGCCGTTGGAAGAACAAGCTGAGGACAAGGGAGAGGAAAACATGGGCGGAGGCGGGAGGCGAGATAGGGGAAACGGGGGAGGTGGGGCGGCCGATGTAGAGTCTTTAGTCTTCTAGTACTGATGATGCTGATGTGCATCGCTTGGAGGGGGACGGGCGAGAGGTGAGCTGCTAGAAGAAGGGAAGAAAGGGAAGAAAGGGAGGAAGGGGGAGGGAAGGGCTCAACGAGGCGTGTCAGCTTCGTTCCCTTCAGAATCATTCTCAACGCGTTGACTCGCTCAAAAGAGAGATCGAAGCTCGAGAGGATCGAGTCTAGACCTCTCTCCGCGGGCCTAGAGAGTCACAGGGAGAAAAGCAGGCAGGAAGGAGGGTCATGGGCGAGAGAAAGGAAGGAGGCGTGATGAGCTCGACCTTTCCCTTTTCAAGCTCGACGACGAGACCTCCTTTTCTTCTCCTTCCTCACCGCATTCTTCTCCTTTCGCCAGAATCTTGAGCGGAAGCTGATAGTCTGAATGACGCCTGCGTCTTGCTGGTACAACAAGGACTCCCACCTCCCGTTTCCTCCGTAGGCACAGGTTCAAAAGGGACGAGGGAAGGAGGGTGTCGAGCTCACCTTCTTCAAACGAGCTCGAGCTCTCCTTCGCCGCATTACCCTCCGTGAGTTCTTGTTTCTCGAACGAGGAGGCACCTTAAGCCCTCATACTGCCAGAGCTCTCGGACTCCGCCTCAAAAAATGCTTCTCCAAGCCAGAGGGAGGTGCTCTTCATCAACGTCGAGCTCACCACCCTTCCTTCCCTCCCTCCCGCTCTTCTCATCTCCCTTCCCTTCCTTCGCGACGATCCATCAGACCTCAAGCCCTCAGGCACGATATTCTCGACATCATCATCAGCATCGCATCTTCACCTTCTCTATCCCAGTTCCTCACCGGCGGTCCCACTGCACCTCTTCAACAACCTCGACTCTCTCCCCTCCCCTCCTCCCCTCCTTCCTCCTCCTCCCTCTCCACACCTCGGCCCAACCCCCACCTCACCCCCTCGGATCAACCCCTCAAACACCAAGTTTCATTAAAAGATCGACCTCGATCAACCTCAAAAACAACGCCTCCCTCCCATCACGTTCGTGCCTCGACGCACGATGTCGCTTTCCTCCGTCTCTTTGAAGTTTGTGGACGCGTTCGGCCACTGTTTACACTGCGATGTTGCCGAACCCCGGCCGGAACTGAGGTGGGGTGGGTGAAAAAAAGGAAGGGAAGGAGGGAAGGCCAGCGTGGGCGATGTTTCTTTGCTTTGTTGATCCTCAACGTCCATCTCCCCCCTCCTCCCTCCCTCTTCTCTTCTCGTTTTCTCTTCGGTTTCCTCAAGATGGTTTACCTCTCCCTCACCTCCCTCCTCTTCGTCCTCCCCTCCCTCGCGACCACCGTCCTCGCTAGTCCTGCTCGTCTCGCCGAGGGAGGAGCGGGGGAGGTCCAGTTGTCCAACGCTGAGAGGTCAGTTCGTCGCGCTTTTTTTTGCTTCTGGCTCTCTTTGTGTCGTTCGTTCGTTCGAGACGCTGATCAGCTTCGGGTTGTGATGATTCTAATGGGATGGGTGGAACAGGTTCGCACGAGGTCTCAACCCCGCCAAACCAGCCAAGAAGTTCATCGAGAAGAAGCATGGAAGCAGGACGAGGAGCGCAAAGCGAGCTACGACGAGCGGAGTTGCTATCCCTGTGGGGACTACTACGATGTTTGGGGGACAGGCCTGTACGTGTCCATCTTTTCATCTCATTTGGGACGCGAGCTCACTTCCTGGCTTCCTTCGACTTCGTTTTCGCACAGACGTCAACAAAGGACTCGTCGGGTTCGGTACCCTCGCTGCTGATGCAAAGGATTCTCTTGGGGAGACTATTGGAGGGTGAGTTCATTGCGAGCTCGTTTTTTCGATTTCATCGGGTTGAAGAAGAGGGGCTGATCGTTTCGATTTTGCAGTATCGGATCAGCAATGGAGTTCGTCCCTGGGTCCTGGGCTCGAAGTGGAACGTCCAACCTCTACACTGGAACCCTGTTCATCCCCTTTCCCCTTCCCTTCCTCCCTCCATACCTGCACACCTCCTAACATCTCTTCCTTCTCTCCTCATCGCGTCGCAAGGATCACCCAACCTGACGTGCGTTGATCGACTTTTCTTTTCGCCTCGCGACGCGGCGAACACTCCTGACCTTTTTCCTTGGCTGATATGTGTTCGGTCGTCGTTTGATCTAGCGAGGTCACAACACCGATACCACTACGGACTACGTTGTCCGACAGCAGTACTTCGATATCACCCTCACGCCCAACTACGATACTGCTGCTCAGACGTTCGCTGAGGGAAGGACGAGTGTTTCGTTGGCTTACAAGAAGTCTTTGTTGTACTCGGATGCTGCTGGTGGGGGTTCTCCCTTTCCTTCCCCCCGAAGCTCTCTCTGCGAGGAGAAGAGATATAACGAGACTGACCTCGTCCTCCTCCTCTCCTCAACAGGCGTCGCCGTCTCGGGACTCGACGCGCTTGGAGTTCGACCCGCAACGGCCGACTCTCCCGCGCTTCCTATCGCTTCGAGCACTTACGACCATCTTTCTCTCGACGCGGAGGGACTCGTCGTTAACGCCGACGGAGTGAGTCCAGTCTCCCTTCTTCGATCCACCTTCAAGTCGACTTCGACTGACTCCCTCCTCTCTTCGTTCCTTCTTGCTCGCAGACCTTCTACGTCAGCGACGAGTACGGACCTTACATCTGTAAGTCTCTCCACCTTCTTTGCCTCTCTCCTGAATGAAAAGTCGTCTTTGACCCCGACTCGCTGTCGACCTCGCCTCGCAAAACAACAGACCACTTCTCCTCCACCGGCTCCCTCATCTCGACCATCGCTCCTCCCGCTGCCGCTCTCCCCATGAAGAACGGAGCCCTCTCCTTCACTTCCGACGCGTTCCCCGATACTGGTCGAGCTCCCAACCAAGGTTTCGAGGTCAGCTCTTTCCCTCGTCCTCCCGCTCTCTCATTCTCCTCGTTCTCGTTCTCGTTCTTCCCACTTACCCCCATCCTTCCCTCCTCTTCCTTCTCCAGGGTCTCACCCGCTCTCCCGACGGCTCCAAACTCTGGGCCGTCGCTCAGTCAGGAATGGTCCAGGACGGAGGATCGGCTCAGGACAACAAGTACACACGGATCTTCGGTTGGGACTTGACGACCTCGACCCCGACCCTCGTGGAGGAGTACGTGTTCTTGCTTCCTGTGACGAACGGGAAGTCCAAGGCTTTGGCTACTAGTGAGTTTGACGACACGGCTCGCGATCATATCCTTCTCGTCGAGTCTCGTCGTTCTGACTTTCGGTTCTCGTTTCGCGATCAGGCGATTTCCGATGGCTCAGCTCGGATTCGGGATCGACTACGTTCATCCTTCTTTCGAGGGATGGAAAGGGAATGGGGAACGATGATTCCGAGTCGAAGCACAAAGGTACGAAGACCTCACTTGCTCGCTTAGCTCGAGACGACTCGAACTGACGCGTTCGATTCCCTTGCGTCGTCGCAGATTTCCTCCTCATCTCCACCTCCGGAGCCACCAACATCGCCAGCACCGTCTACTCTACCTCCGTCACTCCCGTTGCTCCTGGAGGAGTCCTCGTCTCTGGAGTCACGTCAGTCCCTCCCTTCCTCAAACCTCTCCTTCTCCGCGTTCCCATTCCAACCTGACGCGTCTCTCCCCTTCCTTTCTTTCTCTCTCGCCCTTCTTCTCCCCACAGCGCCATCACCCCCACCTCCTTCATCGACATGATCGACGACTCCGAGCTCGCTCGATTCGGTCTCCAAAACGGAGGAGCCTTCGATGAGACCTTGATCTCAGGCAAATGGGAGTCCTCGGCCCTCGCAAGCTGCTTGGATCCTCTCTACCCCAACGACTACTTCCTCCTCAGTTTGAGCGATAACGACTTCATCACTAGCAATGGGTTTGAGGCCGGAGCGGCTTACTCGGATGGTGAGTCGTGGAACGTTGGACGAGACGGATCGAACGCGTCGAGCGTCGAGCTTTTGGACTAGACTTTCGCTGACCCGACCGACGTTTGGGGGTTGTGCTCGCTCGCAGCTTACGGAAAGGAAGTTAACACTCAGATCTTGGTTTGGAGGATTACTGTGAGTCTCTTAAATCTCGCTTGAGACGTAATGAAGTCACGACCTGACGCGTCCGTTCCCTTTGGGTTTGCTCTTTGTTTCCTCGCAGCTTCCCAACAACGCTGGAACCGTCGCTTAGATTAATCGAACTGTATTAGGCCTACTATACTACTTGTCTTCTCGAACTTTGAACCATCGGACTCCCCCACCTCTTAGCTCGCTCAACCACACGCACACCCACGCTCGTTTCTCATCCTCACACTCGTTCTCCCCTTCACTCTCGTTTTCGGATCGATTTTTTCTCTCTAATGGTTTGGATTCTTCTTGCTCTAAGAGGAGCAGACTAGTCAGGATCGAGGAGAAAAAAGTCGACGCGACGAAGACACGAACGAACCTGGTCCGTCTCGAGCGAAAAGCGGATGCTGAAGATCCGAGTGAATTCCTAACGACGGGTGAACTACTTGAGCTTGGAAGAGTCGAGGGGGCCGGTGAGCGAGCTGAGGGAAGGTGGGGAGGAAACGTCGCGTCAGTTTGAGAGGACGACGAGCGCGACGAAGAAGGAAGACAGCAGACGAAGAGCTCACTTGGTTCGGCTGGGTGAAGGTCAGAACTGAGGTTTGTGATGGGGAAGAGGACGCGTCGTTCGTTGCGGTCGTGAGCTTCGAGTGCGAAGTGAAAGAGAGAAGGAAACGAATCAGCTAGAGAGGTGGGTACGTCGCGAAAGGCAGGCGAACGAGACTTGACGCACTCGTGAAAGAAGAAGGTCGCAGAAGCAGGGAGTCCCAGCTTGAGGCAGTAACGGCTATGGAGGAAGCGGTATTTGAACTACTCGTGGATTCCAGCTGGAGAAAAGAAATTGGACAAGAGGGGCGAAGAACGATCAGCACGTCCTCGTCTTCGATCCGAAACGCAACGCAACGCGAAGGGCTCAAGGAAGCATCAGAAACTCACTAGGCATCGGCAAGGTCATCCTCGTTAGTACTCAGAGGTTTCAGGTACCCAGTACTCTCCTGTCTTCAGCAGCCTCCCGACCTCGTCCCAAGTCGCCTTCCCTACCAGCAGCTGCAGCCTGACCTCCAGCCGGTAGTACGCGTTCGCGTCGGGAGCGTGGAGAGTCCGAAGATGAGGGTTGTTGACGAGGCGAAGGGCGGAGACGAGAGCTGAGGCGATCGCTCGAGGTTGGATGGAGAGGGCGGTGCTTCCGTAGAGGGCGTGAGCTTGATCGGCGAAGAAGTCGAAGAGGTCGTCCCAGGCTCCCATTAGGTTGAGGCAGTCTTGGTAGGCTTCGTAGTTTTCGTCCGTAAGGTTGGCCGTGGTGGCTCTGAGTTCCTTCCATGTCGAGAGAGCTTGAGGGAGATTGCCGCTGAGAAGAAGAAAGGGGAGGGAAAGGAGACGACGCGTTTGAGTCAGTTCAAGAGAAGGTGGGTCTCAGACGGGGGCCGGGAAGACATAGCTCGATAGATGCTAACCTGTACCCACACCCCTCAAAGAACTGGAAGAGAATAAACAAATACGTCAGTCACGTTCTCTCGTCAAGCGAAGGAAAGAGAGGCGCGTCGTCGGAAGAAAGAGACTCACGCCGGTCACTGATTCTTGATCGATCCCAACGCCTCCTTCTGACCTCATCGCTCTCCAGATCTCCTCTCCCTCCTCGTACTCCTCCGCCTGGTTGTGCGCGATCATAAGCGCGTTCGAGCCTCTGATGGTGGTGATGTCCTTCTCGACCTCCTGCATGACTTGATGGATCGAACGAACGACTGTGAGGTATCGAACGCGAGCGGCGTCGGCCTTGGAGCGACTGGCGTGAGTGGGAGGTCCTGACGACGAGCTGGCCTTGTCGAGATCTTGTCGGTAGGAGAGGGAGTACACCTCGAGGAGGGCGACGAGAGGGGTCCGTTCCCGTGAGAAGATGCCAGGGGCGTAGACTCGACGCGCGTTGGAGAGGAGGAACCGGAGGATGTCTTCCGGATGTGGTGGGGGACGGATCCGAGAGGTGAGCCCAGCGACGAGATCGTAGACGACGAGGGAGACGAGCGTCCGGGTTTCGGCCGCGCCTCGATCCAGCTCCGTGACTCGAAGGATCCACTGAGCAATCTCGACTCCTTCCCTGAGACTCTTGGCCGGCTTCATCAACAGCTCTACGATCTCCTCAGCTTCCTCCCTAGATCCAGTCACCTGGATACCTCTCCGGCCGTCGAGGACCTCTCGTATGTGGGCTGAAGGCACGAGAGGCGGCGAGGAGGGATGGGCCGTTTTGCGGTCGCGAAGGAATTCAAGGAGGGAGAGGGAGGTGAGGTTGCCGGGGAGGAGGTCATTAGGGAGTTGAGGGTCACGGGGTGCATAACTGAATCGTAGGTTTCGCCGCTGGAACGGTTTTTGAGGGAGAGCTTGAGGGGAGGAGGAGAAGGAGGGCGGAGGAATCTGAGAGCCAAAGCAGAGCAGCTCGAGGTCAGCTCCTTTTGACCTTTCTACACGACATAAATGAGACGACTTATACGATACTCACATGCGTTGAAGGTGGTGGAGGCCTTGAAGACGGATTGGTGGAAGATGGAGGGTAGAGGAAGTCGTGACGATCGAGTGCTGAGCTCGACCAACGAAGAGATGGCGCTCGACTGGCCGTTCCGAGGAAGCGAGGGAAGATGTTCCTGGCGTGGGAAGAGAAGGAGAGCATGTTGATACCCTCCCGACTGGTTTGGGCGGGAGCGAAGGGAAAGGGAAGGAAGAGAAGGCGAGCGGGGGAAGGAAGGAAGGGAGATGGAGGTCGGGAACGAACCGAGCTCACCTCCTTCTCCTGCGCTTTTGGGTTCGCTGCCTCCGCCTTTCAGAAAAAAGTACTTCCTTTCTCTATCGGAGCCTTCTCTCAAATATGCCTCCGCTCTGCTCTCACCGACCAAACCCTAAATTTCTGATCTGCAGCCTGTTCTTTCTTCGGGCGACCTCCGGCTGTTCCCTCCCTCCTCTCCTCCACCCCTCCCGTCCTCCTCCACCCCTCCCCTTTCCACTGTAACTCTCCCTCAGTCATCTAGCGAGAAGGTCTTCCTTCTCGCTCTTCGTTTTTGATCCAGAAACCTCGACCTCAGCCTAAAGTCGTCGTCGCGGCTCGCCGAAATTCGAAAACACCTCGACGCGTCAAGCGAGCTTTCAGCAGTTCCTTCCCTCTTCGATTCTTCGCACCTTCCTCTTCAAGCAAAGCATCGAAGCACGTTAAAGGGCGAAAGAAAGCCTTCACATCCACCCCTCCATCACCTCGCTCTTCTCAAAATCCTCCGAACCAGCCAGCTCTCTTGTGCTGCTCTCCCTCTCCCTCTCGCTTTCTCCCTCCCTCCCTCCCTCTCTCGCTCAACACGGAGCCCAGTGGTGCAAGAGCAATGACTAGAATAAGGGTGTGATGGACGTGTTTAAAAAAGAGGAAAGACCAAAGAAACAGAAGAGAGGGAGCGAAGGGGAGGGAGGGAAGAACGAAGTTAGATAGTCAAAACGAGCGGGGGTGCGGCGAGGGGAGAGCAAAACGAGAAATGCAACCGAACCGAAGAGGAGAGCGAGAGCAAGTTCAAAGATTCCGGGAGGGTGGTGGTGTGATATCTAAAACGTCTGTGGTTGGGTGGGTGGGTGATGAGGGTGATGGTGCGAAGAAGAAAGGAGAGGGTAGGCGCGCAGAAAAAGAGAGGAGAGGGAGGGACGTTTCGTTCGACTGAGCTGCCCCGACTAGGTAGGTGAAAAGGTGTAGGGTTTAGAGAGACGAACGAACGAACTGAGGAGGGTGTGTAAGTAGGGGTGGAGAAAAAGAAGAGAGGGAAGGAGAGAGAGGGAAGGAAAGGGTTCGTTTCGACGCCACCTGTTTAAAGGGCGAGGACGGCGACCGATCCAGCGAGGAGGACGGTGAAGATGGAAGCTCCGTAGACGGTGGAGGCACCTCCGGTGACGGCAGAGGAGGCAGCAGCGACGGCGGAAGAGGCAGATCCAGCGACTCCAGAGACGGCGGCGGAGACGGAGGCGACGGCTGGAGGAGAAAGGGAGGGAGGGAAGGTCAGCTTGCAGCGTTTCGGTCAGCCGTTTTTCGCCTCGAAATGTTGAGAAGACTCACCAGAGGAGGCCTTGGAGGCGATGGAGGAGGCCTTGTTGGTGGAGGTGGCAGCGGCGGTGGTGGAAGCAGCGGCGGAAGTGGTTCCGGCAGCGGTCGAGGAGGCAGCGACGAGGGTGGTGGAGACCTGGGAGACGGTGGCGGAGACGGTGTTGGCGACGGAGGCAGAGTTGACGTTGGAAGAGGCGGCTCCGCTGAAGAGGATGAAGAGAAAGAGAAAGGGCAGAGAGAAAATAAAGGGGATAAGTCAGCGTCGACGTTCGTTCACCAGCCATCTTCGTCTCCGTGTTCTCTCCTTCGTTCTTTCGTCCAAGAAGAAGACCAGACTCACGCGCAGGTGGTAAGACCGGCAGGGTTGGCTCCGACGGTGACCTGAGCGGCGTAGTTGGAAGCTCCAGTCGAGTCCTTGACGGCGAGGGTGCTGTGAAAAGGGAACAGGAGGGAGAGAGAGCGCCAAACGTCAACAACACGCGTCGAGCTCGTTCGATTGCTTCCACCTCTCCGACAGACGACGAAGGCTGAACGTACATGGAGGTTCCGGCGGCGATGTCAGTGATCCAGGTGTAGGAGGTGGCGGTGGAGGAGGTAAGGATGACCTCGAGCTAAAAGGGAGGGAAGGAAGGGATCGATTGCGAGAGGGGCGGGGGGCGGAGAGGAGGAAGACAGGGGAGAGGACAGAACGAGGAAGGTCAGCGAGGAGCTTCTTCGACAGGGCTGTAGAGGCATGGATGGATGGATTGGAAGGAAGGATGTACGCACGACCTCAGAGATGGAACCTCCGACGTTCATGCTGAAGGGAAGCGAAGAAGGAAAAGGGAAGGGAGAGGGACGAGAATAAGCCAAACAGTTCGCGCCTCCTTCGATCCCCTCTTCTCCTTCTCTCTTTCTCTCAAAGCGAAGCTGATACGAACTTGACGAAGTAGGGAGCGGTTCCTCCGGACCAGGACTGTAGAGAGCAAGGAGTAGAGCAGGGCAGAGAGTCAGCAAGGATGGGAGGGGAAGGAGGGAGGGTACGAGCTCTTAGGCTGCGGCGGGTGAAGCGATGGCGAGAAAAACGATGGGAGTTGAAGGAACGTACGAGGAGGGTGGGCTGGCAGAAGACGGGAGCCGAAGGAGTGTTGACTGAGAGAGAGAGAAGAGAGAAGCGTCCATCGACCAGAGAGAGTCAGTCAACTGGAGATAACGAAGGAGGATCGGAGGAGAAGGGAGCGAAGAGGAAGGAGAGCGAGAGGGGACGTCCTCCCTCCCTCCCACCTCCTCGTTCGTGTCGTTTCTCGCTCAAAGAACTCACCAACGATGGCAGTCTGGGCCGAGACGGCAGCCGCAGCGACGAGAGCGGTGAAGAGGGTAGCGATCATCTTGGAAGAGAGAGAGGGAAGAGGGATTAAGGTGGGTTAAAAGGGAAGAAGGAGGAAGGAAGGAGGTGGGAGACAGAAGGGAACTTGCGTTTTCCAACTCGCCTCCTTCCTCCTTCCCCTCCCCCCAGAGCGGATGGCAGGCCCCCAGTCAATGAAATTTATAGCATCCGTCCTCTCACTCTTTTGAAACACAGCATCCAGCCTCGTTGTATACAATCCAACTAGATGTGACGCAAGTGAAACGAAATCCTGCTCTTGCGAAAGAAGAGAGAGAGAAGAGGGAAACAAACGCGTCTCTCGTTCAGCCGCAGGTGGGGAGGTGACGATCACTGAAGCCGACATGGCTTGGAAGAACAGAAGGAAAATTCTCACGGGGTCTAAAAGTTGGGAGGTGGTGAGCGGTGCAAGATCTCGTGAAGGATTGGTCGTTATTTCACGCGAAGAAGGAGCGTGAAGGGCTGAAGAGGGAGAGAGAGACGAGGCGGTTGAAAGGAGGACGACGCGTGTTTTTCCTTCTTCGACCTTCCGCTCTCACTGTGACATCCCTCGTCGTCGCGTTTATAGATCGAGATCAGTAGATTTGATGTCCCCATGGGCGAGATGGGTAACCTGGCGAGGCGGATCTGTGAAAAACCTGCTGTTGAGAGGCTGCCGCCTTCAGCTGACCTGTTTGTTGTTCGCGACGCGAGCTTGTTGACTTTCTCCCTCCTTTTCTCTGAGATCACCCCAACTCGACTTAGATCTTCAAGATCTTCATACCATCTAATCGAGATCACCTTCTGGAAAATCTTCTCTTTCGCGGCAAACTCGATGACGTTCCCTCCTTCCTTCTCCACGTTGAGCTTCGAACACTTTGAGGTCGACCGGCCTGGTCCCTCTTCTCCTCCCCATCCGCCATGACCTCTCCTTCTACAACTTCGCCCGTCACTACGACCAAAGAGTGGCTCGTTGGTCCTCTTAACACTCCCTTCTTCACTACATCCTGGCAGGTCGCTCAAGCTGAGAGGACGATCGTCTTCGTGCATGGGTTCGTTCAACCTTCCCTCCCTTCCCCTCCTTCCTTTCTGAGACCAACGAGAGATGGAGGTGGGACGAGAGGTAGAGCAGCTCTAAGGGCGACTCGCATACATCCAGAGGAGCTCTCAATCAGCCTCTCTTCACCTCAACTTCCTACGAAAACCTTCCCACCTTCCTTCCTTCCTTCTCTCCCACAGCTCGGCCTCTGGCCTCCCCGTTCGTTCGTTCAGCCCATCTGACCCTCCCTTCCTCCCCTCTCCTCTCTTTCTCTCTCCTTCACCCACCCCTCTTCCTCGCACACCAACCTCACCAGCTTCAACGAACACATCACCCGCTACGACCACTACTTCACTCTCCTCTCCCAACTCACAAACTCTCGCATCTTCGCCTTCGATCAACGAGGGTTCGGTCACTCAGCTTTCACTGCCCCTCCCTCCTCAGCAGAGCACGCTCACCTCAAGGGAACCAAGAGGAGTAGGAAAGGGATCACCAATACTCCTCAGCAGAGGGTGGATATCGAGTACTGGGTTAGGAAGGAGGCGGAGAAGAGTGTGGGAGGAAAGGTTTGGTGAGCTCTCTCGCTTCGCTTCGACGTTTGTTTCTCGAGAGGGTGTCGTAAGGGACTTGAGGTTGGGCTGAGGAGGGTGGGAGGTCTGGTTCATTATTCTAGAGAGGTGGAGAGCTGACTTTGATATCTCCTACCATGCTCGTTTCATCTATCCAGGCTCTACGGTCACTCGATGGTGAGCTTTCGGCCTTCCTTCGCTCGAGCTCGCACGAGAAAGATGGCTTCTTCCACTCGTTGCAAACCTGCGAGAGCTGATCCTTCTTCTTTCTTAATCTCGAACGTATACAGGGAGGAGCTCTCGTCCTAGGAATTCCAACCCACGCCGCTTCTACAGCCTCGGGAACCAACAAGGGAGACGTTCCTCTCATCTCCCTCCTCGCGGGAGTCATCTCCTCCTCCCCGCTCATCCATCAGACGTCGCCAGCTCCCAAGTGGCAGGTGCGTCCATCTCCACACCCTCTCTACATTGCTCGCCTCTTATATCGTCCTTCGCGACGACACTGACCTTCATTCGCTCCTTTCGTCGCGTCCAGGTCTCCCTCGGAAACGGAGCCGCCAACCTCGCTTCCTTCCTCGCCAACCGACACATCCCCGCTCCAGTCGACCCTGCTCAGCTCTCGAGGGATCCAGCGAAGGTTGAGGAGAACAGGAAGGACGTGCTTTGCCCTCAGACCGCCAGTGTCAGTCGTTTTCTTTCGTTCGCGACTCGAGAGTCGAGGCGACGCGTTCTCTTCTCGTCGAACCTTTCACTGACAGGTCGGAAATCTTTTGCTTTCGTTTGGACTAGCTCGGAGCTCTCGGACCTATGCTTCTCAGTGGACAGGCTCTGCTCACCGAGGGAGCACCCAAGAACTGGCCTGTTGATCTTCCTGTTCGTCCTCCTCCCTCGGTTTCCATTTTCCTTTTCTTCGTTCAACTCTCTTCCTTATCCTTCCTCTCATCTCGCTGACACTCTCTTCCGTACCGTTCCCTTCATCCCTTCGTTTCGTCTCAGCTTCTGATCGTCCACGGAACAGCCGATGCCGTTCGTCCCTTCTCCTTCCTTCTCCACCTGAACCGACGCGTCGACCCTCTCTCTCGTTCCCTTCGCTGACTCGTCTCGTTTTTTTCGCTGTGATTCTATCAGATCACCTCCCCCAAAGCCTCTCAAGAGTTCCACTCCCTCCTCCCTGCCGAGCACAACAAGAACAAGTACATCATCGTTGAGGTTCGTTCTCTCCCTCCTCCCTCCCCTCCCTTTCCCTTGCCTCGTCGACGACGACGCTCGCTGACGTTCCTATTTTCCCCACCTTTCGCTTCTTATTCTCTCCCTTCTTCACTCTTACCCTTCACCACCCACTCCTCCCTCGAACTCCCGTCGCTTCGCTCCCGAAACAGGGAGGCTTCCACGAGCTCCACAACGAACCCGCTCCCGTCTGGGAGGATCTCGCGAAAGATGTCTCCGAGTTCGTGCTTGCTCATAGCTCGAACGCGGGCGCGAGCTCGAGCGTCGCTGCGGCTCAGGTGGAGGCGGAGGGAGAGCAGCAATCGAAGCTTTGAGGGAGGAGGGAGGAGGGAGCAGGGGACGAGTCCATCGGTCGCGTCGCGTTGGGTTTCTCGCTTACTTACTTACTTAATCGTTTACGAAGGGGCAGGGTCTCTTGGGATGCGCATGATACGAGATATCAACAGACCTGGAACGTATCGCCTCAGCCTCGAGCTCGTCCCATTCGAAGCTAGGCGAATCTCACCTCACACGCGTTCGTCCAGTTTCCCCGTCGTCCCCTCTCGCTCTCTTTCTTTCGGACAACGCGAACTGAGAAGCGACACCGAGCACGTCGTCTTTCAAACCTGAGCTATAAAGGTCTTCTCCCTCCTACAGCCTTCTACAACAGCAGAACAAGACGATCTCGTGCTCTTTTTCGTCGCGACCCGACGTGCTAGCTCGCTTTCCCATTCTCTTCCCTCAACTCCCAACCACCACCACCACCACACTTACACACCCGCTCAATGCTCTTCTTCTCTCATCCTCTCGTTCTCTTCGCCCTCTCCCTCTTCGCTCTCGCAGCAGCAACACCTTCGAACGTCGACGAGCGACGAAATGGAGTTCTCGCCAAACGAGCGTTACTGAGAGATTTAGCGATTGCGAAAGGGAAGTACTTCGGGACGGCTACCTTGGTTTCCGAGTTTCAGAACGATGCGACGTACAAGTCTGTTGGGGGGAACTTTGTGAGTGAGACGGAACGGGGGCGTGGGAGCGAGCGCTAATATTTTTGATCGTTCCGTTCGATATGGTTCTTGTTTCTGAAGGGAGTCATCACCCCTGTGAGTCAGTCATCTGACAGATCAAATAGTTAGCGCAGACAAGTTCTGACCCCCCCTCGTTGCGCTCGTCGAAAAGGGAAACGAGTTGAAGGTGCGTTTCGCTCCCGCTCTTTTCCGTCCCGGCCCTCGCTCTCTTTCTTCTCGTTGTCCTCGCTAACCGATTCTTCTATGTAGTGGGACGCGACCGAGGCCTCTCAAGGAGTCTTCACCTTTACCAACGCAGATGCGGTGAGCCTGCTTCTATTTTCTGGTCGATGCCTTCGATTCGACGCGTTGTTGACTGTTTGCGTTTGGGTCGACTCGTGATAGGTCTACGCTTATGCTACCTCGATTGGAGCGAAGGTCCGAGGTACGTAAACCATATTTGTCTCTGAAGGTAGGAGCGAGCTGACTGCTTTTCCTGCTGGGCTCGAGCAGGTCACACCTTGGTTTGGTTCGCACCACTTTTGACGCGTCGTCTCGCTTTTGTCTCCCGATCTCTGCTCGTACCCTGACCTGATCTCACCCTTGTCACTTCCACACAGGTACTCTCAACTCCCTCAATGGGTCAAGAACATCTCGGACAAGACCACTCGTGAGCTCGCTCTTCGTCTACTCGAACTCCTCGCTTTTGTTTTCGTCTTCAACTGACGCCTTCGCTTCTCCCTCTCCTTTAGTCACCGCCGTCCTCACCAACCACATCAACACCGTCGTCGGAAGATACAAGGGGAAGACTATGCATTGGGATGTCGTGAACGAGGCTTTCAACGGTAAGCCTTGCTCAAAACGACGACGGGAGTTCAACGCGTCGACTGATCGCTTTCTTCAATCGCCCTCTTTCGCAGAGGACGGAACCTACAGAACGAGCGTCTGGACAACCGTTTTGGGAACTGGATATATAGCGACGGCTCTGAAACTTGCTGCTGCTGCTGATCCGTGAGTTTTTCAAGCGAGCAAGCGAAAACGCGCGACGGATGATCTGAGTGCTCGACCGTTGATTTTTTTTCGCACGGCTCTGCTAAGCTCTACATCAACGACTGTGAGTTCATTTCAATCAATCAGCTTCGCCGCTGACGAGACCTCGCTGATTTATCCAGACAACATCGAAGGAGTCAACGCGAAATCGACTGCCTTGCTCGCGCTTTGCAAAAACCTTCTCGCCGCTGGGGTTCCTCTTCACGGGGTTGGCTTCCGTAAATTCTATCTCACTATTGAAACTGATCAAACTCGCACTGACATCCTCTTCGTTACTCGTCCTTCGCAGAATCGCACTTCACGCTGGGTCAAGTCGGAACCGGCGCTGATCTCACCACCAACATGGCTCGATTCACTGCCCTCGGTCTCGACGTGAGTCTCCACAGCCGCGTGAGCTACCTTCTGTCTCGAGGGCCTAACGTTTCTTTGCTCAAAACAGGTCGCCATCACCGAGCTCGACATTCGACTCGCCCTCCCCGCGACGACTGCCTCCCTCGCTTCCCAGTGAGTTCGCTTTTCTCCAGTCAGACGAGCCATCTTCGCTGATCTGTATCCTGTTCTTCCGCCCTTCAGGGCGAGTGACTACAAGATCGGTGAGCCACCAGCGTCGTCTTTCTCTCCCACTCTTCGACCCAAACCGACGCGTCTCCCGTCCTTCTTCTCTCTCCTCAGTAACCGCCGCCTGCGTCAAGAACGCCAAATGCGTCGGTATCACCATCTGGGACTTCACCGACAAGTACTCTTGGATCCCTTCGTGAGTTCGAAGCCTTCGATCCGCCTGGAAGAGGAAAGACGACGCGTCTCGCTTCCTGACCTCTCGTTGTCGTTTCGTTGTATTCAGAGTCTTCCCCGGCTACGGAGCGGCTCTCCTCTGGGACACGAACTACAATCAGAAGCCTGCCTACGCTTCGGTCGTTTCTGCTTTGGGAGGTTGAGAAGGGAGGGAGGGAGTGGGGAGGGAGGAGATCGAGGGTAGCGCGGAGGGAGGGGTCGGTAGGGAACTAATGGAGCAGTAATGATTTTCTCGCTGGGAGTGATGAATCGAGACACCTGCTATACCAAGCTCCGGCGCAACAGAGAAACGAGTCCGAAGAATACTGACGAAAATCTAAGGACGAGATGGCACGCCTTCGTCCCGGACTTGTCGACCTCATCGAAGTTCGCCTTCCTGCCTTTGCCGTTCACCTTCACCCCCCAAAGCCAGCGATGGACGCTATCCCTCTCTCCCCTCCACCGTCTTACGAGACTCTCTCCCCTCTACCTCCTCGATCTCCTCCACCCGCCTCAGCAACCCTAGAAGAGGAACCAGAGGTCGCTGCCTCCTCTCCTCCTCCTCCCCAACGGCCTGTCCTCCTAACTCGCATCACCTCCTCGGCCAGCGATGAGCTTCACGAGGAAGAGTTTCAGGACGAGGAAGTGAGTGCCCGCTTCCATATCCTTCTGTGAGATCGATTGAGCTCGAGCTAGTGAGCTGACGGCTCTGTACTCGTCTTGTTTCGAAGGGTCCGCCCTCGCCTTCCTCCTCCCATCAGCGCCAACGAACCTCGTCCTCCACTCGCCATCACTCTCCCATCCTCCTCGTCGACAACTCCAACGCCTCCCCTACACCCTCCTCCAGTCAGCATCGATCTCGCTCCTTCGCTTCCAGCGTCGTCATCCCCTCCTACACCATCGTCGGAGCAACCCCAGGACATGATCCGCCGCCTTCCTCCTGGGTCGTCTTCCACGTCGAGATCACCATAGGAGAGTCGGGAGGACTCATACGAGAGAGGAAGAGGTACTCGGAGTTCTGGGAGCTGAAGGTCGCGCTGAGAAAGGCGTTTCCTGTGAGTCTGAGGGACGAGGGAAGGAGCCACGGAGGTGAGGGAAGGGGAGCGAGAGAGCTCAACGTGGGCTGACCTTCGCATCGCCTGCCCTCGTTCCTCACTCTCTAGCATCTGAAGGTCACGATTCCACATCTTCCTCCGAAGAGCAACATCTGTGAGCCTCTTTTTTCATACAATCGAGACGAAAGAGCGGCGGAGAGTTGCGAAGGAGGGAAGGAAGGACGCTTTGGTGAGCTCGCGAGCTGACCTCCGATTCGTTCTCCCTTTCGCGGCCCTTCAGCTCGATTTCGACCTTCCTTCCTAGAGAAACGACGCGTGAGACTGCAAGAATGGCTTCGGATCATACTTCTTCATCCTGTGAGTACTGTCTCCTCGCTAAAACTTCGTTGGGTAGAGAAGAGGCGACCATCATGCGCTCAGCGAGAGCTGACTTCTCTCGTTCTTCGCTTCTTCGAATCCCAGGAGATCGGGTCTTCTCCCATCGTCAAGGAGTGGCTTCTGATGTAGAGCGGTCCTCGTTTGTCTCGCTCTGGCTGAGACGGCCTCGACGAGCACTCGATTGTGAGTTCGAACCTCGACTATCTGCGACGCGTCGAGATGCAGCTTTCTGATCTTCCTTCCCTTCTCTTTCGATCATCGCGTCCCCGCAGATCTTCTCATCCAAGTCTCAACCTCTCTTGAATCGAAGGGACCTTAGTTCGTCTCGTTCAGAGCCCCAGGAGATTTCAATCGTCGTGAGTTTCCATCTCTCGACCTACTTTTCCTCCTCGCCGACCTCGCCGGTTCGCGACTCTCTCTGACCAGACGACCTTATCTCCTTCTTCTCCCGAAAAGCCCAGAGAAACGAGGAGCCCACCACCAAGCATACCTGGTTCTTTCAACAGACAGGCTCAACTCGGTTGACTCGGAAGCGACGCTCGAAACGGTTGGTCCTCCCTTCCTTCTCATATCCCTCTCCTCCCTGTCTCCTTGCGTAACCACCCCGCGTTCTCGCAAAGTCTGAAACTGACTTTCTACCCCTATCCTTATCGTCAGGATCGTCCTTCTTCTCAGGCGTTCTCAGGAATCCTGGAAGGAGTGGGACTCGACGACTCTTCTGCATCTGCCGCCCTCCCTCCCGCCCTCGGCTGAGTCTCACGACCTCTCGACTTCCTCTCGCTAGGTTTGCCGGGATCTTGATGGATCTTCACCGTGGCCTGATCGTCCGCTCCTCTCCTGCTTCGAGAGGCGACCCGGTGAACCTGCCGAGAAGGAGAAAAGGGAAGCGCTTCCCCGCTCGCCCTTCTCCGTGGCTCGCGTTGGCTCTCTCGAAGAGATTGCCGTCGTCTGACCTTCAACCACCACCCACTCGACAACTCTCACACCTCCTTCTCTTCACACCACCTAGCAGCATGTCGATTCACAAGACTGAAGCAGAGACATCAGCGGTCGAGGTTGACCAGCTTCCAGTACAGACCGGTTGGCGAGCAAAGTGAGTTGAGCTCGTCCGTCCTTCTCGATTGCCACTTTCCCAACTCGGATCCACTCCTTTCTCAGTCGTTTTTCGACGAGGAAGTGGGTGGACATCGTACCTCGACGACTGTACTATTTACGAGAGCCAGTCTCAGTGTCTAGGTGGCAGCACTCGATGAGAAGGAGGGAAGGGAAACGGATGCTAGCCGCTCGTTTCTTTGGGATCGCTCGACCTTCCTTGGCTGACCTTCCTCTCCTCTACAGGTACAACTCTGCCCTCGTCCAGATGGTTCTCGTCTCCTTCGTATGCTTCTGCTGTAAGTAAACTGTCCCACCTGCTTCGCCACTCCTTATCGCTCGCAAACTGACCTCTCGTCTGCTTTCGTCCAAAAAGGTCCGGGGTAGGTCTCTGCCGACTGTCCCTTCTCCCCACCTTCCCTCTGATCCTTATCTCTCCCTCTTCCCTCTCAGAATGTTCAACGCCCTCGGAGGACTCGGTGGAGGAGGTAAGCAGGATGCTACCACGGCCGACAACGGAAACGTCGCCCTCTACAGGTGAGCATCTTCTCTATTCTCGGTGCGAGGATGCATCGTCCTTGATTTCAGCTGGACTGACCATGTCCAATCGGTCTCCCTCCCCTCGCCGTCCAGTACCTTCGCCTTCTTTGGATTCTTTGGGTGAGCACTCGTCTCGATTCGCTCTCGTCTTGGAGGGGAGGACTCGCACAAGGCACTTTCACTGACGCGTCTCTTTGCTCTTCCTCGACCTCTTTTCCCTCCTCAGAGTGAGTCACTCGATCAATCGACCTCTCTCTCCCTTCCACGACCTTCTCAAGGCTAATCATAGCTTCTCCTCTCTCTCAGGGAACTATCTGCAACAAGCTCGGACCTCGACTCACGCTGTCGATTGGTTCGGTGCGTCGATTCGTTTGGTCGAGACGCGTCGAGTTCCCGCGTCGAAGCTGACTTCCTTCTTTCTTCTTGCGCCCTTCCCCTCGAACAGGTCGGTTACTCGCTCTACATCGGTGCTCTCTATTCCACTGTCATCGCCGAGACCAAGCCTCGGGAGAACTTCGTGATCGCTGGTGAGTCCTCGTCCCTCCAACGCGTTGAATTGACTAGAAGATGAAGCGAAGAGCTGACTTTCCCCTCTTTTCGCTTGACTGAAGCTGGAGCCATTCTCGGTCTTTGCGCTGGTATGCTCTGGACTGCTGAGGGAGCGTTCATGCTTTCGTGAGTCGATATCGCTTTTCGAAAACCCGTTGAGAAGAGGAGAGCGGGAAGCCCAAGCTGACGACCTCTCCTCCCTCCTTCCTCAGCTACGCTACCGAGAAGACCAAGGGACGATACACTGCTCTCTTCTGGATGATCTTCAACTGTACGTATCCTCTCGGTCTTTCGCTCAGCCCCAAAGCTGACGCGACAAGGAGTGCTTCGAGGGACGGGAGCGAGACGGACGCGAGCTGACCTTCTCTGCTTCTCCTCTTTTTCTCCTCTCAGTGGGTGCCGTTATTGGTGCTGCCATCCCCATGGGTCAGAACTGGAACTCTGGAGAGGCTACCGCTGCCTCTGGGTCAACTTACATCGCCTTCTTGGTCATCACCCTCGTCGGAGCCTGCATCCCTTTCTTCCTCGCCAAACCCGCCAACGTTATTCGAGGAGATGGAACTCGAGTTACCGTCGAGCGACAGCCTACCTGGAAGACCGAGCTGAAGGGTCTCTTCTTTGTGCTCAAGAGCGATCCTTGGGTGAGTGAACGCAGTCGACCGACGGCGCGCGAACGACGAGAGCTCGATCTGACCTCCCTCTCGTCTTTCTCTTTCCCCCCCCCCTCCTTCAGGTGGTACTCCTCTTCCCCTTCTTTATGTCCTCCAACTGGTTCACCTCGTTCGTGACACTTTCCTCGCGCAATTCTCGAACGACGAGACACCTGAGCTGACTCGCACGCTCTGCCTTTCTCGCTCCCGCCCTGCCTGTTTCCTCCTGACAGTTACCAGAGCAACGATGTCAACGGGTCTGGATACTTCGGAATCCGAGGCAGGACTCTTAACAACTTCCTCTCGTGGCTCGCTCAAATCGTTGGGGCATTCCTCATGGGATTGTTCCTTGACTCCAACCTCTCGCGACGATCTCGTGCCTACGGAGGATGGGCCATCTGCATGACGTTGACCTGTGTCATCTTCGGTGGTAACTACGCTGCTCAGAGGGCCTGTGAGTTCCCCTCCTCTTGACTTCGGCTTGGAGACCTGGTCGCGTCGATGGATCCGCGCGCCCTCCCCTTCGACGTCTCTGACTGTTTCGCTCTGCCTTCTTTGTTCACTTCATCTAGACACTCGAGAGACAGTTGCTCTTGGAGCCAATTTCACCCCCATCACCGTCGGAGATTCTGGATACGCTGGAAGGTGAGTTTTTCGAGCCCGTTTGCACACCTGCTTCAGTTCGAGATCTGACGCGAACTCCTCCTCTCCTCTCGATTTCAGGGCTATCCTCTACATGCTTAACGGTCTTTACGATGCCGCCTTCCAGACCTTTGCCTACTGGTCCATCGGTTAGTCCTTTTTCTGTCTCGACGAGCGGTTTCGAACGTGGTCGATCTCGCACCGAGCTCACCTCCCTCCATCCTCTAACCTTCTTTCTCCTCTCTCAGGATGCTTCTCGAACGACATCAGGAAGCTCGCCATCATCGTCGGTTTCTACAAGGGTGAGTTGATCTTACCTCTTACGCTTCGATCTCAACGCGGCGAGCTGATTGTCTTTCTGCTTTCCCTCTGTCTCGTTTTGCGATCAGGCATGCAATCCGCTGGAGCCGCCATCACCTTCCGAATGGATTCCCTCAAGGTCTCCTACATGGCCATGCTCGGAACCTCTTGGGGAGTGCTCGCTGGGTGAGTCTCTTTTTCCGCCTCCTGTCCTTCTCGCTCTCGCCGACGCACCGAAGCTCACCCCTTCCCTTCTCCTCCTCCTCCAGTGGTCTCATCATCATGGCTCCCGTTCTCTTCATCCGAGTTCAGAACCACACCGTCGAGGATACCGTCGACGAGGCTGGAGATGTCGTCGCCGAGAGGGAGCTGAAGGACGGCGAGCACGTCGTCGACCAGAAGGTCTAAAATCCTTTCCCTCGTCTCCTCTTCCTTGCTTTCATCTTCTTTTGGGATACGTACTACGATTTCTAATACTCTACTTAGCTCCTACTTGACCTTCCCTTTCTATCCTTTTCTTTCTTCTCCTTCTTTCGAGTTGTATTTGGGCTTCGAGGACGAACGCGACGGACGTGACGGACGGGGAACGATCTTTAGACAAAACGAACGTTTGATGCTCATGCCAGTCTCGCATATCGTGTGCTCTCGTCTCCTCAGAAGGAAATTCAAGAACCCAGCGAGCTCAGGAGAGGGACGTGAGAGCGAAGAGCTGAGCTCTCATCTAGATATCCCAGGGAGATATCGCTTGAGCAGTGAAGGCAACCGCTCCCCGATCCTCCATGTGCCAGCAGTCCTCGAGACGCACACCGACCTCGCCTTCGATGTAGACTCCAGGCTCGTTCGAGAAGCTCGTTCCCTGTGAAACGAAGGAGAGGACGAGGATCAGCGTCTCGTTTCTCGTCGCCGTCGTCGCACTCCCTCGACGCGACTCACCGTCAAAATCTCGAACTCCTTGTTTCCAGCGTTCAGGTAAGGCTCCTCGTGGACCTGGAGAACATCGAAAAGAGAGTCAGCGCTCGGGCGAGACGACGCCAAAGATGAGCGAACCTGGACTCACCTCGAGTCCGATTCCGTGGCCGAGACGATGCGTGAACTTCTTCTCGAGGCCTTCTCGAGCGATTACCTGACGAGCAGCATCGTCAACTTGAGACGCCCGTACTCCAGGTTTGACGACGGCGTAAGCTGCGGCCTGAGCCTCGTGGACGAGATTCCAGATGGCACTGAGTAGCGAAGACGACGAGAGGTTCAGTTCGAAGGACGAGAAGAAGGGAGGTGAAGGAGGAGATGACTCACAGATGCTCTTCAGAGATCTTGCTCTCGGGAAGAGCGAAGGTCTGACGGAGGAAACGAATGGACGAGGAGAAGCGTCAGCTCGGAAAGACTTGAGGCGAGGCGAGTTGACGCGTTCGGCGGGCTCACTCTGGTGATGTCGGCGACGTATCCGTGAAACTTTCCTCCAGCGTCGATGAGAACGAAGTCTTCTTTCTTGAGCTTGTACGAGGAAGGAGCTCCGTGAGGGAGGGCGGCGTTCGCTAAAGATCGAGCGGGGAGGGAACAATCAGCGAAGAGTCGTGACGGGCAAGAGAAGGAGACACTTGCAACGACTGACCACCAAAGAGAACCAGTCCACCCGTTCCAGGCATTCCTACGACCTCGAAATTCTTCTCGAGGAGATCGTTGACCTGGAGGAGGGAAAGGAAGTCGACCAAGACGCGTCGGTTTGGGCGAGAGCGAGTCGAGGAAGGAGTGTGAGCTCACCTCAAGCTCAGTCTGCCCGATCTTGACTTGATCTCGAGTGGCCCGAATCGCATGGAGAGTAAGCTGGTGTGAGAAGAGAAGAGGGAAAAGCGGAAAGCGTCAGTTCACCTCGAGCTCCATCGAACCACGTCGTCCTCTCATATCACTCACCTCGTTCGCACACTTGAGAAGCGCCAGTTCCTCCTTCGACTTCCTCTCCCTCAAGCTCCTCACCTCCTTCGTAGAGACCCCAATCTCCCCATGCCCAATGACCCTCTTCAACTGATCCATCACTCCCACCCTCATCGCCTCATCAACCACGATCCTTCCACTGACATCCCCGACCTGAGCATAGGCGTCCTCGCTCTCCTCCCATGGCAACCACTTGATGTTCTTCCCAGCGATGCTGAGCTGCTCCTTTGCTCGAGTCTCTTCGAAGGCTGGTACGATCACCGAGAGTTGAGCTGAGATCGCTCCATCCGGTTCGGTGAAGGGAACGACGATGAAGAGGAACGGGCGCTCGGAGAGGTGCCATTGAGTGCTGGTGACGTTGAAGAAGTAAAGGGAGGTGGGGGAAGGTTCCGAAATGTAGGCTGAGATGTTCTGCTCGATGAGCGTGGTTGCGAGAAGGTGTTGTCGAGCGAGGTAGGAGGAGAGGGGGAGGGGAGAGAGGGTCGAAAGGCAGGTTGGGATGGGAGCGGCCTCCTTCTTGAGGTGGTGGCAGGAGGGGATCGAGAGGGAAGACGGGCTGATAAGGAGAGTGAGAGTGAAGAGGGTAACGATGGGGAGGAGGATCTGAAGGAGGGAGGGAGGGTAGAAGAGGATGCAAGAGGTAGGGGGAGGGAAGGAAGGAGAAGAGATGGTCAGCTTGAGCTTCCTTTCCTCCTTCCTTCAACCCCTCTTCGGCAGACCCGTCACTCGGGAAGCTAGGCCCTTGATCTCCTTGAGCATCAGAGGACAGAGAGAAAGGGCTTACCCAGTTCAGAAGGCAAGATCTCCTGGACCTGATCTCCAAAGAGAAGGGTCCAGAAGTGAGCTCAGAATCTGCTGTCTCCTGGTCGTTCGAGAGACGGAGGTATTCCTGTTTCGCCATTCCGAGTTCCTTGAGTGAGCCGATTCGACACTGAGGAGGAAGTCAAGGGACTTTGAGAGAAGTGGGCTGAAGAAAGTCGTGGTATGAAGAAAGAAGAGAGAGGCGAGTCGAAGTCCTCGCATGCTCGTTTTCGGTGAAAGCCGTCGCTGCTTTGAGCTCGAAAATCTGGTTCCGACTGGACTCTTCGAGCTTGGAGCTCAAGGTCAAGGCAGGCTCCTACCCTAACTGCATGAAGACTCTTTTCTGAGAGTTCGAACGACCTCTGCTCTCCCTTTTTCGGGGACTTCGAATCGGGGGTTCAGCCCTCCGCCTTCTTTTCGTCAGGCCTCCAAACTGCCTCTGATCCTAGATTATATCTATCAATTACCGCTCTCGCCTTCGACGCGAGCGAACAGAGCCCAGCCTTCGCAGCAGCAGATCCTTGGAGCTTCTTCGAGCAGGCAGGAAGGTCGGAGAGGGGTACGACCGCCTGGGAGTGAGACCAAAAAGAGAAGAAGAGGGTCAGAAAACGAGACGAGTCCGCGTTCGAACGCCGTCGCGAGGTCGAGAAACAGAACTACGAAGGGAGCGTACCTCGTTGAGAACGATCCTGACGAAGGTCCCAGAGAGAGAGTTTGCCCGTTTCGTGGCGTTGACCTTAAGAAGCGGAGAAAAGATGAGACGAGGTAAGAGAGAACATCAGGTTCGACTTCGAGACGCGTCGAAAGTTGTTGGCTCGCTCTCGTCGACGTACCTTTCCGCACTGGATCCTCTCAGCGAATATCCTGGCACTCATAGGGACGATAGCACTAGTCTGCCAAAGTCGACTGTCGGATCCTCGTTTCGTAGCCGTCAAGCCAGGCGTGTCCCTGAGCAAACCCAAGACGGAGATGGTCGAGCTGATTTGGGTGTCGTGAGAGCTGCAGAAAGCGAAGGGGGAGGCGGAGGCGGGGGGTAAAGATCAGTAAGACGATAGCTCAGATGAAAGAGTCTGGGTGATGGTGCTCAGAGGAAGAAAGGAGAAGACGTACAAGTCGAGGTAAACCTTTCGATCAAGAGGGAACGTCGCAGGATCCGAGTCAAGAGTCGTGTTGGTGGTAGTGTGGTCGTTGACGGGAGTGTTCGTGAGTCGAGCGAGGATCTCGTTGACGAGCCCGACGGACCAAGCTCGTCCGAGGGGTCCTCCGTAACCTGAAGAAGGGGGAGGTCGCGTCGCGTCGATAATCAGACTCAGCTCGCTCGACGAGCGTGCCACGTCTGCCAGTCTTCCGGACCGAAAGAGCTCAAGCGGGGGGAGGGTTGTACTTACCAGCAGTAGCGTAGGATTAGAGATCTTGACCGTAGGAGTCTGATTTCCACTCGTCGTCGGTGAAGACTCCGCAAAAAGGCGAAACGGTTCCGCTCGAGAACGTGTGGAACGCGCACATGTTTTGCATCTCCTGAACGTCGGAGAGAGCCTATAAGATGCGCCAAGATAGACCTCGGTCAGGTTGAAGAAAGGCTTGCGAGGAGAAGGCACAAGGAAGGACGAACTAGAGTGATGTTTCCCTCAAACTTGATCTTCTTGTTCAATCGCTTGACGACGGCAGGAAGGTAGATGTTGTTCCAGGTAGTGAACGCGAGGTCGGAGGAGGTGTCGTTGACTGAGTTGGTGCAGGTACCGACGGCGAGGGTGGTGTTGAACGTTTTCTGTCGAACGTCAAAAACGAAACGAAGGACGGCGGTCAGCTTGATGCTCGAAAGCATGGGAAAGGAGGGGAGAAACGAGGACATACGAGTGAGTCAGGAACAACGAGAGAAGTAGATCGAGACTCCCAATCTTCTCCGAGAAGCTGGAAGAGAGGAAGAGTAGACAGGAGAAGTCAGCGTGAGGAGGGAAGACGCGACGCGACTCTCCGCGGACAATCGACTCACTCCTCGAGTGAAGAACCTTGCAGTCTGGTTCCTGCAAATTTGTGAATTGTGAGAAGTCGGAGTAAGTTTGCTGGGATCTAGCAGCCGAGAACGGAAGGACGCGTCGCACTCACATTCGTTGTTGATCCTTGCTCCTCATTGGAAGTTTGGGGAGTCCAGTAAAGTTGGCGTACCAGTTCTTCCTTCCATCGCCAACGAGGTTAGCGTACCGTCTTCCGAACTTGACTCCAGCGTCAAACGCTTCCTGGGATCCCCAGGGGAGGAGGAACTCAGCGGTGAGAGGGACGAAGTCTTCGGCGAAGGTTTGGAGGAAGTCGAGGTCCGAGGAAGTAGTATAAAAAGTCGAAGCGTTGGAGAACTGAAAAATCATGGGGATGAGATGCTGGGTCAGTGTGAGAACCATAGGAGAGGAGGACAGACGACGGAGAAGAAGGTGGGAGGAGGAAAAGAGGACGCGTCGACGAACCAGGCCAACGATGTGGTCGAGACCTTTGTTCACTCCGCTGGAGGGACCTCGGTAGCCGTGTCGCATGACCTGAGTTAGAAGGTTCACAGCCGTCGGGAAGAGAGTCAGCAGAGAAGACGGAACCGTTCGTCGAGACGAGACGAAATGAAAACGTACGAGCGAGACTTGATCGACCTCGCACTCCTCAGGAAGCTCAGAGGAGATCTGGTATCGACCTTCGACAGTAAACGTACACAGATCGAGTCAGAGAGATTGTCTTGAGAGGATCGATACAGGTCTAAGAAGGTTCGAAGAGGAGAAGTCCTTCGACTGACCTTCTTGAGAAAACCAGGGTGTCCAAGCTCCAAGCTGGCCGAATATCTGCATAGGGGGAGCAGTAGAGCGAGTAACGGAGGCGGAGTCAGCAAGAAGGCAACGAGCGAGAACGGAGAAGGAAGGAAAGCATGGGAGGAAGAAAGAGAGGGAGAGCGAGCTCACCTTTGGGTCGAGCTTCGAAGCTGGCGAGTCAGTCAACAAGATCTGAGGGCCTTTCGCGAGTGCGGTGGTGGACAGAGCAAGGAGGAGAAGAGAGGAAGCCATCATCTCGAGGAAGAGGGAAGGAAGACGGGAAAGAGGGTGGGAGTTCGAAGGGCAAAGGCTGAAAGGTTCAACGCGACTCGTATGGGTCTAGCAGCTCAGTCTGGCAGGTCGGACTTCATCTACCTGGTCGGAGTACTTCGAACAGATCCTGGGCGATTCAAGAACGTGGCAGGAAGAGAAAACGTTCCCTCTGCAGAGGGAAGAGAAAGCGAGCGGGGGAGGAGCGAGGGGGAGGGCATCAGTTGAGGATCGCGGAGGCTGAAGAAGACGTTTGAAACGCCGAGGTTCGATGAGCGACAGGTTTTGTGGATGGTGGTGGAAGATTGATGCAGCGGAAGAGAGAGAGAGAGAAGAGTAGAAGGAAAGAGTGGACGTTCGAGGGAAGGAAGGGTCGGCGAGCTCGAGCTTGATTTGAGGAATGCCGCGTCGTCGAGGTCGTCGGTGCCTTGAAACGAGACGAGACGATCCCCAACCCTGGAAAAGAAATCAAGACAGTTCAGGGAGGTCGAGAACTAAAGGAAGAGCTGAACGAGAACATCACCAACGAGCTCTTGGGAGTTGAGTGCAAGCAAAAGAATGTGAAGGGCAGGACGGCGTCGAACGATCGGAGCTCATTCACCTCCCGGCTTCCCCTCTGGCCCATCTTGATCTCAAACCACCACCATCAACCTTTCAGCGAGAAGGGAGAAGACTCGTCTGGACTCGTCTCTCTCCTCCTACGTATCTCCCTCGACTGCAACCTCATCCTTGTTTGCTATCACGCCCTTCGTGCGTGCCCTTCTTTCTCTCTCCTCCCCTCTTCCCCTCATCTCCTCCCCAAGATGATCAGCTCGTCATCTTTTTCTGACTCCTTCCTCGCCTCCTTCCCTTCAAACACCCACAACACACAGATGCTCCCTCTCCTACTCCTCCTCCTTCTTGCTGTTCAGATAAGACTCTCGTCGGCGAGGCCCATCTACGAGGACGAGCTCAACGCTGAAGCTCTCATCGTCGGGGGAGGAGGAGGAGGAGCTGAGCTCGCGAGGAGCAAGTGGGATTGGACGACAAACGCTGCCTCAAGAGTAGACGATGACGAGGATGCAGACGAGGAGAGGGTGGGAATTTGGAGGAGACAAGACAACAGCACAGAGCCAGGTGAGTCGAGTCTTCGAGTGGACGGGAGAGCAGGACGTCGAAGTCGAGAAGGGGAACGTAAGGGAAGCGAGGCTCGCCCTCCTTCTCAAGCCCCTTCCTGAATCGTCAACGATATCAGAATCTCGACATCTATAGGTCAGGGGGGTCATCTGTAGGAAGACAACTCCAGAAACCCTTGGGAGGAAGAGAATCTGCGACTCCTCGATCGAACGAGGAGCCCAAGCCCTTCGTCCGGCAGCTCCTTCATTCCCCACGAAACCCAACGCTGACTTCAACGATTTGCTCTTCCTCGCACTCAAACCAGTCTCGTCGGCGCCGTCACTGTCACGAACCCAAGCTGGGTGAGTTCACCCGACCCTTCCTTCCTTCCTCGAGCGGACAGCTGACGCACGTCTCTCCCCTCTTCTTCGTCGACAACGCGGCCTTTCAGATCCGCGACCGCCTCTCAACCTGCTCTCACCACCACCACGGCAGCAGTACCTTCTTCACCTCCCACCACTACTTCCGCTTCACCTCCTAGTACTACCACCCAGGTCGAGGATTCTTCAACAACCTCTGCTGTTCAAGAAACTTCTCAAGAGCAGCCATCGACGACGACTCGAGTCCAAACTTCCGAAGCGTGAGTTCCCACCTTCCAAACCATCTCTCTCCCACCCCAATTATTAACTAGATATCTCGTCTCGCTCACGAAGCGCGTCTTTTGGTGGTGGTCGTCGCAGCGTCACGTCTAACGTCTCTCCTCCCACCTCTGCTCTTCCTTCCTCCGACTCCGCTGCTCCTCCTTCCTCCTCCTCACCTGCCATCGAAACGTCCGAATCCCCATCTGCTTCGGCCCCTACTTCCGTCACGACCATCGTTTCCAGGTGAGTTCTCCACAAGATCCGTAGAGAAGAGCCAGGCTCACTGGGAGTTCTCGTCCTTTCGCTGTTCAACAGTTCGTCTGACGAACCTTCGTCTCTTCTTCCTTCCTCTACGATCACCATCTCGGCCAACCCTACTCCTATCTCTACTCCGCCTCCTACCTCGAACTCTCCGTCCCAATTCACTTCGGTTCGAACCCTCGCCTCACCTCCGGTTTCAACAATCGTCACGTCCGTTCTCGTCTCACCTTCCTCCGCTGTCTCCAACGTGGCCTCTCCCACTTCCACCTCAACCATCACCGTCGTCATCCTCTCGGACTCTTCTACCTCCACTCTGTCGTTCCAACCCACCACATCGTTCGTCCTATCCCTCTTCACTTCATCTTCGAGCGAGTTCCGAACTGACTCGAACGCGTCTTTCTTTTCTTTCAGCAGCCCTTCCTCCGATTCCCCTCCCAGCACCACTGCTGCTCCATCAGCCACATCCGAGGCTCCCTCTGAGGCTCCTGCGGCCTCTTCTAAGGTGGTGACGGTCAGCGTGCCTCCGACTCAGGTCTCGCAGACGACGACGGCAGCAGGAGGAGGAGGAACCACGACGGCCGCGCAAGAAATCACGACCACGCTTCCAGCGGGAGCTACAGGAGTTCAGGTCATCACGGTGATTGAGTACTACACCTATGGAGGGTGAGTCTCTTCTACTCAACGGACGGATCTTTGACGCTCGAGAGACTGACTCGGTTTCGCTTTTATTTCGACGCGATCCTGACCCTCAGCCAAACGCTGACGACTGGAGTCCCTGTCGCTGTGCCCATCGGAGGAGCAACCACTGCGACAAAGGCGGAAGCCGATGCTCGTAAGCAGTCTCTGCTTTTGAGCTTCGTTCATCGTCGATCGAGTTCAAAACTGACCTTGCCTCTCTTACCCCGTTTCGACGCGTCTTCCAGCCTGTGAATTCACCTCTCTCTCTTCGACCACCTCTTCTCTCGTCGCTGACTCTTTTTCTTCTTCGCAGACATCGTCACCATCTTCGTCGACCCTTCGGATCCAGTAGGATCAACAGGCGTCGCGACTGAGATCGTCGTGCGTCTTTCTTTCCCCTCATCTTCTCGTCTCGGCTCCGCGCTGACTTCTTTCCCCTTCTCATCTTCAGACCTACACCGCGAGCTACACCACCACCGACTCCGCCGGTCAACCCGAGGTCGTCCTTCAGGTACGTTCTTCTCGTCCTCGTCTCAACCACGAATTCAACAACACGCCGCTGACTCCTCGCTCTCGTCTTCTACCTTCCGCAGACTCTCACCTCCCCCATCGTCGTCACCCGAACTCTCCGTCCAACAGCCGGAGCTCTCCAAAGCTCAGCCTCCCACCCCGTCGCTCTCTCCTCCTCCACCCTCTTCAAAATCCTCACCGGTCTCGTCGTCGGCGGTCTCGGAATCGGAGGACTCGCTATCTTCTGATCCTCCATCTTTCCTCTCTCGAGACTCTCCCTCATCCAAAACCGAACCTATCCTCATCTTTATCTCTATCTCACGACACCCACATCTCATCCCTACCTTAACGTCTCCTCCATCCTCCGAACTCGCCCTCGAACTCGGACTTTATCTCGTCACGTCCTTCCATCTCTCTCGCTCTTTCGTTTCGTCCTTCGCATCTTAGACTGCTTTCCATCTCGCTACTTCTCTCTCTTCGCTCTTCTCTCCAAGTACTCTACCTCCACCCTCCACTCTCAGCTCCACCTAACGAACCTCCAACCAGAACCTAACTTTTTTGTTCACGTCCAGTCTCCCTTTCGCTCGCTTGCTACCCTCCCTTGCTTTCTTCTCTTCTCTTCTCTTCACGACACCTTCTTCGTTCACTTTGTTTCGTTACTCTGCTTGCCCTCTGCTCTCGATCCATCCCTGTCGTTTCTTCTCGCGCTCGCACTCGCACTCGCACTCGTCAACGCGATGAGCTTGGGAGTTCGTTCGAAAGCAGCAACACGAGAGATATATAGCACCTTCGCGAGCGACCGACCGAACGAGAGGAGAACTGCTGGTCCAAGAAAGAAAGAGCAGCAAGCACAGACAATGCACGAGAGGAAAGCGAACGAACGAAAGAGAAAAGGCTGATGAGGGTCCTGACAAGAAAAAGGATGATGATGAAACGAACGAACGAAGCGAGGGAGGGAGGAAGAAAGAGCGAAAAGAAAGGTCCGAGCCCAAGTCCAAATGCAAGAGTAATGTAAGGTAGGGTAAGTAACTAGGTTTCATGCGAAGGCGTGTTCTCTCGGACCAACCTGATCAAAAACCAAAACCAAAACCAAAAACGCGAGTCAGTTTCTCGACGCGCGACCCATCGAAAGGGCGGGAGGGATGGGTGGGGGGGGGAAAGTGGTACTACGTACTTCAACCACACACTGCCCCTCGTAGATTTGGATCCCAAGATCTCCCAAGGTCTTCTTGTCCCTCGAGCGCCTGAGATGCGGGAGAGGAGGTCGTCTTTGCCCTGCGACGACGACGCGAAGCGAACCAAACGAGGATGGGGAGGGGAGGGAGGGGTTAGTTTTTTTGCGTCGAGCGAGCGAACGAGCGAGTGTAGGTCGGAGAGAGAGAGAGGAGTAAAGGATAAAGGCGTAAGACGTACCTCCTTAGTCCCATCACTCTCCAAGATAACCGTCGTCCCAGCCCAAGGTCCCTTCTCCATCTCCCCTCCTCCCGCTCCACCACCTCCTCCCCACCCCTCCGCAGCCGCTCCCCCGCCAATCGTAAACGCAGCCTCATGGATCCACACATCCACACTGAGAATCTCTCCTCTCGAGCTAGGCAGCTCAGTCCTCTGGTTTGCCAGTCTCAGGGACTGGAAGATCTGCTGACCGAACGGGAGGAGATCGAGGAAGATGATGTATGGTAAAGGAAGGACGGCGTGGTAGTAGGTTGGGGAGTGGAGGAAGGAGTCCATTGTTGGGGGGAGGTGAGAGGGGATGAAGGGTTGAGGGGAGCGGGAGGTTGGAGAGGTGGGAGAGAGGGAGTAGGAGGTTGAGAGCGGGTGGAGGAAGGGGGGGATGAAGACCATTGCTCCGCTGTGACCGAGGAAAAGACGAAGGCGGAGAGATGGATGGGGAGGGTCAGAGTCAAACTTCTGTTCTCGAAACAAGCGAGCGCAAGAATGCAAACGAGACGAGGAGATGCGCGACGCGAAACTCACCTCGTCCACCCCCCACTCACCCCCTCCTCCCTCCTCCTCCAACTAACACACAAATTCTCCACCAAATCCCCAAACCTCATCTTGCTCAACAGCCCACTCGCATCCAGTTCCCGATGGCACATCTTCAGCGCCGCTCCACTAGGCCAAGCCACATTCGCAGGCAAAGGAACCACGATCCTCAGCACGGGTGCACGATTGAACCTGAACGGTGAAGTCGAGGAGAGGAACAAAGGTTCGACGGGTCCGTTGCCTTGGTACTGGTAGCGTTGGTGGAGTTGGGAGTGGGAGTGGAATTGGGATTGGGATCCTCGGGGAGGGAAGGAAGGGTTGGAGGATTCTGAGGAGTCGGGGGAGGAGGATCGATGGGGGTAGAAACCTGGTCGGGAGGGACCTGCTCCGTTGCCTCCGTTTCCATTTCCGTTGTGAGGGACGATGTTGCCGTTCTGGTGGGTCGAAGCGAGCGTTCCTCCCGAAGGCGACTGACTAGATCCTGATCGATGCGAAAGGTTGAGCATCGAGCTTTCCCTCGAGCCGTGTTTCTTGAACGCTGGGTTGGAGAGGTTGGGCATGGGAGGAGCGTCGGGATCGTAGTAGATCGGGGAAGTGGGACCTCCACCAGAGAGGGAGAGGTTCGTTTGAGATCCGTTCCCGTTGCCGTTCCCATTCGCGTCTCCTCTCCATCCGTTGGGAGCAGGTCCTGTCGCAGAGCGTTGACGAGGAACGAAGGAGGCCGAGTTGGAGTAGATGGAGGAACCTCCTCCTCCTGTTTGGGAGTGAGCGTACGAGTCGAGGGAAAGACGCGAGTCGTTCGTTGGTCGACGGTGGTTGTTTCGAGGAGGAGGGTGGTTCTGAGAGAACTCGTAACGACGAGGTTCGGGCGCTCGAGGGGTAGGAGGGGTGACTCTTGTGCTGGAGGAGGGTGATTCGGCTGTGGAATGGATGGAAGCCGACGAGGAGACGATCCTGGGGTTGTTGAACGACGAAGGAGGGGGTCCTGATCCGTGCATCGACGCTGCAGCTCCTCCTTTCGCTCGACTCGCTCCCCACGTCACACCACTCATCACACTCGAGATCGAGCTCCTCCTCCTCAGCTTCCTCGGGCCCGTCGTGCTTCCTTCTCTCGAGAGGATCGATGGACTCCTACTAGCCGAGTTGGGAGAAGCGAGGTCGATGGCGGACGCGAGAGGAGCAGGGAAGACGAGTTCCCGCCCGTTTGGAAGAGCTCGAGTTCGTGCTGAGGGAGGAAGGGAAGGGTGAAGGCCTTGGAGAGGGAGGGGGAGGCAGTCTTCTTCCTCGAAAGGGATGAGATGAGGTCCTGGTGGTGGGAGGAGGGAGTGAGAGGTTCGAAGGAGGAGAGTGACGACCGAGGACGCGAGGACGAGGTGAGGTGGAAGGATCGCGTTCGGTGGGAGGGAGAGAGTCGATACTGCCGCGAACATGCCAGATCTCAGTCAGTCGGGGTTCTCATCGTCGTTAAAGGATCAAAAGAGATTCTTGAGGGACTCACAGAAATCCAAAATCGTCCCCGTCGTCACGTTCGCCCACCCTTCCCTCGCTCCAGCTCGATCCAACCCTCCCCTCATGTACCCAGCCCACCCAAGCCCCCAAACCCTAAACTCCTCTCTCACATACCTCCCTCCATCCATCGCTCTCCTCTCCTTCTTACTCCCAGCCTCCCACAAGCTCAACACGCTCTGAATCGGCAGCTCCTGGAGGATCCCTCTCAGCACCCTCGGCGTCGAGAGCAGCGTCGAGATCGTAGGGATGTCGTTCGAGGTGAACGCGTCCTCTCCGAAATGGGACATGAGAGGAGGATCGCCGAAGGTAGTAGAGGAGGAAGCGGTGATTTTGGGAAGGATGTTGAACGAGGCTGAGGAGGTGTAGTCCTGTTTGAAGGGAGCTTGGACGGAGGAGGAGGAAGAGATGGGTGCTCCTGCTGAGCCGAAGGGAGGGGAGAAGTTGTTGTTGGGTGTGGGTGTGAGAGGGGAGTAGATGTCGTTTTGAGGTTGCTGTGGTGGAGGAGAGGTGTATCGAGGAGGAGGAGGAGGGAGAGGGTGGTCGTGGTCCGGCGACGATGCGAGCTTGGTTGGACTGCCGAGGGGACGAGAGGTTCGAAGGGAGGAGACTGGACGAGCTGGGTTCCGAGGAGGTGGGAGTGGAGAGAGGGGGGCTGGGGAGGTAGGTTCCAGAGGTCGTCCGTTGGTGGCCGCCGAAGGGAAGGAGGTGGAAAGGTTGAGGTCGAGCTCTGGACTCCTCGGCTGTTGATCGTCGACGTCCGCTCCCCAAAGGCTTCGACCTGACGCTGCTGCTGCTCCTCCTCCGTTCGTCACTCTCCTCGATACCATCGCCGGCGAAGCCTGCGAGTAGGTCGACTGAGGACTCATCAGAGCAGCAGCAGCAGCTTCCTCGTACCTCCTCCCTCTGGCCTCCCAGCTCTCCTCGGGCGTGTCGGCGAAGAAGTCGTGTTTCGGCGGTGCTGGAGGAGCTGGTGCTGGTGGTACGAACTCGGTGGTGAGAGGAGGGAGTTTGGACCTCATCGAGTCCTGCTGGGAGGATGTACGAGCGAGGGGAGCTGCTGAGATGAGGGACCCTGAGGGAGTTCGACCATGAATGGCGGCTTTGGAGGGAGAGGAGGGAGTTGAAGCGGAGGAGGAAGGGAGTCGAGGACCTGAGGGATGTTGGAGATGATGATGAGGGGAGGTGTCTCTTGAGTGAACCGACGTAGCTGGTGTGGTGGTTCCTCCTGGAGATGAAGACCTGAGGTTTGAGAGGAGGGGAGGTGCGAGGGAGGAGCTCGAGCTCGCTCTCCCTCCTCCTCCCCCGACCGGCAGAACAAAGTCCTCCTCCCCTTCCTGATCGCTTGCTAGATCTTCTACCTCCTCGTCCTTGAACGAAGAGAAGCCTGATCCTCCTGAAACGTCTGAGGACAAGGACGTGGACGATCCTCCTGAGCGCGTCATGGTCTTGGGAGAGAGCAGCTGGGAGGGAGGAGGGAGAAGAGCAGGAGCTCCTGGGAGAGCTCCCGTTCTGGGGAGAGGAGGAGGAGGACCTGAGAAGAGTGGGCGGGTTGGAGGTGGTGGTGGAGGGTATTTGGGTTGATTTGGTTGTTGTCTAAGGGATGAAGGGAACTGGGGAGGTTGAGGGAATCCATGGGCCACGGTCGGGGAGAGGAATTGGTTGCGCGAGGGGGAAGAGGTCGAGGAAGGAGAAGAAGAGGTCGAATTAGGTCCTAGAGGGAACGAGGAGGGCGGTGCTGGTTGAGGGGAGTACGCTCGATTGGTTGGATCCTGGTAGAAGAAGTTGGGAGGTCCTTGGGAAGATTGACGAGGTTGAAGAGGGGAGGTTGGGGAGGAGGAAGGGGAGGTCGTCGAGGAAGGAGAAACCAGAGAAGACACAGCTCGACCGTCGCTGCTCTTGCTCCGTCGACGAAGTAGATTCGGTTTGCCCATGTCTACAAGGAGGGAGCGAAGGTTAGTACAAGCTCTTAGAGAAGCAGAGAGGAGGGTGAGAGCTGACCTAGAGGTTTGAGCGGCGAATCCTCTTCCTCGAGAGAAGGAAGGGTGTTGTCGTTGGAAGCTCGAGCTCAAGAAAGAGAGAGCTCTAAACCAGACACGAAAAGACAAGTCAGCCTTCCGTATACCCCACCAGACGCCCTCGTATGCTCTGAAGGCGCGAGGAAGAGCCAGAACACTCACAGCAACTAAACGGACGAAGGAAGAGGGAGAGAGAGCAAGAAGGGGTTGGCCGCGACCTCAGGAATCCCTCCCTCCCTCCCCTTCTCCCTTTCCTCCTCGTCCCCGTGCCCGCTCGTTCGCCAAACCAAGTTCGTAACCTCATCGTCACTTTCGAATCTCGACTCTGTATATCTTCCAAAGAGGACTACCAGAGAAGGAGCTAGCTGCTAGCATTCTTCTACCGCGGAAAAAAAAGGAGAGGATCGAAGCGCGTCATGTCGCTACTGTACTCTTGGAGGAAGAGGACGCGTCGGCAGGTCTCCAATAGTGTCTCTGCTCTGAACTTTAAGGGTACTGGTAGAGTACTGGACTACTGTCGCTGCAAAGTAGCTCTTTCCACTCGCTGAAACGTTCTCCGACGAGTTCGACACTCGGTCGAGGTGTTTCGTTCGTTCGTTCGCGTCGCCTCGTCCTCGGTTCCTCGCCTCTTCAGCTGTCTCTCGTCACTCCTAGCGCGTCTCCAGCAGCAACTCAATCCCATCTATCCTCCAACTAAGCCGACGAAGACCCCGTTCCCGAAGACGAAGACGAAGGCTCCTCCGTAGCCTGAGCAGCGAGGATCTTCGCTCCCAACTGTTCGAACGCAACGAAGACACGACAAGGGCCAGGGGTCAGTCAGTCAGTACGTCCTCTTTTCCCTCCCACCCCAGCCCTCTCTCTCCTTCAATCCCCAGAGCCTCCACTCCACCCCAGACAACCCTCACTCGAACCGAACAAAGAAGAGACATCGTTGAACTCACACTCCGAACATTCTGATCAGCCCTCTCGACCCCAAGTCCCCTCGCGCGCTCGTACATGCTGAGGGATTCCTGGAGTTGGCCTCGAGCTTCGAGGACGGCGGCGAGGTTGAAGGAGATTTCGGGGTCGAGGGGGTTGAGGGAGAGGGCGGCTCTGAGGAGGGGGTTGTTGAAGAGGAGGCGACGTGAGGGAGGGAGGGAGGGTGAGGATTGAAAAAAGAATGAAAGGGAGGCGATGGAGCGAGATGATCAAAGAGGCGAGAAGAGGGTGGTTTGAACGAAGATTGAGTGCGACGAAAGAGGTGAGAGAAGGAAGGAGGTAGGAGGGAAAAGCGAAGGTGAGCTCGACGAAACCCGACAGAACGAACGACGAGGGGTGCGTGAACGGAAAGTCAACGAACCTGAGGTGCTTTTCAGCGAAGTCGCCTTTAGGAGGTGTGGAGAGGATGTAGGCTGAGGCGAGGTCTGTATAAAGGCCCAACCCAAAGGTCAGTTGGAGAGAACGGGAGGGAGGGGGGAGGAGGGAACGGTGCGAGCTCGCTGACTGAGCTCGACGAAGGAGGCCAGACGTACTGGTATGAGCATCAGCGTTATCAGGCTCGTAAGCTATCGACTCGAGCCACGAGGAGATGGCTGCTTCGTGGTCCTCTGAAACGAAGCGAAGCGAAGCGCAAAGGGCGAGAGGAGGGAAGCAAGAGGTCAGCTCGAGCTCTCCCTTCTTTTGACTGAGAGGTTGGACTCTACTCACTCAAGCAGTACTCTACGACCCCCTTGTTGAAGAGGACTGTTCCGTTCCTTTCGATCTTGAGAGCTTCCTCGTAGCATCGTTTGGCTTCCTTGTAGTCGCCATCCTCTACGGCTTGAGTTCCCTGTTCGACGAGGAAGGTGTGTTCGGGGGAAGGGTCCGTTGTAGAGGGTGGGAACAGGCCGGAATTGGCGGCTGGAACAAGAGAAGAAGGGTCAAGTCAGAGAATGAAGAGCGTGGAGAAGATGACGGAGGAAAGACGAACCTGTAGCAAAAAGGGGAGGGGAAGGGGAGGAGAAGGAACGAGAAGGGAGGGAGGAGGAGGAGGAGGAGGGGAAGCTCGAGCTGATGATGAAGGAGGAGGACGAGCGAGGGAGAGCAGCAGCGAGGAGGGATCGAGGAGAAGGTCGAACGAGGCAAGATCGAAGGAGGGTGGAAAGGATTCGAGAAGACATCTTGGAGAAGAGAAAGTCTTGCTTTTTTGAAGATGGGAGGTTGTAGCAGAGGCGAGGTTCGATCCGATTCCGTGAACTGACGAGGCCTCACCCACTTTTCAACCCGACCTCGCCTCTCCTCCCATCCTTGACCTTCAACTACATTTCAGCCCCACCCTCCGTCTTCCCCCTTCACCCCTCCCTCCTACGATGTCCTTCACCTCCTTCCTCTCTGATCGCTCAAGTTCCAAACTCCCTCCACCTCAACCGGACAACCCTTCGACCTTCCTCCAAACAGCTTCCTTCTCCACCCCTTCCTCCTCTTCTTCCTCCTCTTCCTCCTCCTCCAAGCCAGCACCATCGGAACCCGTCTCCTCCTTCTCTGCTGAATCCCTCTTTGGAGGAGCGTCTACGTACGATCCTGCTCAGCTGCATCCGATGGCGGGTCTCGGGTCAGGCAAGCAGTTGGAGTACTTGACCCTCGAGGACGACAAGACGAATTTGGAGGGAGGAGCTATGATGGGCAACAGAGGGTTCATGGATGATGTGCAGACAGGGACGGGTACAGCTTATGTTACTGGTGAGTCCGACTCTATACACCCTGTCCCCTTCAGGGCTTCAGAAGGAGACAGGCGAAGGGGAGGGCAAGGACGTCGACGCGAAAAAAAGGGAGGACTCGAGCTGACCTCTTTTGTTCCTTCCCTTCCCTTTATCCTTCCTTCCTTCTTTCGTTCGTCAGGCCTCGGACTTGGAGGAGTCATGGGATCGTGGAAGGCTCTTCGGGATCCTACCAAGATGAGCGGAAAGCTGAGGTGGAACGCCGTTCTCAACAACTCGGGAGCCAGAGGAACCTACCTCGCCAACTCGGCTGGAACGCTGGGTCAGTTCCCGATTCCTCTCTCTCTTCTCTCCCTTTTTCGGTTGTTTGGACTGGTTGAAGGAAGATCTGAGGAGCTCTGGCGAGAGAGGTCGTATGGGATCTGGAGGTATAGAGCCCCCAAGGGAGGGAGGGAGGCGAGCGAGCTCGAGTTCTTCGATTTCCGAATCGTTCGAGCTCGCACGACCACCTCTTCCTTTCCCTTTCATCTCCATTTTCTGCTCCCTCTTCTCGCTCGTACACCATCACCCTCCACTCTCTCACCCGCCTAATCGCATACCTCATCATCACCATCCCACACCGATTCCACCTCCTCGCGAGCTCAACCACGAAGCTGACCTTCCTCCTTCTCCCTTCGCTTCCCTTCCATCAGCCATCTTCTACAACTCCTTCAACAACATCATCCCCATGGTCCGACCTGATGGTCTTCAGGACGTATGGACTTCCATGGGAGCTGCTGCTCTTTCGGGTTTGCTGTGGAACATCAGCAGTGAGTCTTCGTTCTTCCTTCCTGGTTCGAACCTCGAGTGAGCTTCGCGCTTCGCGCAAGGTCGAGGCTGAGGCAGCTCGCCGTCGGATGGGCTGAGACCGAGAGAGCTCGTGCCATCTCCGCTCGAGCTCATCTCCCTCAGCTGCTCAAAAAATCTCGCGAAGATACCCAGTCGAGAGCGAAGCACGAACGAGCACGCGAGCTGACCCTCCCTCCCTCCTCCTTCCCTCCCTCCTCACCTACCCAGGCACCCCCCGAGTAATGCTCGTCGGAGCTACAACCATGGCCGGTGGAGCCGCAGGATGGAACTACGTCAAGACGCTGCTCTAAATTAAACGGAGCCCAAAGTCGTCCCAACTCCAGACCCATCTCGCTCTCCCAACCACCCCCTCCCATCCCCTCGTTCGCACCCTCCAAAACTCACCACCACCCACCCACCACCTTCCCCTCCCCTGTTCACTCAACTCACGACCCCGTCCCCGCCGACCCCGACCCCGACTCACGTCAAACGAACAACCCCAAGCACCTCACCACTCCTCTCTCGTAACCTCTCTCTTTGCATTTCTCCTCTCGCCTCGTCGTTCTCGTTCTCGTTCTCGTTCAGTCGTTACGTTCCGCTTCACGTATCTCTAGACTTTGTGCTTTCTTCACTTCCTTCTTCTTTTGGCGCGTGTTTGGGTGGGAGTAGATTGTTTTGGCGTTTGTTTTTGGGGAGGGAGGACGAGGGAGGGAGGCGAGGAGAGCGAGGGAGGTTGCAGATATCTAGGACTGAAGTTGCTGTACTGTTCGGTGCTGAGGAAAGATGGGTGGAGAGGGAGGGAGAGAAGTTGCGAGTGGGAGATAGTGGGGAAGAAGAAGAAGAAGCGTGGTTGGGACGGGGGGTGGCGAAGAGATGGGCGAAGAGAGAGAGTGAGGGAGTGGGGAGAGAGGGAAGGACGCGTCGCGGCAGGAAAAAAAGCGAGCTGGACGAGGCTTTGGGCGGGAGGTGTGACCTGAGCTGAGTTTCTGGAGAGGGGGGAAGAAGGAGGGATGATTTAGAAGTGTTTGGGAGGGTTGGCTGAGATCCGAATTGAAAGGGATTGGAGCCTGGAGCGAGATGGGACGCGTGGAGAAAGAGAGCGAGTTTGGGAGCGGGATGGACGTGTGACTTGGGCTGAGGTCGGACTGGAAGGAGGGGAAGAGGGCGATGATTTGAGGTGGTCGAGTGGGATGGGTGAGATCGGAATGGGAGGAGTAAAGTGGGACGCGGGACGCGTCAAGGGAGAAAGCCAACGCGTTTGAGTTTGGCGGAAGGTGTGCCCTGGGCTGAGGTTGGACCGGAAGGAGAGGGAGAGAGAGAAGATTTTGAGGTGTTTGGTAGAGATGGGCGAGATCCCAATTGAGGGAGATGGTAGATGGGACGCGTCGAGCTGGAGGGAGCGAAGTCGTTTCGCTCACAAGGATCGCTGTTTTCTCGCCCTTCTCAGGTAGAGCGAGGTTTCACCGCTGCAGAGGAGATATCCGTCTAGAGCCTGGCGCTCATTTCTGGTGTTTGCGTGGATCCGACGGAGCTAGCAGAGAATCGGCAGAGGAACGAGCACGACGACGCGTCCCGCCCTTCCCCTCTCGGAAGTCCTCGCCCTCATTTTTCCCTTTCATCTCGAGAGAAAGTACCGAAGCATTCCCCGTCGATTTGGCCCCCAAACCTCCTCAGAACGTTCAACAAGGTCGTCCTCACAGCTTGTCTCGAGAGTCAAGAAACTTCACTGCGGCTTTTCTTGAGACGACGGGTGTACAAACCTGCTCTCAACTCCTCCCCGTCCCCGAAAGTTCTTTCTCCAGCTCCCACGATGGAAGGGTTAGATCGGTCCTTGGGCGGAGTTGATTCGGATAAAAGGAAGGTTCTTTTCGAGAACCGAACGAAGGAGGAGAGAGAGCTCAAAACGACGACGAAGAAGTCGCGCAAACACGTCGTTCGCGAGACACGTCCTTCTTGCGTCTTCTTCCCCTCACGCCTGTATGGGACTCAAGGTTGAGCGCTAGCGCGGTTGTTGTTCCGTCGCATGAGGAGAGAGGGGAGAGACACGTTTCAGAACTCCGACTGCTTCTTGACAGGCAGAGGAGAAATCAAGCAGAGGCCGCAGCGGGAGGAGAAAAGGAAGAGAGAGGGGGGGCAGAACAGAGGAGAGGGGAGCCTGAGCCGAAAGCTCTTTTGAGCCCCAACGTCCACCACAGCTGCTGCTTCCCTTCGCAGACCTTTGAGCTCTTCGACTCTCAAGCAGCTGCTTCTCTCAACCTCCTTCGGATCGAGAACGAGAGCTCGCCTGCCGACTTCGGGTGAGTCCTCCCACCCCACGGCTTGGTTCTCGTCTCTCGCTCGAACTCTTTCCCTTCTCCACGCTGTTCATTCTGCTTTCAACCGAGAAACCTGACGCAGACCTTCCCTTCCCTCCCACCCTCTTGTTTCACTCGTGTCTCTCTACTTGTCCATTCGGAAGGTTTCGGAGAATTTCTTCTCTATCGATCGTCTCGATCCCGCTTCCTGCCCTTCGTCAAAGGGAGACAAGGGAAGCATTTGATTCCTGGACTCGCTGAGACCCTCAAGAGCTGGTCATCAAAGCGTAAGTTTCCTGGGGCAGGGATCCCATCCTAAAGGCTAAAATTCCGAGGGGTGTACAGCGTGAGGCAGTTTTCTTCTTCCCGTTCCCTCTCAACTCCCAACCTCCCCCCCCCCCCCCCCCCCCCCCCAAACTCATCCCCCCTTCCCCTCCGCTTCCCTCGGTTCCTGGATATCGTTATCTCCCTCGAAAAGATCATCCCAGCCCCGGTCCTAGGTTCAGAAACTACCCCCCTCGATTGATTTACTACGTCGCCGTCGGATTTCATTCAAACCGGAACATTCTTTTGCCCTTCCCTCCCCCCTTCGCTCTTCCCTTCTTTCCTCCCTTCCCTTCGGTCAACAATCCCCCTTCCCTCCTCTCGATCTCTCCTCGAACCCCTCCCCTCTCCCTTACCGAGACAACTCTTCGAAAACTCTTCCTTACCCTCAAACCTTCACCCACCTCAACTTCTTCGACTTCGAAAGGAACCCATCCAAAACACCCGACTCGACTCAGCCCTCGCCTCTCCCTCCCTCCACCACTCCTCGCTCCCTCGGCACCTCCCTCCCCCTCCCTTCCCTCCAAAACTCGCTCGACCAGCACCTCTTTCGAACCCTCAAACCCTACTCTCTCTACCTTACCCCTCCTCTCTTTAATCCCCCTCTCAAATCGAACGAATGTCCAGAGATCCATTCAGCCCTTTCTCACCTTCCGCGGCGACTACATCATCCTCTCGCCAACCTCATCCTCGCTCGGAGAACCCAGAGGCTCTTCCTCCGTCGGTAGGAGGCTCCTCGATGGACGTAGAAGGAGGAGGAGCAGTTGTTGCGGACCAGGAGGCGAGGGAAGATAGCGCGAACGGGAGTGGAAGTGGAGGCGGTTCTGGTTCGGGAGGGCGGCGGTCTGAGGCTGAAGGAGAGAGGAGGAGTGGTGGGAGTGCAGATAGTGGTAGAAGTTTGGAAGCTATGGAGGTGGAAGCGAACGCTGGAGGTAGCGTTGGGTCGAGTGGAACGAGGTCGAGTGCGAGTTCGGTTGATAAGTGAGTCTCGTCTCCCCCTCCTCCTCCACGCGACTTTGGCTCTGTCTCGGCTCAACTTGAGCTGTAAGAGGGTCTATTTCATCGATCATTACCTCGCTCGAACTTTGCTGACTCGGCTCTCGTTCTTTTCGATCCTTCTCCTCCTTCAGACGGTACACTCTCTCGGTCGTTCAGCAACCTCTTCGCTCGGCTGAGTTCGGATCCAACGTTCTCTCGCGGTTGCCTCTGAATCCTCCTCTTATCGTCAAATTGGAGGTCCATGATACCGAGGGGAACGAGGTCAACGTGTTAGTACAGTCTCTCGACTCTCTGTCGAGCTCATTTGTCTAAGCTGACCCTCCCTCCCTCCCGCTCTCGCTTTCCTTCCAACTCGACTCCTCCGCTACCTTCCGATCCGCCTTCCGATCGCTTTCCTTCCCAACGCTCGCCTCCTACCGATCGAACCCCCTAACAGCGAGCCGTCTCTACCCTTCCTCTTCTCCCACCTCTCCCTCCTCCCTGCAGCGACCTCCAACGACGCGACGCCAGTCGACCTTCTCGTCGACCCAGCAACCGGAACTCCAGCTCGGATGCTCTACGGCACCCTCGTATCCTCGCCTCATCAGCTCACCCTTTCAGCGCCTACTCGAGGTACCTACTTTGTCTTCCCCGACGTCAGCGTCCGAGTTCGAGGACGGTATCGATTGGGAGTTGGACTCATGAGGATCGCTGGGTGAGTCGCGTCTCTTCCCTTTCTCTTTTCTAAATTATTCCCGAGATCTACCGTTGCGATGCTCCTCAGTGCCTCATGTGTGTGAGAGTACGAGACTTCTTCTTCTCGCACCTCGCGACTTCGAGGACAGGCAGGCGAACCGAATCAGTTGAGCTGACTCTGCTTCTCCCTTTTTCTTCCTCTTCGAGGAGCAGACCTCCTGGGGATCCCAACAACCCACCGGATCACCAGACTCTCGCTTCAATTACCACGGACGAGTTCGAGATCACCTCGATCAACGAGTACACCGCTCCGGGTTCGTTTTCGTCTCGCTTCTGTCGACGCGTCTATGAACAAACGAAGACTGATTGCGGCTTCGTCTTCTTTCTTTTCAGGAGTTACCGCTTTGACCAGCCGGCTGTCCGATCAAGGAGTTCAGATGTTCCTTCCTCGGTCCTAGCTATCTCGGTACGTCCTCGAGAAATGCGTCGAGCGAGTCTTCATGAACTGACGCGTCGTCTTTCCACTTCAAAGTCCTCGGCTTCTCGTCCCTTCTCTTCCCCGCTGTGCTTGACCTTCGCTTGCAACCCTCGTATTGTGTTTCTCTTAGTAGTCTCCAAGTCTCATCCCCGCTGTATTCAGTGAAGCGATCTCTTCCAGTTCGTTTCACTCGCACCCCCTTCGTTTTCGCTCTTCTCGTTCGCTTGCTGTTCCGTACATGCTCTCTTCAGCCCGCTCGCAGATCTCTTTAGTTTTAATCTTGTTCTTCGCTCGCTTTCGTCCTCGTTGTGCCCTTACAGAAACTTCCGTCGCCCTTCTCCTCGCTCCTTGTTGGTCTCGCTTCGTCTTTGCTCCGTCTCTAGCCTTTTTAGCGCTTCGTTTTTGCTCCCTCGCTTTATCTCTTAGTTACTCTACGTACTTCCATATCTAGTATCTTTATCAGCCTGGCTTTATCGTCGCTGTGGCAGGATTGAGCCAGGAAAATCACGATGAGCTCAGTTTCGGTCAGAGCCGGAGAAAGGGATCGAGAGACAGCGGGGGAGGGCAGCTTTTGACCTCAACTACAGCCCCCTCGTTCCTTCTCGACCTTCCAAAGCAGGCATACCCTTCTCCTCACGCTCTCAACGACCCTTGGTGAGCGTTCGTTGATCAGTAGATGCAGTCGTACACCTTCCATAGACAACCAAACTGACCGCGAGCTCGTTCTCCTCCTCCTCCCCTGCTCCTTCGCCCTCCGCCCCATCGGTTCCTTCCCTTCGAGCAGTGATGAAGTTCGGCTTGAGCTATCAGCCCCCGGGAGCCACTCCTCTGCCATGGAAGCAGATTCTCGTTCTGTGCGGGGTGCGACTGGCGGAACCCATGTGCGTCCTCCCCAAAAAGTGCGAGGAATCGGCGAGGTCGGACGAGCGTCGAAGACGACGATGGTTCGGGGGATTATTCCCCTCGCTCTTCTTGTAGCTACCAAGCCGGAGCTCACATCGCTACTCGTCGATGCAGCCCGACTCGTGGGGTGGAACTTCAGGGTTCCAGGGGAGGGACATTACGAGAAGGAGGAAAGGAGGAAGGTGCTGGAATAGACGAACGAAGCGAGTCATCGCGAGCTTCATTCGAGGATCTTGTCGTTCGCTTGAGAGAGGGGGAATAGAGAGAGATCCCAGGATCCAACTCCTTTTCTATCTCGTCGGATGGAGGGGCAGCGAGAACGGGCGCTGGAACGAAAGCTGACCTTCGTCGCATCTCGTCGCCTTCTCTTCTTCCAGAAACTTCAGCCTCATCTTTCCTTTCATCAACGAGATGATCGTCGAGCAGACAGGAGTCAAGGTCGAGGATGGTGAGTCGAAACTATCTCTTCGACTACGGCGTTGAGGAGAGTTGGGGAGGGAACGAGGCGACAGTGAAGTTCGCGAAGCTGACGCTCGCATCCTTCTTCAGTCGGTTTCTACAGCGGCTTAGTGTGAGTCCTAGCATTGAAAGTTTCTTATCTTGATACTGACTTGTTTTGGCCATATTCTCAGAGAGGGAATCTTCGCCTTCGTGCAGTTCTGCGCCGTCTACAGTTCGTTACCGTCGACTTCCGTCTTTCCTCGTCGCGCGCGCTGACCTCGTCTCTCGTTTCCTCTGAGCAGCCTGGGGATCTCTCTCGGAGTAAGGGTTCTCTCTTGTTCACCGAACGTGCTTCCACAGCTGACCTCTTACCTCCCCTCACAGCCGCTGGGGTCGCCGTCCGATCATACTCGTTCGTTTTCATTATCTCGCCTGCCAGTTTGCTTTCGCGCCCCAAATACGCTCTGACGCATATTTCCCCCTCGGTCACTTGGTTCTCAGATGGGACTTCTCGGCGTAGCTGTCTCTGGAACTTCCTTCGGCCTCAGCAAGAGCTTTTGGATGATGTGCCTGACGCGTTCGATGAAGTGAGTCGCGTCGCTCGTCTCTTCCTTATTTCTGTCACGTCTCACTAACCCTCTTCCTTCTCTTCGCCAGTGGTCTACTGTGCGGAAACGTGGTGGCCGTCAAAGCTAGCTTGGGAGAGATCACGGACGAGACGAATCAGGGCGTCGGTGAGTCGCATCGTCAATTTCGTTTGATCTTCCTTCGCTTTCCACAGCTTAGCTCTCTCCTCCTCTCCTGTGCCAGCCTTTCCCGTATACGGACTCACATGGGTCATCGGAACGGTCCTTGGATCGACCATCGGTGGATACCTCTCCCATCCTGCTGAACGAATTCCTTCGCTCTTCGGCGAGTCAGCCTTCCTCAAGGAGTACCCCTTCTTCCTGCCCTGTGGCCTTTCTGGGTGCATCTCGGTCTGCGGGGTACGTATGTTGTTCGTGGATATTACTCATCCTCGAACGAATCTGACGCTGACGCGATTTTTCTTGGACGGGTCGACAGTTCGTCTTCGCTTTCATCTTCCTCGAAGAGACACTCGAAAAACCTTCCATCACGCCGCCCCCCTCCTACTCCTCATCGATGGAAGACTACGAGTCTCTCGAACTGCTTCCGTCACCAGCAACACCTCAGTCCTCGTCCTCAGCAGCTCCCTTCCTCCCACCCCATCGTCGGAGCTCGTCGAGCGTCTCGTTCGGCGGAGGGAGACGCGTCGAGGAGGAGTGGAGCTTCATTGGACTTCTGAAGCTCCCACTGGTCAAGAGAGTCGTCCTAAGCACCTTTCTGATGAGTATGATAGCTGGTAGTTTCGGGGCAGTGAATCTGCTAGGTGAGTCGTCTTTTTTTGACGCGTCGCACTTGACGTAACTCGAGAACTGATCGCTCTCTCCTCTTTCGCTCTTTCTCTCTTCCAGTGTTCTATAGTCCGATTGCCGAAGGAGGTCTTGGAATGTCGGCGAGTACTTAGGCCTCGTCGGTAGTCTGTCGATATCGCTGACTCGGAACCCTTCGACGACTTGTTTTGCACAGGCGTCTCAAACTGGAACGTCCCTCGCTCTCAACGGAATATGGACCCTCTTGTCGCAGATCGCCTTCCTTCCTCCGGTACGTCCTGATAGCTTCTTGTCGAAGGCTCTTCGCTCAGGCGGCCCCTAGACCTGAATGATCTTCGCGTGATCTGACCTCGTCGCCTTGACCTTTTTCCTCGTCCTCGTCCTCGTCCTCAGCTTCAAGTCGCTTTTGGAATCGCTACTCTCTACCATTACCTCAACGCCGGGTGGATCTTCATCTTCTTCCTTCTTCCCTTCCTCAATTATCTCGCCATCATCACCGGCTCGACAGACAGCAGCGAAGTCGGAGGCGGGCTCAGCTTCTGGGTTTGGCTCGCCGTCGCGATCACGCTCATGATGTCGACGGTCTTCAACATGGCTAGCTCCAGTGAGTCGTCAATACTTGAGTTCATCAGCTACGCAGGGTTGAGCACGCTGACCTCGTCCATCTCTTCGCGTCGTGTCCGACCAGTTTCGATGAGTGAGTCGACGCGTTTCTTCCCAACCCGCTCGTTTTCCTCGCTGATCGATTTCCCCGTCCTTCAGTCCTCATCAACACTGCTACTCCCTCAAAGTCCGCTCTCGGGAAGCTCAACGGGATCACTCAGATGGCGGTTCGTCTCTCTCTTCCTCCTCCTCGACACGACGTCTTTCTCTTCGACGCGTCCTCATCTCTCCTTTCACTCACGCAACCTCGCTCTCTCTTTCGCTTCCAGGGATCTCTCGCGCGATCGGTCGGACCAGCATTTGTCTCTTCCCTCTTCGCTCTCTCCCAGTCTCGGTCGGTAGACGGGAAGAAGCCGATGGGAGGACATCTGTGGTGGATGGCGATGGTCGCTCTCGCCGTGATCAGTGGGATCGTCGGTTTCATGGTGAAGGAAGGGAACGGAGCGAAAAAGAAGCTGGAGGTGATCTTCGAAGAGGAAGAAGAGATGGTGGGTGGAGTCGACGAGGAGGAGGGTGGTGGGACGGCTCGCGCTGAGGGAGCGCTGGGAGCCGGAAGAGGAGGCGAGGGATGGGGGAGGGAGCGGAAAGAGGATGGTAGGAAGGAGTAGTTCTCCCGTTTGTCGGAAGTAGATTTTGAGCTTGTTATGCGCTTTACGACCTTTCACCCTCGATTCGCTACGGAGCAGAGAGTTTATAAAGACCCAGCCTCGTTTTCGCTCCCTCGTCGCGTCGTCGACGTCCTCGCCTCGACTCAAACCTCTTCCTCACTGGGTGACCTCCTGAACAGCGTCCGCTACGTAGCCTTCCTTCTCCCTCATCTTGTTCTGATATGAACAGAGGTCGAGAGTCCTCAGCTTCCCTCTCGAGCTTCGGTGAAAGGGGAACACAGAGGGAGCGGGACGGACCTTGTCCTCCTCGCTCAACCCAGGATGATTCGCGAGGAACCACTCCAAAGTCGCTCGAGCTGATCCAGGCTCGGACGACGCCCCGTAACTGTTGACCAAGTTCGATGCGAGCGAGGAATAGTCGGAAGAATCGGCGGTGTCGTTGAGGAACTGCAAAGAGGAGGAGATGAGCTTTGTTACGCGAGTTGAGCGATGCAGGAGAGAGAGACGTACCGCTGAGCAAGTAGGAGATCCAGGGACGGCTTCAGTGTCTTGATCTGACATATCTGGGGGCTGATTGACTGTGGGAGAAAGAGGTGGTGGTGGTTTGAGGGAAGGAAGCGAGACGATCGCGAAGGTCGGTTTCGGGAAATGGGAACAAAAGGACCCCTTTGAACTCAGCCTTCGGCCTTTAGGCGGAAGGATCAGGTGGCGAGAAGTTGCGATAACGATTGTCCATTCTAGAAGGCGGGATCTAAAGATGTTCGAAGGAGATGAGGGAGCGAGGGCGAGGAAGTTAGATGAAGACGCGTCGCGTCGAACCGGAAGAGACGCGACGAGGACTCGCTTATCATCCTCATTTCCGAACCAAGCGCGACATCAACGCACTGGTATAGGTCAAATGTACCACATGGTGTCTCGAGTCTGCAAATGAGCTCTTTGGAGAGATGAGAGCAGCAGAAAACGACGAATAGCAGCCAAAGTTCACGCGGTCAAGCGACGACTCGAGCGACGCCGCCTCTTCTCAATTTTCCGTTCTTCACAGCGAAAACAAGAACGAGAGCTACAACAGTCCATTATCGAGAATTTCATTGAGGTATGAGCATATCGCTGACGAGTCCAGGCGGCAAGGGGTGGAGCGACCAAGAGTTCGACGCGAAGTCGAGGCTCGCTCGCAAAAGCGTCCGCCTCTCAACCTCGTTCTTCTCCACTCTCCGCCGGCTGACTTCGCCTTCAAGAGCCCAGAACTGATACAGGATGTCTTTGAAGAGAGAGGTCAAACATCCGAGAGGTTGAGGGAAGATCGTCGTGAGTCTCAGCCTCGGAGGAAAGGGAGGGAGGAGAAGTCGAGCTCACCTTGTCTGAACGCTGCTTTCGCTTCGTTTCTGCTTCTCTCACTGTCCTTTCGATTTGCAGAGCACTCAGCGCATCTGAATGTCCTCTCGTAGAAGCTGAAAATCGATAGCTGCTTCTGAAGACTGGGGAAAGCGACGGAGACTTTTCACGCATCAAAGGGAGCAGCCGTCGCGGCCGTGCTTCCTCTCAGCTGAGCCTTCTCGTCCAGATGTTCGTAAGAGATGGAAGAGTAGAGAGTCGACCTCCCTGCTTCTGATACGAGATGAAGCATAGCGAAAATCTGAAGAAGCGGAGAATAAAACAAAAATCCCCGTTGAGCTTTCTCCCTCGGCGACTTTCCCCTCTTGATTCCTTCAACCCTCACCTTCGAGCTCAAATCTGAGCTTGCACCCTTCCCTCCTTCTCCCCCTCGGTAGAGAACATCAAGCTCAACCCTCTCGTAGGAGCTTGCCGTCTCAGATGGACTTGTTCAGACGAAAATCGTGAGTCTTTCTTCTCTCTCTTGCTCTCGGGCCTCCTCCGATCTCCCCTTCCTCCTCCCTCCCTCTTGAGCTCAAGCTGTCCTAGCGGGCACATGCTGGAAGGAGGATCGTCCTCTTCTGGTAGTAGGAAAAGGGGAGTGAGAGTGGGCTGTTTAGCGTCGAACCTTGAACTCTGTAGTCCAAGAAAACTCTGTCTTGAAGGTCTCTGAAGGGAAGAGAGCTGTCGACGAAGGGAAGGCGAGAGGTCAACCAAAGAAGTCGAGAGCTCGCTGAACGAGTTCATCCTGAGCTTCCCTGTCGGCTACTACACATCACTGTGTAGTCAGCATGTATAGCCAGGCTCTAGAGGCTTAAACTTCTGATGGCCTCCCTTTACGAGCACCTTTTGGACGTCCTCCCCTTCCCTCCTTTCGAGCGAGCGACCTCTGACGTCCCTTTCGTTTCCTTTCCCTTTCATTCGTTCCTACAGAAGCTCCGGAATCAACGGTACCGATCCAGGAGCATCCTCTTCCGCGGGGAGCAGTGCTGCTGCCCAAAGCTCGAGCCGAGACATGATCGAGGAGCACAACAGAAAGGGGAAACAAACGTCAACCAAGGTCAGTCGATCCCTCCTCCCTCCCTCCCCTCCCTCGTTCCTCTTCCCCGTACACCCTCCCTTCTCTTCCTCCCCCTGTGGCCCTTGTTCATCCAGCAACCCTCTAAATTTATCAATCTAACCTCTCCTTCCATCGACTTCTTCTTCTTCTTTTCGTTCCAAAGGATTCTTCTGTTCCTTCATCTCTCCCTCCTCCTCCCTCCGACTCCTCCCCAAACCAAACAACTCGTCTCGACAACCACACTCCTCCTCGTCAGACTTCCATCCCCGACCTTCAAGCCCTTCCTCCCATCAACCTCTCCCCCTTCAGCTTCCCTACCAACCCAACAGGATCTCCTCTCCAACCCTCACCGCCTCGCACCTCTCCCTACGGCTCGCGTTTCATCGACGACGACCAACCCCACCCCCACCCTCGCTCGCACGACCCTTCTTCGTCTCAACATCCTCCTACCCACACCTCTCGAGCTTCCTCCCTCTCCGTCAAACGATCCAAGAACAACCTCCTCCTCAAGGAATACACCTCCCTCCCTCCGCCAGCCTCGTCTCGAGGTCTCGCTCTCGCAACAGGATCCTCGACCTCCAACTCTTCCTCCTCCTATCGACCAGATCACCAATACCCTTCCACTTCCACTTCCTCAACTCCAACCCATCCCTCCGTCCTTCGAAAAGCATCCTCCGTCGACTCCATGGCAGGATCCCAACCCTCCTCGTCCCCTCGCTTCGACGCTCTCTTCGGAAGCCCTCACTCGAACGCTTCAAGCGCAGGAGAGACCATGACGAGATCGTTCTCAGAGGCACCTACGCCCAGGCTCGGAGACTCGTCCAGCATCGGAAGGCCGACGAAGAAGGCTACTCCAGAGCTGAAGGAGCTCGAACGGAGGTTCTTGGGAGCTCGAGCTTCAGTCGGAGGAGGGCTGGGGAACTCGCCACCCAGAGGAGAGGCTATGTCGGGTTTGGGACTGGGACTCGGATTGGGACCAACCTCGCCATCATCTCCAACGTCTTCTAGAGCTAGGAACCAGCTCCCTCGACTTCGAAGCAGTCGCGTCGGACAGTACAAGGCCGTCGATCCCTCCTCGCGACGAGACTCTCACGGCGTCGTCCAACCGTTCAGAGCAGCAGGGGAGGTCGAGAGCGATGCCGAGTACGAGTCAGATCTGGGGACGAGTGGATCAGAAGTCGGTCAGCTCCTTCGTGGCGCGGAGGGACGACGCGAGAGTGGAGGAGGATTCGACGAGGACGAGGAAGACGACGACGATCGTGTCGAGGTGATTTGGCAACGGTCGCCTCATCTCCGAAACGGGGAGTCGAGTGAGAGTAGCGAGTCTGAAGATGACGACGACGATGAGGAGGAAGTGGGAGAGGAGGAATGGATTCAAGATCCTACGACCATTTCGCACGACATGCCCGCCGAACTCCTTCGACACGCCGTTACCCTCCCTGGATCCATCCCTTCTTCCTCCGTCCCTACCTCCTCCCAACGCTCCTCCCTCAACGGAAACCCCAGCAGCTACTCGTCCGGAAACATCTCTCCTCACTCGCCGTTCTTCCAAGCTCCTCCATCGGAATATGCGCTCTCGGAGACGGGGAATCGACTCGCTCAGAACGAAGCAGAGATCATGGCTTCGGCTAGGAGGAAGATGCATCTCGGATCAGCAGGTTTTTCAGCCAACTACAACAGCCCTCCCCCTCAGTCCACGAACCTCCCTCGATCTCCAGCCCTCCTCCGGACCTCGAGCTTCCCCTCCACGTCCGTCTTCTCCTCAAACGGTCTCGCTCCATCCCCTCCCCTCGCCAACCCTCGAATGACTCATCTCCAGCAACAGAACCGAGGCTTCGAGGCAGCCCTCGGATTCTCAGCGACGGATGGGTCGTCAGGAACGCCGTCTTCGACTTCGACGCTTCGACCGAGAGCGGCGTCGGCTTCGTCTGGGAGTTGGTTGGGTGGAGGCTCGTCGGAGATTGCGATGGATGGGGGTGTTTTGAAGAGAGGAGAGAGGCGGTCGACGCTGCCTGGGTCTGATGGAGCTGTCGAGATCTTGCAGTCGCCTCGCGCGAGAACCGTTCGTTCAACGTTCTACTCCTCTTCTCTCCCCCCCCCCTCTGCAGCTTCGAAACTATCGCTAACGACTTCTCTTTCTCTCCCTTTTCTCCTGACAGGTGAGCCAACTTCCTCCCATCCCAATCGCCGTTGTTGGTCGTCGAGGATGCGGCAAGACGAGGATCGTGAAGGAGGCGTTCAGACGCTACGGCTACCCTCTCTCCGAGCCTCAACTTCTTCCTGGACTTCCCGAGATGCCTCAGAGTGAGTCCTTATCGTTCTCCTCGACTGGAACTTCTCTAGCTGACCGCAGACTTCCTTCCGTCTTCTCTTTGCAGTCGAGATCCGTTCGGCTCGCGTCTCGACCAAGACTCGAATCAATCAAGACGTTCACATCTACGAGATCGACCTCGACCTCTTCCGAATCCAAGACGGAGAACTCATCTGGCCTGAGGGGATCCCTCGTATCGAAGCCATCGCGATCTGCTACGACGCTGGAGATCTGTCGTCGTGGAAAGGAGTTCAGGACTTCCATCGTTCGTCGCCTCTCTCTCTCGCTCCTTCTCTGCCCTTCGCCCTGCTGATCGTTCTCTTCGCTCACCCCCCCAGATGCTCGAGAGCTCGACATCCCATGCTGCGTCTTCGGTTGCAAGTCTGGAGGACTTCCTCGTCCCGTCGAGGTCGTCCCTCAACAGGTCGTGTCCGCCATCGGCAAGCTCGTCGTCGTCTCGGTCGAGGAGGAGAAGATCACCCAGAAGATGCACCAAGGCTTCTGCTGGCTCGTTGAGCAGGCTATAAAACGGATGGAGAGCTCGATGGGTGAGTGTTCTCGCTCTCTTTCCCGCTCGTTCTCCCCTCCCCTCCCCTCCCGCTCTCTCCTGTCAACAGTTTCCCCGCCTTGCTCGCCCCTTACTCGGAATTAACCTCATTTCCGCTTCCTTCCTTCCTTCAGCTCAACACTCCCAACCACCACCTCGACCCTACAACTTTCCAGAACCCGTCTACCCCATCAAATCGAATCGACCTTACCCTCTCCAGGTCGACACCTCCCTCCCTCCGTCGTTCGACGGTCCAGCGACTTCCTCCTCCAGCATCATCTCGTCCGTTCAGGGAGATCGATTCACCAACCAAAGTCTGTTCGAACGAGACTCCCCCGAGAACGTTCAACGACTCCTTCCCTCTCAACTCGACGTCGGAAGCAAGGGACACTCGAAGGCGGTCAGCTCAGTCTCGTCGGTGGGCTCGTCCAACGCGATGACAGGGAGCGGACTCCTCGAGAGCTCGTGGGTCGCAGGAGAGGAGAGGGAGAATGGAAGGTCGTCTCTAGGAGGGAGCATGGCTATGGAATCCTCGATGGAAGGATCGGGGCTGCTTCCGACAAAGAGGAGAGAAGGACACGGGTGAGTCCGACCTTGCCTTCCCTCTTCCTTCCGCTTTTCGTTGCTGAGCCGACCTTTCCCTGTTCCTTCCGTTCTTCAGGGGAACCTACCTGTCTCTGAAGGAGATCGTCCAGCTTCTCTTCTATCACAGCGTTCGAGGCCAAGGTTCGTCTTCCCGCCTTCCTCGTTTCGCTCGACGCGTTCGATCCTTCGTCGCTGACCTCGACCTCGCTTTCCTTCGATGTTACCTCAGACCACCTCTTCTCTCAGACCTTCTTCGCCTGCTACCGTCGATTCGCTCGTCCTCAAGAAGTTATCGCTCTCTTCGTCTCAGAGTTCCAACTCCTCGAAGGGAAGAAGCTCGCTGGAGTCTACGCCCAGCTCAAGTGAGTTTCGATTTTCCCTACTCGTTTGGTTTCTCCTTTCTCCATTGCCTGACGCTTTCTCTCTTCGTTTTTGGTAGGATCTGTGGTGTGCTCGGCTACTGGATCGACCACTACCCCAACGATTTCGCCGTCCCAAGGACTCAAGGGATCCTTCGCGAGATGATCAATCTCATCGCGTCCAAAGTCGCTCTCGCTCATCACGCCGCCAAACTCCTCCCCTTCTACCGTCGGATGGACAAGCTCAAGATTGAGGATCCCGTCTGGGCCAAGTCGGATCGCGAGGAGGATCCTCGAACGTCGGTCTCTTCGACAACGCCAGGAGCAGGTCCCTTCAAGACGGCTCAGATGGGAGTCTTCGTTCAGATCACCCAGACGTCGACGATCTCCAACCTCGCTTCGGATTCGTCGATGAATGGATCGGAACCTCTCCTCCCTCTCGTTCTCAAACCCTCGGTCGACATCTCGGTTCGAGGATCTCACTCTCGAAACGGATCCATCGTCAGCGTTCATCGAGGTCGAAGCGACTCAGACATCTCCTCGCGGCCAACGAACCACTCCTCGGATGGATTCGCCTCGTCAGGTTTACCTTCAGGAGAAACTTCCATGTCCAAGACGTCGTCTCGAGGATCAGGAACCAGCTCGATCCCGACTTCGTTGAACTCTCCGGCGGTCGACGTTTGGGAGTCGAAGTCGTTGCAGAGGATGGTCCAGAAGTTCCTTGACTCGTCCGACCAGCAGATCGCGAACGATATCACTCGCTTGGACTGGGGTTTCTTCGAGAAGATCAGAGTTCGTCGCGTTCTCCACGTTCTCCTCGAATCTTTCACGCGCTGACCAGCTTTCCCTTCTCTCCTCGTCCAGCCTCGCTCCCTTCTCGCCCACTGCTACAGTGGAGGAAGCGAAGAAGGAGGAGACGTTCTCCTTCGACAGTTCAGTACCCATTTCAACGACCTCAGTTCCCTGTGAGTCCCTTTCTTCCCAAACTTTGACTCCCTCGCATCGAACGCAGACTGACCTCGTCGTTCTCTCCTTCAGTTTCTCCATCCTCGTCCTCTCCCAAACCAAACTCCGAGCTCGAGTCCGAATCTACGAACGGATTCTCACCATCATCGACATCCTTCGAACCCAGAACAACTACATGGCCCTCTCGAGTTTGACGGCCTCGTTCGGACAACTCTCAGTCGAACGTCTTCGAGAGACGATCGAACTCGCCATGGATCTCAAGAACAACAGGAACAAGATCAACCGCTTCCAGAGTCACCTGAAGCTCGTCGACGGTCGAAGCAGCTACAAGACCTACAAGCTTGCGCTCAAGGAGGACGAGAGGTCGGGCAAGAAAGGAGTTCTGCTCATGTGAGTTTCTACGCGTTTCGTTCGCTCCCTCGTTCTCCTTCCTTCCCTCGTCTCGATCTGACTCATCTTTCTCTTCTTTGCAGCCCCTCAATCATGAAGGAGCTCATTCAGATCCGAGAGCTCTTCAACCGCGTCAGGGCCGCTCATCGAGAGCGAGGGGAGGGAGACGCCGAGCTCACCAACTGGCGCGAGTACGAGCGATACGGGGAGGTCTTCCACGCTGTCTCGGGATGTCAGTCTCGAGGATCCCCAGTACCAGCCTCCTCGACTCCCAACGTCGTTTCGCAGATGCTCAGAGATCGTCCTGACATCGAGGAGAAGGTACGCGTCTCGTCCTTTCTTGCTTTCTCGACGCGTTCTCACCGACTCGAGATTAACGCTCCCTCCTCTTCCTTTCGCTCTCAGGCTCTCGGCGACCGAAGTCTCTTCCTCGAACCTCCCAGCGGCGCTACCACCACCCTCTCCTCGGCTCTTCGTCGTTTCGGAATGCGACACACTTAGATCCATCCCTCCTCTTCTCGTCTTCTTTCTGCTTTGCATCATTTCCTTCTCCTCCTCCCAACACGCATACGACCCATCTTCCCCTTTTCTACGTTTGACGACACTCATGAATCCCATTTCTCCCTTACTGATTTCTCTATCTACGTCGTTTCCATCTCCCTTTGCTTGCGTTTCACCTTTTCACGCCGTTTCGCTCTTCCCTTGTTTTTCTTTCGCCTCATCTTTCATAACGACCTTCCCTTTCTACACCTGCATTGATACACCGGATCAGCATGACTGTACTCCTTCGTACCTCTCTCGCTCAGGTCGAAGAAGAAGACGACCGTGTTTGACCAGAGCAGGGGTCGACGCGCCGCCGTTCGATTCGCACTCTGTCTCGGAAGGTGCATGCTCTGATACTCCGCTTTCTTAGCTCCTCTCGCCTGACCTCCCTTGCCCTTCTTTTTTTGCTCAAGTCGTCGTCCTTTCTTCTCCAACTCTCACCCCCAAAAACGTCGAACGATCAGCGACGGCCCTCCCCTCCCTTTCACGGATGCCCACGTCCTCTGCTCTCCTCGTCCTCGCTCTCGCTTCCTCCCTTCAGCTCTTACTTCCTCGGCCAACGGAAGCTGCCTCCTTCAACAAGCTTGAGCTCAACGGAACGACTCCCTCCTCATCCTCGCCGCTCAACTTCGCAGACCTGGAACGAAAACAAACGATAGCGACATCCTACTACCAAGTCGACGACTTCTCTGGAGCTGCCTTCTTTGAGTGAGTCAGTTTTGATAGAGCGTGATCGCGAAACGTCGCTGACCTTCCTTTTCGTTGGGGTTGAAGCAACTTCGACGTCTTCAACGGGGCAGATCCGACTCACGGAGCGGTCAAGTTTGTGCTCAATCCTTCTCAACCTCGCTCACGAGCACTGACCGGAGCTTCTTGATTTCATCAGCTACGTGGGAGTGGAGGAGAGCTGGAAAAGAGGCTTGATCTACATCGGAAGGGATGGGGTGCCCGTGATGCAGGTGAGCACTCGGGAACTTCTCGAAGGGTCGAGCTCGACTCGCCGAGGCTGACCTCCCTCATCTTCTCCGAACTCATCTTCTCTATCGTAGGTGGATTCTTGGAGTACCCTTCCTTATGGAACGAGTCGAGACAGGTACGGTCACTCCGACGATCTCAGCTTGGGAGGAGAGGTCGCGAGGCTCGCTCGACGTTGTTTGAGCTTGGACGTGGCCTCTCGCCCAGCAGATCTTTCCAGCCCCATCTTTTCACTTCTCGCGCACTTCTCACACTCTCTAGTGGGTCGCGTGAGAGCCTGGGGCTGACCACTCGCTCCCTTTCTCCTCATGTCCCCTCCTTCAACCTCGCTTCGATTCACCTCGACGCGACTTCAGTGTGCGAATCACGTCCAAGAAGATCTACGACGGCGGTCTTTTCATCATCGATCTAGCTTGGATTCCCTGGGGCTGTTCAGTCTGGCCAGCGATATGGACGTTCGGAGCGAACTGGCCGAACAACGGAGAGGTGAGTTCGTTTCTTCTTCGACGCGTCGTCGATCAGCCTCGCGGTTGAGTGAGCCTAAGCTTCGAGATCGCACCTCGACCGATTCATCACCGACAGCTCTGACCTCTCTCTTGTCTTCTGGCTCTGCAGATCGACATTCTGGTGCGCTTTCCTCGTCGTTTGTCGTCGTTTCCTTTGCTCGTCTTGTTCGTCGCTGATGCTGTCACGCTTCTCGGACGACCAACGAACAGGAAGGCATCAACTTACAGTCCATCAATCAGATGGCCTTACACTCAGCCGCTGGTTGCTACCTGCTCAACCCAGGACGTGAGTTCTACCTCAACGGCTCAAGCGTTTTCTTCCAGTCGCGTCGACTTTGAGGTTCTGACGCGCTTTTCCTCCTCTTCTTCGGCTTCCCAGTCTTCAATGGAACCGCAGGAAACACAGATTGCTCGCACGAGTATACGACTTCAGGTTGTCAGATTCAAGATACAGCTGCTGCTGGAGCGACGTTCGGAAACAGCTTTAACGCGCGTGAGCGATCTCGTTCCGCTCTCCCTCCTCCCTCTTCCCTCAACCTTTTTCGATTTCTCACTGACCACCTCCTTCTTTGATTCACTCGCACAGAGGGAGGAGGTGTCTGGGCTCTTCTCTAGTACATCACGAACCTTTCTCTCCTCGCTCGCGACCAACTCCGTCCGTCGCGTTTTTCTCGAGCTGACCCTCTTCTCCTCTCCCCTCCACTTCTTTGTTCAACGTCCAGGGACGGCGACGGAATGAAGATCTGGTCTTTCCCTGCCAGCTCGATCCCCACCGATATCCGATCTCGAACTCCCAACCCTACGAGTTGGGGAACGCCGAACGGAGCGTGGGCTCCATCGACGTGCGATCCCTACAAGTACTTCACGAAACATCAGCTCGTTCTCGGTGAGTGATCGTCCAGATACGAGACTCGTAAGAGAACGATGAGGGGCTCGCGCGAGCCGTTTTTCGAAGCGAACTGACTGTTTCGACGCGTGTGTTTTCGTTTTGATTCAGACATCACGATTTGTGAGCTTCCTCTGGCCCGATTTTCGTGATAAACACTTTCGCTGACTTCTCAATAACCCTCTTCTACATCTCAGGCGGCGACTGGGCTGGTGACGGAGCAGCTTACCCTGGTTCTGGCTGCCTTGGAAACTGCCTCGAACAGGTCATGAACCCGTCAGTTTCGACCTTCCTCTTCCTTTCCCTCTCTCTCAACCTCCTCAGACTGACTCTCTCAATCCTCTTTGCCAACAGAGCCGTCTACGCCGCCTCTCGCTTCAAAATCAACTCCGTGTGCCCTTCTTCTCGCTCACTCCACGACGACGCGTTCAACGATCTGACTCCTTTCCCTTCTCCTCGTCAGATCCGGACGTACACGGCTACCGGCCTCTCCGGCACTGTGCTAGGATTAGGGACTACCTACAACTCCTCGATCGTTGGAGGACCTGTTGGGGGTTCGACTTCGACTTCGAGAGGAGTTGCTCGCGTCGCGTCGTCAACTTCGAGTTGGATTGCCTTCTCTCTGCTCGGACTAGCTTTTCGCTCCGACTTGATCTGGTAGTTCCCTCTCGACTCTCATGGACTTTGACGGACTCTTACCTTATAGATGCTGGCTTCTTTCTCTTTCGCGACGCGCGAGAGCGAGGTCGAGATTGACTCGAAGGAACGAAGCGAGCCTCTGGGGAGCGCAACAAATCTGCTCATGCTTGAACGAGGTTAGTATTCACGCGCGAATCTCTCCATCTCGAAACTCGGAAAATTCTCCTCAAACAACGGAGATCGCCCAGAACTCCCGCAGCGCCGACCCAAGCGAGGGAAGGCGTCGGCTCGTTCGACCTCTCTCAACAGCCATCTCGCTTTCCTTCCCTTCCCTTCTTCCCATGCCACCAGCTCCGACAGAAGTGAGTGTACGACTCTTGCCTACCTCCTATAGCATCGACTGACTCACTGCTGTGTTTGTAGACTGCTCTGCAGGTTCCCAACGGTCACCTTCCCTCTTCGACTCCCTCCTCAGCTCCGCTTCCAGAAGGAGGAGGAGTGAGAGCTCAACCTAGAACGACGAGTGTCAAAGTCTGCGTGATAGGGGATAGCGGGTAAGCTACAGTCAACTAGTCTCTCTCCTCATCGAACTGAAGCTGACCTGTCCTCTTCTTGTTGTAGAGTAGGGAAGACGAGCTTGAGGAACAAGGTCAGCTTCGAGCTCACCCCTGAGAGCTCCTTCGTCCTTCAACTCGAGCTCACCCTGTTCTCTTCTCCTCTTCTCCTCGCAGTACATCAGCAAGAGGTTCAGTCAGTCGTACAAGGCCACGATAGGCTGTGACTTTGTGTCTCATACGATCCCTGTCTCGGAGGAGGAGAACGTATCGTGAGCTCGACCTTCCTTCCCTCCCCTCCCTTCGCCTCGCGCCCTTCCTGACCTCTCTTCCTCCCCCTCCTCCTTTTCTCCAGGCTCGCCATCTGGGATACTGCTGGCCAAGAACGCTTTGCCTCCCTCTCCTCCGCCTTCTTTCGCTCTTCGGACGCTGCCATCTTCGTCTATGATGTCGCAAAGCCGGAGACTCTTCAAAACATCAAGCGATGGTTCGGGGAATTCGTGGACCGCTGTCCTGTGGAGGGAATCGAAGGGAAGAGGCGGTTCTGCTTCGTGATAGTAGGGAACAAGGCGGATAAGCTGGGAGGGAATGGACCGAGGGAATCAGACGTCAAGGAGGAGGACGTTCGAGCGCTCATGGATCAGCTCGTCCCGCCGCGACCTCCCCCTCCTCCTCCTCCTCCCGAACCACCAGCTCTCAAGTCCCTCCCTTCGTCCAACTCCTTCTCATCCAACCTCGCTTCGGCCACCTCTCGATTACGGACGCTATCCTCAGCCAAACGGTCCTCCTCGCCAGCTCCCTCCTCTCGCTCAGGAACCATCACCCTCCTCCCTTCCTCCTCACCAGCCTCCCGCTCCATCGAGATCCTCTCGTCTTCCTCGAATCGAGAGTCACCAGCTGGTACCATGGCCTTCACTCCTACCCTCTACCACACTCCCTCTTCTTCCTTCTTCGAGACGTACGGAACCCACCTCATGAACGACCGAGACGCGCCTCAACCTTCGTCCTCCTCCTCCTCCTCCCAACCTCAACCCTCCTCTCCACCCCGGCCAGGCACCTCGTCGATGTACAGCTTCAACACAGCTCGAACCTCCTCCACCTCCACCGTCACCTTCCCTTCGGATCCCTCCTCGTCGCGTCAAGGTCGAGGAGGATCCATCGCCTCTTCCTCCTCCCCTTCCTCCTCCAACATCCACACTCGAAACAGATCCCTCTCAGCTCACGGCTCCAAATCCATCTCCTCCACCACCTCCACAGCAACTCTCCGTCCAACTCGAACCTCCCTCATGTCCAACGCGTCCGGCTCGAACTCCAACCCCAACGCACCTCAATCCCAGTCTCAATCCCTCCTTCCTCCACCACCACCCCCGCCCGAAATGCCCAAGATCTTCTTCCAGGTGTCAGCCAAGACAGGCGAGGGCGTAGCCGACGTGTTCGAGTACGTTGCGAAGAGGGTTGCGGAGCGGTGGGCTTGGGAGGAGAGCGATGCTGGGAGGGGGTGGGGAGGGAACTTGGAGGAGGTGGATGAAGGGAGGGTTGATTTGGGGAGAGAGGGGAGTAGGTGGAAGAGGGTTGGAAGACCGTGTTGCTAGCTCGGAGGTGGTGGTGGTGGGGGCGGGGGGGGGGGGGGGGGGGGGGCGCGGAGAGGGAGAGGAGGGAGGATGGGGAGGAGGGCCAGGAGGGCGAGCTCGTCGACTTTTCTAATCTACTTAGTCTACTGCTGGTTGGGGTAATGATACGATACACGTATGCGAACGAGGTTTGACTCCTGACACCTTAGACGGAAACACGAGCTCCTCCCACTGCTGGTGGTGGAAGACCTTCGCCTCGCTTGAGCGAGGCGAGCTCAACTCACTCTCGCCGATTCGGATCGACTTCCGTCCGTTCCCTCCTCTCCCCTTCTCTGCGTCTCAGCATCACATAGCGCCCAAATCCTAACCTTTAAACGACGGCCCATCGAACAACAAAATCGGCCGAATGACCATCTTCTCTTTATCCCACTGCCAGCAACGAACCAACGAAGAACCAAACAAGTTCAGCCTTCAGCCCTCCGAGCTCACACTCCTCCGCTCCTTCCTTCCCTCTCCTCTCGCCCCGAACGAGGCAAGGCCAGGAATGAGCGAGTGGGAGACCGACTCACCACATTCCCAATCCAATAAGGGTCGCTTTCAATCCTCTTCTTGACGTCCTCGATGGAAGGGAAGTAGACGATCAGGACTGATCCTGCTAAAGGAGGAGGGGAGGTGCCTTCGTTTTCTTCTGTTGAGAGGAAGCCGCCGCCGAGCTCTGTTGAACCCACATCAACACACACACAAAGAAGAGAGAGAAGAGTCAGTTGGCTGTGCTTGCGAGAGGGATAGAGAGGGAGGGAGGGAGGAAGCGAGCGAAGAAGGGAACAGCTGAGGAACGAAGGAGACGTCGGACGAACCCATCTCTCCCTTCCTCCACGACTCGTGCGTATCCTTGAGGTGCTGTTCCCTCACTGCCAGACGTCGCGAGAGAGCATCGGGGTAGTCTGGGGCGTAAACCATGTATTTGTTGAGCTTGAGCGTGGTGGAGGCGGTTTTGAGGAGGGAGGTCATGATGGTTTGAGGTGAGGAGGGAGGAGGAGACTGGAGTTCGGTTAGGTCGGAGGCCAATTTTTGCGGATAGAGTTTTTGAGAGAAATGGGAGGCTCGTTGGAGGGCTTGGGCTGAGCGAGAAGTCTCGGGGAAGTGTGGAAAAGCTGTCGCGTCAGAGGGAGTGTTTTGCTCGTTCTTCGACTTCTGGCTGGTTTCTCTACTGCAGAAAGAGGGCTGAGACTTTTGCGACCTGAGGGAGGGCAACCCTGTGTCAGTATACTGCTGCGCCGTGACAAAGATCTGAAAAAATAGAGCTTTGAGGGCGGAGGGAGAGTCGCGTCGCGAGACTTCGTTTTTCCCAGTTCGTCTTCCTTTTACGTCCTTCTCGGCTCCTCCCCTGGAACACCGACAATCCAAAACTGCTTGAGCGTCTCTGGAGAGGGTATCTGGGAGTTCTCTGAGGCCATCAGTCTCTCTGGCACCCTCGACTCTCGAAGGAAGAGGAAGAGGAGAGGCTTCGCATGAAGTCTTCCGTCCGCCCTCGCGAGGCCATTTTTTCCGTCCGCTCGTTTCGAAGGAGAGCTTGTTTCTCGCAGCAAAGAGCCAAGAGATTTATGTAATCTTTGGGCATCGTCGTGTCTTCGTTCCAAGCTCGATCCGACGCTCGTCTGGCCAACTTTTGTCGACGTCGACGCGTCGTGGCCTTCGGCAGAGCGGAGGAGGAGCGACGCGGATGTGGTTAAAAGTCGGCTCGGATTGGCGCTCTGGTTGACTTCGAGAGATCATACTTCCATGCTAGCTCGGAGAGAGCGAAAAAAAACTGAGAGCCGTGTCCGATTCTTGTTCGGGGAGGGAAGAGAGGGCTCGAGACTGCCGGGTTTCTCCCTCTTCGTGCAGCTTTTCCGAGGTCTTCCCTACCTCTCTCGAGCTCGGAGTGTGGCTTAAGCTCTCCTCAGACATCGGTTCTGACTAATGGTGATAAGAGCATGTTGATAGGAAGCGCTATCAGAAAAAACGAACCGGTTGGTTGGGGGGTACGAGCGGAGGAAGCTTGAGCCCGAACTTCCTCCTTCTTAAACTCGCCCCCTCCCTCTCTCTACTTCCCCCAGAACCACATCAACCTCTTCTCAGGACTCTCAGTCTACCCTTCTCCACCTCCGACCCCAACCATCTTCTTAATCCCTCTCTCTTCGCGCTCCACCCCTCCCCTTTCTCCCTCCGCAAGAATGAGCTCGACTCCCACACTCGACAAGACTCCTTCCCTCTCGCACGACAGCCTCGACGACACTAAGATCGCCACTTCCTCTTCAGCCAACGAGAACAAGCCTCGAGCTCGAACCTCTAGTGGAGCTGGAACGGTCGTTGGGGGTGAGGAGCAGGAGGAAACCACCAACAAGGACTCGTTTGGCGAGGGTGAGAAGGGAGAGGAGGTCGTCGTGGATCGGTCGAACGAGACGGAGCATGAGAGAGAACATCGAGAGAGGGAGGAAGCTAGAGAAGCCAAGTATCTCACTGGAACCAGTGAGTTTTCTCTCTTCTTCTTCTTCCCCAACACCTTTCTCCTTTCCTTCTCGTACGATCTCGTTCCCTCGCCAGCAGAGAGTCGAGAATCGGGGCTTTCAGGCGTACCGTACCGTAACCAGTTGGCTCGGCCGCCGTGCTCTTTGACTAGACGTTGACTGTTGCTCTCTCTTCTCTACTACCAGAGCTCGCTCTCGTATTCATCGCGATGGTGAGTTGGAAGATCTCGCTTCCGAAGGCAATCTTATCAGCAACACGCGGGGGAGGAAGGATGCGTCTCCCTCCTCGGCGACCGCTGCGATTCGAAGAGTGGGCTGACTGTTCCTCTTTGTTTTCGTCTTGCCCCACCTTCCCTCCTTGGCCCTTTCCCTTATCTCTCCCAGCTTCTGTCCGTCTTCCTCATCGCTTTGGATCAAACTATCGTCGCTACCGCCCTTCCCGTCATCGCCTCCGAGTTCCAGGCTCTTGATCAGGTCAGTCCGATTCGAGCGTCGCGTTTCCGTCGCCCTTGGGCCTGTCCTCTTTGTTGCTGACGTTTTCTGGTCATCCTTTACTGTTGCAGATCACTTGGATTATCTCAGCGTACTTCTTGACTCAGGTAAGCAGAGCAGAGCGAGGCCTGCTTCAACAACCCGCGCGGAACTAACGCGTCGTTCTTTTTCTTCTCTCGCCCATTCAGGCTCCTCTGATCCTCGTCTACGGTCAAGTCCTCACCATCTTCCCTACCCGATGGGTCTTCGCTGCTGCCATTTTCCTCTTCGGTGAGTTTGCCCACACGATACAAAGTCGTTCATCGTTCATCGAACGCGTCGACTGACCCTGCTTTCTGCTCCCTCCCCTCTTTCGCCTTCCTTCTCGCAGAGATCGGATCCATCATCTGTGGAGCGTCCCTTTCCTCTGAGGTTCTCATCTTCGGACGAGCTTTCGCTGGAGTTGGAGCTGCTGGTGAGTCTTGACGAAGAAAGAGACGAGCGCGTCCTCCCATTTCTCGGAGCGACGATCGACTGACTCTTTTCGCGCTTCTTTCCCATCTCTCTCCCAGGAATTTTCGTCTCTGTCCTCGCCATCATCGGAGAAATCACTCGAATTGAGGGTGAGCTCAGCGGTCTACTTTTCGTCGACCTCGTCGAGAACTCTTTTCGTCTCTCGTCGCTGACTTCGCTTTCTTCTCGCCCTCGCCACAGATCGACCCAAGCTCTTCGGAGGTTTCGGAGCCGTCTTTGCTCTGAGTTCCGTCATTGGACCTCTTCTTGGAGGTGCCTTCACCGAGGCTGCTGTTTGGGGATGGAGGCTTTGCTTCCTCGTTAGTTCTTCGTCGCTCTCCCTTCGGGTTTCGACTGCGTCCTCGCCTCACCATCGCGTACTCACCTTCTCTTCCTTCCCCTCAGATCAATGTCCCTGTCGGAGTCATCACTCTCGTTGCCATGTACGTACGAGAGCGACGGACGTGTCCACAAAGCTCGAACTAATTCGCTCCTCCCCTCACGCCGCTCTCCCTCCTTCAGCTACTTCTTCATCGAGTCCACTCCTCCTCCCGGTCAAGACCCCAACGAGACTCGATCTCCCCTTCGACGATTCTCTCAGCTTGACTGGATTGGTTCGATCCTCATCCTCGTGAGTTCTCTCGAAGCTCTTTGAGACGCGTCCTCTTCGCTGACCGTTTCTCTTCCCTCTCTCTCGCGCGTTCCAGGGAGTCACCACCTGCCTCATCCTTCCCCTGCAGGAGGGAGGAATCAGCAAGCCTTGGAGCGACAAGTCCGTCATCGCTGAGCTCTGCGTCTTCGGAGTTCTCCTCATCGTTTTCGTCGCTTGGGAATGGAGGCGAGGACCCAAGGCTATTCTTCCTCTTCACCTCTTCCGACGTCGATCGATGGTCGGAGCTTGCATCGTCTCGTTCTTCTTGATGTTTGTCATGCTCAGCGGTGAGTCTCTAGTCTCTGGCAGCGGAGAAGGTTGTGTATTCGTTCGCTGATCTGTTCTCCTCGCGTTACAGGAACCTACTACCTTCCTCTCTTCTACCAAGCTGTCAAGGAGCACTCTCCCACCAAGTCTGGTGTGGACATTCTCGGTTTCATGCTTTCCGTGGTGCTTTGCAGTATGATTGGAGGTGTGGTGATCAGTATGACGGGTAAGTTTTTCTCTTTCCTCTGTCGTCCTGCTCGAGCCCTATCTGACTCTGCTCCTCGTCTTCTTCCCTCGCAGGTTACTACTGGCCTTTCCTCGGTGAGTCTTCTCGCTCTTCGCTAGCCTCCGTAGCCAGCCCTTTTTCTTTCGAGGGTAAAACAGAGCCCCGAGACGAGAGGTGGCAGCTGCGAACGCAGCTCTTCGCGTCGTCGCTGACTTCCCTCCGTTCGTCCTCTCTTCTCCCCCTCAGTCCTTGGTCCCATCATCACCCCCATCGGAGGAGGACTCCTCTACACCATCGACGTTCACACTTCGGCCTCCAAGCTGATCGGATACCAGATCTTGCTCGGAGCTGGAGTTGGACTCTCGTTCCAGAACACTGTCGTCGCCATTCAAGCCGAGTTCCACTCTACGCCTGAGCTCGTCGCCCAAGCTACAGCTCTTGGCACCTTCTTCCAATTAATCGGAGGAGTCATTGGAATCAGTATCTCTGGGACTCTCTTTGTGAGTCTGACGTGAACTCTGGAAGGGCTAACGCGCGAAGACGGCGACGAAGGCGTTTCGAGTCGCGAGCTCAACCTCTTCTTCCTCGATCTGACCTTCGCTCTTCTTTCTTTCTCTTTTCAGAACAACCAGCTGGCGTCGGAACTCTCCAAGCTTGGAGTCTCTAGCGAGATCATCGCCGGTGAGCTTCCTTTCGAAGTGTCCTCGCACGAGTTTCTGAACCTCTCGCTGACTCGTCGTCCCACGTCCACTTCGCTCTTCTCAGGCGTCAAGGCCTCGGTCAAGACCATCTTCGCTCTCGAGGGAGACCTCAAGGAGCTTGTCCTCTCTGGATACGTTCGAGCTTTGAACCCCGTCTTCATCGTCGCTGGTGAGCAACCTTCTTCTCCCTCCCCTCCCTCTCTCGACGCGTCCTTCCCTCGCTGAACTCCTTCTTTCCTTTTCTCGCAGTCCCCGCTGGTATCATCGCCTCCCTCGGAGGTCTCCTCGTGAAGTCCCATAACCTCAAGAAGATGGGAGGACTCGCTGCTCTTGGTCCTGCTTAGTATATCCCACGTCGTTTCCCTCGTCGTCGACCCTTTCCCTCTGTTTTTGCCTCTCTCACTTTTTTGGTTATTCCCCTCCGTAGAGCCGGTTCACGTTCGTTTATTTTTTTCCTCTTTTCCCCTTAATCTCTTTGGTCCTCTCGTGCTCGTGTTTTCTTGTTCGCGATTGATGGTTCTCCCTGTGCGACGAGAAAGGAAAGGGTCGAGAAGAGAAGAGACGAGGCAGGACGTCTATTTCCATCGTCTGTAGAGATCTCACCACCACACCTCTCGCTGAGATTCTCGAGGGACGAGAAGCTTCCTCGATGATCTATGCGATTCTTCGGTCTCTCGGGGTCGATGTGAAAACCTTCACCGTCGTCATTTCGGAGGGACGACAGACTCGGCGACCGGGAACCCAAGTACCCTTCCTCCACTTTCTTGGTGAGCAGCTTCGATTTGGTTTTCATTGAAGCTCGTTTCGCTTCTCCCCATCAACACCCACCCCAACTCCTTATACATTCACCATGCCTTCCATCTCCAACCCCAAGGTCGTGTGAGTCGAGAAGTGCTCTCTTCTTCAGCCCTCCCCCAAGCCGTTTCGATCCAAGCTCACCTCGTCCTCCTTCCTTCCCCTCCCTCCCCAACGTCACTCCTTCCTTCCAGCTTCGCTTCCATTCCCGATGGAATGCCCATTCCTGGAGTTCGTTCTCGTCCCTCACTCGTACTTACATCTCACCTCACTGACCCTTGTTTTCCTTCCCTTCGCCTCTCTCAGAAGGATCTCGTTTACGACACCTCTGAGCAGATCGACCTCGACACCGTCGAGATCCCTTCGTCTGGTCTCCTCGTCAAGCTTCTCTCCATCTCCCTCGACCCTTACCTTCGAGGAAAGATGAACAAGCCTAACCCCAAGAACTACACCTCTGCTTTCCACCCTGGGTAAGTCGATTCTGCGGAGAACCTAAAAAAGTCGTCCCTCCGACCGACCTCGAGCTGAGCTGACCTTCCCCATCTCTCTCTTTCGTCTTCGTCGACCTTCGTTCGTTCAGAGAGACCATCTACAACTTCTCCGTCGCTGAGGTCCTTCGTTCGAACGACAAGACCTACCCTGTTGGATCTAACCTCTACGGAATCTTCAAGGCTCAGAGCTACCAGGTGATTGCTGGACCTCCCGGTGAGTCGTCGCTCGCTCTTCCCTCCCTCCTCTCTCCTCTGACGAGCTCCCAGCTCACTCTTTCCTTTCTCGCTCTTCTCCCTCATAGCTGGTGCTACCGTAGGAGACGTCGGACAGTTCAAGATCCTCGACAACAGCGAGGGTCTCGACTGGGTGAGTCCCTTCCTCGTCCTTCCCTCTCTGAACTCGATGGGCTGAAACTGACGACGAACCTTCTTCTTCTTCTTCGTTGCAGACGAGCTGGACCGGAGCTGCGGGTATGCCAGGAAAGACTGCCTTTTACGGTATGCGAGCTCTTTCCAAGGCTAAGAAGGGAGAGAGCATCTTCGTTTCGAGTGCCTACGGCGCTGTGGGAGCGTGAGTCCCATCGCTGGTTCTCGTCGTTCCTCGCGCGTCGTCCTGCTGACCCTCTTTTCTTCGATTCTTCCTCCTTCCAGTCTCGTCTGCCAGATTGCTAAGTCGGAGTACGGTCTCAAGGTCATTGCTTCCGCTGGATCGGAGGAGAAGGTCAAGTACCTCCGAGAGGAGCTGGGAGTCGACGTCGCTTTCAACTGTTCGTCCTTCTCTTCGTCTCGTCTCACCCTTCCCTTTCTTCGAGACCCATCGCTGACTGCAGAATACCCTTTATCACCTTCTTTCAGACAAGACTGAGGATACTGCTGAGCAGCTTGAGGCGTTCGGAGGCATCGACAGTGAGCTTTCGTTTCCTTCCTCGTCCTCGTTCGACGCGTCGAAACTGACTCCTCACCTCCTTCCTTTCTCCTCCCTTCAGTCTTCTGGGACGGAGTCGGTGGATTGACTCTCGACGCTGCCTTGGGAGCTTTGAAGTTCGGAGGACGAGCCATCGAGGTGAGCTCCATCCATCCACCAAACCCTCTCCCCTCTTTCGACGCGTCGACCTGACCCCCCCCCCCCCCCCCCCCCTCACCCTCCTTCCCTTCCCTTTACTCTCAGTGCGGCATGATCTCCGGCTACAACAACGCCTCCAAAGGTTCCGAGTTCAAGAACATCATGAAAGTCATCGGCTCCGGTCTCACTATCACTGGGTTCCTCGTCTTCCAGTACGAGAAGGAGTACCAGGAGGAGTTCTACAAGGTCTTCCCTGCCAAACTCGCTTCGGGAGAGTATAAGTTCCGAGAGCATATCTTGAATGGACTGGAGGGGATCCCTCAGGGGTTCGTGGATATGCTGGCGGGGAAGAACGAGGGGAAGGTGGTTGTGAGAGTTGCTTAGAACAGCTCGACGCGCTTGCTTCGTAGTTCGATACCATTGCACAAGCACACATATATATCAATAGAACAAAGGTTAACGAACAAAGAAGCGACCCCGGCGAAGCTAAGGATAGGAGCGGACTAGAGATCTTGCGAGAATCCAACAACGCGACCTTCCATCTTGAGTTGGGTTTCCATCGCGAGGAGACGGTCGAGCATGGGCTTGAGGACCTCTGGCAGAGAGTCTCGGAAGGCTGGCGAGGAGACGTAAGTCGGGGAGGGAGGTGGGAAGTGCTGAAGGATGTTTTGAGCTGGTGGGAGAGAGCGAGCGAGAGGAAGGTCGATCGGTCAGACGCGTCGTTGATCGCTCAACTCGACTCGAGGGAAAAGCGAGGGAACGAACCGCGACTGAGATCTCCAGGAGGAGGCGAGCCGTAGCATCCGTGAAGGGTTCGTCTTTTGACGTTGAGGTTGTACTGATTCAAGGGAGGAGTCGAGTCAGTTCGAGGGCCGGACGGAGCGAGAGGGGAGCTCGAGGACGACGCACTTTTCCGACGTGAAGGATGTTGTTGTTGTAGAAGGTAGTCTGTCCAGCTTTGAGAGAGACGATAGCTTGACCTGGCATCTCGGCTCCGGGAATAGCGTTGGCTGCTCGTTCCCCTGGTGTTCGAATTCGAGAGTGGGAAGCGGGGACGGCGATGAGGCAGTCTGCATCGAGAAAGAGTGCGCGATCTCGTTAGCCTTGCTTTCTCGCCAGTAGTGGTACTCGGGATTGAAGAGCTCACCATCATCGTAGAGAGCGCAGTTCCACTGGATCCCGTGGTGCTTGATCTTGAGCTTCTCAGCTTCCTCCTCCGGCGAGACGTCCGCTTTGACGTCGTCTCGATGCCAACTCAGAGCGAAGTCCTTCTCTTGAGGGTTGACGAGCAGGTTGAAGAGCTCTGCCGACAGATAACGAGAACTCAGACAGCCCATCCATGGTTAAAAGTGCAGCGGAAGCGGTGAAGAGCTCACCAAGCTGCATCTCCTCCCTCTCGCACCCCATGAGCTTCGCCGACACCGACAAGATTTCCTCGCTCCCATACCAGCTTGCGAAGACCGGAGACTCAAGAGCTGGGTGCATGAGATGCTGGATCCCCCAGATGTCCTCCCCTGGAGGAAAAGGAGGGAATTGCTTCCCTACTACTCGACTGCAGGCGAGGCGAAGTCAGCCCTCGCTTCGACGAAAGAGAAGAGAGTTCGAGCTCAAAAACCCACACGTCCTTCCACTCCCCCTTCCTCCCCTTCTCAGTCACTCGATCGGCTGATTCCAGGAGTTCAGGCATGAGCTTTGAGGGGATGAGTCCATCGACGATGACGAAGCCGTTAAGCATATACTGAGGGAAGAGAAAGAAGGAAGGAAGGGAGGGCGTGAGCTCGTTTCGTTTCGGTCCTCTTTTCCTTCTCTCAACGATTGAGGGACGAGAGACATTCGACTGACCTGCTCCTTGATGTCGTCGAGCTGAGTGTAGTGAAAAGACATCTTGAGTGTCTTGAAAGCTGAAGATGGGCGCGAGAGGAGTTGAGGCGACTGTTCTGGTTCGAGAGGAAAGGACGAACGGACGAGGCCGGGGGGGGGAGGGAAGGGACGTTCGGCGAACCTGGCGGATCAAAAGCTCACAAGATTCTTGCTGCTGACCTATTTTTCGAGGTTCCTCGCTTCTCGAGGGCATTTGGGCCGACAAGGAACGGAGTCCAGCAAAGCTTTTCGGCGAAGGACGCAGGGAAAGAGGTCGCAAAGGGGATGAAAAGAGCGCTCACGAGTCTGCTTCACTTTCGTCGCTCTTGCGTCTCGATCTGCTGGAGATGCGACGTCGACTGTCGCAGAGGCTCGATCGCGTGGTTCGGAGGAGCTGAAAGGTGCCATATCATCGAGTGTGCCTTGTATCAAGGGTTGAAGTCGAGGAGAGTCGTCTCGACGCGTCGAGGTTAGGCGAGCGAGCGAGTCGCCTGGAAGGAGCAAAAGATGTCGGTCAGATCCGGAGGGTATGAAGGGGTTAGAGTGTGCAAGAGAGCTCACACATGGGGATGTCCTCGAGACGAGGGGGTTTGTGAAGAGACGAGAAGGCAACGCGACCGAGAGAGATCGAAAGGACTGCGACGGGAACAGAGACGAAAGACCAAGAGTCAGTATGCACTGTTGAGGTATATAAGTGTACGACCAGAGCTGAATTCACGAGCATACGACTTCGAAGAGGGAGAAGCATGACCGAGAAGCTCACGACGACGCGACTGAGAGGACAAAACGAGAAGACGAGTCAGCCGCCAGCTCCTAGGCCTCGAGCGACTTTTGAAAGAGAGAGAACTCACCTAGTGCTCAAGCAACAGGAACGAAAGGAGCCAACCTCCCATCCTCCTCGACCCACTTCCAGTTCGCCCATCTTTCCTTCTGCTCGCCCGACGCCTTCCTCGCTCCCTTCTCCATCTGCTTCCTCAACAGCTCCATCCCCTCCCTCCTCACGATCCTAAACTCAGCATCCCTAGGGAACTGCTTCGACAGACTCCCTGCGAGATCCAAGTCCGGAAGGGGAGCGATGGGCGCGTCCGACTTGAGCGGATGAAGAACGGAGGTTGTTTCGTGTAGAGCGTGACGACGAGCTTCTGGTTGACTCCTCCTTGGAGGAGGGAGTTGGGGATTCGATAGTCCTGGGTCCTGGGGTAGAGGAGGGATCTTCTGGATCCGACGGGTCGAGGGAGGGAGAAGAGGAGACGGAACGTCTCGAGTTGAGGACCGTGAGGTTCGAGGAGGGCTCCGATGAGACGATGGCTCGAGGCTGCTAGATGCTCGAACACGTCTGGGAAGAGTTTGACGAGGAGCTTGCATGCCTCTGGAGCTTTGAACTCGTCGAACCAGTCCTCCTTGAGACTGTGGTGGTGGTGGATCCAGAGCTTCTGAGGGAGACGCTGGTACGAGGGATGCGTCGTCGTCGTCGAGGAGGAGGAGGAAGAGGAGAGTCCGAAAGGGATAAGATAGCCTGAGTCTCCTAGGCAGACGTGCCTGAGGTTGGGAAGGACGATGTGAGGAGGTTGGATGTGGAGCTTGTCGCTCGAGGGAAGAAGCTTCGAGACCTTGGAGGAACTTTGTCTCGAGCAGGTCGACGTCGTAGGGAGCCGCCGCTCCTTCTCCAAAGCAGAGCTCTTTAACCCAGCTTCTTCGACGATCTCCGAGCTCTCCCTTCGCAGCGAGAAAGCCGTCCTCGGGATCGAAGAGGGAGATGAAGTCTGAGGGTTGGTGAAGCGTGATGGAAGGGAAGGGAGAGCTCGTGGAGGAGCTTGGAGACGAGGAGGAGGGAAGCTGTTCCTTTGATGGGAGTAGGAGGGAGGAAGGGAGTGGAGATCGAGTAGATGTTGAAGGAGTAGGAGAGGATCTTGGTGAGGATGTCCTCGGAAAGCTGAGGGATGGCCATGTCGGAAGGGAAACTTGGGGCCGGAAGTGAAGGAGGAGGAGGGAGGAGGAGAGAAAGGTGAGCTTTGGCGAAATCGAGGTCGTCCTTCTTTCGGAGCCAGATTCGAGAGCACGGTCAATATTCTTCCAGAGGAGAAGAAAGTAAAAGTAATGTAGGCCGGGCTCTATAGAGGGGGGTTACTATAGAACTGAAGAGGAAGATACCAACTGAGGGAAAGGGTCCAACGACGAGGGGAACGACGAAGAGATGCTGTACTGAAAGGGAACCAAGAGCAGCGAGTTCACCTATCCTGTTCAGATCGTGGCTCTTTGCAAGAAGACATCCGACAGAAGCGACGACTCCGGCGGGGACTGCGAGGAACGGAACGAACGTCAGCTACAGCGAAAGACGCGTCAAAAGGCAGAGGAAGTCTCGCTCACCAGCGACGATGAAGACGGGGTTCAAACCTCGAACGTATCCAGAAAGAGCAAGCTTATTAAGCTCTCCCTCGAGAACAAAGATGGTCTTGACGGAGGCCCTGACGCCTGAGAGGCAGCGAAGAGAACGGCAGGGGACGAGTCAAGATCGAACGCGGGAGTCGGACGACCAAAACAGAACGGCGAGAAACAGGAGAAGCTCACTTCGGGAGAGGGATGGCGATTGGAATCTTGGGTTCGAAGCGGCAGGGTGTGAGGTCGACGGATGAGAGGGTGGTGAGAGCGAGCTGGACTTCGAGTTGAGGTAGGTCCGACGACGGTCTAACGCAAAGGCACGAGAAGTCGGATTAGGCGAAGGTTCAGGGAGAAAGAAAAAAGAGAAACGTCGAGGCACTCACTGGAAGAAATCAGAAGCTGAGTCCTGCTCAATGCTCGCTGGGCGAACGACCCTACTGAAGTCTTGGATGGAGGGCAGGAGAGAAAGAGAGAAGAAAAGACGAAACGAGGAGCGAACGCGGTCAGACGGAGGATCAACGAGCGTGCAGAGAGAGCTTCAAAACGAGACTCACTCTCTCGAACAGGTCTCCTACCATTGCCAGTCTTTACGCCGCCGTCTACGAAGTGTCTAGCTGACGATCTCGGGATCTTCTCCACCTCCTCCCACGTCTCCCTCGGAATCAACCTCTTCATCTTCGCCCGCAGATCGTTGAACTCGTCCCAGTTGACGTCGCGAAGACTCCGATGGCGAGGGTGCATGACAATCTGCTTGGCTAGCTTGAGGGTTGCTGCCAGTCCGGGAGCGGTGAGGGGCGGAGTGGTGCTGGAGTCGACGAGGTGTCGAGCTTGTTGTTCGCTGAGATGGTCGAGAAGTTCGTCCCAAGCTCCGCATCGATTGAGGCATTCTTGGTGGGCGTGGTGGTTGTTCTCGCTGAGTTCGAATCCACTGGTTCTAAGGTCCTTCCATGCAGCGAGAGCTCGAGGGAGTGATCCACTGAGAAGGTGAGGGAGGAAAGCGACGCGTCAGAACAGTAGTTATCCCTTGCTTGTTCGCGCTTCGGAGCAACAAACGCCACACTCTACTCAACTGAATCCACAAGCGTCGAGGTACTGGATCGAAGAGGACGATCGAAAAGTCAACGTTCTGCGTCGAAGAAAAGAGGACGCGTCGACGAGGGAAAGACGAAAGACTCACCACCGAAACAGATCTTTGGTTGATTCCCACGCCTCCCTCCAACCTCATCAGCTCCCAAATCTCCTCCACCTCGTCAAACGCCTTTCCCCAAACGTAAGCGTCCATGAGCGAGGTGTGACACCGAATGGTGAAGACGTCCTTGTCGACCTCCTTCATGGCCTGATGGATCGCTCGAACGGTGTCAAGGTGTTGAAGACGAAGCATTTCCAGCTCGACGAGGACGTTGGGAGGGGGTGCTGCTGCTGAGGGGTCGAGTCGTCGTCGATCTTGTGTGTAGAGACGAGCGTAGATCCCGAGGAGTTTGACGAGAGGGTTGTGGATCGGGTCGTAGAAGGAGAGGCGAAGGCGAGGCTGGTTGGCGAGGAGGAAATGGAGGATCGGATCCGGATGTGCGCGAGGTTGAAGACGAAGAAGCAGGGCGACGAGTTCGCACACGATTTCATAGACCAACACCTTGTCTCCCTCGTCTCGACGACCTCCCTCCGTGACGCGAAGGATCCACCCCGCGACGTTCACCCCTTCCTCAAGACTGCTCGCCGTCTCCATCAACCTCCTAGCCAGTTCCTCCATCTCCTCCTTCGGACCAGTCACCTCCAGCGATTCCATGTTGGGGACCAGAAATGCAAGATCGGGGGAAGGCGAGGAGGGGTTCCCGTCGAGGTCGCGAAGGAGGGAGAGGAGGGAGGAGGAGTTGACTCGAACGCCGATGATTTGTTCGGGAGGAGGTTTAGTGCGAGGAGGAAGGAGATTCTTCGATCTGGGTTCGGACTGGACAATCCGGGGATGCGAAGGTTGGGTGGAAGACACGGGGGAGGAGGAGGAGGAGGGCGTCGGCGTGGTTTTAGAAGGGAGGAGGGCTCGACTTTCAACAGCGAACAAGGGAGGAAAAGTCAGCTTTCTTGAGTGTATCTAAAGCACAAGACTATAGGACCTGCTTACAGGGGTCAATCTGCGTGATGATAACCAAGGCGAATCCTCCGGAGAAGGGTAGAGGAGATCGTGTCGGCTGAGAGCTGAGCTCGACTTGAATCGAGTCGTCGGCCTTCCTGCGATGAAACGAGCGAGGATCCTTCTTGAAGCGAGACCTGAGGAGACTACCATTGAGGTGCCGTTTAGTGAGTCGAGAAAGGGAAAGATGCGATATTTTGGGATGATGGCCGGGAGGGAAGAAGGAGGAAGCCAAAACGAAAAACGGGAAGGTGAGCTCGAAACTCCTTCCCTCCTCGCTCTCTCAGCTTCCCAACCGCCAGCGTCTCGAAAATATTACTTCCGAATCGCTCAAGGGATCCTTCACCAGACACCTCACCAGCTCAGAGGAATCAATCAGCTCAAAACTCTACTCTCACTCCTCCCACTCTCCCTTCTTTCACTCTTGCCTCTCCTTCCTGATTCCTCCTCTCGTCCTCCTCCCCACCCATCTCGCCTTCGTCACCTCGATTCGTACGACTCGAACATCAACTGGATCGATCCACATCTATGACCTCCTCGTTCTTACGTGCTCGACCTTCCTCCTCTCGGCTCCAAGGATCAACGCAAGCAGGCTTTCGACGTTTCAACTCGAGCTCAACCCGACCGCTCCCTCCTCGCTCGAAGCCTTCCTCGCCCTCCACCTTGGTCCGGAAGCATCTTGTGGGTCTTGTGGCAAATCGAAGCTTCCCCTGAAAGAGTAGTTCTAACTTCAATCGACCGTCTACTCACTTTTTAGCCTCCTCAATCACCCCGAGACGACTCCCCTTCGACGTCCCTCCCTCCCTCTCATCGACCGGCAAATCCCATCAAACTCCCTTCCACCAACAACGATTCCTCCAAGACAAGAACCTCCGAGTCTCCCCTCTTCAAGTCTCCGCGACTGGTCGAGGCAGGTAGACCAATCCTCAACCCGCTCTCGACCTCCCTCCCCTCCCGTCTCTCTGGACCTCCTTCGACCTCTCCGTCGTCCAAGCCGTCCAAAAACTGGAAGGAGCTCCTCAAAAGATTCGGGAGTTTGGAGCTCAAGAGACCTAAGATGGAGACGAGAAGGTTGGCAACCCTGCTGGTGGATCTGGCAGCAACTCCGGAGGAACGCGTCGAGGTCGCGAGTGTCGTCTTTCGAGGGTCGGGAGCGAACACGCTGCTCGTTTACGAGATCACCCACCGTCTCCTCCATATCTTTACCTCTTCTCGTCCCCTTCCTCATCCGAAACTACTCCTCCAATTCCTCGTCACCCACCGAGCTCAGATCCGCCTCGCCTTCTCCCCAACCGAGCACCCCCTCCCAATCCTCGTCGAGATCCACTCTCGAATCCACGCCCAAGATCAGAAGCGACTCGACCCCTCAGCCGCAGCACCTCCTCCCATCTCCCTCGCCGAGTTGGAATCCCTTCGTCCTCAACACCTCGACGCCGTTCGAGCGATTCACCAAGCGATGAAGGAGGTCGGCAAGGACGTCTTCACCGTTCGGAGCTACACGTCGTTGATGGAGGCATACGCTAGGGGAAAGGCGTTCGAACAGGTGGAGGAGGTCTGGCAGCTGATGAGGTCGCAGGGAGGGGTGGGGATCAATCAGAGGACAGTTTCGGTGGTGAGTCTTTCATTTCTCCTAGACGCGTCGTCTCTGTTTCGTCGAGAGCTTGGACTCACTCGTCTCGGCTCCGTTTGTCTCCATCCCCAGTACTTCGATGCTTGTGGATTCAGGTGCGCAGAAGCAGCTCATGGGCGTCGATTCACGTTCAAAGTCTCAAGCTAACGCGACGCGTTCTTCACTTGCCTTCCCTTCTCCAGTGGACAGCTTCACTCAGCTCTCGTTGAGTGGAAAGGGCTTCGATCCGCCGGACTCGTCTTGGAGACCAACACGTACCTCTCCTTCCACGAGTGCCTAACTCGATGCGGAGCTTGGGACGAGCTCGTCCATTACCTTGCCGAGCAACAAAATCAGCACCTCCTCCATCCATCGAGCACTCCTCCCCTCAACCCTGCCTCGATCGCCATCGCTGCCAACACAGGGAGACGGATCGTGTCGCATCTTCGCCATCGAAGTCTTCGAGAGGTCGACTGGGCCGCGTACGATCGGCTGATGAGGAGAATGAAGGAGATTGTGTCGGAGGAGACGTGGGTGGAGGCGGAACGGCTTTGGAACCAGACGAACCGGTGGGATAAGGTTTTCGAGGTTAAGGCAGAGGCGTTCAAGGTGTGGGAATGAGAGAGTGAGTCTCGTTTCTCGACTTCACGTTCCGATATCTCTTCGAGCTCGCTGACGCTCTCTTCCTCTCGGCTTCCTCGCAGTCGTTGAAGTCGCTCGTGCGGAGAGTCTGAGCTCGAGATAGCTGAGACCAACCTCAGGAGTAAGAGTACGTCCACCACTACCTTCAGCACCGTCGAGCATCTCCGCTGACGGCGCCGGCTCGCCGTCTCCCTCACTTTCGCTCAGATCTTCGTCGGATCCTGCTCGACGTGACGCTCGAGCCGCGTCCCTCGAGTGTTCATCCGTCCCTGCCGTCTTGCACCCAGCCAATTACACCAACCATTAGTACCTACGTGAGTTGACCAGTGAGCACGAGCACAGGCTTCGGCCCCCTCGAGCTCAACACTCTTCCTCTCGCCGCGTTCCTTGCTCTTTCTGACTTCTTCTTCTCTCCTTTTTCACTCTTCCACAGCTCACTCCAACGACCATCCATTCATGATACTACGTCTCTCATCGACCCTGTGTCCCACCTCGCTCGATGTGGTCTTCTCGCGCGACGGAACGAGTCAAATTAAGGTGAGTCGTCGTCTCAAGCTTTCGTTCTTCTGCTTCTTCAGCAGAGATAGGATTTTTGTGAAGACACCACACTCACCCCACGTTCCGTCCGTCGCTTTCCGTAGTCTCTCAGCGTTCGAAGCTGCTCGAAATCGGTCCTCAAGCACTCAGGCAACCTCGACTTTGACCGCGACCCGTCGCTCGGATCTCTCTCGCCACCGCGTATCGTCTCGGCCGAGCAGTCTTGTAGATCCTGATGAGCTTCGTCTACCTTGGTGTGCCCTTTATGTCGGTTCGTCGTACTGGGCTCCATCATCAGCGAGGAGACGAGCGATAGAGCGAACGAGAAGACTTGGAAGAGCGATCAACTTTTCTGGTTTCTTCTTTACTCCGTGTCAACCTGCTGACGTCTCCTTCATCCCATCTATCAGCCTCCACCCCATCAGTCAGACACCCAGCAAAAAGATCCGAGCTATAGAAACAGTCGACGGTCTCGAGCTCCGAGCTCGTCGAGGGGGAACCCGTTCTTTCGCTCTCCCCCTCTTTCGATCTCGACCCACGAACTCAACAACGACAGCTCTATTCCTCCCAACCTTCCTCTCGAGCTTCCTTGGAACTCTCACCAGATTTTCACTCCCGAGCGCGTCGAATCGACTTTTCTTCGCATGACGCGTCCGGTCTCTTCCCTTCCGTTTCGAACCTTCCCCAGAAGGCCTTCGTTTTGGTCTTCTTTCAGCCCAGCCTTGCGGAATTGATCATCATCCCGTCTGTATTTGCCACGTTTTACCACCTCCGCTGGCTGACTGAGTAATCAGTGCCCGAACCTTGGGGAAAATCTGAGCTAAGCAGGACGAAAGTGGAGGGGCGAGAGAAGGTGAGCTCGAGGCTCGAATTTCAGCCCAACATCAACCCAACCACCATCATCTCCCTCGCCTCACCTTCCCTTCCCCTTCCCCTTCAGCACCACTCACTCTCCTCTACTCTCATGTCTGTCCCCTCTACCATCAAGGCTCTCCTCACCGTCCCTGGAACCAACAACGTCAAGGTCGGAGAGGTCTCCTTCGACTCTAACCCTGGGCCTGACGAGTGAGTTTTCGCCCTCTTCCAAGCTCTTTTCTCGACCTTCTCGATGCTCGCATGGACACCAAGCTAACTTGCTCTCTACCTCTTGTCTTCTCACAGCGTCATCGTGAGTTCCTCCTCGTCTCAGCATCCTCAACCCTCGTTCGTCTTTTTCGCGCGAGCTCGCGGGCTGATCACCTTCCCTCCCCTTCCTCGCCTGCATTCTTCCTTTCGGTCAGTCTCGAACCCTCGCTGTCGGACTCAACCCTACGGACTGGAAGCACTCCGTTGGTGGTCTCTGGGGACCTGAGGGAAAGCAGACTGTCGTCGGGTGCGACAGTGTTGGAGAGGTCGTCAAAGTCGGATCGAACGTCACTCACGTCAAGGCCGGAGACCGAGTCTTCGGATTCGTCTTTGGGACGTCGGACCCCAGCAATGGATCGTACGCCGAGTACGTTCGATTCAACAAGGCTGTTGTTGCTAAGATCCCTGCTTCGATGAGCGCCGTTGAGGCTGCTTCGTTCCCTGTTCGTCCTTCTTTCTCTCCCTTCATCTCGCTTTTGGCCTGAGCATTGCTCGACGCTGACCTTTCCTCTCTTCTTCGTACACCAGATCCCCCATCTCACCGCCGTCCAGGCTCTCTACCTCCGACTCAACCTCGCTCGACCTTCCGCTCCTTCGACGGAGGGCAAGATCGTTCGTCTCTTCGCTTCTTCCCTCTCTCGCCGACGAAAACTGGAGCTGACTCTTTCTTCTTCCCCTTGGTCCTTTCAGGTTCTCGTCTCTGGAGGAGCCACTGCCGTTGGACACCACGCTATCCAGCTCGCGAAGCTCTCGTTCGTCGCTCGTCTCCCTTCCCGTCTCGAGCTCGAGCTCGCCTCGCTTTGGATCTGATCACCTTTCCCCTTCTTCTCTTTGGCTGCGCGTCATCTCTGCAGTGGATACAAGGTCTTTGCCACTGCCTCTCCCGGAAACCACGCTACCGTTCGAGCTCTCGGAGGTGAGTGCAACGCTTCGAGCTCCGGACGAGACGCGTCGCTGACCCTTCCCCCCTTTTCTTCCCTCTCTATCAGCCTCCGAGGTCTTCAACTACCGAGATGCCGATGTTGTCGCTCAGATCAAGGCCGCTGCCGGAAAGGAGGGAGTCTCCTACGCCGTCGACGCCGTCGCTGAGAACGGAACCACCGATCTTTGCGTTGGTGAGTTCTCTCTTCTTCTCCTCTACTCCTACGACTTTCGAGTCATTCGCTTGACTAATCATCAATCCTTCCTCGTTTACCCCGTCTCTCTCAGACGCCCTTGGACCCAACGGAGGATCCGTCGTCACCACTCTCCCCGTTTCCGACGAGACGGCTTCCCGCCGAGCCAACGTCAACGTCACCTTCACTCTCGTCTACACCGAGCTTGGATACCCTGTGAGACCAACCTCTACTTCCTTATCCTCTCAACATCTTGTCCCCTTCGACGGACGAGCGAACGCATCGCTGACTTCCCACTTTCATTCTTCCTCGACGCGTCCTCTACCTCCCTCCAGCTCACCTTCGCCAAGGTCCTCAACTTCCCTGCGATCCCCGCCGACAACGCTGGAGCTTACGAGTGGGTCAGCAACGAGCTTCCTGCCCTGCTCGCTGGATGGGAGACCTCCAAGAACGGCTCGCCCCGATACAAGGCTCAGAAGTTGAGGGTCTGCGAGGGTGGACTTGATCGTGAGTCGTTGCTCTCTTTCATCTTTCCTCGGAGCTCGAGCTGACCATCTTCGTCTCATTGCTGCTTTCGCGCTATCGCAGGAATCGTCGAGGGACTTGAGATCATGAAGGCTGGATCGTACGCTGCTGAGAAGCTCGTTTACAGCCTCGAGTAGACTGGGTTAACTTAGGAAGACCTAGATAGTTTATCATGCTGTATCTATTATGACTCTAACGCGCAAACTTTTTTCGACTGCTGCGAAGGAAAAGAGGATCGGAACGAGCTGGAAGAGGAGGGAGAGAGAGGGGCGTCGAACAGCGCGACGCGTCGAGCTCCTTTCGCTCGCTCTTTTCTCTCGAGAGAGTGGTCTTTCAGGACTTCTGGCGTGCATCTCATCGAACTCAGTATGTATGGGGGACGCATACGACCTCTCGGAGACCTCTGGCTATCTTTCCCAACGAATCGAAGGAGGGTTCAAACGAACAGCCCCCTCGCGTCGAGACACGGTCCTTCGCTCGCTCGTTTGTTCAGCCTCTACTTTTTCCGCCTCGGGATGGTGACATCCTCTCGACGTCTCAGTAGGGACCTCGCTCCTGCTACTACCTCTTCCCTTCCACCTTTTTCGAGCTGCTGACGAGCTTCCGTTGGTCGATCTCGCGTGGGAACGACGCGATCTTCATGAAACGAGCGACCTCCCTTCCCCTCCTCCCCAGAGCTTCAAGCTCGTGGAGAGGGTCTTCGGTTATTTTCTCTCTAGTCAGTGGAAGGATCGCAGATGTCCAGACTGAGTCGAGGTGCGAAGAGGAGATTATATCGATGGGAAAAAGCGACGGAGTTCAAGGGGGGAAAGGTCGGGGATGAGGCGCCTCACATCCTCCCACCCAACTTCCACACACCCCTCGTTCCTTCCCTCCCTTCCCTCTCAAAAGAACGCAGGAGATGTCTCGTCAGACTCCCCACCACCTTCCTCAGCAGCAACGACCTCTAGCAGCTCCTCCTCCCCCTACGCCTCAGCTTCCTACGGAGATTGCCATCGTCTGCGTTGTCGATGATTCAGCTCGGACTGCCGACCGATGGAACGACATCGTCAAGGAGGGAGGATACCTAGATAGATTCGTACAGAGACTCTCGGCAGGAGCAGGAGTAGCCAAGGTACGTCCCTCTACTTTCTGTTGAGAAAATCTGCTCGAAAAGGATCAAAGGGAGAGGGAGTGCCGTCCGTTCCGAACCTTCTCCCTCTCCTTCCCTCCTCCTCCTCCCTCCTTTGCCCCTCCCAAGGCCATCTTGATCATTCGCTCACCTTCGTTTCTTCTTTCTTCCTTTTCTTTTTACCAGCAACTCCGTCTCTCGCTCCTCTCCTACTCTTCTCAACCCTTGCCTTTACAAACTCCCATCACCCACACTCAGTACTTTCTCGCTCCGACCGAGTTTTGGACGTCCGTGAGACAACCTCGTCCTCCAACAGCTTCGGGATCAAACTCCCCTCCAGCCTCACCAGGACCAGCATCTACGAGCAGCGGAGGAGGAGGCGAGCAAGGTCTACTAGAAGGACTCGTCGGCGGAATCGAGGTAAGCCTTCTTTCCCTTTTGTTCGCATCCCAACCATCCTCCGGCTTCGCCCTCCTGCACTCAGCACTCTCCTCCCCTCCCTCCTCCTCGACCCTTCTTCGGCCCATCTCGTGACCCTCTTTGTTTTTCCCTCTTTTCCGTTGGGGATTCCTTTGAAACGAGCTAGTAGCGAACCAGAAATCGTCTCACTCGAGAAACTGACTTGTCCAATCTCTCCTTCCCTTGACCTCAGCTCTTCGACCTCCACACCTCTCATCCCTTCGTTCTTCCAACCCCTTCGCCATCCCCTCCTTACATCCCTCAACACCCAATCCCTTCCTCAGCCTCCTCAACCTCCTCCAACACCTCACCTCAGAATCTATCCCATCTCTCACCTCCAAACTCCAACAACGCTCAACACTCGTCGTCGTCGACTCATCCTCAGCCCTCCCCGCGTCCAAACGTCGAGCGTTATCTCTTCGTCTTCCTTGGAGACGATCCTTCCCCAACAGCGATCTCCTCCCTCCCCTCCCTACCAGCAGAGACTGTCTCGTCCAAGAAGATCGGTCGCTGGGGAAAGAAGCCATCATCCTCAGCATCAGGCTCGACCGTCGGAGGAGGAGGAGGAGGGAAAGTCCGTTGGAATCGAACAAGGAAGCTCGACGGAGTCGGGTGGGACGAGCTCAGTCAGGAGATGCGGAAACGAGGCGTGAGATCGAGTTTGGTCGGAATGGGTGTAGGGACTGGCGAGGGAGAGATGAAGAGGCTCAAGGAACTTTTCAAGAAGGTGAGCATGGTGCGAGAGGACGGGAGGACGAACGAGGGTCGATCGGACAAGAGAGTCGGCGTCTTATGGCTTTGGACGGCGCTCTTTCTCTCTCTCGAGATTCGCTGACGACTTTCTTTCTTGCTTACCACAGAACTCCTTCTCGTCGAACGACCCGGCGTGGTTCCCTACGACCAAGGGTGATCTCCTGCTTCTTTACGGACTTGACCCAACGAAGACTCGTTCGTCCTTCCCTTTCTTTCCTCGTCTCGCGCTCGTCTTTTTTCGTCGAAGCGACATCAACTAACCGCCTCCTTCTCTGTTCTTCCGTCGTTCCACTAGATCTCAAGCGACCTCACTCCCAAACCTCTCCGCCATCCGTCGCCTCTCCTTCCTCGCTCGCGTCATCTCTCCCTCAAAAACGTCAACGCGTCGCAGCTCCAGGCGGTCTTTCCTTCCCACCTCCCTCCGTCCCCTCCCAAACCAACAACCCCACCTCGTCGGCCGCTCTTCACGCTCAGCTCCAGCAGCAGCAACAGCAGCAGCGGATCCCCGACGTTCAGGACATCCAAGCTCACCGAATCCAAGCCGCTCAGAGGATGCTCGCCAACAACCCAGCCGCCGCCGCTCAGCTCGCCGCTCGAGGACAAGGACAAGGAATGCTTCCTCCTTCCCTCGGAGGAGTCCCAGGGATCCCTCTCAACATCCAGAGCCAGTTCGCCGCCGTCGCCTCGGTCGCAGCCGCCAACAATGGAGGAGGAGCAGGAGGACCGTCGTTCGATCTCGCCTCGTCAGGAAACGCCGAGGCTCTTCAACAACAGTGGCATCGTCAACGACTCCAGGCTCAGGTCTCAGCAGCAGCTACCACCTCATCTCCCGTCGTTCCTCCTCCGCCGTCGCTTCCCAACCATCAGCAGCACCAGCAACAACAACAGCAGCGTCCTCCTCAGCAGCAGCAGTCTCGACCGACCGTCTGGAGTGGAGACCTCGGATGGCAGGTCAGCGGCTCTGCGAAGGGTCAACCGAACTTGGGATGCAGGATCATCGCTGCTTCCGCCACGAAGAACACTCCAGAGGACTTGTGAGTCGTCTCTCCTCTTCGTTCTTGTTTCGACGCGATCTCCCTCCCTCTCTCCTCCTCCTCGTCGCCTTCGAACTTTCCTGACTCGATCCCATTCTTCCTCGGTCTGATACCCTCTTCAGCCAACCTCACCTCTGGGGAGAGCGAATCCAGATCTCGTCAGCAGTCTCGTTCAGGATGGACGAGCTCAAGCTGTACGCGTCGAAGGGAACTCCATGCGTCGGCATTCGGTACAGCCCCGACCCCATGGCTTCGGCGGAGGAGAGAGCATCGGGAGAGAGATCGTTCCTGCTGTTGACGAACAGCCTTTCGGCGAAGCAGATCGTGAGTCGTCTCGCCCTTTCTTCCCTCTTCGTCCCCGCGTCGCTTCGCCTCGACCCCACCGCTGATCACCTTCGTTCGTTTCCCCTTCGTCTTTATCTCGACCTCTCAGGCTGGAGTCATCAAGATGGGTCCTCCTGGATGTGGAATGCTCGTCTTCCCCATGAGTCAGACCAACAAATCTGCTCAGAACCCTTCCGGATCCGCTCAACTCATGGGAATGGTCTTCCTTCGGTCACCCGTACGTTCAACCTCTTTTTCACTGCTCCGCTCTTCGGCCTTCTCGAGATGATCGTCTTAACGCGTCTTCCCACCTTCTCTCGCTCCTCTTCCAGATCCCAGCGGAGCTCATTCGTCCGCTCAACTCGAACGCTCCCCATCCCAACAACTCCCAACAAAACTCCTCTCACAACCAACAACAACAACAACAGCACCACCAACCTCTCCAGCCACCCAACCTCACCATCAAAACCGGACATCAACAACAGCAGCAGCAGCAGCTCGCGATGGAACGAGCTCAAGCGGCGATGATCCTCCAAAAGCAGCAGCATCAACAAAAGCTGCAGCAACTCCAGCTTCAGCAGCAGCAGCAACAACAACTCCAAAACCAACAGCAGCATGGCCAGCAGCCGAACCTCAACTTCCCCAACGGAGGAATCAACCTCGCCTCAGCAGGTCTCTACGGAGGATCAGGCTCGGTGGGAGCTGGGATGACGGGCGTGTCGGATCAGCAGATGGCAGAGTTCCTCAAGTCCTACCCTCCGGCTGGTCAGCAGCAGGGAGGTCAGCAGCCGAGGTGGCCTTGATTTGAGTAGACTAGACTAGACTCGCTTCGTTTATCTCTTCTTCGTTCTTCGTCGTCGTCTTCGTTTCCTTCGTCGAGCTCGTCGCGTCTCCCCCTCCCTGCTCTCTCGTTCCCTTTGCTTGGACTCCTTCCTTTCTCTAACTTTGTAGACCGCTCTATACGCTTCCCATCTCTCGTCTCGTTCTCATCTCTATACGTCCTTCCCTCTCTCGCTTCTTTATTACTTTGCTTGCCGTTTCGTGCACCCTCTTCACGATCTTCCCTTCGCTTTTCTTCGTTTACGACCTGCGTTTCCTCTCTTTTTGTTCGCTTGCCTGCGCTAGCATACCACCCTTTTTGTACCCTCATTATTATGACGATCGTTCTGCTCTCTCTTTCCTTCGCAAAAACGCGAGCGAGAAGGCAGAGGTTGAAACTCCGAAAAGGGTGAGCTCGAACTCGTCGCCGTCCTCCGTCCCTTCTCGACCCTCACCTTCCATCTCGCTTTTCAGCGCCCATCACTACACCCAGAGCTGCTTCGTCCCCAGCTGATGCAGCCTATGCTGGTACTGGAGAAAGGGCCAGGCTCTTACTGGTCTAGGCACGCTCGCAATCTAAAAGGGAAGGGAAGCGAGAGACATCGAGAGCAGTCTCATCGCTCAGGTCCAAATTTCTTCACTTCCTCGCCGCCAGTCCGGTCTCTCAAGTTCTTAGCCCTCTTCCCCCCTACTCTCTCGCTCCCTTCAACTCCCACTCGCCTTCGCGGTGACTCTTCTACTGCCCCATATCCAGCTCCAAACGATCCCCTTCCCTCCTTCGACCCAACTCGTTCTGAGTCGATCCGACGAACACGATGCCGATGATGTCCCGACCTCGCTTCTCTCACTACTTCGCCTCCTTCTCCATCCTCGTCCTCACACTCTTCATATACTTTGGAAACGAACCCTCCCTCCCCTACACCACCAGCAACAACAGCAACCTCTCCGTTCGTCGTCCCCCTCCTCCTCCTCTTCGCTCCTTCAACTTCAAGAACGCCGTCGTTGGAGGGAACCAACAACACTCCTCTTCCTCCTCATCCTCTCGCCATGGATCAACCCCACCCCCAGCCAACGCAGGCAGTCGCCTAGCCTCAGCAGCGTTCGACTCTCTCTCCCGCTTCAGGATCGGTCGGATGAAGGACGTCGACCTCTCCTCGCTCAGGCTCATCAACAACAAGGACCGTCCCTCGTCCTCGTCGTCGTCGCTGGTCAACCATCCCGTCCTTTCGCACCTCAAGGATTTCTCGGATCGGTTCAGGTCGACGGCGAAGCCTAGTGGGAAGCAGAAGGGTGGCGAAGGAGGAGGAGGGAAGTCGGAGGGGGATCCAAGGCCGAAGAGGTGGGCGACGAACGAGGAGGCTGATAGAGCGTTTTGTGGGATTAGTCCTTGTAAGGTGGTGAGTCGCTCTCCTTTTTCCCTTTCCTTCTCTATACTCTTCGTCCGTCCACTGACATACTGCGCGCTCGTCTCGTTGTTCGTCGTTTCTCAGGTCGTCCCAGGTTTCATCGCTCAACAAGAATCGAAGGCTCAGAACCACGTCCATCAACTCTCCCTGTTCACCTCGCTCCTCAATCGACGACTCGTGCTTCCGAACGTCAAGAAGTCGAGAATGGGGATGTGCTACTCACATCCTTGGGAGACGTACTACGATCAGAACGCGTTGAACCTTGCTGGAGGGAATGATTCGGGGTTGCAGCAGGTGAGTTGTCGCGAGCGCTCGTCGCGTTTGTTTCTTCCTCTTCGAGCTTTCCTTCTTCTTCGAACGATCTTTCGATACGAGCCAAGCAACCCTCTGACTCTGTCTTCCCTCTCCTCCTCCCTCCTCCTCAGGACAAGCTCGAACGCTGGCTTCAAGGTCGACCCGAACCCCCTCGCGTACAACGAGTCATCATCGGAAACTCCGCAGGACCCGAAGGAGGTTTCGTCGGAGTCGATTCCCAAGCGGAGGAGAGGAACGACCAGAAGGATTGCCTGGGAGAGAAGGCTCGAGGGAACGTTCGATTCGGAGGATGGGAGGACGCGCTCGTGATGAGGGATCGCGTTCTCGCGGATCCTCGTTCTTCCCTTCGACCTCGAGGAAAGGACGACCCACCCACCCTCCATCAACAGATCGTCGATATGCTGGGGAACTCGTCGTCGTTCGAAATCTTCGATTCAGAGTACCCTCATCCGGCTTCGTCGACGCCTGACATCCTCCTCGTCAATTGGCTTTCCCATCGACCTCTCTTCTCCTCCCCTCTATCCCTCTCCTCTTCGCCCTCCTCCTCTTCACCAAATCCACCGAACCTCAAGCTGAAGGAGCAGCTATCGGCGTCGTATCTCAAGGAAATGGGTCGATCCTCACCTCCTCTCAACCTCCCTCCGCCCTCAGCTCTCACGCTCCCTCTCGCCTTCGCTCCTAATCTCGTCAGTCTCGCCAACAAGATCTCGGAACCTATCCACCCGTTCCTTTCGATACACTGGAGGACCGAGCGCGTTCCTGCCTCGAGGCTCCTGTCGTGTTCGAGGACGCTGCTCAACAAGCTCGAGGACGTGCTCGCGAGTCCTCAAGGATCGGGGATCAGAACGGTTTATCTCGCTACAGGTGTGTCTCCCTGACCCTCTCCCCTTTCAGATATTCCTTCTCGGGTAATGCTGACTCTTCCCCTCCCTCTTCTGTCCTCACCTCGCCAGACCTCCCTCTCCAACCCGACGACCTCTTCAAATCCTCAACCTACCGCGCGTCCTCCGCCGGCGACGAGGACGACGGCGCTCGAAACGAGGCGGTTAAAATGCTCAAGATACCATTTGGGAGATGGGGCAAGATGAGGAGGAGGGGAGTGAGGTTGACGGGGCTGAGGGAGGAGATGTGGGTGAGAGGAGTTGGGGAGAAGGAGAAGAGTCTCGCTGGGATGGATTCGGTGAGCTCGCTCGTCTTCTTCTAGCTCTCGCCTTTCGGGCGTGGCGTTCTCCTCGCGTCCTTCGAGCTGACTTTTCTGCGGTGCTTTACCGGTTCAGGGCGTCGCTGGAATCCTCGACAAGCTCATCGCTTCTCACGCTGGGGTTTTCCTCTCGGCTGAGGATCCGTGTGGACTCCAATCGTCAGTCGCTTATCTTCGCATTCTACTACCTTTCACTCGAGCCCTTCGAGGCTATGGACTAACAGAGTTTTCTCGTCTCCTTCTTCTCCGTCCAGCTCCTTCACCGACCAAATCGTCTCCCTTCGAAATCGAACGCTCGCCTCCTCCCTCTCATCCGATCTCGTCCTCCCCGACGACGGCCTCTTCTCCTCAGGATGGCTTCCTTCCTCTTCGGCCTCCTCGAGACTTCGAAACAGCGTGAATCACTTCGGTGGAGAGGATGCTACCTCCAGAGAGAGGGAGCCGGAGGAGCAGTGGATCTTGGAGTGACCTCGCCGCGTCGTCGCGATCGATCATCGTTCGCTTTCGTTTTTACCTGCATCTGTTCGTTTTGGATGTGCATCTTTCTCTCCCCATCTTGTTATCATCTCTTCGCATTCATCTATCTCTGTTTTCACTGCTCTTTGTACCATCTCTCGTCTGCTTTACGATCTACACGCCTCTCTTGCGATCTTCATGCTCATTTCGACGACTCTGGGTCAAGCCGACTCGAGAGCTCCAAACCGACTCTGCCTCTTCTGACCTTCCCGCATCTCGCATGGCCTGGGAGCATCGGCTCTCGAGGAGATGGAACCAGACGAGAAATCGCCAAATCGAGCCTTCTTTCTCGTCGGCTCGACTCGAGAAGTCGCGTCCGCTGACCCCCTCCCGCTGTGCCCGCCGCCGCGCTCCCTCCCTCATTTAACCAACGCGCCACGTCTGCCATCACCTGGTCTCGCTCCAGAGAGGATCTGCTTCCTTTCTTTCGGTCACTCGACTCGGAAGTCTCGCACAGCAGCAGGGGCGAGGCACGCAAAAGACGGAGCTGGTGCCTCGTGCCGTCGTCCCTCTTTCTTTTCTGTCACCTGAGGAGAGGAGGGATTTGCCCTGAATCAGACCGAGGACGGCTGGGTTCTGGAAGGTACCGTTCTAAGGGTGAAGACCTGACCTTGCGAATGTATATAGGATCTGGTGACCCTCTCTAGGACTTTGGGCTGAAAAGGGAGGAGGAGGAGCCGTCGTCGTTTCCTCTCAACCAGCATCTCACCTCTTTACCTCCACTCAAGATGTTCACCAGCCCTACTCTCCTCCTCTCCCTCTTCGCCTTCGTCTCATCAGTTCACGGTCTCGTCATACCTGCTACTCAGGAGCTCGGTGAGTCGTCTTTCTTCTTTCAGCCCTCGACGACGACGACGACGAGCCTCGCCGTTCTTTTTGAAAGCTTTTGCTCACCTCTCCCCTCGCTCTTGGTCTTTTCAGAGTCTCGAACCACTGGAGACTTCTCGGGATACTTGGGTGTCAACCTCATCTACCCGTGAGCTCTCTTCTTCCTCTCGTCGTCGAGCGATGCTGAAACTGACCGAGGACTTTCCTCTTCCGTCGACAGGAACCCTTTCTTGAACAACGCGTTCGTCTCCTCCCTCTCTCTCTCATCAGCTCGCCCTTCTGACCTTTTATATCTTCTCATTCAATAGTGGATTCGTCGCTGGTGGAGGAGAGTTCTCCCAGAAGTACACCATCCGAAACTTCGTTCAGGGTGAGTCGACGCGTCTTCGTTCGAGTTCCGAATCTCGAGCTGACATCTTCTCTTTCTCTTCTTCAGGCGGAGCTCCTGCCGTCATCACCTATGACGTGAGTTTCAAATACTCTAGCTCTTCTCCTTCTCTTCTCTGACCTCGCCCTATTGTTTAACAGACCGAGAAGGACAAGCACCTCGTTATTCAGTTCGTCTCCAACGGCGGAGTCGGGAAGATCATCGAGTTCGTGAACCTCTTCTTTTCCTCTTCCTCTCGATCTTTGCACTGACAGGCTCCAAACCCCTCTATATCTCGCCTTCGCAGTGGTAACCCAGCTTTCGTGACCCTATGGCAGCTGCGTGAGTTCCGATCGAGTCGCGTCGCGTCGCGACGACCCCTCTTCTACCCCTCAAGCTCACGCTCGTTCTTTTCTTGGTCTTCAGCTGCCGCTGGAACTCCTGGATACAACTCAGTGAAGGAGGATCTCGTCTGGTTCTTCAGTGAGTCTTTCGAGCCTTCCCTTCGAGTCCGAGCTTCGTGCGACGGAAAGAGCCGGCTGATCATGACCTTTTTTCCTTCTTTCTCGAAGACCCCGACAACAAGCAGGTCACGGCCGGAATAACTGATAAGAACAACCGTGAGTATCTTGACTCCTTTATGCACATTTCGTTGGCCTGACTTTTTCTGTCCTTGCAGACCTCGTCCCCGTCTTCTACTCCAAGCGAGCAAACGACAGGAAGATCTTCGTCTCGAGTGAGCTCCGCTTCTCGATCTCTCCTCATTCTCGAACGCATCTGCTGACTCTCTCCTTCTTCTCTTCTTCAGCCGACTACGTTCCTCCATCCGGAATTGTGGCCAACGACGGGCAGACCTACAAGGGAGTCGTGAGTTCGCGCTCTTTGGGTCTCTTCTCGCCGCGTCTGAGAGTCTCGGGAGCTGATCGCCCTCTTGTTCGATCTTCCCACTTCTCAGGAACTCATCTTCAAGTAGTACTCCGACTCTCCGTCGGACGGCTTCGCGGTCTGCTTCCTTTTCTTTCTCCCTTTCGTCTTCGCTTTGTCGTCAAGAACACTTTTGGGCTCGCTCTCGTCTCTCCATTTTTTCCTACTGTCTGTATTCTCTACCTTTCTCTCCCTGCACGGGCTAATTTATCGCATGGGACTTCTCTCACCTACCTGCGAGTGAGCTCCGTCGAGTAGAAGTCTTCAGAAAGAACGAGGAGGACTCCGCTCGAGTCGCGTCGCAGTCCCCAGTTTCGCTTTCCTCCTGAGCCCTTTGTTGCAATTTCTTACGGCTCAGGTTGCTCTCACAACATCCTATATACATCTTCATCTCTCGCTTCCCTTTCAGCTTCCTCGGCGATAACGTGGGGTCTCAGGAATTCTACGAGGATCGAGCTGAAAGACCAACGTCCAAAGACAAACTCCGAGCGAGTCAGATCAACACGAACACGTCTGCCCTCCCTTTCATCCCTCCCAGACTCGTTTCAGGGGTGGCCTTCTGTGCATTTACTCGCAAGGCGAAGATCTTCAGCACTCTACCATCGCTTTATCGGGTCGTGAAGGAGAGGACGAGTCTCAGAAGAATCAAGTCGCGCTCAGGCTCGTTCGTCATGATCTTCCTTTCTCCGCCCTCCCCGATTTCTCTCCTCGACGTGTCCTCGACCAAACATAGAAGGATTGAAGCTCACTTCACCTTCGTCCTTCCCTTCCCTTGTTCTCTGTACATGAGTCTTCGCTTCCCTTTGTTGACGATCCGACAGCTCATAACTCGTTCCCTTTCATCCGAGCGACGCGTCGACTCCCGATGATTTCTTTTCCTGTTTCAGCCCTTCCCAAGCCGAGGTTGACCTTGATTGAACTCTTTCCTTTTCACTCTGAAAGCCACAGATCCCTTTGTGTCCGTATGAGCATTCACTCTAACGGGACGAGGTGACGGCAGGTCGCTGTGGTGAAACGAGCAGGGGGAAAGGAGAAAAGGGAGGGAGGGGAAGGGGGGGACGAGCAAAAGAGAGGGGCGAAGGGCGAGAGCGCTTCGCAGTGAAAACGTGAGTCGAAGGGTCGAATCACTCTCTGACTCCCAACCAGCACAACCATCAACACAGCCCAACCTACCTACCACCCAACTCAACTCACTCACGCCCAACCCTCACCCAACTCAACCCTCCCTCTCCCCCTTTCCAAGATGATGGCTCCCTCTCGCACGAGCGCCTTCGACTCGCCTTACCCTCCCTCTCCCACTGCCTTCCAGTTCTCAGCTTCCACCTTCGCCTCTCTGGGCTACTCGGAAGGCTTCATCCAGGGCATGTTCCGTGATCAGTCTACCGCTTCGTGAGTCCAGTCTTCCCTTCGAGCCGGATAGAGAGCCGGAAAAAGAGAGCTCGAGCTCACCCCCTCCTCTTCCTCCTCCTCCTCTCCTCCTCCCTGACGATCTCAGCTCTCCTGCTTCCACGCCACCCAAGCACCAACCCTCCCAGCTCGTCACCCGTCCTCAACGACCTCGAAGGGTCTCCTCCGTCTCGGTCAACTCCTCTCCTACGAAACCCTCAATCCCTCACTCCTTCAGCTACTCCATCCCTCCTCTCGCCTCGGAGTCGTTGCTCGACCAACTTCGGATCGACGAGATCGAAAAAGCTCAACAGAAGGGATCTTCCTCGTCCATCGGAGGTTTCTTGACCAACAAGATCAAGCGGGGAGCAGGAGAGAAGAAGGGTTCAGTCGAAGGGAAGGAGATCAGGATGATGGGAGAAAACGAGGCGGCTCCTGGATCCCTGTACGTCTCCGTCTCCGCCTGTCACCGCTCCTTCTATCATAAGCTTCTTACGTCATCGCAAAATTGGAGACTGAAAGCTGACATCTCTCTCTCTCTCTGCAGCCTCGATCCTCTACCCAAACACAAAGCTTTCGGAGGAACCGTCGGACGCTCGTCGCGCTCTCGTCGGTCTCTCCCTCTTCAGTCTGCCCTCCCTCCTCCCACCTCCTCCCTTCCTCCTCTCCCGACCTACGTCCCATCTCGATCCCTTTCTCCTAACCCTCAACCTCAACCTACCATCGCCGAACGTCGTCGTCAACGAAGCAGGACACCGCCCGAGGTCGACGTCGTCGTTTCGAAGGACGAGCGAACGAGGGATCGAGAGAGAGCTCTTCGAGCTCTGGAGGGAAGGAGATAAACTTTCCTCCACTACCTACGTTGACATGCTTCATCTTCTCACTTGCTTAACTCTTTATTCTTCCTCGTACTGGCTCGTTCTCCTTGCTTTTTCTCTGCTCTCTCGTTCCTCGCCTCACGCTCTCGCACTCGCAACTCCCACACTCTCGCTTTTCTTTTCTCCCTCGTTGTTCGCTCTCGTACATCCTCACTGGCTGCTTCCACTCACGACCTTCTCTAGCACTGTAGCCGTTCCTATTCCTCCTCCATTCTCTTCGCATCTCTCTCACTTTCACGCCAGCCGTCTTTCGTCGTCGCTTCCCCTCATCACCTCTTTACGCCCCAACTCTTTAGTTCTTTCTACGTTGATGCCGTCTCGCTAGTCGCTACTTACTTTCTCTCTGTCTCTGGTCCTGATTGATTCACGTGGACGCTCTCTCTCTCTCTCTGTCTCTTTATCTAGCCACTGCGAGGGCTTCGCAGAAAAGAGACGAGCGAGCCGTCTCCAAGATAGAAAAGGTGTCGCATCGAGAAAAACAAAGATAACATGATACGAGATTGCCACGAACCCACGACATAGAGAAGCCAGCTACCACCTCCTGGAATCGTTGAGCAGCTAGCCAAAGATTTCGTCGAAGTCGACCCCGTCCGACGGCATCGAGTCCCACATCTGGTTCTCCGACTCGGTCCTCTTCATTGAGTGACTGACCATGGGAAACAAACCCAGCGAACAGAGGTCAGTCAACTCGAGCACGCGAAGCGAGAGAAGAGGCATCAACCCGACGAAGACTCACGTTCTCTTCAACGACTTCTTCCCCTCGTCCATTTCCTCCTCCTCTCTCCTCCTCCCCTTCTTCCCCTTCGGCGACTCAGGCACCGTCGTCTCCTGACTCTCCGCCTCCCCGTCTTCCTCCTCGAGCTCCATGTACTCGTTCTCCTTCCTCCTCTTGGGCTGCTTGGGAGGAGTGACCGTCTTGTCCCTCTCCTCCTTTCGCCGCCTTTCCTCGCCGTCCTCGTCCTCGTCCGAATCGAGATCGATCTTGACGGGACTTTTGAGTCGAGGTTTGGGTTTGGGCTTGGTTGGTTTCGAGGATCCAGCGATAGCGTTGGTGGTGGAGGAGGAAGAGGAGGAGGAGGGTGCAAGAGCTGGTTTGGGTTTGGGACGCGCCGACTTGCTCGTCGACGAGGAGGTTGAGGGAGGAGGAGGAGGAGCGACGACCGTTGGTTCCTTCTTGGCGGTCTTGAAGAAGGGGTGGATGGGAGGAGGTTTGAGAGTAGAGGTGGAAGGTGATAGTTTTCCCTTTATCGACTTGGGAGGTGGAGATCGAGAGAGCGAGCGTCGTTTCGAGGGAGGAGGAGGGTTTGGTGAGGCCGACCTGGGTCGTTTGGTGAGAGTGAACGGGTTGGGCTTGAGGTTGGTGGATGATGTGGTGGTAGTAGAGGAGGAGAGAACGGCGGTGGGCTTCTTCCTCGGTGGTCCTCCGTCGTCTGATGGTGGAGACGAGGGCGGTCGAAGTCCCTTCGAGAAAGGTTTCGACGTGTCTCTCTTCACTTTCTTCTCCTTCCCCTTCCCCTTCGACGACTCCCCCTCTCTACTACCCACCCTTCTCCTCCTACTGACCAGGATCCCATCATCCGCTCCGTCGTGCATCTCCTCTCCGTCCTCGTCCCATCCCTGCATCAACACTCCTCCAGCGGCTTCTCCCTCCTCAGCAGCGAACCTCGAGTTCCCGTACGTTCTCGAGCTGAGCATGACGTTGTAGGCTTCGATGTACTCCTTGAGTCCGAGATCCTGTTGGATGAGCCGGAGAGCGAGTTCGGGGATGAGGACGAAGTAGACAAAGTCGGAGGGAGTGAGAGGCGAGGAGGTTGCTGAGGTGAGGAGAGGGAGGGAGGAACCGTAAGTCGAGAGGGAGGTGTTGTTTCGGGAAGGGATGAAGATGGTCGATAGCATCTGATGGAAGAGGATTTGACCGATTTCTCCGAAGCTGAGACAAAAGAAGGAAGTCGACGTCAGTTTCGACGATCTCGCGACGACGACGAGACGAGAACGCAGGATGCAGGACAAAACGACTCACTACCCAGGCTGAGCCTTCTCGAAGACCTCGTACTGACCCTTCGCCGTCCTCGCCAACGCCACTCCCACATCCTCCGCCCTCTCCTTCGCGAACAGCAAGAAAGGGTTCGAATCCTTGGACTCGATGATCTGCCCAAGATGCTTGACCATCTTCGGATCCTTCACCCTCCTCTGCATCTCCGCCCAGTCGATCTCCATTGGCCATCCATTCTTCTTGGCGATAGGGAAATGTTTCGACTCCGAGCGATGAAGGGTGCAGGCGTTGATGGACTTGATCATCGAGAGGGAGACGGCGCGAGGGTTGAAGATCGTTGGTGCTGGACGAGAGAGTTTCTTAAGTCGGAGGATGAGGGCGAGGAGTTTGGGTGATGGGACGGGAGGGAGGAGTTCCGAGCAGAAGATGCAGAGAAGTTCGGGGTGGGGATGAGGGTGATCTGGGTGACAAAGCGAGACGAGAACGAGAGATCAGCTCGTGCCGAGAAAGGAGACGCGAAAGAGACGACCCTCGAGCTCACCAGTCTCGTACACCTCGTCCTCCTCTCCATACAGCTCCACCTTCCTCTCCTTCGCAGCCTTATCCTTCATCCCAGCTTCCAACTCCAATGTAGCCAGCTCCAAGATCCGCGACCTCTTCGCCGTCGCCTTCAATTCCGACTTCCCTTCCTTCGACAACGGCGCTTCCACTACCTTCTTCTTCCTCAGATCCACCACAATCTCCTCCTCCTCATCCTCCTCCGTCTCCACCAGATCATCAAACTCCTCTCCAGGCTCCATCGCCGCTCGTACCACCTCAGCAGCCTTCCTCTTCGCCTCAGCTCCAGGCGTGAGCTTGACCTTCTTCCTCGCCATCGACACGAGAGCCACTCCTCCAACAGTGCGAACCGTATCCTTCTCCTCCTTCGACTCCTCCTCCGAGCTGTCTGGAAGCTGGGCCGACGAGGTCTTCTTCATCTTTGAAGGTTTGGAGGACGAGGGGAGGTTGGAGGGTTTCGAGCCAGCGAACGGCGCGTCCGAGTGGGAGGGTTGGAGATGCTTGGTGGTGGAGGAAGAAGCGATGGGTTTGGGCACTCCGAACACGTTGACGACGTTCCCTACTCCGACGACTCCCTGGAGGGTCTTGGCCTTGGGTTTGGGACGAGCGGTGGGAGGTTTCTGAGGGGAGAGCGCGTCTTCGACGACATCCATGTCGGAGGAGTCGGAGCGAGGAGCGACGTCTCGTCGAGAGGTGGATCCGTTGGGTTGGCGAGAGCGAGGTGGTGATGGGGAGCGAGATGTAGATGGAGATGTATCGAGATCGAGAGGTTTGAGATCCCTCTCTGGCGAGTCGAGGTCGTGGATGGGTCGGGAGGAGGAGGTCGTCGAGGTGGAAGCTTTGGGTTGTTGGAGATACTTGGAGATGTCGCCGTTCTTCGTGGGTTGGGTGGTGCCGGAGGTGGTGCTGGTCTTCTTCTTGAAGTTTGGGAGAGGTGCTTGCTTGCGAGGAGGTGAAGGGAGAGGGGAAAGGGAAGGGGAAGCGGCGATGTTGAGCTTGCGCTTTGAAGGAGGTGGCGAGGAGGACCGACGACGAGGACGTTTCCCTGCAGGTTTCGACGATTCCTTCGAGGTCGTGGTCTTGGCCCGAGCTCTGTCATACGACCCTCCGATCGCTGAAACCTCTGGGAGGTCGTCGTCGTCGTCGTCCGAGTCTACGTCCCTCGAGCTTCCTCCTCCTCCTCCTCCTCGATGTCCGACCTCCTCCCTCTCCCTCGCCTGGATCTCCTCCCTCCTCTGCTGCATCTCCCTCATCCGAATACCCTTCTCAGCTTCCTCCTTCTGCTTCAGCCTCGCCTGCTTCTTCCTATCCGCCTCCGTCTGAGCGGAAGGGACGTAGACCCTCTCCCTCTCCTTCCCCTTCCCACCTCCTCCTCCTCCTTCCCTGCTCGACCCTCCTCCTCCACCGTTCCCCGACGACGAAGGCTTATTGTTGTACTTGTGTGAGAAGAAGTCCATCTCGTCCTCCGCCTTCTCCTCATCGTCGAGCTCTGCTTGAACGCTCCTCTTCTGTTTCTCTGCTAAACGAGCTTCAGCAGCTCGAGCGGCGTCTCCTCCTCCTCGACTGGCTATGTTTCGGTCCAGGGAGCTGAGAGCAGCGACCTTGGCTGGGTTGTAGTTCGTGAGGTTCTTCGTCTTGAGCTTTCGCCGAAGGCCGTCCATGAACGCGAGAGAAGGAAGGGAGGAGGAAGGGGATGGTTGAGAGGTGAAAGGAGAAAGCGTGAATGATGAGCTCGACACGTCTCGCGTTCTCCTTCCCCGCGTTTCGGACTCAAAAATTCGATATGTAAGGCAGATTTAACTCTCGACACGGGTGTCATCTGCGAGGGACAGGCTCGTTGGCGAGAAGAAGGAAGAAACAAACTTTGCGATGATAAAGGTCGTCGCGGAGTTCTCGCGAGCGAGGACAACCGCGACGCGTTCTTCTCCCTCCTTTTCCCTTCTCGAGCTTTTCAACGCGTCCAAAACATATATGATCAAGATCAAGAAACAACGAACGCAAAAGCAAACAACGAATCAACCCTCTTCCTTCCCCTCCCACCCACCCTCTTTCTCCCTCTCCCTCTCCTCCAACCCTTTCCTTACACCTCCCCAAACCTCTCCGGCATCAGCACAGGCGCATACAAACTCCACAAATAAAGCGCCACCGCCAACCAACTGGACACGATCCTCATCCACATTGCTCCCTCTGAGCGACCGATGTACACGTCCGTGGGGTCTTCGTCGGACGAAGAGGAGGGAGTGGAATGGGAGGAGGTTGGGGAGGTGGAGACGACTCGCCTGGTTAAGGTGAATGGGTCGGGGAGGGAGGGTTGATAGGAGGAGGGGAAAGAGGTTGGGGTTAGGTTAGTTGGTGAAAAAGAGGGAAAGAGAGGAGGGAGGGGAAAAAGGGAAGGGGAAAGGGATGACTCACCAATCCGTCAACAACCCAGCGACGTACATCGAAGCGAAGATGAAGATGATGTGGAACCAGGTGTACTGTGGGCGAAGGCGAAAGTGCGTGAGTCAGCGAGAATGTGCCATGAGAGAGGAGGCGAGGCGCGTCGGCTCACACTGTATTTCGTCCCAGTCTTCTCATCGTCCCGATCCTCTCCGGTAGGGTTCCCGTCGTCCGAGTTGGCATCTCCTTCGTCGTCGGATTCTTCGAGGGCGGAGGCGGGGAGGGATCTGAAAGCGGGACGACGTAGAGAGAACGGTCAGCGAGTGAAATGGTGGGTGGACGCGACAAACGAACGAGCGGATGAACGAGAGAACGCGAGAAAGGAGATGGGTGGGACGACGACTCACCCAGCTTCCACAGCAGCGAGCAAAGCCTGATACCTCATGGTATCCTTCCTTCCAGTGGGTTGAGAGGTGACGAGACCGTGATCTCCTGCTGAGTCGTCTCCTCCTTCGGCGAGTCGGATGGCTCCTGGTCGGGAACGAGTGCCTTTTCCGCTGAGAGCTTGGGTTTGGGTAGCGGCCTGAGTGGGGTGAAGAGGAGAAGGAGAAAGAAGGGAGGGGAAAAGAGCGAAGGGGGAGGGATCAGCTCTCGCGGGAAGACATCGATCGCGACGAGGGAAGAACGACGCGAAACGATAGGAAAGAGAGCGAGACGCGTCCAAAACTCACCCTGGTAGTGCTATAAGCGACAGCCAAGAACGTGAACATCGCCCCCATCACCACCGTTCCCGTCCTGGCTCCACTACTCCCATTCGTGATAGGGTTGCACGTCGCTCCCTTCTCATCATGATTGGCGACCGCCGAACTAACGAGGTAGGTACAGTACACGCTGACCATGCTCGCCTGAGCGAGTCCACTCCTCGGGTTGGCTTCCTGCACCGCTGGAAGGACGGACGAGACGGTGACGACGAAAGAGAGGAACAAGTTGGCGGAGATGAAGAACGTGTTGAGGGAGCATTGGGAGCCGGCGAAGAAGATGTAGAGGAGGATGGTTAAGGTGAGGTGGAGGATGTACATCCCGAAGGTTGAGCCGACGAGGATGAACTGCCAGAGGTTGGAGCCGGAGGGGGAGGATTCCCAGCGGTCGAGGCAGGATTCGGACCAGGAGTGGGCGAAGTCGACGAGGAGGACGAGACCGAGGAGGATGAAGAGGGAGGCGCCGATGGGGGCTTTAAAGGTGGGAGAAAATGAAGCGATGAGTAGGAGACGGTGAGGAGAAGAGCTGTGTGAAAGAAGAGCGTACAGAGGTAGGAGCCGTAGAACATGAAGAACTCGTTTGGGATGAGGAAGGAGAGGAAGACGAGGATCATCCAGAGTCTGGTAGGATTCGAGGATCGAAACCAGTCAGCTGGGTCACCGTCAGGTAGAAGACTCATCTACGCGTCACTCACAAGACTTTAGGTCCCCACCATCTATAGAAACGAGACAAAGATGGTCAGCGAAACGAGTTCGACGGTCGTTCGAAGCGAGCTCACACCTCGGACTCACCCGTTCTGGATCGAAGCTCTCTTGGTCCTGGTGTTGGTGACTCCGATGAGGGACAGAGCGAGGATGAGATGAAGGAGTCCGAGAGCGAAGCAGAACCGGTGGACCTTTAAGAGGAAAGGAAACAAACGAGAGGGAGAGAGGTGAGCTTCGCGAGAAGGAAGGAGGTGGAAGCGAGCGAGGACGACTCACTGCGAGAAGACCGTAGCATTTCCCTCCTGTGCAATCCATCTTGACCCAGTCCCAACTGAGTTTCTCGATCTGTTTGATGGCTATGTCCGTCCGCATCAGCCAGGCCAGCATCGAGTTGACGCAGAAGAGGATCTGGGAGGGAGGGAAGCGGGGAGGAGAGGTCAGCTCGATGCGATTCGTTTGGAGGCCGAGGGAAGATCTTCCGAAGGTTGGAAGAGTCGATGAGAAGCGTTGTAACTCACTGCGAATCCGACTCGTGTAGCGATGGAACCTGGGGGAGAAGAGCGAGCGAAGTGAAGCGAGGAGGAGTCCACGTCGGTCAGCTTGAGCTCGCGCTCCTTTCTCCTTCCTGCTTTGACATGAAGTTGAAGTGCTCACTGTTACAGTTACATGACTTGAACAAGGCACTTGCTGCCGTTCCACCCATGAAGAAGACGATTCCTGAGACGAGCGAGGTCGCGATAGACGACAGCCCGCCGAGTAGCGGTAGCGAGAGGAGGATTCCCACTGCAAGACGAAGAGAACGAGAGCGTCAGTCAGATGACGGAAGCGAATCTGAAGCTAGAGGAGAGAGTGAGCTCACTGTGTGTGTGAGAGAGATAGAAGATTGGATAGCGATCTGAGTCGATGGTGAGGTTACAGGCGACTCGAACCAAGGGCGAGCTCAACGCACTTGGAGGTCTCGCCCGCACTCTCCTTCCCGATCAACTTCCACCCTCTCCCAATCCAGATTTTCGCACTCTGATCTCATAATTCTCACCTTCGAATCTTCATCTTCCTCCTGACATCAACCCCTCCAAAAATCGATTCAAAAATCGATGTCCATCGCACCGGCAATCGGACGAGCGATCCGACCTCGCTCCAAGGTCGCTGCCTGCCTTTCGCTCGGTTTCCTCTCCTCCTCCATCCTCCATTCAACCACTTCCCTCCCATCAACCCAACTCTTTCAATCCAGGAACATGTCTTCTTTCAAGCAGGCAAGCTCGAGTTCTACTTCTCGCATCGGTTTCTGGAGAGAAAGGGCGACGAGGACTGCTCCAAACTGACCCGATCTCACTCGCTCTTCCTCCTCCCCTCCTTCTTCCGCTCCGTCTCGTTTCTTGCCGCCGCTCATCTTGCCTCTTACAGGAGAAGCACTCCCTCCTAGTCATCCCTGGTCCTATCGAGGTACGCTCTCTTCATCCCTCTTCCCTCGTCTCTTCTCGCTCCATCTCGAAGCTCATCACTCCTCTCTCCCTCTCTCTCCGCGTTTCTCCCCGTCCTCGCTCCTTCCTCCGTTCCATCTCCCTCTCCCTCTCGCCTCCTCCGTTTCTCCTTCTTTCCAGTGCTCTGATGAAGTTCTTCTCGCCAACGCTCATCCTGCCATGTCCCACGTCGCTCCTGCGTTCGCTACCGTCTTTGGAGAGTCGCTCAAGATGCTCAGGGAGGTCCTCTACACCACAACCGGCCAACCCTTCCTCATCGCTGGGTCTGGAACTCTCGGTTGGGATCAGGTCGCTGCCAACTTGGTAGAGACAGGAGAGGAGGCTTTGGTGCTCAACAGGTCAGTCGGAGAAGAGAGGGCGAGAAAGGGAAGGGAGGGACGGTTGAGCTTGGACGAACCAAGTTCCATGGCTGACTCCTCCTCTTCGACCTTTCCGCTTCGTCTCCTGCTACAGTGGATACTTCGGAGACTCGTTCAGGGACTGTCTCGAGGCTTACGGAGCTAAGGTACGCTCATGCCAACTCGCGAGCTCTCAATCGAAGAGATGGGGGACCGAACGAGGAGCTCTCGAACCCAAGCTGACCTCTCTCCCTCTCGCTCCTCTCGAATCGCTCTTAAATAGGTCACCACCCTTCCCTCCCCCGTCGGAGGAGCTCCCACCAAGGAGGAGATCACCAAGGCTTTGAAGGAGAAGAAGTACAAGGTCAGTTCGGCTCCCATCTCTCTCTTTTCCTCGCTCGCCCTTTCTTCCCTCCGGTTCTGTCGTCGCCGAGTCAAAATCGAACTCAAACTGACCTTTCTCTTCGGTCCTTCATCTTCGGTTGCTAGGTCCTCACCTTCACCCACGTCGACACCTCCACTGGAGTCCTCTCGGACGCTGAGATGATTGGGAAGCTCGTCAAGGAGGTTTCGCCCGAGACGCTCGTCGTGCTCGATGGAGTTTGCTCGGTCGCGTCTGAGGAGATCAGGTGAGTCTTGATCTCTTGCTCTCTTCTCTTCCTCGAGAGCCCCTTCGTATCTCGTTCGTCCATCACTGACTCGTCTCTTTCAATCCCGAACAGGTTCGACGACTGGGGAATCGACGTTCGTCCCTTCATCTGCTCCCTCCCCTCCTGCCCCCCTCCGTCCTCCCCTCGGACTAACCCAACCCCCCTCCCACTTCTTCTCAGATCGTCGTCGGAGCCACCCAAAAAGGTCTCGGAGTCCCTCCAGGTCTCTCGGTGCTCATGGCCTCCCAGAAAGCCATCTCCGTCTTCGAGTCTCGAAAGACACCCGTTCACGCCTACTACGTCTCGTGGCACAAGTGGTTACCCGTCATGAAGGCCTACGAGAACCCTCCTGCTGCTTACTTCGCTACTCGTCAGTCCTCTACCCAAACCCCTGAGCGTTTCGTTTTGCGTTTGCTCGTTTCGCTAACTCCCTCGCGTCTTCCCTTCGTTTCGTTCGTTCGCAGCCCCCGTCCAACTCATCTACGCCCTCCACGCCTCCCTCACCAACATCACCAAGAACTCTCCTTCTCTTTCCGAACGATTCGCCATCCACAAGGCTGCGAGCAAGAAGATCAAGGATGCTATGGAGAACCTTGGGTTGGGATTCATCCCGCTCAGTCGAGACGCGTCGGCGAACGGAATGTTCGTCCCTTTCCCTCCCTCCCTCTCCCTTATCGTCCTTCCCTCTCCTCTCCTCGCTCCCTCACTCTCCCTCATTGGCTTCTAACCCTTCCCCCTTCTCTTCGTCCCTCATTTCCCTTCCTCAGGTCCGCAATCAAGTTCCCTCCCGGAGTCGTCGCGACCGATCTGTTCGTTCACGCCCTTCTTTCCCTCGCTTTTCCTCGTTCTTTCTCTCTCACTTACCCTCCCCCCTCCCCTTCTTTCCCTTCAACCCAACAGCCTCCCCAAACTAGCAGCCAAAGGAGTAGTCATGGCCGGTGGGCTGCACAAGGATGTGAAAGGTTCGTCCCGTCTCCCCTCTTCTTCTTTCTTCCCTCCCCAACTAACCCCCCCCCCACCCTTCCTCCCCCTCCCCCTTTCACACTTTGGTTCGCTTCGTCGCGCAGCCACCTACTGGCGAGTAGGCCACATGGGAATCTCCGTCACGGATTCCTCGCGAGGAGACGTCGATAGGATCATCGAAACGATTACGGAGAGTTTGAAGGAGGCTGGGTACGATGGCAAGAAGAGGGATTGACTAGCTAGGCTTTGAGTGTAACGAAGAGGGGGATTTGGGGGAAGGAGGAGGTGGAAGAGAGGGGAAGGAGGGAGGGAGGGAGAGGGAGGGAGGGTGGGAGGGGAGGTTGGGTTGTACTCTTTGGTTTGAGTTTGAGTTTGGTTTCGGATGGATGTGCTTTGTACTTCGTCTGGGTTTGTGGGTGCTGGAAGAGGGGCGAGATGAGAGAGAGGGAGTCGGGTGGGGAAAGAAGAGGGGGGAGAGGATGAGGACGAGACGCGTCGAGCTCGACGAGAGGGAACGAGTGGAAGAGCTGCGACTTGCGGGCTGGAATCAAGAGGAGGGTGCTACGAGATGGGTGCTGCGATCGCGTGTAGCATCTCCGAGAGGAGGAGGGAAGAAGAGATGAGGCGGGAGGGGTGAGGTTGAGACGTGTCGATTTCGAGAGAAGTGGGAAGGGCTCAATGTCTCGGGCTTCAGGGGAGGGTCAAGTTCGTGGTATCAGACGGCTATTCAGGAAGTGGATCTTTTTGTTTCAACTTTCAGTGGGAGTCGAAAAAGAGACGCGTGAGGATGAAAGTCGAGACGCGGACGTCGGTTGGACGAGATGCGCGCGTCGGACGTTTATTTGCCAAAACTTCCCAGCCTGATGTCTCCAAATAGACACACAGCAGTTGAGTGGCCGTCAGAAGAAGAGGCAGCACGCGTTTCCCTCGACTTGACGACCGTCGTCGCGACTTTCTCGTGAAGAAACTTGAAGAAACTTGGAGAAACCGAGAAAACCGATGCTGCTCTGCTTCCACTCTCTGCATGAGGCTCGTACACCTCGCGCTCGAGCCCGATGGATCTTCAGCCCGAAAACCTTTCGTCCGCAGGACCAGATGAGTCACAATTTATAAGCGTCGTCGGACAAACCCTCACCCTCTGCGCGCTTCCTTCCCCACGTTTCGCCTTGACCTCGTCCCTTCCTCTTCCTCTCTTTCGCCACCACCCCCACCCAACCCTCCATCTCACTTCCACTTTTTCACCCATCAAAAATGGTCTCTGCCCCTACTCGCCAACGACCCTCGGGTCCTCCAAGCTACTTCTCTGCTCCTCTCAGCCCTCCAGAGTACGATACACCCTCCTCTCCTCAACTCCTCGCGAGCTCAACACCTCCCTCCTCCTCGAACTCGAACTCGCCAGCACCTCCCTCCTCCCACGACCTCGACGCTATCGTCCCAGCCTTCCCGCTCATCGACGCTCTGGCAGGATCTCCAAATTCACGGCATCTACCTCATCTCGTCGCTTCAGCCTTGAGCTTGACGCTCACCAAGTCCTCGGTTCAGCTCGTCCTCGCTCAGAACGTCGTCTTCGTTTCGCCTCCCAAGAAGGACGACTATGGACTCGGGTTGGGAGACTACGGGCTCGAAGGAGATGACTCGGGAAAAGATGTGAGTGCTACATTATTCATCTCGGGCGGGACATCAGGCGCAAAAAGCGGTGAGGAGGAGTCGCGACTGGTGAGGTGAAGAAAAGGGAGGCTGGAGCTGACCCTTTCCTGCATTTCCTCCTCGTTTCGTTTCGTTTTCTCTATTTTCTGACTTTGCCTCTCTGCTCAGGCTCGCATCAACGGCTTCGTCAACGTCGTGGCTCCTCAACGTAAATGGGTCAAAGGGATCTCCATGCGTCTCGTCGGAACCCAACGCCTGATCTGGCCTCACAACCCAGCAGTGAGCGCCGCGTCGTGGACGGACGAGGAGTTTTTGACGAGGGATTTGTTGTTTGAGGGGGATGGGAAGGAGAAGGAGAAGGGGCTTTGGTTGGAGAAGGGTGTGAATACGTGAGTTGGGGACAGAGATGTGTTTCCAACGGTGAAGGTCTGATCGAACGAACGCCAGAACTGACTCGACGCGTTTCGATTCGCTTCGCTCAGTTGGGAGTTCTCGTTCTGCTTACCTTCGACGTCGCCTGCTTCGGATCGATCTGAGTCGGGATACATCGAGTACCGAGTTTCGTCGACGGTTCTTGGGTCGGGAGGATATCTCAAGAGCGATTTGGCCGACTCGAAAAAGATGGTCGTCGTTTGTGAGTTTGTCTTCACCTACTCTGCTCTCTCTCTCTCGAGACCTCAATTGACCTCGATCTCTTCTCCGTATACTAGGTTCTCCTCCTCGAGACGATAATGGTCAGTTTTCGCTTCGCCTCGCTGTGCTTCTGAGCCAATTCGATCTGACGCGTCGTCCTCGACCTCCATTTGACAGTTCATCAACTCCAAATCCATACCGAAAACGTCCATCCTCAGCTCGGTCCTCTCTCTTTCGATCTTTCGTCGAATGTATGTCCCTTTACTACCTTAAAACGAGGCCACGGACTCGACTGACGCTCTGCTTTCCTTCGCTCTCTCGCGCAGGAACTCGTCGTCGGCGGATGTCTCGTCCACTCCCTCACGCTCGTCGCTCCTCCCCCCTCCCTCGCCATCTTCGCCATCCAATCCTACGTCATCCAAACCACCACCATCACCTCTCATCGAGATCCAACCAAAACAGCCGTCAAGAAGTCGTCGAAGAAGTGGGTTCTTCGCGAGGGAAGTCGAGGAGGATGGTCGCTGCCGAAGTTCGCTGAGCGAAATCGAGAGGAGGGAGTGATCGTAGATGGGAGTAAAGTTGAGCTGGGAGAGGGACAGGTGTGGAAGTGGAGTAAAGCAAGTCGCTTGGTGAGTTCAGGATGTTACCCGCGAGAGGAGCTCGACGCGATTGGGCTGACCTCGATCAACACGTCTTCCAGCCTTGCGAAGCCACCATCGCTCCTACCACTCTCCCTGGAACGGAGACGTCCCTTCGCTACTCGAATGAGCTCTTCGTCGAGGTGATCTTCAACGAGATGGGACGTGGGATCGATGATGAAGGAGTTAAGATCGCTCCTCTTTTCCAACGACCTCTCGTCTTTGCTTCGTGAGTCTCGCCGTCTCGCCTCCACACATCTCGCCGTTCTTCCTCGAGCCGACATTTTCTCCTTTCTCTCGTCGTTTCAGCTGCTGCTGCATGCTGTTACAGCTTCATCTCCCCAACTACGTCGAGAGCCCACCGGAAACGAAACAACGACCTCGACGACGCGACGGCTGGTACGACCCCGCTCCTTCGTCTCAACGCTCCTTCTCGCCGAGTTCTGACTTTCGTCTCGCTTTCTTCGTCTTCTCCGCAGTGTGGACTGCCAATGCGAACTCCGATGGGAGCAGCTGAAGGAGAAAGAGCTCGCTCTCATGAGGAACGGTGCGGTTGAGATGCAGGGTGTCGAGGGGATAGAGGAACGGAGACGGGGTGGTCTCTGCCATCGGGTCGAGGAGTTCGGAGGATCTCCTCCCGTCTTGGAAGCTAGCGGAAGTGTGAGGGAGGGAGACGTAGCTTCGGCGGAGGACACAGGGTTGGGGTTGACGCATGTGGGTCGCGTCGAGGAAAGAAAACTGGGGGAGACTTTTTGATTTGTTTTGAGCGTTGAATTTGGAAGAGAGTATGTGATGGAGGTTAGAACGTATGGGCTTGTGGAACAGAACCGAGAGCTGTTCGCTGGGCGAGGAAAAAGCTGCTGGGGAGTCAGAGCTCGAGCCGAGTGGTCGAATCGCGGTTTCGGATTCTCCCCGCCGACAAAAATGGTCTGGACCTCAGTCGAGCACAATCTGGTCGGGCCTTGATATCGCCTTCAGAATCCTCTGCGAAACTTGTCCCGGAGAGGCTCGTGGAATTTATGAGGAGCAAAGGAACGAAGAGAGACAAAGTGTCGCGTCGCGTTTCAGCCCTCCGCGTATTCGTCCTTCACCAACCCTTCCCGTAGGCCCAGCCAAGTTGATTCGTTCATGCTCGTCTATATCGGATATTTTCGAGTCATCTTCCAGCCCATGCGATGATTTTCCATCGGCAATTCAACGTCACGAAGGTCTTACAAACCAAGAAAGGCGGGGAAGACTGAGCATGAGCTCTGACTCGTCTTCCCTTTCCTTGTTTGCCCTTCCACACCCATCATCTCCTGTTTGAGAAGCAATGAGATCTCCTTCCCTCACACGCACATCTTTCTTCAACTCTCCTCGCTCGACGACGGCGTCTTCGCTCTCTTCGATGGACCCTCCCCCGCCCAACTATTCTTTCGCCGTCTCGACAGCTTCGTCGAGCTCAACTCCTCCCTCCTCCCTCATCTCCCTGCCTTCCACCGACGCCGTGAGTCTACGATCTCTCTTCCAGGCTGAAAGTCACAGTATTATCTGACTCGATAACTTTCCACTCTGTAGATCGCACCCATCTTTCCTCTTCACGAGTCGCTCGCCTCTCCCGCCTCCCCACCTCCCCTCCTCCCTCACTTGATCTCCTCCGCTCTCACTCTCAGCCTCTCCAAGCCCAGCATACAGCTCGTTCTCGCCGAGACTCTCATCTTCCTTTCCCCCCCAAGGCGAGACTCGTTCGGGTTGAGCCTTCAGGACTACGGGTTGGACGAGGTCGCAGAAGGGAAAGATGTGAGCTCGACCTCAGCTCGGACGACTCGGCGACGTGCCTACGAACCAAATCTGACCTTTCCCTCCCTTATCGCATCGCTTTCTCCTCCTCTACAGGGTCAAATATCAGGATTCGTCAACGTAGTTTCGCCGGAGCGCCGTTTGGTCAAAGGAATCCAGGTCGAGCTGGTAGGACAGGATCGTCTGGCTTTCCCTTCGACCTCGCCGGGCGAGAGTTTGGAGGACACGAAGTTCATGTCGAAACGGCTGGTCGTCGACAAGGGTGGGTCGGGGATATGGTTGGAGAAGGGAGTGAGCACGTAAGTCGCTCAATAATCTTCAAAAGGACGAAGCGGCCCACTGACTGTCTTCCCTCCTCGCGTCTCAGGTGGGAGTTCGCCTTTGCCGTTCCTGCGACGTCTCCCGTTTCAGATCGATCTACCTCCGGAAGGGTTCAGTATCACATCTCGGCTACTGTGATTGGATCAGGAGGCTATCTGAAGAGGGATCTGGTCGATCAGAAGCAGGTCTGGGTCGTTTGTGAGTGTCGAGCTCGAATTCTCGCGACGCGTCGCTCACTCGCTGACTTTCGCTCCTTTGGTCGTATTTCATCCAGGCAATCCTCAGACGGAATCATCAGCCGCCGTTCTTCAGCTCGCCGTCCACAAGGAAACCTACTCGAACTACTTTGGACCCTTCGCTCTCGATCTTCAAGCCGATCAATTTATCATCGCTGCCCCCTTGCGTCTCACCTTCACTCTCGCTGCTCCACCTCCTACCCTCACCATCTTCGCCATCAACTGCTATATCGGTGAGCTCATTCGAGGTGTACCTCACCTCCTCGGACCTTCGATACTGATCTCGATTTATCCCTCGCTGTTCGTTTCTCCAGTTCAAACCGCCAACGTCGTTCGTTCCGCTCTTTTCTCGAAGACCTGACGTCGGTACTGAACTCTCTCCTCTTCTATCTCTCTCTTTCAGACCTCTCGCAAGACTCCCAATCGCACTGCTGAAGTCAAGAGTCCGAAACGCTGGATCATCCGCGAGGGAGAACGCGGAGGATGGGTCGCTCCAGGTTTCTTCCAGCGAGCTCGAGCGAAGGGTGTGATCTTCGATGGCAGCAAGATGGAGGAGAACGATATCTGCCGGGATGGTGATCTTTGGAAGTACTCGACGGTGGCGAGGCTGGTGAGCTCTTCTCTCTTTCCTTTCCTCAATGACTTCGACGCCTCGGCTCATCAGCCGCTTTTCGCTTTTGATCAGCCCAACGACGACGTTATTCGAAGCACCACCATGCCGGCGACCGACACTTCTCTGCGCTTCCAGTCTCAACTCGTCGTAGAAGTCGCCTTCAACGAGAGCACGTTCAACTCGAAGGGAGAACGGATCGAGGGAGTCGTCAACATCGCGACGTTGTTTGATCAACAGGTCTTCCTCGCCTCGTGCGTTATTTTCACGCTGCGTTCGCATCTTCCGCTCCCTGACTTTGTTTTCCTTCTTTGCAGATGCTGCTGCACCCTCCTTTCCCTCACCCTCCCGAACTACAACGACGCTCCTCCAACGACTCGAACGAGAGAGGGAAAGGGCGCTTGGTCAGTTCCACCTCGTTCTTCTTCTCCTCGCTCGCGCGACGGCAAACTGACTTTTGTGCTCCCTTGGTCGGCTTCAGTGGTGGCTGCCTCTGCGAAGAGCTCTGGGACAACCTCCGACGTCAGGAAATCGAGCTCATGCGAAACGGAGGACGAGCACTCAACGGCGAAGGTCTCGAGGAACGTCGTCGAGGTGGATCGTGTCGCGTTGAGGACTTCGGAGCTGGAGCTTGGGTGACTTACTGCTCTGATGGGCAAGGGAGTAGCTTGTCGAGTGAGAGGGGGACGAGCTCGGTGAGGTCGGATTCTCGAGGGTCTGATTCGTCGGGGAGGAAAGTCGGGGAGGTGTACGGGGGGCTGAGGTAGAAGAGGGGAGATGGGTCGGTATCTACTTGGTTCTGCACCTCTTTTTGTCTTTCACCGCTACTATTTTGGGCTATCTACGACGTTGATTATGACTGATGACGACGCTGAGCTTCGAGAAAACGAGAGTCGAGACAGCGAGCGCGTTCTGAGCTCGACGGGTCTCGAATTTTCAGACTGCGTTGGAAGAGCTTCAGTTTTCTCTGACTCGGCACGTTATCGATGTAACTATATGTATCGCACCACCGTCACCGAGCTCTCCTTCCATCCTCCTCCCCTCACTCGATCCACAAATCCTCAAACTCGACCTTCACTCCCTGTCCTTTAGGCGAGCAACCCAGAATCCCAATGAAGACCTTCTCCCCATCCTTCAAAAAGTTCGTGACCTCTCGAATCATCGTCCATCCGTCCTCGGGGAGCTTGGCGTAGATCCTGACGAATGTTCCCGCTCGAGAAATCTTGAAGGACGTGAAGGGGGTTGGGCTGATGGCGGACGAGGAAGCTGGGAAGGGGAGTAGATTCCAGTCCGAGAACGGGTTGTTGATGACTGCTGAGATCCAGGGCTTGTCGTGAGTTTGCTGTTGGTAGGGGGGAAGGGGAAAGAGGGCGAGAAGTGATCAGGCTGGGGCAGCGTCGCGAGAGGAAAACGAAACGCGGCCTCACCTCGATTCCTGTCTTGATCCAGGAGTTATTCGACTGGTAGAGGAAGAGAGCTGCTTGATCACTGTGCGAGAGGAAATCGAAACTTGGTCAGCGAAGAATTTGCAACGGGAAGAGAGGAGGGAATGTGAACGCACTACTGCCACGTCGCGAGACGAAGAAATTCACCACAGCTTGCAAAGTCAGCTCAATTCCCAACACATCCAGCCCTAGTATCCGCGCTTCCTAAACTCACCTCATCCCTCCAGTCTCCACGAAGAGAAACTCCAACGGACCACTCGTCCTTCGCGAGCACGTCCGAGCTCACTTCTTGGCCCAAAACGGGTCCAGAGTACCTCTGTTCGGTCGGAGTCCTCCACCAATCACTGACAGCGTTCGTCTGAAGAGGGGCAGGGAAGATTGGAGGTCAGATACGGGCTTGTCGAAGAAGGAGAAGATCGAGAAGGGGAAGGAGGATGGATCGATGGGAGCTGAGTTCGAACGAGATGGACAGTGACACTCACGACGAAACTGATGGCTGAGCCCTTCTTGGAGATCTCTGGAGCGCTCTTCTCGATCTCTGGATGGTCGGGAAGGAAGGTGAGATCGTTGAAAGAGATGGGAGCCATGTTTGAAGGAAGGAGAGAGATGTAGTTCGAGGCACAAGGAGGGAAGCTCAGGCTCGCTGACCAAAGGTCGATTTCGCCGCCTGGACTCGGCCCTGATTTGGGTCAGTCACCCCTTGAACTGTCGACGTGTCAGTCTCTTCAGCTCTGAAGGACTGATGAGATGATTCTCTACCCAGAGAAGCGGAAGCAAAAACGTCATAGAGCGACTTCCCGACCTCCGACTCGCCTGAACTCGCTCCTCTTTTCCTTTTGTTTGCAAACCACATCTCTCCTTCCCTCCCTTCCTCCAACTATGTCTTCCAAGATCCCCACTTCCACCCAGATCGTCGAGTCCGCCGTCATCGACGCTCCTCTTGCCGCTGTACGTCCTCTGCCTCTCTCGATCTCTACGAGAACCGTCCCGGCGGCAATGAGAAGCAGCCGATCCTGACCTTCCTCCTCCTTCTTGCTTTTCGTCCCTCGCCCTTTAGGTCTGGCACCTCATCAAGCTCGGCTCCTTCGCTGACTTCTGGACTGCCCTCGCTTCCTCCAAGGGAGGTGCGTGAAACTTCTCCTCGTCTCGTGAAGGAGATGGCGCAGAAGAGGGAAGGAGATCAAAGCTGACCTTCCCTCTCCTTCCTTCCTTCCCTCCCCATCCCCCATCTCCTTCCTCTTCCCTGCCTCTCTTCTCCATCCTCCCTTCTCACATCAGACGACAACACCGCCGCCGAGGCTGAGGTCACCACCTTCAAGTTCAAGGACGGAACCACCCAGACCATCAAGCTCGAGGAGTGGTCCGCTCTCAACCACTCGATCTCGTACTCGATCATCGCGTCCGAGCCTGCTTTGACCTTCACCTCCATCGTCTCGACCATCACTGTGAGTCATAGCATCAGCGTCGTCCTCTGAGCTAGCCCTGAAGCTGACCGTCTCTTCGCTCGAACGTTCCTTCCTCGCTCTAGCTCAAGAAGGTCACCTCTGGGTCCTCTGAGGGATCCACGTTCGTTGAGTGGTCGGCCAACTTCTCTAGCGATGCTGGTGAACCAAGACACTCTCTGCAGCTATTCTGGATGGCTTGCTTGTTGGTGCCGTCCAAATGGAGACGAGAACGCTGATCATCTTGCCCTCCTCTCGCGCTCGTTCTTCCACACTTCCTTCTTCCTCCCTCGCCTTCCTTCCCTTAGACGCTGGAGTTATCGAGGACGCCCGATTCAAGAGGAAGGACGCTCTCGCTGACCTCGCCAAGGCCGTCTCCAAGAAGTAGAGAACGAGGCGGAATGATTGTTTCGCGGAGGACGAGGACGAGTAATGGGTTCGCGGGAGGAGGGAGCAGAGGGCGTTGCGTTTGAGCTTGCAAAGGGAACGGAGGGTGGAAGGATACTGGTACGCTTCAATCTATGCTATTTCACGACCTACTATACTGTTGATTCTGCCAGAGAGTGTGATAAGGGAACTTGCAGCTGAGCTCGAGAGATTCACTCGAGTCGCGTCGCTCGCGCTTGCTTTCGCTTCAGCTTTCAACCTTCGCTCCTCGCTGTTTCACACTCTTCCCTCCTCGGCTACCTCTCATGCGGTTTCTCGGATCCACGCTCATGTAACTCGGAAAATCAAACGAGAGAGGGGAGAGGGAGGCGAGCTTTCGCTGCGGCCCTGATGAGCTCGCTCGCTTCGCTTCGTCTCCTCTTCCCTTCTCTCCTCTCAAGCAGCAGCAGTTTGACCTTCAACCACCACCTCCTTCCAACATGTCCTTCCTAGCCCCCATTCATCAGTTTGCTCCTCACTGCCCTGCCTACTCTCCCTTCTTCGTGAGTTCGTACAATCGAGGTCCCGCCGTCGTTGTCGATCTTGGCGAAGAAACGAAGCTGACCTCTCGACTCCTTCCTTCCTTCCTTCTCTTCCCAGGGAGCCATAGTGCGTACTCAATAGGTACACTGAGCTCGTCGATACCTCGCTAACGGTCTTCCTCTTCTCGACGTTGCGAACAGGGCGCTGCAGCAGCTATGGTATTTTGCGTGAGCTCGAGATCGACGTCGAGCCTCTTCGTCGAAGCTGACCTTCAACTTTTCCTTCTTTCTCTCCTCTCAGGCCATAGGAGCTGCGTGCGTACACTACTCCTCCACGTCATCTATCTCAAAGCTGACCTCTTCTCTCTCTTCCATCTCAGATACGGAACGGCGAAAGCGAGCGTTCGTCCTCCTCCTCTTCTCCAGCAGCTCCCTCCCGCCTCTTCGACGTCTGACTTTCTCACCTCCTCTTTCTTCGTCTCATCCATTATTCGGAATCGCATCAGCTGGGATTCTTCGACCTGGTGGGTATCTCCTTTTCGCCTTGCCCATGGACGCTGAACGCCTTACCTCGGTTCGCTTCGCGCTGTTCCTGACCGACGAACTCTTCCCGCCGTTCACCTCAAAGACCTCCTCATCAAGTCCTGCCTCTCGGTCGTTATGGCTGGAATCATCTCCATCTACGGACTCATCATCGCGTGAGTGGCTCGAGTCTGCTCTCGAGCTCGTCGACTCGTCGCGTCGTTCGCTGACTTCTCAACCTTGCCTTTTCCGTTCGCAGAGTCATGATCGCCAACAATCGTGAGTTCTACGCCCAGTTATGTTGTTTCTTCTTTCGGAGCTCGATCTCACCAAGTGAACACTGTCCGCGTTTCTTCTCCTCGTTCAGTCGAAGCTGAGATGAGTGAGTCCCTCGTCTCCGTCGTCTTCCCTTTCGACCTTCAATGACACCCAGCTCTCGTTACCCTCTCGCAGGCCTCTTCCGATCCTTCACCTCTCTCGCCGCTGGTCTCGCCGTCGGTCTCTCGGGTCTAGCAGCAGGACTTGCGATCGGAATCGTTGGCGACGTTGGAGCGAGAGCCAACGCTCAGCAACCCAAGATCTTCGTTGGGATGGTCCTCATCTTGATCGTGAGTCGCTCCAGTCCAACTCGCGAGGAAACCATCGAGCTGAATACTTTCCTTGTCCTTGGATAAGTTCGCAGAAGTGCTCGGTGAGTTGATCGAACGAACGCGTCGCCGTCGAGACCTCCTTTCGGTTCGCTCGTCTGATGAGTCCTGCACTCCTTCTTTACCCTTCGCTCGCAGGCCTCTACGGACTCATCGTCGGCCTCATCCTCCTGACGAACGGGAGCGCGAACGACTTGGCTTGTTCGGCTGCTTGAGGGAGGGAGGAGAGAGAGGGTGCGTTCGAGCTCTTGTTTTTCGTTGATGCGAGAGAGGAGTCGAGAGGAGACTAGTACTGACCTTCTTCTCGTTTAGTCACTCAGAGATGCCTCTAGGCTCATGATCCGCTCGTCCTTGTGAAGTCGCTCGGAGAGGTAGACGTCGATGAGAAGAACGAGAACGACGCTGCTCCCTTTTCTTCCCCATCGCATGGCTTTCCACTTGGACGAAACGACGATTTATCCGTTAGGAGAGAGTGAGCGAAGCCGAAACTCTCTTGAGCTAGCAGATGAAGAGATAAGATACGGAAAGGATAATGAAAACGAAGGGGTAAGAAGAGAGCCTCTTACGGTTGCCAGGGCCGCGAAAAGGCGTCGAGTCTCGCTGGGGAAGGGGGGGAGGAGGGGGAGCAGGAGGAAAGGAATCTTCAAACGGCCATCACCTCTCTTCCTCCCTTCCCTCACCCCCTCTTCTTCCTTCCAGCATGTCTCAATTCGTGAACTGGTAAGCTCTCCTTCGCCTCCTTCCCTTGGTGTGTACGAAAAGTGAGAAAACCTGCGTTGCTGACGGTTAATCTCTGCTCGTTCGCCCTTCACCGATGCTCCTCCCTTCCCCTCCTCCCTCCCCAAAAGGCTCAAGTCTCCGGCAGGACGATCGTACTTCTTCTCTACTCACTTCTGTTCGTTCACCCTCACCATTTCCTTCCTCTCTTCCTTCTCCTTTGACTGACTCTATCCTTCTTTCTCTTCTCTTCTCTCGCAGGGGGACCCGTTCGTGCCCCTCCCTCCATCCTCCCCTCCCAATCAGACCTCTCCGTTTCCGTCTTGCTCTCTCGTCTGACCGAGTCGTATGTTCTCTCTTCGTAACAGGTCGCCAACTGGGGACTGCCTCTGGCTGCTCTCGCTGATATGCAGAAGGACGCTTCTCTGATCTCTGGAGTCATGACACCGACCATGGCGGGTTACTCGTGAGTTGGGTCGACTCCTTCTCTCCCTCCCTCCTTCCTTCCCACCTCGCTCCTTTCTAACCACCTGACTGACCACGCATATATCCTTTCTTTGCCCACAGGACCATCTTCATGGCCTTCGCCTGGCAAGTTCGACCTCGAAACTAGTGAGTTCTCTACGTCACCTTCGAAGGAGTCGAGAGCTCCCTCCCTCCTCCCTTCCTTTCGTTCGAGCTAAAAGAGCTGATCCGTCCCTTCTCCTTCGTTTACAGCCTCCTCTTCGCTTGTCATGCTACCAACGCTACCGCCCAGCTCGTCCAGACCGGTCGGTTTGTGAATTACTGGTACAGAGGTGGTGAGTTTTGAGCTCTTGTCTTTCCTCTCCCTCGCTCGGAACGGAGCGATGAACCGGTTCCGCCCATCTTTCGTTCTCTCTATCGTACACTAACCTCGCACGTCCTCTTTCCCCTCTCCCCTACGATTGCCATGCCAGGCCACGAGGAAGCCGAAGCCACAGCAGCTCTCGTCAACTCCTCCGCCACCCTCACCGAGCTCAAGAAGCTTCCCTCCACCCTCTCCACCGACGCCGACAAGCTCGCCTCCTCCGCTTCCTCCACCCTCCTCGACACCAAGGCTGCCACCGAGGCTGCTCTCGCTAAGGCCACCACCCAGGCTGAGGCTGCTTTCTCGAAAACCAAGGACGAGGGAGTCTCGATGCTCCACGACGTTCAGGCTGGTTTGGACGCCGCGAAGGCTCACGTCGTCGCTGGAGGAAAGGATGCGCTGAGACGAGGGGAGGAGGTCGTCGAGGAGGGGAAGAGAGAGCTCGGAGTTGGGAAGCAGGAGGTCGAGAAGGTTGTTGAGAAGAAGAAGGGATGGCTGTGGTAGACGAGCTCGGTGCGGCTGGGCTGGGATGGGTTGAGCTCTTGAGCGCTTGAGCTCTGCGTCGAGGGAGGGAGGGAGGCGGAGGAGGGAGACGCTGGGATTGTCAGCTGAGGAGCTCGTACGTACGACTAGATCGAGGGATTCGCTTACCTCCTGCTTTCGATAAGATTGCGCTTGCCATTTTTCAACCGAGGAGGTGACGAAGGGAAAAGCGAGAAGGCTGAGTCGGTGTCGCGTCGAGGAAAGCAAAGGTGAGCTCCCTCGTTTCCTTCTTTCCTTCTCTTCGCCCCTTCTTCCTTCCCCATCTTCCCGCTCTTTCATCTCGAGGAGGCTTCTCTCGACGTCTCCAAACCTCAGCTGTGCTACGAAGCGCTGATGCGAGCTGAGGAGCAGAGGCTGCAGAGAGGGAAGCAAAGAAGCGAGGGCCATGACGAGTGAAGGCGCGAAAACGACGTGAACTTCTTCCAGAGCTGAAGATATGTATACATCTGCTCATATGCGAGCTCGAATTTGCTCGCTGTGGAGCAGCGAGTACACAAACGAAGGCGAAAAAAGACGAAGAGCTCACAGCTCGGGGGAGACAAGCTCGAAGCAGAGACGGCTGTTTGACCTCTTCAGCCCTCCCTCCTCCTTTGGACGCCTCGTCTCAACTTCTCCTTTCCCCCCCTCCCTCGAAGCTCTTCGGAATCAGTTCCAAGCTGAAGGAATTCTGGATACAGGCTTCGTTCCTGATCGACGTTATCTTTTTTATCTCTTGCTCTTGGTAAGGGTAAAAATCGCTGCTGACTGACGTTTCATTCTCAAATCGCGTGCTCAGAGTCCTCGAATGGCGAATACGTCCAAAACTGGGTTTCTCTCTTGCTGCTCTGCTCTCCTGTGCTCCACAGATTACAAGGCCTCTCCTTAACAGCATCGACCCACACCTACCCAAACCTTTCCTTCTCTCAGTTCCTCAGTTCCCGTCTCTTCGCTCGCTCCCAGCGTTTCTCCCAGCGACTCGACCCTCTCGAACCTCCACTTCTCTCCCCCTCTCACCCAAAAACCTCGCTCGCAGGATGCCTTCTCGCCCTACCGCGGACAACAAAGTCAAGCGACTTGGGAAATGGATCATTGGCTACAAGGAGGAGCAGCCAGAGACCATCAGCAGTTCGACCTACCTCAGGGAGTTGACCCAGAACCCAGGGGACGGAGTGAGTCTCGAACCTGCTCCCTCCTTGTCAGCGAGACGAACTCGGAGGGCTGACTGACTCGGTCGCTGCACTTTTCACTTCTCTTCCCTCTCCCAGGTCAAGAACTACGTCAAGTCTCTCTTCCCTTTCATCACATGGCTTCCGAACTACAATTTCCAGGTTCGTGAAGTTTTCCTTCCTCTAGATCTCGAGGCTCGACGATCGTTCAGCGCTTGTCGTCGCTTCTCGATCTCTCCCCCCTCCTCGCTCCTTCCCTCCTTGACTAAAGCTGACCTTTTCTTTTCCTGTGAACAGTGGGCCATCGGAGATCTCATTGCCGGTATCACAGTCGGAATGGTCCTCGTCCCTCAGTCTATGGTTCGCTCGCCTCTCTTGCGCTGCGTCGAAACCGACGTCGCCGACGCTGACCTTCCTCTCCTTTCTACCTTCAGTCCTACGCCAAACTCGCTGGTCTCGCTCCTGAGTTCGGACTCTACTCCTCTTTCGTCGGTGTCATCATCTACGCTCTCTTCGTGAGTACATCTCCAACGCTACGTCTCCCTTCTCGACGCGATGAACAAGGCCTCGACTCGACCATTCCAAACTGACTCCCTCCCTCGTTCTTCACTCTTTTTATCGTTTCTTCTCTCCACAGGCTACCTCGAAGGATGTCTCCATCGGGCCCGTCGCTGTGAGTTTTCTCTCGCAGATCTGCTGTGTCTACAATCCTCGCGAGTCGTCCTCTCTCGAACCTGACGCCTCTTTCTTCCTGTCCTCCAGGTCATGTCCCTCGAAACCGGTCGAATCGTCACTGATGTCCTCGCTTCTCATCCTGGGAAGTGGGCTCCTGAGGTCATCGCTACTCAACTTGCTCTCATCTGGTGAGTTTTCGGCGTCCTTCTCGACTTTTTTCTCGACGGGAAGGGAGAGAGGGAGAGCTTATCGACTCGAGCACGCGATCTGACCAAAAAGAAATCTTCTTCCGTCTCCTTCCCTTTTTCCCTCTCTCTAGTGGAATCATCGTCTTCGGGATCGGGATGCTCAGACTTGGATGGCTTGTAGAGTTCATCCCTGTTCCTGCAGTTGCTGGTTCGTCCCTCTTCTCGAGACGCGTTTTTGACGCCGTCGTCCGAACCCTCCCGCTCACCTTCCTCTCCTTCCTTCTACCTCACAGGTTTCATGACTGGTTCGGCTGTGAGTACCTTCCCTCGATGTTTGCTGTATGTCACCTTCGCTCGAACTGACAACTTCCTCTCCCTCCGGCCGCAGATCTCCATCGCCGCTGGTCAAACTCCTGCGCTGTTCGGAATCGCCAGCAGGTTCAACACCAAGGATGCCACTTACCTCGTGATCATCCACACCTTCCAGAACCTGAAGTACGCTACCCTCGACGCTGCCTTCGGTGTTACCGCTCTAGTTGGTGAGTTCTTTCGCGTTTTCTCCTCGTCGTCGCTTCCCCGGCCTCGACTGACGACCTTCCCCTCCCTTCCTCCCTCTTCAGGTCTCTATGCCATCAAGTGGAGTTGCGCCTACGTCGAGCGACACTACCCGAGGTTCAAGCGAATCGCGTTCTTCACTTCCGTGTGCCGAAACGCGTTCATCCTCATCGTTCGTTCTACTTCCCGTCTTCGCTCTCCTCTCGATTCGTCGCTGACCTTCTCGCTCTCTTTCGCTCATCCAGGTCTTCACCATCGTTCGTTCTTCCGTCTACTCGTCCCACTGCTCCGTCTGCACGAGCCTACGCTGACCTTCTTCCTCTCCTTTGCACTCTTCAGGCTTCGTGGCAAATCACCGTCCACCTGCCCGTCAAGGAGTACCCCATCTCGATTATCAAGACCGTCCCTTCTGGCTTCCAGCACATTGGACCCGCTCCCTTCGACACCGAGCTCATCTCCGCCATGGCTGGTAAACTGTGAGTCGCAGAACGCGAATACGAAGGAGAAGAGTTTGGTGCGAGGACTGACGCGTCTTTCTTTCTCTTCTCCCCAGTCCCGTTGCCACCATCATCCTTCTTCTCGAGCACATCAGTATCGCCAAGTCGTTCGGTCGTCTCAACAACTGTTCGTTCCTCCTCTGCTTCTCCTTTCATCGCCGTCGACGCGTCGAGTCTCGAAGCTCACGTCTTTCTCTTCCTTCCGCTCCTTTCCTTTCGTTCGTTCAGACAAAATCGATCCCAACCAGGAGCTCATCGCCATCGGAGTCACCAACCTTGTCGGAACCGTCTTCTCAGCCTACCCTGCTACCGGATCCTTCTCTCGATCTGCTCTCAAGTCCAAGTCTGGAGTTCGAACTCCCCTCGCCGGTTGGCCTACCGCGTTGTGTGTTGTCATCGCCCTCTACGCCTTGACCGACGCCTTCTACTTCATCCCCAACGCTGCTCTCTCTGCCATCATCATTCACGTGAGTCCAGCAGGCTTTCCGAAAAGGGAATCGAGAGCTCGAAGCTGACGCTTCGTTCTTCCCCTTCTTGCTCAGGCCGTCGCCGATCTCGTCGTCTCCCCTCGAGGATCCTACGCCTTCTGGCTCGCCTCTCCTCTCGAGTTCTTCATCTTCATCGCTGCCGTCATCGTCACCGTCTTTGTTCGTCCCGCCTTCCCTTCTTTGTCCGTCGACTCGACGCCTCTCGAAGTCGATCCTGATCTTTCCATCCTCTTCTCCCTTGCAGACCACCATCGAGATCGGAATCTACCTCTCCTTGATCGCCTCCGTTCTTCTTCTCCTCTTCCGAATCGCTCGACCTGGAGGACACTTCCTGGGCCGAGTTAAAGTCGCCATCGAGACCGTCGAGGAGGATGGAGTCGGACGAGCCTACAGGGAAGTCTTCGTTCCCATCAACGGATCTTCCAACTCCCTCACCAACCCTACCGTTAAGGTCGAGGCTCCTCCCGCCGGCGTGGTCATCTACCGATTGTGAGTCTCGCACTGCTCCTGGTCTCCTCGTCGAGACGAGAACTCGATCTGACGCGTCTGTTGTCTCTCTTTTTCTTCTCTCCAGCGAGGAGAGTTTCATCTACCCCAACGCTTCTTACCACAACTCCGCCCTCGTCGACTACGTCAAGCAAAACACTCGTCGAGGAAAGGAAGCCGCTGCTACGAAGCTCGGTGATCGACCTTGGAACGACGCTGGACCCAACCGATGGTCGAAGAAGGCTTTGGCGAGGGAGAAGGCTATAGTCGAGGGAGAGGAGGGAGCTCCTCGAAAGGACCTCATCCGAGCTGTCGTACTCGATTTCCAAGCTGTCGCGAACCTCGATACGGTGAGTCGCTTCGTTCCTTCTTCGACGCGCGCGAGTTCCGACGCTGACTCTCTCTCTTACCCTCCTTCTTCCTAGACTGGAGTCCAGAACCTCGTCGATACTAGAAAGGAGATAGAACGATTCGCCGACGCTCCAGTGACTTTCCATTTCTCGTTCGTATATCTTCGCTTGCCTCCCCTCCTTCGCTTCGAACCTTCGCTAACATCGCCGTCCCTTCTCTCGTTCTCTCTTTCAGTGGCATCATCTCCCCATGGGTTCAACGAGGACTCATCGCCGGAGGTTTCGGAACTGGAGATCGAACCGTTACCCTGAACGAGGTCGCCACGGTCGTGCCCCAAGGTGTCGAACTCACCAAGTCCGTCCTGCCTGGACCCGAAGGAGAGGAGGACTTCAACGCCGAGATCTCGAGGAAGAACACCGAGAACCCTTCCAGCTTTGAGGAGTACAACGATAAGAAGAGGAACAGCGAGGACTCGTGAGTCTTCTCTTCTCCATCTTGTCGCTTTTGCTCTCCTCTCTTCGCGACGCGTCCTGACGAGCTTTCCTCTTCCCTTTCCCTCCACAGCTTCGAGCCCCTCGTCTCCCTTCGAACTCCCTACTTCCACTTCGATCTCGAGGAGGCAGTTCGCGCCGCTACTAAGGAAGCTCGAATCGCCAACATGCTGTGATCTCGTCCTCGTTCCCTTCGAATCCTATCTCGCTCGCTAGCCTACCGTTTATGATCTCCTCTCCCAATCTCTACCTCTGTCTCTCGTTCTCATCACGACCCTCATGTTCTGCACGACCTTCTCCTTGTTTACTCCCCATGCTTACTTTCTCCTTGTTTAGTTTCGCTTTGTACCTTCGTCGCTTTTGCTCGACCTCGTTTCTTCCCTCGCTTTGATACTGGTCCTTTTCGTTTGCGATCCTGATCTCTCATGGTCTTTTTCGACGCATTGCCTGGTGTACGAAGAAACTGAATTCATATTCGAGCGAAATGGAAAGGAGAGAAAGGTCGTAAAAGTCGTTAAAAAAACTGAGAAGGACGAGAACGAGATCGTGAACGAGAACGTGGAGGTCGAAACGAGTCGAGTACGTGAGTTTGGAACGAGGGCGGTATAAAAGAGAGGAGCGTGATATGTAGATCGGAAGAAAATGGAGATGGGGAGGGAGAAGAAAGAGGGATGATCATCTGGAGGAGGGGCAGATAATCCGCGGAGGTCAGCGAATCGAAAGGGAGGGTGAAGGAAGAGACGCGTCGAGACTCACTCGGCTGGCTAGTCGTTTCGGATGGGATCGGCGAACTTGATGATTCGGACCTCCTTCCCTGGAACGACTCCGCTCATGTCGAGGGGTGTGATGAGAACTGTTCGAAGGAGAGAAAGAGGGGGGAAGTCAGTCGCGTCGAGACGAGCGAAGGAAGGCAGCGGAGGAGTTTACGACTCACTGAACTGGGTGTCGAGTGTTGATTTGGCGGTGTCGATCTGGGGCGACGAGACGATATCAAAGGGGGTCAGAGTCGGCACTAGCAACGCGCGAAGAGCGTTGAATCGACGCTGAAGACCGAGGAGTCGAACGCGAAGGACTAGAAAAGCTCTGGACTACTCACGAGCAGCTGAACGGCCGTCCTCCTTCGAACTGCGTCCATGAAGACGTCGAACTGTGATAGCAGACAAGGAAAAGAGTGAGGTCAGCTCGGTGGACGAGAAGAGGACTGGACGAAGCGTCGAGGAAGCTCGCGAGACGAGCGACTCACCTCGTCGAGACAGCGAACGGGGCATCCCACCGCTTCCCAAAGACTCATGAGGAGAGCCATGGTGGTGAAGGACTTCTCCCCGCCTGAGAGTTGGTTGGTGTTCTTCTGAGCCGAGTGAGCCGTCTCGTTCTCGAGATCGTCGGTGTAGACCTGATTCGAGAGACGAAGAGGGAACGAGACGCGTCAGTGAGTGTCGAACGACGATGAGACAGAGGAGAAAAAGAGGGAGAGAGAGCATGAGCGAACCTTGATATCCAGTAGCTCGTTCTTGTGATCAAACATGAGCTTGCCGGAGAAGTTGCCCTTCGAAAGGTAGAGGAGGAAGAGGGTCTTCGCTCGAACGGCGATTTCTCGTCTCCATACGAGAAGCTTCTGTTCTCGGACCTCGAGAGCCAGGTGAAGGTGCTGTTTCGAGAGAGAGGATAAGGAGATATAGTTCGGCATTGAGTTTCGAGGAAGCCTCGCAGACCAGGACGGCAAGGGGGGACGAACGATCTTCAGAGCGTCGAGCTCTTTGATGGAGGACCGTGCTCCCTTCAGGGCGCTACTGAGCTTCGACTGGAGAGCGAGAGCTGCTTCGAGGGTCATGGCTCCACTGTTGGTACGCAGCGGCTCCACTGTTGGTACGCAGGAAAACGATTCAAAACGTCAGTGTGACGAAAGAACGACAGGGAAGGAAGGCAAAGCGCGAGACTCACGGAGCGCGTCGAGTCTGGATCCTCTGCTTGAGCTTAGCGATGTGAGCTCGGATCTGAGCATCTGGTCGAGGATCCATCCTCTCTGGATGGATAGCGATCTGACGAGTCGAAGGAGAGAGCGACGAATCAGCGGGTGTGATCGATGAAGGCCAGATGCGAAAGTCGAACTCACAGCTCCCTCCGTTCGTTCGTCGAGCGTCCGAGATTCGGCTTCGAGCTCCGTTTGGAAAGTAGCGAGATCGGCCTCGCTTTTCCTGAGCTTGGTCTGACGATCCTTCAGATCGTGCGTGGATCGAGTGAGGGATTCGGCGAGGGCGACGAGATCGTCCTGTCGAGTCGAAGCGAAGACAACACACGGAGGCGGTCAGAAACTGTTCGTTCTCGACTTCGAGGAAGAGCGCGTTGAGAGACTTACAGAGAACTTCTTCTCCTCCCTCTGCAGTGCTGGAGTCTCGGCGTTCACTTCGTCGAGTCGAGCTTTGACGGCTCGGAATGCTTCTGCTTCTTGTTCGAGGAGCCGACTGTTGTCTCCGAGCTGAGCGTCGAGGTCGACGAGATTGGCTTCCTTCTCTTGTTAAAGCGAAACACGAGGATCCAGAGTCAGAGCCGAGTGATGAGAGAGAGAGTAGGGAAAGGGAGAGAACGTACATCGAGGGCTCCCTGCATCCCAGCGATGTTGGGAGGGTCTTGATCCCGATTCGCGTCGACGAGCAAATCGATCTCGACCTTCTTCCTCCTGATCTGGTCGTTGAGGCGGTTGACGGCTTGCTGATAAGTCCGAGAGAAACAGAGAGTCGAGAAAGGAACAAAGAAGGAGAGGTGCGAGTCAGTCAACGCTCATCAAAACGAATCACGTCGAAAACGAAGCGAGACTCACGCGAATCCTCTCCGAATCAGAGTTGATCCTCTGGATCTCTCCCTGAAGTTCGTCCCGAGACTGCACGAGCTCGTGCTTGGTTCGTCGAAGTCCAACGAGCTCTTGCTCCACGCGTCTGAAAGAGGAGAAAAGGAAGACGGAACGAAGATCGTCAGTTCTCGAAATCTCGATTTCGCACAGACGCGTCCAGAACTTACCGAATCTCCTCCTCGTGATCAGCAACGAACAGCCCAGGACCCTTCCACTGGTTGTGGAAGTTGGCGGAGACTGAGCCACCTCTGGAAGCAGCGAGGAAAGGAGAGTGAGCGAAGGCGTCAGTCGCTCGTTCGTTCGTCTTTGGACGCGTCGAAAACGAGAATGGCGAGAACAGCGAAGAGTCGCTTACTTCCTCGAGAACCTATAGAACGCAGCGTTCATGTCGTTGGCCTTGATGAAGCTCGACCAGACGGTTCGACGAAGTCTCTGAGCGAGAGCGGTCGCTTGTTGTCGGTCGTCGGCGATGCAGAGTTGTTCGACTCCTTGTTGGTCGACGAGGAGGTTTCGGATTCGCCAGTTGTCGATCTGTGGGAGACATGAGCGATAAGGGGTCAGTCAGAGGGCGCTTGAGCGAGCTTGAAGTCTCGTAAGAAGAAGAAGGAGGGAAGCTGACCTCGAGGAGCGAAAGGAAAGTGCGGTAGCCGTCGGTGAGGTTGAGATCTCCTCTGGAGATGTCGACGGTCGAGTCAGGCCGGTAGATGATGATCTGAGGGAAGGTTCCAGGGTGGAAGGAGCTGGGTGAAAGCGCAAACCCAATGCGAGAAGGAGTCAGCATCGTCCTTCGTTCGTTCGTTCGACCCCATTCGAGCAGCGACGAAGACTCACTTCCTAAACGCCTTCAACAACGTCAAAAGCTGATACCGATCCTGCGCATGCGTCACCGCAAAACTACACAACGTCGGTCCAAGCACCGACTGCACCAAATTCCCATACCTCTCATCCTTCAGCTTGACTCCCAGCCCCAACGGACCAAGCGGTACATCGCCCTTCCACGTCTTCCTCTTGATCTGATCCATGAGGAGATGGAGATCTCGTCCGTAGGCAGCTAGCGGCCCAGCTCCTCTTCCTCCAACGAGGTTGTTCTTTCGACCCTGCATCGTGCTGAGGTCGGTGTCGACTTGGCGGATCTGAGTGAGGACGGCATCGAGAGCTGTTTGGGAGGTTTCGCGTTCGGCGGCGAGGGTTCCGAGACGAGTTTGGTGGACGGGGATTCCAGTTTGGGCTTGGGAGATGGAGTCTTTGAGGGTCTGGGAGGGAAAGGAGGGCGGGAGGGGCGGGTGGGCGGGCGGGTGGAGGGGGTAAAGGAGGGGGAAGAAGGTGAGTTCGAGAGAGACGCGTCGAGCAGAAGATCGAGACCGAGTGCAAGAAAGAGGAAGGATGCGACACGCACCTGAATCTGCTCATTCCTAGCCGCCTTCTCACCACTGTTATCCACCTCCAACTTATCCAGCTCGCCTCGAATCTTCTCCTTGTCCTCGTCGATCTCCCTGACGAGTCCCGAACGATTCGTCTTCATCTCCTCTCGCTCGTTCTGCTCGCCCCCAAAACCCCAAAAAGCATGTCAGTCAAGCTCGTTCGCACAAACAGGGTCACTGCAGCAGGAGAGAAACGTACCCTAGCCTCGTTGATCCTCTTCTCGACCTCCCTCCCTTCGGCCTTGACTTCAGCCTTCCTCGTCTTGACCTGAGCCATCGCTTCCACTCGAGCTTCTCGAGCAGGGTCCTCCTCCTTCTCTCGGATGGTGGATTCGATGGTGGTGATGTTCGTCTGTTGGGAGGGTAGAAGGAAAGAACGCGTGAGCTTAGAACATCGAGGCGACGAGAGACAAGAGGGGACTAGAAAGGAAAGACGCGAACCTGGAGTTCATCTGCAGCTCTCTGGAGAGCGTTGACCCTCTTCTCGGTCTTGACGACGTTGACTTTGACGTTATCAACGACCTGGGTGAGTAAAACCAGGCAAACGCAAAACGAAAGGTCAGCTCGTCGACGCGACTCCTCCTCCACCCCCCCGTCCCTCCTCCCCTCCCCACCTCTCCTCCGCCCTTCTTCCCTTCCCTCCACCCCTCAAGCACCCCAAAACAAACTCACCTCCTCCTGATCAACCACATACCTCCAAAGCGCCTCCCCCTCCACCCTCTGCAACTCCTCCATCGCGATCCCTGCTTCCTGTCCCGCAGCGACCTGCTGATCGATCTCCTTCAGATGAGCCTTCTGCTCTGGAAGGACCAACTTCTTCTCAGCGAGGGAAGCGTCGGTGGAGGCGATGTGGTCGTCGATGGTGAGGTAGTCGCGTTGGAGTTGGGCGATGTTGGTTCCTTCGAGGAAGAACTGGGTGGGGGTGGGTGGGTTGGGAGGTTGGAGAAAGGGGGGCGGGGGGGGGGGGGGGAAGTGTTAGCGCGGGAGAGTTGAGCGTGAGAGAGAGAGGAGCTGGGAGGGAGATGGGGAGGGGAGGGAGAAGAAGGGAAGGGAGGGAGGGAACGAAGACGACGAACCTTGTACTTATCCTCAGGCTTAGAATTAGCGAGGAAAGCCTTCGCTGCATCTTGGGAGAGGACGTTGATGGGGTTGTCGATCTACCGAAAACGGCGAACGCGAACGCGAAAGAACAAACGAAGAACAGCGATCAGAACTCGAAACTCAAGACGCGTCGGACAAAACCTCAACCCTTCCCAACCCAACCCAACCCAACCGAAAAGGAGGAGACTTGAACTGAACTCTCACCTGGATATTCATCCAATCCAAAATCCTAGCCAACTCCTCCTTCTTCGTCGAAATCGTCTTCCCCGTACTCGAGCTGATGATCCTGTAAGTGCTCGAATTCCCTCGACGTTGGAGCGTTCGTTCAACGATGACTTCCGGTCCGTAGATGTGAAGCAGGTAGGCTTCGGAGCCGCCGTTCTTGAGGTGGATGGTTATTCGAGCGGTTCTTTTTTTGGGGGGGAAGGGGGGTTGAGTCAGTCTTCGAGGGATGAGAAGAAGGAAGGGGAAAAGATCGAACTCACTCCATCTCGTGGGTGATAAGTTCCCCTACGTTCGTTCCTCGTCCCGTCGCGCTGACTTTGGCTCCCAAACCGACTGTGATACCGGTAAGGACGGCGGACTTCCCACCTGGGTTGGGGTGAGATCGAAACGGGAAGGGTCAGCTCGACGCGTCTCGTTTCGTCTCGGGAAGGAAGTCGGGCGCGAGAGAGGCAAGGGAAACGAGGAGAAGGGAGCTCACTTCCGTTGGCTCCAGTGAGGAAGTTGACGTTAGGTCCTAGCTCGACGCTATACGACGAAGAAAGAAGTCATGATCGAGTCAGCTGGAGCGGGGTGGAGCAAGAAGGAAGGGAGGGAGGGGAAGGAAGGAAGGGTTCGAGCTCACTGGGCGTGTTTGTGACAGAGGAAGTTCTCGAGGATGATCTGAGTGATAATTCCTTTCTCGGCAGTCGTCTGAAGACACCCACGAGGTCAGTAACCATGCTTTTCAGCTCGAACGAGAGAGCAGAGGAGCGTACTCGTGTACCGTTGTCGACCGTTCTCGCTCTTGATGAGCTCGACCCAACTCCTCGATCGTCTTCTTCCTCCTCCGACGAATCGTCGTCTTCCTCGTCTTGCTCTCGTTCTATGGAAGTTGAAGGGGTTGGTAAAGAGGATCTTGATCTCTTGGAGGGAGGAGACCGGGACAAAGGAAACGGACGCGTCGCAGGTGAGCTCGAGCAAGAGAAGGAAGGAAGGGAGTCGCGAGCTCGCTTCTCTGGATGAAGTTGGGGAGGAGATCGGAGACTCACGCCTTGGGATTGTTGATCTTCGTCCTCTTCGTCGCTATCGAGTACTCGTCGTTTCGCCATCGTCACACGAAGGAAGGATGCGACTGGGTTGAGCGTTGGAGAGAGCAGGGAGAGGTGGAGTCTCGCTGAGGGAAGCCCGTTTCGAGGCTAAGGGAGGGAGAGAGCTCGTTCCTGTCTCCCACAGTCGAATATAGGCGCGATTGACCCTGAAGGGGAAACATGTATACATGATCATCTCGAGAAGGAATACATCTTCTTCGTCTCGAGAAAATCAAGCGGGCGGCGACCATCTCGAAGCATCGACGCCTCGACGACGCTCCCCTCCCTCCCTCGTCCCCCAGCTTCTCTACAGACCTTCAGCTTTTTCGAGCTCGTTTCTGTGCGTTTACTTGACATCTATACATCCTCGATCTCGACGCGTGTTTTCCTCCCCCCAAAAGAAAGAAAAAAAGACGGTCTTCGCCTTTGCAACGAATGACGAGCTCACTCTTTTCCATCCCTCCCATCAAACGGCCACTCCCTCTCCCTTCCTCTTCTCTTCTCGTCCCCTTTTTTCTTCTCTCTCTCAGCCATGTCAGCTTGGAACACGGATGCGGCCAACGGCGAAACTTTTGCTGAGATCGTAAAGCATTCTGTCGAAGGAGAGGAATCCAACGAGGAGGTTCGTTCGCTTCGCTCTCGCTGCTCCCTCCCATGCTCCCTCTTCCTCTTCAACGAGCTGACCCTTCCTTGCTGCTCTCTCATCTATAGAAGACCGAAGAGGTCGCTCCTTTGGCTCCTGCTGCTCCTGTTGAGATCGCAGAGGAGGAGTTCCCTGAGCTCGTGAGTCCATCCCCTCCCCTCCCTTCTTGCGCCTCCTTCGTTCAATCTCCCTCTCGATCATTGCTGACTTCTTCTCCCCCTTCCTTCTTTCGTCTTGCTACTCAGCCCCACGTCGAAGAGTCCACCGCTGAGGAAGACGCTTCCCTCCTCGCTGCTACCAAGGGAATCGACGACGCTCTCGCTGCCTCCAGGGAGGAGGAGATCTCGGTCCCAGCTCCCTCCGCTGCTTCTGCTGCTCCCATCGAGGTCGCTACTCCCACCCAGGAGCCCATCGTCGTTGAGGAAGAGGAGCAGGTCCCAGAGATCACTTTTGATCCTTCAGACGTTCTTGCCGTTCGTTCTTCGTTTCTCGAATCTCGTCCTCGATCTCCTCTCCTTCCCATCCCTCCCTCCTCCTCCCTCGCTCCAGCTGACCTCTCACCCCACCTTCTCTCCTCCTTCTTCGCACGCATACCCACAGTCCTCCCTCTCCTCAGCCTTCTCCCCTCCTCCTCCCCCTGCCCCTCAAAAAGAAGCCTCCCACAGCAACGGAACCATCACTCCCTACCCCTCCGCCGCCCTCCCCGACCACTCCGCTCCCTCTCCCAACTCCTCCCTCCCCACCTCCCCTGCCGTCGACATCGGAGGCTCTCCGGACCCTACCCTTCTCACTGGAAACCCTGACAGCTGGAAGGACGAGCTCGATGCGCGAACGCTCAAGTGGAAGGCGGAGAACACCGTTGCTAGGGACAAGGCTGAGAAGAAGAGGGCTGAGTGGGAGGCGAAGAGGGATGAGGAGAGGAAGGAGGAACTGAAGAGGAAGAAGGAGGGGAAGGGGAAGGGTGCGGAGGCTGGGAGGTTGGAGGAGGAGAAGGCGAAGAGTGGTGGTGGGCTTCTGCCGAAGGGGGTGGTGGAGAAGGAGCTTGGGTTGGATGCTGGAAGTGTTGGGTTGGAAGTCAAGGGGACTGTGGAGGGTGAGGAGGAGGAGAGGTGGAATAAGGTTGGAGAGGCTTGGAATGGAGTTCATGAGAAGAACGTATATGGGACTGCTCAGGTTGAGAATGGACAGATTGTTGAGGTGAGTCGCGTCTTCGTCCTCCCTTTCTCCTCCCCTCGTCGCGCGAGCTCGTTCACTTCCTCCTTCTATCTTCCAACACTGACTCTCCCACCTCCTTTGTCTGTCAGACCGTCGATCCCTCCATCGCCTCCGACCCAACCCCTCAACCCCCTCTCACCTCCTCCTCCCTCGACACCCCTCCCAACCCCTCCTCCTCCCTCCAACCTCTCCTCCCAACCCCCTCAGCACCCTCCGACCTCCCCATCTCCCACTACCTCACCACCCCAGGCGGGAACCCCCCTTCCCTCACCCTAGCCCTCTTCACCTCCCAGTACCTTCCCCCCCGTCGTCGAATCCTCCTCGGACTAGCCTGCTTCGGAATCAACATCCTCCTCCCCTTCATCGGTGGGATGATGGCTGGTTTCGGTGAAATTACAGCGAAACTGTTGCAGGATGCGGCGAGGGATACGTTCTTTGGGTTTAGGGGGAGGAGTGCGGGTGTGGGTGGGGTGGGGTTGGGAGGAGTGGGAGGAGGAGGGAAGATGAATGAGACGGAGAGGGAGGTGGTGAGGGAGGGGTTGGTGGAGAACCCGATGAGGAGGGCGTTCCCTTAGTCTAGGGAAAACAGGGTCATAGAAGCTACGAATGTCTAGGATGAGCTAGCGAGTATAAATGAATAGGTATATGTTTTTCTGGGCCGCGCCCGAGCACTCAAGGAACGCGAGCTAGTTTTCGAAACCAGGAACGCGTCGCTCGCTTTCCCCTCTCTCCCCCTCGTCCTCCCCTCCTTCCTTCCTTCCCTCCCTCCCTTCTCTCCCAACCACCAACTGCCCACCTAACCACCCACCAAGATGTCCCACCTCTCCCCGCCCTCGCCCAAACCAACCTCCCCCTACGCTCGCCCTTCCACTCCCATCCCTCCCAACTCACCTGAGTCTCCTCTTCGTTCGCTCGCTTTCACCAAGATCCACGCTCCCTCTCGAGATTTGAGCTTGAGCTCGAACGCATCGAGCTCCCACTCCTGTCCCACCAGCGTTCTGCCTTCGACGAGGAGTAGGATGCCGCTGGGGGATAGCTGTATGGGGGGTGGGAAGGATGAGGACGAGAAAGGGGGGAGGGAGCGGGAGGGGGAGGAGGGAGATCAGGCACGACCCGAGCAGAGCAAGGGGGGTGAGGAGGCAGGGTTCGATACTCTCAAGAGTGATTTTGAGTTCTTCTTCAGGCGAGGAGGAGGTGAAGGGGAGAAGTTGGGTGGTGGGAGCGAGGGGAGGGCGAGAGGACGAGGAGGGAGAAGGGTCGATGGTGAGCTTCGCTCCTTGTAGGTTTGATTTCGGTTGAGGGAAGGGGAGAAGCTGACCTTCCTTCCCGTCTTCTTTTTGGTTTTCTGGGGGACTGTAGGGTCGTTGTATGAAGGTGAGTCCCTGTACATAGCTCGCCGAGAAGAGGGAGGGAGGGAGGGAGACGCGAGGACGGGAAGCTGATCGTGTTTGGTTTGAGTTCAGGTCCGAGAACGAGGAACGACGAGGAGGAAGAGGAGGACATCAGTCCTAGCACAACTCTCTGGGACTCGCCTGATCTTGGGACGGGCAAGGGGAAGGGGAAGGTGGTGGAGGAGAGGGGAAGATCGCCTCAGCGAGGTGAGCTCGATCCGTTTCGTTCTTCGTCGCAGCAGCGTCGCTGACACCCCTTGCGGTTCGCACCAGGTCTCGTCTACATCTCTCCTTCCTCGCCTGCCAACGAAGGACTCGGCTTCGACTTCGAGATCAAGCTTGATGCTGCTTCTTCGTCGCCTGTCAAAGGAGGTGAGCTCGAGTCAACTCGACGCGTCTCGGTCCCCTCCTCGGACTGACGACCCGCTCGTTTCCAGACACCACCATCACCTCATCTTCAATCTACTCCCTCCCAGTCCCTCAACAACGACCCCTCACCTTCTCGACGACTGAGCGACCCATCTCGGCCTACAGCAGCACCAGCGGACTCGACGGAGACGTTTCTGGATCGGCGTCGAACTCGGGTGGGGAGGAGAGTGAGGAGGAGGAGGAGGAGGAGGGAAGGTGTGAGTTCGAGCGTTTGCTACTTCCATCTCAAAGCGACGCTGACTGATCTCGCTGTTTGTCTTGCCAGACGAGGTTTCCTCAAGCTCTCCCGTCAAGTCCATCGTCGTTCGACGAGCTCTCGTTCAGATCGAAGGAGACGTCGCTGATGCGATCGGCTCGAGCTCAGCTTCGGATGGGGAGACGGTGTCCGGAGATTCCGCTCAGTCTGGTGATGGTGAGTCCTTACCGGTGTGGCCCGGGCGTCTCTCGAGGTTGACGACGCGTCGATTGTCCGTTCGTTCGCAGAGGGAGTCGCCATTCGCGCGTTCTTTCGCTCATTCTCCAGAGATCTAGACAGCTACTGACACATATTCCGGTTGGTTCCCTCAGATCAGCGACGAGCCAATCGACTCAGGAAGATGCAGAAGGAGGACTGTCGAGGAAAAGCCTATCCCTACACCTCGACTCGACCCGATTACCGTTCGTCTTCCTCTCCTTCGCTCTGTGCAAGCCCGACTTTTCAAGAGCTGACTCATCTTTTTAACTTTCTCAGGTGCGGACTACCTCGACCTCGGATCTTCTACTGGCGACGGCGGAGCTCAAGGAGACGAGGAAGACGACGACGACTCGAGCGTCTTCCAAGTCGCGGGAGCCAGTGGAGAGGATACCGAGTCAGGTCAGCCCTTCTCGAGAGACGATTGATATGCGACCTCGTATCTAACCTCTTCCCGTATGGACTCCAGACATCGCAGACGTCTCGCTCGACGGTCTCTCGGCTCTGCACCTGGGAGAAGGTTCGTCGCGCTCAACTTCACCTCCTCCCATCTTCGAGCCTCACTCTCCCTCTTTTCTGACCTCTTTTTGCTTTCCCTCTTTCTCAAATTAGTAACTACGGTCTAGGCTCCTGCATCGCCTCTCTCGCATATCTCATTCATCTCTCGCAGCACGCCCTCAACCACTTTCACGACGCAACGACCACGAATCCCCCTCTCTCTTCTCTTTGCTTGCCCGCTCGCGCTCCTACTCTTGCATTTTCCTCGCTGAAGACTTCTAGATAACCTTTATCGCCGCCGAATTATGATCCTTATTACTCTTCAAGCCAGATACAAACCTTTTTTCCGTCGTCATCCGTCGGTCGTCGCGGGCGTGGGTGGTTCGAAGCTCAACTTTCTTTGCCGACGGGAGAGACCCTTGGTATTTCTGCTTCCCCCCCTCCCGTTCCACTCCAACCACCACCCCACCAACCTTCCCAGCTCATCCCTCGCCCTTCTATCTACCTATCCAACTATGAGCCGAGCAGACGATCTAGCCTCCAACCTCGCTGTCGACAAAGCTTCGAACAACGAAGGTGAGCTCACAACACTCCTCCCTTCCTCCCTCCCTTGAGCTCGACGGCTGAGCTCTCCCTTCCCGTCCCGCCCCTTCCAGCTCCTCCCTACTCTCCTCAACCTCGCTCAGCTCGACCTAAACTCTCTCTCAAGATCCTCGACCTCGAAGCTGGGTTCGACTGCTCTGAAGGAGGAGGCACCGAAGGGGAGAAAGAGGAGAGCGATCGTCATGAACTTGAAGGATCAACGACCGGGGGGCCGAGTTCATCTATCCTCGAGAAGATCTCACTTCCTCTTGTTCCTCTACTCGTGAGTTCTCTGTCCACTCAAGATCTTCATCTTGAAGAAGAGGGAAGAGCGGAAAAACTGACAGCCCTGCCTCCCTTCAACCGCGGTCTTCTCGGCTGCGTTTGCGTTCGTCTTTCTTCCTGGACACAGGCCTTCCTCCTCCTCCCCTCCTTCCTCGGCCACTCGACCTACGGCCTACTCGCTGGGACTGGTCTCATGTTCTTGATCGTTCTCAGGTGAGTTTCTCTCCTCATCTCTCGCTGCAAAGGGACGAGCAACGACGAGTCCCTATCCAACCGCGACTGACTCGTCGGCACTTTCGCAACTCATCTCTGCACAGGACTTTCCAAGTCTACGAGATTCGCAGTGCTTTGGATCTCATCGTTACCCCCCTCAGCGACGAAATCACCTCGAACAGCCTCACAGGTCCGTCTTTAGCTCTCTTCAAAGCTGTTCGAGTTCCCGCGAGCGAGGTCGCGTCGAATTGACTTCTCCTCTTGCATCCCTCGTATTTTTGTCCGTACTCAACAGCCCTCCTCCCCTACCCAGTCTTCTTTCTCTACTCGACTCTCCTCCTCCACATCCTCCTCTTCCTCTCGCACGGAGTCCTAGGCATCAGCCCGTTGGCTTGCCTCGCCGTCGTTCCCTGGACGGTCCTCCTCGCCATGCGACGTGCGGGATGGGAAGGAATCGCCGTTCATTCGGTTGTGCTCAGCTGGACGCTTTGGACAGTATTCTCTGCGGTCGAGGTTGTTAGGATTTGGTCTTGAGGGGAGGAGGGTGGGGGGTCGGGGTGTTGATATCTTTCTTTCGGTTTCTCTGGTGATCTCGATGTGCTCTTCGTGTTGCTCTCGCTTCGCTCGTTCTTCCTCTCTAGTCAAGTTCGGTCGTCAAAAAGATCGTTAGTCGTTACAGAGACCAAGCATATCCCAACTACAGTAAGATCATCACTCCTTCCCTCCCCGTGCACTCCACCCTCCGACCACCAAACAGATCCTCTCCCACCCAACCTCCCAAAGTCATCTCGAGTTTCCCGTCTCGGTCACGTTGATCCTCATCCCGAGAACAGCTTTCGTCTCCTTCCCCTTGGGATCAAGAAGTCGGACGAGTCCCCATTCTGTTCCACAAAAGCGCCGAGAGAGAGGTCAGTGTGGAAGTTCGTCGCCGGGAGAGGGAGACGCGACGCGACGAGAGGAGGGGAGAGAAGACGAACCGTTCTTCCTGGTGTGATCAACGAAAGCAGTGAACACAGCGAGGTGATCGTCGCCTGCGAAGGGTTCGTTGTTCTTGAAGACGAGACTGTATCAACAGGAGATTGAGTCGAGGAAGTCAGCTGCTCGAAGGTGGGAGAGGGAGGAAAGGACAGCAACGCGACGAGACGAACCGAACGAAGATCAACCCATCTGCCTCGCACGAGAACTCCCCGAAGGACTCGTTCCAGACGGCTGAGTCGGAGTCTTTGGTGATCTTCTGGAGGGAAGAGGAGCGAGCTTTGTGAATTCTGAGGAGGGGGGGTGAGACGGCAACGATCAGCTTTCTATGAGCGAGGCGCGTCGAGGAAGACGAGAACGAAACCTTCGACTGATTGAGACTCACCCTTTGGAGTGATGAATGTAAGCTTTGCAGTATGGTCGTCGTTTGAGGTCTCCTTCCTTGAAGATCGATTTGACTGAGAGAGCGGGGAACGGGAAGACAAGAAGGGTCAGCGATTTGACTTGTCTGGACGCGCAAGGAAAGAACGTCGACTTGACGTCAGGAAACGAAGAGCAGCAAGCGTTACTCACGTCCAGAGATTCCTCCCAGAGTCACCTTCACAGTCAGGTTCGGGAGAGTTCCTTTGACAGAACCCGACTCGGCGGATCGCAGGTGAGCGGGTTTCAGAGCCCTTCCGTCGGTTCCAGAGAAGAGCGCTTCGTTCAGCTGAAGGTTCGCGTCGAAGGTTTGGAAGTTGAGAGCGACGACCTGAGCTCCGACTTGCCAGAACGGAAGAGGATCTGAGGAAGGAGGGAGGGGAAGAAGAAGTCGCGTCAGTTCGAGTTGATCTCGCGCGAGTGGGAGTCGGAGGGAGAGGGAGACGAACTGGGGTTCTTGCTGAAGACTCGAAGGCCCTAGAGACACGTTTGAAGAGGGTCACGTCAGTCTCTGGGTCGAGAAAAAGTGGAGTGAAAGCGGAGGAGGCGCGAACCTTGGGATAAACTCGCATCATTCCTTCCTTCGTCCTCTTGATGACTCCCTCCTTGATCTCGCCCTTCTTATCGACCTTCGGATCTAGAAGACCGAGGAGCGCAGATTCAGAGATGTTGATGAGGGGATTGGGAGGGATCTCTTGTCGTTCTGTTGGAGACGCGTCAAAACGAGATGTCAGTTTAGCTTCTCCTTTCCCTCTCCTGGGACTGCCCAGACCGAAGAGCACAGACTCACCAGCTCCGACCCAGGCATGACCCTTTCCAGGTTTGATGCTCGCAGCGTAGAAGCCGAGATGAGCAAGTGCGGGACCGATGATGGAAACCGACGCTTTCTTCTCCTTCCTCATCTCGATGGCAGCCTCGTCGTCTGAGGAGTCGTCCGAGTCGTCTTCGTCTTCTGGAGCTGGAGGAGGTAGAGACGTCTGTTTCGCCGATCCGTCGGAAGGGATGGAGGCGGTAGGAGGGTGGTATTCGACCTGAGCGAAAGGACGAAGAGGGTCACTTCAGTTCGAATGTCGCGACTTCCACTCGAGAACCTGCTTCCTTCGAGTTGGTCGACTCACCATGCAGACGATCCTATTGAGGAAGTATTCCAGAACAGGATGCTTCCCGACTCCTTCGATCTCACCCTCGACGAGTCTGCGAGAAAGGGAGACACTCGAAGAACGATCAGGAAAATGGTCTCGCTTCGTCGCGTCTGCTCACAACCAAAGGAGGTCAGACTCACCTTCCCTTCAAGACTTTCTTGAACTCGTCCACTAGACCCTGCTGAAACCCATCGTTGGCCGTATGGTTCTCGAGGGAGATGATGAGAGGAAGACGCGACGACGATTGGTCCATTCCTCGGACGACGGCGTCGAGGACCGTAGCGAGAGGGAGACGAGAAGTGAGGGTGTAGCCGTGGGTGACTGTACAGAGAAGGCGGTCAGAGGTCAGTGAAAGGAGCCGACGAGAGCGGTTAGAAGAGCAGGGAAGAGAGATCGGAGAGCTCACCCTTGCAGTTGGGCGGACCCAACGCTCCGTCTGCCCAAGCGTCGATCTCAACACAGCGAGCGGCACGAGAAATCTAACGGAATAACGTAAGGGTGTCAGTTCCTGGTTCTATGGGTTCCAGCATCGCGAGGGAGAGCAGTCTCGAGGAAGGAAGCTGCGAGATCGACGTCGAGCCGTTCGACTTCCAACATCGCTCCTCCTTCGCCAAGTCGTAGATCTCTTTACTCACCACGCTGACATACTCCTCTGCGCTCGAGCTCCCGTACAGCTGCCCGGCTGGCAAGTAGGTGTTGTGAGAAGAGGAGACGAAGTAGTCTTGAAGGGGATGGGAAGTGTCGAGCTCGGGAGGGTTGATGTAGAGGGACTTGAGGAGGGCGTTGACGTCCTGGGAGCGTCAAAATTGTGTGGAAGGAAAGTCAGGTTTATGCGTCTGTCTTCATATACCATAGGACGAAAAGAAGGGAGGGCGAGAGGAACAGAGAGAGAAGGGAACGAACGAGTCCTTCCTTCTCGAGCAGTGCCCTTAGCTCATCTCCCGCCTGAGGGATGGTCAACTCCTTCGTGTCGGTCTGAGCGGCTCCAGCTCCAGCATGGGCGTCGAGAGGTTGATGAGATGGATCGAACATAGTCGTCTTTGGAGATGATGGTGATGGTTCGAGTCCGAAAAGAAGGAAGTTTCTCCTCCTTGAGCTTTCAGCTTCCCCGCTCTCCCTCGTCTCCTTCAACACCGACCCTCGAGGCGAACATGGCCTCCTCCTCCTTTGCTCGATCGTTCCTCCGACCTCTCCAGGTCGCCCCCCTTCGAAGGATCAACCAGCTCCCTTCTTCCGCTGTCTCTAAACGATTCTCTGGACACGGTCTGCCTAGTCATGGATTGAATCAGCACTCCGGTGAGCTCCCATCTCTCCCCTTCCTCCCTTCCTCCCCCTTCTTGCCATCCATCCTCCTTTCTTCTCTTCCCAATCCCCCTCGACTCGTAGCTGACTATCCTCTCTGCTTTATTCTCTCCAGGATGGCTCTTCGGCGAGAAGGTGAGTCCTACTAGAACCTCCTCAAGAAGCGAGAAGGGAAGGAGCGATGTGGCCCCTTCCCCTTCCCCTCCCTCCTCCCCTCCTTCTTCCCTCCCCCGCCCTTTCCCTTTCCATCCCTCTTGATCTTATCGCTGACCTTTTACCTCCATGGATATTATCTTCGATAACAACAGCCACGAAACCCTGGTCAGCCTCGAGACAAAGAATGTGAGCTCAAGGGGGAGGGAGGGGAGGGAGAGGAGCGAGAGACGGACCAACCCGAAGGATCTGACCCTCCTCTCCTCTTCCTCCCTCCCCCGATGTTCTCTTCTCGTGCCTCTAAGTGTGGCAGTACTACTTGGGTACGTCCTCCATCTTTCTCCTTTGATTTAAGCTATCAGGCGGACCGTGAACCCAAAAGCTGACCGTCCTTCTCCCATCCCCTCGCCCTCCCTCCTCCCCTCGTCTCTCTCCCTCGTCCACAGCCGCCCCTATGATGGGCTACGTCCTCTATGTCTGCACTCTGATGTGGTACGGAGGATCAAGGTTAGTCAACATGCCGCTTCGTCTCGCCCTTTCTCTTCTTGCCCGAGCCAAGCTCACCATCTTCCCCTCCTCGTCTCTCCCTCCGACCCCTCGCTCGCTTTCTCGTCTTGCCCTTTCCAGGACGCAAGAATGGGCTAAAGTCGAAGCTCGACGACGAATGGAGGAGAGAGGAGACTGGCCTACTTTCGTGAGTCGCCGCCCACCTCGTTCACTCACAGTCGTTGGTGCTCGTCTCTCGCTCGAGCTCACCATCGTTTCGTGTTTCGTTTCCTCTCTTTTCCTTCGCAGACGCCCACCCTCAACCCCAACGCCAACTTTCACCCTCTCCCACCCGATGCCGAGTGCTTCAAGCCTGCTCGATAAACCCGTTGTCGTTCTCCTAGGCAGCTCGCCACTCGTGAGTCTCGACCGAGGATCAAAGTGTCTGTCGACTCGAAGCTGATCTCCTCGTTGTCGTTCTCGCTCTCATTCCAGGTGGCTTCGTTTCCTTTTCCTTCGGCGACTTGTTTCTACTATCTTCTTTCTCTTGACTTGTATATAGACCTCTCGCTCCAGTTTCGTTATCCGTCACGTTTTTCTTGCCTCCGCTCGCTCGCCTTTCTGGTTTCGTTCGTTCATCGCGTCCGTTTCTTACAACTTCGATCGATCCACGTTTCTCTCTGCACTCTCTCGCAAGTCAAGCCAGTAGTGACATCTGTGAGACCTCGAATCCCAGCCGCTGTGTCTGCATCGAAAGCAAGCGAAGTCGAACGTCTGCCGACGCGTCGACCTCCAATTCCTCGTTCGATCCATCTCTCTCTCCCCCCTCCCTTGAAAGCGGCTCCATCTTCTATGTTCTAACGATGTCCGCATCTAACTCTAGCTCTAAGTTCTACTCCATCTCTAATTCACGCCGCCCTTCCACGTTCAACAAATTTCTCAGCCGCGTCCCTTCCTCCCTCTCTCTTCACTTCCTCTCAACCCCCACCCCCTTCAGCATCTCCCCAACCCCCCACCCCTCCAACACCGCCTCATCCCCAGGTTTCACAAAGAACATCCCAGCAAACCCAAGTCCGTTCGGTCCGATCGTCAACTTCCTCTCCTCTTCTCCCTCCCCCACGGTGAGATGCACATCTCTCTCCGACCGAGGGACGGTATGGATATGATCGAGGGTAAGAAGGAGGTTGTGGGATTGGTGGTCTGCTCCTGGGGAGGAGGGGTGAAGGGCGAGGGAGGCGAGGTAGAGGGCGTGGAGGGAGGAGGGGGTGAGCTCGGAGGGGAGAGGAGTTGCGAAGTGGAGGTAGGGGAGAGGAAGCGCAGTGGGCTCTGTTGGATTGAAGAGGGGATGAGAGGGAGGGTGAGTCGTCTGGGAGAGACCAAAAAAGTGGGAGAGGAGAGACGTGACGAACTCTGCTCAGGTAAGTCGAGGGAAAGAGCTAGCTTCTCCGTTGGAGGGACCTTGCCGCCTTGGAAGGGAACGAACTGAACGTGTCGATGAGGTTGGGAAGCTGCCGATCTGTTTCCGCAACTATGGAGAGCGAAGCAGACACGATGAGAACGAGAACGCGAAGTCAGCCGTCGCCTCCTCGTCTTGCCTCGCTCGTCTATTTCTTCCCCTCCGTTTTCCTCCCTAGACCTCCAACGCGAAGATACTCACTTATAGAACCCCAACAGCGGTCTCCCGGCCTCTGCAAAAGCCTTCATCACCTCCCAAGCCGTCCAAAGATCCTCCTTCTCCAGCGACTCGCCCTGAACGGCCCACCTCCTCGTCGCAAGAACGAACTGCTCTGGAAGGAAGCAGAATTTGTTGAGGATAACATGATAGTGTTCCAGGTCGACGATGAGCTCCTCTGGTGGGAAGGGAGGCGAGAAAGGGTCTCGTTTAGGTGGGGTGTGGGTCGTAGGAGGTGTGAAGAGGTCGGGGAGGGTGGGAGAGGGTTTGGGCTTCGAGGAGAGCGTGGGGAGGATGTGGACTTGGTCTGGAGGAAGGCGAGATGGAGACGAGGGTGGCAGAGTGAGTGGAGTGAGGAGAGAGAGGCAAGAGAAGGGGGCGGCTGCACGAGCTCGGAGGGAGGGAGGGGAAGGAGAAGAGCGAGCGAGCTCACATTCGCTGTTTCCTTCCTTGACGAGATGGATCCGCTCAGTCTCGTAGATCTCAATCTTCCCGTCAAAAGTTCCTTCGCCTGTCAGACCAAGCACCAACCAGCATCATCGAAACCACAGAAGGAAGGCGTGAGCTTGGAACGAACGGACGAAGGAAGCAGAGCGAGGAAGAAGAAGGGAATAGAGAGTCGACGAACGATAAGCTTTGTCGAGCGCATCCGGCAGGGCAGCGAGTTTCTGCTCGTCCGAGAGCTCAGAGGTGGATCCGTTGGGGATGGTCATGGCCCGCTTGCAGCTGTAAGTAGAGGAAGGAGCGAGGGAGGATGTGGTCGGGGAGAGAAGAAAGGAAGGAGTCGAAATCGTGAGCTCGAACTTTCCCTCCCCCAGCCTTGACGACGACGCGCGTTCCTCGGGGCTGTTCCTGATCCTTCAGAAGGTGGAGCTAGACCGAGCTAGCCATCCGGCTCTCTTCACTGCAACAACCTATTTCGCAGCGCTTTCTCTCGACTCGATTGGAAGACGCGTCGCGTTCGCGAGCTTGACGACGTCGCTTCCTCCTCGTCCTTTTTCGTGCCCTTCAGACTGAGTTCTCCCCTCCTCACCTCAATAAAGAGTAGTCTCACACCAGCTGGTTTCCGGGGTGAACATTTTTTTCTCGACTCAGCCCTCGGCTGAAGAAACACCGACTGCCGACGACGAGCTCAACCAAATCAGTCGACCCGCTTTCGTCCCTTCCTCCGAACGTCCATCTCACCCTTTCCCTTCCTCCCCTTCAACCGACTCAGCAATGCCACCCACTCTCTCCCTCTCCGACTCGTCCAAGACTCAGGTCGAAGATCTCATCACAGAAGCAGTCAACTCAGCAACCACTCCTCCCTTCTTCTTCACGGCTGTCTCCGCGGAGGGTTCTCTCGTCTCTTTCAACTTCGGAAAGGACCAGGATGGGAAACCTATCTCGTCGGACACGGTGATCAGGATCCATTCTATGACGAAGATGGTCACTTCGGTACGCCCACGTTCACTGGTCTCTCGAGAAGCGAGAGAAACAGGGACGAAACGAGATGGACGGAGTTTCTCCGAGCTCACCTCTTCCTCATCCTTCCTTCTTTGCGATGCTCCTCTGCTAGATCGCTGCTCTTCAGCTCGTCGACCGAGGACTCATCGCTCTGGACACCAACGTAGGAGAGCATCTTCCTGGTCTCGCTCATCCCAAGGTCCTCCAAGGCTTCACGGAAGGAGGAGAACCGATCCTCGTCGATGCCAAAAACAAGGTCACTTTGACTCGTCTTCTCAACCACTCGAGCGGACTTGCTAGCGAGGGAGACTTTCCAGGTGAGTCGAAATCTAGATTCCGATGAGTGCTACGAGATTCTGACTCTGCCTCCTCTGCGACTCCAGACCTCGCTCGCTACCGAAAGCTCAAAGGATTGAGCCACACGACGGACGACGACCCGAAGGTGAGATCCTCCTTCGTTCATCCCCACTTCGATCTCTTTCTAGAGCTCTGACCTTTGATATATCTGTTATTCAGCTCTACTTCGACCAGCCTCTCGTTTTCGAGCCTGGAACTCGCTACACCTACTCTCCCTCGACGGACTTCGTCGGAAAGCTCATTGAGACGTTGACGGGTCTTTCTCTCGAGGACTACTTGTGAGTCTGCTATCCTTCCTTATCATCCTCGAGACGCGTCTCAGCACGATGTATTCTCTCTGACCTCAGTTCTCGACGTCTACAGCCAAGCGAACATCCTCAAACCCCTTGGAATGACCTCAACCTCTTTCCTCCTCACCCCCAACCTCGCGACGCGTCTCACCCTCCCCATCGCCTGGCGAGACCTCTCCACCTCCAAGATCCAGCCCAACATACCCTCCGACGCAGGGTTTTACACTCGTTACGGAGCCGTCCCACCCGCGTCGCCTCCCATCCAACGAGGAGGAGGAGGTCTCCTTTCAACCGTGCACGACTATACCCTCCTTCTCACCCACCTCCTTCGGCTCTCCCCAAGCTCTCCCGTCTCGCTACCGGAGGGCCAGAAGAGGCTTCTCAGCGAGGACTCGTGGAAGAAGATGTTCGAAGGAAGCTTCACGGACGAACGAGCGATCGAGGATCTGTCGATTCACAAGCCTGGAGTTCATGGGCCGAGAAGCGGAGATCAACAGTGGAGTGTGGGAGGGTTGTGTTTGAATTTGAAGGATTGGGAGGGGAGAAGGAAGGCTGGGTCTGGGTACTGTGAGTAGAGCTAGCTTTGTGCTGTTGATTCGTTTCGCGACGACGCGTCGACTGACTTTTTTTCGCCTTCGTTTCTCCTTCTTTCCAGGGGCTGGACTCTCAAACATCCTCTTCTTCATCGATCCCGTTACCGGAGTAGCTGTGAGTTCGAGTGTTCTCTCCTCCTCGTCGCAGCCTGCTTGCTCTTTCGAACGCGTCTCGTTCGTTTCGCCGGCTCTTCTCGCCTGACACGCCATCGTTCTTCTCTTCTTACCTTCATCTCGGACAGGCTATGGGTGGAAGCCAAATGTTCCCCGTCGACGATGAGATCATCGAGGACGTTTGGGCTCAAGCTCAAAAGATTGTTTATGCTGGACTCGTCTCGACTTGATCTGATCCGTCGACTCGTCCACGTAAGTACAGTGATGTAGTCGTCCTGTTCTTCGTTCTTCGATACGCATTTCTCGTCCCTGAGACCGAGCCCGTCGAGACTGAGAGAGACACAATGAGAAACGCACTTGATGCGCAACAGTACAAAGCTAGAGAAAAGGAAGTGACCAGAAGCAGGCGCACGTTTCCGTCGCGTCGCTTCAGTCCGACCGACTCTGCTCCATTCTGCTTTCTCTCGCCACTTCCGCAAGATGAACGAGCCAGGGGAACGAAATAGAAGCAGAAAACTCGACCATCTAGATCTCCCCCCCCCCCCCCCTCTTCCCTGCCCTCCTCCCTCCTCCAAACTCAACTCAAGTCAAACAACTACAAAACCCCTTCCCACTCCCTCCTCCTCCTCCTCCTTCCCTACTCGGCTCCACCTGCACATTCAACTCGCTCAACCCCCGAATCTTACTCTTCAACAGCTTCTTCACCTTCCCCACCACCTCCTCCACGTTCGAGTACGTCTTCGCGTGGGCGTAGCCTTGCTGGAGCGCTTCCGAGGGTCGACCTGGGTCGGCGATGGTGGAAGAGGAGGAGGAAGAGGAGGGGAGGAGATGGATGTGAATGGAACCGACGTAGCAGGATCCGTCTTTGGGCCAAAAGCGAGGAGCACCGTAAGATGCTAGGCCTTTGATTTGGGAGAGCTGTGGGGAGAGGAAAGAAGGGGGAGGGGAGGGGGTTAGCGAGTGAGCGAAGAAGTCAAGTCGAGTTTCGTCCGAACGAAGAAAGACGAAGAAGAGGTTCGAGACTCACCTCCGCCAAAGCACTTCTCACATCCTTCTCCATATCCTGTCCGGCATCCAAGCAGAGGACCTTCCCACTGTCGATGACGAGGGGGACGACGGAGGCGACGATGAGGGTTGCGATGAGCAAGGAAGCGATGGGATCCCAGCCTGTCCAGCCCGTCCAGTTGATGAGGACCGTGGAGATGATGACTCCTACGCTGCCGAGGACGTCGGCGAGGACGTGCTGTTGGAGAAGAGGGGGAGGGGGGAGGGGAGTTAGGGAGGGAAAGAAAGCGAGGGGAGGAGAGGGAGGAGGGGCGAACGAGGAAGACTCCGTGCATGTTGTGCTTCAAGGGAGGAACGAAGGGACGGGGTCAGCTTGAAGGTTCAACGAGGAGAAGGGGAAGATGAACTCACACCGGCGTGATCGTGTCCCGAGTGATCATGTCCAGCGTGATCGTGGTCCTGCGAAAGAGAAGCGAGAACGAGGTCAGCTCGAGTCGAGACGCGTCTCTTTCCTTCAATCTTCGAGAAACTCACATCGTGATCGTGCCCTCCTTCGCAGTCCTCAGCAGAATGATCATGACCATGTCCCGAATGATCGTGATCGCCGTGGGAGTGGGAGTGACCAGCCTGCGAGAGCGAAAACGGGTCAGTCAACGAAGACTCGAACGAGGGATTTCGAGAAGTGAGTGGGAGGACTCACATGGTCATGGTCGTCGTGCTTCTTGTCCGAGGGAGAATGATCGTGATCCCCATGGCTGTGACTCGAGTGATCGTGCTCAGAGTGGTCATGGCTCGAGTGGTCGTGATCGTCGTGCTGTTGGAGAGGAGAAAGAACGAGGTCAGCGAGGCGTAGGGATTGGGCTCGTCGCGACGGCGAGGGAAGACGGAAACTCACCGAGTGAGCCTTCTTCTTATCATCAGGAGCATGCGAGTGCGCCGAGTGGTCGTGATCATCGTGCGAGTGATCGTCGTGGGAGTGGGAAGAGTGGTCGTGTCCCTGTTGCGAGCGAGAGAGAACGAAGACGCGTCAGTCCAAACTCATCGCCCTCCTTCTTCTGAACCGGCTCGAATGGCGAACTCACATCGTGATCGTGCGAATGAGAGTGGGAAGAGACGACGACAGCCTTCTTGGGAGGAGAGTGGACCTTAACGGCGACGGGCTTGGGCTTGGGAGCAGGAGCGTGGTCGTGTCCGTGGTCGTGTCCGTGCGAGTGCTGAGACGAAACGAGAGACGCGACGAGCGAAGCCAGGGTCAGCTCGATCTCGAGAAGGGGTTCAGAAGAGGGGAAATTCTCACTCCGTGGTGATGGTGTCCTCCAGTCGCGAACAGTCCGAACAGGTTGATGGCGAGACCGATGGACGAGACGAGGAGGAGTTGATCGGTGTTCATGTCGGGAGGGTCGACGCTGGAGAATGAAGTTGAAGAAGAACGAGCGAACGTCAGACCCGAGCTGAGAGAAAGCGCGAGAGAAAGATAGAGCACGACTCACATCCTCTGAACCGCCTCGAAAACGATGAAGACCGAGATGAGGATCAGGAAAACTCCGTTGGCGAATCCAGAGAGCGTTTCGACCCGACCGTATCTGAACACAGGAACCGATCGATGGGAAGAGAGGGTCAGTCATTGTTCCTTTTCGATCAAGGTCACAGCAAAAACGAGCGCTCGAGAGAACCAGAGGCAAAGACTCGAAAACTCACCCGTACGTGAACTCGTCATTCGGTTTCCAGGTCGCCATCACCGAAGCGAAAAGCCCCACTCCCAGAGCCATACAGTCGAAGAACATGTGGATGGCTGCGATTCAAGACGAAGTGCGCCAAAGTCAGCTCACGCTCGAACGCAACGAACGAACGAGGCCGAACAGACGCGTCTCGCCCTCGTCGAGTCAAGGCCGCCGCATCTCCTCCGCTTCGAACCCAAACAGGAAAGCACCCACCATCACTAATCAACCCCAAACTATTCGTCCACACTCCCCAAATCATCTGCACCAGCATGTACGCCAGGTTGAGCAGCAGGAAGTACCAGATCTTCTTGGACTCCGGGTTCGCGAGGATGGTTTTGAGGTAGGTTCGGAGGAGACGGTGCGTCGAGGAGGAAGGAGTGGGAGCGGTGGCGATGGAAGAGGAAGATGGGTGAGAGGGGTAGAGGAGGTTGGAGTTGGGAGGCGAGACGGGAAGGGAGACAATTGCTGCAGCGAGGGAGAGGGAACGAGGAGGAGAGCGTCAGAAGTGGGTTTCGTGTACGGGACGAGAAGTCGGGAGGGACGTGAAGAGGGAGGGAGGAAGAGTGGGTGGTATGTGATGAGAAAGAACGTTAGAAATAGGGCAGAACTCACAGAACCAAACGATCCCAGCGATCGCGACGTCCCAACTCTCGACCTCCAACCTCCAGAACGCCATCCCCACGATCATCGCGATCGATATGCTCGTAGGATACGCCAGCTTTGCCGATGTAGGCTTGACCGTCGAGGGCACGAGAAGAACGGTAGGGTGGGCGATGATGGCTTGAGCGAGGAGAGTCGCGTACGAGAAGTGATGCAGTCCCTCGACGTTGGCGAAGGCGTGGAAGGAGGAGTCGAAGCGGCCCTGCACACGCGGAGAGGAGTTAGGTACGAAGACGGAGAGTGCCAGTGTAAGATCTGAGTGACTCACGATGAGGAGCCCGAAGAGAACGACAAAGGAAAGTGCGAACGCGCCAATGGCCATGGCGAGGGTTCGAGCTGTATCGAGTCCGTTCCCTGTTCCAGCGAACTGAGTGACGAGTTTTCGTTCGGGAGAGTCTTTGAGGTTTCCGAGGAGGAGGTAGGTGAAGATGGCGAGATGGTAGAAGATGCTCGAGGTGAGGGAGCCTGGCGGACCGACGACATGAGGGAGGGAGGGAGGGAAGGAAGAGGTCAGCTCGCGACGAAGAACTCAAGACCAAAGCCAAGCAGCGCAGAAACTCACCAGAAGAAGAGGAAGAGGTGAAGATAGAGATGGAGGTGGCCAAGACGAGAGAAAGAGTTCCAGGTATCTACGAGCCGGAGGAGAGAGCAAAGGAAGGGGGGTCAGCTCTCGTCGGCGTCATTGAGCTCGCGCTTCTCTTGATTCCGAGGACCGTGAGATGGGACGGAGAGAGGAGGGACGAACGGAAGAGCGCGGGGATGTTACAGCTGTTTTCCAGAGGGCTAGAGAGGCGGTGAAGAGGGTGACCCTAGTTCGGAAGCAACCCAGAGGGAAGAGAAGAAGGTGGTCAGTTCGAAAGAGAGAGAAGAGGACAAGGGAGGGAAGGGAAGGAGAGAGGTCAAACAAAGAACGAAGCTCACCTTAACGGTGATAGACCCGTGAGAGCTACGAAAAAGGCAAGATACTGAGCTGTATGCAGTCCAGCGTATAGTAGTAAAGTTGGCCACTGAAGGTTGAAAGGGAGGAAGGGAGTGAGCTTGATCTCTCTCGTTCGTTGTCGGAATGCAGCGAGACTGCTCAAGGAGGACTGAACTGACCAAGTCTCCTACGAGATCAAACCTTCCCCTCCCTCTCACAGCTCCCCAGATAGCTCCCACGCTCAGCCCACCTGCTATGAGCACTACGGGGCTTACTCCTCTCTTCAAGGACCAAGCGTCTACTGCTATAGTTGAGTAGGCTGCGATCACGTTGGAAGCTACGAGGAGGAGGAAAGGTTCGCTCTTGATGGCTTCCTTGGTGAAGATGAAGGAACGTCGACGAGGGAGAGAGATCTTGGACGTCGAACGTCGATGAGAGGAAGGGTACGCGTGAGAGTAAGAGGGATCCATGGTCGCTGGAGGGGAGAGGGAAGGAGGAGGTTGGGAGGGAGGGAAGGAAGGAGAGGTCCGATCGAGCTTGAAGGAGGGAAGGTGAGGCTGGGAGAGAGGGAAGGAAGGAAGGTGGATATGGAGAGTCGAATGGATTTGAGGAGTTGGAGAAGAGGGTGGGGAGAAAACCTTCCAGCTCTTTGTCTGAAAGCTTGAGGTCGCTGTTTGAGTTCAGCTTGCCAGCTCGCGTCGCTCTTCCCCTCCTCTCCTCTCCTCCCTCCGCAATTCCAGTTCGACCTCGAAGTTTCTCAGAGCTCTCCCTTCCCTCCCAACTCCCTCTCTCTCTCCCTCTCCCTCCCTCCTCCTTTCTTCTTCTTCTTCTAGCCATGCCTGTGGCTTCTACCTCTACCACTCCCGCTCTCGTGGACGGCCACGTTTCTTACGCTCAAGCCGAGAAGGCTGTCAACGCTCTTTCCTCGTACGCCGTCAAAGCTCGAGCTGACAAGGAGGAAACCGAGCTCATCGTCAAGGAGGAGAACGTATGGCTCGTAGTCGCCACCAAATCCATCAACCCGGAGAAGAAGCTCAAGCCTATCAAGATGTGAGTATATACATCCTCGATCTGGGAGGTGTAGAAGCTCGACGAGAGGAAGAGGAGCAGCACGAGAGAGAAGAAGCTCAAACGAACCTCGAAGCTGACCTCCCTCTCCCTCTCCTTTCTTTCAGCACCCTCCCCAACCCCCTCATCGACCCCCGAACGACCTCCATCTGCCTCCTCGTCAAGGATCCTCAACGAGAGTACAAGGACCTCCTCGAAATCAACAAGATCAAGTTCGTCTCTCGAGTCGTAGGCGTCACCAAGCTTCGAGGGAAATTCAAACCCTTCGAGGCCAGGAGGCAGCTCTTGGGAGAGCACGGTATGTTCCTGGCAGACGAGAGGATCGTGCCTCTGCTGCCTAAGCTGTTGGGGAAAGGATGGTTCGATGCGAAGAAGTGAGTACACATGCGAAGGAAGGGGAGGGGAGGAGGGAGGGAGAGTCGCGCGAGCTTCGAACGAGAGAGCTGATTTTTGGTTTCCTCTTTCTTCTCTCTTCGTTCCCTTCGCGTTCCGTTCGAATCAGGCAACCCGTCCCTGTCTGCCTGACGAGGAAGGACCTCAAGGCTGAGCTCGAGCGAGCCGTCTCCGCTACCTATATGCACCTCACTCAGGGAACCTGCACGTAAGTCTTCACCTCCAACTCTCTCGTCCTCTCGTTTCGTTCTCTCCTCCCCCCTCGCGTCCCTCCCTTTCTCGCTCGCTCGCTCTCCCTTTCCTCCCTTCAAGCACCCACTTACCCCCTCTTCTCTTCTCTTCTCTCTCCTCCCCTCTCCCTTCCCTCCTTCACTTCCTTCTCTCCCCCCCTCCTCAGATCCATCAAAATCTCCCCCCTCCCCACGCACACCCCTTCCCAAACGCTCGCCAACCTCCTCTCCGCCATCCCCCAAGTCGTCTCCAACATCAAAGGAGGCTGGTCCTCCATCCAATCCCTCAACATCAAAACCTCCACGTCCGTCTCCCTCCCCATCTGGAGCTGCGAGTTGGGAGACAAGGAGGGTCAGAGGTGGGATGGAGTTGGGGAGGAGGCGTGGGAGCTTGAGACTGCTGAGGGTGCGGAGGGAGAGAAGAAGGCGAGTGGGAAGGGGAAGAACAAGAGGAGTGCTGCTGAGGCTGCTGTTGGGGAGGAGAAGGTGGTAGAGAAGTCGGAGAAGAAGACGAAGGTCAAAGGACCTAGACCTGTGTCGACCAAGACCCCTGCTCCCGCCGCCGCCGCCGTCGTTCCCTCGCCAAAAGCATCCAAGAAGGCCGCCCCCGTCGCTGCCGTCAAGGAGCCCAAGAAGGTGATGGCTGGAACCCCCAAGAAGGGAGAGTCGTCGGTGGAGAAGAAGAAGACCGCGTCGGGAGCTGGGAAGGCTGCGAAGGAGGGGGTCGTTGGGAAGAAGGGAGGGAAGAAGGCTGTTGCTTCCAAGTAGGGTTGCTCGGATCTTAGTCTGTTATTGGTTGTGTGTCTGTGTTTGGTTATATGGGCTTTTCTTCGTATCTGGACTTGGGGTGAGAGAGGCGAGAGAAAGAGAGAGAGAGAGAGACGACGCGTGCGAGAGGACGAGAACGAGGAACGCGAGAAGGAACGGTACGAGGGCTGCTGAGGTTTCGATTTTTCGAGGGATGAGACGTGGATCTGCAGATCTCTGTTCAGGCTACATAGATTCCTGATCTCCTAGCGAAAGAGCAAGAGAGAAACTCGATGAACGTCGAGCTAGCGCAGCTTGGTGAAATCCCTTGAGCTCACCTTTCGATCCCTTCCTCCCCTTCTTTCCTCCTCAAACCGCCAGCGCCGACTCTCTCTCGCTCTATCTCTTCCCCTTCTCGTGTCTCGTCCTATCCCCCTTCCACCTACGCGCGACGCTCCTCGCTCGATCCACCCTCCCCATCATCCTTCAGCCCTCGCCCCTGCCGCCCATGTCCGTCGTCTGGCACTCCATCTCTCTTCGCCCCTCCCAGCTCTCTCTCGCTCACGTCCTCAAATCAGGCGAGCCCTCTATCCTATCGTCTTCGAGGAATACGAACGAGCTAACTCTCTCTCTTCGCTCTCGTCGTTCAGGCCAAAGTTTCCGCTGGACGCACACCCCGCTCGACCTCCCTTCCTCCTCCTCCTCCCTCTCCCCTCCAGCTTCAACCGAGTACTCCCTCTGTCTCCCAGATCGACTCATCCTCCTTCGACAGTCAAGGACGCATCTGCACTACTCGGCTGTCTTTCCTCCCCCTCAGGAAGAAGCGGGGAGCGGGAAGGAGGAGGAGACCGAGCGATGGGTAAGGGACTACCTGAGACTTGACGTCGACTTGGAGGAGCTGTACAGGACTTGGGGAGAGAAGGATATGGTGTTCCGGAAGGAGGAAGGAGAGGGTGGCGTACTGGAGGGTGTGGCAGTTTTGAGGCAGGATCCTTGGGAGTGTCTTTTCTCGTGAGTGCCATCGCGGAGGGTTGAGCTCGTCGCTTTCCTTCCCTCCCTCTCGCTCTCTCTCGACGCGACTGACGCCCTCACCTCTTCCCCCCTCGTGATTCGTATTCGGTTTTGTTTCAGCTTCATCTGCTCCTCCAACAACAACATCCCCCGCATCACCTCCATGGTTCAATCAGCAGCTCGTCACTTCTCTCCTCCTCTCCTCTCCTACCCCTCGTCTTCGTCCATCGCTTCCTCCTCGACCCCAACGCCAACGACCTACCATCCCTTCCCACCTCCCTCAGCCTTCTCTTCCCCCTCCGTCATCCCCATCCTCCGTGATCTGGGCTTCGGCTACCGAGCGCCGTTCATCCAACGAACAGCCGCGATGCTGGTCGAGGAGCATCTCGAGCCGGAGGAGTGGTTGAGAGAGTTGAGGGGTTGGGAGACGGGGAAGGCGAGAGAGGAACTGTTGAGGTTCTTGGGAGTTGGGAGGAAGGTCGCTGACTGTGTGTTGTTGATGAGTATGGACAAGGTTAGGTTTGCGACGAGCGACGACAGACCGACGCGACAAGTTCTTTTCGTGCTTCGATCAACCGTCACTCACACACCTCCCTCTTCCCTGCCTTCTTCACACCATCTCTTTCTTCGTCATCGTCCCCCTTCTCCAGAACGACATCATCCCCATCGACGTCCACGTCCACCAGATCGCTCAACGGCTGTACAACTTCCGTCCCTCGTCCGCTGCTCTGCCAGGTGGGAAACGGAAAGCCTCTTCCTCGGGAGAGAAGATCCCCATGACGCCCAAGCTGTACGAGGAGGTCCAGAACGCGCTAAGTGAGCGGTGGGGAGCTTGGGGTGGGTGGACACAGGCGGTGAGTTCGTTTTGTTTCGACGCGTCGACGTCCTTTTTCGTTCGACTCGTGCTCCCGTCTTCGCTCGCTTTTCCTCTTCTTGCGGGGACCTAGCTCGCTCTGTACTGACCACACGCTCCCCCTTTCTTTCCTCTTATCCTTCTTCTCCCCGCGACGACCTCTCTCGACGCACAGGTCCTCTTCGCCTCCGACCTCCCCTTCCTCCTCTCCTCCCTCGCTCCCAACTCGACCAAACCCCTCAAACAACCTCTCATTCGATCCTCCCATCTCTCCTCCTCCCTCCCCGAAGGCCTTGTTGCCCTCCCCGAGAGCATGCTGCCTTCTTCTCCTCCTCCGGAAACCAAACCCGCCGCCGTCAAGGTCGAGGGAGGAGGGTCTGGGAGGTTGGGTTTCCCGAGCTCGAAGAAGAGTAGCAGCACGAAGAAGGTGAAGAATGGGACGGAAATCGTGGTGGTGGTGAAGGAGGAGGTTGGAATGGAGTCGGGGTTGGGGCTGGGGGTGGGGGAGGAGGAGGGAGAGGGAGTAGGAGGAGGGAGTTTGGGTGAGAGGATCAAGAGGAGGAAGAGAAACGCTAGCACCGCTGTCGCTGGCGGAAGTAGTTCGAAGCCTTAGGCCTGTGTCTCCCCATGCTTGCTTCTCGATTCGATACAGTGTGTAGCTACGAGCAGATGGGCATCCAAAAATGAGAAACGAAAGCGTCAACCTAAACGAGAGGAGATGAAACCGAACGAGGACGCGAAGCTAGTTCTCTACCAGTCCCGCGTAAACGATCTTCTGAGCTTTCGCCCAAATGTCTTCGACGAAAGGGTCGTCGACGGGGAACATCTGGGTGCCTCCGACGGCCTGTGGTGATCGAAAGGAAAGGCGTGAGCGAAGAAAGAACATGGGAGACGCGACGAGCTCGAGCGAAATTGTTCGAGGGGAGAACGACAACTCACAGCTATTCCAGTGCTGGGATCGATGAAGAAGAGGATGTTGGTTCCGCCGGCCCCTGAGTGAGACAGAAGAACGGGAAGGAAGGAGCGTCAGCGAAGGTCGGAAACGAACGGACGACCGACCTACGCGTCGAGGGAGGGACCGATCAAGAGATGAGGAGGAGAACTAGCTCGACTCACAGTACCCCGACCCAGCCTTCCTCCTTCCCTCCCAATCCTTCAGATTCAAACACAACCCGCCCACACTCCACTGCTGATCTCCACTCCTCTCTCCATGCTCTCCAGGCTTATGAATCGACAGATCCTCGATCGCTCGCTCGTCCGTGAAGCTTCCTTCGAACATCTTGTTCCAGCGCTCCTCGCTGACGAGTCTCTTCTCCCCTTCTGCGAGCGGGACGGGGGAGTTGGGAGAGAGTTCGAGGAGGTGAGTGAGGAGGAGGGAGTAGTCGTGGACGGTTGAGAGGAGACCGCTTCCGCCTCGCTGGATGGGAGGGTCGACTGGAGGAGGAGCACCGACGTGGGTGTAGAAGCCTGCATCGGAGGGGATGTCGGGTTGAAGTTTGGAGGTCGCTGGGTCTCGCCAGACGATGGGAAGGGTGAGACGCGACGCGAGGGAGGGGGTGAAGAGGAACGAGGTTGAGTTCATCCCAAGGGGTTTAAGGATGTTCGCTTGACTGTGGAGGTCAAGAGTGGACAAAAAAAGTTGGCATAGCTCGCGGGGCAGGGCGAGAGAGAGGGAAGCGAGCTCACAAGTAGTCCTCGAGCGAGAGACCCGTCAACGTCTCAATCAGCTTGCCAACGAAGTCAGTCGAGGGAGAGTAGGTGTAGCGAGTCCCGGGCTCGAAGATGAGAGGTTGGTCAAAGAAGATCTGAGAGAAGGGTAGACGAGATCGAGAAGAGGGTCAGAGAAAGAGCGAGGGTTAAGTGAAAGACGAAGAGAGGGCTGACCGAAGAGTCGTTGTCGGTCTCGAAGTTCCAGCCCTTGTACGCTCTATATCTCGCCAGTTCTGGGGCCGAAAAGATGACAGACGAGTCGGTCAGTACCCTTTGGTCTATCTAAAGACGAGAAATCTTCCTCACCTCCTGCCAAACTGGGTCCTTCGTTGGCGAGTCCGCTCGAATGGTTGAGGAGACGAGTCAGAGTGACCTTGTTCTTTGCTTCGACGAGGATTGGCTCTCCGTCGTCCGTGAAGCCTTGGAGGATCTTGGGATGAGCGAGACCAGGTAAATGCTCTCCTACATCCGTATCGAGAGTGATGAGTCCTCGGTCCACGAGCTGGAGAGCAGCGATCTGGAGGAGGGGAGGAGGGATTGGTGAGCTCGAACGACTTGCCCATCTCGCCTTCTCGCCCTTCTCTCTTCTCCTCTGCTTAGTCCTAAAGGTGAGACGTACCGAGGTGATGAGCTTCGCCATGGAAGCGATCCTGAGGAGGGTATCAGAGGTGATAGGATTCCCATCCTGGTCGTTTCCGAAGTTGAAAGAGACGATTTCTCCGCTGGCAGAGACGGTCGAGAAAAAGAACGGGGGGATCTCGCCAGAGTCGACGGAGGATTTGATGAGCTCTTCGACTTGAGCCTTTGCTGAAGCGGAGAGGGAAAGAAGCGGTGGCATGGGAAGAGGAAGCCGGTGAGAAGGGGGAGGGAAGGAGATGGATGTTCGCGGAGGAAAGGAAGATGGAAAGCGCGAGGGGGTTGGAAGGTCGGTCGGCAGTCGGTTCTTTTGCGCCGTGCTTTCGAGGAGAAAAGAACGAAGGCAGACAGAACGAAGGGAAGAGGATTTTGATAGGGCACCCACCATTGATCCGTGGGCTCGAGTGTCTAGAAGGATGTCAGCGAAGGTCAAGAAAGCAGCAGTCTGGACGCGTCGCATTTTCCAACGCGTCGGACTTGTTTCAGAGCACGAGTGACGATCAAGAAGCAAGAAAGGAGGATAAGAGGTTGAAGGGGAGAAGAAGGAACAAGAAGCGGGAGCTCTGTCCCACTTCAGTTCAAAGCCACACGCGAGGAGGGAGGAGAGGAAAGGTCAGCGTCGAGATCGAGCGACGCGCGACCAGAGGATCATAACGAGAACGAACCAGCAGTCTGATCCGAAGCCAATCGATTAGGAGGACGGATCGAGAGATGAGGTGATGAAGAGTCAGCGAGAGGGAACGAGATGCGTGCGAAAGCAGACATCGAACACGACTCACAGTGCTCGGTGACTCCAGGCTGAACGAAAACGCAAGAAGAAGGTCAGCTCGATTCTCTCCATCGACAGGAACTCAAGTAGGTGCTCACGAGATCAGGGATTCCAATGTCGTGAGTGTGTCCTCCTACTGGAAGAACGAAGCGAAAACGAAGTCGAGAAGCGAGATCAGTTCGTGCGTCGAATCTCGAAGACTCGAAACCGAGGGGACGAAAAGCACTCACTCTTGAGCTGAACCTTCAGCGAGACGTTGCCCTGTTGTCGATAAAGAGCAAAGAAGGAGCGGGGTCAGCTCTCGTTCCTGCTCGCGACGCGCCGTCGAATCGTTCAGAGATCTCTTCAAAGACGAGAAAAAAAGATCACCATGTACTGTCCAAGACCTCTCTCGTTTCTCAACTTCGCGGACTGGAGGCACTGAGTTGGGACGCTGTTTAAACGAAGGACGAGGACCGACGAGGTCAGCGACGAGTCTGCCTCTTCTCGCTTTCGGCGACGCTCGAGGAGATGAAGGGCCGTACGGAAGCTTGAGCTCAGACCTGGAACGAGCGAGACACGGAGAAGACGTCAGTCAAGAAGAGATGGGAAGTGATACGAATGGGGTCGAGCGAGACAATGCTCACACTGAGGAGAAGAGGAGGGAAGAAGACGAGACGAGCACGAGTCAGCGAGCACTCCACTCGAGAGTCGGAAAAACGGGCGCGGTCTTGACTTACTAGCAGCTCTCTTGACCTCCTCGTAGAATACCTTGTCTCGAGAAGGAAGGATGACGATGATGGGTCGAGGGGCGGCCCTGCACTGTATCACTTACAACCCAAAGTCGAAACAAGAGAGAGCGTCCTTGTCTCTCCCTCCCGAGTCTCCCTTCCGACCTTCCCCACCCCATCCCCCCCAACTCTCCCAGGCCACGCTAGGGACCGAGCTCCTTCTTGGCGACGGTGGAACGTCAAGGCTAGCAAAGATCAACGGGCAGAAAGAAGAGCGAAAGTCAGTTCAGTCGCGTCGAGGCGAGTGTTCGCTTTTCGAGCTGAGCCACTGATGGAGTCCGAATCTTTTCTCGCAGAGGATGAAATTGAACTTGTGTTGCTCCTCTGGGTAAGTCGAAGGCGGCCGATGGGTGTTGAGTCGACGAGTCGCTCTGAAGGACGAGGCGACGAAGGGCGGACGCACTGAGATCGACAGCAGCAGCAAAAGCACCTGGAAGGGACTTGATCGTTCTCCCTCTCGACAGTTCCCTCGTCTCAGTCACCTAACGCATCAGCTCTCCTGCTACAGTCGCTCTGAGGCAGCTCGTAAAAGGACCGAGCTCTCCATCCGATCCCTCTCTCCCTCTCGATCCCCAGAGCGACGGCGTTCGAAAGCTTCTCTATACCTGCGTCGATCCGCTCCCGTTGGAGCCCGATTCTCTGCTACCAGCCTTCTCGTTCTGGTCGCAGGAGCAGAGCAGCCGCTGCAGGCAGGAATGCGGAAGGAAGGAGATGGGAGGACGGAGGAAAGGACGGGTCGTGCGAAGGTTTGAATCTCGTCACTCGTCTTCCGACGACGGATCCTCCCAGAGCTTCCAAAAGCATGCTTTCGGCGGGCGGCATTTCCAGCAGAGTTCTGCTACCTTCTAAGGAAAAGAGGCTGGTCGTATAAAGGGAGAAGAGGAAAGAGGAAAGGAGGAGAAGGAGAGCGTCGGTCGGTCGGTGATGGCTTGTTGAAGTTTGGCGTGAGGAGGGAGCAAGGAGCGAGCGAGCGAGGTGAGACGGTTGTTGTCTCGCGTATCGGCGGACGATCTTTTAGTTCCAGAGCTTCTGGAAGCAGTGACGAGTGTTTTTCCTTATCGTAGAGAGAATACAGAGCTAGCTCATCCGACGGTCCTTACTCGCTTCTTTCTCCCTTGCCACTCGACGAAGAAATTCACTGGCTCAAGCTCTCGCCTCTCAATTTCCCCGAAGATCGTCAGCCAGCCCCGAAGGAGGAGTGTTGAAGTTCGTTCGCCGTTCCCGAATCTACCTTCACTGCGCAAAAGCAGCCGCCTCGGTGGGTTCTTCCTTCAACCCGCCTCCTCTCCTTCCTTCCTTCTTCTCCTCCATCCACATCCCCCTTCTCATCCTTCCACACCCCCACACTCTCTTTCCCTTCTCTACATCCCCTCTCTCCTGCAGGTCCGGAGCCCATTCTCGTACAAAGACAGCCAGCTGCCTTCCCATCCCCTCCTCGTTCTCGATTGAACTCCTCCTCCTCAACAACACGAGCCCCCCTTCCTTCGTTCGCCAGTCGTCCATCCATCCAACTCCTCCCCACTCCCACCTCCTCCCCACTACTCCCTCCTCACCCCCATCAACCATGGAATCCCCTCTTTCGATCTTCTCCCCCGACTCGTACCCTCTCTCGTTCAACGACGAGTACCCACTCTCCCCCTTCGGACTCGAGGTCGAGCCCACCTCCTCCTTCGCCTCCTTCTCAGGGTTGGCTGAGCAGCTCTGCTACTCCTCCTCCTCCCCTACCTCCTCCCAATCCTCGTCCTCCTACCTCCCTCCACCTTCGTCGTACGCTTCGGCCGGTCAAGGATCTACGACGCTGGACGAGCTGTTTGGGAAGGACCTCTACTCGGACTTCTCCTCGGACGACGACTTCTTCACTCCTACCTTCTCAGTCACCGATCTCCCCTCCCCCTCCCCCAATCGATCCGACTACTATCCCTCCACTCCTCCTCCTCCCTCCTTCTCCCTCGCTCCTCCTCTCGCAAAGTCAGGATCCTCAACATCCGACTCGTCATCCAACTGGAACGCTGGACTCCCCTCCTCCTCGTCCTGGGATCAACAGCAAAACCTCTGCAACCCCGTTGAGGTCTGCTACCCTTCCATCGTCGAGCAGAGCTGGATGGTCAACGTCGACGAGGGATGCGTAGATAGCAGCACCGAGGTCGGATCAGAGTGGAGCTACCCAGAGTCGTTGACCGCTCCCGCTCCTCGACTGTCCAACAAGGCTTCCATGGAGAGTTTGGGAGAGTGGGACGGTGTAGAGAACGTACCTGAGAGTTGGACGACCGATGCTACCTTCTAGTGAGTCCATTCAACGTATCAGAACTGTCGAGAAGAGCGAGAATCTGACCTTTGATCCTCCTTCCCTTTCATCCTCCAGCTCGAACAACACTCCCGCCTGGTCGACCTCCGCTCCTTCTCCTCCTCCCTCCACCTCCGCCGCTTCCACCACCTCCACCACCTCCTCCCCTCCCGTCTACCAACGAGCTCCTACCCGAGCTCGATCCAACCCTTCCATCCAACCCTCTACTCCTCGCTCTCGTCTCCCCGCCAAAGCGTCGATGCCCGCCCTCAAGGAGGAAGCGGCCGACGACGCCTACTCGTACGTCTTCGACGGAGGAGCTCCATCCAACGATGCTGCTTCCCTCCAGTCGTCGATGTTCGCTGTTCTTGGTGGTTACGGAGGAGAGGAGCAGAGCTTGGGTCAGGAGTGGAACGGCAGGACGGTCGGGAGGGACGCGTACGGTGGAGGATGGTCTGCTGGACCTTCCCAGAGGTTTGAAGTCGAGAACTCCTACCCTGGAGTCATGCCCACGAGGATGATGGGAGGAGGAGCACCCGTTGAGTCGTACGAGGAGGGACCCAACTCCATGGGACTCGTCTACCAACAGCAGCAACGATCGGTCTCGTCGTCGGTTCCCTCGTCCCCTGGACACTCCCAGGTCTACCAATCCGAATACTCGTCGCCCTCCCCTCACTCCTCCCCTCGTTCGTTCAGCGGCCTCGCAACGCCCCCGAAGCTGTCTCGACGAGTCTCTCCCATCACTCCTACCCTCATCGCCGGACGCACAGGACGACCTTCCACCGCTCCCTCCCTCCTCCCTCTCCTCTCCACCGGACCTCTCGCCGCTCGACGTGCCAGCGGAACTCCCAATCCCTCGTCGGCTTCCTCGCCTCGGACTCCCAAGTCGAAGGTTCCCTCGTCGAAGCGACCCATGCTCGCCTCCCTCGCTCGAGCTCAAGCCGTCGTCCAGATGCGTCAACAGGAACAGGATCGAGAGCGAGAGGAGTACCGACGAACGGCAGCCGAGCGCAAGGTCGATCCCTTCCTCGCCTCGGTCCTCATCCAAGGTTGGGAACCCTCAGCGGAGTCAGCAGCAGCCTTGATCGTTCAACAACCTTCCACTCCTCGACCCATCGCTCGACTTCCCTCCCCTCGCTCCTACCACGTCCCCACCACTCCCTCGCCCACGTTCGTCGCTTCCCAACCCCAGAAGATCCAACGACCAGCTATCGAGGCTCCCATCCCCGTCGGAGGCTACACAACTTTCATCAACTACACCATGGCCGACGCGGAGAGTCTCCTCATGGGAGTCGCGCCCAGCGGAGCTCCCCAGCCTAGGAAGCCTTCGTCGTCGCCCAAGAAGAAGAGGTCGGGAGAGGACCTTGCGAAGGAGGGAGGGAAGAGGAGGGCTTAGCTTTGTTTCTCTTCTCTCGTTTCGTACTCTACTCGTTCTCCTCTCGTGCCTCGGACATTTCTCGTTTTCTCGGACCCACATTACTACACACACCACCACACTCTTATTATCCTTAATACTCACCACGTCGACCATGGGCAGACACATTAGTCCCTCACACATTCCTTCTTGCATAATTCACTTTGCTTGCCACTCTCTCTCTCTCTCTATACCCTCTCTCGTTCTCGTCTCTCCTTCTGTCGCTCGCTCTCTTTTGGCTCAGCCGTCGGTCACCTTCTCGCTGTAGATTTTTTTTGGTCTTTCGCAATCTTCGAGGTCTCGGTTCGGTTTCAGTCTCATTTGTGTTCGAGGAGGAAGCAGAAGAGGAGGAGGGGGGGAAGGTGACTTGCATTCGATCTGGATCGGTTCTCGAGTTTCCTTGCCTTTTTTTTTTCAGCTCTCACTCGCTCTCGGTATCTTATCTATCTATCTATCTGTCTTAGCTTGTTCTGTCTGTGGATTTGGATCTATTGATGATATATACTCTCTGCTCATGGTACTGCAAGGACGAACGAACGGGACGAGACCAGACGAGGCGAGGACTTCGACGACGCGTCGTTCGCGTTGTCACCTTCGACGAAGACACTCGCTGCTCTCGACCGTTCTGGCTTCTGCTCTCAGCCGCTATACAGACTGTCTCTGCTGTCTCAAGGACCCAAAAGCCAGAGACAACAACGAAAGCAGATGACGAGGGAAACTTCCTTCAACTCTCCCTCGACCCGCGACTCAAACCTTCGCGCCATCTCTCTTGTTCCGCTCTCTCCTCTTTCTTTCCGACCCGAAACTTCCAGAAAAGAGAAGAACAAATGTCTCGTGTATTCATTAAGCTAATCCGAGGATCGGTATCGAAGGCTAGGGCGGGAGAGGTCGTTAAAGCGAAGGGGGGTCGGGTCGTAGGAGATACAGTCGAACGCGGTTCCGAGGTGAAGGTTGGGTTGGGATGGGGTGAGGAGAGTGAGGCGAGATGAGGGAAAAGTAGACTGGAAGAGAAAGGGAAGGGCAGGGGAAGGGGAAAGGGAGAGAAGGAGTCAGAGGTCTGAGAAGGGAGGGAAGAAACAAGAGACGAGCGACGGGGAGGAAAGGGAACGAACGAGCTCACGTTTGTTGACGGACACATTTTCTCTCTTCCCACCCCTAGACGCGCGCTGTTCCACCTCCAGATCGTCGTCCACCGCACTTGCCACAGGTAATGAAGGACCAGATCGCGAGAAGGACGTTCGTGATACCGCTGTAACAGACGAAAATTGAAGGTCAGCGTCCGAGGAAGAGAGAGGCGAGGCAGGAAGGTTTTCTTCTCACCTGATAATGGCCATCAACACGCTCCCGATAGCTGAGATGACTGCGTTGATTCCCCTTCCGATAGCAGAGATGATGTTCTGTAAAAGAGGAAGAAGAGGAGGGAGGAGGTCAGCTCGGCTCGACGTCGAGTTCGCGAGGAGAGCAAGCAAGAGGTTTCTACTCACTCCCATTGTAGATGTAGGTTGAGTTGGGTTGAGTAGGGTGAAGTGGAAGGGTTGGATATAGTGATAGAGGTGGTTGGTGGGCAGAGCGGGCAGGAGGCAGGAAGTTAAATCCTTCGAATTTGGCTGATGACGTGCAACCCCCTCCCTCGCCTCGTCGGGTCGTCACTACCCTCAGATCCTTCTCTGCTAAGGAGAAGAATTGGCGCTGATCCCCTAAGACAGGTGCGAAAAGGGCGGAGATGGAGAGGGGGGAGAGCGGAGAGGGAGGGGGAGGAGAGCTGAAGCTTTTCAGCCCACTGACGTCGACGACCCTTTTTCAGGGGTCGCGCGCGTTCGAGTTTCGTTTTCAGTTTCGGATCTTTGCTCGTCTTGTAGATCTGAGTTTCAGTCGTTTCTACTACCCTTGTGATCTTCTTCGAGTATCGAGGGTACGAGATACATGTCAGCCGCTTGTACGAGCGAGAAAGAAGCAGAGGGGAGAGGAGTGAACCAGGGAACGACGAGGGTCTTCCTTCTCCCCTCGCTTCTCTTTCTTTCTCCTTTAGTCGAGAACAGAGCGAACATCAATCGAGAACAAGGGAGACGCTAAGGCTGAGGCTAGCTAAACTAGACTAAGTGAAACGAAGAGAGACAAAGGACGCGGTACAAAACGAGTAGGAGAAGAGGGCCGGTCGTGAAGGTAGCTCGAAGAGAAACGGTCGTTAAGAAGCGTAAAAACGAGAGGAGGGCATAGGAGGAAAACAAAAATCGAAGGAGTAGGAGTGGCTACGTAGCTAGACGAGAAGGGAAGAGAAAGTGAGAGAAAGGAGAAAGGGGGGAGAGGAGAGAAGAGTTAAGTTTTTACATATACCACTGAACCCCATTGAAGGCATCGGACTTGTTGAGGAGGTTCTGGACCTGAATCGGAAAGAATGAGCGGGTCAGTGACGCTCCTCTAAGGGTCGGAGGGTCGAGGGGAGACGACTGACCTTCATGGGATCGAAAGCCGTTCGACCAGCTCCTCCCGTTCCTCCCGATGCCTGAGTGGAGTCGTCGAGAGTCTCGAGCGAGTAGACGAGAGGTCTGATCTGAGTGCAGATCACGTCCGAGTAGTAAGCAGGAGGGACGCTTTTGGGGAGCAGAAGGAAGGGAAAAGGAGTCAGCGAGCGAAGAGGGAAGCACGCGACGACGAGAAGAGGGAAAGAGAGAGAACGAACAGAGAAACAGATCGAGTTGCTCGAGCGAACTGGTAGCTCAGGTTGTTGGTGAGTTTCTAAATAAGGGGAAAAGGGAGACGAGGAGGCGAGCGAGGTCGATCAGTTCTAGTCGCGTCGAGGTTGAAGAACCGCGACGGAGGGAAGAGAGCGAGAGAGAGAGAGACGCTGCTTACCTGGATGTCTGCGGATCGAGCGAAGCGGAAGAGCCAAATATAGAGGGCCAGTGAGCGAGGAATCTCTCATCTCGTCGCAAGCCTGAAAGAAGGGAAAGGACGAAGACTGACTGTCGGGCGTGAACTTCGAGTCGTCGACGAGGCAGATGTAGTGAGCGCTCCTCGCAGTTCCAACGAGGCCAGAGTGAGCTTGATGGTACCAGTCGAAACTTCGAGTCGAGAAAGAAGAGGAGAAGAAACGAAGTCAGCGATTGCGGCTCGAAGAGGGCGTGGGAACGCGACAAATCGAGACGAGAGCCGAGAGGAGATTGACTCACGCGAAGGGGTGAGTGACCGCTCTATCGACGACGGTTCCGGCAGGCAAGTTCCCACTCTTGTCGACGTCGTTGGGCCCGCCGAAGAATCGGATGTGATGTCTGACGAAAAGGGAAGGAAAGGACAAACGAGGACGAGTCAATTTGGTCACGTCTAGAACGAATCGACTTCGCCGAGAGACTCGACTGGACGAACCTCTTTCCACAGATGATGTAGGTGAGCTTGGGTCGGTACTCTGTGAGAGTCGAAGGAAGACGAGAAGGTCAGTAAGAAGTTGAGTCGAGTCAAGTCGAGGGGAAAGGAGGGGAGGAGGGAAGAAGGACGAACTGGGATCGATAGCAGCACAGGCATCTCGAATCGACTTGATCTCCTTGGATCCGACTTCCTCGTACTGTCCCTCGGACTGGAGGAGAGAGAGAGGAAGAGGTCAGTCTTGCTCGAGACGGATCGAAGCGAGGAACGTCTCTCAAACGACGAGGAAGAACGGAGGACTCACGACTCCATCTCGCTGCTCCATCCCAACGATCACGCGCGACCAAGAAAGAGGTCAGCTCAGCTCGAAAGGCGAACCGAGAAACAGAGAGGAGGTCGAGCTCACGTAGAAGATGATGTGAGAAGGAGGCTTGCTTCCGTTCGAGACTCTGTACTTCCTGAGGAGCGAGACGCAAACTCCCTTCATGTCCTGGATGATCTCCGTTCGTCCTTCCTGAAGTCGGACCTCGGCTCGGTAGGAGTTGTTCTGACCGTTGAGGGTAGCGACGACGGCGACGATGGAGGGAGGGATGTGGGAGTCTCCTCCGCCTCGGACGGGAGGGTGGGTGACCTGCGAGGGAAGAAAGGAGAACGAGTCAGTTCAAGAGTCGTGTACGACGGAAGAGAGAGAGTAGTAGACACATACGTCGGCTCCGAAGATGATGGTGGTGCTGAGGGAAGGCGAAAGCAAGCAGGTCAGCTGAAGTTCGAACTCGACGCGTCGATTCGAATCGAACTCACTCGGTGACTCCAGGCTGAACGAGGACGCAATAAGAACGTCAGCTCGAGTCCCTCCTTCGACAGGAAATTGATTAGGTGCTCACGAGATCAGGGATTCCGATCTGGTGAGTGTGTCCACCCACTGGAAAGAACGACGCGGAAATGGAGTCGAGAAGCGAGGTCAATCTGTGCGTCAGATCTCGAAGACTCGAAGCCGAGAGGACGCAAATGACTCACTCTTGAGCTGAACCTTCATCGAAACGTTGCCCTGTTGTCGATAAAGAGCAAAGAAGGAGCGGGGTCAACTCTCGTTCCTGCTCGCGACGCGCCGTCGAATCGTTCAGAGATCTCTTCAAAGACGAGAAAAAAAAATCACCATGTACTGTCCAAGACCTCTCTCGTTTCTCAACTTCGCGGACTGGAGGCATTGCGTTGGGACGCTGTTTAAACGAAGGACGAGGACCGACGAGGTCAGCGACGAGTCTGCCTCTTCTCGCTTTCGGCGACGCTCGAGGAGATGAAGGGCCGTACGGAAGCTTGAGCTCAGACCTGGAGCGGAGAGGGAAGGAAGGACGAGTCAGCATCGAGGAGAGGAGATGTGATACGAGTGGGGTAGAGCGAAAGAATGCTCACACTGATGAGAAAAACGACAACGAGCGAACGAGACGAGCACGAGTCAGCGAGCACTCCACTCGAGAGTCGGAAAAACGGGCGCGGTCTTGACTTACTAGCAGCTCTCTTGACCTCCTCGTAAAAGACCTTGTCTCGAGAAGGAAGGATGACGATGATGAGTTGAGGGTTCTCCTTGTACTGTGGTTTCCGAATTCGAGGTCGAGGCAGAGTCAGAGTCAGCGTCCGTCTCTCGTCTCGCTTCCTTCCTCCTTGGCCCCGCTCCGCCTCGCTCTCCCTCTCACCGCATCAACACCTCCAACCCACAAACAGAGGCCAAAATATACGAACAGCCATGAAAGCCGCGGCAGCAGCCTTCTTCAACCCGACCTGAACTGCCGAAAGCTCTCTCGCGTCGAACTGAGCGAAGACGGGAGGCGTTCGAGATTTAGGACCGATGGGAACTCCAACTTGAACGAGGTGGTCGATGAACCTGTACGGAAGTGAGAAGAGGTGTGATGAGGGTCAGTGGTCGAGGAAAACGAACAGAAAAAGAGCGAACGAGGGGAGGAGCGACGCGACTGGTACTCACTGCTTCATGAAATTCTCAATCTCTCCTTGCATCATCCTACCATCGAACGAGATGACGGACTACGAGACGAGAGGCTTTCCGGGCTTGAAGAATTTCTGGGTGGGTGACGGTGAAGAAAGGAGCGAGGGGAAGGATCAACTTTCGAGTTTCGGACGACGCGTCGAGACTCAAGAGGAGGGAAGGAGGGACACGAACCTTCCCCATCAAGTTCCAGGACCCGTTGTTGGCGTTGACGGTCTGGTTGTTTCCGTAGCCGACTGATCCAGAACGAAAACAAGAGCAAGCCCGAGCGAGTCAGTTTCTGACGCTCGTTTCATCTTCGCTCGAGCTCGAATGGACTCACCTCTAGGAGGCATCAAGACTCTCGCATCGCAAGTCAACATATCCGAAGAGACGTCCAGACCCCAGGCAGCGATTTTGGGAAGTCGAGAGTAGTCGAGTTCCCTCCTCCAGTTGTTGATCCCGGACATGCGCTGAGGAGGCTGTTTGTTTCAACGAAACAAGACGAGAAAGAGGTCAGGTTCGAGCGATGAGAAGAGGAGGAAGAGGAGAGGAGGAAAGGAAGGGCGAGAACGAACGGGAAGAGCCGAGTGCTTGATCATCTCTGTCCAAACGAAACGAGAGGCAGGGAGAATATGAGGGATGGTCAGCTTCGAGTTCGAGAGCCGCACGACGAAAGCGGGAAAGGGAGAACGAACCAGCAGTCTGATCCGAGGAGAGTCGAGTAGGAGGGCTGGTAGAGAGATAGAGATGAGGTGATGAGGGAGTCAGCGGAATGGAACGAGACGCGTGTGACTCCACGAGAACCGACGAACGCGACTCACATCGAGTGGTTGGGAAGGATCGTGACGAGTTCGAAGGGGACCATGTTCTTCTTGTACTGCACGCAGGGAAGGCCAGGGAAGTTCTGCGTGTGTTTCAGATCGAGGTTCGGATCAAAGCGCACGAGGGAGGGAGGGACAAAGAGAGAAGAGAAAAGAAAACGATCAGCGAAAAGGTTCGTTTCCGTCTGCGAAGGGTCGAAGTCGGTCGAAGAGGACAAGGCTTTACCAAAGTGACGTTGTATTGCTCCTTGAAGTATTGAACGACCTGACAGAAAGAGGAAGAAGAGAAGAAGAAGATGGTCAGCGACGAGGAGCGGCGACGCGAACGAAGAGCAGCAGGATGAGCGAGGACTCACGGTCATCTCCCTCTGGTTCGCATCTCGGAACTTGATCCTGCTGGCGGACTCAAGAGAGATCGAGAGAAGCGAGTAGACTTGGTTTGGGTTTCGGTGAGAGACGGTGAACCTGAAGGAGAGAAACGGAACCCAGAACGAACGACGCGGCGAGTCAGCTCTTCAATTCGAGTCGAACTCCCTCCCCTCCCTTCTCTTTCACATCGAGAGTTAGATTGAGACTCACCTAGCTCCCTTGAGGATCCTCTTGAGGTTGTTGATCTGAGGAGGGCTCAACTGAGTCAAGGGCGCTCCTCCTCCTCCTCCTCCTTGGAAACCACCTCGACCTCGAGGAGGTCCTCCTCCTCGACCACCTCTGAATCCTCCTCGTCCTCCGGCTCCCCCTCCTCCGTCGAGACCGAGGATCCTCTTGGCGACATCGATGAGAGGTCCTTCTTGGACGAAAGCCTGAACGAGCAAAGCAAGACGAAGCGAGGGTCAGTCGAGTGAAGATCGCTCGAAGGAGGGAAGAGAGGAAAGAAAGGGAGAAAACGAACAGTGTAAGCGGTGTCGAGATTGATAGCAGGGTAGCCGAGGTTGGTAGGTCTGAAGGATTGGAAGAATCCCTTTCCGACGGTAGCTCCTTGAGGGAGGTCGACTCTGATTCAATTCGAAGGTGAAGCAGATCAGCGATGGTCGACGCGTTCGAACCAACACGAGCGACGAGTTCGAGACGACTCACCGATCAGACATCCCAAAGAACCTGTTTCCTCCTCCACCGACAGGAGTGAACCTCTCCGAAGGGTCATCTCGAAGAAGAACGTTGACCTGACCCGAAACCAAACCGGTGAAACCAAGATCAGCTCGCGTTCTCCCTTCTCCTCTCCTCTCCCCTTCCCCACCCGCCCACCCTTCAAACCAAATCCAAAGCACTCACCGCCATGATAGCCGTCAAAGCGGCCTCCTGAGCCTGATGAGCCTGAAGTTCTCCCCTGCAGTAAGCCTGAAGCTGAGTCGAGTCGATCTGGTTGACCTCCCTCAAGACGACCTTGAACCTCCTGGACGGTTCCTCGACCTCCTCGGTGGACGTAGATACTTGTTCTTGCAATCCGACCTCGAAGGTTTGATCTTGAGTGAAGGGAACGGTAGAGAAGGCGTTTTGTCAACCGTCGAAGGCCCTGTGGCGAAGCAAACGAAGGGAGGGGAAGGTGAGCGACGCGTCTTTTCGCACCTTCGTTTCTTGCTCGTTTTGAACTCACATAGCTCCAAACTGTTTAGCGAACTCTCCGTTGGCTTGGTCTTTGGAGAGCTGGTTGTAGACTGCTCGAAGAAGGGCGGCGGGCTTCTTTTGGTTGGCGACTTTGGCGACCTGATTCGTTCCAAAGCAGAGAAGGACGAGGTCAGTTACTCTCGTTCTTTCCCTCTTTGCGCCTCCCTCTTCCCTCCAAATATAGTACAGATTACGGTGGACTCGACTCACAGGGTTGATAACGACGTCTTAGTGGTAGATTTGCCTAGTTCCAACCCCAACCCAACGCAAAGCAAACCAAACCGTCAGCTCTGTCTCTCTCGATCTTCCCTCCCTCCCTCCCTTTCTCCCCTCCTTCTCCCCTCCCCCCCACGCTTCGTGCACTCACTTGGGAGTCCCCTTGAATTTAACAGGGAACAAGTTCGCCTTGACCTTCAACGCTCGTCCTTGGTTCCCGTATCCTACGATCCCAAATCCAAACAAAGGAAGGTCAGCTCTCGTTTTAGTGAGCTCGACGTTCTCTCTCCCTCCCTCGTTCGTCGCTCCCATCCCATCCTTGCTCCTTCGCTTCCGTTCGAGCACAGACGGGGAGAGGAGTACTAACCAGGTCGAGGGATGAACGCTTTAATCGCCCAATCAATCCAAAGGAAAAGAAGAAGACACGAAGAGAAGGGAAGAAAGGTCAGCTCCAACTCCTCCAACTTCCCTTCCCTCCCTCGCACCATCTCCCCTCCATCCCCTCCTTCCCCACCGCCCTTCTCCCCCCTTGAGTTGGACGCACTCTTCAAACTCATCCCATTCATTTCCTGATCCCCATAAGCGCAATCAAGGAAGGAGAAGAACGAGAGAGGGTCAGCTCGACTTCGGAAGAAGAGCAGAAGGGAACGAGAGCGACGCACCTGAACGAGCAGATTGACATTCCCTTCGTCTTGCTGAGCTTGAGCTTGAGTAGAACCGGGTGGGGACGACATCGCTGTCTCTCTTTCTCTCGCAGGTGGGTTGAGGGCAGGGTTTGAGGGAGGGAGGGAAGGGTGGGTGGTGGTTGGGTGGCGAGAGGAAGGGAGGGTTGGGTTGGAGCGCAGGAGGGGGGGCAAGGAGGGAGAGGTGGTTAATAGACTGGCGCGGGGGCAGATTCTTTTCTTCGCGGCAGATTTTCGGAGAAGGCGGGCCGAAAGAATCTGGGCGAGGGGTTTCTTTGCTGGGAGCATTTTTTTCCCACAAGCGAGATCGGGAGGAACGAGGAGATGGGTCGAGACGACGACCGTCGCTCCCTTCCCTCAGCTCCGTCCCGACCGACGACGACATCTCCCCCGTCTCCTCTGCGTTTCTCTATCATCCTCGCTTCTCTCGCTCTCGCCAGCGGAATGTAATGGGAAGTAGAAGGAGATGAATCGCATCAAGGTAGGTCTAGGTGAGGTCAAAAGTGGAAGCACGGCGAGCGAAAGCGAAAGAAAGAAGTGTAAAACCATGCAAGTTCGTTAAAAAGGAAGAGTAAGAAAGAGAAGAGAAGCATATCCAGTAAGCGAGACCCGAAGGAGAAGGAGGACAAGAGAAAGGGGAGGGCATTAAGGGCGAGAAGAAAAGGGACGAGACGCGAAGGAAACGAGACGAGCGAAAGAGAGAAGAAAAAGCACCCAGAACCCAAAATGAAGGAAGAAAGAGTAAGGAAGAGAGAGGAGTCTACAGTTATACAGTTGACGGAGAAGAGAAGGGGAACGAGAGGTAGCACTGAGAGAGAGAGAGAGAACGAGGACGAGGGAGAGATGGACGAAGGAGAAGGCTGGTAGGTCTAGGGATTAAAGGCGGAGACGGACGCGGAGAAGATCGAGGCGGGTAGGTGGTGTAGAGAGGGCGAATGCGAGAGGGAGAAGTCTAGTGGAAACACAAAGAGGAGCGACGCGAGCGAGGCTGGGAAGGGTAGAAGAAAAAGGTGGAGAGCAAAAAAGCGAAGCTGAGGCGAAGCGAGAAGGGTGGAGTCTAGGTCTAGGGTAGAGAAGGGTAGGACGAAGCACGAGTGGTAGGTAGTGTTGATGATGATGGTGGTGTTATGGTTATCCGACGCGAGATGGTTGGGCGAAGGAAGTGGGACGAGGGAGGACGGGGACGGGGACGCGAGGTGGAGGTTTGAACGTTTGAACCGAGGATGCGACGATTTAGAAGGTGGACCAGGTGACTCCGTAGGATGCAGGAGCGACCTCCTCGAACTCGTTGTCGCCTCGAGGGTTGAATCGGGGAGTTCCTGGAGGGCGAGAAGGAAGGAGAGGGGAAGAACGAAGTCAGTGACCGAAGCTTCTCGCGAGGGATCGCCAGCCGACTCGACGAAAGCCGATCAAAGCAAAGGTATAGAAGACTCACCTTCTCCTTCCTCTCGTACACCGTAGAGCTCCTCGGAAGTGGCAGCCTCCTCAGCAGCGCACTCCTCGTCGACAGGTCCTCGCCAAGGAGCGACCTCTCCCAAACTTCCTTCCCTCCTCATCTGGCTTCGATCCCTCTTCACCACCTGAACTCCAGGTCCGTAGACTCTCCTCTCCTGCCTAGGCCAAGCGAGAGGGAACTCCTTGAGCGGTCCATCCATCCAAGGTTCGTACGGCGACGTTGGCGTCCTGAGACAAAGCGACGACGAAGCCGACGAGGTGGTGAGAGGAGGACCGAACCGAGTGTTGGAGTGAGGCGAGGGCGATCTCGAGTGGGAGGGAGTTCGATGAGGAGTAGGAGCGAGGGTAGGTGTTCGGGAAGTTCGTCGAGAGTTCGAAGGTCGGATGGGAGGAGGTTGGTAAGGCGAGGTGAGAAGGCTGTGACAAGGGAGGCAAACTCTCGAGAGGACGAGCGAGTGATTTGCGGGTGGTGCGACGACGGGAGTAGGTAAAGGCGAGAGGGGAGTGGTAGGCGAGGAGGTTGAGGAAGGGAGGATAGAGGATGCCGAGGAGGAGAGGGAGAGAAGGCTCGTGGTCGTTCCCGAAGTGGGTGTGGGGAAGGTGAGGGGATAGGTGGTGGAGGAGCAGGCCGAACAGAAGACATAGCCACACCTGCGACGAAGGAAGAGAAAGGAAAAGAAGGTCAGCTCGTACGTTTTCGCAGAAGGAGAAGAAGCGAGCGATGGCTGAAGGGAGCAGATGGGCCAGGAGAAGGGCGGAGTTGTGGTTGGTTGGTCGTACCCTCCCATGCTCACTCCGCCGTCTCCCTTTCGAAGCCAATCAATCCCCCGTGTTTGTCTGAGACTCGTTTTCTTTGGCGAGAGGAACGAGTGTTGCTCCCATCTCAAGAGAGAAGACCCATCTCTACCAGCACCACACGAAGCCAGAGGAGGAGAAGAGAGGAGAAAGGGAGAGAGAGGGGAAACTCACTTTCTGCAGTGATGTCTCCTCGAGGTGAAGACGCCAAACTTGACTTCGCACCCTTCTCCGTCGCAGACCTCAGCATCCGCGTCCTTCTTCCACAAATCCTTGGACATGCCAGCGTAGCGATCCTGGAGCATCATCACGACGACGGAGGGACCGGTGTTGTCCTCGTAGGAGGAGGAAGGGGAGGAGGAGGACTGGGTGTTTGACGCCTCGGAGGTGGGAACTGCGTGGTGCGAGTTGGGCGAGGCAGGGGAGGGCGTTCGGATGGAAGAGGATGAGATGGAGGGTGAGAGTCGAGAGGATGAAGCGTTGGATCCATTCATTGAAGAGTCGAGATCTCTTGAATCTCCCGGTGAAGATGAAGCGGAGGGAGTTGGGGAGGCTGAAGGAGGGATCAAAGGGAAGAGTCGTCAGCGAGATGAACCCAGCCAGCTCGAGGTCGTCTCCCTCTCCTGTCCCTCCCTCCTTCCCTCTTGAACCCCTTCCGTTCTAGTATAGATGACACTCACGATCACGGGAAGCAGCTTCCAATCCTTGAGAAACGAGAAGGAGTCGCTCCCTTCGTCTGTACTCTACAGAGTCCTTCTCGGGAACGACTTTCCTTGGGCCAGCTCTCTCCTCCTCCGTCCTCGAGGGAAGTCTACACGGATCAGAATCTTGAGGGGAGAGGGTGAGGGGTTTGGTGTTGCAGAGAGCCATCTTGAGTAGGGGAAGAAGGTGGGGAGGGGTCGGAGTATAGAAGGGGGGGAGGGGGAGAGGGAGAGGGAAGGGAGAGGGAGGGAGGAGAGGGAGAGGGTTGAGGAACGGGAGGCAGGGGGGAGGAGGGTTGGCTCTTCCCCCGCCTTTCGTCCGCGCAGCACCCTAAGAGAGGGTCGCAAACTCTAGAGCCGGGCAGCACCCCGTTTTCCTCGTGGTTCGAACAGTGCTTGACCCTTTCTGTTTTGGCCCCTTCTTTTTTTCCTCTCCCTCCTCCTCCTGGCAGAACTCTTTCCCTCCAAGTGCTTTTCTTCGACGCTCTTCGCTCTCTTCCTGCCTCTTCACCACCCTCCCATCCTCTTCCACCCAGCCCAGACTCGAGCAAAGAAAGGAGCGCTAGGCAACAGAGAAAAACGCCATGTTTCCATACGGCCGAAAACGGAGAAAGGGAGACAGGGAGAAGCGTAGTTTCGCGCGAGGTCTCCATCCCCTTCCCCGACCTCTTTCTTCCCTTTTTTGGATCGGACCGATGCCCCCATCCCTTGCTGTTCTACATCGTCCCATCAGCTTCCACGTCCGCTGTCTCAGCCACCTAGTCTTTCGACTCTCGAGGGCAGAGGAAAGAGCAAAGACGACAAAACTGTCGAGCGAAGCTTGACGCGTCCGACCCGCGCTTCCTTTCTCTCTCTCTCTCTTTCTTCCTTCCTTCCTTCCCTGAACCAAGCCGACCTTAGGCTGGGGAACACAGCTCCCGAAGTGAACTCTTGATCTGAGATCTGTTACGGACGGGTTGATGCGGGGGGGTCTGTCCTATTGTCGGAACGAGGACACGAGTTTTTGGAGAGATTTGTAGAGACGCTGCTAAGAGATCGATTTCGATTTGCTGTAGATTCCGAAGAACAGGGAGGGAAAGCAAAGGCACATTTCGCTCAAACCAAGGAAAAACGAATGAGAGGAGCCGGGTTTGAAGAACGAAACGCCTTCGTTCGTTCGTGCTGCTGCTGGCAAGTTTTGGAACGCGCATCTAGCTGGTCGTACGACCAAAAAGAGAGAGCCTGAGGGAGACCTTGCTTGACCAGTTTTGAATGAAGAGGGCTTCCCTCGGTTTTTAAGATACGCGGAAGAAAGGGCGAAAGCTGGTCTAAGGATGACCGAGGGAAGGGTTCGTTCGTTGACGGTTCGTCGCTGAGCTCAAGCGAGCCTCTGAATCCAACACTTTCGAACACCGGTACGGCGACTCGCTGAGCTCTGTGAGGTATATAGAGGCTAAGGGAAGAGGAGTTACAGTTCGCTCAAATTCGTAGTCACGAAAGGAAGGAAGGGAGGGCAGCAGCCAAGGAACCAAGCTAAGCAAGGAGGTTAAATGAAACGGAGAAGGCAGTGGCTCGCGTCGCGTCGACAAGCACGACCTCCAACCGAAATGGAAGGAGATGCGTCTGCCTTCGTTCAATTAAACTCCGAAAGACCGAGAGACAGAGGAGGCCAAGGTACAGGAGACGAGAGAACAGGAACGAGCGGGTGGAAACGGAAGGGAGGAGGAGGGAACGAGCGAGGAGCAGAGACGAACCGAGGAGGGAGGGTGTGAAACGAGAGAGAGAGAGAGACAGCACGTCTGCAGACTCGGTTGAGTCAAGCTAGGGATTTAGAGTGTGCTCTGCGCTCAATAAGGAAGAGTGATCCCAACGTTCAAACCTCGTTTCTCGGCTCATACGCTTTGAGTCAACAAAACTGAAACGCGTCGACGTCGAGAAGGCAGCACAGCAGAATGCAGGTCTGCAGACTCGGTCGTGTTCAGCGAGAGAGCTAGAGTCTGTTCTGTGCTCTAGACCGAAGAGAGGAAGGTGCAGATGTCGTTTCTCGGCTCGTCCATTTCGAGTCGACGAAACTCAAAACGCGTCGACCTCGAGAACTCTCTGCCTCCTTCGCCTGTGCCACCTCCTCTTCGCCCAGCGGTCCTTCCATCGCAGCATCCCCAATTCGTTCAAGTCATAAGTATCGAGAGGTCCGAAAGCAACGAGGGAGAGCTACGCAAAACAGACAGTGCGAGAAGGAGAAGGGAGTCGAGCGAGCCGAATCCGTTCAACGCGTGAAGAGCGACTTCTTCCTAGTCCCACTTCCAGGTCGTTTGGCTGAGCGAGATTCTCGAGCGTAGAGGCGATGAGCCTCTCTGAGGTGGAAGGGAGTCAGGGGACCTGTGTGGCCTTGGGCTTGTTGGACTTCGCGAGCTGGGGAAGGGAGGAGGGAAGAGAGGGAAGAGGGGAGGCGAAGTCAGTTTGAGATTCCAGTCGGAGTGAAGGAGCTTGGGAAGGCAGATTGAAGGTGGTGTATTGGTGGGGTGGCGCTGAAGTGGTTGAGGTGGTTCGAGGACGCGAAGAGGAGACGACGCGTCGACTCGAGGTGAGTCTACGCAACTCGCGGAGAGTCTTCAACGGTGTCCAGCTAGCACGACGTAGAAGAGAAAAACAGGCACGAGGAACGCGAAGAGAGATGCGACGAACCTTTCCTGATGATCAGACCGACGTAGACCTTCGAAATACCTCCCACGATCTGAGCGAGCTCGTCCGAGATGGTGTGACCCGTCGTGTGGATGATGTACTGCAAAAAGGAAGAAGGAGGAGGCTTCGGTAAGTTACTCTGATACGTGATCGAGCGGTAGGCTGAGGCGAGTGAGAGTGAAGAAGCTCGAGGAGAGGGAGGAGATGGGTCGAGGAGGATGAAGGAAGGAGGGAGGTGTTGAGCTCGAGCTCCAGTCGAAGGTCACCCCGCTCGCCGTCGCCACACCTCCTCGAGAGAGAAACCATCTCGAGCAGATGTGGCACAACGTCCAGAGCGGCGACTAGTGGCAGGAGTGGTTAAGAAAGGGTGGACGAGGTGGACGAACCTTCTTCATCTGAGCTCGAGGGAAGGACGAGGTCTTCCACGAGTCGAACCTCGCTCGTTGATTCTTGTCCATGTGGTCGACGAGGAGCCTGTTCCAACCAGACAACAGTGAAGAGATCAGCATCGTCTACCCTTCATAGAGATTGCCTCGACACTAGGAGGGCAGCCAACGAGGGCGAGAACGAGAGCGAACGTACATCTGAGCTTCCTTGACCTCATCCAACCTCTCCTTCACCTCCTTCGCCTCTCCCGCCGCCCCACCCATCTCATCATCCTCGTCCTCCTCTTCTTCCTCCTCCTCCTCCATCCCAGTCCCACCAGCTCCAGCAGTCCCTTCCCTTCCGCCACCATCCATCGTCGACTCTCTCCTCCTCGATCCACCCATGGGCGTCCCAGCTCGACTCCCTCCCGCCACGCTCCTACTCCTGCTCCCAGCTCTCCCTTCTAGATCCTCGTCGTAGTCGTCGTCCCTGTTGAGACCTGCATCCTGATTTCCATCCCCTGCTCCATCTACGAGGTCGTCTTCGTCGATGTCGTCCTCGAGGGAGAGGGAGCGTTCCTTCTGCTTCTTCTTGGACGGTCGAACTCGTTTGGGAGCGGCTGAGGAGGGAGTGCTGTTCCGTTGGGGAGAGACGGACGAGTTGGCAGCAGCGATTTTGTTGGCTCTGGGTTTGTAGGGACCTCGTGATCCCTTCCCTGTAGGTTTGTTGGAGTTGCGATTCGTAGGAGGAGGAGGATTGGGAACTGGAGAGAAGGAGGAAGGGGAGCCGCCTCCGGGAGAGGAGTAGGGCTGGTAGGACTGCTGCTGGTCGTAAGGCTGAGAGTAGTCCATGGGAGGGGTGAAGAGGAGAGGAAGGGAAGTAGGAGATCCGATAGAAGGTCAAGAGAAGATGGTGGCGATGGTTTGAAGTTCGGACGAAGCTCACCGTCTCGTCTCCTTCCCTTTTTCGCAGATTCGGAGTCAAATCTGGACTCAGCTTCTTCCCTCGACCTCGTTCTCGTGTATATCACAGAGGTAAGCTTCCTCTCAGGTCAGCAGATATATTGATTTTTCGTTGACTCGGTGACCCGCCGGGTTGGCCGCACGAGGCTTCATTTGAGCTCGTCTTTCCCTCAACGGCTTCCTCCTCTTCCCTCCCCTCCCTTCTTCCATGCTTCCTTTCCCAGCAGGATCGTACAGCCATCAGCCTTATCCCTCCAGCTCGTCGTTTCCAGGCCTCTCTCATATTCCAGGTCCAGCAGCAGCGTCGGCGGCTCCTCCTCCGATGGATCTCTCGATATCATCCTCGACTCCGTCCTCTTCTGAAGCAGGCCCAAGTCAAGGAAAGAAGAGGTCTAGAGCTCCCTCAACGAGTCAGAAGGGAGACGGAGATTTCGGCAGTGGTGAGGGAGAGGACAAGAAGAAGAAGAAGGGCAAGGAGAAGGCACCAAAGAAGGAGGAAGAGAAGGATGAGAAGGAGAAGAACCGAACCGGGCGAGCTTGTCGTGAGTGCTTTTCTCAACCTCCCTCTGCCGTCGTATCCAAGCTCGCACATCATGGAACTGACCTCTTTGCGATCGCTATCCATCCCAGTCAACTGTCGACGGCAAAAGGTACGGCCAAGCATGAGGAACGAGCTCGAGAACGTGTTGATTGATCCCTCCTTATCTCCGCTTACCTTTCCTTCCTTTCGGTCTTTTCTTACCCTTCCTCTACCAGATGAAATGCGAAGGAGGAGACAACCCTCCTTGCGCTCGCTGTAAGGCCAGCAACTCGGATTGTATCTTTAAGCCTAGGGCGAACGTGAGCTCGACTTTCCTTCGTTCTCGTTCGCTCGCTCTCATCGAGTCCGGGAACCGAAGCTGACCTGTCTTCCTCACTTCCTCGCTCTCTTTCTTGCTTGCCGTTCCAGGCTGCCATTCTTATCGACGACGCTCAGTGGTGAGTGCTTTCTCTGAACGGGACTTAGGTTGTGGTGTGCTCGAACGGCCGTCGTGTTGTTTCGAAGCTCAGCTCTCGTCGAGCGACCCTCGACGCGTCGCTTGGACTGACTCTCTCCCTTTCGATCCTTCGTTCATCAGGCAGGAAATGGTCGAGCGCCGTCTAGGCTCCCTCGAATCGGAAATGAGAGCAGGTCACCACCGCCCTCCATCGCCAACTCGGTCGTCCTCAGGCATGAGCATCGTCCACCCTCCCTCCTCCTCCTCTTCCTCCCATCGTCGACTCTCCCAATCCTTCCCCGACTCCCAACAACCACTCCCTTACACCGCCTACCCTCAACCAACCCCCAATCAGTCGGACGTCAAGTCGGAGATCAGATTCGTCAACTCTCCACCGTGCTCTCCCACCTTCTTTTCAACTCCTCAAACCGCCAACGCGATGCCTCCTCCGCCTCTCCCTCCTCCACGGACAGCATCGCCTCAGATGACGGAACGGTTCAGGTCAATGGCCGATACGCTAGGGCTGACTCTCGAGCAGCTGCAGGAGACTCGGACGTCGATTTTCGACGGAGGGAGGGAGGTCGATATGACGGCTTTGACTTTCGAGGGAGTCATGACTTGCTGGGAATTGTGAGTGCATCCTCTTCGGCGCTCCCGTCGTAGACATCTGGAGCGGCATTCATTCGTACTGTCGGAGAGACGGCCGACCTTCGTTTCTCTCCTCGTCCTCGTCGCTCGCGTCCTCCCACTTCAGCTTTCACACCAACCTCCTCCCTCACCTCTGGTCCTTCCCTCTTCCACCTTCACCACGACCATCAAAACTCCTCCTCGCTGCGGTCTTAGCAGCAGCAACTCTCCTTCATCCCTCTCCCCAAATCACCTCTCTCCACGTCCAGACTTCGCACCTCCTCGATCTCGCTCTCTCCGACCTCGTTCTTGCTCCCCTTCGACCACCGCCCCCGAATCGCGACGGAACCTCGAAACCATCGGAGCCTGGCGAGCTGGACGATGTAGTTGGGCTGTGTGTGACGATGACCTGGTTGGTTGGACTGGAAGCAGGAGGAGAGACCGGTGGAGGGAGGAGAGGAGAGGTGTTGATGGGTTTGGCTTGGAGGTTGGCCGCTGATAAGTGTTTGAGGGGAGGAAAGGTTGCGGAGGAACATAGGAAACGAGTTTGGGAACTAGTGCAGGTGAGTCTCGTTTCCCTCGTCGCGAAATCCTGTTTTCTCGTCCTTCGTGCGAGTTCGACTCGACGCGTCGCTGACTGCGACTCTTCTTTCCCGTCTACTCTTCTCCGACTTCCGACCACCGTCCTGCAGATAACCGAACTCTTCCACTCCTCTCTCACTCTTTCTCGACCACTCCTACCGGCGAACCCTCCTCCAGACCTTCCCTCCCTCACCACTCTCGCAACACCACCTCTCTTCCAAGCCGTTGCTGCCCTTTCGCGGATCTTGCACGGCCTCATGTCCTCGTTCGCGTCAAGATCATTCCCTAGCGTAGTCGAGATGCTGGCTTCGAGAGCACGAGGTGCGAGAGGGGACTCGAGAAGAGACGCGCTGGGTTATCAAGACGAGGTTCTCGTCAAGAGGTTCAAGCTTGGTGAGTTTGCCGCGCTTGCCTTTCTTCAAACCCTCGAGAGGACGTTCTGACCTTGCTGCTTCGACTGTAATCGCAGAGGTCGACGAATGGGCGAAGAAATGGCTCGGAGCCATCGCTTGTGAGTTCAGCCCTGCCTCCTTCTCCCTGCGACCCGAGCTCATGACGTCCCCTCCTCTCTTCCCTCGCCTCCTCAGCTTCAAATCTTGGCACCTCGGCGTTCTCGACCATCCCAGATCCAGCGGCGCTCAAGTTCGTTCGCTTTCCTCCCCCAGCTTGCGTACGAAACCGTCACTGACTCAACCCTCGCTCTCATCTCGACTCCCTCAGCTTCCTCGTCCTCATCTACCACAGCAGTACCCTCCTCGGATCCATCATACAACGATGCAAGGCCGACGGGCCTACGGCGGACGACGACGCGTCCTGTCTCGCGACTTCGAGAGCGTTGCTTCAAGTTTTGAACACGAACGTCGAACTTGGCTCGTCGGCTGGTAGGCTTCCGTTGGGCCTTCTCATGGTGAGCTCCCCTCTTATTTTCTCACGCCTTAACTCGAAGCGAATGCTGAGCTGGCTCTTCATCCCTTCTCAGTTCTTCAAGCTCGCCGCGACCTTCGTCGTCGAAGGCGTCTCGACTGGAAAGACGTCCAGAGACGGTCAGTCTTTTCTCGTCTGGCCTTACCTCGCCGAGACCTTGACTGAGCCTCCTTTGTTTCTCCCTCTCAGACCTCTCTCTCGTCCAAACTCTCATCCAATCCATCCAACTCACCTCCCCACCGACCTCCTCCCCTCCCGCCCTTCTCCTGGCCAGCCTCCTCGAAACCTACACCGCCGCTCAGGTAACTCAAGAGAACGTCATCATCACCACTCCCACTCCCACCCTCTTCTCTTCATCCTCCTTCCCCCAACATCAGCAAAACACCGGAAACAACGACGTCGGCTCTGTTCTCTCCGCCGTCCAACTCGACCAGCACGATTTCTTCGCTTCCCTCTCCTCGCCCTCTCGGATGGGACCTGGTCTCTCGGGAGTCGCCAGTCCTATGGGCTTCGGGGATCTGAACTCTCTGGGGATGGGTGGCGGTGGTGGTGGAGGTGTGGGAGCTGGCGTTGCCGATTTTGGAGCAGGGTTCGATTTGGGAGGAGGAGGAGGAGGAGGAACGGACGCGTTCGAAGGAGACGTTGCTTTCCCTACGTCAGTCCTACCTTCCGGTCTCGGCTCTGTCTCTCATTTCGAGTCTTTGCTTGAAACCTACTGAACCCTGGCTTTCTTGATCCTTTGCACAGATATCTACATACCAACTTCTCTTCAGCACCCTCAGCCGTCGCGTCCAACGACTCATCTTGGCCTCCCTCCTTCATCCCTGGATCTGGGAGGTGGTAGAACGATCTAATGACATGTCAGTCTCTAACGTAGACTCTCGTGTCATGTTGTTCCTCCTCGCTGCTGGTCACGTCGAAGAACGACGGGCGCTTCTGCTCTCCCTCTGCCTTCCTTGACGACTCTCGACGACGCGTTTTCTTCCGTCTTTTCCTTCCTAAGTTTTTCAGCTCGTTTTCTCGTGAGCTGATCCCGTAGATATCTTGGTCATCTAGCCGACGAGCTTCTCTGCCAGCGGTCTGTGAGCAGAACAAAAAAACAAGGAATTGACCGACGCCGGTCGTTTCAATCTGGGAGGCAGGCAGCCTGACCGTTTCTGGGTTCTGCTCTTTACCGCTATCCACACCCACACCCACAACCCTCACCACACACACAACATGCTTCGCACTACACTCTCCTCTTCCCGCGTCCCTCAGACCCTCGCCCTTCGAGGAGTTCGACACACTTCCGTTCAGCGTGAGCTCTTCTCTTCCTCCCTTCGCCTCCTCTCCTCCAACTCATCACTCACTTTCCCTTCCTTTCGACTTCCTTTCAACTCAGCAGCATCTGCCGCACCAGCAGCGGATGGTGGATCCATCATGGACGCTTTCGCTTCCACCTCTACTGGAGCTGCAGTCCTTCCCCAGCGATTCTCCGATCTCAAGAAGCAGGTGAGCTCGGCCTCTCCTTCCCTCTTTCTTTCCCTTGGGAGTTCACGAGCTGATCATCCCTTCTTCTTCTTCTTCCTCCTCATCAGCTCTGGCACCCTTCCCTGGAAACGCGATGGAAGGAAGTCCTCGCTGAGCTTGAGGTCGAGACCAAGAGGATCGTTACCGAGAGAGAGGGAGGGAAAGAGGTGAGCTCGAACGAGAGATGATCGGCGATTCGAAGAGCTGACCGTCCTTTGTTTTCTTCGTTCGTTTTGTTTCCTCGTTCGTAAGATGATCCCGAGACTTCCCTTCTCCCAGATCCAAGCTGGGAAGATTGATCCCGAGCTTTCGGAGGGGATTTTCAAGACTGGCTCTGTGATCATCGAGGGAGCTGTATCGGAACAGGTTCGTCTCGTTTCGTTGTTGTCGATCCTCTTTGCCTTTGCGGCAGTTGTGGTATGCTCGCTGGCTCATTCGCTGACTCAGGTTTGATTCCGACCTTTAGGAGGCACTCAAGTGGAAGGCCGATATTCTGGAGTACGCGAGAGTCAACAAGGAGCATGTTCGAGGTGAGTCCGTTTCGCGTCGAGTTCGTTCGCGACTCCAGTCTGATCTCTCTCCTCCTTCAGGATTCCCCGCCGAGGAGATCCAGGTCTTCGAGTTCTACAACAGCAAGTCTCAAACCTCAGCTCGAACGCATCCCAACGTCGTCGCGACCCAACGATGGCTCCTTAACTTCCTCCCTACGTCCAACAAGGCCGAAGCGAAGGTCTCTCTCCGAACGGTCATCTCCTACTACGACCGATTGAGGATCAGGACTCCCGGAGACGCCAAGTTTGCGCTGGGTCCGCACATAGACGGCGGATCTCTTGAGAGGTGGGAAGATCCTTGTGAGTACTGTGCAAACGAGCCTCGCGACGCGACTCGCGAGCTGAAGAGCTCATCACTTCATGGATGAGTCGCCTGAGTTGCACTCAATCTTTAGCTCGAATGCGTACGATTCGAGAGTCGGGAACTGACCTCTTCGCCTCTTTCCCGGATTCCATTCTTCCTCAGCCTACCGTTCGTGCTTCGCCGACATCCTCTCCGCCGACTCGAAAGGATGGAAAGAGCACAACCCTTACGACATTACTCCTCGAATCGATGCCGACATGGATATGTACAAGTTAGGGAAGGGAGCCTGTGGTGTTTTGAGGCCATGGCAGGTTCGTGTCTCTCCCTTCGCCCTCGTTCAACCAACCCAACGCGTCGCTTTCACCTTCGATCGTTCCCTCGCTTCTTCGATCTCCAGAACCTCCTTACTGATCTACTCTTCGCACTCGGTCTCGTTCATTAGGGTTGGACCTCGCTCTCGAACACAGGACCTGGAGAGGGAACCCTTCGAGTCTTCCCTAACGTTCGACTCGCGAACGCCTACGTGATGCTTCGACCCTTCTTCTCCCCAAAACCCGACGTCGGAGGTAGCCTGAAGGCCGAGGACTGGGCTGTGGATCTCGAGAGTACCGCCTTCCCTGGGAGTGCACCTGGACTTGGTGAGCCATCTTTTCTCTTCCTTCTTACCTCGATTTTCTTGTTCGTCGAAAATCGACGTGACAACTTGATACTGACTCGTCGACCTCCTCTCGTCGGATCTACAGGTCTGGAACTCACCGACGCGTCTCATCCTCATCTCAAGTTGGAAGAGACGATGACTTCGATGCCTCGAGTCAAGCCAGGAGATCAGGTTCGTTCACTCAATTCGAAGTGAGGCGTCGACGACGCGTCTTTCCCATTTCCGCTCTGATCCTTCGCACTTTCGTTGTTTTCCCAGGTCTACTGGTTCTCCGATGTTATCCACGCCGTCGAGAAGAACCACAACGGAACGGGAGACTCGAGCGTCCTCTACATCCCCGCCATTCCTCTCACCGAACAAAAGTTCGTCTCCCTCTCAGTTTCGCTTCGCTTCGCTTCACTCCCGTCTGACCTCTCTCCCTCCCCCTTCTTTCCCTGTCTCAGCGCCACTCACCTCCGTAAACAAGCCAAGAACTTCGCCGCCGGACTCCCCTCGCCTGACTTCCCCCAGGGACAAGGCGAGTCCCTCAACGTCGGTCGATCGACTCCTGCCAGCGTCGTCTCCCTCGAAGCTAGGAGAGTTCTCGGGCTGGAGAAGTTTGAGATCCCTGCGGATGCTGAGAAGGGGGAGAGGGAGGTCCTCGAGTCCTGGAACGCGAAGTTCCAGAAGGTTTGATCGCGCCACTCAGAGGCTTCGTTCTGTTTCCTTGATGTGCTTTGGTTTGAGCTTCGTGAACGCATCGAGTTTGAACATGCTATGTACACATGTTGTCGGTCGATATTTGTCGTTGCAAGAAGAGAACGAATCAAAACGCCGGGTGAAGCGAGAAGGAAGAGCAGTGGTGGGTAACAGGAGATGGGTGAATCGACGCGTCGATCCGAGGTGTCGACTAAACTTCCGGCTCTCTTACAAGAGGTGTGTGTGAACGATATCACGCATGTGATCCCGATCAGGTCTTCGTCTAGAGCCTGCTAGTCTGGGTGTGTAAGAGCAAAATGAACTACGAACTCGTCTCTCCCTCCCTCTGCTCCTCCTCTCTCCTCTTCATCCCCCTCTCCTCCTTCCCCTTATCCATCACCTCCAACCTCCTCAACAACTCCACCCTCTCCTCCCCCTCCGGCGTCTCCTCAATCAACCTCTTCCTCGCCTCCAATCGCTTCGCGACCTTCTCCTCCTCGCTAAGCAAGAACCACTCCGCCGACGACAACTCCCTCCTCTGCCTCTTGTTGAACACCTTCACGTATTTCGTGAACCCTTCTTCGCTCTTCTCCGTCGAGGAAGTCGTCGGTCCAGCGATCCTCCTCACGTTCCCTCCACCAGCTCGAAGAAGCACCTCCTCCTCGTCCTGCCTCTTCAAGAACTTGCTCGCGTGTTCGAGGTAAGCCGCCCTCATGGCCGGTAAGGGTTTCGTCAGAGCTCGTCTGAGGTAAACGACTTTACGTTTGTATTCGAAGTGGGTTGGAGGATCGAGGGTTCGGAGGAGACGATTCCAGTTTGGAGGGGTGATTGTTTGGAACCAGGCGAGGGTGTCGAGGTTGAGGTTGAGGGTTCGAGGGAGTTTGGGGGATTGAGGGACCGAGGCGAGGGATGTTGGAGCGAGGTAGGGGGCTGGGGTGGAGAGGGGCTGAGGAAGCGAAGAGACAGAGGCGACAGAGTGAGTAAGAGGTCGAAGAGGGGGGGGGGGAGGAGAGGGAGGAGAGGGAAGGAAAGAGTCGAAGCTCACCGCTGAAAGTCCAAAGCTTCCTTCTACGAGCTTGTCTTGAGCACGAGCTCGTATGACCTTGCCACGATTGGAGGGAGGGAAGGAGTTCGATGGGGGAGGAGAGGAGTTGGTGCGAGAGGAGGAGGGCATTCGACGAGGACTGCTGCTTCGAGGTCGAGAGAAGTAGGAGGAGGAAGAAGAACCGACGGACTGGAGAACGAACGGAAAGGGAGGGAATACAGGTTAGAAGAGAGAGCTCCGGGGGGGTCGAGTGTATATGTATGTATGCTTACGATGCGGTCCTCATGATCTTTACTAGTGGAGGTTGATAATGGCCGACGAGGGGAGGGAAGGAGGGAAGACGTCGAAGGGAAGGAGGAGGACGAGGTTGAAGTGAGGAGAAGCTGTCGACCGATGGAGGGACGAGCGACTCGAGAGATTGCTGAGGGGAAGGACATCTCACGAGGGAAGAGGGTAGGTATGAGTTGCTGTTGTTTCGATAATAGAGTCGTTGGGCGTTTAGGGAAGGGGAAGGAGAGAAGGTTGAGCTTGGAATGAAATTCGATTCGGGAGGAGAGCTTGATCGATCTCCCTCCCTTGCCTCCCTCCCAACGCTCGACACCTTCTTTTTTCGACTTCCTCTCCCTTGTTTTTCATCCTCGCCTTCTTTGATATCCCCACCCTCGACTACTACCCGAAACCAGCTTCAAGAAGTCCTCGTTTCCTCGCCTCGCTCAACACGAGAGTCGCGCTCAGCTTCCCCTTCCCTCCCCTTCCCTCCTCGGCTCCCTTTCCCATCCTCCCCTCCTTCCACCCTTCCAGCTGGGTTATAGCAGACCAAAAGGAGACTCATCTTGATCGGACGTAGCTCGTAAAAGGTGAGGGCAATTACATTTGCCTCCGAGCTCCTCCCTCTCCTCCCAAAGCTGACCTCTCTTTCGCACTCCCTCCCTCACCTTCCCCGCGACGAACGAACCTCAGCTTTCCCTCCCTCCCCTCCCCTCTCGCCATGCTCCTCCTCGTGGCTGCAGCTCAGCTCTGCTTCAGCTTCATGAACGTAACCATAGAGCTGCTCGATAGGAGTACTCCCGTACCCATCACGACCATCCAGGTCAGTCTCCCTTTCTCCTTCTCTTCATCGAGCTCGCGACGGGGACCTTCCGCCGAGAAGCTCGAGCGCTCTTCTGCTTCAACCACGACGCTCTTGCCGGGATCGAGCTAGGATCACGCTAGGCTGCCCCTTCTCTGTGCGAAGACCTGTGAGCTTCCCGAGCAGCAGCTAGGAAGCTCGAGCGCGAACACGTTCCCTCCAACAAAGCTCAACCCCTCCTCGTCCCCTTCCGCTTTAATCCGCCGATCATTGCCGTCTTTCCTTCCCAATCTTTCTCTCGTGCTGACCCTTTGGACTTCTTCTTACAGATTGTTGCCGTCCGAATGGCCATCACCTACGCCGGTAGCACCTCCTGGATGCTGTTTAGGAAGATTCCCCATCCGTTCACTGGTCCGCCCGACGTTCGACGACTCCTAATCGCAAGAGGTGTAGCTGGCTTCTTCGGACTGTTTGCGGTCTACTACTCGTTGGGGTACATGACGTGAGTGATATCTACCTTCTCGTATAGCTGTCGGAGCAGTGGGAGTCGTTGGAAGATGGAGGGAGGGCTTCCTCGAGAGGTGCGCGCTTCTTTTGAGCTCGAGCTGAGCTGTCGTCCTCCTTCCCGTCTTGCTTTCCCTCGACCTCCTTACCTTCTTACCCAACAGACTCTCGGACTCCACCACCCTCACCTTCCTCACTCCCGCCCTCACGGGTCTCTTCGCCCACCTCTTCCTCGACGAAGCTTTCACAGAACGAGAACTCCTCGCATCGCTCGCGTCGCTCGTCGGCGTCATCTTCATCACCTGGCCGTCCTTCCTGTTCGGAGTCGGAGAGAGGGACATCTCAGGAGAGCAGAGGGTACTCGCATGGGAGCTGCGAGAGACCCACGTCGCATTGGGAGTCAGTCTTTTGGGAGTTACAGGAGCCGCTGCTGCTTGTGAGTCGACGCGTCTCTTTTCTCTTTGGTCTCTTCGGAGGAGGCGGACGAGGGCTGGATCGATACACCGTTATACTGATATCTCTTTTTCTCGTGTTTTCTCGAAGACACTATCATCTCTGCCATCGGTCGACGAGCTCACGCCGTCCACATGGTCGCGTACCTCTCTGGCGCGAGTTTGATCGCTACCATCTCGTACGTCCTTCTCAAGTCCGCTCTTCCAGTCCCTCAAACGCTCGATCTGACTTCTCGTCATCTCTTCACGTCGCGTCCATATCCGACAGTGGCATGATCTTCTTCCGTATCCCTTTCGTCTTCCCCTCGACATTCCGCTCCTTCATCTACCTCATCTCCGCTGGAATCCTCGGCTGCATCGGACAGACGCTCCTCTCGCTAGGACTACAAGGAGAGAAGGCTGGAAGAGGATCACTGGTCATGTTCCTGCAGGTGAGTGGTCGCTCTGTCCTTCTTTCTCTCTCGTCGCGTCGTCGTCCGCGCTGACTTCCCCTTTTCCTTCTCTTCGCGCCACAGATCATCTTCTCAGGCCTCGTCGACCGACTTACCTTCGTCCACCCTCATCGACTCCCCTTCTTCTCGTTCCTCGGATCCCTCATCATCGTCCTCAGCGCCTACTTCGGAACTGTTCGTCCTCCTCTTCTTCGACGTCTCTCTCCTCTCTCCATGAACCCTGCTGACTCAGCTTTTTCTTTTCACCAGTTCTACAACCTCACCCACCCCAACTCCTCCATCTCTCCAACCTCCTACTCCCCTCTCCACCCACAACACGATCTCCCTCTCCACTCTCCCAAAGTCGACCGCCGTCAAAACCAACACCACGCGTTCGCCTTCCCTCCTCCTCCCTCCAACCAACCACGTCCTCTCAGCTTCGTTGGAACTCAAGCTCAGTCGATAGCGGAGAAATTCGCTCAGACTCTCGGGATCGGGTCGAGTGCTGGAGGAGGGTCTGAGAGGGAGAAGGAGAAGCTTCGTCTTGGTGCCAACAACTCGACGAATGGGAACAGCTCGCGTCCGTTGACGGGTGGGTCGAGCTACGCTGGGGGTGGTCTGCCGACGGAGAAGGTCGGGCTGACGACGTTCGGGGTGTCAAGTTCGAGTTCGTTGAAGAATGGAGGGGGAGGAGGGCTGCCGGCGGAGAAGGAGCAGTGGGTTGTCGAGGCGGACGGCGAGAGAGGAGGTGCGTTGACGAGTGGGAGTGGGAGGAAGAGCCCGAGGTCGTTCGCTTCGGGTGGGGTGGGGGGGATGGAGAAGATCAGCTAGCTTTTGGGGCGCTTTGTATATGGACTGGACGCGTCGTCTTGTAGAGTTTGAGCTTTTCCTTCCCGTCGCGTTTCCTTTTGGGCTTCTTTGTTTCTTCTTCTTCTTCTTCTCTTTCGTCGACCTCCTTCGTCGTTAGTAGCGCCTAATCTCTCGAATCATGATCATGTTGTGTTTGCTCGAAGAGACCTGTCTCTCACTCTCTCTCTCTCTTCAAACTGTCGAAGATCGAGCGTCGCGTCGCGTCGAGCACACGCATGCGAAAGAACAAAGCAGAGTTTGTCTTCGTCAATGAATCAAATGGACCCGGTGCTATCTCGTCTGATTCAATTCACTTCTCGTCCGGGCTCTAGTCTAGTCCGCTGTTAAAACGCGTCGTGTTTCGTGCTCAGCCACACTTCTAGCTTTCCTTCCTCCCCCATGCCCATCTCGTCTTTCAGTCCTGGACACGATCCCTTCGGGTGGTCCTCGTGATCATGGTGTAATGGACGAGATCCTGGGAGTGCGACATGGACGAAGAGGAGGGAAGTTGTTGAGCTACGACGCGGGCGAGAAGGGAGTCGCGACAGGAAGAGTGAATGAAGAGAGCGAACATTAGGAGCGCGATGCAGAGAGCGGCAAGGTATCCAGGTGTTTCGCTTGACGGACGACGGGGGTAGGACCTGAGCTGGATGAGGTGGGGTTAGATAAAAAGGAATGTGAGAAACAAACGCGTGAAACGAGGGTGAGCGGAGGGAGGTTTGTGCTCACGTTCGACGGAGGTGCACGACTGATTCTTGATTGTTGTAAGGGATAGATCTGCGGTTGATGAGTGAGGTCTCCTAGGGAAGGGAGGGAGGTTGTCGAATCAAGTCGACGTCGGACGACGACCGTCTGAAGGTCGGGAAGAGTAGTTGGGTTAGGAAGACCTCAAACGCGAAAGAGAGGGAGAGATGGATCGGCTTACTCGAAGCCGAAGAAGAGGTGAAACGTATCCCGTAACGATCTCGAGGAGGTGTCCCTACTGAGGTCCTAGGGAAGGGAAGCGAACGAAAGACGGAGTCGGCGAAACGAGGAGCAAACACGGTCAGAGGATCAACGAGCGTGCAGAGAGAGCTTCAAAACGAGACTCACTCTCTCGATCAGGTCTCCTACCGTTGCCAGTCTTGACGCCGCCGTCTACGAAGTGTCTAGCTGACGATCTCAGAATCTTCTCCACCTCCTCCCACGTCTCCCTCGGAACCAACCTCTTCATCTTCGCCCGTAAATCGTTGAACTCGTCCCAGTTGACCTCGCGAAGACTCCTATGGCGAGGGTGCGTGACAATCTGATTCGACAGCTTGATGTTTGCTGCCAATCCGGGAGCGATGAGGGGAGGGATGGCGGTGGGGTCGAGGAGGTGTTGTGCTTGTTGTTCGCTGAGAAAGGCGAGAAGTTCGTCCCAAGCTCCGCATCGATTGAGGCATTCTTGGTAGGCGTGGGAGTTGTTCTCGTTGAGCTCGAATCCAGTTGCTCGAAGGTCGTTCCATGCAGCGAGAGCTCGAGGGAGGGATCCACTGAAAGGAAGAGAAGAAGGCGACGCGTCAGATCAGGCTGGGTTCTTCGCCGCTGCGTCGGAGCCACAACGCGCCTCTTTACACACCTAAATCCGCAGGAATCGAGATACTAGAAGGAGAAGAACGATGTGGGGGTCAGTACTCTGCGTCGAAGAGAAGAGGACGCGTCCAAGAAAAAACGAAGACTCACCGCCGAGACTGCCCTGTGGTCGATGCCCGCCCCTCCCTCCGACCTCATCAACTCCCAGATACCCTGCACGTCCTCAAATGATCGACCATGGTTGTAGGCGTTCATGAGGGAGGTGTAGCTCCGGACGGTGAAGACGTTCTCCTTGAGCTGCTTCATCGCCTGATGGATCGCTCGAACGGCGTCGAGGTGTTGGAGACGAAGGGATTCCAGCTCGGCAAGGGCCTTGGGAGGGGGTGCGGCGGCTGAGGGGTCGAGTCGTCGTCGATCTTGGGTGTATAGACGAGCGTAGACCTCGAGGAGTTTGATGAGAGGGTTCTGGTTTCGGTTGAACGAGAGACGAAGTCGAAGCTGGTTGGCGAGGAGGAATCGAAGGATGTGATCCGGATGTGGTCGAGGTTGAAAGGATCCGAGGTGGAAGAGGAAAGCGTTGATGATTGCATAGCCCAACATCTTGACTCCCGCGTCTCGTTGACCTTCCTTCGTGACGCCAAGAATCCAACTCGCGACCTCGACCCCTCCCTCCAAACTGCTCGTCCTCTCCATCAACCTCCGCGCCAGTTCCTCAACCTCCTCCCTCGTACCAGTCACCTCCAGCGAGTCCTTGTTGGGGACCAGAGATGCAAGATCGGGGGGAGCCGACGAGGGGTTCCCGTCGCGGTCGCGAAGAAGGGAGAGGAGGGAGGAGGTCGTTACTCGGGCGCCAGCAGGTGTTCGTTTGGGAGGAGGTTGAGGGTTGCGAGGTGGGAAGGCTTTCTTAAGGCTAGTCTTGGACTGGATAGGTCGTAGATATGGCCGTTGCGTCGGAGGAAGGGAGGACGAGGAAGGCGTCGACCTCGTTTTGGAAGGGCGAGAAGGAGGAGTTGACTTTGTTAGAGGCAGGCGCAAGCAGCAAAACCATCAGTTCGCCTGCATCAAACTCGAAGACAGCGAGGAGAGAAGAGTGCTGAAACTCACAGATACTGGTTTGAGTGGAGATAACCGAGAGGACGAAGGCGAGGAAGGAGTCGGTCGAGGAAAAGGTGAGCTCGAGCTCGACTGGAGTCGAAGGAGCTCTCCGATCCTCGTCTCGCTTCCTCCTAGTCGAGCGAGGATCCTTCTTGAAGAGAGCGACGAAGATAGCATAGAAGTCGGGAGGTCCAGCCAGTCGGTCGAGGCGAAGAAAGGGAGCAAGAGGTGGGGGGGGGGGAGGCTGAGCGTTGGGTGAGGGAAGAAGGAGGAAGGAGCAGCGCTTGATGAGCTCGAACTTTTCCCTTTGATCTTTGCTTGACGACGGACACGACAGCGATGCAAAAGATTGATCAAATCGACGACCACAGGCAAACGAAAATACAAGAGGGCAAACCAAGAAAGCAAGTGAAAGAAAAGGAGCAACTGGTACAAAGGTCTCGTTGGTTGTTTTTGTTTTTTGTTGGTCTCGGTGCGTTCAAGAGAGGACGGCGAGGAGATGGGCAGAGAGGACTGAAGAAACAAAAACAAAGAGAAGGGATGCGTTAGTTCGAGACCGAGATCAAGTTGAAGGGATGAAAACGTACCATCAGACTCCTCGGCGGTAACTGAAACGAAGGAGGATACGGGTCAGCGAGGGGAGAAAAGAAGACGGCGGGCCAGTAGCGAGCGAAACGAGGAGGTCAAAACTCACTCCTCAACAAGATCCTCGTGAACTCCCTGGCGATCTCAGGCTTTTCCCTCTCGAGCCTATCCCAGGAGTCGATGTCGAGCCTCCAGAGATGACTGCTCTGCCCAGCGACGACGGTAGCGTTCCTCTTAGTTCGAGACATCATGGAAAGCTCTCCGGCGACGGTCGCGGCGAGCATGACTTCGAAGACCTGGAGGAAAGCAAGCAGAAGAATCAGTTCGAGCTCGAGTATGAAGACGGAAGGAGATGGGTGCAGGATACGTACTTGTTGGACGTGATCGGCGTACTGAAGGAGGAAGAACGAAGAAAAGAGAAGGAGTCAGCGCTCGCTCGACGCCTCGACTTCGACTTCCTCTCCAAACTCACAATATAAGTAGCCTGCAGCTCTCCCGACTCAATCACATACAGCGCATCCGCATCGTCTCCTTGGTTCCAAACGGCCTCTCCAGCGTAGACGTGCTGAGACTGGAAGTACGGCGCGAGTTCGAACCAGAAGTCGAGTTCCTGGGACGTGTAGGAGGAGAAGGTTCGTCGAAGGATAGGCAGGGGAGCGGCGAGTTCGACGGTTTCGGGTTGAGGAGGAGCCAGTTGTAGGGGTTGGTAGCGAGCATGTTCTGTGAAGAAGAGGAGAAGGGGAGTCGAGTCAGCGAAAGCGTGAGGAATGGACGCCACGAGAAACGAGGAGGTTGCGTTGCTCACCTGAGGCCATGACGGCGTCTCCAGCTTCGGTGAGGTACTTTCGTCGAGGACTGTTCTCGAAAGTCTCTCCTTGCCCGTAGGAGGCGACGTGGGAGGTGGGGACGTCTGGAGAAGGAAGAAAGACTCGAGTCAGCTTCCGGTCGCATCGAGGGCCAGCGAAAGGAGGAAGAACTGCTCACTTCGAGCCTTAGCCTCCTCCTTAGGAGCTCGTCCCTGGTAGAACAGAGTGCTGCAAAGAAGAAACAGAAGAAAATAAGTCAGCCAAGATTCAGGGAAGAGAAAGAAAGGCTCGTGTGCTCACAGGTACTCGTTCTCCGTCCACTCGAGAGCGGCGTTGAGGGAATCGAATGTCCAGACCGTCGAGTCCTCCTCTCCTCCCCAAAGACCAACGGATCGAAGAGCCTTATGCGACTGACTTCCGAGAACGACTCCACAGAAGACGAGGATGACTCGCTTCGCCGACAAGAGTCGATGGATTCGAACGAAGGCTTCCGCGGCTGAAAAGTCGAGGTCGTTGACGAAGCTCATGTCGACGATCAGGAAGCTCATGGAGGCTTCGGTGGCGAGGAGCTGGAGCGAGAGAAGCGAGGGAGGATGAATCCAGTCAGCAAAGGAAGTGTGAAGAGGGGGAACGAGGACGACAGGACGACTCACATGTCGGATTCGATCCTCGACGGCAGAGACGGTTCCGAAGAACAGGAAACCCTGAAGCTTCAGAACCTGGGTGTTCTCTCCCGACCTCTTGAGGTACTGAGTCTGGACTTGAGGTCGTCGGACGGTGGATCGAGCGTCGACTCCGTTGAAGACTAAGGGGGAGCGAAGAAGTCTAAACGCGATCAGTTTCGAGCTTCAATTGTCGAAACGAGACTCGAAGCAACTCACCACTTCGGATAGCAGACCGCTTGCTCGACTGAACGACGAAGAAGATACAGGCGAGGACGATACCACCGAGCAGACCTTGCACAAAGTCCCAGACGGTCATTCCTGGAGCAGAGGAAAAGCAAGGAAGATAAGTCAGTCGCGACTCGCTGGACTTCTTCGCGAAGGAGCGAAGTGAGGAACGAACCGAAAACGATGGCAAGGATGACGACGTATTCGTAATGGGAGACCTTGTTTCGAGTATCCCAGAGAGCCTGAGGAGGGAGACGAAGCGAGGTCAGACGAGGGGAGTGTTGGACGCGACGAGACGAGACGAGACGAGGGGAGTTGACTGACCTCCTTGACGAGATCGAGGCCGAGAACGAAGATCAAAGCTCCCTGAAAGGATGAAGAACAGGAGAGGATGTGTGAGCAAAAGATGGCGAGAGACGAGGAAGAGAAGGTGATGGACGTACGACGACCATGACGGCTGGACGACGGGAAGGAAGAGAAAGAAAGTCAGTCGACGATTCGACCGCAGAGACTGCTTCCTCAGAGAGACTCACGAAGATATCCAATCGCCGATGGACCTGAAGGAAGCAAAAAGAAGGTCAGCTACAGCTTGCGATCGCACGAAACGAGACGAAAACGAGACTCACCAATCAACATCACTCCCGCCGTCGCAGCAGCGAGCAAGATACCAGAAAGACGCGATCCTCCTCCGACTCGGTAGAACAGAACGGTGTTGACGTAGCAAAGGTAGTTGGGGACAGTTCCGAAGCATCCAGCGAGCATGCTGAGTGAAAGAAAACAGAAGTCGAGGTCAGTCAACGAACGACGAGAGCGAGCTTCGAAGAGGAAGAGGCGGGATGGACTCACTTCGAGAACCCATGAGCGACAAGCTCTCGATCCAGCTTGACGTTATCCTCGTTGAGGGAGACTCCGAGGGAAGGGACGTTGAGAGGGACGTGGAGGATACCGAAGAAGACGAGGGCGAGTTGAGTCTGATCAAAGAAAACGCGTCGAACAAAGGTCAGTGCGGTTTTCCTCTTCTCTTCTCTCCTACTCTCTGCTCTTCCCCCCTTCCCTCCACTCCCGTCCTCTCCGCTCCCTTCCGCCTCTCCTCCCCTCCCCTCCCCTCCCTCCAAAAAAACTCACCGGGAAACAAGCCCAAAAAGCCTCCCAATCCGTCAACTTCCAATCAAACAACGTATAAAACGTCCACCACGGTTTATCCACCTCCCCCACATCAAACACCCACCCCGTCTCCCTGAGCGTCCTGAAATCCACCCCGATGATCGCAATAACGATGTAGAACAGGACGGGGATGACGAGGAAGTAGATGGGGAGGACGAGTTCGTGGTTCCAGCGCATGTTGATGAGTCTGAAGGTTAAGGCGAGGAGGAGGGGGGTTGACCAGAGGGCTATTTGATGGAAGGAACCGAAGAGGGCGAGGAAGGTGGGGTGGTCGAGTTTGATGCCTTCGCCTTCGATTCCGGCGGCGACTTCGAGGCTGTGAGGGAGGAGGGGGGGGGAGGGAGGGTGGGGGAGGGGGGAGGGGGGGAGGAAATCAGTAGGGTGGACGGTCAGCCGGGTTTGCGGAAAGGAGGGATGGAGAAGGAAGAGAGATGTACCCAGTTTCGATAAGGAAGACTCCGACTGAAGAAGAGTGAAAGGACGGGGAAGTTGAGATCAGCGTTTCGTTTCGTTTCGCGACCGAGTCTCGACGCGAGCGATGCGAATTCGACTCACCTCCTCCGATGCAGCCCACGAGGATATGCCGAGGGAAGAACCCAACGAGAACACCAAGTCTGAACCTTCCGAGGACCATGAAGACGATTCCTGAATGAGTTTTGAAGCGCGAGAGAAGGTAGGGTCAGAAATGACAAGAGAGGACGCGACGAGAACGAGAACGCAAGGAGGGCGAGCGAGCTCACCTGTCAGGATCGCAGAGAAAGCGAACGATACCATGGTGGTAGCGATGACAACGTCCGGCTGCGAGCGAAAGAAGGCAAGGGAAGTCAGCTTCGATCGCGTGAGGGAGGGAAGGGAGACAAGAAGACGAGACGTGCGACTCACCTTGTCCTCTCCAACCTTCGCAGTGATCACCCCAACGATGATGTGGAAGAACGGCACCGCTTCGATCATCATCGATCCGTTTCCACCCCTGCAAGAGCAAACCAAAACAATCAGCGCTCATTCAAAAAGGACTCGAGCGAGAGAAGGGGAGGAACGCACTTGAAGATCGATCCTCCGAGCGTGTAAGTCAACTGGGAAACGATGCACGACATGAAGAACATGGACACTCCGATCGATCCAAAGTCCGTGAAGATGAGGTTCGCTGGGAAGGTGATCATCCGTGCGAAGCACCCAAACCGAAACCAAACGAAGAAGACTCAGCGACGAGAACGAAAGTCGAACGTCGAAGGGAGGTGAGCGAGAAGAGAAGGGGAACTCATCATAAGAAACTCCATCCAAGATGTTAAGCAGCAGCCCCAAGATAACAGCAGGAATGACCTTCACAGGCTCCACCACAGCATGCTGATAGATCTCCTTTCCAGTCGGTCGATGGAAGTCCTTCGGGCTGGGAACGTGTTGAACGAGACGCGACCAGATCGATTCCATCCTGGTCGGTTTCGAGAACCCGTCCTCGATGGTCTGTCCTCCTGGTCGAACGGACGAAGGAGAGTGTTTGGAGAGGAGAGGGGATCGTTCGGTTGAGTGGTGGGCGACGGTGGTGTTGGGGGAGGAACGGTTGTCGTCGTCGAGAGGGAGGGAAGAGGTGGATCTCCAAGCTGAGGGAGCCTCGTCCGAGGGTTCGTCATGGTCGTGTTCTGGTTCGTTGTCCGAGTGGTCTCGAGCGAGTTGGATGACGGAGGCTTTGGGAGTGACGGAGGAGGAGTAGATGGGACCTCCTCGTTCGAGGGAGATGGCGGAGTGAAGGGAGGCGGGAGTGGGAGTTCGACCTGGCGAGAAAGCGACGTCCTGCTTCTTGTTCTTCGACGAACCGTCCGAGTCGTGCTTCGTCTCCTTCAACGAGCTAGGACGGGTGGACTGAGCACTAGGCTGTCCGGAGGATCCTCCATCGACGTCTGCTTGGGCGAGCATGACCGAGAGACCTGAGGGACCTCCGAGCGACCTGGAGGGAGGGGACTCTTGCTGAGTCGAGAGGGTTGGGACGGTTCCCGTCGAGAACGGGTGATGAGGGACGGAGGGAGTTGTTTTGATCGGGTGGGAGAAGGATGCAGGGTGATGGAAGGATCGAGGAGTAGGGGAGAAAGAAGCCGCTGGTTGCTGATAGTCGCTGGGTTTGTTTGCGAGCTCTGCGAATCTTGCTGCTGAGGATCGAATGGAGGAGGAGGTGGCCGAGAACGAGGCGGGTGCGAAGGTGTGTGCGGTTTGAGAGAATCTGCAGGAGGAACGAGAAGAGGGAGGACGGATAGATGTTTAGCATTGCGTGACTGAAGAGGTTCGAGAGCGATTTGGAAGAAGCTCGAAAAGATTTCGGTAGCAGTGGTTGATTCTCCGAGGAGGGGAGATGGGGGAGGGGGGGGGAGAGGGAGCAAGGGGGGAGGAGAAGGCGCTTGAGCTTGATGACGACCTCGAGAGGGAAGGGAACGACTTCCCGCCTGCTCTGAGGAGAGTGAAAACCTGCCCTTGCAGACGAGGAGAAGGGAGACGATGAGCTTACCTCCTAGCGCTCATTCCTACCCCTCTGAGGATAGCCTGATCCGGTACGAGTCTGGCTCCTCCTACCTCGCTCCCTCCGCTGAACCTGCTAAAAGCACTTCCCTCGTTCTCTCCTCCTCCTTGACCTCCTCCATGACTGCTCTCCTCATCTCCCCTTCCGAATCCTGAGAAGGATCCAAGGTGATGACTGTCGTCCGAGTAGTGCTTGCTCCTTGAGGACCCAACTCGTTGATGAAGGACGTTTGAAGGTGAGGTCGACGTCGCGGATCCTCCTCCTTCCTCAGAAGTAGAAGGCAGTTGAACGGAAGGGATCTCGTTCGTAGGCTCAGGCATACGCTGGCGAGATAGCGAGGGGGTGTAGGGTGGAGGTGAAGGGAAGAGCCTGATGTCCTTGCGAAAAAACGGAAGGTCGCTGTTTGGGTCCAGGGAAGGCAAGAGCGAGAAACAAGCAAGGACAGATCAGAGAGCAGGGAGATAGCGAAGCCTTATTTGACGTCCCGCTGCTTCCTCTATACAGGTGAAAGATCTCACATCAAAGCAGCGGGTATTTTCGTATCCTCCTAGTAGACAGACAGTCAGCTCGTAAAGGTCATCATCAAAAAATCACCCGAAGAAAAGAGCAGAACATCGCGAAGGAAGAAGCGAGCGAGAGAAGGGGTTTGTTGAGCTCGACTCTCCTCCTTCCTTCCCCTCTCTCTTCAGCAACAGGCCTCCCGTCGTCGTCGTCGTCCTCCTCCTCCTCCAATCATCTCGATCATCACATCGATGGTATCCTGAGAGAAAACAAAGAGAAGAAGACGAGATGAGCTTGGAACGTTCGCGAAGGCGGAGAAAAGGGCAAGGAGAGATGAGGAGTGAGAGGACGAAGGGAGGGAGAAGCTTGGACGTACTCCGTCTTCCATTCCCAACGATCCTGCTGTGTCCTCCGGCATGATCGTTTCTCCGTCGTACACGAACCTGCGAGAGAGACGAGCAGGTTTCAGGGTGGAGGGGAAAAGGGGGCCTAACAGAGGTTCAGCGACGAGGGAGAGGACGCGTCGGATGCGAAGAGGTTGAGGTCGGGTTGAAGCGAGATCCTGAGGTCGGGGCTGAGCCTAGACTGGCTCTGAGGGGGTCCTAGTAGCTAGCTCGATATCCTCTGGTGGCTGTAGTCGAAGATGGGATAGAACTGACCTCGTCGAAGCGACCTGTAAACGAAGAGAAAGCAATGTGAGCTCGCGTTTCCCTGGATGCAGCTCGAGCTCAACTACTCCTCCCGTCCGCATAGCATAATCGACGAGACTCACCTCCGTTCCGACTCGAGAGCAGTAGGTAGCTTTCAGCTGTTCCACCAAAATCAAATCAAAAGAGCAAAGGAACGGACGAACGAGACGAAGATGGAGGTGGAGTTGAGAGGTCGAGAGGTCAGCTCGCTCGTGCTCTTCTTCACTAGACCAGCCACGCGCTACGATACGAGAAGAGACGAGCTGCATACCTTTGACATCTTGGTCGAACTCTTGATCTTGAAATCCACCTCAGCTCCATCCTGGTTCACCACCTCTTTCTCACACGAAGAAGAAAGAAGGGACGCGAGGTCGAGGTGAGCTTCTCCTTTCTCTCGCTCCATCGCCCTTCCCTCGCTCCTCCCACAAACTCGCACTCGCTCAACTTCCTAATCGTAAGTCCCTCAGCTTTAGGCGCTTCGTCTGACATCCTTTGAACGAAAAAAGCCAAAAAGAAGATGGACGTTTGAAGCTCGACGTTCGACCACAGCCCTTTCTCTCCCTCGCTCGTCCTCGTTTTTCGGCTCGCCTTGCCTGCCTCCCCTTGTCCTCTCCTCTCCTCCAACTCCCTCCCCCCTCCTTCTCCCTAAAAACACCCCCTCCTTTTCTTTCTCTTTTCAAGATGGAGCGAATGCCCGTGCAGAGTCAGTTCACGAGTGCGGCGAGTACAGTCGACCCGGCCGAGCAGAACATCGCTGTGAGTACAAAAGACGAGGGAGTGAGCTTTTTGTTTGACGTCGAGGAGGTGGGGTGGTGGCGACGGAGGTGGGAGCTGGGGATGGGGGTGCTGTTGGGAGTGGTTGGGAGTGTGCTCCTGCTCTGGGAGAGAGAGGTTGAGCTCGGGGTGGAGAGGCTCTGAAGGGACGAGAGGGAGAAGGAGGAGAGGAGAGGCAAGAGGTCGCATGCTTCCGTCATCGACGATTCCCTTCTTCGCCTCTTTCTGGCTCGAGATCCTACTCAGCACCTCGTGGGGCATACCTACGGGACGAGGTGGACTATGTCGACCATCTCGTCCGCTTTGGGAGCTCTGGGTCCAGTTTTGAACGAGCCAGCTGGGATCGAGAAAAGGAAACGAGAGCTGACCTTTGTTCCTCCTTCCTTCTCTTCTCTCCTCTCCCTTCCTCTGGCTCCTTTCGCTCTCCTAGATGTGAGTGCACAGGCTTTTCTCTCTTCTTTGGTCTCTAGACTTGACTTCCATCAGCTTGCTGACTTTTCTCCCTAATTCCCCTCCTCCCACCACCCGAATTCTCGCTCCTCTGTCCCCTCCTCCCTCCTTCACCTTCGCCTCACCTCTTCGCCACACAGCTGGAAGATGAAAAAGCTCGTGAAGAACCTCAACGCGTGAGTCTTACATCCCCTTGAACTCACACCCTCTCCACACAAATGGTGACCGGCTCTTTGTCTACCTCCAGTGCTCGAGGAAACGGAACCAGGTTCGTTCGACTTCCGAGCTCCCGCTCCTTCGATTCACTTCTTTCGGATCACGAACAAAGGCCTGACGCGTTTTCTCCTCCAAATCCTCTTCTCTCAGTATGATTTCCCTGATCGTCAAGCCCGGAGTGAGTTTCAGTCCCTCTTGCTGGCCGGAGGAAGGCCTTGAAGCACTCAGCTCGGGTCGACCTCCCCGACGCACGACCTGTTCGCTCCGCCCTCGCCCCCAGCAGTCGCTCATCGTTCTCTTCCTCTCTCTTCTTCCCATCAGGCTGCCATCTCGGATTCAGCTGCCATGTTGACGCACGAGTACGGAACCGCCTCCAACATCAAGTCGCGTGTCAACAGGCTCTCGGTCCTTTCCGCCATCACTTCCGCTCAGGCTCGTCTCAAGCTCTACCACAAGGGTGAGGAACTCTCCTTTGACTCTCTTCGAGCGACTTATCGAGCTGACTATCCGCATCTTTCCTGTAGTCCCTCCTAACGGTCTCGTTCTCTACGTCGGAACCGTCCTCACCGACGAAGGAAAGGAGAGGAAGGTCACTTACGATTTCGAGCCTCACAGACCTATCAACACGTGAGTACCTCGCTTCCTTGCTGGCATTCGCTCCAGACGACTCCGCCGTAGCTCTTCGTGGCGTTTGGAAGACTCGGAAGAGCTAACGACGCGTCGGTTTGGCTTTCGTTCTCCTCCAGCTCCCTCTACCGATGCGACAACAAGTTCCAGACCGAGGCTCTTTCCGAGCTTCTCGACTCCGATACCAAGTTCGGTTTCATCATCATGGACGGATCCGGAACTGTGAGTATCTCGCTTTGTTGACGAAGCTCCGGTTCTTCGAGAGCTCGACTGACGCGTCGACGTCCCTTCCTCTCTGCAGCTCTTCGGAACCCTCTCTGGAAACTCTCGAACCATCCTCCACAAGTTCACTGTCGATCTCCCCAAGAAGCATGGTCAGTCCTCACTTCCCTCTGCTCGCCAAGCTCAGATCCCATACTGACCCTCTCGTTTCGCTTCCTTCGCGCCTCCAGGTCGAGGAGGACAGTCGGCTCTTCGTTTCTCGCGTCTTCGTATGGAGGCCCGACACAACTACGTCCGAAAGGTCGCCGAGCACTCGGTTCAGCATTTCATCACTGACGACAAGGTCAACGTCCAGGGGATCGTCCTCGCTGGTTCTGCCGACTTCAAGTCCGAGCTCAACCTTTCCGATCTCTTCGATCCTCGACTCGTCGCCAAGGTCGTCAACATCGTCGATGTTTCCTACGGAGGAGAGAACGGTTTCAACCAGGTGAGTCTAATCGAACCTTTTTGTCGCTCGTGCTGAGGAGGAGGGAGAACGAAACTGACGAGACGATTTCTTGTTCGTGACGCGACCTCAGGCCATCGATCTCGCTGCCGACTCGCTCGCCAACGTCAAGTTCGTCCAGGAGAAGAAGCTTATCCAGAAGTTCTTCGATGAGATCGCTCTCGATACTGGAAAGTTCGTCTTCGGAATCGAGGACACCCTCAAGGGACTCGACATGGGAGCCGTCGAGACCTTGATCGTTTGGGAGAACCTCGAGACCATGCGATACGTCCTCAAGAACGCCGCCAACGGTTCGTCTCCTCCCCTGCTCCCTCTCTCCCTTAACGCGTCTTCTGACTCGAGTCTCCATCCCTCTTCGTTTCTCACAGAGGAGATCGTCGTCTTCGCCGACAAGGACCAGGCCAAGGATCGAGAGAAGTTCATGGACAAGTCTACCGGTCTCGAGATGGAGAACGCTCAGGAGCCTCAGTCCCTCCTCGAGTGGTTCACCGAGAGGTACAAGGATTTCGGAGCCACGCTGGAGTTCGTGACCAACAGGTCTCAGGAGGGAGTGAGTGTCTTGTTTCGTTTCTCTTGGTTCGACGCGACTCGACTCGCCTCGCCCTGGCTCTCCTTTCGTCGCTGACGTCTTCCTCCTTTCGCTCTTTTCTCTCCTCCAGGCTCAGTACCAGAAGGGATTCGGAGGTATCGGAGGTATCCTTCGGTGAGTCTTCCCATCCCGCTCTATCACCAACCTCGAAGGAAAGAAAGCTGACCCTCGTCGCTTCGTTCGATCGTCTCCCTCCCCAGATACCGAGTCGACTTCGCCAACCTCGCCGCCCTGGACGAGGACGAGGAGGACGAGTTCTACGACAGTGATCACTCCTCGGACTCCGACATCTGAGGATGCTGCGACCTCCTCGTCGTTCAGGACAAGAGGAGGAGCGGGGTGGAGGAGTGGGTGGAGGAAGTCGTTGTCGTTGAAGAGGAGGAAGAAGAGGAGGTCGCTGTCGTGGAGGAGGAGGAACCTCAGCAGGAGGGGAAGGAGGAGGGGATCATCAAAAGGAACGTCGCTTGTCCCAAGCGTTCCTCCCTGGAGCTCGACGCGTTCACGCGCACCACCCCCTTCCTCTCGGCTCTCTCTCCTGCTCTCCTTCGTCCGATCACGACACACACCTTCTTTCTTTCCCTCCCTCTTCTTCTTGCCTTCTCTTCTTCTCCACTACACCTTCACCTTTGTTCCCTTCCTTCTTTTTCCAGTCTTTGAGCGACTTTTGTTAAGCGTCGGTTTGGGTTTGCCTGCCTAGAGGAGCTTTTTCCTCGGCGCGTATCTAGCTAGACTTTTCTCTCTCCTCTTTTTGTAACGATCTCGCATGATGTCTCGTGTATACCCGAATTCGCGGTAAGCAGAGGGGAGCAGCCAGATGGCGAAGGAGGGAAGGGTCGGAGTGGTGAGGAGTTCGAGACGCGTCGCGAGGACTGGGAAAGGCGAGTGCTCTCTTTTTTCGCTTGGAATGACGTTTTTGCCATGGGCGTCGGAAAGGGCGAGAAGCTCCATGTACGAGCAACGGGAAGGAAAGTTTTCCGGGGGGCTTTTTCTGGGATCTGGGAGAAGACGACCCTGATCAAAGGGCAAAGTTCGAGCTCATCAAAGTCTCGCTCCTTCCTCCTCCTTCCTTCCCATCCCTTACCCTCGTTCCATCCTTCCTTCCTTCTCCCCTCCCTCCGGACCTCGTCGTCGGGCTCAACGGCATAGCTATGCTTATCTCTGCTTTCTCGTCCAAGAGGACTCTCCTCCGACTCGCAGGAAGGACAACGAGGATCGGAGACGTCCTTCGATTCAAGTCGAGCTCAGCTCTCAGCCGACACGATCTCCTTTACCCTTCTCCGGAGGATTCGCCGCGGATGGCATCACCCAGGTCGACCTCTGTGAGCAGACCCCATAGTCTCGAGCATTTCTTACATGCCAGGAAGCTGATTCTTCGCTGCTTGCTTCGCTATTGAAAGTCGACCTCTCCCCTCCTCCCTTCCAAACCCACCCCAACCTCCTTCTCCTCCTCCTCCTCCCTCTCTTCTGCCCAACGGCCGCTTTCAAGACCTCCCCAGTCCGAACTCACCTCGGCGAAGCCCCTTCCTCCTCGCAACACTCAACCTCCCCCCAATCAAAGCTCTGGCGTTCGAGTCCCCTCCTCCTCCCTCCTCACCCTCCTTCGCGATCTCGCTCGAAACCCCTCGTCACCTCCCACGCCTTCAGCAGATCTACTCGCCCTGTTCGCTGGAAAGGGGTCGTTGGCGACGAATAGTACGAGGGAGGAGATCACGGAGGTCGCTAGGAGGTTGACGGACGGGGCGAATAGTCTGGAAGGAGGCGTCGACGTCGCGAGTTGGGTCTTTCTCGTGACGGAGGACGGTCAACAAGACCAGGCAGTCAGGGATTTGGTCTACCGGACCATCCAAGAGCTAGGTGAACTGCTCCTGCGTCTTCGAGACCTCGACCACATCCGGACGTCCTCCTCCAATTCCTCCTCAGCAACCAGCGTCGACTTCGCCTTACACTCTTCGCCGACCAGAACCCTCTCGTCAAAGTCCTTGAGATCTACTCTCGTCTCTACATCCAAGATCAACGAAGACTCGACTCGACATCGGCATCACCTCCTCCCAACGTACTCGCCGAGTTGGAATCCCTCCGTCTTCAACACGTCGACGCCGTTCGAGCGATTCATCAGGCCATGAAGAAGGCCGACGAGGACGTCCTTGACGAGCGAAGCTACACTTCACTGATGGACGCATACAAGTGGGGAAGTGCGTACGACGAAGTGGGGAAGATTTGGGAGCTGATGACGTCCGGCGGCGGGGTGGGCATCAGTCAGAGAACAGTTTCGGTTGTGAGTCTTTTCGGTTCCGCTTCGTCGACGCGTCCTCCCTCCATCGACGCGAGAGCACTTACTTCCCGACCTCCCCCCTCTCCTTCCTCACCAGTTCTTCGACGCTTGTGGATTCAGGTCAGTCGAGAGCGACGTCCGCGGCTCCGTCGCAGCGGAGAACGAAAGCAACAACGGATCTGACGCGTCTCTCTCTTCCTCTCTCCTCTTCAAGCGGATCTCTCCCTCACGCTCTCGCCGCGTTCCGCGATCTTCAAGCCAATGGATTCGCCCTCGACGACAACAACTACAACGCCTATCACGAGTGTCTCATCCGGTGCGGAACGTTCGACGAGTACCTGGACCATCTCAGCGAACAGCAAGCTCGATGGCTCGTCGACCCTTCATCGGCTCCCTCGGTTCACCCTGGCTCGCTGGCACGAGTCTTTGCCCAAGGAAAGAGGGTCGTTGGTTATCCTCGACACCAGAGTCTGGGGCCGGTCGACTGGAACGCGTTCGATCGCCTGAAGGCGAGGATGCAGCAGATCGTCTCGAGGGAGACTTGGGAGGAAACGACGCGGTTGTTGGCGACGAACGGGAGCTGGGATAGTCGAGTTGTGACGAAGCAGGGGCATGGAAGGAGGGACGAACGCGCTCGTGAGTTTTGGGCTCTCTTTTCTCCGTGCTCGAGTGTTGACCGCGAGCCCTGACCATTGCGTCTCCCATTCTTTCTTTCTCAAAGGGTCGTACTGAGGGCAGAGCAAGAGCGGGCATCAGATTGATTCGCAGTCTTATTCATCGTGAGTCCGTCTTTCTCTCGTATCTACCTCTTGTGGTGAACGGATCTTCTCCCTCGACGATCGCGGTCCACGCTCGCTCGCTGACTCTGCTCGCTTCCCTCTTCAGACCGTCGTCGTCGGACGTCAACCTCGATTCAACTACTCTCTCCTACCTCACACCACTCCATCATCGACTCGGACCCTCTCCTCTACAAAGTGGAGAGCTCAGCCGCCAACGTTCCCTCCTCCAATCAAAAGTGAGCCAAACGCGTCGCTTCCCCTTCTTCTCGTCGCCCTTCCAACGCTGACCCGTCTTTTCTCTCCCCTCTTCTTTTTCCAACCAGCTTAGTACCTCTCCCATCTCTGTAAGACGGAATTACTCGCGTCTTCCTCTCTCCATCGAGCTTTCGAGGTTCGTTCTTTTCGTTCGCACTTTCCGTCACGTCGCCTCAGTTCCTCGCCCCGAAGCTCACCAACCTCCGTCGCCTCCTTATGTTTCGCAATTTCAGATGACCGATGCCCAAACTATGCGATGCAGCATGGACTTTTCGGATGGCTTGGTCCCTACGAACCTTCCTCTCAACGCAGCCTGAGAACCCTCGTCATCTCGCTCTCAGATCTCAAATCCCCAGGCCGGACGGATCAGCTGCCTCGCTTCACCTTTGCCCCAACCATCTCCTTCCCACCTTCCCCGTTTGAGATGCCCATCCCTCAGCTCCCCGACGACGTCCTCTCCGAGATCCTCGCCCACTTCTTCCAGCCTGAGAAGGTGTCTTCTCCTGAGACTCCTCCCTCCCACTCGCAAGGCTTCTACCGCCGATCAAGCACCAGTCCTCCGCCTCCCCTCACTCCCGTCCGTGGCTCGACCTCCCTCTTCCTCACCTCGAGACGGATGAGAGACCTCGCTCTTCCTCTCTTCTGGAGGTCCATCACCATTCATCGAACTTCAAACTTCGTCTCCCTCTTCGCGCCCAAAGTCGGACTCCTTCACGCCAAAGGAAAGGTCGGAATGAACCGTCGAGAGTGGATCAGGGAGTTAAGGATTGGAGAAGAAGCCGTCGTTCCCTACGACATCGCGAAGATCGACAAGACGTTCGAGGAGGAGGGAGACGTCGACCCCGAGAGACAGTACGACTTCCACGTCAAGCTCTCTCCCGTCAAGCTTCCCAACCTTCGCACTCTCTTCCTCGCCGTCAAGAAGGAGATCGATCATCAGGGACACGGGGACGGTGCGGAGGACCACTCCTTCTCCTACCTCTACGGCAAGATCGTCGACGCGGGAGACGAGAGGGATCGAGCTCGACGAGACGAGGATCCAGACTTCGAGCTTCCTGAGGGCATGTCGGAGGCCGAGTACGAGTACTACGGAACCGCCTTCGGGATGGCAGAAGGGGAAACCCACGATGCCTTCTTCGACTTCCTATCTCGTCGAAACATCGACATCGTCAGGTCCCTCCTCTCCCCCTTCGGAGCTCAACTCCACTCCCTCCATCTTCCCCTCGACGAGTACACTCGAACGGACCTCGGAATGAACCATGATGCTCAATTCGACCCAAGGCTTCCGTCAACCGTGAAGAACGCGAAGGATCTCGTCGTCACGCTTCAGTTCATCTCGGACAACGACTCACTCGTTTCAGCAGCAGCGTCGCTCTCGAAGCAGATCCCGGAAGACGCTCGAGTCTTGGTCGAGATGGCAACCTCGAGGGATAGGAAACAATTCGTCTTGGGTTTGAAATCTTGGGATGGAAAGAACGAGTCCGAAAAGTACCCTCGATGGTCGCTCGTCGAGGTGGACGGATCGCTCTCTCTTCTGAGCGATTTGGCTGCAGGATCTGTGAGTCTTCGCTTTCTTACCTCTCATCGACTGATGACTCGTCGAGGAAACTGATCCGTCTCTGCGTTCTCCAGGGAGGAGCCGAATTATCGGACGACGAAAACGACGACGCGCCGACTCATCCCGATTCCCCCTCCTCGATCAACTCGCTCTGATCCATCAGTCGTCCCAGATACACTTGTGAGTCCACCTTACTCGTAAAGGCTCGACTCAGGTCATCTCCTCCGTTCAGAGCTGATGCTCGACCGTTTCGTTCCCTCAGCCGTCACGTCGCGTCTTCTCTCCTGGTCTTCAAGTTTTTTTCGCTTTCCCTTTTCCTTACTCGGTCTTCAAGTGAGTTGGGCTTCGAAATTTATTTATCTTCTTCGCACTCCTGCGCTCAGACAGAGCTGATCACTTACTTCCCCTTCTCTTCTCACCACAGGTCTTCCATCAACGACATCGACGACGTGTTTCTCGCGTCCGACCTCTACTCTCGTCACAGTACACACGATCTCGTGAGTCTATCTCCTCCTTCCTCACTCCTCCTCTTTCTCTCTTCCAATCCGACCCTTCTTCCTTGTCTCTTCCTCCCACCACCGATCCACCCTCGCTCGTCCGACTTTTTGTTCGCCCATCGGTCGTCGTTCCGGTCGCGATCTTGATGCTACTCCCCCGTTTTCGAGCTCTAACGATCCCCAAGCGAAGCGCAGTGATGATTCAGAGAGTATAGAGTTCCGTCGAGTCAAAGTATAACGGGTGCAATCTACCGAGCTAGTCTAGATGAGAGGGAGGGAGCAAAAGCGAACGAGACGCGTCGAGCCTCCCTCGTCTGTTCCCATCGAGCGAGGCGAGACGTTCGAGGTCCAACATCGTAGTCTCACTCCTCCTCTTCCACCTCTCCACCCCAAATCACCTCCCCCGACTCTCCATCCCCCTTCGGATCCACCCACTCCCACCTCCCCTCATCGTCGCCCTCTCCTTCTCGCTCCCTAATCCTCCTCCCTCCGCCCTTCCTCCTAATCTCCCCACTCTCCCTCAACCACCACCTCAAATCCTCCCCCACGACCCTTTCAAAGCCCACCAACCTCACATCCATCCCCCTTATAACCCTCTGACTCGTCCAGAACATCGAGAACTCTCCGGGAGTCATCGTGTGCTCTCCCTGCTTCACGCCTGGTTCTCCCTTCCAACTCTCGCTCCTCTCGCTCGCGTCCTCCGGGTCATGAACCAGCACGAGCGTAGAAGCGACGTTCCCGTACTCGGGTGAGTAACCTAGGGGCGAACCGATCCTTGAGAGACGAAGTGAGCGGAGGAGAGCGAGGGAGGAGGAGATGACACGAGGGGTGGTGCGAGCGAGAAGGTAGATGAAGAAGGTTGTTCTTGAGAGGAGGATGGCTAGTTTGATAGAGATTCGGAGTTCGTCTGAGAGGATGGAGACGGGGAGGGAGTTGTGTTGAGTGAGGAGGGTTTGTTTGAGGGAGGGGAGGGCGAGAGGGGAGTGGGTGTTGAGGTGTTCGAAGAGGGCGTCGGAGGAGCTGAAGTCGTGCGTTTCGTTTGGGGAGAGTGGTGGAGGAAGGAGGAAGGAGAGGAGGGGGAGTTGTTTGGAAGAGGGGATTCGGAGACGATGGAGGACATCTTCGTCTTCGTCCTTCATGAGCAGACCAGCTCGCACTGGGACCTTGATCGTTTCGACCCTGAGCTCTTGAACCCACGCCCACCTCCGTTTCCCTTCCTCTCCCACCACCAGGAGTCCCGTACGTTTATCGAAGAGGGTGATCCAGTCTTGAGGGTGAGAGATGGTTACGATGCGCCAGAAGAAGGGGAGGCAGATCTGACGAATGGAGTGGGAGACGAGGAGGAGGTGGAGGGGAGGAGGAGAGGTCGAGGCGGAGAGCGAGTAGAGAGGTGTCGAAGGGAGGAAGGCGAGAGAGAGGATTTGATGGATGATCTCAAGAGGGAGCGAGAGGGGCGAGGAGGCCATGGTGAGAAGGGGAAGCGGCGAGAAACCCTGCAGGGATGACTGAGCTGGTTGGGAGGAGAAGGAAGGAGAGGTTGAGCTCGACGGGAAAGTGGAGGTTGAAAACGAGCTCATCAATTCTTTTATTTTCTTTCTGTGAGAATCGAAAACTTCAGGGTCAGAAAAGTAAGACCTGCTTCTACCCTCAGGCCGACCATCGAACTACGAGCTGCCTTGTTGGGTGTCCTAAACATGGCATCAAAACCTAGTCACGCTTCTCCTCCTTCGACGCGTCCTCCTCCTCGCTCGTCTCCTTCCGACTCTCCCTCTCCTCCCCTTCCACCACCTTCGACTTCCCCACCTCCATTCCCAATCCTCGATACTTGACGTAACTTCTCTCCCTCATAGCCACCTTAACCTCCTCCTCCAACTCCCTCCTCCTCACCTCCTTCTCCTCACTCCCCTCCTCCATCCCCTCCAACTCCCTCTCCCCACTCTTCTCCCTCTCCTTAATCAACCCCATCAACCTCCTCTGCTCCACCATCATCTCCTCCCTCTCCCTCTCATCAATCCTCTCCCATCTCCTCTTCGCCTCAGGCCTCAAAAGGTACTCCTCCCGCTCCTCCTCGCTGCCCAACGAAGCAAGCTTCTCCTCCAACAGCACCCTCGCCTTCTCCACCACCCCCAGCCCGCTCAGATACTGAGAACGAGCGATCTGAGCGTAGTATTGTGAACGAGCTTCGTCGGAGTGGAGGAGGGAGGCTTTCCTACGGATTCGAGCTTGTCGTTTCCATTCGATCTGGTCTTCGACGGGGAGGGAATCGAGGTTGTCGTACCATTCCAGTTGGGTGGATTTTTGGCGGATTCGGAAGGGGGAGAGAGTGGGGTCGGGTGGGAAGTTGGGGGGGGGAGGGGTGGTAAGGCCGAAGGGGGGGGGACAGGAGGAGGAGGAGGAGGAGGAGGAGCGTTCGTCGACTTTCTTTTGTCGAAGAGGATGGACGCGAGGACCGCCGCTGGGAGAGGGAGGGGTGGAAGAAGAGTCTCCGTCTTGAAGAGCGGCTTCGGCTCGTAGCTGTTATAGAGAAGCGACACAGAAAGGGGGGAGATGGGATGGTCAGTTGAGAAGAAGCAGAGAAGAGAAGAGAGGAGTCGACGCTCGAACGAACCCTTTGGATCCTCTGTTTCCGAGCTGCTGTCCAGGAAGCGTTGGATCTGAAGCGAACTCCTACTAGCGAGGAAGGGCCTGCTACAGGTACGTAGGGAAGGGAGACTCGAAGGAGGCAGCGGGACATGGTGAGCGGAAAGGGAGTCGACGTTGGAGGGAAGGAAGGAAGAAAGGTGAGCTTCGAGTTCACCGTTGCTAGGGAAGTCCTTAGCCGTCGTGGTCTCGAGTCTGAGAAAATTTCGCTTCGTGGAGTCAAGAGATTAACAGATGATCTATAGATGGGTGAGACTTAAGACCAAAACATGACTTTCTACTGATGAGATCTACTAGGTGATCTCTGAGAGTTCCCCTCCTCGTTCCGAAAAAGTCGTGAGGTGAGCTCGCGTTTTCTCTTTCCCTTCCCTTCCCTTCAAGCCATCACCCTCCTCCCTCCTCCCTTTGGATCGAGAACATCTATAGAGACCTCTCTCTCTTCCTCCTTCTCCCCTTGGTGTCCTTGGTCGCTGTTGGATGCTCCTGTCCTCTCGACGGCTCGCTCGGTCGCTTCAACTCCTCTCCTCGTCCACCTCGTCCTTCAGCTCGTCCTTCCCCTCCTCCTCCTCCTCGCCGTCTTCCCTTCGGATCGGTCACATCGGAGTAGGAAGGAGATGGATCGGGTCGGATAGTCATCACGAAAAAGGGATGGAGAAAGTCGTAGCAGAAGAAGTGGTGAGTTTGTTGAGCTCGATTCCAAAGGGAGGAGGAGAAGGAAGGGACGGAAGTCGAGGCGAGAGATTCCAACGTGTTCCGATTCAGCTCTGGACAGCTCGCTGACTCTCTCGTTTCTACATCAACTTCCGTCTCTGGCTCACATCAGGATGCTCCCATATCCACGGAACCCTCGATACCGATCGATCCTCCCTCACCGAGGGACGGCCAACAGGAGAGCTCAACGAGTTCCCCTCCTCCTCCTCCTTCGTCCTCAGCCCACCCTTCATCTCCTCCGGACCTTTTCGCTTCTTCGTCAAAGCCAACACCACCACCATCCTTACCTCCTCCACCACCCCTCGCATCTCTCGAACGATCCTCTCCAACCGCAACTTCAGCAGACCTCACCGCACGCAATCTCAACTCGAATCCCTCAACGTCCTCAACCTCTTCGAGCTCCTCGACGCTTCCCACCCCTCTCCCTCACCCTCCTCTCCTCTCTTCCTCACCCGACACCTGGCCTCGGAAACGGCCATCCTTTCAACGGCCATCTGTCCTCTCCGTTTCCTTCCCCAAGGACGAAGATGCGACCTTCCTCCCACCAGCCCCTCCACCTCGTCCTCCCCTCCCGTCTCCCTCATCACCTCTCGCCTCCCTCAGCATCGGTCCTAGGGACGCGTCAGACGTCACCGCCCCAGAATCAATCTCCGCTCTCCTCGGTCTGGATCCAGCAGAGATTCGAGCAGGAATGGCCAAGAGGAGGGAGGAGTTCGTGTCGAGACCAGCTCCCCCTCCTCCTCGCTCCTCCGGCTTCGTTTCAGCAGGACTACCGAGGTCCCAAGGTCGATCTTACCCTCTCTTCGCACCCCCTACACCTCACCTGAGACCGCCCAAATCGCCCAAGGAGATGGCGGAGTCGTCACCCCTCGCGTCGTTCTTCGACACCTTCGTCGCGTCGAGGTCCAGCCGGAAGCAGGAGTTGGAACCAGTCAGGAAACCCTCCTCTCCACGTCCAAAAGTCGCAGGATTATCGCCTCGGAACCCTCTCAGCCGTCTCCCACCTCCTCCTCCCCGTCAAACCTCTCCATCACCGGATCGGTCCCCAACGCCGCCCTCCCATTTACTCTCCCCCTTCGGTAGCAAGCCCACCTCATCCCCCTTCCTACCACCATCGTCAAAATCTCGCCGTCCTCCTCCTCCTCCATCAAAACAACCCAGAGCTTCGCGGTCCTCAACCCCGACGCGTCCACCGAAACTCTCCATCCCTCCTCCCCATCTCTCGCCTTCCAACTCCCCATTGAGTCTTCAACCTCCTCCCCCTTCCAAGCCCAAAGTACCGAGGAAGAAGGACGTCGCACCCGAGCCGAAACAACCCTCGTCGGTTTCCCTCCTCTTTAGCGCCTTCATGAGCTCAAAGACGGCTCGCGCGAAGGAGGAGGAGCAGGTCTCGTCAACGAACCCAGCGGAGTCGGTCCCAACATCCCTACCTCCTCCGTCCTCCTTACCACTCTTCTTACCACCCTCCATCCCATCGTCTCCGCCATCTCCTCCTCCCTCGTCAAGCTCGGAATCCGAGCTCAAGTCCAAGGTCGCCGCGTCGTCGCTCAAAGCACCGAGGAAGGAGGACGTCGCACCCGAGTCGAACCAACCCTCGTCGGTTTCCCTCCTTCTCAGCGCCTTCATGAGCTCAAAGACGGCTCACGCGAAGGTGGAGGAGCAGGTCTCGTCGACGAAGCCGGCGGAAACGACTCCAGCATCACCTCCTCCTCCATCCCCCTTACCACCCTTCCTACTACCCTCCGTTCCTTCGTCTCCGCCATCCCCTCCTCCATCGTCAAGCTCGGAGTCCAAGCTTAAGCCCAAGGTCGTCGCGTCGCGGTCGAAGGTCCCCCCTCCTCCTCCGCATTTGGTCAAGAAACCGTCCCTCTCACCGCATCAGGTCAAGAGGACAAGCCAGCCCAAGCACGTCTCCTCACCTTCGAATCCGACTCTCTTCCAGGCTTCCCAACGATCGAAGGAAATCCCCTCGTTCTTGACCAAATCCAAACCGAAATTCGAGGTCGTCGCGTCGTCGTCGAAGGTCCCTCCCCCTCCCTCTCGCGTCGAGAAACCGTTCCTCTCCTCTCCATCAGTCATCCTCCGTCCACCTCCATCTCCCTCGAAACCCCTACCCTCGTCGTCTACCAAGAAATCATCCAAACTCCTCTCGGAAGCGAGGACCAGGACCTCGACGAAACCCGAGCCAGCATCGAGGCCCAGGATCTCGATCCTCTTCGAAGAGTTCGTCCGCTCGAAGAAGGACGTCTTTCCTTCCCCGAAGCCAGAGGTGGAGAAGAAGAAGCTGGTCTCGTCGTCGGTTTCGAAAAAGGACCTCGTCTCGTCGGCTCCTCCCTCCTCATCGACAACATCTCCTTCTCCACCTCCACCTGCATTCCTCCCTCCTTTCCAAGCATCTCCCCTCCCTCGACTATCACCGCCTCCTCACAACCTTTCAGCCTTAACCTCTCCTCCAACGAACGGAAACGAGGTCGAGAAGGTCGAAACGTCGTCGATAGCAGCTCTCTTCGAAGCGTTCAAGCACTCCAAGGGCCCCGAGGCGGCAGAAAAGGAGGAAGAGAACGGGAGAAGGTCGAAGCCGAAGCAGGAGAGAACGGAGGAGGAGGAGAGAAGGCGACGCGAAGAGCGGATGAAGCTTCGCGCTTCTCCCCCTGTCGCGACTCTCCCATCCGTACCGAAGTTCCTCTCGGCGTCGCCAGAGGAAGAGTCCCCGTCTGTTCTCTCGTCGCTCTTCGAGACCTTCGTTCGATCGGACGACACCAACACCACGGTCGCGTCGTCCCCTCCCCCACCTTCGTCACCCTCTTCACGCGTCTTCTCACCCTTCTCGCCAACGCTGTCGACTCCCCCAGCACCCTCACCCTCTCGTCCTCGTCCGACGAACACCTCGGAGTCGAGATCGGAAGTCGAGGTCTCTACAATCCCCATCCCATCACCTCGTTCGAAACGCGAGAAGCCTCCTCCACCACGACCACCTCCCTCTTTCCTCCTCGCTCCTCTCATCGTACCTCCTCCTCCACAACCGCCCTCTCTTCCCAAGTCAAGCGGCGTCTCTCTGTGGAGGGTACCGAGCTCGGTGGAACCGGAACCTCGCTCATCGGACGTCGCGTCGCCTCCCTCCCTTCCTTCATCCTCCTCCAAACATCGACCATCCTCCCTTCCTTCGTCGAGGCCGAACCCTCGTCCCCCTCCGACGTTTCTCACGAGGACGGCGACGCTCAAGCAGCCGAAGATCAAGATGAGGTCGAAGGTCGACCCACACTCGTCTCGTCCCAAACTCCTCAACTCCCTCGCCCGTCCTTCCTCGACGTCGAAACTCGTTAAAGCTCCTCTCCCACCCCCTGTGGCATCGACCAATCCGCTTTCGTCATCCCCGCCACCCTTCCTCCTTCCTTCTTCGTCGTCGACCCCTCCTCCTCCCTCGTCTGTCTCGAGGAAGCCTTCGCGAACCAGGAAGGCCAGCATCCCAGCTCCCACCACCTCCCTTTCGGACCTCTTCAACGCGTTCGTTTCAAAGGAGGAGGATGGGCCGAAGGTCGGGAAGAAGACGTCGAAGTCGAAGAAGAAGTCGGTCGAACAAACCAACACCTCAAGTCCTCCCCCTCCTCCCACCCCTCCCTTCGCCCCGCTCTTCGCCGCTTCCAACGTCTCAAGCTCAACTCCTCCTCCTCCCCATTCTTCCCTCGCCTCCCTCTTCGCCGCTTTCCTCCCAGAGCAGGGACCTCCTCCCTCTCCCTCTCAACGTCAACCCATCCAGCAGAGGTCGTCTTCCTCCCCCTCCTCTCCTCTCTCGCGACTCTCCATCCCTCCCCCTCCTCCCCTCCACTCAGGTCCAGGTCTCCTCCCCAAACCTTCCACTCGAGCACCTCCACCCTCCTTGATCTCATCTCGGACGGTTCGCGCAGGAGGAGAGTCAGGTTCCTCACCGACAATGACGGCGACGAGGAGTCCTCCTCCACCGCCTCTGGGGAGTTTGCCGGGAAGGAAATGGGCGACGCTTTCGGAGAAGTATTCGAGCTAGGTGGGAGGGGATGGATGCGATGGGTGAGAGTGGGAGTGGGAGGGAAGGAAGGGAAGTGGTGCGAACGAGGTGTGAGGTGGACGCGATTGGAGTGAGTTTTGACTTTCTGTCGTTCGCTTCGATTCGTTTTCCCTTCCCAGCTTCTCCTTCTTTTCGGAAGGAGACTCGAGTTGAATTCCTTTACTGATATTTCATTTCGTCTTTTCCTTCGTCTCTCATCCAGGCTTCTCTCGCCTCGTCGCTCGTCGTTGGTCGAGGCGAGGAGGAAGGTCTCGCGGTCGAGCTGGGTTGGAGTGCTGGAGAGATGGGTATGGGTGGTTCTGGTGGCTGGTGGTTGTGAGAGGATGGGCTGGGCTTCGTGGGACGGTAGCAGCGAGTGAAGTACACAAGGACCGCCTCGTGAGTCTCGTTTCCTTTCCTTCCGTTCGCTCGACGACCCGACGACGACCCTCTCTCGTTCGCTGACCGTTCGTTCTCGTTTCTGTCTTCTCTTTAATCCAAGAGCTACCTCGTTGGAGTTGGCTGGTTGCTGGGAGCATGGTGTGTTGGATCGTGAGGAAAGAAGAGGGGAGGAGGGGGTTCAAGTCGCGTCGCATTTGTTTCGTTTGGTTTTTTCGTTCGTTCTTCTTCTTTCCCTCTCCATTTCGCTCCACTGCATTCTACGCCTCTACATCATCTTGTACCTACACGCCTTTCACATCTCTCTGCTTAGAGTCTAGTCTATCTCAACGAACTGCATTTGCTTTCCTCTCGTTCCTTCTCGCTCTCGCTCTCGCCTCCCCATCGCAAACAGCAAGGTCGTATCGTCATAAAGAAAGGTATCGGGTGCAGAGATCGAGGGGCAAACAAGGTGTGGCGAACTGATGTGGTCGAGAGAAACAGAAATAGAGAACGAACGAAAGAGAGAACGAGAGTGGACGAGAGCTACAAACGCGTCGAAGGGATAGAAGGGAGAGAAGGTAAGGAGGAAAACCCTAGACTAGCGAAGATGCCTTCTCCTTTGACGTTGGCAATTTTGGTCATGATGGTTCGTTCTGGGGCTGATGCGGTCGAAGGAAGGGGAGGTTAGCGAGAGCGAGAGCGAGACGAGACGAGAAGGGAAGGAGGGAGGACGAACGATCTCCGAGTTGTTCCTCTCGGATCTTGCGCTTGATGTTCTCCATGATTTCGTTAACGGAGGTACGGTCGAGGTTGTCCCTGGATCGGAGAAAGGGAGAGAGAGAAGAAGGAGGGAAGAGTAAGCGTCGCGTCGAGATCGAGATCAAGATCGAGTCGCCAACGATCGAAAGCGAGAAAGAAAAGGACGAGCACTCACCTCGCTCTCAGCAACCCTTCCACGAACGTCAAGTTCGGTCCATGAGCCTTCGCGAACGTCCAGTAATCCAAAAACAGCATCTCCTTCGACGCCTCCAGCAACGCCAAAATCATCTCCACCACCTCGAAGTTGATCTCCAAATCCTCCTTCTGCTTGAACTCGCAGAAGAACTTGAACGCCTCTCCTATATCGTCCCTGATCCGATCCACCGCTGCCGCCATCTTGAGTTTCGAACACTTCCTCAAAGCGGTGAGGTAGATGACGAGGAAGGTGTCGATGGTGTCCTCGAGGAGGAGGTCGAAGATGGAGGGGTTGAGATGTTCCTGGTAGTCGGAGAGGTAGTCCCTCATGGTTTCGACAACGAGGGCCATAGGACGATCCGAGTACCACGCGGGAGTGAAGAAGGTTTTGGTTGCGACTTTGACGTCGTTGAAGACGAGGTCGATGAGGGATTGGGTGCAGGTCTTCGCGACGTCGAGGTAGCCGTCGATGGCGTCGTTAATCTTGGCTGAGATGATGACCTTGTACTTCTCCGAGACGATGGGTTCCAGGCGAGCTGAGAGAGCTTCCGCGTAATCGGCCGACTTGATCTGATCGTTGGCGAGAGCGACGACGTACTCGACAAGTCCGGGAGGTGCTTCGTCCGGCTTCTCCATGACCTTCTTGACCTCCTGTTCGACGAGGAAGATGAACCTCTCTTGGGTTTGACGCATGACTCGGTTGGCTTCGGTAACGACTCGAGCGAGGACTCCTCCTTGACCTGAGTCGGCGGCGAGATCGACCTGTTGGTTGACCATCTGGAACATGATGACGGCTCCCGACATCCCGTAGAGTCCTCCTTCCTCGATCTCGACGGGTTGATCCCTAGCGACGAAGTCGTGCTCCTCGTCCTTCATCAGGTTCTTGGTCCATTCGTCCATCTTCTTGACGATGAGTCCGACGTAGTCCTCGATGAGCTCCTGCTCCTTCCCTCCGAGGAGAGGTGGTTGGATCCATCCGGGAGGGATCTCGAGTTCCTTCATGCTGGCCTTGTACTCCTTGATCCACATGTTGAGTTGAAGGAGGATCGAAGCCTCGGGGACGGACGCGACGATCTTCTGGAGGACGAGGTCGAGGTTCTTGTGGTAGGCTTTGACGTAGAAGGCGTGGATGTCGTAGTCCGGAGGGAAGCAAGGGACGACGTCCGACTCGATCCGAATGAGATCCTTGTAGATCCAGCCGAGGTCCTCGATGAAGTCGGAAGGGTTGTCGACGTCGGGAGAGAACGAGTTGGCGAACGTCGAAGCGACCGAGTCCGAGAGGCACTTGATGAGCTTGTGACGGTAGTGCTTGATCGTTCGAGCTTCGGCTTGCATGGACCTGAATGAAGGGAAGTGAAGAGAGTCAGAGAGAGCCTCAGGAAGTGGAGAGTCGAGAAGGAAGGAAGGACGCGTCTCGAGCTCACTTGAACTTCGCGGCGACGTCGGATTTGGCTCGCTTGATAAGTTTCATCGCTGCAGCCTGAAGGGGGTGGGAGCTAGGTCAGTATAGAGTCAACGAGCTTCTATAGCTGAGCAAGAGACCAACCTTCTCATCCTCCCTCCCCTCAACCTCACAGATCTTCAAGATCTTGACGACCGTGTCCATCCTCCCTTCCCTCACAAGCTCGATAACCATCCCCGACAGCTCCCAAATCCAAGCGTCGAAGTCTCGAACGACCTTATCGAGCTTCTCGAAGTAGGCCTTGACGGTGATGAGATCCTCTGAGGTTCCCTTCTTGGCCTGGTGGAGGGTTTCGTTCCTGAAGGCTTCGAGACGGAGGAGTTGGAAGTGACAAGGGAGGAGGTTGGGTTGAGGAGCGAGAGGACCGTCTCTGGTTGAGTCGTTGAGGAGGGAGGAGCAGAGCGAGACTTTGGAGGAGATCTCTTGGAAGGATTGGACCATCTCTTCCGTTTGAGCAAAGTTTCGATGGATGTGCGACACCTGGGAAGAGTAAAGAGGGGAAGGAAGGGGAACGAGAGGTCAGCTCGAGGTCGTCGCTGGCTCTCCTTCCCTTCCCTTCCCTTCGTGCGATCCTTGTCGCTCCTGAATCCAGCATGTTGGACAGCGTACTTACTCGACTGATCTTCTTGAAAGCCTTGACTTCGTTCCCTGGATCCTGACATAGCTTCTCGACCTTGGTCATCTCCTCCTCGACGGCTTGGAGGTTCGCCTTCGCGGCCACGAGCTTCCTCAGTCCATCCCTCGTAGCGTCAAGCTGAAGACGAGTAGATTCAGAGAGTTTCGACTGGATAGAGAGAGACTCCTTGGCGAGTTTCTTGCGAAGAGAAGGGAGTTTGTGGAGATCGTCCGGGCTGGGAGCGAGAGAGGGAGGGAAGGGAAGGGAGGAGGTCAGCTTCGAGCTCGACTCTCTCTTGAACGGGACGACGACGAGAGGAGCTGCTCACGATTTGAGAATTTCGGATATGGCTTGAGAGGCTGTTAAGTTGGTCATGATCAAGAGCTAAGAGCGAGAGGACCAGTCCATCTAACGTTCGAGAGGGGAGAGGAAGGAAGGAGGGAAGGGAGGGAGGGAGGAGCTCGTCTGTGTTGGCAGTCGAAGTTGAGCTCGCGTCCTTTCTCTCGACAACAAGCCTCGAAAGGGAAGGGAAATTTTCCTTGGGGGTGGCCAAACCTCTCTCTCGAGTCTTCTCCGATATGACATGAGCTCGAATCTCCATATCACGAAGTAGAACAAAACAGAGAAAACATCTAAGATCTCCTCCTCCCCTCCTCCCTTCCCCTCCCCTCCCTCAAATCCACCTCTCCAACGTCCCCCCACTCAGCGCTCTCACACACCTCCCCTCCCCCAACTTCTTCCCAAACTCCAAGCACTCCCTCACCCTATCCTCCCTCCCCTCCTGCAGCTCACACACCTTCGCGAGGAAGTACCACGCCTCCGAGCAGTCCCACCCGTTTCCTTGAGTGAGCGAGTTGAGGATCCCGTGTGCGAGAGCGAGGTTGGTTTTCGGAGGGGTGAGGAGGTAGAGACGAGCGAGGTGGACTTGAGCGGGGACGGAGAGAGGGTCGAAGACGAGGGCTTTGATGAAGCACGAGATGGCGAGGTTGGGAGAGGAGACGATGTCGTGGTACAATCCGAGCTGAATTGAGAGGGCAACGAACGAGAAAAAAAACGAGGGGATCAGTACGGGTTCGAGGTGACGTCTAAAAAAAAACAAGAAAAGAGTGAAGGACTCACCTGAACCCAAACGTCAGGATTCGTCGCGTCGAGCACCTCGGCTTCCTGGATGGCTCCCAGCGACTCGTTCAGCTTCCCCCATCTCCTGAACGTCGCGGCAGTCATCAGCCAGAGCTGACTGAGCAGCCTCGTCTCTCTCGGTGACCGTCCTGAGGGTTCTTGGTCGGGAGAGGGTGCAGCGGGAGGAAGGACTGGAGGGTCGAACGATCCAGAACCTCCGTACTCCGACTGAGTTGGAGATTGGCGACGAGACCGAGAGTGGATGGAGGAGGCGTTGGAGATGGAACGACGAGGGCCGCCGTCGATTCGAAGGGAGTTGAGAGCTGAGAGACAAGAAGAACGGGAGGGAGATCAGGAGGAGGCTCGACGAAAAGGGAAAGGAACGAGAAACTCACCGAGCGACGAGGCGGACTGTCGAGCGATCTGTAGACGACTTAACGAAGCTGACCGACCGAGACCGTGGTGTCGTCCTGAAGATGGCGAGAGGAGATGCTTCGGGAGGAACCGTTGCTTCCGATGATGATCTCGATGGACGTGTTCCGACTGAGCGAGCGACATGTTGTCCGAACTCGAGCTCGACGATCCAGGAGTGTCGTTCACGACGATGGGTATCGACTTTCCATTCGGAGACTCGACGTTGACTTCTGGTGGTGGTGGTGGCGGGTTGACTGAAAGAAGAGAGAAGAAGAAGAACCGTCAGCGACGAGAAGGAGAGTGCGACGAGGAATTGACTTGACTCACTCGTGAGGTTCGCGACACCCTTCTCCAGCGGGTCCTTCGACGACGACTGTCCATTCGGTCCCTTCTCCCCGACCAGCACCTCCTCATCATCCCCATCCTGACTCCTAGGTCCATCGTAACTCCTCTTCTCGACCGCACCAAAGTCAACTCTCCTCAGCCCGGACGTTGCTGTCGACCTCGTCCCACCAGCAGCCGACGACCCGTTCGTCTCGAGCGTATCCGACCTCGGAACCCCTCCAGCAGCTCTCGATGCGGGTGCAGGAGGTGGGAGGACCTTTCCACATCGATCAGAGAAGAAGGCGAAGAGCTCCTGGTGCCGTTCCAACGCGACTTCTGGTCCATCGAGACGTTCGACGATGACGGTTTGGGTCATTCGAAGTTGAAGAACGGCCTCGAGACGTTCGGATTTTGTGGGGAGGAGGGAAGGGTTGGAGGAGAGGAGGGAGGACATGGGGATGAGGCGACCGTTCGAACCGAGGAGGGGAGGAAGGGAGGTGGTGGTGGGCGGTGAGGAGGGGTCTTCCGGGATTGCTGAAGAAGAAGGAGCGACGAGTGCTGCTTCCCCGAAGTCCTTCCTGCCGACGACCGTGGCGTCTCCCTTCACGGTCTCATCTCCTCCTGCTCCGTCCTCAGCTCCTGACTCGACCTCCTCGTCTCCATCCCAGCTCTCCAATCCGATGTCGGCGATCTTTGCGGCGTCGTGCCATTTCCCTTTCGCGGTGAGGAGGAGAGTCAGGAGATGCCAGCCGTGGATGTTGGAGGGTTCGAGTTCGAGAGCGGATCGAATGGAGAGGGTGGAAGCGTCGATCTCGCGACACTCGGCTTGAGCGTAGGCGAGGTTGTAGAACGCTTTGGCGGAGGAAGGGGAGAGGAGGGTCGCGTTCGTGAGGTGCTTGAGCGCGTCGTTTTGGAGTCCAGCTCGAGCAAGAGGGTTGTGGTCTGCAGGAGGAAGCAAGATGGAGATCAGCGGGAGCTCGAACCCATTGAAAGGACGAGAGACGCGTCGAAAGCGGGGGGGAGATCGGACTCACCCTTGATCACCCAAGCCATCTTCAGCAATCCCTTCGCTCCTTGGATCCTCGCCTTCAACTCCGTATCCTCCTTCACTACAAGACTCGTCTCGGACAGCTCCTCAGCCTTCTTCAGGAACTTCAATCCCTCCCTCGGATCTCCACACTCCTTCCCGATCAAGCTCCCTCCGAAGACCAGCGTCTCGACGAACGTCCGATCGTCGTCGCTTTCGACCGCGTCGGCTTCCTTAGGCTCGACGAGGGCGCCATTTACGTCGGGAGTAGAGGAGGAGGGAGCAGGGGAGTCGGATGTCTCTCGAGCCTTATCGACGATCTTGACGTAGAGCTCGAAGGTTCGACGCGCGTCGGTTGGAGCGGAGGTCGCGAGGAGGAGACGAGTGAGATGACGGAGGATGGGTTGAGAGTTGAAGGTTTGAGTGGTCGCCCACCAGAGAAGCTGTAGTAAGGGAGCGAGAGATGGTCAGTTCTGAGCGAGGAAACGTGAGAGCCGAGGCGGCTAGAAGTCGAAAGGGCAGAACTCAAGCTCAAACTCACCTGGAGCAGCACTCCAGATTGACTCCCGGCTCCCCTCTTCTCCCCACCTCTCTCCCAGAGTCCAACACACCCAACCACGAACTCCTCGACCTCCGTCCGCTTCTCTCCAGCCTTCGGGAATCCTCTCGCTCCTCCAGCCTCCAAGACCGCCATCCCTCGTCTCATCACTCCCTCCACCTCCTTCGCCCACCCACTCCCCGAAACACCAAAGGATGATCCTCTCGATCGGCTGATGAGTCCTCCCGTTAAAGACGAAGCGAGTGGTAGGGCTGCCGAAGGTGTGGTGGAAAGAGGCGAAGGGAGGGGTTTCTCGAGCGCGAGAGCTCGGACGTAGAGGAGGAGGATGGAAGCTCGTCGTTCCGGTCGGAAAGAAGCTGGGTAGACGGTCTCGTAGAAGTGGTAGGTCCTGAGCCATCTGAGGGCTTCTCTCTCTCCGAGGGTGGACGAGGAGGCGAGGAGGGATCCTCGGAAGAGAGCGTGCTCTCCCCAGCGCCAAAGCTCTCGGTGAGAGGTGAACTCCTTGAGGATGGCGGAGGTAGCGAAGCTGGGAGTGGTTGGAGTTGATGTGGAGGGACTTTTGGAGGGGAAAGGGAGGGAGAGGGTTGGTAGGGATTCGAGGAGGTGGATGGCTGAGGTGTAGGAGGCGAGGGCTGAGATCTGGCTCGGAGGAGTGGAGAGTTCGTAGCAGAGACCTGTGGGAGGAAGCAAGAGTAGAAGGACGCGATATCAGTGTCTGTGGCATGGCTTTCACGAAAAGGAAGGAGAGATCAAGCTCACCTTCGACGACCTTTCCTCTGACGCGTTCGACGAAGGCAGCCTCAGTTGATCCAGTTTCCTTCGACGACGGAGGCGAGATTTCCCATTCTACTTGAGACGAGATGTTGAGAGACTCGTGGTACCGTCCGAGAGCGAGTAGATGGAAGGCTTCCAATAGCAGAGCGGACTAAGATCGTCGAGGGAAGGAGAGGTGGTGAAGGGCGAGCACATGTCAGCAAAGAGTCCTTCTTCGCTCGAAAACTGTAAGAACAGAAACTCACATCCTTCTCTCCCTTTGCCTTCGCCTTCCCCACTAGCTCTCTAACCTCCTTGAGACCTTCCTCGACCTCTCTGACCCGCTCGTCTGGAGCTCTACAGCTCGCCCAAGGGTCTCGATTCGAGGTCGGTCGGCCTGAGCGGTCGTCGCCGTCGAGATCTCTGGGGTTGATGTCGTTTGCTGGTACGAACGAGGCAGGGATGGGATGCTGAGTATGAAGGTGAGGTCTGTGGTAGTGACTAACCGTGGAGGGTTCTGAGGAGGAGGAAGAGGCGCCTGGAGTCGCGGAGGACTGGATGGGAGGAGCTGACGCGGAAGGTGAGGATGGTGTTGATGTTGACGAGGGAGCGAGGTAGAGAGTGAGAGTCCGAAGGCTCAGAGCGAGGGCACCAGCTGTAAAGAAGACATAGAATGGAAAAGATAGTCAGGAAGAGCTCAAAGGAAGGAGCAGCGAGGAACAGAACGAAGGAGGGCCAAAGCGGGAGAGAGGAAGGGAGAGGAGCGAGGTGTGATGCAGCTCCAGCTCGTCCCTCCTGCAAACTGAGCGTTCGAGAAGACCTTCTAGGGTTTTTTTGCCCCTATATGACTGCGTACGGATGCTCCTGGTGTCTCTCCTGTTTGGATGAGGGAAGGAAACGAGCTCGAGGGATCGAACGTGTTCTCCGCGCAAGCTCGCAGGCTCCTTCGTCCTTCTTCCCTTTCCCGTTCCTCATCTACGCCTATTTCGCTGGCGAGACGCATACAGACAGAAGACTGGACTGACCTGTTCCTCCTACGTGCTTCTCCCACTTCCTGACGAGCTCAGCCCAAGGGAGAGCGGTCCCGTTGGGAGCTGAAGCTGGGTTGGGATCCGCCCAGGTTCCTGCGGTGAGAGCCTTGTCGAGTTGGTTGCTGTAGTGACGAGGTTTGGAGTCCGCCATGACCGAGGCGTCGTATGGAGAGGAAGAAAGGGAAAGGGGGAGGAGAAGAGGAGAGACGGCGAGCGAGCTCGTGATGGTGGTTGGTGGGGGTTGAGGAAACATTACAATTCGAGTTTGTAATGAACGATTAGAAATGTGTGAGCTCGGCTGCCCGAAAGTGCGTCGAGTCGACCTTCTTCTTCTCTGCCACCAACGTCGAGGAGCTCTCGTTTTTCCATATCACCACTAGGACCCACCTTCGCCTTCCCTCCTCCCCCTCGACGATGCTCTCTCAAATCTCTCGTTCATCTCTAACGAGATCGATACGACCTTCCTCCTCCCTCGCTTCCTCTCCGATCTCCTCCTCCCTCATCCTTCTTCCTTCCATTCGTCGTCCAAACTCAACCACTCCCTCTCCCTCCTCTTCAACCTCATCCTGGACGGACACCCTCAAGAACGCTCTCCCCTCCTTCGCCACTCCTATCTCTCCTACGGCTCCTCTGAAACACGCGATCCCTGATCCTCTCAAACTCGTCAAAAAAGAGCTCAACCTCCTTCGATCCAACGTCGCTCATCTCCTCGGTTCAGGTCACCCTTCCCTCGATACCGTCGCCAAGTACTACTTCCAAGCCGAGGGGAAGCACATCAGACCTACCATCGTCCTCCTCATGAGTCAAGCGACCAATGGGTTGGGAGGAGCCAAATGGGACGAGCTCAAGACGAGAGGGGAGGAAGAGGTCAACAGGTCGTTAACCCAGAAGGATGACGTCTTGAACGATTACAATCCAGGAATGCCAGAGTCCACAAAGAGCTTCAACTCGATCTTCATCCCAGGAGGTCCCTCTACGTCTACTCCTACAGGAACCTCGTCCTCCCCGTCCTCCCCGTCCTCCCCAACCCCCTCGTCGTCACCATCTCCTCCTCCCACCACCACCTCCTCCTCATCACCCCCAGCCCTCACTCCAACCCCAACCCTCCTCCCAACCCAACGTCGTCTAGCTGAAATATGCGAAATGATCCATGTCGCTTCCCTCCTCCACGACGACGTAATCGACACCTCCCCGCTCCGTCGCTCCCTCCCTTCCTCCCCAGCCCTCTTCGGAAACAAACTCTCAATTCTCTCCGGCGATTTCCTACTCGGACGGTGTTGCGCCGGACTCGCTAGGCTGGGCTCGAACGAGGTGGTGGAGTTGATGGCGACGGCGATCGCGAACCTCGTCGAGGGAGAGGTCGCTCAGTTGAAGGCGACGACGAACCCAGAGAGGGAGCCCAACCAGGATGGCTTCGATCGGTATATGCAGAAGACCTACCTCAAGACGGCGAGCTTGATGGCCAAGAGCGCTAGGTGTGCGGTTATCCTGGGAGGGTGTGAGGACGAAGGGATCAAGGACGTCGCGTACGCTTACGGTCGAAACCTCGGGATCGCGTTCCAAGTGAGTCGCGTCTCTCGGTTCTTCTCTGCTCTTTCTCGTCATCTCAGCTCTCGTCTCGTCGCCTACCGTCTCCCTCGTGCACCAGCTGACCTCCCTCTCCCTCCCCTCCCTCCTCCTCTTCTCCCCACCCAGCTCGTCGACGACCTCCTCGACTTCACTCCCACTCCCTCCCTCACCCTCGGCAAACCCTCCTCCGGCTTCGACATGTCCCTAGGTCTCGCCACCGCTCCCCTCCTCTACGCCTGGGAATCTAACCCCTCCCTCGGTCCCCTTATCCTCCGTCGATTCGACCAACCAGGAGACGTCGAAGCCGCCAGGGACCTCGTTCTCCAGTCGGACGGAATGGAGAGGACCAGGAAACTCGCGAGGGCTTACGCTGAGGCGGCGAGGGATCTGGTGAGGGAACGGTTGCCGGAGAGTGAGGCGAGGGAGGGACTGGAGAGTTTGGCGATTGGGGTGTTGGAGCGATGTAAGTGAACGAGGGAGGGAGGAGGGTTTAGACTAGGTTCTTCGGCGGTTGCTTTAGTAGACTATTCAGGGGCGTAGGTCATCTTCAGTCTAGATATTTTGTTTCTATGGTAGACGCGCTCTTGAGGTTGGGAAGAGAGCAGAGCAGTGACGAGAGCGAGAGGAGTCCAGTCCCGTCGCGTCAGAACGATCTCCCTCCCCCCCTCGTTTTGTTCGCGCTGACCGAGAGAGTTCTCTTTCCGGAGATCTTGTCTCGGGTGAGCACTGCTTTGAGGGAGGAGGAGGAGCAGGTGGGGTGAGGGAGGTGACGACTGTTGCTGGGAGGCAGTAGGGGATGGGACCAGGGAGGGGTTTGGGGAGGAGGGAAGGAGGGGAGAAAAGGGTTTGGGCTATGATCTGCTATGACTTTGCTTTGAACTGAGGAGACGATGAAGGGGGGTAAGAGAAAGAACGAGTGGGACCAGCTGTCTGTGAGTTTGGACGCGTCGCCTGCCTTTCGAGGGCAGTGTTCGAACTTGGGAGAACTTTCCGACTCTCCTCCTCTTCCTTTCTCGTTGATCGCTAGGAGAGGCAGCGAGGCGCAAGGAGAGAAGAACGAACGAAAGAAAAAGGAAAGGAAAAAGGCAGGCGGCGGAGTGAACGGGACGATCTCCTCCGAAAGCGAGGGGCTCGTCTTCGCTTTGCCTCCCTCTTCTCTGCCTACGCCTAACCTCGACCTCCCACAAGTGAGTATAGCGTCTCTACACCCTCTCAACCTCCCGCTAAACCTCAAGCCGAGAGCCCTGCGGAGGTCGAGAAACGAGAGAGCTGGCCGCGGCTCGAATCCCTCCCTTTCGGCTTTGAGGTTGACCTCTTCCTTTCTCCCTCCCTCCCTCCATCTTCAACAGCTCCCTACCTCTTCCATCAACACTTCATCCTCACCATGCCTCTCATCAAGATCCACCTCATCAAGGGACGAACTCCCATCGAAGTTCGAAAGATCGCTGATGTCGTTCAAGGTGAGCAGATCGGGAGGACGAGGGAGCGAGGAGGGAGGAGCAGGTTCTCTCCCCCTTACTCGCTCGCAGAGACCTTTCTCGGGAGCTCAACAGCATGCTGACCTTCTCTCTCTCTTATCCTTCTTCTCCTCCAGAGATCATGGTTTGTTTCCTTCCCTAGCTCCCTCCTTCCTCGCCATCGCATCGCGGCTGTTGAAACAGCGAGCTCAACCTCTCCTCCCTCCCTCCCTCATCTGACCCCCCCTCTCCTCCCTTTCACGTCCCTCCCCTCGCCTCAATAGCTCGCCAAGTTCAACGCTCCCCCTAGAGATCGATACCAGGTTCGTCTTTCGCCCCTTCTCCCTACTCTATCTCGAGACGTCGAGCTCTCATCAGGGCGGCTCTTCCCCACCTCGGTCCTCCTCCCCTCCTCAACTGACTCTTTGGTCCTTCGCGTTATCTCGCTTTTCAGATCATCACCCAGCACGAGGAGGGAGAGATCATCTGCGAGGACACCAACCTCGGATTCGAGCGAACCAACAAGATCTGTTTCATTCGTTCGTCCCATCTCTGTTCTCGTCTCGCTCTGCGTGACCTCAACGCTCAAGCTCATCCCTGACGGTTCCTCCTCTCCTCCCTCGCGTTCTTTTCGCGTCTCACAGAGATCTTCCAGCAGGGTCAGTCTGCTCTCCACTGCTCTGCTCTTGCCCTCTCTTCGTCCCTAGAACTCACACCCTCGTTCCCTCTTGTTCTCTGCAGGTCGATCCGCTGAGATGAAGAAGGCCATCTACGCCGACCTCGCTGAGCGACTCAACAAGGAGTGCGGTGTTCCCAGGACTGATTTGATCGTTTCGTGTAACGAGAACACTAGGTGCGTCTCCCAGCTCGCAGCCTCGTTCGTTGGAGGACGGACGCGAGAGCTGACCTTCGTTTCGTCTGCGTTTCGGTTTCGCTCGTCCAGGGCCGACTGGAGTTTCGGAGAGGGACGAGCTCAGTTCCTCGAGGGAGATCTTTAAACGCTCCTTTGGGATAGAGAGAGAAGAAGAAGGTTGTAACACTATTGCATGGCTCGAAAACGAATCGAACGGAGAGGACGACGCGTCGAGTCGTGCTCAAGCCGAGGAGACGGGCGTCCACGCTTTGCAGCTTTGCGCAGGGAAATCAGAAGCTCGTAGTAAGAGCGTGGGTTTCCCTGCTGAGAGAAGGAGTGGAAGACGACTTCGAGTCGGGGCTCAAGGTCTGTTCGAAGCTTTGAATAGAGGAGGGCGAGGAACGTCGAGCTTCGAGGACCACCAGGCCTTCTGTTCGCAGAATATGAACACGAATAAGGGACAGTTCGATTAGCTCTCGATCCTCGAGAAACATGAACGCGTCCAGTCGAGCTCGCGAGCAGATTTTACTTCAAGGCAGGGGGCTGCCGCGGACGAAAGCGAAGCGAGCTCGAGCTCGTCACTTCTCCCTCCCTCGCTCTCTCCCTCTCAGCCTCCACAAGCTCTCACCACGACTTTTTCTCTCTCGGACATGCAGGCTTCGTCGTCAACCCTCCCCAGCTATGCTCCCCCTTCCAAGGATGTCATCTCCGTCGTTCCTTCCCTCTCAGCCCTCCATCCGGATCCCTCCCATCCAGCGCACTCAGCCCTCCTCGCCAACTTGGATCTCAAGAAGGACTCCGTCAGAATTTTCTCGTTCTCATCAGGAGGAATAGTCGTCTGTCCGGAAGAGGTGTCAAACGGGAGTCGAACTGAGATCGAGGAGGAGGAGGTGAGTCTGTGCGAGCGAGCGATTCAAAAGGTCGAAGGAAGGAACGTTGAAGCTCACCGTCCCTTCTCCCGTCCTTCTTTGGTTCTCCCAGAGCTGGGCCAAGGTCGGAGGTTACTTACAGGTCGTCAGCACCACGAAGAAGACCGTTCCTCAGATCAGCGTCAAGATCGTCGGCCTTCAAAGTCTAGCGTTCCCCCAAGACCGCGGTGCGAGAGAGGAAGTCGACGAGGTGTTCTGCAAGGAGGTCGTGCTCAAGGACGTTCAGCTCGAGAAAGGTCTTAACCGTGAGTGCACCGTCTCTTGGCTAGTGAGATTGATCTCAATCTGACCCTCCCTTCGCCTCGTGATTGATCGATTCAAGACTTCGAGTTCTTGCTCGCCATCCCTCACGATGCACCTACGCACGAGGACAGTTCGTTCGCGTCCTTGAAGCATCGTGCGGTTGGAACAGTTGTCGGAGGATCTAAGGGGATCTTCGGGCTGAGGGATTTAGTTGTCGAAGAGACCGTTTGGTTAGCAGCAGCTCCCTCGACGTCCTCGGATCCAGAGAGTGAGTCTCATTTTCGTTCCTCTCTAGCAGTTCTGCACGAGCTCGTCTGACGCCCAACATCCTGTGTTCTCCCCAGGTCTGAGCTTGAACGTCCATGTCGAAGGACTCACAGAAGCTCTCGGTCCTTGCTCGTTGGACGTGTCGTCGAGCGTACGTCCCTGCTCGAGTCGTTTCTCCGGACTGTCAACGCGTCGACGCTCTCACTCCTTTCCCTGACCTGCGTCTCTCCCAAACAGCTCTTCATCGTCGCCGGCCCCTTATCCATATCCCTCACTCTCCACTCGCCACCTCCGACCCTCAAAGTCTACGCCCTCAAATGCTTCATCGACCAAACCATCGACCTCACCTCTTTCCAGTTTCCCACCAAGAAGGCCACCGTCCTTCGAACCGGAATGGTGCTAGAGGAGGGCTGGGCTGGTCCTTATGGGTCGAAGAGCTTCGCTCGACTGGTGAAGAACGGGAGAGCAGACGAGGTGACTCTTTTCGACGCGTCGGTTGGAGTTGACGAGGGAGGAAGTACGAGCTGGACGTTCGAGAAAGTTGCGAGGATAGTGGGTCCCACCATCTCAACTCTTCTTTCCCTGATCTACTTCTCGCAGGCTGATCCTCGTTCGTCTGCTTCTCGTTTCACAGCCGTCAGATCGCGTCGTTCGACCTTCAACTCATCTCAATACCAAAACCTGCATTCGCGTCACCTCAGAACTCGTCGTCGATCTTTACTTCACCTCCTCGGAACCCTCCTCTTCCCCCGACAAGGTCCTGATCGCAACAGTTCTGCGCCGGCCTGTCTCTCTCGCCTCGTGAGTTGAGCTCGAGTCTTCATCCCTTTTGGCTTCTGTCTCGTTTCCCTCATCTGATCACGCTCTTTCTCCCCTCATTCAGGTGCGGATGCCTCTCAAGTCGGATATCTCTCCCCGACTACACTCAAACGTCAAGCAAGTTCATTCCCATCACCGTGTACGTCCGAGCTCGTCTTCCGTCCCGCGTCGCTTCCTCCTTGGTCTCGCTCGCTTCGAGCTGATCCCCACTCCTCTACCTCTCTCTCTTCCAACAGGAGCGTACCTTGCAAGTGCGACGAGCCGTCCGAGAAGCTTTTGGCGGACGAGACGGAGTACGTTCGCTCCTCAAGAGCAGCGCACGCGAGTCCATCCTCGGGAGGCGAACGGCTCGATCCCGAGGCGTCGGTTTTGCTAGGACGGAAGATCGGGGAAGCTTATTGATAAGACGCCTCTCTCTCTGTCTGTACCCCATCCACAAGCTTGAGAAACATTATAAACAACTACTTCACGAAGGCAAACGCAAGATCCAAAGAAACAAAGCGATCGTCCCTCCCTTCTCTTCTCCCTCCCGCCCCATGTACGCGCTCCGAATTAAACCGAAAGATCCCATCCTAACACTATGCTTCTACTCGTCATCCTCCTCAGAGTTGATGAAGTCGCAGTACTCGTACGACCAGTACCTGGGATCGCGAGAGAAGGGACGATCAGCGGTCGTTTGAATGGACGCGAGTTCGAGCTTCAGAGAGGGATGAGACTCACCACTGGTGACCCATAACCTTAAGGGTAAGAGCAGGGGAGATGACCTCGTCCATCAGGTAGCTGTGTTTTCGAATGGAGGGTAAAGCACAAGGTGAGTGGGTTGTTTCTGCGATTCGTTCGCGAGAATCGAAAGGACGCGGTGAGAGTGCACGTACAGGAGACGGAACGAAGGGAAGGCGACGGCGACTGGAAGGGAAGGAAAGGGAGCGAGTCGTTAGCGATCTGAGCTGAGGTACATGTCGAGAGGGACGGAAGACGCGTCTGCAAGCTCGAGTTGAGTCGAGAGACGGCTCCGCGAGGCTTCGAAGTCGGAAAGGGACTCACTGAGGACGAAGGCGGGGGTGATGGTCCAGATCAACTCGATGAGGGTTCCCTGAGGGTAGGAGAAGGCGAACGAAAGGTCAGCGAGAAGAATGGGCGGTGCAGAACGACGGGAGGAAGAAGGGTGGGTGCGCGCGAATCGTCTCCCATCAGACTCCCGCCGCCGAGAAGGACCGCAACGATCATATGAGAAGAAAGATAGTACTCACGTGGTTGAGGTACTTGGAAGAGATGGGGTTCTTGCTGATCCTGAATCGGTAGAGGATGGCTCCCATGGCGTAAACAACTCCGACCATGATGGCGACGACGAAGTACATGACGGCGTTGTGAAGCTCGGTGATACCCTCCATGGTGACGGAGGCTCCATCCTGGAATCCAAATTGCCACGGCTCAGGCGCATCGAGGTTGATCATACCGAGTCCGGGGAGGGCCTGAGGTAGGAAGAGGGAGAGGGAGGGAGGGAGGGAAGGGAGGGATCGGGTTGAATCGAGGTGAAGGTTGAGGCGAGCGAGGAGAAGAGTTGAGAGTTTGGTGGTGGTGGGTAGGTGAATTTAGTAGTGAGTTGGTGGATAAAGAGAGTATTGACGAGAGGAGGCATATATGAACAGGCGATGAAGGAAGAGAGGATGTTCGGTGGTCAGCTCGCGAAGGAAGGGAAGAAGGAGGCAGGTCGGAGGGCTGAACGAGCTGCTGGCTTTGAAACGTACAGAGTAAGCAATCTGGTTCAACTTGGATCCGACGACCGAGTTGGAGGGGACTCCCTTGAGAAGCTGAGCGAGAGCCTAGAGGAGCATCAAAAAAGGGACGCGACGAAAGAGAGAGAGAGAAAAGGTCAGCTCGAAGAAGGAGGAAGAAAGGGACGAGGGCTGATCATCCTCTCTTGGAGAAAACACGTACCTTCTGGTTGGCCTTAGAAGCCTGAACCGAGTTGTTGGAAGAGTTGAAGATCTCCTCGACCGAAGCGAGTCGGGTAGAGAGAGCCTAGAGGGAACGAAGAGAAGGGAAAGCAAAGGTCAGGTCAACTCGGATCGGAAAGGGACGAGGTCAAGGTCCTCATGCTCCCTTCTCCCTCCTTCTCGTATGGGTTGGAGACTGACCTGGTTTCCAGCAACCTCAACCTTGGCAGCTTGAAGAGCCTTGCTGACGTTGGATCTGCTCAAGGACTGGGTAGGAGGACATCGAAAGAGCAGACGAGATGGAGTCAGCGTCCAATCGGGAAGGATCGTAATCCAGTCTCTCTTTCGTCCTCGTTTTCTCCCCTTATCTACTATCTCGAAGTCCTTGACGACCACCCTACATCCTCACTCGCTCCTTGACAACGACGTTACGACCAAGAAAGGAGCGAAAGAAACGAACCTTGAAAGCCGAAGCGGAGAGGAGGGAGGAAGGGGAGGGCGAAGCCTTGAGGGGGGAGGAGGTGGAAGCGAATCGAACAGAGGAGGGAGCAGCAACGACTCGTCGAGCGATAGCGGCACCCGAAGATCGAGCGATAAGAGGAGCGAACACCATTTGGGTTTTGGAAGGGAACGGAAGAAGGAGGAAGGTCGGAAGGGATGGTCGGTTGAGGAAGCCTCTTTCGACGCTGGCCCTTTTTCCGCCCAAGCGCGAGAGGGCGAGGGAGCTTTTATTTATTTATCGTGGAAAGATTGGCTGTTAATGCTGACAGAGTCGGAGACTGTATGAATGAGATGAGAGAAAGCCTTCAGGAGTGTGAAGTTTTTCAAAGTTGGGAACCGCGAACGGGAGGTCGCCGTCTCCGCATCGCGTCTTCCCCTCGTTCAACAACTCGTACCGTCTCCTCGCCTTCGTCCCACGCGCGACCGAAGAGACCACGCTCAGATGACAGCCTCCTCGGCTCAAAGATTTCTCGTCACCCAGCTGGGCGAGCGAACCAGCGACCCAAGTCCAAGCTCGACGCGTTCTTCCCTCCTCACTCCCTCTACTTCCTCCCCTTCCTCTTTCCTCATCCACTCATCCCAAAAGCACAAGCAAATTCATAACAGATCGTAACCAACCCCAGCAGACCCACACCCCTCCCTCGCCTCCCTACTGCCTCCCAGCAACAGTCATCACTTCCCTCACCCCCCCTGCTCCTCCTCCCTCCACCCCAGCCCCAGGACTCATCCTCCTCCTCTCCGCTGCACTGGTACTCCTTCCTCCACCTCCTCCAAATGTCGATCCACCCAAAGGACTGCTCGGCGAAGGACTGCTCGGCGACGATGGAGACGTGTACGTCTGGACTCCTCCTACGACAGTGCTACTCGGAGCAGGAGAAGCGGAGGAGATGGCGTAGTCGAGGGAGGGAGCGCCGCTCGTGGGTCGATGAAGAGGATCGAGCTGGGAGGAAGGGTGAGAGGGGGAGTTCGACGACGCGTCGACGAACCCGTACGAGGAGGTCTTCCTTTCCGGGAGGGAGGGTTTGAGCTCGTATCCCTCGTACGCGTACGGGTTCTGGTTCTGGTTGTCGTTTCCGTTGGTGGGTATGGTGAAGAGTCCAGCGTGAGAAGAGGCAGGAGGGACGTTTCGAGGGTTGTTGAGAGGCGGGAGAAGTTGGTTCTGAAGTTGTCGTTGATGTTGGACTTGACTTCTTCGTCGGAAGAAGAGGAAGAGGAAGAACGCTGAGAGGAGGGCTAGACCGCCGAGGATTCCTGGTGGGTGCGACAAGTAATCAAGGGAGGCGGGAGTGTGAGTTGAGGAAGTGAAAGGAAAGCAAAGGGGAGAGGAGAGCGGAGGGAGAGGGAGAGAAGACGAACCTCCAACGATAGCTCCCACGTTACTCGACTTCTTCTTGACGACGACGACTTAAGAGCTGGCGGAGATGTAGGGGATTTGGTTGGGCCCCCACTTTGTGAACGAACGAGCAAGGGGAGGAGGCAAGTCAGGGACGCAAAACAACGGACGCGTCGAAGGAATTGAGCAAACGAGTTGACTCACGTAGGTATCCGGCTGAGTGATGTTTGGTTGAGCTGAGGAGAGGTAGGCCGTGCTGTTACAGCCTGGGATCTGAGCGCTCGCGAAGACGGTGTTGCTAGAAGATGAAGAGTCGATGTCAGCGACGAGAACGAGGACGAGACGCGAACGGAAAAGAGAACGAACCAGCCAGGGAAGCCAGGAATGGGGGATTGAAGACCGACTTGCTCGTTGGGGATCTGGATAAGATAAGCGATCAAGGGAGCAAGTCAGCGAGGGGCGGAATGGAAAGGAAGAGAGAGAGAAGGGGAGAAGAAAGTCGAACGAACGAACCTCAGCAGGTCTCTGAACGCAATTCCTCGCCGCCGTCGCGTCGAAGTCCTTCAGCGCTGTCGAACAATTGGTATCCCCCGTTCCACCAATCTGCTGAGCTCGACAGGCTGCTCGAGTATCGAAGACGTCCCTGTTTGCGTCGAAAGCGAAAGCGAAAGAGGAACGGAGAAACGATCAGCTCGCCGTCAAACAAAACGCGTGTTGATCTCGTTCGAAGAACGCGAGAGAGAGAGAGAAAGAGAGATGATTAGGAGACGTACTTGAGATAATTAACAGGCCACCCATTCAAGAAATCCGCATGGAGCGAGTATCCAACTGTATCTCCCGTCGAGAGAGCGAGCGAGTTGGGTCGGTAAGGAAAGGAGGTGAGGTCGAAGGTGGTTCGGTAGGAAATTCGGGGGAGGCGGATGGGCTGGCTGGGGAGAAGAGGGTGTGGGTCGAGTCAGAAGAGAACAGAAGAGAAAGGGGGATGGTGAAAGGAAGGAAGGGAGGAGAGGCTGACGCACGAGCTGTTCGAGCATTCGACCCAATCGTCTCCTGAACTTGAGCCGCTGCGAGACGAGCGAGCGAAGAGAAGGAACGAGGTCAGCAACCATCTGTTTACGGTCTTCGTAGTGATTGTTTAGGACGTACTAAGCGACGCTGCAAGGATAAAGAGAAAGGAACGAAAAGCATCAGCGAGAAGAACCAAAACGAAAACTCAACGCTCGCGTCGACGAAGCTTTCGACACTCACTGAGCATTCGTCGTGGGTCCATTCGCACCAGCAGGAGTCAAATCCTTTCCGTTCCAGCACCTACCAGCCCGTCCGCCAAAACCAAATCCAAAATCAGCTCGCGCCTCAACTCCCCATCTCTCTCTCTCCCTCTCTCGAACGAACAAAACACGAACCAAGGGAACTGAATCGAAGCAATCAAACTCGAGCACGCCCTCTCCGGGAAACGATACGACTGAAGGATAGCGGACCCATCGGTGGGTTGACATTCGAACCAGCTTCGCACAGACATACACACACGCAAAACGGAAAGGGCGTCAGTTCGAAGAAAAGAGAGCAAAAAGGGAAAGACGCGCCGCGAGTGGAAAAGGGAGGAAAGGGAGGGAAGAACGGACGAACATCCAAGAGTCTGCTTTCCCAGGTTTGGGATCTGAGGTATCCCTGGTTGAAGAGCCAGCGAGCATTTGGAAGTTCTTGGGACTGATGTTTTGGGTTTGGTTCGGGGTGGGTGGAGGAGAGAACACGCGGGATGGGTGAGCGCGACGCGCGAGCGACTCAGAGCGATGAGAGGGAGGACAAACAACTCAGTGACGGATCCGTTGGCGGGAGGTCTTAGGAGATACTGCATCCCCGACGAGGTCTGGTTAGGCAGAGCATCCGAGAGAGGAAGGAAAAGAGAAAGGAGGGTGTGGTGTTTGGGGAGGGAGGGGACGCGACGTACAGTGACATTCGTCGACGACACCGGAACGGCAGACAAGCTCTGATTTTCCCAGATGTAGTAGATTGGACCGAGCCTGTTTCCAACGCAAACAAAGCTCAGACGAGACACACTCGGGAAGAAGGGAGGGAGGGAGGGAAGAGAAGAGACAAGCTCACCAATAATTCGACCGATCCGGACTGAACAGGCATGGTTGTGCAGTCGCTTTGAGTCGCTAGGTCCCAGGTTGTGGATTGGGAGAAGGCGGCTGCGAGGCGAGAGCGAGCGACGAAGGGCGGGAGAGAAACACATAAAGAAAAAGAGGAGGAAGAGGGAGGCGGGGAAGGAGGGATGAATTGAAAGGTCAGTCGCGCGTGAGTGAAGATGGAGGGTCAGCTGCACTCGTTCTCGCACGAGGAATTGAAAGAGGTCGAAAAACTTACATCCTCCCACGACAGCGTGAGTGTGCCAGCCGACTGTTGATGGATTCACGATGGGGTCGAGGCGGGCGTAGGCTACGAGCTTGATGTCTGGAGAGGGGATGGGATTGAAGCGAGGGCGACGCGAGGGGGAGAGAGGGTCAGCTTCTGAAAGGCGCCGAGATGATCTCGAGGATTTTGTCGACTGGGAGGGAAGGGAAGGGGGAGGAGGGAGCGAGCTGTCACCTGGTTGAGGGATGAGGCTGGACGAGCAGAGGGAAGAGACGAGTCGAGGGAGGGCGAGAGAACAGCCATCATCAGCTCTCGTTCGTTCGAGTCCACCTTCCTTCGAAGATCATCTCGTCGAAAGAGATCAAGCCTACTCACTCATTCTCGACCTCAGCTGCCCTGGTTCCTTCGAGTCGCAGCAGGCAGAATATGGACGCGAGCAGCGCGTGAAGGAAGAAGAGGGAGAGAGAACGCATGTCGACGAGTTGAGAAGAGAGATGGTCAGGGTTGGAGGAGAAAGGAGACATCTAGGGGAGTTTTGGGAGCCGAGGAACGGATCAAGAACAGAAAAGCTGTCGTAAGTGGCGGTGTTCAAACACGGGAGGCAGTCCGAGGGGAAAGGGGAGAGGGGCGAGGAGGGAGGGAGGAGCTTGAGACGCGACGAGCTGGCGCTTTGCGTTCCTGGGTTTATGAGCTTGAGAGGAACGGGGCAAGAAAGAAAGGTAGGAGGTTCATAGTTGTCAGCTGGAACGAAGGATGAGTCGTAGAGGAAGGCTGGAGGGAGGAGGAGGAGCGAAGACAGCCCGGCGACTTGGAAGGCTGAGTCTCCGAGCCGTTCGTTGCTTCCTCGAGTGAGCTCGCTTTTGCTGTTATAGGCAGTGAGAGGAGGAGGGAGGGCAGAGCAGGAGGTGTGGCGAGGTCGACTTGATGGGAAGGTCGAGAGAGATGGGAGAGAAAGGGAGGGAGGAGCTGAAGTTGTTGAGCTCGAGAGTTTGAGCCTCCTCAATCGTCGGTCCTGTTGCGCTCGAAGGAAGAGTTTTCAGGGGTTTAATTTCGAGAGACTGAGGCGTTGGAGAAGTTGTACAGAACAGATTCGAGAGGGGGGGGGGGTGTGGTTGAGAGCGAAGAGAGAAGGAGAAGGAGGACTGAGGGAGGCGAGGGGCAGGGGCGTAGTCGAGCGTCGCGAATTCCTTCTTCCTTTCCAGCCCTGTGCTGCTTCCTCTTCTCTACCTCTCGTCCCCAAACTCTCAAGGTTCGCAAACTGAACCCTCTATAGATCACGGACGCATCCATCCGATCCTGAAACTCACGCCTTTTTTATCCCCACTCTTCTCCCTGCTCTGCCTCTCTTACGACCCTTCAAAAACTCATCCCTCCCTCCCTCCTTCGTCGACCTCACACTTCAACTCCTCCTCCCTCCCCTTCCACCAACACCTCCACCTTGGCTCTACTAGATGTCCAAGCGTGAGTAAACACCATCCCTCTTCCTACATCAACAAGCAGCTTCTCGGGATATCGTCTAGCGGAGGAGGGAGGGAAGAGGGAAGATTGGGGAGGAGCGAAGAAAAGAAGTGGCAGGCTGTAGGAAGGGAGGGACGGGTCAGGCTCGTGGGATTCGACTGGGAGACACGGGAAGGGATGCATACGGTCGCTGGGTAGAGGGAGAACCTATGGTCCTATAGCTGGATCAGCACGAGCAGGCTACCACTCGGGAGGAAGGAAGGAAGGAACAGCACCTCACCTCGACTCAACCACCTCCTCCTCCCTTCGCTCCTTCCTCACCTCGCCAACCCTCCCCATCCCCCTCAACGGACCCTGCAACCTTCGCTCTGCATACAAGGATGGACCTCTGACCTTTCTCCTTCCCATCCCATCTTTCTCCTACAGCCCAAGCCGCCGGAAACAAGTTCAGGATGACCCTCGGTTCGTTTGACCTTCTCTCTCCCTCCCTTCGCCTCGAGAGCTCGCGCTCACCTCCTTCTCCTTCTTCTCTCTCTTCCTCAGGTCTTCCCGTCGGAGCCGTCATGAACTGCGCTGATAACTCTGGGGCCAAGAACCTCTACGTTCGTTCCTTCTCATCCATCTTCCCTTCCCCCGCGTCCGAGAAACGAAGCTGACCTTTCGTTTCCCTTCCCTTCCCCTTCCCCTTCCCCTCTCTTCCTTCGCTCACCCCTGCTTCTCGTCTCCTCCCATACATCCTCACCTCCTCTACCACCGCATCCTCTCAATCATTCCTTCCTCACTTAATCGGATCCCCCTCTCCCTACCAAACGCTCGCGCTCCCACCTCGCTCTCTCCTTGCCAAACCGTCACCTCGCACCTCCAACAACTCTCAACTTCCCTGCCTCCAGGTCATCTCCGTTGTTGGTTTCGGAGCCCGACTCAACAGGCTTCCTGCCTCGTCCGCTGGAGACATGGTCATGGCTTCCGTCAAGAAGGGAAAGCCCGAGCTGAGGAAGAAGGGTCAGTTCATCGTTCACCTCCCTCGTCTCGTCTCCTTCCCACCCACCCGCTCGTTCTCGCCCTCGACGGCCCTGCTCTTTCGAAGGGCAAACCCCCAAGCTGACCTTCTCCTTTCCTTCCTTCGTCCGTCGTTCCTTCGTTCGACAGTCATGCCCGCCGTCGTTGTCCGACAGCGAAAGGCCTGGAGGCGACGAGACGGTGTCTTCCTCTACTTCGAGGATAACGCCGGTGTCATTGTGCGTATACATCTCTCCTACCCTTCCCTCCCACCAAACCATCAAATCAACCCAACCAACGCCCAAACACCTCGCGTCCCCTCCCCTTCTCGTCCGAACCGGACCCAAACCGTCGAGCTCACACACCCCCTCCCCCCTTCCCTCCCCCTTCCCTCGTTCGCAGGTCAACCCCAAGGGAGAGATGAAGGGATCGGCCATCACCGGACCCGTCGCTAAGGAGGCTGCTGATCTTTGGCCTCGTATCGCTGCCAAGTAGGTCCCCACCCATTCACTCTTTTGCTCAACCCCTTCTTCCCCTTCCCTCGCTTCTCTCCCTCCCTTGCTCTCCCTTCCCTTCGCCAACTCGAACCCGACTCGAAGCTCGACCCCAACGGACACGAAGCTGACCCTCTACCCCCCCCCCCCCCCCCCCCCTCTCTCTCTCCTTCCCGCGTGTTTTCGCAATCAGCTCCGGTACCGTCGTCTAAACGTCCCCACTACTTCTTCTCGAGTTGTGTGCGTTTTGGATCCGGTGGTGTGGTGGTGAGAGAGAAGGAGAAGGATGGAATGGATGAACATGTCCTTTCGAACACTTAAACCCATACTGAATTTACTGAGAGGGGGAAAGAGTGGGGGGAGAGGGAAGGGAGAGGTGGGTGGAGGAGAGGAGGAGACGAGCGGAGAAGATGACGAGCGCGTCCTTCGGTTTGCGAGGTCAAGTTCCAGAGAGAGAGAGAGAAAGGGAGCGTGCGTACGTCATGGATGATCGTAGAGGGAAGAGAAGAGAAGGGTACGAAGCTGGTTTGGATTGAGGAACGTTAAAACGAGAATGAGAACGAGAGGGAGAAGGAAGGCAAAGAGAGTCGAGGACAGACCAAGGGCGCGTCGTCGAACGAACGGCACGCGAAACCCAAAAGAAAGGAGAACGAAGCTGATGAACGAAACGAGAAGAGCGTGGTGCCTATTGTACAGAGCGTGGAACCAACAAATCAACGAGCCTGCAACGAACTCGTAAGAGGTCTTCGATAAACCTCGAGTTGCAAGACGGGGTTGGTCGCGAAGGCTGCTGGTGCGGGAGGAGGGACGAGGTAGTTTGTGCTGCTGCTGATGCTTGGGGAGGAGGGTCTGTATTCCCTCTGGGTGAGCGAGAGAAGGAGGGAGAAGGGGGTGGGGGGAGGGGGGTTAGTGAGAGGAACAGAGGGAAGGAGGGAGGGAGAGGGACGCGCGCGACGCAACGGCAAGCGAGAAGAGAGATGGGAGATGCTGCTCACCTGACTATACTCCATCATAGGCAACGCCGTCGCATCCGAATCGTACGTTTCTCTCCTCTCCAACCTTCTACTAGTCTCCCTCTTCTCCCCACCCCACCTCCTCTTCTCCATCCTCGCATCAACGGACGATCCATCCCACACCATCCCCGTCGAAGCCATCGCAAGAGGGTAGGAGTACCTCTTGCTTGGCCCTGCTCCTGAGTTGAGGGAAACGAGGAGTCCGATGGTGTAGATTTTGGAGAGGGGGAGGATGAGGAGGTAGCACCATGAGCCGGAGGAGGTGGTGTGTTCCGAGAGGAGTTGGACGAGCATGGTGCAGAGTTGGATGAGGGCTGTGAGGAGACCGCCTGGAGAGGTGGAAGAAGAGAGAGGAAGGGTGGTGAGTTGGAGTTGGAGGTGGGGAGAGAAGGGAGGGGGAGAGAAGAGAGGAGGGAAGAAGAGAAGACGCACTCCCGAGGACGATCATTCCGAGACGCGTTAGGATGTCGTTCGTTTGAGCGAATTCGGACTGAGAGATGAGGAGGGTGAGGGAAGAGTCAGCTCCAAGCTCGAGCTGACTCGAAGTAGAATGAGAAGAAGGTCCGACTCACCCTCGATGAACGAAGCTGAAGCGTGAAGACGAACGCGAGAACGATGTCGATGGCGCTCGACGCGGCGAGCCAGGTTCGGTTCGCGTAGTTGAACCTGCACTCATCCCAACGCAAGGTCAGCTCTCCGCCGTCGTTCAACACTCAAGAAAAGCAGAAGAAGAAGAACCAAAGGAACTCGAGGAACTCACAAGCTCGACTTCGCACCCTCTCCTCCGAGCCCAACCAAGCTCCCAGAGTTCAGCAACGCGTATCCCGTCATGACTCCGGTGACAGCCGCCAGCGCGATCGCCATTCCCATGATCGTAGCGTAGAGAGTTCTACCGATCCTGGAAAAGACGATTCGTTTGGAGAGGGAGGAGGTTGAGGAGGGAGGCGAGATGAGAGCGAGGGTCGACAGGAAGACGAGCGTTCGATGGAGGAGGAAGGATTGGCAGAGGAAGGCGATGAGGGTTGAGAGGCTGCGACGGTAAAGAGCGAAATCGGAAGGTCAGTTGGACGGAAGAGGCGAGCGAGGGGAGGGAGGAAGCAAGGACGGGAAAGGAGAAGAGAAAGGAGACACGAGTGAGCTCACATCTGCGACGTTTCGTCCGATATCCTCGGTGTGAGGAAGTAGAAGAAGTTCCCGTAGTTCAAAACTAGAATCTGATTCACGTTCCAGACCATCCCAAACGAAAAAGATCAGCTCTACTCCTTCTTCGTCTCGAAAACCCAAACCAAACCGTTCCTCCTCCTTGAAGTGGAGTCGACTCGTGCGAGACTGACCGCATGAACCCTCGCCACATCGAGCATGGTCTGAGCAAGATTCAAGACCAAGAGGACCCCGACTCCTACGCAGAGGTAGATAGGATGCTTTGCTTTTGAAGAACCTGAAGAGGAGTCGACGAAGTAGCGAAGCGATTGGAGCTGAACCAAACGAGGAGGAGGGTGTGAGCTCGTTCGTCCGTTCGTTCCCTCCCTCTCGTCCCCCTTGCGACTTCCTTCCTCCCAGAAGAATGCGAGAGGAAGAGATGCTCACCAGTACGACTCCCATCCCTTTCGTTGTCCGAAAACGAAACGCAAACTCTCGTCAGCTCCACTCGTCTCCCTCCTCCCCCTCTGAGTCTCTCGTCTTCAGTCGCTCGCCCTCGTCCATGAACTCACCGAAGCACTCCAGGCAGACTCCGAGGAAGTAGGGACCTAAAACGCCGGGGAGGTTGGCATTCTGAGGGATCTGCTGCTGAGGAGCTGGGAAGAGAGGAGCGACCATCGTGGGAGGGAGGGAGGGTGGTGGTTGGGAGGCGAAAGGAAGACTGGAGCCGAGCAAAGAAAGTCGTTCCTGGTCGCTCGGCGAGTGAACGAAGGGTTCAAGGCCGAAGGGAGAGTTGAGTTTTTGAGTGAGAGGATGAATATGAAGAAGACAGGGGAGAAGGAAGGCAGAAAAAGAGAGGACGAAAGTTTGGAGAGTCGAAAGAGGGAGAGAGGGAGAGAACGAGTCGACGCGTCGCCTTGTGCTTCGACTTTCGTCTTCCTGCCGTTAGGACATGAAAGGGATCGACGCAAAGTCTTCTGCATATCTAAAAAAGATGTGAGTCGACGTCTTAAAGTAACAAAATCGAAAGGGAGGAAGAAGAAAGAAGGTCCGAAGCTTGGACACCGCGGCCGGGATCAACAAACGGAGCAGAGATAGAAAGGAGAGGGGAAGCGTTCTGATGATAGGCTGCCCAAGATCTGCGTCTGGTCTCAAGTTGATCAGAAGGAACGTCATAGAAAGCCAACGAAGCGGCGGTCTTGAACGCGTCGCATTTTCGAATGCGTCGAACCTCCCTTTCGTTGTTCGTTGCACCACCGCCATCAAGACCAATCGAACGTCACCCCATAAAACATCGAAACTACATAGAAGCCAACAAACGACAAGAGAGAACCCAAAAGGCTAGACTAGGAAGACTAGTGCTGATCGAACGGCAAGAACACGCCCGCGACCATGCAGAGGTTCCTCGGGGTGAACTGAACGTTGAGGATCGGGGTTCGTTTCGTTGGAAAGGTCGTTAGTAGGGAGGGACTGTGTTCGAGAACAGCAATGAGGCGAGAGGATAGTCAGCGTCGGTTCGAAAGAAGAAGCAAAGCCGAGCTCCGCAGACGCGACGCGACACGAAACGAAACGAAGGGACGACTCACCATCTCCTCTCCATCCCTCCCAAAATCCCCTTCCTCATCGTCACCTCCCCGCCAGCAGTCCCCTTCTTCTCCCCACCCATCCCCATCGGCAACTCTCCCTTCTCCATCCCAACCCCACCCACAACAGGTCCAGGAACGACGACCTTCTCCTTCTCTCCTCCATCCTTCCCTCCTTCCCCTCCAGCTTTCCCACCGACTCCAGCTCCTCCTCCTCCAGTGAGAGATACGATGGTGCCCTCCGTTTCAGCGGACTTGACGTCCCAAACTCTGACGGTGCAGTCTGCTGAACCTGAAACGAGGAGGGCGGATTCGGAGGAGAAGGCGAGGGAGTTGATGGTGGAGGTGTGACCTGTCATTTTCTTGATGAGTCGAGAGGAGCCGAGGTCCCAGAGGTTGATGGTGTAGTCTTCGGCTGTTGAGGGAGGGAAGGAGGGAGGAAAGGGACAAAGTCAGTTGGGTTTCGTTCGTTCTTTGTTGGACGCGAGAAGGAGAGGAGAGTCGTTCGTCGCTGGAAGGGAAAGGGGAAGGGTGGATACGAGGGGAAGATAGGGGGGGATTACGGACCTGCTGAAGCGAGATATCGACCGTCGGGAGAAATAGCGAGGGAAGAGATGGCGTTGTCGTGGTGGCCGACGAAGAGTCGAACGCAAGCTCCTCGTTGGATGTCCCAGAGTCGACACGTCCGATCGGCTGACCCGGTGGCGAGGTAGAGGGAGTTGGGGTGGAACTTGACGCACTGTCGAAAGCGAAATAAAGAGGGGACGACAAGCACGAGGGAGGTCGAGTCAGTTCGCGTCGATTCGATTCGATTCGATTCGTCCTCGTCCGCCTGTTCGCCTCCTTCGCTCTCCCTTCGCTCTCGTCCAAAAGAGAAAAACTCACCTCAACATCTCCCAAATGCCCAACCATAATCCTCAACGCTCCACTCCTCTCAGTTCCCCAGATCCTCGCTGTCCTATCCCTACTCCCCGTAGCGAAGTAAACTCCCATCGGTCCCCACTCGACGTCCCAGACGGGTTCCTGATGACCCTTGTAGGCAGCGAGGGCCGAGAACGATTCGAGAGACCAGAGGCGGACTGATCCGTCTTGGGAGGAGGAGAGGAGATGTTTGGGAGGAGCGGAGGAACCGGTGAGAGGGGAGAAGGAGAGGGAGTAGACGGGTCCGGAGTGACCGATCAGTTTTCGCATTGGCGAGCCGGGTTTCTCGCGGATCTTCTTGAGGGAGGAGGCTGTACGAGATGGAGATGCGATGGGGAGGGCGAGGAGGGATGAAGAGAAGAGGAGGGAGGATGAAAGAAGGGAGGGAGAACGTCAATTCTCGATTCGACGCGTCCTCGTCTCGAAGTTTGAAGACCACAGAGACAGACTCACCATCTCTCACACTCCCAGCCTCGTAATCACTCCTCATCCCTCTCAGCCTCTCCCCTTTCAAGCTCCAAACCCTCACCACACTCTCCTCACTCCCAGCAGCCAACAAACTCATATCGTCCGAGAACCTCGTACTCGTCACTCCCTCCCCGTTGTCGTGGAACGTGTACGCGCACACCGACGGCAGCACCACTCTTCCTTCCACTCCCTCTCCCTCCCAGGCTGCTCCCGACGCAGGGAGGCCATAGGACGATCCGTCGGTGGTAGTGGAGGAGGCGGAAGTGGGACCGAGTCGGATCCGTTTGCGAGAGTCGAGGATTTTGGAGACTTCTCGTTTGACGTCGAACGTTCTGAAGTTCTGAGGTAAGGGGATGAGGTCGGCGTCGGAGGGCATGAGGAGGGTTGGGTCGGAGAGAGGGACGTCGAGTCCTAGGGGTGGAGGCGGTGGAGGGAGGTTGGATGAAGGTGGGACGGCTGGAGTTGCTGAAGTCGAAGCTGCTCCTCCTTCTCCTGCGGCGGTCGCTGCTGGTGCGGGTGCTGAAGGATCCACGTCCATAGCTGTTGCGGTCGAGGACGAGGCTGCTGGTGCGGATCCATCTGCTCCTGCTGAGGGTGCTGCCGCTCCGTCGGGACCAGGAGGACTAGGAACGACGACGGCGGGAGGAGGAGGAGGAGGAGCGTTGGACGCGTCTTCGGCTTTGATGACCTTCTTGACTTCCTCGGCGAGCTTCTCCGACAAGAGAGGGATCCCGAGTTTGAGGGGAGGCTGAGAGTCGTTGAAGGCTGAGGGAGAGGGTTTGGCTGTTGGACCCGCAGGTCGATTGGGGAGGTGCGAGGCGAGAAGACCGGTTTCGGTGAGAAGAGCGAGAGAGGAGATGGGCTTGGTGGTTTCGGCGACTTGAACATCGATAAAGAGAGAGGTCGAAGCCAGGTCAGTCGGAGAGATGGGCTCTTCAGGTCGAGGACAAACGAGAAGGATCGGAAGAGAACGACGCGAGAAGACGGCAGACTCACCATCGACCAAGATCCTCTCGTTCACCACCCCTCTAACGGCTTCCTTGCCTCTCTCAAACTTGTTCCCTCCTTCCCACTCTCCCTCCACACCACCCGAACTAATCCACCCAACGAGCAACCCGAATCCACCTCTCGACATCCGAACGACGTACTTCTCCGACCTGAACCGACGAGCGAGAGGAGAGTTGGCGATATGGGTCGGAGACGAGATGGCCGAGAGAGTGGAGAGTGGAGAGGAGTGTAGAGCTTGGAGGGGTGGGGAGTGGGTTTTGAAGAAAGATCGAGCTGGTAGTAAGGGTCGAGAGAGAAGCGAGAAGGAGGTCAGCGACGGACGACGACGGGGAGGAGAGGCGAGGTCGCGAGACGAGGAGAGACACGAACCTGCTGCCGGGAACCCAGTAGCGACAAGATCGAGGAAGGTGTGTACGAAGACTGGGAAGAGGAGATGCCTCAACTCGGCCTAGAAAGGAAGGGAAGAAACCAAACGTAAAGGTCAGCTCGCGAGCTCGCCAACCTCCCTTCCGTTCCCTCTCGTCCGGCTCGAACTGACCTTCCAACCTTCCAGCCCACTCTCGACCCATCTCTTCAACCCTTCGTATCCCACGACCCTCTCCATAGGTTCCAAGACCTTGACGACGTTCCCTGCTACTCCTCCAGGACCGTTGTTTCCGATCGCTGCTCTCCTCTCCTTCTCTGCCTGAGCGTTGGCTGCCGCTGCTGCTGTGAGACCTAGAGCGTGTAAGGAGGCTGGTGGTAAGGTTTGAAGGAGATAGTTGAATACGACGTGAGCGTCTGGTGGAGTTTGACTGTTTGCGAGAGGTCCAGCTGCTCGTTGTTGAGGGACGTTGGAGGATCGCTGAACGAGAGTCGGGAGGTTGACCGTGTTGGTCGCGGCTGCTGCTCCTCCTGCTGCTGGCGTGGGTGATCCTCCAGCTCCTGCTCCTCCTGTAGAAGGTCCTGCTGCTGCTGATGGTGCGCCTGATCCTGCTGCTGCTGTTGTTCCATCTCCTGGCGAGGCTGCTGGTTGGTTCTTTCCCTCGATTTCCTTCCTGAGGGCTTCCTCTGCTCTCGCGTATCCTCGTCGTTTGAGGAAAGCGAGAACGACGTCGTTGTAGGCGGGATCAGATTCAGAGAGAGGAGGAGGAGTGGGAGCCATGATGGGAGAGGGAGAGAGAGGGAGGTCGAGTGGATAGAGAGAGCTCGAGCTGACTGGAAGGAGGAGGAGGGAGGGGATGGGAGGAAGGAGGTTAGCGAGCTCGCAAGAGAGAACCGTAAAGTCTTTGAGGCTGAGACGATGGTGAGGCACTGTCCGCTCTGATCTACCAGCTCTTATGGTGGAATCCGAGTGAATATCTCGCTCGTATGGTCCGGATGGAAGGGCGAAACGAGAATGAGACGAGCTCAACTCCATCGCTCCTCCTCTCCTTCGCCTCCGTCCGTTCCTCCTCGCGCTCGAATGGATAGTAGAAACTCACTTTGTTCTACGTCCTTGTTGTAATCCTCTCTCCTGGTGATGTCTCTATTCTTAGGTGGATGGATTCCAGAAACTCGTTCGTTTCAGTGCTGGACGGTTGAGACCACTCGACGCTCTCAAATCGTTCAAGTTTCGAAGCTCGTCGACCCTCCCCTTCCTGCCTTCAACTCTCTCTCCCTCCCTCCTCCCCTTTCCCCACCTTTTCCTCTCTCCACCCACCAGTACACTCGGAATCAGATATGGCCAAAAGCAAGAACGGAGGAAGTGGAGGATCTAAAGCGAGGAAGACTCGAGCGTTCGGAGCGGTCAAGAGGATGATCAACCCGGCAGACCCTAGGCTGTCAGTCCTACCTCCTCCCCTTCTCTCCCTCCCAAGAGCTCAGCTCACTGACAACCTCGTATGTATATACTCTCTACAGGAAAGCCAACGCTGAGAAGGCTGCCAAGAAGATTGCGGACGAGAAGGCAGCAGCAGTCAAGCATGTGTGAGTCTTCAGCTCGAGCTCAACATTTTCGTTTCCTTCCCCTTCGAGCTCGTAGGGAGATAGAGACGCGATGAATTCTGCGTCCCTGGATATAGGAGATCGAAGGCTGGTCCGGGCTCTGTCTGGACCCCCCTTGAGTCGCCCTGAGGAGGAGCAACTACCAGCTGAGGTCAACGAAGGAAGAAGTGGCGAAGGTCAAACGAGCTTCCCTCGTCGCTCTCCCTTCCTTCTCGAACAAGATCCTTCTCACAGGAACTCCGCACTCTTTTCGCATCGGCCACTTCTTCTACTATACCTTCATCTTTCAACTTCTCACTTTCTCGCAAAGCTGACTCTCCCCCTCTCTCCCTCTCTGTGTTTCAGTCCTCAACCCTCCACCTCCCTCTTCCTTTCCCACAACCCTTCCCTCGGACCCCCCTACCGCGTTCTCGTAGATACAAATTTCATCAACCACTCCCTCCAGAACAAGCTCGAGCTCGTGCAGGGAATGATGGATTGTCTGTTCGCCAAGTGTGAGTCCTTCTTGCCCGTTCCAGCTCATCGAGCTCGAGTCGAACCCTTGCCTTGCTCCCTATCCTTCTCGAGCCAGAGCTGACGAGATCGCCCCGTTTCTTCGCTCGTTTCCTCCTGCTTCAGGCATTCCTACTATCACCGACTGTGTCATGGCTGAGTTGGAGAAGCTCGGACCCAAGTACAGGATGGCCTTGAAGTACGTTCGACCTCGACTTCCTCCTCCGCGTCGTCGCATCCCCTCGCGTCTCGTTGCGCTCCCTTCCACGTGCTGATCACTCTTCTGTCTACTTCTCACCTCCTTGATCCTCCTCAGAATCGCTCGTGACCCCCGATTCGAGCGACTCCCTTGCTCTCGTACGTCGCCCTCTGCCTCCCGTCGCGCGTCCCGTTTCTTTCGCACACACTGACTCCCCATATCCATCTCATTCATAGACCAGGGAAACTACGCCGATGACTGCCTCGTTCAACGAGTGACCGTCTCGAAATGCTACGTCGTCGCGACCGTGAGTTCTTCTTCCCTCCTCTTGTCTCACACGCGTTCACACGACTGACCTCACCCGCGCTCGTCTCGATCTCCCAGTGTGATAGGGATCTCCGTCGTCGTATCAGGAAGGTGCCGGGAGTGCCTCTGATGTACATCGTCAGTCGGAGGTACCAGGTCGAGAGGCTGCCGGATGGAGGAGTGAGTTTTCGTGTTCTCCTTTTCTTGGACGCGTTCGTCGACTCGAAGACCTCCTCGAGACTGCTTTACGAGCTCTCGTTTCTCGTTCGCTCTTGATTTGTATTTCATGCTGACAGTCATGTTTGTCTCGTCTTTCATCTTCTCTTCCCTTAGGCCGCCAACTAGGTTCTCGTTTCGCTCGCCTTACTCGCCTTCTTCGGCTCGTCCTCTATCGCCGCTCTCTCTATCTACCCGCTGGAGGGACGCGATTTCCCTTTCGGTTCTATTTGCGTGAGTTTTCACCTACATACCGCTTTGTCTCCCTCCCTCCCTTCCTCCCTCCCTTCGCCTCGTCGCCGTCGTCTCGTCGCTGACCTCGTTCGTTCGTTCGTCCGTCCTTCTTCCCACTGCAGTTTATGTCACGCCTTTCTCCGTCTAGTTTCGCTCTCGATCACGTCTCGCTTGTTTCTCTTTCTCATCTATACAATAACACCCCTTGATCTCGACAGGAACGGAAACGGGAAAGCAGGACTCGACCCGCGTCTTCCTCCATCCGGGCCTTTCTATCTTTCGCTCTCTCGCACACTTCCCTTGCGGTCGTTTCCGTCTCTCCATCTCGAGTGATTGGTACAAGCGACATCAATCTGAAAGAACAAGGCCGAGTCCAAGAACTAAGAAAGGAAGGAACGAACAAACGAAGGTGATGAGATCAAAACGAGCGTGGGTGGTTTTCGTTTCGAAGAACGAACGAAGGAGACCGAAAGAAGAAGAAGAAAAGATATAGGTCGTACATACAAACCAACCAAAGGGAAGGGAAGGGAAGACTAACCCAACGAAGAACGAAACCCTAAAAACCAAAACAAAGTAATCGACACGCGTCTTCGTCCGCTCAAGCCATCAACCCAACCATGACAGCTCCCAAAACACCCGCCCACCCAACGCTCATCTTCTGTCCCGCTCCACCTGTAGCAGCGGACCCAACGGTAGCGCTAGCAGCAGCGGATTTGGAGGATCCTGAAGCTTTGACGGACGAGGCGAGCTTGGAGGCTGAAGCGGACGCGGCTTTGGAGAGGGTAGCTGGGGCGGTGACGACTCCTCCTGCGGCTCCTGTGGTGGTGGTTCCAGCAGCGGCGGTGGTTTCAGCGGCGGCGGTGGTTTCGGCGGCGGCGGTGGTGTCGGCTGAAGGAAGAGAGAGAGGGAGGGGGGTGTGAGCTTGGATGGAGGGAAGAGGAGAGAGGAAAGAGACGAACCAGCTCCGGTAGCAGTCAAGACGGGAGCGACGTAGGTGTCCTGGCCAGTGGGAGAGGGGAGAGCACCGCTTCCGGTGGGGGTGTTGGTGTAGGACTGAGCGGCGCAGGAGTCGGCGAGGGCCTGGACCGAAAGGGAAACGAGAAACGAAGGTCAGAAACGCGCTCGACTAGAGAACGAGCGAGGGCAAGGAGAGAAGAGGAAACGAACCTGGTAATCAGAGAGTTGAGTCTGTCCAGTGTTTCCGTTAGCGGTGTTGCAGGCTCCACAGTTGTAAATGCTTTGCAAGTCTGTCGAAGAGAAGGGAAGGGGGAGGGGGGCGTGAGAAACTCGACGCGTCGAAAGGGTCGATCGAGGACGAGAGGAGGAGGGCTCACAAGAAGCAGAGCACTGGCAAGCAACGTCGGTAGCACCACAAGGGGTGATGTTGCATGAGAAAGCACAAGCCTGAGAACAACAGAGGAACCCGTCAGCTTTTCTCGTTTCCTCCCTCGTCGCGTTCGAAAGAAGTTGGGAAGGGAGAGTCTAGCTCACCTGGGAAGCAGTACTGCAAGAAGCCGAGGCGGCAGCAAGAGACTGAGAGAGATCACTCTGTCCCGCCGAGGAGATACAGTCGGCGCAGGAGCTGAGGTCGGAGGGGAGGGCTGGGAACGTAAGGAAACGCGTGGTGAAAGTTGGAAAAGAAAAGGGAACGATCGACAAGTCAGCTCGAGCTTTCGTGTTTTGAAGAGCGCAGCGTGTTTCTTCGCTTCGGAAGCGAAGAGGAGGAAGGAAAAATTGAACGAACCTGAGCAGAAGCAGGCAGCGGTGTCGGTAGCGTCCGGGTACTGGCCCGTGCAGAGGACGGAGGTCTCGAGACTGAGGGAGAAAGAGAGGGGAGGAGGGAGGAGGAGCGAGGTCAGCTCGGTTCCCTTCCTTCCTTGCGACCCCTCGTCGTTCGTTATCGAGCAGGGATGAAGAAGAGGAGGGACGTACGTGATAGCACACTGAGAAGAGCAGGCGGCAGGGATAGACTCGGCAGTGGGGACGCTCTGAGCAGAGGTCGCGACGACGAAGAGAGCGAGGGACGCGAGGGCGAGGGTGAAGCGGGCCATGTTTGGAGGGAGGGAGGGAGGGAGGAGGGTTGCTGAGAGCGTGTGGTTGGTCTGGGTAGTACGAAAAGAAGGGAAGAGAAAGGGCTAAGGTAAAAGGAAGAGAAGAAGGAAGGAAGGAAGGGGGAGATGAATGTGGTTGGGAGTCAAAGGAAAAGCTCGGGAGGGTGAGTGAAACGAAAACACGTCCATCCAAAACGCCTCCAAGCCGAGGAAAGCCTCGAACTCTGACTTTGGCACATTTTCCAACCGGTCAGTCACCCCCTATCGGAAGACAGCGTGGAGTGGGTTAGCTTCGACTTCGCTTCCGCTCTGGAGGGAAGTCTCGGAGGGTATAGAAGAGAGTTTGAGTGGTGAAGCGAAGAGGGAAAAGGACGGGAGGAGAGACGCGAGTGAAAAGACGCGACGCGACGAGATCGTGAAGATTTCGATAGCTGTATCATTTACCGAGCGAACGAAGGGAGGGAAGAAATTTGCATGTTCGTGAAGTCAGATTTAGCTCGAGTCGAAAGTAGAACGCTCCCTTCGTATAGCCTACACCAAACGAAACCCAAAAGCAAAACGACGAACTCTCGGCCCACGCTCTCCCCTCCTCGACGAGCTCAAGCCGACGACGACGAAGGCTGCTTCCCGTCCCCTCCGATGTTGACAGAGTGAACAATGTGGTTTCCCCAAGAGCTGAGCTGGTGAGCAGTCGAATCGAGGGTGGTAGCGTTCTAGAGAAGAGGGAAGAGGTTCTAGGTCAGCGACCGTCGAACGCACTCGGAACGAGACGGGCGAGAAATCGATGAACAACTCACGCTGACGAGCTCCGACTTGTGTTCGACGATGTGAGTATCGATGGTGGTGTAGAGCTTCATTCGTTCCCTGCTCAAATCGAACTAAAGTCCTTCAGCTCGGATATTTCAGTGTCGAAGAGGAAGAGACGACGCGACCCACATCACATGATCCCTGACTCGATCGAGAACTCCCTCCGCCTTCTCGACGAGCTCTAAAGTTAAATCGACCGAGGAAGGAAGAGCCAAGAAGAAACTCGATCAGTTAAGACTCGCACGAGAGGAAGGGAGCGAAAGCTGAACGAACCATCTCCTCCCTGAACCCACTTCGCCTCGTCGTCCGCGTCGACGGCTCCCCACTTTTCATCGAAGACCTTGTGCTGCTCAGCGTAGAGGTCCGATTGAGCGATCTTGACGTAGAGTTTCGAGTAGGGGGTTTGGGACTGGTTCGAACGAAAGGGGAGGGAGAGGAAAGGAGAGGAGCGAGAGAGGTCAGACGCGTCGACGAGTCGAAGGAAGGATGAGGGACGAAGACGAGACGTACTCTCCCTCCAGCTCCTCCTCCACCTCGGGCGTTTAACCCAGCCTCCAATCCTCCTCCTCTACCATCACCTTGCTCTCCAGCATCGTCGTCAACTTCCATCTCAGCCTCCTGCTCGTGCTGGTGCTGCTGCTCGTGTTCGTGCTCGTGCTCAACCTCCATCTCGACTTCAGCATCAGGTTCCTGCTTCCACGACCCCCTCTGGATGTACTTGTTGTCCCCAACGTCTCCTCCTCGTCGTCGTTCCTCTCCCTCGTCCTCCTCTTGATCGTTCTCCTCCTCCTCGTCGACGTAGTCCGAATTCGACTGATCCTGGTAGCGAGACGAGGAAGAAGGAGGAGGGCTCTCAACGACGTCTTGATGTTCCTCCTCCTGTTGTTGTTGATGATGGTGTCCTCCTCCTCCTCCTCCTCGACCGTGCTTCCCGCTCCTCTCGACGACAAGGACGACCTCCTCTCGCTCTTCCTCAAGCTCCTCGAATCGATCGTCCTCCTGCTGCTCCTGCTGATGATGACTCTTCTTGCTCCTCTTCGGGTCAGGGAGGAGGGACCTCTTCTGATGGTGTTGCTGAGAGTCATATTGGTGCTGGTGGGAGGAGAGGGTGGTGGGTTGTTGCTGGGAGGGAGGTGGGTACATGCTGCTGTTCGTCGACGCTCCTCCTCCTCCTCCACCAAAGGCGAACTTGGTCGATCCTCGCTCTTTGAAGGCGAGTCCTCCTGCACCGACATTCCCACCACCTCCTGCTGCTGAGAACTATCGAAACAAGAAACGAGGGAAGGGTCAGCTCGGTTCGCTCTTGTCTCGCTCTCGAGCGAGGTCGAAGGAAACGAGTCGAAGCTCACCCTCCCTCGTCCTCCTCCTCCTCCTCTCGAAGCGGAAGCTGGATCTCCAGGAAGAGCGAACTGAGGTTCCTTTCGAGTTCCTCCCGAGTTGGATCGACCGAGAGGGTTGCTGGTGTTGTCGGATCGGGAACGATGAGCTCGAGAGGAGGACATGGTGCAGGTTAGGAAGGACGAGCTGCTGGGAACGAGAACGAAGGCAGGCAAAGGACGGAGAGAACAAAAGTAGAGCCGGTGAGTAGATCCGACTCTTCACGGGAGGCGGGAAGAAACGCAAGATTAGGTGGCGAGGAGGAGACGAGAGTGGAATGGAAAGCAAAGGAAGAGGGAGGGAGGGAGGTTGAGCTCGAGCTCAACACCTTGACCTCTTCTCCTCCTTCGCTTCGCCAGCAATCCCGAGCGAGTTCAGCGGTTCAAGGGTGGATGAGCGTAGTGAATGACTTGCCTTCGTTCGAGGTTCTTTTGAGGGAATCGAAGAAGGGAAGGGAAGGAGGGAAAAGAGAAGATCGTCGTTGCGGGTCGAAAGGACAAGGGATTGAGATCTCGAGGGAGGAGGAGTCGGTCGGGTCCGCTTCCGCCCCCATCTTGGGGGGCAAAACTTTCTTCGCTTGGCCAATCTCGAGGTCTCAAAAATTCTCGAATCTGACCACTCAATTAAAATGGGTCCATATCTCGAAGCGTCGTTCTGCTCTTGGATCTCGAGCGCGAACGCGACAACGCCGTCGCCTCGACCTCTCGACCGACTGACCGATCTTTTCTCGCCTCGAGAACTTCTCTGCTCCTTTTCTGACCCCCCTTCACCTCTCTCAGAGCTGAAGTCTTGAACTAGGAGTCTTCTCCCATTGGTTGCTGCTAGATCTGCTTCCGCTGTGCTGGCCAGGTTTTAGCTCGATCCCGATCAACCACTTCGGCCTTGTTTTCCCCTCGCCCGTCTTCGAACCGTTCTCTTTCTCTCTTTCCCTGCTTCTCCCTCCATCCCTCGGCCCTTGCTCGTAACTTTTTCACCCATAGCAACGCACGACACCTTCGTCTAAAAAGCTGTCCGTCGAGAAATCTTACGCAAGAACGAGATCTTAGCGAGAGGGAGGGATTTGAAGAGGAAGGGACGGCATGGTCTCGACTCGCCTCTCTTCCCCCCTCCCTCCCGAATGAACCCACTTTCTGCCTCCCAACCATCACCACGCGAAGGAAAACCCGATCTTCTTTCCCCTTCCGATCCTCAAAGCCATCTCTCTCTCTCAGCCCCCCCTTCTTCCCTATCTTCAACAAAGGAAATCGATCCCCCATCGAATCGAATCGACGAGCTCTCCCTTCCAAACTCCCGAGCTCAAGAGTGAAGCATGAGCGATAGCGAGGATCTTCGAGAAGTGAACCAGGAGGACAGGGAGGAAACTCAGGCGGAGAAGAAGAGGAGAGTTCAGAGAGCTTGTGAGTGAACCATGCTCGCAGTTTCTATACAAGTTGGGAGGAGGGAGGAGGGAAGGAGGAGAGGGGAGGGAGCATGATGAGGTCGGTCTGTCGGTCGGGCTGGAAGAGGACGAGCGAGACTCGTTTAGCTCTCGTCTCTCTCGTTCGTTCTGACTCGTTCTTTTGCTTATACACACGACAGGCGACATCTGTAGGAAGAAGAAGGTCAGTCATCTGGTCTCTGTCCTTTGTAGAAGGGAGATGGGGGGGAGGAGAGAAGACAAGAAGAGGGAAAGAGAGAGAGCTCATGAATCCGTTCCCTTCCCTTCCCTTTCCCCTCGTCCAGGTCAAATGCGATGGAGCTTCAAAGGATAATGGAATCTGTACCAACTGTACGACCTTCCACTTCGACTGCACCTACGTCGAAGTAGCAAAGAAGTGAGTCCATCTCGTTCTCTGACAGAAGCTCCAGCTCGACGGTGGCCGATTTCCTACTCGGTCACTCCTTCTCGTCACCGAGTGAGCCTCACAAGCCTGGGGATCGTTTTACTGACGGAAGCTTTCGTCGTACGATCCTTCATGTGCTGTAGGAGAGGACCTGTAAGTTCTTACCTTCGTCCTCTCAGGATTCTCGCGCTCGAGCTGACTGAACTCGATCTTCGTCCTCGTCCCCTCCCCTCCACCTCTCTCTCTCGTCTCAGCCGAAAGGATACGTGGAATCGGTCGAGAACAGGCTCGAGAGGATGGAGAAGCTTCTTACTAGGGTACGCTCTTGTCCTCCCATTAGCCTGGAAGGATTTCTCCTTCCCCAGGCGTCTGAACGGCCAGAAAATCTCGAAGCTGACTCCCCTCCTTTCGCCTTGACTCATCCCCCCCATCCCCTTCCCCTCCTTCCAAGCTCTCGCCCGGATCCGATTTCACAGCCGAGCTGGGAGCCAGGATCCCTGATCGAGACTCGTTCGATCTGGAGTCTCATAGACAGCTGGAACCTCCTGGAGCTGCACCCATACGAACTCGGAACACCGGCTCCTCAGGAGGAGGTGGAGGTGCAGGAGTCGCGAGCTCGTCGACTTCGACGCATCAGGTTCGTTCGCTCGCTTTCTCTTCCTTCTTCGAGCTTCACGGCCAGCTCTAGAGACTGGGAGCTGATCTTTGTCCTCTCTCTCTCTTTCGAATGGTCGCTCCTCCAGGCAAGCAGACACTCGTCGCCCAACTGCTCGACTTCGGAGATCATGAAGCCTTGGACGAAGGAAGGACCTCGAGGAGCTTCTGGAGAGTTTGAGGATCCCGAGGAGGACGAGGTCGAGATGTCGCTGATGAGCTCCTTAAAGCACTTCACGCTCTCGGACGAGGAGGAGGAGAAGAAGGGATTCGTTGGGAAGGTGCGTTTCGCTGCTCGAACCGCGTCGTCGCGTCCGCACGTCGAACTGTTTTGGCTGACGTTCCTTGTTTCTTTCTCTTCGCGTTGATAGTCATCTGGTCTGCATCTCATCACCTCGATCCGAGACTTCAAGTACCCTACGAGCGCGAACACGGCAGCGGACCCGTTCTTCGAGAGCTTGACGTCCTCGCGTCGAAGTGAGCTTCCCCTCCCCTTGCGCTGTTCTTCGCCTGAGGAGAGGAGATGCATGCACGGCCGTTCACTGACATCTCGATCTGCTCTTCAAAATATAGGGAAGTACTGGAAACGACCTCCTTGGGAAGACATCCTCTACAACTCCAACTCCCTCACCTCTCCCTCCCTTTGGCCACCACCGGATCTCATCCAACCTCTCGTCGACTCTTACTTCCTTCATACCAACACCTTCCACCCCGTCAGTAAACCGACCGACCCACTCTACCCGACGAACTTCCGACTCTTCGTTGACGTCTTTCCCTCTTTTCCTTCTCAGCTCCTCCACCGACCAACCTTCGAACGCGAGTTCGCCTCGAGACTCTACGAAACCGATCGCTCCTTTGCTGGACTGTGCTTGACCGTCTTCGCTCTCGGAGCCCGATACATCAACGATCCAAGAGTCTCCAACGTCAAGGCCGACGACGAGCTCGCTCCGTACGCGAAGGGTTGGTGTTTCGTTCAGGAGTTCTTCAACATCTCGAGGAGTTGGGGAGATCTCGGTCATCTCCATGGAATTCAGGCTCTGGCTGTGAGTTCCTCGAAGTCACTCTCGAATTCGCTGCTTCATCCGATGCTGACTTCGTCCCTTTTCTTGCTCGACAGCTCGCCTGCATTTTCGTTGGTGGTTGCTCGGATCCTACGCTTCACTGGACTCTCATCGGAACTGCTCTTCGAGCTGTGAGTTGCTCTTCAACTTTCTCCACCGTGGAGAGCTTCGTTGAACTGACTCTTCGCGTCCTCTCTCCGTTTCGCAGTGCCTCGTGGGTTCCCATCTCCTCCAACTCGACTTCGTTTCCCTTCTCGACACTGACCCTTTTCTCCGTCTCTTCCCCAGGACCTCGGTCTCCATCGACGACACATCATTCGAGCGATGGCTCCCGATCAGGCTGAGCTTCACAAGCGTGTCTTCTGGTTCGTTCCTCCGAGCGTCGCGTCGAGGAGACACCAAAAAGACACCAAACTGACGCGTCCTTTCTCCTCCTTCAGGTCTCTCTACATCCTGGATCGAATCACCGCCGGATGTGAGTCCATCGATCCTATCGCTCACACCCGGAATCTACATCTGACTTCTTCCGCTCTTCCCAGTCCTCGGTAGACCTGTCGGAATTCACGACGAGGAGTGAGTTCGCTCCCTCACGACTTCGCTCTTTCCTCTCGACTGACGAGACTCTTATTCCTCTTTTCCCTTCAGCATCGACGTCGACTTCCCTCTAGACTTGGATGACGAGTTCTGGGAGTGCGAGGACCCGAAACTCAACTTCAAACAACCGCCGAACAAGCCTTCGAAGACCGCCGCGTTCATCTCGATGTTGAAGCTCCAGCAGATCGTCGGTTACTGCCTGAGGACGATCGTGAGTCGCCTTCGTCCTCTAGCCCTCCCCCTTTCTTCGCTGACCTCTCTCTCGCTCTCTCGCTTTCCCAGTACGCCATCAACAAGAGCAAAATGATGGCAGGTCGCCTTCGTCTCGAGTTCGTTTCTCTCCTCCCTTCGCTCAGCTGACCACGTCCCTCCTACTCTCGCAGCTCAACTTCAACACCATCGAGGCTCAACAGCACATCGTCGCTGAACTCGACAGTGGACTCAACGCTTGGCTCGACCAGATTCCCAAGCAGTTCGTTCTCCTCTCTCCCTCTCGCGTCGTCCCGCTCTCGCTGAACTTCTTCCCTGCCGCTTCCTAATCTCAGCCTCAAATGGGACCCTCACAACCGAAACAACATCTGGTTCCAGCAATCCGCGTACCTCTACTCGACCTACTACACCGCTCAGGTGCGTTTTCCTCGCCGCTGGACGATCTTAACCGAACGCGACGCTGATTGACTCGCTCGTCCCAACAGATCCTCGTCCACCGACCTTTCATCCCCTCGCCGTCCAAACCTTCCAGGATCGGATTCCCTTCTCTCGCCATCTGCACCAACGCCGCGAGAAGTGGTACCCACGTCATGTCAGTCCGAAACCTCTTTCTCGTCGAGCTTCTTCGCTTCGTCGCGCTGACCTTTCCCCTCCCTTCCCTTCGCTTCAGCGACGTCGCTCGACACCGAGAGAGCTTCGATGGATTCGAGATGGTCGCTGTCTCCCAGAGCTTCATGTTTGGAGTTGTGCTTCTCATCAACGTCTGGGGAGGGAAGAAGAGTGGATCGATTGGAGATCCGGACATGGCGTGAGTCGAGAACGACTCTTTCGACTGAGCGACGCGTCGCACCCTTGCGATTCTGACGACGGCTCGTCATCTTTTTCTCGACTCGCAGGCTCAAGGACGTCGGGAAGATCGTCGCTCTGGAGACCTCGGCGGAGGGGAGATGGTTGTTCGCTGGAAAATTGAAGTGAGTCGCGTCCGAACTCGTCTCTTCTTTTTCCCTCTCTCCATCGTCCGCGTCCGCGCTCCCCTCGACGATCGCTGACCTGATTATCCTCTTTTTCCTTGCTCCCTACTATCAGGGACATCCTGAGCGAACTCGCGAGTCAGACGAACGCTCCCATCAATCCTCCCAGATCTCTCGACGTCTCCAACAAGCGAACCCGAGATACCGGAGCGATGGAGACCGACCAAGCTTCGAGCTCGACCTCGAAAACAACCCCGAGTCGAAGGAAGAGCACGACAACGAGGAAACCATCGTCGACGAGCCGAGCGTCAGCTCAGACACCCTCGGAGGGTTCTCGACCCACCTCGATCCATCATCACTCCCCGGCCAACTCCAACCCTTCCCCTCGCGACTCGGCTCGAGGATCGTCCACGTCGCTCGACAGGGACATCATGAACGAAACCGGAGTCAGCCAAATCCCCGTCCCTTCCCCCTTCTTCAGCAACAACACCCAGTTCTCGCCCGACGCGCTCGACCAATCGATGGATCCTCTCAACTTCCTTCCCCTCGGTCAGAACACCAACAACCCTTATGGACTCCCTCTTCCTCCTCCTCCTCAGGCCCAGAACAACAACCCTCCTCCTCCACCACTCTCGTCCCTCAACCCTTCCAATTTCGCCGACTTCTTCCCTCATACGAGCGATCCCAACACCCGCGCTCAACAGGCTCAGTTCTTCGCATTCCTCCAGAGCCAGAACCCAGGTCTCCTCACTCCTTCCCAGCAACCACAACCTCAACCTCCTCAACAGCAGCAGCAGCAACAGCCCCAGCCGATGCAGCCCCACGGCCAACTCCCCTTCCCTCATCATCAAGCGAACGGGGGATTCCTCCCTGCTCAACAGCAACAGCAGTTCCAGCAGCAGCAACAGCTCCTCCAGCAGTACCAGCAGCAGCAGCAGCAGAACCTCGCAGGACCGTCGCCGCCGTTGAACACGAACTCGAATGGACAGTTCGGGTTTGAGCAGGTCGGATCAGGTCTGGACATTTCGTTCTTCAACCCTCAGCTCGCGCTGTTCGGAGCGGGAGGAAGCCATAACAACGGCTCGAACGGAGGTGTTGGGAATGGGAACGTCGGTAGTGGGTCGAGTAGCGGTGGGAACGCGGACGAAGCGACCTCAGGGATTTGGGCGGCTGCTCCTAACGGGTTCGAGTGAGTCTTTATCTTCGTTCCTTTTCGTTCGCGCCTCGAGTTCTTGTTCTGACGAGCTTCCTTCCTTCCATCTTCTGTTCCGCCTCCACAGGATCGACGACTGGTCCTCTTACCTCGCTAATTTCTCAGTCGGAGACGGGCAGCAACAACAGCCTCGACAATCTTAGCTCGTCCCTCCTTTCTCTCTCCCCCCTCCTTCTTCGTTTGTTTCTCTCTCTCTGCGATCGCCTCGGTTGGACGATATTACAGTACTCTACATCTCCCTCATCTCCTCGCTTTGTTTCTTGTAGTCATCTCTCCCCTTCCCAATCTCAAGCGTTCTCTTCTCGATACAGTTTCCTTCTCGGTCTACATCTCGTTTCGACGCGTCTCCCTTCTTTGTTTTCGTCCGTCCGTTCGTTCGCTTCGTTTCGATAGCACATGAAACACTCTCCCCCTTCCTGGTTCTGAAGGCATTGAGAGAGTGGAGATGGGGAAACCACAAGATGCGTCGTTACGATGAAAAGCAAAGCGGAGCAAGAGCAAAACGCAGAGAGAGAGAGGGAGAGATCGTGAAGAGATAAGAGACAGTGTGTGGTTGAGGAGAACCTTCCAGGTGAGAGACCAACGGAAAAAAGGAACAGAAATGTAGGGATAAAAAGGAAGAAAAAACAACCAGAGAGCGAGAACCAGGACCAGCCCGTTTTTGTTCGACGACGCGTCGCGTCGCTTCAAATCAAACCGCGTACCCAACCCCCTCCCCCTCCTCCTCCTCCCTCTCCTTCGCTCTCACTCCGCCCACCCCAAACTCGATCATCACAAACGACCCCTCACTACCACTCCCCCCATTGCCATGCTCTTCACTACTCCCTCCTCCCCGTCCCACACTCGACGAAGTCCTCGAAACCCTCGAATTCGTAGACATCGACCCCCACGCAGACGTTCCATGTCCCGCCGCACTAGCGCTAGCGCTGGCGCTCATCGAGCTCTTACTACCAGCTCGTTTCCTCCCCGTCCCTGTAGAACTAGCTTTCGCGTCTTCGGGCGTAGCGACGACCTGAGGTGCTCCTTGATACTCTGCGAAGGGGTCTTCGCGAGCTAGTTGACAAGGGGAGGGGGGGACGGGGAGTTGGGTTTGGGGGGAGAGGGTTGAGAGGTTGGCTGAGGGGTTGTAGGAGACGACGGAGAGGGAGGATTGGGACGGTAGGGTTGAGGTGGAGTAGGTTGGGATGGAGAGGCTTGAGAGAGAGGTGTGGTGGGGGGGTTGGATGTAGAGTTGGGGTGGGGAGACGGGGGAGTCGAGAGTTTGGTAGGAGGTGGAGAACGGGGAGGGACTGGAGGATTGATCCGAGGGACGACGCGAGATGGAGGGAGGTGGGAAGGTGGGGTAGCTGTCGATGGGAAGAGGAAGTGGAGGTGGGGAGGAGGATTGGAAGGTGAGAGAGGGGTCGATGAAGTATCTGGGTTCGTTCTGCGAATCGAACAAAGGGAAGATGAGCTTGAGTGAGCGGGGCGGAGCTCGCGAGGGGAGGAAAGGAAAGACAACGCGCGCGACTCGACTCACCGATCCTGCTCCTCCTCCCTTTTCCCAACCACCTAGAGAGTCCTGACTCCGAGACTCGCCTAGTACACCTTCCTCTTCTCCTTGTCTAGAAAGGAAGGAGCTCTGTCGCTCGTACTGGAACTGAAGAGGAAGACCGGCTGCCCTCTTTCTGCGCAGGTACCAGAGGAGGACAAGGAAGAGGACGACGGCGAAGACGACTCCTCCAACGACGGCTGGGATGATGATCACGAGAAGAGATCTGGAAGGAAGCTCAGCACGTGTCAGGGAAGATCGAGAAGCAGAAGAGAAGCGAAACAGAAGTGTGACGAACTTGGTAGAAGGCGAGGAAGTCGCGGATGCGGACTCGCTGATCGTTTCAACCAAACGAAACCAAAAGCTCTGCAAAGATCAGTTTTTGGTTCGTCTCGTTGCGGGTGAAAAGTTTCGAAGGACGTACGTTACAAAGATGACTAGCTGAGTAGCTGTTGGTGAGATCAGAGTGCTTGCGGAAGGAAGAATGAGCCTGGAGGGGAGAGGAAGAGAACAACGAGAAGGTGATCAGCTCGCTCGTTCCCTCTCCTCCCCTCCCCTCTCACTCTCCCTCCCACTCTCCATACAAAGTCTGAAGACCGTTAACTCACTGATCCGTACCAGACGCCAGCACATCAATCCCTCCATCGGTGGTAGTAACAGGGCTCATCCAACGAGAGAAAGTGGTCTAGAAAAGCGAGATCGTCCGTTTCGTCGAGCTCAGCCGCGAAGAGTCGAGGGAGGGAGGGGGAGGGGAGGGAAACGACCAGTCGAGTGGTGGGACTGCGATGGGCGAGCTGAGGAGGGACCGAAACGAAAACAAGGAAGGCGGAAAGGAGTGTGCTGAGATATGGGATGTTGGCTGTTAGGACGAAAGGGAAGAAAGGAAGGAGGAGGGGGGGAAAAGATCCGTTGGGTTTCAGGGGTCGAGAGTCGCACAGGGGGGAGCGGTTGGGCTGAGGAGGGAACGATAGATGAAGAGAGGCTCGAGTCATGTAGAAGAGACGACGAGAACAGGTTTGATGGATGTTGAGGACCTACCTGGAGACGAACGAAGCAAGCAAGGCGAGAAGAGAGGAAGAAGAGAAAGGAGGAGGGACCTGGTCGGACGGACGCGTTCGCCCTTCGCAGTGTGTAGATCTCTGCGGAAGAAACCGCGTTTTTGGTGTAGTCTCCTTGCGTAGCTCCTTTCTTCCTGTCCCTAGAAAGGGTCGAAGAGTGGGAGTCGATCAGCCTTTGTTCCTGCCCGCTCGACCCTCGAAAATATCGTGGCTCGACAAAGGTCCAAGCTGGGACGCGTTGTGTGAATCGCACTCACCCTTTCCTCTCTTCCACAAAGAACTGCGAAGGTCAGAAGCCAACAGGCAAGATCTCTACCTCGCTTCTCTGGTCCTTCCGCCTTTCCGAGCTCCGCAAGAACTCACCCAAACGGAACACTCGAGAGACAACAAAGCTCATGATCCCGCCCCTCCCTCCTTCTTCCCAAACTCCCAACTCCCCAAACACCCTCTCCTCGGATGTTCTCCCACCCTCCCTCTCCACCTCCCCCACCGCTTCGCATCCTCCCCTTCCTCCCCTCTCGCAACGACAAACTCCCTCCACGCACTCTCCACCCATTCTTCACCCAACTCGACCTCTCCTCCCCACATGATCAAGATCATCGCCAGCGTAGCCCTCGCAAACGCCCCCTCCACGACCAACCCTTCCTCCTCGCACAGCTCCAGAAGATCCAGCGACTGGGAGTAAGCGAGGGCAGGGGAGGTAGGGAAGAGGGTATCGACCGCTTCCTTGAGCGACGCGATTTCCGAGCGATTCTGATCCGAGGTCGATTGGTGAGACGGGCGAAGTTGGCCATCTCCTTCCTCCTCCGGCTTGACCTCGTCGAGGAAGACGCTCGTGGGGACCATGGAACAAGGGGGACAGTTGCAGAGGAAGTTAAAGGATTTGAGGAGGTGGACTCTTCGTTCGAAGGATGGGAGGAGCAGACGGGTCGAGAGGTAGGAGAGGGTGAGTTCTGTGTTGGGAGGGATGTCGGAAAGGGTTCGGATTTGGATGGTTTGGGTTGAGGGGTGGAAGGTGTGCTCGCAGTTGGGAAGGCAGGAGTGGTTGAGACGGGAGGCGAGAGGGAAGATGGCGGATCTGGGAAGCGAGAAGGGAGGGAGGAGGGAGGTGAGCTCGACGGATTTTGAGAAGAGCGAAGGGGGACGTCTGAAGAGCTGCGAGAGAGGGAGCTCACTCTCCTGGACCTGCTGGGAGGACGTTGGTCTGATTGAGAAGAGCAGCAGAGATGAAAGTATAGATCAGCTCGGGTTCATCGACGAGGCTCAAACAAAGGAGAAGAGAGAGGAGAAACAGAGAAGGAGAAGATCGAGCCCACCTTGAAGACTCCCATCACGGGTGAGATCTCCTTGTCCCCCGATCTACAGTTGGACAAGGATAAGAAAGCTCTCTGTTGATCCTTCCCCAGCTTCCTAACCCTTCCTTGGACATCCTCTTCCGACCGAGCATCCTGAGGGATCGTGAAGAGCGGAGAGTCCTGAAAGAGAAGCGTCCCTCGAGGGAGGGTGGCTTCGGTCGAGCTGTAGAGTGATTGTCCGCCTTCCTCTGTGGATTTGAGAACGTAGAGAGGAGCCGAGGAGGAAGAAGGGATCCCTGAAGAAGCTGAAAGAGAGGCCATGGTGGTTTGAAGGGCCTGGGGACGGTGAGCTCGAGCTCGTCGAAGACCTCCTTCGTTTCGACGATCCTCCTTCTTCTTCTTGTCGTTCAACTCCATCTCCCTCCCTCCTTTGACCATGTTCTCTCGTTCACTCGCACGACCTCTCGCTCGAACCCTCTCATCTTCATCTTTATCGTACGTTCTTTTCTCATATCAGTCTCGTTCGAATCGAGCGACGAGAGCTGGCTCACTCAACGCCTTCCTGCCTCTCTCGTTCAGCTTCCGATCTTCCCTCTCCCTCCCTCTCGCGTCCACGCTCTCTCGCACCTACACCGGAGTTTCAAGTCGTTCGTCTCACGGTCTCTATACCTCCTCCTCGGTGGTTAGTAACTGACCTTATCTTATCTCTCTGTACAGGCTCCAGCGTCCAAACGCTCATCGTTCGTCCAGTTCCTCCGAGCTCACCTTCCTTCCTTCCTCCCTCCCTTCTCTAACGCCGATGATCCTCCTCTCCCTTACTTGCAGCACCTCTCCCTCGACGGAGCTGAAGAGTCCGAAGACGGGATCCACACCTTGACTGATATCACCGAGAAACGTCTAGGAGATCGAGTGGAGGAAGGAGAGGTTCTTGGGTGAGTGAGCTCCGCCCATCTCCTATCCTTGTCCACCCCTCCCGTCCCTACGCCTTTCCGGCTTCTCACTTTCTCGAACTTCAGCTGACCAGCGTTGTCTGTCTTCCTTCCCTTTTGCAGCTACATCGAGCACGTAGGTCCATCTCTCTACGAGCGAGCTCAAGTGGCTTCCTTACCCGATCCAAGTCGAGCTCACCATCCCTCCCTCCCTCCCCTCCCCGCACTCTTCCCCAATCCCAGACCATCCGAACAGAAATCCTCGCTCCCTGCAGCGGTAACATCCAGAGAGTTCTCTTCGCCGAGGGAGATCAGATCGAGGTTGGAGAGGATCTCTTTGTCCTGCAGCAGGAGGACGACGATGAGGAGCAAAGCGGGAACGGATCTTGTGAGTTCGCGTTCGCGTTCGCTCGTCCTTGTCGTTCGTCGAGAAGCTCAGGAGGAGTTTCAAGACGTGACCGAGTCTCAGTATCAGAGCCTCCTCGCTTTGTGTTGCACCGGACGTGCGTTTTTCCGCCTTCCTGAGGCAGCGTCGCTGATCACGTCCCTCCCTCTTCGCGTTCCCTCTTCTCCTCAGACGTCGACGCCCTCCTCCCCTCTGACGAACACGATCTCGACCGCCAACACGAGGAAGACCACTTGATCGACGAGCACGAACACGATCTCATCGAAGAAGAAGAAGACGAAGAGGAGGAGGACCAGGACGATGATTTCGAGGAGGACGACGAGCGTCTTCGACCTTTGACGGAGCAGGAGGAGCACGACGAGGAGGAAGCAAACGAGAGGGACGAGTCTGACCTCGTGGAAGAGGAGGACGAGGAGGAGGAAGTGGATGCGGATCCGTTTTTGAGGGAGCCTGACGGGGAGGAGAGGAAGAAGGAGATTTGAGCGAGAGGAGGAGGAGATGGGAGGGGTTGAGACGAGATCGTTTCAGCGCTGTTTGGGTGGTTGATGTGTCAGAGGGGGCAGATACGTTGTCTTGTATTGCTTGTCGGGGAGAGGTGAGCGAGGAGGGGGGGATTGGGAGGTCGGAGCACGCGACTCGATGGGTCGCGTCTCTCCCTTAGTCCACCGTTCGAGGCTTTTTCTATCACGAATCGTAACGATGTATCCCACTACTCTACTTTACGCCTCTGTCGGTCTTCTCCGCGCCTCGAGCGTCTTCCAAAGCAGCGCGAAACGGTCAGGGTCGCTCCGCGACGAAGTCGTCCTCGACTTGATTGATCGTTTCTCGACGTTTCATCTCTTGCGAACGACGCGACTCTCTCAGGCGTAGCGAGCCCTCTATGACTTGCTGAAGCTTGATTTTCAGACACTGGCGAGTCAGTACGGCAGAAGGGAAGCTGAGCGGAGAGAAGACATGGAGGGGTCGAGGGAGGGAGATGGTCGAGGTGGAAGCGAAAGATCGAGGGATTCAGAGAGGAAAGTTTCGAGCTTGCTCGTATGAAGAGCTGCACGAAGACGCCTCCTATCGAACGAAGCATTTACCTAGTCCAGCTCAAGCTGCTCGTGTTTCGAAGTCAAGACGACGGTCGCCCAACCCCTCCCCTCTCCGCTTTCGATTCGCTGTGAGCTCGTCCCTCCTTCCTTCCGTTTCCTTCCCTCCCAAACCGCCAGCGCCTCCTTCCCCCGCCCCTTTCTCCCCTCCAGTGAGCTCATCATCGACCTCCTACTCCCCTCTCCCCTCTCTCCAGCTGACCCCTCCTCACTCTCGCTTCTTCCCTGCTGCTTCCATCTCTCCCTCCCTCCCTCGCTCCTTCCCCGCACAGATCCCTCCCTTCCCTCCCTTCTCTTCCCTTCCTCTTTCACCATGGCCTCTCGCAACCGAGGACGTAAATCCGTCAAGAAGGGAGTAGGACTCACCATCATGGTCTGTGGAGCGGTGAGTTGGACGTTCCATACTGAAGAAGAGACGAGCTGAAACTGACCCGAGATGGTGGTGGTGACCTGCGCACTCTCTCTCCTCTCGCAGTCTGGGTTCGTTCTTCCTTCCCTTCCTTCCTTACCCTCCTTCTATAGATTTCAAGCTAACGTTTGGACTCTGATATTTACAGAACTGGACGAACGACCTTCGTCAACACTCTCTGTGAATCAGCCGTCTTGGTGCGTTTCGTCGAACCTCCTCCCTCGAGATGATGGATGAGCTCCGCCAGCCAGCCCACCTTCTTTGCTTTCTTTCTTTCTTTGAACGAGGGAACAGGCCCACAAGGAGCTGGATATTCCTGAGAACGCTCATCTCGAGGAGAAGATCAAGATCAAGCCTGTTCAAGTTGGTGAGTCCGTCTTCGGGTGGCCGGACTTGAGCCAAAGGAGGGGAGGAGGGAGAAGTGCCTTCGCGAGAACACTCCGTTGGCTGGCGAGGGAGGTCGACTCGTTTTGCTACGACGTTTTGGAGGGATGGCTGGGAGAACTTGGCCATGCTCTCGGGATGAATCCGTCTCTATGGCCGAGAAAGAATACGTTGAGAAAACTGACCTCCTCCTCTCCCTCTCGCCTCCCCAGAACTCGAGGAGGACGGGGTCCGTATCGTTCTCACCATCGTCGACACCCCTGGATTCGGAGACAACATCGACAACTCGGACTGCTTCTCTGAGATCCTCTCTTACCTCGAAAGGGAGTTTGATGAGAGTGGGTCTTTCTTTCTTTGAACCTTCACTCGCTCGACGAAGCGAGGGCGAGACGCGTCGTCGCCCAACCAAATCGAGCTCACCTCTTTGTTCGTTTTCGCCTCCCAGTCCTCGCTCAACAGAGTCGAATCAAACGAGATCCTAGGTTCAAGGATAACCGAGTCCACGCTGTGATCTACTTCATCCCTCCTACTGGGTGAGCCGGCTTCTTACTTTTCGGAGGGTTGCGAGCGAGCGAGCGAGGAGAGAGACGAGTCGCTGACCTCTCGTTTCGACCTCATCCGACGCTTTCTCGTTCTTGCAGACACGCCCTTCGAGAGATGGACATCGAGCTCATGAGGCAGCTTTCATCCAGAGCTAACGTCATCCCTGGTTCGTCTTCCTTTCCCCTCTCTCCTCTCTCCCCTCTCTCCCTTCTCCCTCAACTCGACCTCAACCCACCTTCCCTCCCTCTCCTCTCCCCACCCCCCCTCCCCCAGTCATCGGAAGATCCGACTCCCTCACCCCAACCGAGCTCAAAGCGTTCAAAAAACGAATCATGGAGGACATCGACTACTACCAGATCCCGATCTACAGCTTCCCTTTCGACCTCGAGGAGGACGACGAGGAGACCATCGAGGAGAACCAGGCGCTTAGGGCGTTGCTTCCGTTTGCCATTGTCGGGAGCGAGGAGGAGATTGAGATTGATGGGGAGCCGGTGAGAGTGAGGAGGTATCCTTGGGGGGTTGTTGAGTGAGTGATTCTTTTTCGATTCGATTCGAGGAGCTGGTGTTCGTTTGCGTCGAGCCCGACTTTGAGCGTTCGCTTTCGCTGACTCTTTTGGTGCGGTCTCGTTCGCAGGATCGATAACCCTTTGCATACCGAGTACGTCAATCTCCCCTTTTGTCCTTCCCCGCTCGCTCGCTCTCCTCTCGCCTTCGCAACTCTCTCCCGCTCTCCAAACTGACGCGTCGTCCCCTCCTCCCGCCCTCCCTCCCTCCAGCTTCTCCGCCCTCCGAGGAGCCCTCTTCGGAACCCACCTCACGGAACTCAAAGAGATCTCCAACGACTTCCTCTTCGAGAACTACCGTACCGAGAAACTCAGCAAGGTCGCCAATCTCGATGGGTTCGTTCCCTCCCATTCTCCCTCTCTTCCCTTCGCTTCTTTCCCTTCCACTCGAACTAACCCCTTCCCCCCCCTACCCGCTCACCCCCCCACCCCTTTCTCCCACAGAAACTCCTCCCTCCACGCTGAGGATCTCGTCCAGCAGAGCGTGCACCTGAAGGAGGAGCAGCTGAGGAAGGAGGAGGAGAAACTGAAGGAGATGGAGATCAGGGTGCAGAGGGAGATTGCGGGGAGGAGGCAGGAGTTGGTGAGTTTCGCGAGTCGGATTGGTTCTCCTCTTCTCTTCTCTTCTCCCTTCTTCCTTTCGCGTTCTGACCCTCTGTTCGGTCTTACGTTTGTTTTCGTTTTCTTTGGAACAGCTCGCGAAGGAGGAGTCGCTCAGGAACCTCGAGAGTCGGCTCGCTGCTCAGTCCGTTACGGAGTTCTAGATCGACACCAGCTTCTTCCCAATCCGGCTCAGCACTTTCTTAACGACCTCTCTCTTCTTTCTCTTGGCTTACCTTCTTCAACTCGTTTCTCATCTGCTTTTTCGTTGCTTGCCTCAATATTTTCCTTCCTTTGCTTTTCCCTTCCTTTGCTTTTCGATACCCTCTTTTGCTTCGTTCCCGTCCCCGTTCTCGTTTGCTTTAGCTTCTTCTTCTTGACTTGATCCATCTAACTGGTTTTAGACCCTCTTTTTGATCTGGGAAGCACTGAGAGGGAGGAGAGCGAGGAACGAAGGCGGAGTCGAACGACTCGAGGGCGAGAGCGACGCGTCAGACTCAACGAATTCGATCGAGATCGTTTGTACAGATGGGTCGAGACTAGGTTTGAGTACTTTACCACCCCCAACGAAGAGCGAGAGAGCTCGACACAACGCTGACTGAACTGAGAGCCATCGCGAGGGCACTGTTGAGGAGCGGCACGACAAAGCAAGGGCTTGTCAGTTCGAAGTTTGCTCGCGTCCGATTCGAACTTCGTCGACTCACCTCCAAACGGGAGCAAGCTTCACTCCTCCGGCGGCGTAGAACACTCCGGCGGCGAGAGCTGGATGGAAGAAGTCGAAGGTTAGCTCGTTTAAGAAGGAGAATAACGGAAGACGCGACTCGAATCGACTCACGAAGACAAACGACGTTGAACACCAGAGCCCAAGCGAAGTTGAGCTTGGTCCGGTTGAACACCCTTCGGCTGATGTCTAGGAGAGCGGTGAGGGAGTCGAGGGACGAGTTGAGGAGGACGAAGTCGGCCGAGACGACTGAGACCTGCGAGCCAGAGCCCATCGCGACGCTGCGAAAGGGGAAGGGGAAGGTCAGCGCGAGTTCTGGAAGAAGTGCGGAGGAGCAGAGAGAACTCACCCAACATCTGCGGCGGCGAGAGCTACTGAATCGTTCAGTCCGTCTCCAGCGAAGAGAACGAATCGATGGCCGTTCGAACCTGACTTCGGGGTGAAGGATTTGGTCGCTTGGAGTTTCCTGATGTAATCGGCTTTCTCCTCTGGAAGAACTCCAGCGACGACGCAGGACTCGTCGATTCCAACTGCGAAAGGAGGAAAGGATAAGGGTCAGCGTTCGAACGCATCGAGAAACGAAGAGAAGAGCAAAACGCACCTTGTCGAGCGACTGCTTTCGCCGTGGCGATGTTGTCCCCGCTGAGCATCCAAACCTCCTTCCCTGACTCCCTCAGAGCGGTGACTGTAGCGTGAGCTTCCGGTCGAGGAGGGTCGGCGATGGCAAATCTGGCGCAGACGACGTATCCTCTGCTCGGAGAGGAGGACGAGAGACTCTTGATTCCAACGAGGACGATCGACTTGGCCTCGTTCTTCCATCTCTCCACGCATTCGACGTCTGTATCCTCGGGTGTGACGGCTCCGATCTGGGTCATGAAGGCTTCGTTTCCGATGCAGACCTCGAAGGTTTCCGTCGACTCGGGGAGGGAGAGGACGAGAACTCCCTTGAGTCCACGGCCTGTGATCTCCTCGCTCGATCCGGCGGTGACGTTGAGTTCCGAGGGGTAGAAGGAGAGTTGTTCGGAGGCGAAGGCTCGAAGAGCGGTGGCGAGAGGGTGGGAGGACTGCTCTTCGAGTTGACGAACGGCCGAGAGGATGAAGTGAGATTGGGAGTGTTTTTCGTCGAGGTTGGAGGAAAGAGGGAAGGAGGAGATGTCGTGGTCGGTAACGGAGGGTTTTCCAGTCGTGAGGGTTCCGGTCCTGTTTGAGGGAAGGGGATTGAGAGTCAGAATGAGAAGAGAGCAAAATCGGGACGAGGAGAGGGAAACTCACTTGTCGAACGCGACGGTATCAACTTTGGTCGCAGCTTGGAAGGCTGAACCTCCTCCCTGAGCGAGGACTCCTTTCTGAGCGGCGAGACCGAGACCGACGGCTGAATCGAAGAAAGGGAAGCGAAGAACGAGAGTCAGGTCGCGTCGAGAAAGAAACGAGGAGAAGAGAGCAGAAACGAACCGGCAGCAGTGGGAGCGGCGAGTCCGATTCCACAAGGGCAGGCGACTGTTGAGAAGGCATAAGATTATTCAGTAAGAGGATGCAAACGTGTCAAAGAGCGACACGACTCGACTCACCGACCAAGACCGCAATGAAGAACTCAAATGCGAAAAAGACTCGATCTCCAGACGAGGGATCGTCTCCCTTCCTGAGCGCCGAGTTCGAGAGGGTTCCAGAGACGGCGAGGGAGAGCCAAACAATAAGAACGATGAGGGCGAAGTAGACCTGGAACGCGAGGATCAAAGAAATGGAACAAGGGTGAGCTGAAGTTTGACGAAGACGACGCGACGTGAGTTTTCGACAGAACTTACCACGATGGGAACGAAAATACCAGTCACTCGCTCGGCCAAATATTCCACAGGACTCTTCTGACCTTGAGCCTCGCTCACAGCCCGAACGATCTTCTCAATCATCGTCTCGTCGCCCAACCTCTCGACCTTCACGACGAGCCCTCCGGTGAGGTTGACCGTGCCCGTCAACACCTCGTCTCCAGGGTTCTTCTTCGCTGGCTTGGATTCTCCGGTGAGGGACGACTCGTCGAAGGTGGTGGTTCCTCGAACGATGGTTCCGTCGGTGGGAGGAAGGGAGCCGGGTTGAATGAGGATGAGATCGTTGATTTCGAGATGGTCGACGGAGACGAGCAGAGTGGTGATGTTTCCGACACCCGAGGCGGCAGGGGAGGCGTCCGAAGACTCGGGTGTCTTGGTATCGACGGAGCTGGAGGTGGTGGCGAGTGAGAGGCGGTTGTGGTTTGAGGAAGGAGAGGGAGGGGAGGGATCGTCCGAGGTGATGAGCAGGGCTTTGTCGGGTCGAAGGGTTCCGAGAAGAGCAACGGCATCGCCAGTCCTCGACTTCGCGTAGGCTTCGAGAACTCGACCGATGAGGATGAAGAAGATGAGAAAGACGCTCGCATCGAAGAGCGTCATCATCCTGAGGGTCGAATGAAGAGGAAACGAGTCAGACGAACCGAAGTCAGACGCGCCTTAAGTTGACTGAACTCACTTTTCTTCCCCGACCTCCATGTGCCCGTCCGTCATCATCATCTCCCTCTCGCTCGTCACGTCCACCGCCATCATCGCCACGCTCGAAAAGTACGCCGTCGTAGTCGAGAGAACGACGAGGAGGTCCATCGATCCGAAGCTGAAGAGCGTCTTCCAGGTGAACGAGCGTTGAAGAGCGGGAGAGGTCGATACGCGTCGACGTCGACGAAGGTGAGGGAGGATTGAACGGAAGGCTCGCATGTAGAAGATCCTGCAGAGAAACGAGGTTGAGAAGGAGAGTCAGTGAATGACGCTTCGAAACAGAGAAGAAACGAACTCACTTGCCCACGCCGAACTGGACGATCGTCGCGAAGACGAACAGAACAACCGTTCCCTTCCCAGCTCCTCCCCAGACCGGCGTCTCCCAGTAGATCCTAAACGCGCTGTCCTTCGGCATCAAAGTCATCCCGACGATCGCGATCACGAAAGTTGGTAGCGCGAAAGCGAAAGCCACGAGGAAGTGCATCAGGAGAACCCTCGCCTCCCTGGCCTGGATTTCTCGCGCTCGACTGGTGATGGAGGGAGGTTTGACGAGGGAAGCGCTGAACGCTGGGTCGAGATCGGGTCCGAGAAGAGTGAGGAGGGTTCGGATGTTGCTGGTAGAGGAAGGGGTGTAGGTGATGATGGTGGTGGGAGACGAGAGAGCGATGGGAGTGAAGGATTTGACGAAGGAGGAAGGGAGGGAAGAGAGGGAGGAGTTGACCTTTTTGACGCATTGCTGGCAGAACATTCCTTCGATGGCGAGAGTGATGGTTCGATCGGAGACGGTGGAGGTAGAAGTGGTGGTCTTGAGAGGCGAAGAGGAGATGAAGGAGCATTCGAAGCCAGCGTCCTCGATGATTTCGGCGATGGAAGAGGTGGAGAGCGAGACGAGGTGGGTGACCGTTGCTGAGGACGTGAGGACGGAGACTTCGGAGCTGGAGATGGAGGGATGAGCTGAGAGGAGTTGAGAGATGGAGGTGGTGCAGGCCCTGAGAAAGGAGCAAAGAGGCGAGGTCAGTCGACGCGTCGACCGGAATGAGACGAGACCCGGCGAACACTCACGAGCAGGTCATCCCTCCTACTGCGAACCGACTAACGACCATCTTCTCCTGATCCTCCTTCGTCTCAAGTGTCTCCTCTTTCGCCGTCTCTCCCACCTTCTTCAGCTCTCCTCCGTCCACCAACGCCTTGCTCTCGACAACCTCAGCTCCGTATCCCGTATCCTCGATGACCTCCTTGACTCCCTCGGTTGACAAGACGTTCGAGTCGTAGACCACCGTAGCTGAGTTGGCGAGGAGATTGACGTTGGCTCGGATGACGGAGGCCTGCGAGAGGAGGGAGTTAGTGATCGTTCCAGAGCAGGATCTGAATTCGACGCGAGAAAGAGGATCCCGGTCAGCCCTCCGAGTTCCCGAACGCGTTGCAAAGAGTTGCAGATCACTCACCCGCAGAACATCCCTTCGACACTGAACACCGTCTCCAAGATCTTGGGCTTCCCAGGCTCCTCAATCCTGAGATCCAGCTTCTCCTCCTCTCGCGTCGAGATTTCCCTACCCTTGCCCTTCCCAACCACGTTCTCCTCCGCCTCGTCCCTCTGACAATCCTCGCACACCTCTACGTGCCTTCTCCTCCTTTCCCTCCGCTCCTTCTCCTTCCTTCCAACGGTCCCAGTCCATCGCTCAAGCCAACCCTTCGACTCGACCCGTCGTGCGGCTGGACCGTGTCCGTCTTCAGCTCTTGATTCCCGTCGAACCTCGAGCTTCCCAGGCTTGATAGGAGAAATGCGCTCGACGTCGAAGCCTGCCTCTCGGAGAAGAGCTTCGACCTCTTGGATGAAGGTCTCCTTGGAGGAGGTCGAGGGCGAAGACGAGGCGGTGGTGGAGGGGTCGGAGGCGAACGAAGGAGCGAGTCGGAAGGCGACCTTGTGGGTGAGGTAGGAGATGGAGAGGTCGTAAAGTTGGGGAGTGGATGAAGAAGAGGCGGAGAAGGGTTCGAGGATGGTGGTGATGTGAGAGACGCAAGAAGGGCAATCTGGGAGCGAAGAGGAAAGAGAGGAGGGAGGAAGTTGGTCAGCTTGAGCTCGGACGGTCTCCTTCCGTCGCTCGTTCTTCTGACGGCAAAAACCGTATACGCACGAGCATTGGGGACTGGAGAGTGAAGGAAGGAATAGGTCAGTAACGGGGTCCTTGCAGAGGGGATGGTATCAACGCGAGGAGGGAGGGAAGGAAGGAAGGAAAGTGCGAGCTCACCGAAGAGGACGACCTCGTCTTCATCTCCTGCTCTGCCTGAATCCTTCGATTTCGTGCGCTTGAAGTCCATGGCTAGAGTTATGTGGTTGATCTTTGATGCGATGTGGTGGTTGGAGGTCAGTGGGAGAGCTGAGAGGCGAAAAGAGACGCCAAGTTGGGGTTGAGGGACTTTGAGAATCGAGGGGTCGCGAGGGCATGAGGGACTTCGAGAACCGACCAATCACAGGAAGAAGGCCTAATCGGAGTTGAAACATTATGCCAGCCCAGAAACGCTGAAGGTTTGAAAGCGAGCTCAGCCGAAATCGCGAGCAGATTTGCTCAGAGGTTGAAAGGCTATTCTCGTCGGAGGAAAGCGAAGCGAGCTCGAGCTCAAGCTCGTCACTTCTCCTCCTTGCTCTCTCACCCTTGACCCCCACGACCTCTTGCCACGAATCTCCCTCTCTCGGATATGCAGGCTTCGTCTTCAACCCTCCCCAGTTACACTCCTCCTTCCAAGGATGCGATCTCCGTCGTTCCTTCCCTCTCAGCTCTCCATCCGGATCCGTCTCATCCAGCTCACTCAGCCCTCCTGGCCAACTTGGACCTCAAGAAGGACTCGGTCAAGATTTTCTCGTTCGCTCAAGGAGGGATTGTAGTTCTACCCGAAGAGATCGGGATCGGACCGAATCGAGGTGGAGTAGAGGAGGAGGTGAGCTCGGTCTTGGAAGGGTCGGAAAACAGAGGAGGACGAAGGAAGCTCACCTCGTCGACGCCGGCCCCCTTCCTTCTTCCCCTCCTTCCTTCAGAGTTGGGCGAGAGTATCAGGATACGTTCAGGTCATCAGCACCCAGAAGAAGATGGTTCCTCGGCTCAGCGTCAAGCTCGTAGCTCTCCAGAGTCTCGCCTTTCCGCAGGATCTCGGTGAGCGGGAAGAGGACGAGGTGTTCTCAAAGGAGATCATCTTGGAGGACGTTCAGCTCGAGAAAGGTCTCAACACGTACGTAGAACTGCAAAAAAACATCTGCTTCTCTCGGTGGACGAGAACTGAATTGTTCCAATCTTGTCGGAAGAGCAGCTTCGAGTTTCTCCTCGCCGTTCCCCACGACGCGCCAGTTTGCGAAGGCTCGACGGTCGACAACAGCTCGTTCGCCAACCTCAAGCACTACCTCATCGCAACTGTCGAAGGAGGTACTAGGAGTCTGTTCGGGACGAAAATCCTCGTGGTGGAGGAGCCAGTGTGGCTGGCAGCGTCGCCGGTAGATCTCGAGAGTGAGCGTTTCTTCTCTTCGGGCTTCCCTAGTCTTACTCAGTTCTTCGACTCATGCATCAGCTTACGCGTCTCAACATCGTTCTTGTTCCAGGTATGAGCCTAAACCTTCATTTGGAGAATCACACGGACGAGCTCGGTGCTGTCTCGCTCGACGCGTCTTCCTCTGTTCGTCCACTCTCCATCTCTTCCACTCCTCATCGGCTCTAGCACTCTCCGAAGCTCCCGTTAATCTCTCCTGCTGGTGATCGTCTCCCGTCTGATCTCCATCGTTCCCTCAATCTTATCTCTTGCCTCTCGTCGTCGCGTCCAACTCACAGAGCTTCACCATCGCCGCTCCCATCCTCGTCTCCCTCACCCTTCATTCACCACCACCAGCACTCAAAGTCTACACCATCAAATCTTACATCGAACAAACCGCGGACCTGACGTCCTTTCGAGATCAAGCCAAAGTCGCGACCGTCAAGAAGAAGGGCAGCATCTTCGAGCACGGTTGGAAGGGACCGTATACGAGCCTGCAAGGCGAGGACTTGGATCTACATGCCATCTTTAACTCCTCAACCTCCGACGGCACCAGCTGGTCATTCGAGGAGATCGGGAGAGTGGTGAGTTCAATCGCGTCGAAATCTCGACGCCGCCGTTTTGGCGAGCCCAAGACTGATCTCTTCTACCTCCCAACTCTTCCCATTTCCTCAAATGTGTCGATTCTCTTTAATTCCTGCCTCGTCAGCCGACAGGACGGAACTTCCGAGCTTCAACCTACCCTCAAACCAAATCGTCGATTCGCGTCTCGTCCGAGCTCGTGGTCGACCTCTACTTCACCTTAACGCCTTCCGACCCATCCTCACCGCCCCCAAAGGTTCTCATCGCTACCCTTCTTCGTAAACCAGTCTTCATCGGAGGGTGAGTCCCACCTTTCACGCTGAGAGCCCGTCACCGCTTGTGCGACGACATCTCGCTCACCGAGTTTGGTTGTGTTTCATGGCAGATGTCGATCTATACCAGGAAGGATATCACTCCCGGACTACTCTGAGAACGCGGATGATCATCCTTCAATCAAGGTGTACGTCCGGACTCCCTCCTCTCCTCGAATGATCGCATTCGAACGAACCAAGGACCTCGAGCTGACTTGATCGCTCGTCCCGATCTGTTTCACCCAGTCGCAACCCCTGCAAATGCGACGAGCCGTTCGACGAGAAGCTCCGGGAGGAAGAGATGGAATTCGTTCGATCCTCGCGAGAAGGAAGAGGAAACGAACTGAACCTGGACGCGTCTGCTTCGGGAATGAAGATTGGAGAAGCGTATTGAGCATTACCTCTCTTTGAACTTCCGCGAACCGAACCTAAAAGATGAAATCCTTCCTCATCAAGATCTCTCTACTCCTACTCCTCGCTCCTTTTCCAAACCTCCCTCCCACCCACCCACGTCGCCTTCACCCTCCCCTCCCCATCCAACACGACCATATCCCCATCCCACCCCTTCTCCAACCTCCCCTTCCTCCCCTCCCACTCCTTCCCCAGAGCTCTCGCAGCGTTCTTCGTACAGCAAACAATCGCCTGCCACAGCGGGATGGAAGCGAACGCGGAGAGGTTTCGAACGCAGGTGGTCATGTCGACAGCGGATCCAGCGAGGGTGGAGGTTCCTTCCAGGGTGATGCTGAGACCTTGACGGAGGATTTGTTGAGGTGGGCGGAAGGGGTAGAGACCATCTTTGGCGGAGGGGTCCATGACGAAGACGCCTTGAGAAAGAATGAAAGGAAAGAAGACGGGTCAGGAAAGGGGAAGAGACGCGTCGAAAGGAAGATGAACGAAGAGCTTCTTCGAGAGATGAACTCACAATCCGTCACCAACACACACCCTTCAGGGAAAGCTTGATAAGCCAACCTCACCGCATTGGGATGGACATGAATCCCATCGACGATAATCCCCCAGAACGGTCGTTGGAACTTAGGTCCGACCTGCGAGCCCATGACTTGATCTCCAACGACGACGACTTCCTCTATGACCTCGTCGTCTTCTTCCTCGTCCGACTCGGAAGACTGAGCGGAGGAGAGAGATGACTCGTGGGTGTCGTTGACGATGACGGACGAGGGTGGGGAGGAGGAGGTTTTGAGAGAAGCGAGGGAGGCGGTGAGGTTTTTGGGAGAGGCTGGACGGGAGATGAATTTGGAGATGGGGTCGGGGAGGAGTTTTCGGACTGATTTGGAGAGGGAGGGTGGGATGTAGGTTGGGGAACCGATGAGTCCGATGATTCCGCTGAGAGAAGGAAGGAAGGAGGGAAAGCAAAGTCAGCGTTCGGTCGAGACGCGTCGTCGCAGCTGCGAAAGTGGGAGAAGAAAGGGATACTGACGTGTCTCGGTGATGCAGTTGAGGCATGGCGTTGTAGAGGTGGGTGATCATGGTTGCTCCAGCGAGGACGGCAGCCATGGCTGAGGGAAAGAAGCGAAGGAGGAGCGAAGAAGACGCGTCGGGTCAGCAACGACATGAGCTGAAGCCTTTGCCTTCCGTCCGAACAATGAACGAACCTTCTACTCCACTCGCATCACTAGGAGACATGAAGAAGAAGATGTCAGCACGCCGTCAAAGCTCCAACCCTCTCGGACGAGCTCAAAAACGACTCACCTATGCCCAACGCAAACCAGCCCACCTCTCTTCTTCACCTCCTCCACAGCTCTCAGCACACCTTTTACCTCCGGAGCCACCGTAAACATCCTCAACCTATCTCCATCATCCAAGAACCCCCTCCCATAGACCTTCTCGAACGTATCCCACCCCCCTTCGCACGAGAGGAGGTTGGTTTGAGGATGGCAGCCTGGCTTGTGAGGCGAGAGGAAGGGACCTTCGGCGTGGAAACCGAGGGAGGAAGCTCCGGTGGGGAAGCGGTAGTGTTTGAGGAGAGGAAGAAGGCGTTGGTAGAGGTCTGGGGTCTGGGTCTGGATGAGGAGAAAAAGGAGAGGTGGAGGAGGTGAGAAGGACGCGTTAGTTCGAAGAGCGAAGCGAGACGAAGACGAGATGCGGCCGAGACAAGGGGGCGAGGGACTTACGATGATGGTAGGAACGAAGGAAGTGACTCCAGTCTCGACGAGTCTGGACGCGACGTACTCGAGCCGACGAACGTACTCGATGTTTTGAGCTTCGGGCGTTGGGAACTCGTCCGAGAGATCAGGTAGAGTTGAGAAATCGTATCCGTAGGCTCCGTTGATTTGAACGTCGAGGTATCTATACGAGGCCAAAGCGAGAAGGAAGGCTCCCAGTCAGCGAATCATCGGGAAGGAGGAAAGTGACGACGAGAACGAGAACGAGGATGGGCTGACGGCCAGAACCGATGAGCCTTCTCGTTCGAAAAGCTTGTGAAAATGTGAGCTTACCCAGGAGCGACGACATCCCCACCCATGTCGACTTCCCTGACCTCCCTCCCACGTTCTTGAGCGGCGTAGAAGGCTTCTTGAGCTCCGACGATCTTGCCTGAACAAGGATCGAACCAGATGGACGAGGGCTGACCGACTCCTGAGTCGGAAGCGATCCTACAGTTTTGGAGGTGGACGAGAGGTTCCTCTGTTGACATGGGAGGAGGAGAAGGTGGGGATGGGAGGTCGGAGGAGGAAGGGGTTGGAGGAGGGATGGTGTGCGAGTGAGGTGAACGAGAGAAGGAAGGGAGGACGGAGGAGGTTGGGGAAGGGGGAAGGGTGAGGGCTGGGATCACGCTCATCTGGAGCGGAGAGTAAGGGGGAGTGAAGAAGGGAAGACGAGAGAGATGTAGGAGTTGGACTATGGTGGTTGAGGGCTAGCCGAAAGTTTGAGGAGGGGGGAGGAGAAGTTCAGGGTTGAATTCGAGCTGGCGGTGAAGATTCCGAGAGAGCCGGCGGCTTTCCCTCCTTCCTTTCGTCCTCCCAATTTCAAGGCGACTCAACCTTCAGTCCTCCAACCACCATCCAACAAACGTGCATCCTTCTCTTATCCCTACCCTTCTAAGTGAGTTGACTGGAGCAGAGCCAGACCGAGAAGAGACGAGAGAAGAGCAGCTTCGACCCGCGGGCATGTCCGTCGAAAGATTCAAGCTGGCCCTCCTTCCCTCTCTCCTTCCCTCTTCTGACTTTTGGACCTCTTTATTCGGATTCAGACCACCTTCCCACACCTCTTCTTCCAAACTTCCATCTCTTTCCTTTCTTCCTCTCCATGCGACTCATCATCCGAGACTCCGGTGCGTTCCTCCTCCCTCCCTCCCCCTTCCCTCCTTCCTCTCCCCGCTTTCACCGAAGGCTGACCTGCTAGCTCTCGCTCTCCCTCTGTGTTTCCGCTTCAGCCGAGGAGACTGCCATCTACCTTGCTCGCTACTTCGTCCGAAGAATCAAGGTCAGTCGTCCGTCGCAATCTCAACCCGTCGGTCTTCTTTCCGATCGACAAAAGCTCGAGCTGACCATCTCGCTCTCCTCCCTCTCGTTCCTTCCCTCGCTTGCTTGTCGCAGACCTTCAACCCTTCCGCTTCTCGTCCATTCGTGATCGGTCTTCCAACAGGATCGAGCCCACTCTCGACCTACAAGCACCTCATCGCTATGTACAGGGCTGGAGAGGTCTCGTTCAAGGTCAGCTCGCGTTCTTGCCTTCCCTCCCGTTCGACTCGACCTTGCCTCCTCAGCTCGGCTCGAACACCTTCCGAGCTACTTTAACACCTGAACCTGACCCTCTTCTACCCGAAACTCTTATCTAGCACGTGGTGACCTTCAACATGGACGAGTACGTCGGAATCCCTCGAGATCACCCTCAGTCGTACCACACCTTCATGTTCGAGAACTGTTCGTCTTCCTTCTTTTCTCTCTACGCTACTATAAGCTCGTCCTCGCAACTTCGTCTTCTGACCTCCGTTTCTCTTATCGCGATCCTCCCCCTCACTCGTCGCTGCTCGTTGTCAACTCAAGTCTTCCAGCACATCGACATCCCTCCCACCTCCGTCCACATCCTCAACGGTTCCGTCCCAGATCTCATCGCCGAGTGCAGGAGGTACGAGGAGAAGATCAAATCGTACGGAGGTATCGAGCTCTTCTTCGGAGGGATTGGAGAGGATGGACATCTCGCTTTCAACGAGCCTGGTGAGTTCGCGAGACCGTCTCCTCGTCCGCTTCTGCCTTCGTCTGGGCGCCTCCTTACAGGGCTGACCTGTCCGAAACTCCAATTCGTGTCTCGTAGGATCTTCCTTGGCCTCGAGAACTCGTATCAAAACCCTCGCTCAGGACACCATCGAGGCGAACGTGAGTCCTCTTTTTCTTCGACGTCAACTCCTTTTTGGGACTCGAACCTGACTTCGCCTTGCTTTCTCTTCGACCCAACAGTCCCGGTTCTTCGATAACGACGTCGAGAAGGTTCCCAAGATGGCTCTTACCGTTCGTTTCCAACCCCTTTCTCGCTCCTCGTCGTTTCTCTCCTCTCCTCGACCGCGTCGCTTACCGCTCTCCCCTCCCCCGCTCTCTTTGCCACGCGTTTTCTCATAATCAGGTAGGAGTCGCCACTGTTCTCGAAGCTCGAGAAGTCGTCATCGTCATCACCGGACGAAGGAAAGCTCTTGCTCTCAGCAAGTGCATCGAGGAGGGAGTCAACCACTTAGTTCGTCGCGATCTTCCTATCTTGCCATTCTCTTTTACCTCTCCTCGAACACACCGCTGACTCTCGACTCATTCTTCTTCCTCTCCTCCGTAGTGGACCGTCTCGGCAATCCAACTCCACCCTTGGGCTCTGGTCGTAGCCGATCGAGACGCGACGATGGGTTCGTCCTTTTCTTCCCTCTCTCCCTGCTCTCTCTCTCCCTTCCCTCGATCCTTACCCACCCCCCTTCCTCTCTTGTCGCTTTCCCAGAACTCCGAGTCAAAACCGTCTCCTACTTCAAATCCATCGAGGCCGTCCAGGAGGAGGTCGAGATCTCGCAGGGAAAGCTGCAGCAGGAGGCCGAGAGGTCAGCGCGTGGATTGATCAACGGATCCCAGATGGGCAGGGGGAGCGCGAGTCCTGCTCCTCAGGGATCGAATGGGGCTGGTCGCTAAGTTAAGCTAGGCTATGAGGAGGAAGGGTTTTCGGGTTGGGCTTTCAGCGTCCTCGGGTTTTGCGTTTGTATTTCTCATGTCCTTTGCTCGGTTTTGAAAAGAGAGAGAGAGAGAAAGAGGGCTAAGCAGGAGACGAGCATAGCATCGTAAGATAGGAGGAGAGCACGAGCAAGAAACCAACACCAACGCAAGAGAAACAAATCCATAACAAAAAATCGAGGGAACCAAAACGACACGTCGCAATGAGACGCGCGAAAGGCGACGACCCAGATTCGAGAACGAGACTACCAAAGGGGAGGAGGAGCATCGACGGGGTACCTGAATGTATGAAAAAGGCGTCGAAAAGCAGTCAGCTCGAGGGTTAGCCGAAGCGGAACGCGAAAGGAAAAAACGATCGATCGACGGACTGACCCTTTCGTCTCTCCCTCGCCCTGCTTCACCTCAACTCGGATGTCGAATCGAAGAGAGTCCGTCTCGGGAAGGTAGTCGACCATCGTCCAGTCTGAAAATCGTCAAAGAGAGACCAGGTCAGCCCCTCGCCTCGTACGTCGAAGAGAGGATAGAAAGAGCGAACTCACTTCGCTTCCCCATCACCGTCTGATGCTTGAGCGAGGATCCGTCGGTGTCGTGAGTGAAGGTGTTGAGCATCTCCTCGTCCGTGTCGACGTCTGGGTAGAAGGAAAAGGTCGGTGAGCGATGAAGTCTCGAAGAAGAAGGATCAGAGGGGAGAAAGGGACGAACAGTGAAGAGTCTTGTGTCGAATCTTCCCGAGCTGAGCGACCATCGACGAGACCAAGGCAGGTGGAGGAGTGTTCACGATCGCGCTGGTAACGATCTGAGAAGGAGGACCTAGGTCAGTTCTCGAATGGCAGGCTTCGAAACGTCGACGCGACCTCGAAGATGCGCGACTTCGACGTTGCACGAGAACAAGAACCCACCTGAACCATGTACTTCTTGTCCATCTCAGGCTGGATCCTATCCTTGCTCTTCGTGTAGAAGGCAGCGGTAGCAGCGCAATGCACGTCTCCGCTGAGGAACGAGATTCGAACGTACTGCTCTTCAGCAATCCTCTGGCACTGCTCGACGAGCCAATTTCGTTCGTCCTTGTGGTCTCCGGCGGTCCAGTGATCCGAGAGACTGATTAGGAAGACGAAGGGAAAGAGGGGAGACGGGAAGGGTCAGAAAAGTGTCGTCGAACGAGAAAGTGAGACGCGTCGCGGAGGGAGAAGGCGTACTCGTCGAGAAGCCTGCAGGGACGAGAAGAGGGCGGACGATCAGTATGGATCGATGAAACGGGACTAGAGAGAGGTCGAAGACTTACTCGGCCTCCTTGTTGAACCTTCGAGCCGAAGAAGAAAGAAGACGAGCAGTCAGCAACTAATCGCTCGTCGGATCGAGCGAAACAACTCGAGGCCCAAACTCACTTGTTCAGCGATCCAGCCATCATCCCCAGCTTATTGAGAGCAAACATCGGGTTCAGCTTCGAATCCAGAGCCTTCTCGAGGAAGTTCATTCGAGCTGCAAGGTCAAAGAAAGGGAAGGAGGAGTCAGCGTCTGCATCGTCTCGGGTCGCGAACTCGTCTCGACTCACGATAGGCGATTGGGATTCCGAGCTGGAAGACGATGTGTTTGACCGTCTTGGGAAGAGCAGCGATCTCCTTGAAGACTCGATCGTACGTGAGGGTGCTGCAGACAAGACCCTTCTTCCTCTCGGCACTTTGGGACGGGAAGAAAGGAACGAGAACGCGTCGAGTCGTCGTCAGTCTCGAGATATGCTAGGTCCAGGAAGATGAGCTCAAGACGTACCGGCAGTCGAGGAGAACCATCGCGACCTCAGGTCCGAAGTAAACGAGGAGCGAGTGGTTGGGAGCAGGGATCCAAGGTCCGTCGCCGCCGATGATCATCGACTGTTCGAAGAAGCGAAGAGAAGGAGGTCAGTCGAACCGACAGATCGACGAGGAGAAGTCGTGAGGGTGGAAAGCTAGAGCTGGGATACGAACCTTCATGTGGTGATCTCCACCGTATTGAGTACCGTCCACGGCGTCAACGACGAAGAGTTGGAAAAGGAGATACCAGAAGTAACCTCGCGATCCAATCGTTCTGAAGACGGGCGACTGCTGTAGATCGTCGGGGTATGAACCGAAACCGTCGATGAGGTCGTGATCGTCAAGCATGTTACTGGAGTAAAAAACGAAAATCGGAAGGAGGATCAGCGAGAGGCGAAAGGCGGAAAAGGGAACGCGTCGACTCACACCATCGGAATTGTCGCGTTCGCGAGACCGAACGCTCCAGATCGGAAGATCTTGCAGTAGTGAGAGAAGTAGTACCTAAGGATAGAGAGAGTGATGAGCACGAGGGCTTGGCAAGTGAATGCAGGAGACGCGAGCGAAGAGGAGGAGAGATGGCCGAAGCGGCGAACGTACCGGTCGATGGCGAAACTGATTTCGTCTGTGAGGGGAGTCTCGAGCTTCGCGTTGGCAGATCCAGATTTGACCCAATCTGAGCAGAGCAACGTGAGAGAGTCGTCGTTAGCTCGCGGAACGAAGAGCCGAAGGAGAGGCGAAAAGAACGGCGAGCGAACCTTGAAGCTCAGGCTCGAAGGTAAGACTGGATGAAGAGAGAGAGAACAGATTCAGCTCTCGAGGCACAAAGGTTGTAGAAGGGAGCAGGACGTACCTGTCGCAGTAGATCTAGACAGTTCGAAGAATCAGGATCAGCGCGAGTCCACTTCGTTTCGTCGCGTCGACCAGTTCAAGTCGAAAGGAAGACGAACCTGATCTCCTCCACCAACCATGCAGTGGAAAGGCTTCTCCGCATGCTTCTCGAGCATATCCTCCCAGAGCGGGTCGTACCCAGACGTGAACTGGACGAAAGGCGGAAAGAGAAAGCGACGAAGCAGAGTGAAAGAGATCCATCAGCAGTCGGCGTCTCGTCGGATCGACTCGGTCTCAGACGGGACGAGGCGAGAGAAAAAGCGTCGAGGACTGACCTTATCATGGTTGTAAAATGGCTCAGGATCCACACCCGACGAGAACCCATTACACGAATGAGCAGCCCACCTCAATGGTTCGTTCTTCCCTGGCACCCAGAACGAGAGCTCCGTCCCGTGGTTGACTCGGTAGGAGACTTGAGTTGATTTGTCGGAGGTGAGGGGGACGAGGATGGTGAATCGGGTGAAGGTGAAGGATCCCTGTGATGAAGCGAGAGCCGAACCAGAAGAGGTCAGTTGAGAGAACGAGAGGACGAAACGAGAAACGAAAACGAACGCGACGAAACGAAACGAAACGAACGTACTTGAGGACCGTGGTAGACGTAGATCGACTCTCCTGGAACCTCAACCTTCTGAGTCGATCCTTCGGAAGAGATCGAAGGTTTGGGGATCGAGGAATCGTTCTGGAGGTTGAGGTCGTTGGCGAGAGAGGAGAGGGTCGCGTCCGTCGACGAGTTGGATCCAGCGTCCCAGGAGAGCGAGAGCGAGGGTCTTGGGTCCATGATCGATCCAGCGTCAGCGGTGACCTGCAAATAGCCACGAAAGAAAACAAATCGATCAGCAAGGGAAACGCGAAAAGAAGAGCTCGACTCGACGCGACTGAAGCGAGAGCGAAAGGAAGCAACAACAACTCACGATCATCGCAGCTCCTCTCCAAACTCCATCCTTGACGGTATGATACGTCAACATGGGTCCCGCCATGAACTGAAGATGAGGTTCCATCTGGTTCTGTACCGAATGGTGTCGCTTCAAGCCAGGTCGACCGTCAGGGGCCGTCGTCGACGAGGGAGGAGGAGCGAGGTTCGAGGCTTCCTCTGAGGAGACGTCCTTTCCATCGATGGGACCGCCGAGGTCGGTGGGAAAGGTAGTAGAAGGAGGAGGAGGAGGAGCTGGTTCCTGAAGCGAAGGAGTGGTAGGAGTAGGGGAAGCGGCGATGATGGAGGCTGCTGAAGGACCTCCGTGCGACCAGGTTGATTGAGCTGTTGCTTCGAGGGAGGTAGGACCTGGGATGTCTTCTTGGTGACTGATAGAGGGAAGGCAAGTAGAGAAGAGTGGGGCAAAGGAAGTCAGCGCAGATTTAAAGGGGCGAGGTCAGCTCGATTGAATTCAATCCCTCTCCTCTCCCTCCTCCTTCGTTCTCGAGCTCGCACAACACCGCCCCGCCCATGCTCCTTCCCTCCAGCTCGTACACCCTTCCCAACCCCTCTACGGTGCACTCTACACTCGTACTCACACCCAGATAGGAGGTCGATATCCAGGAACTTGGTATCCTCCTGCCTGAGTCTCTGGAATGACTACCTTCTCCCTCTCCTCCGCGGAGGGAAGGTAGCCATGGTGAGCTTGCTCTTCCGGGGTTGGACCTGGTCGAGGCTTGAGGTTGAGATCGTTGGACTCAATCTGAGTCTTGGAAGGAGCAGGGCCGTTGAGAGGCTCGATCGTTTCGACTCCGTGGAGTTGGGAGGAGTGAGGATGGGCACTGAAAGAGGAGAGTGAGTTGAAGGAGGAGGGGGAGGGATGAATCGTTGAGCGGAGCGGGACACAGAGAGAGAGAGAGAGAGTCAGAACTGCCAGAACTGAGCTTGAAGCATCGAGAAGAGGCGAAAAGAGCTCACTAGTAAGCTGCTTGCTACATAGATTGAGTCGTTTGGAAAAGAGAGTGTTCGTTATCAGCTCAAAGCGAAGGACGGGAGGGAGGAAGGCAGCTTCGAACGGACTCACCTGCTCAGCTCGCTTTCGAGCGTGTCGTCCTAGTAAGGAGAGCTCAAAACGAGTCAGTTTCCATAGAGACCTCCCAGGGCTGACAGAGGAGGCGCACGATCTCACCAACTTCGTCCATAGCTGTAGAGTGAGAGTGAGTTGAAGGTCAACGAGGGCGAACTGATTCGTCGACCTGTCGACCCCCTCCTTTTCATCAGGCGCAAGAGCCGATCGCTTGGCGGCGAGGATGACGCTAATATCGGAAGGAGAAGAGAGCAAGAAGCAGTGGATCAGGAAAGATCAAGGAGGAGAGGGCGTGCAGAGCTCAGCCGAGAGACGAGATAAGATAGCGAGAAAGTCTGATCTATAAAGGGCAGAAGGGAGCGACGGAGGGGCGAGGGAAAAAGAGCGACTCCGACGTGACGCGTTGTTGTCGAGGTTTGTTTTTGGTTTCCGCGACCTTCAGAGAAGGAGAAGCGAACTAACTGACTGAAGAGATGTAGAGAGCATTTGCTCATTCGAGCTTTAACTGTGAGGAGAAGGGCAAGCAGATTCGAGGGGCAAGTCCGTCGAGCTGAGAACGAACGGTTCGAGTGTTTCTTTTGCTGCTGCGTCTTCCTCGTCCTTTCCTCCCAAACGCCCCTTGCTTCGTGGACTAACAGCAGGGATATAAGATCATTTTAAGGTCAAAACAAAGAACTCTAGCTAGGAAGACCGACATCGAGAGAGCGAGCTGCAGGACGCGTTTATGCAGTCTCCTACACTTGTTTCGAACCCTCTTCCATCACCTTCCACCTCCACCCAACCCCGAACCAACCCTCCGTCACCTCACTCAGCCATACATCATCCAGCGCCGCTCCTTCTCCGTTCGTTCGAGATGAAAGCCTGACGAGTTTCGAAGGAAGAGGAGTGTCCGAGGACGACGCGGGTTCGAGGGCTGAAGCTTTTCGCCTGAGGGACGTGCTCGTGGTCGTGGTCGGTCGAACGCTCGGAAAATCGAGTGAGACGAAGTTTCGAGTAGAGTCGAGGTGGTTGGGACCGAAAGCGAGAGGCGAGAGAGCGATGAACGAGGACGACGAAATGACGGACGTGTCTGATCGTCGTTGTGCTTCTCGGTTCTGTTCCCTTTGGCGTTGTCGAGCGAGGGAGGCGAGGGTGAGGTCTTCGGACGATCGTGGAGTTCCGAGCTCAAGGGCCGCGAGAGATGGACCTTCGGCGGAGGTGGAGAGGAAGGAGGCGATGAAGTCCGAGCTTGATGAGGAGGACGATTGGGAGGAGTGAAGTTGACTGAAGGAGATGAGGAAATCGAGGTCCGAGGTATGGCTAATGCTCCTACTCCCTTGGCTAGAGAGGGAGGAGGAGCAGTCCATTGGAATCGGAGGGAGGAAAGGTAGAGACGGTGGAAGTGAGTGATCCGAAGGCGTGTTGAGAAGAGCGAGGACGTCCGAGGGTGAGGATAAGTGTGGTTTCGGAGGTTGGAGATCTCGAAAGAGGACGCAGTGAGATGAGTGTGAGGTTTCGAAAGGTGAGCTGGATGGGGGTGGTAGTTGGAAGGAAGGAAAGGGGGAGGAGAACGGAAGAGCAGACGCGACGACTTGAGTGTATGCGTTCGTCGAGGTCGAGGAGGTAGATTTCTGGGCAGTGTAGAGCGTACAACGAATCGTAGATATCAGTGAAGGGCGGAATTAGGAGTAGGGAAGCAGACAGCCAGGCCGGGAGAGGAGCGTACCCTCACGTCTCGTCGAAGGCTCTTCGCGACACCCCCTCCTTCGAGCTCATCGGAACTCCCTCCTTCACACCCGACTTCATCATCTTCCTCCGAAGAAGATGAAGACTCTTACACCACCTCCTCCCCTGTAACCACCTCCGAGACGAACGAAGCGTCCACCATCAGCGAGCTCGTTACCTTCAGCTCTTCCTCCTCTTCGCCCTCCTCCTCCTCCACTCCCTCCGTCAATGCCGACTCTCCCTTACCCACCCGCTCCCTCTTAAGCTCTTCCTTCCTGAGAGAAATCCATCGAACGACGCGGCTGTAAGGGACCGAGAGGTAGAGAGCGAGGGGACGTCGAAGGGAGTGTGGGATCGAGTCCTCCTCTTGAACGAAGGCTGCTTTGAGGATTTCGAGATGGGAGTCTGGCCAGCGAGCTCCTTTGATGAGTGGTTCGAAGGGTGAGGTAGAGAGGAGGTTGATTTGGGACCCGTTGGAGAGGAGGAGGGTCGTTCGAGGGGGGAAGGAGGACGACGACGAGTGGAGAGTCTTGCTTTTTTAGGTTGCGAGGGCGGAGATAGTGTTGCTGAGTCCGCTGAGCTCGGTGTGGACGTCGGAAGAGAAGATGATGAAGTGGGTGCCATTTTGGGAGAAGATGTAGAAATCGCTGCTGGTTGTCGAGAGGGAAGGAGGGGAGGAGGAGACGGACGAGCTGAAATCGCCCGAGCTCATCGACGCAAGATTGAGAGCTCAACGACCAGCGCAGAAACCACCGAACCTCTTCAAATCTTCACTCAGAGTCCAACGCGTACACTCAGGAACCCATCCCCATCCCCTTTCTTTTCACCAGCTCGGAAGCGTTCCCAACAGCGAGCTCAATCTCCCACTCCCCACCTCCTTCCCTCGTCACCTTCCCCTGCCCCTCCCCTCCCCTCTGAACGATGGTACGTTCCGTCTCTTCTACTGCTCTCTTGTCTCCTTGCCCTTCCATTACCTCACAATCCTATCATCCGGCTGAATCTCCTCCTTTACCTGTCTTTCTGTTCCTCTCGCAGACGGCTCTGTTCAACTTCTCCTCCCTCCTCCTATGCATCCTCCTCTTCGTCTGCACCTGCACCTACGCCCGAGCTACAGCTCCAGGATTGATCGATAGGAACAAAGAAGGGTAAGTTTATCATCCTCTGCTAGCTCTGCTTCCTCCCAGGGTGACGGGGGGACGTTCGGAAAGCAGGCAAAGAGGGAAGGAGAGATGAGCTGGAGCTCAACCTCCTTCCCTTCCTTCCACGTCCCCTCTTCGAACGCACCCAAGTTGACTCCTCAAACCTCTCTCTTCGACTACTACAGCTTTTCGGGACTCTTCTGGAAGTGCTCTCGTATAGGTACGTCCCCCTGTCTTCCTCGACCTCTGGTCACAGAGCTCGCTCGTCACCTCTCGCCTTTCGTTCGAGCTCACCTCGTCTTCCTCCCTCTCTTCTCTCCCTCTCCTCCTCTCTTTCCAGGAGAGCGCTTATCACCCTATGTAGCGCTCTGTTGCATAGTTATGGGGGTCAAGATTCTCATCAGTTAGGGTGGGCTTCGTTGGGTTTGAGCTGGGGGGCAGGAGAGGAGGAAGGGAGTAGATGGGTGCGAGGACGAGGGTGAACTCGGATCGGTCGATTTCGTTTGTTTCATGGCTTTTACGAACTTGATGGCCTGCCCGCGCTGTAGCGGCAGTGAGTGCGAATACATCTGCCGAACTGGGGATGGTCAGAAGGAGGAGGAAGGAGAAACTTCAGCCCTTCAGCCCTGGCGCGTCGCCCCTTCAACCATTCCTGCCTCTACTCGCTGCTGCCATCTCGCTCTTCTTCTTGATCCACCTAGCTCCACGTGCCTCCTATCCTCTCGTATCCTGTGCTCACGAATCTCGAGAGATAAGAAACGCCTTCGCTGACTGAGGCTCTCGTTTCCTCTCGACGTGCACTTACAAAGCATCGAACGAGTCATGCACCATCGAAACGTTGGTCTTCCTCTCCTTCCACCGAAACCACCACCAACATGTCCTCAGCTCCACCTCCTTCTTACTCTCCTTCAGCTTCCGTCTTCGCTTCTCCTCCTACAGAAGAGAGCAGATACCCAGCAGTCGACGCGATCGCTCGACTCTCAACCTGCAACACTCCAGCCCTCTTCTCTCCAGAAACGATAGGACAGGATCGAGACGTCTACCCCGCTCGCCACCTTATCAAGAACTCCATCAACCTTAAGAAGGATGCAGTCCACATCGCTCTCGTGCAGAGGTTCATCTTCCTTCAGCCGCCGGGGAGGCTGTATGGGAGTGGGGAGGAGGACGGGAGGGGAGTTGATGTGAGCCCGCGTTTCAGCCTTTCCTTTCTTCTTTCTTCGGGTCGGTTTCTTGAAGACGCAGAGAGCTGACTCGACCCGGTTTGGTTTCATCTTCGCTTTTTTTTTCAGGGTCAGGCGAATGGGTTCATCTATGTGACTTCGACCGAAGCGAGGACGGTTCGAGGGATTCAAGTTCGTTTGGTGGGACATCAAAAACTCGCTTTCACCAAGGACGGAGGAAAGACGGAGGATAGTGATATCTTCGAGAGAGAAGTGATGCTCGGTGGTCCTGGCACGGACGGTGTGAGGCTGGAGGTCGGATTGAACAGGTGAGTCCTCTTCGGTTCGACTCGCGTCGCGTCGAGCTTGCTTTCCTCCCCGCCCTCGTTCTCGCGAGGTTCGCTTCCTTCGCCGATCTACCAGTCCTTCAGCTCTTCTGACCATTTTTCATTCTCTTCGCTCCAGCTTTGAATTCCGCTTCACGGTCCCCGCAACTTCAGCGACCTTCGAACGAACGACCTCAGGGAGGATCCAGCATCACATTCGCGTCAAGGTCCTCGGTTCAGCTGGATCCAAGAAGAAGAAGAGCCTACTATTCAAGTCAGTGGATCTGGAGGATGAGGCGGATCTCTACTTCGTTGGGGTTCCACCGAGAGATGAGAACAGTACGTTCTTTCATCTCGACGCGTCGTTTCAATTTTGACCTTCGGCAGGCTTCAACGCTGACCTCTTGTTCTCCCCGTCGCTTTTCTTCAGACCTATCCCTCTCTCTGAACAAGACAGGCTACGACCCATCCCTCGGCCCTCTCACCCTCTCGCTCTCCTCCTCTCACTTCGTCGTCGGTTCTCCTCTCGACGTCTCTCTCCATCTCGCCTCGCCCCCCCCGAACCTCGCCATCTACGCTCTCAATGTCTTCGTCTCGGAAACCATCACCATCCAGTCGGCGAAGGATCCGGAAAAGACGAGCAGCTTGAAGCGACCGAAGGCGTTTGCGTTGAGGGCGGGTTCGAAAGCGACCGGAGGACAGTTCGCTGAAAAGGGTTGGGCGAAGAAGGCCAGGGAGAGAGGGGAGGTGCTGTGGGTGAACGATGTGGAGGGAGGGGAAGAGGCGGAGTGGAGGTTCGAGAAGATTGGGAGGATGGTGAGTTCTCTAAATTTTCGAGGTTCGCTCGAGAACGTGAACGCGTCGAACTGACTTCGATTTGCTTTCCTTCGACTCCTCAGCCTGACGACGACAAGATGCGACCTGCTACTCTTCCAGGAACCATCACTTCCATTCGGATCTCGTCGGAAATCGTCGTCGAGCTCGCTTTCAGCGTGCCTACTTCGACGGGAGAGGAGAAGGTCTTCATCGCGACTATGCTCAGAGAACCCATCTCGGTGGTTTCGTGAGCTTCCCTCCTCCCCTCTTATCCCCTTATCTTCCACTGCTAACTTCGCTACCTTTCTTCTTCAGATGCTGTGCTTTGTCCGGCTCCACCGTCCTCCCCGACTACACAGCAACAGCCGGCGAAACTTACGTCCACGACCGAATCGAGTTCGTCTTCTTTCCCTCCTGTTTTCTCTTCCCTTCTCCCTCGATCTGACACCTTTCCTCGCTTTCGATATACAGTCACTGCCCCTGCATGTGCAACCAGCCTTGGGCTCTTCTGGAGAAGAAGGAACTCGATCTGAGGAAGAGCCTCGAATCGAGTTCGTCGACGAGTCGAACCTCGCGTTCGAGCGATAGCTCGATTGATCTGGATCGATTGGGACTTGGGGAGAGGGGAGGAGTTGGAGGGCTGGGAATCATCGAGTATGGAAGGGACGGGAGAGAGAGGAAGGTGGGCGAACTTTACTGAGGAGGAGAGGGAGCTCTGGCTCGACGCGTCTCGATTTTGTGATTCGTTTTGTTCTCTTTGCGTTCTTTCTCCTCGCTCTTCTCTACGGTTCTTGGGTGTCTCTTCGTGATAACCTACTCTACCTATATAACATCCAGATCTCGCTTCGTTTTGACTTGCGCAACGCAAAGAAAGGACGGAAGACAACTTCATTCCAGATCATGCCGTCGAGGCCATCGTCTCCTCTTCTTCATCCCCCCGACCTCCTACTACTCCCTCAACAACATCGACGACAACCACACCTCCCTCCTCTCCCTTCCCCTTCTTCCCAATCACCCCTTCCTTCCCAAGAACCGGTCCCTCCCCCTCGCTCCCACTCCCACCCTTCCCTTTCCTCTTCCTCCCCTTCCCCTTCCCGAGTTGCTGCTCCCTCTCGATAGCAGCAGCAGCCACCGCCTTCTCCTTCTTCTTCGCGTTCCTCTCCGCGTTCTTCGCCACCTTCGCCTCCTTCCTAGCTCGAACCTTCGCCTCGTGAGACTCGCACCCAAACCCTTCCCATTCCTTCGCGTTGAGAGTTTTGAGAGCCTTCTCGTCCATGGCGGCGATCTCAGATTCGGAGGGGTAGCCTGAGGTAGAAGGGGAGGCGCGAGCTCCGTTGAGACGGCAGTGGGTGAGGCAAGACGAGGTGGTGCAGAGGGTGGCGCTTATGTTGGTGCAAGGGGAGGTGGGAGTTGAGGAGGAGCAGTGGAGGGATTTGGGTTGGGCTGGAGGAGGCGACGAAGGGACGACGAAGCTTCAGCGCGGCAAGACGGGAGCGAACCGATGTTGATGAGAAGCGGAGGGACGAACCTGCTGAAGGGACGAGCGAAGAGGAAGAAGGATCCGCCGACGCGTTCGTTTCCGGGACGTTGCTGGGGAGTGGACGAGTGTGGGGTTGAGAGAGCCAGAAGGGAATGATTCGAAGACCTGTTGTTGAGTCGAGTGCGAAGTGTTTGGGCACCGGCCAAGGGGAGGATGGGTCGGAAGCGAGAGAATCCGGCGGCGAGGGAGGGAGGGTGGCGATGTGGGCCTGAAGGAACGCGAAACGAACGAAGACGAACAGGTCAGTTTCTTCGTCTCCTGATCCACGGACAGCGGAGCCTCCACAGAAGGACAAGGAAGGGGTAAAGAGACGAGAAAAAAGCTACTGACCAGCATCTTCTCCGCAACCTCATCGATCAAAGCTCTCCAACCCTGCACGAGTCTCTCTCCCCTCCCTTCGTCCTTCGCTCCGGACGCGAACCCTCTCGAGAACTTGTCTCTCACCTCCCTCATATCCTCCCTCTCCAGGGTCCGTCCGAAGATCTTGAACAGGTGACCTTTGATCGCTGAGGGTAAAGTCGTGCTCTCGAGCGAGGCGACGACGTCGAGGTAGCGATGAGCGAGAGGAACGACGGGAGAGTGCTCGTAGGGCGGTGGAAGGAAGAGGGAAGGGTTGTAGAGGTTTCCCTGAGGAAGACGAAGATAGAAGGAAGAGGGGTCAGTCAGAGGAAGAGTCGAGAAAGTGGAAAGCGGACGAAGCGAAGAAGACGCGTCTTTCGTAGCGACTCACCTCAGCAGACATGACTCCATCGCAGCCAGTGAAATCGAGACATTTCTGAACGTCCTCGAAGTAGAGGATGTTTCCGTTCGCGAAGACGGGGACTTTGACGGCTTGCTTGACGGCTCGAATCTTCTCCCAGTCGGCGAGACCCTGCGATTCGAGAAGACGAGTCAGCTTCGTCCCTTCTATCTCGGTCGCGCGAACACAAAGCCGAGTTCATTACTCACGGTGTTGTGTCCCTTCATCTCCCTCGTCCTTCCGTGACAAGTCAAAATCTGAGCTCCCGCTCGTTCGAGCATGAGGGCGTACTCGACCGTCTTCTCGGTGGTGTCAAACACTCTGAACTTGGCTGTCACTGGGATATCAAGGTTGACGTGGAGAATGTTGACTGAGTGAAGAAGATGACGAGAACGCATCGGTTGAAAGTTGTGTGGAAGCGGCAGAGGAAGAGGGATGAAGACGCGTCGTCGAAGAGCAAGACGAAGACGAGAGGTATCGAGGGACTCACCAAGGTTGAAGATCAGATCCCAATCCTCCATGAGGAAAGCACCGTACATTCCCTTTTTGGCGATTCCTTGAGGGCAGCCTCTGAAGAAAAAAGACGAGGAAAAGAAACGAACGACCGTCAGCTTCAGCTTCTTCGAGCGTTTCGACGCGGCCGTGCAACTCACAAGTTCAAGTCTACAGCGTCGCATCGATGCTGAATCCTTCTAGCGGACTGAAGAAGAGCGTCTGGATCGTTGGCACAGAACTGGCGAAAGAGAACCCCGAGGGAGAGGGGAAGAAAGGACGCGCGAGGTCAGCTTCGAAGTCGAGACTTCGAGGCAAGCGACGAGAGATATTTTAGGACGAGATCGGACGTACCTGAGCGATCAAAGGTCTATCTGAAACTCCGAAGGCAGGGAAGGGGTCCTCGGAACCTTCGTCCGCTGATGGAAGAGAGAGCGGCGAACGAGAGAAGAGAAGGGGCAGACCTCTCGGTCAGCTTCGAGTTCGTTCGTTCCCTTCGTTCCTTTCAGGAGAGCCAGAAGGAGAGGAAAAACGTACGAGTGACGAGATCGAAAGCACTTCTAAGCTTGTTGTTCTTGATATCCAGATCTCCAAAGAACTTTGCGTTGATCATAGGAGTGTAGCAGAGCTCAGCTGCCGGAGGGATGGCGAGCTCAACGTTCTGCTCCTGCTTCTCCTTTCCCTTGGACGCTGCTGCTGCTGCTACGGGAGTTCGAGAGAAGATCCTCCATGCGAGCTCAGATGCATCCACCATAGGAGCGAGAACGTGTCGGGGAGAGCCCATGGCTCGATAGAGGTCGTAGCCCTGGAGCTTCGTTGAAGAGGTGGGAGGAGGAGGAGGAGGGAGGGAAGAGGTTGAAGGGAGGGGAGCAGGGGTGGAAGAGGAGGAGGGGTCTGCTGAACTCGTTGGAGCGAGAGGGAGAGTGGAGGAAGAGGCGGAGGACATCCTGAGGGAGCAGAGTCCGTCGGAGGAGAAGGTGCTGAAAGAAACGGGGTCGAAGTTGAAGGAGAGGAGGGAGGGAGCGCTGGTGAGCTCCAAAACTGAACGGGACTGCGAGTCGTCTTTAAGCTTTCCCTCCTGACAAAAATTGCCATGAATACTTCTTCGTCAACTCAGACCGTACCAAGCTCACGTATGAGCTAAGTTTTGACTCCGAGGTCGAATCACTTCCCTTGACGACGAGCGGACGCAAGGCGAGCGAGCTCACCTTGAATCGTCTGACCTCTGACCGCATCCTTCTCCTTCCTTCGTTCCTCCTCCTCCTCCCCCTTCCCCTCGGTTCACCTCTCGCTTATACCAGGGCTATGTTCCTCTCCCTCTTCGAGAGCTCCTCAACCCAGCCAGCGAGACCCTTCTCCCTCGACCCTTCGACCTCCTTGGTCCCCTTCCCTCCTCTCCCTTTCGAGCTCGTCCACGCCATCCTTCGAGCAGGATCGGACACCGCCTTCTACTCGGAATACAACAAGGACGATGCCAACGAGCAGAAGAAGGTCTACAGATTCCTGAGGAACGCTAGATTGGTCTGTAGAGACTTCGAGGTGAGTCGAGAGAGAGCGAACAGTTCGGAGGGAAGCATATGGAAGCCCGGATTCAATCTCGCTCAGACCACACACGATGATCTTCCATCTCTCCGTCTGCACTAGAAGCTGACCGTGTTCCCTGACTCCCTTCTGCAGCACGTGGTCACCCCTCTTCTCTACCGCGACGTCCTCCTCACGAACCCTCGTCACGCCTCCCTCCTCCTCCCACTCCTTCTCTCTCCCTCCTCCTCCCCTCTTCCCCACATCCGTACCTTCACCTGGCTCACTTGGGATCATCCCGAGATTCAAGTCAACTACCCGAACGTCACAAGCCTTCGAGCCCAGCTCATCCACATCCTTCTCCCCTCCCCTTCCCTCGTCGAGTGCTCGTTCCCCACTCTCGCGTGGCCACTCCTCGCTCCCCTCGCGCTCACTCCTCCCCACGGACTTCGAAAGCTCGGAACGATCCTCGCGGTCAACAACGAGGAGTTGACGAAGGTCCTGGATACGCCGTTGTTCGAGGAGCTCGAAGAGCTAGCGATCTGGTGGGGGGACGTAGCGAGCGGAACCCTTCGACTTCCTCCTTCCCTCCGATCCCTCAAGATCCGGTGCGATCACTTCCACCATGGAAACCACCTCCCTTTCCCACCTCTTCCCAACCCTCAAACCGATCAACACCTCCCTCTCCTCACCCATCTCACCTTCTCCTTCACCACCCAAGTCTACACAGGCGCGTCGCCTCTCCCTCCCGTCCCCTTCCTCCTCTCCGCCGTAGGAGCCAGGATCGAACGAATCTCCCTCTTCGGAGATCGAGACGCCAAAGCCAACGACATCCGACTTCCACCCGAGGTGTTCTCCCTCTGCCCCAAACTCAGCATCCTCGAGCTCGGAAACCACCGACTCGTTCACGGATCAGGACTCGTCCCCTCGTCGTCGTCGCTCGAACGGATCCACTACCGCTTCGATAGCGTCTACCCCCTCGAGAATACCCAGTGCCACGATCAGCTCGTTCTGCGAGAGATTGCAGACGTTCTACGTGGACAGGGAGGGAAGCTTCCGAAGCTCAAGACGCTGCTGCTGTTGGGAGTGCCGGAGGTGGTGACTCCGAAGTGGGAGAGTATGTTGGAGGGGTTGTACGACCTGGAGAAGCTGGGAGTGATGGTGGAGGATCACAGGGGAAGGAGTTTGAACGAGATGATGCCGGGGAACGTCCACTCTCCTCAGTCCTCCGCCTGCACCCTCGCGTCCCTCTCCTCGTCGACGTCGCGACTCAGGATACCGACTCCTCCACCCTCAAGGAACGCATCAACCGCGGATCCAACTTGGACGGACTGTTCGGTCGACTACGACGAAGCCTGTGAGTTCATTTTCCTTCCTCTCCGACTCCTCGAACTCGTTCGCCTGACGCGACTCGTTCTTCTCTTCGTTCGTTCAAGACGACTCGTCTTCCACCCTCTCGGTCACTTCCGAAGCGGCTCCCTCTCCTCCTTCGACCACGGGTACCTAGCTCGTTCGTCTACCACCGTTTGACTCTAATCCAAACTCCCCCTCGTCGAGACTGACCAGATTTCTTCACTCGCTTCAGGACACGACTTCGCCTCTTCGCACACCGCGCGACCCTCGCCCTCTTCTTCTCTCGGATCTTCTCTTATCTCGGTGAGTCGATGCCTTATACCTCGTTCCTACAACCTTCGGACTGACCGTTTTTCCTCCTCCACCTTCACCAGCAGCATCACCTCGACTCAAACTCAACCTCTCGACCGAACGCGTCGCACGTCTCCTCTTTCATCCCATCTCTTCGCTTCTCTGTAACGATTTATTTCTCCCTCTCCTGTAGTGTAACCCTATACCTCTCCATCTCTCTTCCCTCTATCTGTTGTGTGCCACCCTTTCCTAGTTCTCTTACCTTGATCTTGACGACGACCCAAAACCAAACAACCCTTTCTTCTCTCACTCGCAACGACCAGCGTCCGAAGGAAAAAGCTCCTCAGCTTCTGCAGATGTACAGGCGCAGCCTTGAACAGATATCGATCGACAACAACATCAACAACAGATCGAGAAGAGGTGACAACCACATTCCGCCTCATCCAAGCTCACCCCAAACCAAACCGTCGCCCTTCCTCTTCTCCCCACCACCCACCCACTCTCCCCTCCCTCTCTCTTCGCATGTCACTAGACTCGTTCGTCCCCCTCCCCTCGTCCCCTCCCTTCTCCTCTGCGCTCCCTCCCTTCCTCCTTCTCACCCACCCACTCCCCTTTCCCACCCACTGACCTCCCTTCCCCTCCCTTGCTCAGATCCCTCCCGATCTTCCACCTCCGTCCCTCTTCCTCAGACCCGAACGTGGTTGATTTGGAGAATGCAAAGGGACAAGCGATTTATACGAGGACGAGGATGGGGGGAGAAGGAGGGAGGTATGAGGTGAGGTTGGAAGGTGAGTTGCAGGGAGGCGGTGCGAGGGGGGGAGATGGGAGGGTTAGGCGAGGGTTTGGAAGGGCTGGGAGGGAGATGGAGTGGGAGGAGGGATGGGATGAGTGCGATTGAGAGGGAGGAGAGTGAGAGGAACGACGAGAAGGGAATGAGCGAAGGAAGGAAACGAAGGAGATGTTGAGCTCGAGCTGACTCTTCCCTCCCTCCTCCCTCTCCCTTCACCTCACCTCACCATCCACCACCAACCCACCCTCCGCCCTCCCCCATCCCCCACTGCCCGCCCACCCACCCCCACCCCAGACTCCCTCTCCCACGCCCACCTCTCAACTCTCAGCTCCCCCTCCTCCTCCTCGAAAACCAAGACCCTCCTCCTACACAACCCCGACTCGTCCCTCACCCTCTCCCTCACAGGTCGACTCTCCTTCACCTGGTCCTTTCAGTGGGAAGGGGAGACCTACGAGTGGAGGCAGGCGAAGATGAGTAAGGAGTGGACGCTTTGGATGATTAGGGAGCCGGATCCGAATGTGGATGTTGCTAGGTGAGTGAGTGAGGGAGACCAAGAGGGGGGGAGGGGGGAGGGAGAGAGAAGCTGATTGGTTTGTGGTTTGGGTTTGGATGATAAGAGCAAGATCAGGGGATCAGAAGACAAAACCGTTCTGTTGTATGCAGAGCTATAATCTTCAGAGGTTCGAGACGTTGGATCAGAAGGGTGAGTTCGTCAGTCTCTCTCGCGACCCGACGCGACCTGTCCAGCTCGTCCCCTTTTTCCCTTCCTTCCTTCCCCAGCTGACACCTCATTCCCTTTGACTCTCGTTGCAAGCAGGCCTCGAGATAGTCATCCTCTCCTCCTTCATCAGCTTCATCGACGCAGAACAGGATCGGAACCCGTCGGAACGACCCGCCGTCCTCAGCAAGACTTCTTCGTCCTCGACCGGAAAGGGTTCGGACAACGATAAGAGTCTTCCACCACCTCTTCCTCCGAAGCCGAATATCAGGGAGGAGTTGGGATATGGGGATTTCGAGGAACCTGTGAGTTCGCTTGGGACGTTTTGCTCGAAGTCGTTTCGTTCGAAGCTGTGAGTCGCGAGCTCACCCCGTTCTCGCTCTCGTCCTCGTCCTTCGTTCCCTCCCAGCCCGACCCCAACGAAATCATCATCAAGTCCACTCAATCCATTGACTTCTACGCTGATAAGGCATTCAAACTCATCAACGTTCGTCTCCCTCCCTTCCCTCGTCTCATCTCATCTCGTCTCGACGCGTCGCTGACCCTTCTCCCCCCCTTCTCAGGACCCCTCCTTCCTGTTCATCATCATCCGAGCCAAATCCATCGACGTCATCCAGAAGGCCGTTCACGTCGCTGAAGCGACCAAGAGGTTGAGGCATACGAGGTGGCAGGAGGTGACGGATGAGGAGGAGATCAGACAGTTAGTTCCGTTTCGAGAGCTCCTCACGTTTCGTTTCGGGTTCGGAGTGGTTGCGCACACCACTAACGATGATGTGGGCTCGTTGGGTTTGCGACAGATACGTAGTAGAAGAGAAATCTCTCCCTTCGCCCATCGCTCCTCCTCCTTCAAGCAGCACCGTCTCTTCGGCTCCCTCGAAACGAAAACCTCCTCAGGTTATCAATTTGAACGATCGCTCTTCGGCAGTGTGCGTTATCTATCCCCTGTTGCCTCTCTCTCTCTCTCTTTCGAACGCTCACTGACCCGTCCTCTTTCTCTCCGCTTCAAACGACGCGATACAACACAGGCTCTCCAAACCCCCTCCTCCCCCTCCAGCTCCCTCCCCTCCACCCAACCACCCTCCCCACCACCCCTGGGACGCCAATCCCATCACCTCCCTCTCCATCTACCTCTCCAAGATCGATTTGCCCGATCTTCAGCCTAAGATCAAACGAGGAGGGACGACGACCTCGAACTCACCGAGGAACAGCTTCGGAGGACCAGAGGGAGGCAGAGCGTCGCCTGCGAGCGGAGGGGAAGGGGTCGGAGGAGAGAGCAGGTTCGGGAGGTTGATGGATGGGTTTGGGAGACTTGGGTTGGGTGGTGGGAGTGGGGGTGGTGGAGGGTTGAGGATCGGTAACACGAGCACGAGCGGAGGAGGAGGAGGAGGGAGAGGTTGAATTCCTGGCGTTCACGACGCTCCCTGCTGAGCTCACCTGTCTTCTTTCCTTTCTGTAGACTTAGTTCGTTCCTTCGCTCTTTCTTTTGTCACTCTTCCTCTTCCTTTCGCTCCTCGCTCCTCCCTCCTCCCTTTTGCTTTCTCGTTCCGCACGACGCGTCGTTTCTCCTCGCTTCCTCCTTCTCTTTCCTCTCGCTTCTTCAGAACTGCAAACTTACATACCTTTCTCCATACATACGTACCCCCTTGTCACCCTCGACCACCCTACTTACCTTACATCTTTACCCTCTTCCCTTCCCTATTCACCGGTGTCTAGCTCTCTTCGCGACGTGATGATTTTGACGACCTTTCCTCCCCCCAAGCTCAAGTCGCTCGACATGCCGCTCGCTTTTTTGATTTCTCCGTTCTTCTGTCTCCTTACCGACGGTCCGTCTTGATGCCGCTGTCTGCTGTCGAGGGGGCTGGGACCGAGGAGAGGAGACTCGCGTGGGTGCGAGCGAAAAGCACGACCAACGAAACCGACGGCGTCTTTACGACGACGACGACGAGACTTTTCTTTCTTTTTGCTCTGGCTTCGGAACTTGAAGGAGCGAGCGAGCGAGTGGGAGAAGAGCGAGATGGCTGAAGGCCGAGGGTCGAGTGCCAGACCGGGGGATAGGTAGGTCGAGGCGGGAGAGTTGAGGAGGAGGAGACGGCAGTGGACGCGACGTCAACGAAGCTGGGGGAGGGGAGGGGAGGGGAGACTCCAGAGGGACCTCAAATTTCTCTTGTTTTGAGTTCGGATGTTCGGAACGGTACCTGGTCGTCTCGATGAAGATGAGAGAGCGAGCTGGGAGGGAAGGGAAGCTAGAGGAGAGAGTGAGAGCAAAGGAGGGTGTTTTCGGAGGTGGGCTGGCAGGAAGGACGATGAGGGGTGGAAGAAGGTGAAGAAAGTAGAGACGGAGGATTGTCGGTCTCGACGCGTCTCTTCGTGTTTCTGTGTTTTCGTTTGGACAGATTTTCGAAGGAGAGGTCAAATTTTCACGTGAAGACCGAGATCGATCTTCTCGGGTGAGCCCAAGCGCTCCTCGTTTTTTTTTTTTCCTGTTGGAGGGGATCAACGAGTTCTGCCGGACCGTCTCGCTCTTCCCGGCGGAAGGTCGTTTCGTTTCGTTTCGCCTCTGTCCTCTCCCCTCCCTCCTTTACAACACCCATGTCGATTCCATCCGACTCCCCCTCTCTCCTGTTCTCTCCCTCCTCCTTCTCCCCTTCCTCTCCTCACTCGTCCGCCTCAGGTTCGGATTTAAACACTCCTACAGCCGGCTCTCCACCGCGTTCGAGTTTTCAATCAGCCCGACGGTCGTCCACCTCCTCCTCTTCCCACAACCACGAGCGAACGGCTTCCCCCCTGGACGTCCTCGTCGCCGTTTCACTCAAAATGGATCTCCCTCCTCCTACGACCATCGCTTCATTAGCAGGAGGATCAGGCTCCTCAAGTCCTACCGCGGCTACCACCAAAATCGACGTTCCGCTCCTCGTCGAACCGTCAACTTCCTCCTCCTCCTCGTCGTCTTCCTACCCGGTCTCCTCCTTCTTCCCTCCTTCCAACAACTCCTCGTCCTCCTACCTTCAAGAATCCAGCTACCCTACCGAATCGACTCCGATGGTCGATGTCGTCGACGCTCGTGAAGGGAGAGCGGGTTCAGGCTCGGAGGAATCGCGACGGATGGATTGGAAAGCGTCCTCAACGACAGGCTCGAACGAAGACGAACGAGACGAAGAGCTCACAAGCAAGGGGAAGAAAAGGAAACGTCTCGCTAAAGCTGTAAGTTATCACTTCGCTCTCTCTCTTGCTTTGCTTGCTCTTGCCTTCGCGTTCATGTACTGATGATCGCATATCCACCGACTCTTTAACTTTTGCCGGGGCCTTCAAGTGCAGTGAGTCGGTTCTTCGAATCTCGCGAGAGGGGGCGGAGGAGGGGAAGGGAGGAGGAAGGAGGGAGCCCAGCTGAGCCCAACTCAACTTCCCCGAGTCGCTGCTGATCGGTTTTGTTCGCCGTCCTTCGTTTTCTTCGTCCTTCTTCCTCTCAGGTGCATGCCACAAGGTGAGTTCCCCACAATTTTCCCGGTTGATCCTTTCACGAGGAAGATTACGGAAGCTCACACACCCCCCCTCGGTCTTTTGCTTTCCGTCCCTACAAGTCCAAACGACGTTGTTCAGGCGAGGAGCGTTGTTCGAATTGGTGAGTCGAGCTGAGCTCGCCGTTTTTCTTCTACATCCTTCCTGCTGTTTTACCAGGATGGTCTGTTCTGACAGCGGTCCCTGCCCTCTTCTTCTTCTTCTTCTTCTTCTTCTTGAATCCTTCCTTGCAGTGAATTTTCGGGTGTGAGTCTTGCCGTCGCGTTTCTGCTTCTCTCTTTCACTCGCGCGACCTCCGAACGAAACCTCCTTTTGCTCACTCGTCCCTCCCTTCCTCCCTCCCTCGTTTTTGCGCCCCCTTTTCCAGCGCGAGTGCATCTACGTAACATCAAAAGGAGAACCTGTCCCAGCACCTCGAGCTTCTCGGCCTCGGTCCAACTCCAACCTCTCCACCGCGAGCTCAGCTCGTTCGCCAACCGACTCCCTCTCCAACTCGTTCGGATCCGCCTCCCTCCTCCCTTCGAGGAAACCTACCGCTTTCTCTATGGGAGCCAGCACTCTAGGAGAGGGATTCTACGGAGGTCCCAAGTCAAGGCAAAGCTTCGGGACCAGCAGCTCGGTGATGATGGGGATTCGAGAATCCGAAGAAGGGTCGTCCTCGTCGTGGAACTCGAGACCCTCGGCTATTGCTGCACCCTCTCGGTTCCCTTCCACCAACCTTCCTTCACCACCTATCCCTTCCTCCTACCCATCCCCTCACCTCTCCAAAACCCCTACCACCTCCTCTCTCGCTACCGAACCCCTCGACCCTCTCCTCAAACGATCCCTCATCCACCTCTTCTTCCACAACCTCTCGGACCCCCTCTGCTCCATCTTCCATCGCCCAACCTTCTTCGCGTCCGTGTACGAAAACCAAACCTCCTCCCTCCTCCTCAACGCTATCTACGCCTGGTCAGCTCGGTTCTCGAATCACGAGGCTTTCGACGCGTCGAATGGGGAGAGGAGTCAACGAGGAGAGCCGTTTGCGGAGGAGGTGAGGAGAGTGGTTGAACGGAGAGGATGGAAGGAGGAGACGATTGGGAGGAGTTTAGGTGCTACCGATGAGGAGGAGATGGAGAAAGCTCAGGCTTTGGTACTGATGGTGATGTACGAAACTTTGACGCGACGAGGAGCTCGCACGGAGTTTTACCTCGGTTAGTCGTGCCGCTTTTCTTCTTCTTCTTCCCTCCCATCGCTCTTGCCACCAATTCGCCGCTTTTTCGCTGACCTTCTTTCCTCTTCTTCTTCTTTCTCGCTCTCTGTACATAGATATCCTCATCCCTCTCATCACTCGTCTCACCTCTCAAGACAACCCTCCTCCTCCTCCCTCTCGACACTCCCCTCCCTCCCTCGCCGACATCACAGCTCGCGAAACTCGCTCTCGGATCTTCTGGCTCACCTTCGTTCTCTCAACCTTCCACGACGCTCAAACGGGTCGAACGGGATCCTCAGCTGGGTTCAGTACTCAGGACTGTCGGTTAGCTCTTCCCGTCGAGGATGGTCGATTCGAGATGGGTTGTTGTGGAGAGGGATTGGGAGCGGATACCTTGACGCACCACCACAACGCGTTGAAGGCTCTTGTTTCGGAACTCGGACACGTGAGTCTACATTATCCCCTCCTCTCCCTTCGCTCGAACATCCTCTGACGTCCTTCTTTGCTCGTTTCGTTCCCCTTTCCCAGCTCGCTCGCGTCGCTCGAGTCTTCCGAGACGTCGTCGCCTCCACCACCCCTTCCCCCATCCCCACCTCTCCCTCTCGAAATCAGGAAGCAGCTCTCAAAGCTTGGGCAACAGGTCTTCCCTCTTCGCTTCAGTTCGACGAGACCAACCTCTCCGGAGCCGTCGAGAAGATCTTTGGGAGGAACGATAACGCGACGGGAGGACCCAGTCCTGGAGGAGAACGAGGTCATGGTTTCGCTACGATTCATACGACGGCGGAGGTAAGTCTATTCTCTCTGTTCCCTCTGAAGAGAAGAGCGTTCTCTCGGTAGCTGATCTTTGTTCTTTCTGCGCTCAGGTCTGCATGTTCTTTCACATCAGCTCGGTTCGAAACGCCGGGCTCGTCGATCCTGCTCACGAGGAGTTCCTGATATCCCGACAGTCTCAGGCCGTCGAGAACATCGTCTTCGTTCTCAACGCAATTGGAGAGAAGGGTCGTCGAAATCCATTCAGTGAGTCTCGTTCTTTTTCCTCGTCGCCCTCCATCGACGGACGCTGACCTCGACCTTTCGTTCTTCCTCAGTGTTCTTCCCTCTCCTCGTGAGTCTCTCGACTTTTCTTCGCTTCGTCGAGGTTCATCTTCGATAGCTGACTCTCCTCTCCTTCTCTCAGATCGTCTCGCAGTGGAGAGCAAGCACCTCCTCGTCTTCCAACCCTCGCCTCGCAGCTTGGTCGTCCGAGGCATTCGCCCTCTGGGGTGTCTCCTCCTCGTCAGAACCCTCCTCCAACCTCTCTCCCCTCATCTCCTCCCCGTCCGGCCTCTCCTCAGACTTCAGCCCCTTCAGCCTCCGCTCCCCTACCCTCCTCGGTCACTCTCCCTCCTCCCCAGCATCAAGTCTTCGAAACGGATCCTCTTCGACGCGTCTCCCCTCCATCTCAACCCTCACCGGCGGTCCCTCCTCCTCCTCCTCCACTCCCCAGTTCCGAGACCGCTCCAACTCCAACCTCTCCGCTTCCCACCAACCCATCTACTCCGTCCCCGCCCTGCCCTCAGGAGCTCGAGCTCATCGATCGGACTCGACAAGTTCGTTAGTAGGAGGATTGGCGTCGTTCCCCTCGTTCGCGTCAACAGGTTCGCCAGTCACGCTTCCCATCCCCGTTCCCTCTGGAAGTCCAAGCTGGATGTACCAGGGAGGGATGGGGGCGGCAGGAGGCTACTTCGAAGGGATGAGCCCGAGGAGTTGGGATCAGGGTTTGGTCGGGAGGAGGAGCGGCGAGGAGGAGGTTGAACAGCGAAGGTAGAGGCGGACGACGTCTATCTTTCTTTTTCCTCTGCTGTGTTTTCACTCGCTACAACGTTTTGGGGTCTTACTTATGGTTTCTCTCTCTCTCTCTCTCTCTCGCTGTCTCAGTTTATGCTCCTGCTCGGCTAGTTGATCTTCCGTTTACTTATCTCCCTCTCGTTCGTTCGTTGTCCCTCGTGGCGTTCTCTTACCCCCATCGCTCGCCTTTGTTTTGATTACCCCACGTGCCAGTTTTTCGTACTATATGCTCTCCTCTCGACGTCTGATACCATCAGTCTCTTCAGCTTGAGGCCGTGGCGATCCGAAAGAGATGAGGAGGCGGAGGTGTCGAAGATGAGGAGACTTTGAAGCGTCTCGACTTTCGAAAGAAATGCGAGAGCCTTCGTCGTCGAGAGGATGAACGCCACGAAGCCATTCGGATCAGATCGTATACTACTCAAGTCATCAAGTCGTGAACGTAGCTATCTCGTCACAGAAATACAGCAAGCAAGGGAGACGAACGAGAGAAACGGAAAACCAAAGTTACTCGACGCGTCGACATCACCTTCCTCCTCCTCACCTCTCCCTCCCATCTCCCGCACCCCCCTCTCCCTCATCTCGTACAACATCTGACCTCTCACTGATGGAAGGCAACCTCGTGAGGAAGACCTTCCTCTCGGGAGAGAGCGAAGCGAGGGGAGGGAATAGAGGGATGAACGCTGGTCGTTGAACCCACTCGATGGTCGTTGGAGGAGGGAAGGTAGAGGGCGTAGGGTGATCGAAGTAGAGATTTTGGTGGTGGAAGGTAGTGCAAGTGGAAGGGTGCGGTTCGATCCATGGGTGGGTGGGAGCGTAGAGGAGTTGAGGAGGGTGGGAAGTGGGAGAGGAGGGGGAGGGAAGACTCGACGACCAGGTCGAGTCGTGCGAGGATTCGGTGTAGTCGGAGGAGTTGCGTTTCTGGAGAGAAGGGGGAAGAGAGTTGAGTCAGCTCTTCGTGTTGAAGAGGTTTGGAAGGGAGAGAAGGAAGGAAGACTCACCTCCGTCACGCGCAAGCTCGCCGCGGTGGAGATCGAGAGTTTCCCTCCTGTCTTCTCGAGATCGTCGTTCTTCGCCATCTTCTTCCACTCCTCTATGAAGGCTTGATCCTCGAGCAGCAAAGCTCGTCCCCATCGTTTCAGGAGGTAGATGCCGATGGAAAGGGTGAGGGTGAAAGAGAGCAAACAGGCGACGGTACCTGCCGCGATGGGGAGGGTGTTTGAGCGAGCTGACTCGGCAGCAAGAGTCGGTGAGAGAAAAGGTGGCAGAGGGAGGCTCGACTGAGGGGGTGGAGGATGAGAGAGTGGTGGAGGCGGTCAGCGAAGGAAGCAGTGGGAGAAGGAAGGAAGGCAGAGCCGACTCAGAATCGGGAGCGACGGCGGAGGAAGCGACTCACTGAGGCGTTTGTAGAGACCATCATGTCGGTTCAGAGTTGTGGGAGTTAGAGAGGGTGGAGGTTGGGTGTTGCTAGAGCAAGAGGAGGGTGAGGGAAGAATACAAAGCGAAAAGAGAGTCACCTGAGATGGCGGTGAAAGGGAAAACAGCAACATGCTCGCTCGTCTTGGGCAGACGTCGTCGCTTCACCGCTTTTCAATCAGCTTCCACTATTCTGTTCTCGGGTTTCGGCGGCGAGTCTTCAGACCCCGAGATTACCAGAGCCAGGCACTCGGAAGGTTCAAAGCACAAGCGCAGAAAGGTCCCGACGACGCGTTGACGCGTTTCGACGGACAGCTTTACATAAAACGAGCGAGAAAATGCTCACATCTCCATCAGCTTCGACGTTCGTCTCGAGATATGCTAAGCCTACTACCAGCGGCCGACTCTCCAACCCGATCCTTGGACGACGAGCTTGGGCGAGACAGGGGAAGCGAGGGCTTCGGTTGCGTCCGAATCGGCGCCAGAGCTCGCCTGAGCCTGGATTTGCTTCGGCTTGACGAGGTGGAATTTCTCTGGAGTAGGACGAAAATTCGAGTGTGAGAGAAAGACGTCGTTAGCGAGGGAGACGAAGATGAAAGACGCGTCGACTCACCTTGACGTCCCCAAACCCACTCCCATCCCTGCGTCTTTTCAGACCAGTAGACGTCTTCCTCTTGGAAGAACTGCACGACGAGAACGATAAGTGGATGTAGGTTTGGGGGGAGAGAAAGCTACTGAACTCACGTTCTGAGTGAGATTCCATTCAGGGACTGACAAAGAAAAGAGAAGAGGGAGACGCGTCGAGTGGGCTTCCGTCTCGTCGAGCGAGCTTCCATCGTCAAAAAGAGCAGAAAATCGACTGACCAAAACTCTCCGCAGACAGCTCAACCGAGTACCAAGTTTGAGGAAGCATCGGGAGTTGACCAGAAACGGGAACAGCTGAGGAAAGGAACGCGAACGAGAACAATCAGCTCGACGTCCTCTTCGGTCCGTCGCGTCTCTCTTCCTCCTCATTTCTTTGGGAGTCCTTGGCGTTTTTCCCCCACTCGAACTCACACTTTTGGAGGTTCGTCATCCCAATGGGCGTACCTGCCGAGGCGACGGGGAGGGGGTTTGGGAGGACTCGGAGTCAGATCAAGCACTTCCGCCATTCCTTCGCCATCTTCGCTCGTACCTGCTGAGTGCCCAAAGTCGCCGATGGGATGACTGTAGATCAAGCCCTTGAGCCCTTCCTTCGCCATCGTCGCTCTGCACTCCACGAGAATCTCGTCGCCGGTCTTGCCTGGCTTCATCGTCGAGCGAACGATGTCTTGAAGTCTGTTGGACTTTGCGAGACCGGCTTGAAGACCAGCTGGAGGAGCGACCTCTCCAGCCTTGAGAACGTCTAGAAGTTTGGACGAAATGATGGAGAAAGGATCAGTTTTGAGCGTCCTTGAGCGAGGTTGACCGAACGCTCGTCTGGCACGACGAGCGCAAACAACGAGAACAAGAAACTCACAGGCGAGATGCTGGGTATCAGTCGCCATCCCCATCTGGAAGACACCGATATCGACGTGACTGGAAGGAGAACGAGGAAGATTCAGCCCAGGGGGATCTCTTTCGGATCAGTTGTTCGGACGCGTCGTCGACCTCCGACGAAACTCACAGCATGTCTCCCTCCTGGATTACGTTGACTGCTCCATCGTCGGGAGATGGGAAAGGTTGACCTGGGTTGGTCTGGAACGTAGGTCGGAAGAGCGAAACCGAAGGGTGGAACCAAGTGGTCGCGTTCATCTGAGGGGAAGAGGGCGGAGAGAGAAGAAGCGACGAACGAACGACGAACGAGATTAGGGATACGAAGATGCAAGACAAGGTTCAAATCTTCGGAAAGAGACTCACAGTTTCCATTCGCTCCCTAAACCACCATTGGAGGTCCTTGAGGCGAAGAAGAACGGATTGACAGGAGAGTCAGGTCTCGATGGTTTGCGAGAAAGATGGAGAAGGCAGCGAAGGAAAAAACGCGTGATAAGCTTACCTGAGTCGATGTGACGTTCGGAGTGATGATCTTGTTGGAGAAGCCTTCCTCGATCATGGCCCAGACGTTCTCCTGAGGAAGACCAAGAGGGCGGGTCGAGGATCAGTTCGCGTCGACCTCTTCTCGTCAGCTCAACGGAACTTGAGCTCACCTGCATCTGTTTGTAGATCCCTAGCTGCTCCTCTCCCCCGACTCGAGTCGCAACGACCTCCACTCCGATCATGGTCTCGCTGTCGAGCTTCGAAACCCATCCTGGTCCGAGCATCTCCCTCAAAACTTGGCCTTCGCCGGAGTGGAGACCGTCGCTGAAGGCGATCCCTTCGTCGACGTTGATGGCGATTTTCTTGGGGTTGATGAGTGCGAGAGTAGCGTTGAGGGTATCAAAGAGGGCTGGGGTGTTGTCGATGAGGTGAAGAGGGGAGGGAGCGAGGGGAGAGGTGCTGAAATCGAGAGGAAAGGGGAAGCAGGAGGACGACGGACGGACAAAAGGTCAGCTTCACCTTTGTTCTCTCGCCAGCGACCAAAGACGACGGAACGAACTGGAAGAGATAGAGCGTTCTCCGTCTGGCCGAGAAGGTCGAAACGTAGGGAACGAGAGAGCGAAAGATGGTGTCCTCGGCGTACTGAGATTCAAAGAAACGAAGAGGGAAGGAATCAGAGATGGAGATCAGCCTCCGTCCTCAGCTCGACTTCATCGCAACTCACCTCCCTCTGCGTAACGATGTAGGCGTCGAAGCCACTGTAAAGAGACGTCCATCAGTAACTTCCTTCTTCCCTCGAGAGGCAAAGACAGAAAACTCACTACTTCTCCAAGATCTTTGGGATCAAAGCGAACCTCTTCTCGATCCACTTGAGCTCGATGGCTTCTTGCTCTCGAAGCGTAGGCAAACGACCGTACTCCGACTTCTCTGGATGCCACGAGCGAGCGAGGGTGCCTGTGGCTAGGACTATGAGGGGGAGAAGAGAGGAGAGAAGCATCTTGAAGAGGATTCGAAGGGGAGTTGGGTGTCGGAGGGAGGAAGGGGAAGGACGAGCTTCGAGGGTCCATGAGGGCTGGGTTTCGGCCTTGTCCGTCTCGCAGCTCCTCTAGAAAAGAAAGAAAGATTTGCTCGAGAGATGAAGGAAGGACTCACATACTCGAGCAATCGCAGCAATTCCTCTTGTGAGAAAAGAAGAAATAGGACTGAAGCAGAACTGCATCAATCGCCCTTCTTCGACTCCTCGACTGCACTCGCAACAACGACGACCGTCTCCTCCTTCTCCTTCACCACCACCACCGCTTCCTCCTCCTCCTCCTCATCCTCCGAAACGATCACGAACCTCCTCGCACTAGCTTTGATCCCTGGACCCTTCCCTCCCCCCGACGCTGGCTTCTTCTTGACCGACGACGACGACGAAGGCGACGCGACTTCTCCCTCCCCTCCCCCTTCCTCCTTCTCCCCTCCTCCTGAAGGTACAACCGGGTCCCGTTTCTTGAAGAATCCCGAGATGGTAGCCTGAGTGACTTTCCCCTTCTTCTTCTCCCTTCCTCCCTCCTCCTCGTCCTCCTCGCCCTTCTTCCGACTCGACTTCGCCTTCGTCGTCGCAGCCTTCTTCTTCCCCTTCCCTCCCTCTCCCCACACTGCGTCCCAACACTTCTTCCCCCCGGTACCCATGCTGCAGCCCTCCACCTCTTTCCTCCCGCTCAACCACACCCCCCTCTCGACCTCCGGCGGATCACTGCTCGTTTCGTCGTCCGAGGGAGTGGGAGCGAGAAGAACGAGATGCGAGACGTGGTAGGTCATCGCAATGTGGGAGAACAGATGAGGGACGGCGGCGTGGGGAGTGTGGGAGTGGGTGAGGTGGGAGAGTTTGATTCCCGTGGGAAGCGAAGGGTTGATGAGTTTCTTGAGGAACGGAGTGAGGAGCTGGGAGGGGTGAGGCGAAGGTTCTGAGGGGAGGGTGAGGGAGGGGAATTCGTAGAGGCCTGCTAGGAGACCTGTAGAACGACGGGAAACCGAGTCAAGACAAGAAGGAGGGAACGCGGGGGAGAAGGAGAAGGGTCAGCCAAAGAACGAGACGAAACGAAACGGACGACGCGTCGAGTTTCTTTGAACGATCGGGAAAGGAGGAACTCACCCTTCTCCGGTCGTTTCACAACCAACCACTGACTCTCCTTCTTCTTCTCCCCCTCTCCAGGATACCTCCACTCAACCACACACACGGCTGTCTCCTCCTCTCGAGCCTTCTTCTTGATCGCCTTCATCGGGTAGAGGATCGTGGACGGCGTGGAAGGGAAGGGAGAACAGATGTCGCAGAGATCTTCGATGTCCGGTGGGGGTTTGGGAGGGGTGTTGAGGGAGTTCTGGAATGGCGAAAAGGAACGAAGCAGCCGGGGGAGGGGGAAAACGGGAGGAAGAGACGCGTCAGGTCTTCCCGCGTTTGGGTTTGCAACGCGACCAGCCGACGCTCACTCACCTCCGCATACGCTTTACACGACCCACTCAGAGGACACTCGTCGCACTTGGCTTCGGTAGGTTTACACACCGTCGCTCCCAACTCCATCAGCGCCTCGTTCCAATCCCCAGGTCGATCCTTCGGGACCAACTCGCCAGCACTCTCCCACATCAACGTCGTCGCGACCTTCTTGGCTGGATCGGCGTAGACTCCTAGGAGTCGAGCGAAGACTCGGTTGACGTTTCCGTCGATCTGCGAAAGGGACGGGGAAGAAGGTCAGTTCGAGAGCAAGGCAACCGAAACGAGGGCAGGAGGGAGGGGGTTGTGAACGAACGAGAGGAGCTTGAACACCATAAGCGATCGAGGCGACTGCTCCAGCTGTGTAGGGTCCTATTCCAGGGATGTCGGCTTGCAGAACCTTCGGTGAGGAAGGGAGGATCCCATCGTAGTCGGATACGACCTTTTGAGCTGCGAGGAGAAGACGCGTCGCTCGAGAGTAGTCTGTGATGCAAGAGTCGAACGGGGGGTGAGCTCGACGACGAGAATGATCAGACGGGGAGGGATGAGAGAGAGGTACGCACAGCCAAGCCCAGTCTGTTGAGGAAGATCGTAAGAGGAAGGAATCAGCACTCGTTCGACGCGAAGGAAGTGTCGAGGCGAAAGGAAACGAGACGCACCCAAAGAGCATGAACCTCCTCGTTCGTCCCTTTCGCGAGGTCATAGATCGTAGGGAACTAACATCAACCAACCCAAGATAAACCTGTCAGTTTTGCTTCCTTTCTTGCCCCCCTCGCTCTCTCCTCTCCACGTCCTCCTCCTAGTCGAGTCAAACTCACCTTCTCCATCCACCGCTTGTAAAACCCGATAACGGTAGCGACCTGAGTCTGCTGAAGCATCACTTCTGCTATCATGATCTGTTCTCGACCCAAATCACATCCCAAGCAAGAGTCAGGTTTTCTTTGGAGACGCGTCGAAGGGAAAAACGCGAACGGCCAAAGGAGCGTCGAGCTCAACACGCCCTCCCTTCCTCCTTGCCTCTCCTCCCTCTCCGCCCCACCTCCTCCCCCAACGAACCAATTCCGAGGCTCTGTGTACTCTACTCACCTCGTACCCCCTCTGTCCCCTCTCCTGCTTTGTCCTGTTCCTATCGAATCTCTTCCTCCAAGGCATAGCTCGATCGTCTCGTCGTTCGTCGAACCAGTCCAGAAGAGCTTGTCGAGTAGAAGAGGACACGTGTGTGGTGGAGTGGTACGCTGGAGAGTGGGCGTGGGTTAAGAGAGAGGGAGAGGGGGGTGGCATGGTGGGAGAGAGGAAGGGAGGAGGAGGGAAGGGGAGAAAGGTGAGCTCGAAGAGAGCTGAAGGGAAGGGGAGAAGGATTGGAGAGCTGAGGTGAGCGGGCGTTTGGTGGTAGGGTTTCGGTTGAAGTGAGGAAAGGGAGAAGGAAGGTCTGGAGCGAACCACCAGAGGTAGATGAGCCGAAACGGCGACGTGGGAGGTGAGGGACAGAAGAGAAGAAGGGAGGGAAGGAAAGAACGGAGCTCGTCCGATTCGCTCCCCTTCGATCTCCTCCCTCACCTTTCACGCGAGGGAAAATCATTTTTCTTCCAGTCGTTGCGAGGGATGTTGGCCCTTTCTCTATAAAGGCAAAGTTATGACTTCTTCTCAGATCCGACGCGTCCCAGAATCGCAGAGAAAAAGAACAGGCACGCGTTCGACGTGTGCGGTTTTCCTGTGAGCTCTCGACGCGTCCTCTTCCTTTCCCCCTCCCGGCTGAAGCTTCAGCGAGCAACGTACGTTCGAAGAGATCGTATCAATGTCTCACATAAGCTATAGAGCTACTCGTACCCCCCTCCCTCCTCGAACCCTCGCTCACTCCCTCTTAGCCAACCAACGACGCGTACCCACTTCGGATCGGTCCAGCAGGGAAGAGTTCCAGCTGCTGCTCGTTGAGCTTCTCGAGCTCCTGTGGAGGGACGAACTTGGCGAGGGAGAGCTGCGAAGGAAAGGGACGAGAGCGAGCGTCAGCGACTCGACTCGAGCGCGACGAAAACGAAACCGAGAACGAAGAGAACGAAAAAAAAGACTCACCAGCATCAACCTAATCCTCCTCATCCTCTCCTCTTCCCCCACCTCTCCAGCCGGCCCCCCAACCTCCTTCGCCTTTGCAGCTCTCGTACTCCTAGCGCCCACTCCCGCTCCGACCCCATTCTTCTCCTCCTGCTCCCTCACCAGCTCACCCAACTCGTTCCCAATCGTCTTCAGCACTCCGTTCACCCAGTCTGAGGTTCCGTGCGCTGCTTCGACCTCGGGAGCGATGGTAGTTGAGAGGGATCGTTTGCGTTTGGCTGCTGAGGAGGAGGAGGAGGGTGAGGAGGGAGGAGGGATGAGAGCCGTGAAGTCTTCTGGACGATGGAGGAGGAGAGGAAGCGAGATGGGGACGGAGCGGATGGCGGCGAGGTGGGAGGTTTGTTGATGCCTGGAGGGAAGGGATCGAATGGTTCGGGTTGCGAGACGGTTGATGAGTTTCGGGTTGGGGGTATTGGATGAGGAGGGAGGGGGAACGATGGGAGGAGGTGGTGGTATGGACGCGTCCTCGGTTCCAGGTTCGAGTTTCGCAGACCTCATGGTCACGTCTCCGTCTCCGTCTCCATCTCCAGCAGGGACTTCCTCGACTGCTACCGCGGGCTTCTCCTCCTCCTCCTCCTGCTCAGCAGCTTCCATCTCCTGATCCTCGTCTCCCTCGACCTCCTCGTCCTGCTCCCCATCCATCACCCTCCTCTCCCAAGCTTCTCCCACAGCTCTCCCAATCGCAAACCCTCCAGCCCCATAAACGCCCTTCACCACGTTCTCCTCGATCCACTCCCTAGTCATCTCACCCTTCCCATCCTCCTCTCCAACAGCCTCCCTCAGGAACCTCTCCAAACTAGCAGCGTACGCCTCTCCAACGTGACTCCCGTACATCGCCTCCCTGAGCGTCGCCTCCGCTCTCCCAGCTCTCACCGCCGCCGTTCGGTTGTTGAGGAGGCTCGACTGACTCTCGAGGAGGGGGTCGAAGAAGGTCGGTGCCTCGGGGAAGGGGAAGCGGATGAAGGCGATCTGGGAGGCTTGGTCGTGAGCTTGAGGAGCGGCGGCGGAGGAGTGAAGGATCGGGAAAGATCCATAGTCCGTTGCTGTTGCTGGGCGGTAGAAATCCTCCTGGGGGACGACGACTCCTTCGGTGATAGGGTTGGAGTCGATAGCGAAGTAGGCGTAGGGGTCCGGGTTGTAGACTGGGACGAAGGAGCGAGGAGGCGGCGGAGGAGGAACGGCGGAGAGAGGAGCGGGAGGTGGACGAGGTCGTCTCCACGAGAAGGCTGGAGCGAGTTGGGTTTCGTTCGTGATGTTTCCATAGGAGGGATTAAGGGGAGTGGTGGAGGGTGGTGGGGGTGGGGGTCGGTTGCTGGCTGCTGCTGCCGCCGCCGCTGCGAAGGCTTTGGGATTGAGGAGGGAAGCGGTTGAGGGGATGGGAGCTGCGAGAAAGTCGTTGGGTAGAGGGAGGAGGGATGGAGCGGTGGCTGGACGAAGGACGAAGGCGTTGAGAGTTGGGTAGAGGGATTCGACTAGGAGAAGGAAGAGAGAAAGGGTCGAGTCAGTCGCGAGGCAACGAGAAGGACGCGAAGAGGAGAAACCGCTCACGTTCGGCGAGATTGAACGAGCTGTCGGTCAACGTATGAACGTAGTCTGGGTGTGTGGTGAGCTTAGCCACCTCCTTCTTGGTCTTCAGTCGTCGACCTGAGAACGAACAAGGAAGAGTGAAGAACGGTCAGCTCAATCTCAAACTCGCGCGCGTCGAACGACATCGAAAGCAACTCACCTCTCGTCTCCCACCACTTGACCAAATGAGTCAACCCTTCCTCAAACTCCACCAAACTCGTCCCTCTCAGCTTCCCCGCATCATCCGTTGATCCCATCACTTCCTGCACCACCACCGGAGCAGCCGTCATGACCGCGTTCTGACTCTTCTTGTACGGTCCTCTCTTCTTGCCCAGCTGATTCGACCCCGTCCCGACGATCCTGACTCCCTCCGAGGTGAACGTAGCAGGCGACGACTGCTGGACTTCCACCGACGGGGATCTAGGCGTGGATTTGATGGATGGCGAAGGAGAGGGAGCTGGGGAAGGCGAGGGAGGAGCAGGCTTGACGAGAGCTCGATTCGTAGGGAGGTGCTTGATGACCCAGTTCTGGAGCTTGGTCGCCATCTGATGGAACATGGTTTCGGGTGGGTTGAAGGTTTTGCAGTTGGTGAAGATGAGGAGGAGGTCGTGCTGCGAAAGAAGGATGTTGAGTGTCAGTAGGAGAAAGAGGAAGGACGGGAGGGAGGAAGGAGAAAGACGAAGCTCACCTCGAACAAGTCGAAGCTCTTGTACTCGCGATTCGCGAGCTTCTCCTCCATTCGAACGAGAGACATGGGTTCTTTGACGACTTCGCTGTAGCCTGGAACGTCGTCGTCGGTTACTGGATGGATGGGAAAGAATAAGTGAGCTCGGACAAAGGAGATACGAGTGCGAGGTTGACGAACCTGGCTCGATGAAGAAGGCATAATCGTCTCGTCTTGTAGAGAGAAAGAGAGAGGTCAGCGTCGATAATACGATGCGGTAGTAGATATTAGAGTACTCACTTCCTAACCTCCCTTATCATCTTCTCGCAAACCTCCTTCAAGGGGAGCTGTAGACGACCAGAGACCATGGGTTTCCCATCTGCTCCTATCCTCGGCTTCTTTGGAGGTTTGACCTTCGTCTTCCCTCCTGCTGTTCCCTCCATGATCCCACTCATAGGAGTCCCAGGCAAAGAGCTCGATCCATCCGTGGCGTCTCCTCCTGCTCCAGGTGTAGAGACGGCCGTTGAAGGTGGTGCTGGTTCGACGAAAGAAGAAGGAGTCGTTCCCGATCCAGAAGCGACGGGAGGAGGAGGAGGAGGGAGGGCAGGAGAAGGAGCTCGAGAGTTGAGGTTCGACTTGACAAGGCGGATGGGAGTTGAGATGGGAGTAGACGACGAGGAGGATGGGTGGGGGTGAGGGGTAGGGATCTTGATGACAGAGATCCGAGGTGGAGGAGGTGGGAAAGACGCGAACGAGCGAGGAGCAGGAGCTGGTGCTGGCGGTGGAGGAGGGGGTGGAGGAGCAGGGGGGGAAGGAGCAGGAAGGGAAGCATCTGCCTTGATGGCTGCTTGGATCTGAGGGTTGAGCTTCAGTCGGATCTTGAACGAAGGCTTCGGAGGTCCAGGGGGAGCCGACATTTTCGAAACGAGAAGGGGAGGGGAGGGAGGGAAGGGAAGGAAAGGGTTGAGCTCAACCCTTCGAAGGGTCTCGCCAGCGCGAGGTTGAAAACGGCGACAAGGAAAAAACGACGACATGATGTGTTTTTCTTACTGCTTTTCTTCTTTAGAGAGAGAGGAAAGAGAGAGAAGCCTGATGGGCTTGCCGAAAATAGATGACAAAAACTGAACAAGGACGAAAGGGGCATGGATCGAAGAAGAGCCTGTCGAGGGGAATCGAGTCGACGTCTGTGGACGAGAGGAAGCGAACCAAGGATGAGTGAGGTTCGCGATACGAGAGGTTTAGTTTGCGGGTCGACTGACGAAGTTGAGAGGTCGTTACTGAGATGTCTGTGGGCGAGGGAAGGGAAGAACGCGTCAGTCGAGGCTCGCGACGTCGACGAACGCAGCGACCGACGAGAAGAGCTGAACTCACATGAAAATCGAATCGAAAGCTTGAAGAGGAAGACACGAGGAAGGATCCGATCGGAGTGCGCTGTGCCTGCTAGACGGAGGAGAGTCAGCGAGATCCAGCGAGCTAGTCAACAAAACGAAGGGATTCACCGCGTCGAGCGATCAAAGACCCATCATGTTCGCGAACATGGGCATGCTGGAGAACAAGGTCGCGAGAGCTGCGCCAGGGTCGTCGGCAACCTGCTCGAAGAAAGGCAAAGCTCATGTCAGCATGCGCGTTTCAAGGGAAGGAGACGGAAACATGAGGGAGACACTCACGGTTGAGCCTTCGTCGGGGAGGAACGAGACCGACGTTCCGTCTTCGAGGACCCACTCACAACCTCTACTTCTTCCAAGGGAAACCTCCTGACTATCTCTCCACTCGGTGAACTCTTCGACCCAAGGCAATGGGAAGCCGACGAGACGCATGCGAGGAAGATCCTTGAGGAGGAGGAGTCTTCGAAGGGAAGGGAGAACCTCCTCCTTGAGCGACTTGTATCCTCTTGCTCTCTGTCCTCCGTCGAGTACCTGCCTTCCGGGATGGAGTTGGAGGGTCGCTTCTCGTTGTCGAAGGACGGAGAGGAAGGAGGGATCGAACGGGTTGGACGACGTTGTGGCCGAGAGATCGTTGAAGACGGGATCGCAAATGTCGGCGACGACGTCGTATCCGCTGCTGCTGGACATAAGGTCAATTTGATCGTATCCGATCTCGGAGTAGACTCCTTCATGAACCTCCTGGAAGATTTGGCCTCGATATCCCCCTTCGTCCGCCGTATCCTCCCCTCGAGAAGCAACGAACCCTTGGACTCGGTGTTCAATGAAGGCTCCGATGTCCGAGATGAGCGTCTCGATGCTGACTGGACTCTCGGGGGAGAGAAGTACGACAGTCTTGATCGAAGGTAGCTGCTGGAAGCTGACCTCGACGAGGAGACGATCGCCCGCTGGCTCCGTTGGCTTCTTGAGCGAGCAGTTGACGCCGAAGTCAACGTGCAGAGTCTTAACGAGAGCTCTCCTTGCAGCGTGCTCGTCTCCTACGAGGGCTCCTCCATCCTTTCCGAAGAGAAGCGTCCAGTTCTCCGAGGAACGAAGGACGATCGTGTTCCAAAGTCGAGGGAGGACGAGGGATGAGAACGCCTTGGAGACGAGGAGGAGATGGACCGCTCCTGGATCGGGTGAGACGAGGGTAGACTGAGGGGTTTGAGGTTCGTGGATGTGGAAGAAGTGGTCTAGGATGAGGGAGAGGACGTCCTGGTTGAGTCGGAGATCGATGGGGGAGATGGGGAGGGAGGAGGAGGGAGGCATGGGTGGCGAGGAGCGCTCGAAGGAGAGGAAGAAGAAGGCTTTGGGGTGAAGGAAGGTTTGGGAGTGGATGAACCGAGGGAAGAGAAGAGGAGAAAGAAGAGGGATGTGAAAACCTTCGGGGCTCGTGGTCGACGGGAGAAAGAAGGAGGAGGAGGAGCTTGCGAGCTCACTCGTTTCGACCTCCACGCATCTCCTCTTCTCACTGCTGCCTCTGCAACCACAACAAGCTCCCATCTCACTTTCTCTCAATCCATCTTCATATTTCTCTCATGTCCTCTATCACCATCCAGAAAGCTGCTCTCGAAGGTCGGTTCCTCTCTCGTCGTCTCAGCTTGCCTCGAACGACGACGAAGCTGACCTCTCCTCCCTCCCTTCCTCCCCTCGCAGGTCAACCTGGACTCGCTCGCTCTCTCCTGAACGCCAACCCCGAAGCCATCAACTCGATAGATGCAGTGGGTACCCTCTTCCTGTACATCTTGATCTCGAACTCAACGCTGACCTTGCTTCCCTCTCGTTCAAAGGATGGACGTTCCCCTCTCCACTGGGCAGCTTCAGGTTCTTCTCTCGAAGTGACAGAGCTGCTGCTCAAGAACACCCCTTCACCAGATCTCAACCTTCGAGATGCTAGTGGAAGTACTCCTCTCATCGTAGCAGGTACGTTTCTGGTCGTTCCAGTCGACTCTCTCCCAAGGGAAGGAGAGGGAGGGAGGGAGGTGACGAGCTCACACCATCAGCGACTTCCTTTCAGCTCGCTCGTCCTTCTTTTCATCTCGAAGCTGACTTTTGGTTCAATTTCGATCTTGTTTATAGTCGCCTCGGGTCAGGAATCGAACGTCGTTGCGCTGTTAGCAGCTGGAGCGGACGTGAACGCTACGAACGAGAAGGGGCAGACCGCTTTGTGAGCTCGAGCTGTCCTTCCTTCCCTTCCCCTCCCTTGGAATCTTGCGTCCTTTCACGGCCCTGAACCCAAGATTTTGTTCGATGTCGCTCCCTAAAGGCACTACGCCGCCTCTAAAGCACGCATAGAGGTTCGTTCTCTATCTTCTCTCCTCTTCAAGCTCGAAAAGCTCCACACTTTCCCTGTCCTCTACCGCGTCGTCGCTCACACCTCCCCTCTTCCCTTCGTCTTTCCTCTCATCAGATCGGTCGTCGTCTGATTCAAAAAGGCGCCGATGTACGTGTATTCTTCTCTTCGTGCGATCTCTACCCATCTCCCTCGCTGACCTTCGTTGCCCTCCAACACTCCCTCCTCACCCTTCACCTCCCTTCTGTCTCCCCAACAGATCAACTCCAAAGACCGAGCAAATCAACACCCTCTTCATCGAGCCGCTACCACCGGATCGGACGGATTCGTACAGCTGCTGTTAGCGGGAGGGAAGGACGGTAAGAGAACGAGGTTGAACACGCAGGATCGGATGGGTGAGCTTCTCTCTTTCTTCTCGTCGTTCAGAATCGTGTGAGGAACCGGCCGTGCAAGAACTCTTCTACGTAGGGTTCAGCTGGGTTGGGCTGGCTGAAATGCTGGGTGGCGATGCGAATACAATCGAAACGCGACGCGAATAGGGACGACTGACTGACACGTCTTCCTTTCTCTCTCCCCTCCCTCCCTTCTTCGTTCGTTCGTTCGTTCGTTCTCACAGGAAACACCCCCCTCCACCTCGCCTTCGAGAGTGGTCACGGATCCACTGCTGTACTGCTCATCGAGGCTGGAGCGGATAGGGATAAGGTGCGTCGCTCTCTTTCTGTCTCCCTTACCTTGTTCTCCTCCCTCGTCCCCTGCCTCTTCTTTCTCCCTCTGTCTTTCTCCCTCTGTCTCGATCCTCTCATCATTAACTTCTTCCTCCTCCCCTCGCCCCGTCGGCATCGATCTTTCGTTCACCAGCCCAACGTAGACGACCAAACTCCCGAACAACTCGAAGGGCTTGGGGATCGCGAGCAGAAGAAGGTGAGGGATTTCGTGTGGGGGAAGGTTGGGAGACCGGAGTAGGATTTTTTCGGACTCGTGTTCTTTTTTTTTACATCTCGTTTTCGTGACGATGAACCAAGATGAACCTCTCGGATTCGCGAACGCAAAACGCTTCGAGGGAGGGAGGGGAAGGCAAGACGCGTCGAGCAGTCTATCATGGCGTTTGAGAATTGACATTACGATCTTTCTAACTCCAACGGACGATTCTCGTTCGAGCGGTTGGATATCCGAGGCAAGGAAGGAAGGAAAGCGAGAGCGAAAGGATGAGATGCGCGTCGTGTTTCTTTCTCCCTCGAACGCGTCTTCCGAAAGAGAAGATCTAGTCAATACAGTATCCGAATCGAAAACTACTAGATGGTAAGTACGTGAGTATAAAGTGCGAGAAGAGAAACGACGGCGACCGTCAAAGCTGATCTAAGTATGTACGAAATCCCTCCTTTCCCTCCTTCCCTCGCCCTCGTTCCGCTCGTCCACCGAAATCACCTCAACTCAACCAACGTAAGGCGGTGCGGCCTCCCTACTCCTCCTCACCACATTCAACGGCTGCGTCGACCCTCCTACTCCCTCCCCTTCATCCTCACTCACACTGACTCCCCTATCGCCCTCCACCGACCCAGACCCAGAAGGAGGAGGAACGAACTGTTTCCCTCCTCCTCCTCCCCCACGTTTAAAGAATGCACCCGCATTGATCTTCCTTCCCCCTCCAGGAGTGGTCGACTCCGACGCGGGAGCGTACGAGTCCGGGTGGGTGGAAGGACTAGCAGACGTGTACGCGAGGGAATCCATTTCTCGTTCGACCTCGCGCTGAGCGGCAGCGGCGGCGAGGGAGTGTTCGTCTCGCGGTTGGTTGGGAGTGGTGGGGGCTGCGGAGGACCCTGTAGGGGAGGGTGGGAAGTAGGTGTTGTTGGTGATGTGGGATTGATGGGAAGGGGAGAGGACTTGGATGGGTGGAGGGGGGGGTTGGATGTGCGAGGGGGATTGAGGTGGGAGGGAGGAGGTTCGGGGAGGTTGGATGAAGGGTGAGGAGGAGCGGAGGGGTTCGGTGTGGGGTGGAGGGGGGGAGTTGGGTGTGGAGGGGTCGTAGGCTGTGTGTGAAGAGCAAACAAGAAGGAGGTCAGCTCGGGTCGAGACGAGGAGTCGACGCGCCGGGGAAGGCGAAGAGAAAAGAAGAGACGCGGCGTGGACTTACAGTAGTTGTACTGAGGGTACTGGCTTCCAGCAGGTCCAGCAGCACTCTCGGATCTGATCATCACCTCGGGAGCTTCAGGCGCATCGACGTAAAGCTCTCTTCCTCCCTCCGACATCGGACTCTGAGCGGATTCCCTCGCGAACGGAGCGAGCGGAGGTGCAGCGTCGAATCCTCCTCCGTTGGTCGACGTAGCGGAAGTTCGACGAAGGAATCCTCCTGGAGCGGACGAGACTGGGGGTGTGGAGATGTTGGGACCTTGGGGAGGGGCGGAAGCGTATGGAAGGAAGGTCTCTTGATCGGGAGGAGAGGAGGGAGGAGGAGGGATCTGCGACGAAGGCGACGAGGACGCGAGATCTCGACCTGCTGCTCCAAGGAAGTTTCCTCCTCCTGGGTTGGATCCCAAGCCTAAGCTCAGGCGAGGACCTCCGACGCGAGGACGAGTAGGAGTGGTGGCTGCCGAAGTGGGAGCTTGAAGAGGAGCTGGAGGGTTGTATCGATCGAGCTGTTCGTCGTCCTCGCCTTCTCCATAGGGAATCTCGTTTCCGTATCCATCGTCTCGGGTGAGCGGAGTCGAATCGGGAGCGTGGAAGGATTGACGGTAGGCGGCTGCTGGACTGAGGGGAGGCGTGTCTCGCGACAGCGACGGCTCTCGACTCCTTGGGAGCTCCATTCCATCGGGTCCGAGGACGACTCGGTTCCTTCCTCCTACAGCGTAACCGTTGGGACCTTGGGAGACTCCGTTGGATTGCGAAAGATTGCCGTTGCTCTCCTCTCGCCGAAGTCGAAGAGGAAGCTCAGGCTCGTCGCCGAAGTCGACGTTCTCGTACCCTCCTCCGTTCTCACGCTCACGAGCGGACGAGGAATCCTCGGCTTGACCTTGGTATGGGTTTGTGTTGGGAGTGTGAGGGATGAGCTCGAAGGAAGGAGGTTGGTAGATGACTTCCTCGACGCATTTCGAGGCTTCCGACGCGAGTCGAGCAGTACGGTCGAAAGCTGAGAACAGAGGGAGGAAGAGGTCGCGAGTCAGCCAGGACGAACAGCAGGGATGCTGGAGAGCTTTGGGACATACCGTCGTAGGGTGCTCGTCCGTATCCAGGAGGGGTGGTGTCGAGAGGGATCTCTGCGAGGGCGAGAGAACGCGGATGCAAGGCGGTCAGCGAGACGCGTCGGATCGAGAACGAGGGAAAACGGACGACTCACCTTCGATGAGCAGCTTTCCGAGCTCTCCCACGATCTGAAGAGAAGGGTAGAAGAGCATGAAATCGTCAGTACGCACTCGACCCCTTCTAAACATGTATGAAGTACAGCGAAGCGGACGCACCGTAGCCTTCTCGCTCAACTCCAGCAGCGCTCCAAACTTGATACCCAAAGCCTCCTTGGTAGCCTGACGCTTGAGATCCGACAGCTTGGCTTCCTCGTTCATGATTTCGGTGTCGAGCTGGACGTTCGAAGAGAGCGAGCAAAAGGGAGGGTTCGAGTGAGCTTCGAGACGCGCCAAGCTGAGGAGGGAAGGAAGGAGGGGACGGAGGAGGAACGAACCTCTCGCATCTCGTTTCGAAGAGACTGAAGAAGCTCGGTCTGAGAAGGCAGGTTCTTGTTCTAATAGACGAGGAGGGTGGGAGAGTTCAGTTCAGATCAGCTCTTCCCGACGAGCTTTACGAGAAGGAGGAAGGGGGGGAGGGAAGGGGAGGTCCTCGAGCTCACCTCAGCACTCATTTTGACGAGCTTCTTCTCCTCCCTCTCCGATCTGGATCCAACAGCCCTTCTCCTCTTCTTGGTCTCCTCGAGAACCTCCTCGCTTGATCGAACTGGACCATGAAAGAATCGAAGAAGGGATCAGTCTCTCTCGAGCGAGCGAGCTCGTTCCCGTCCCGGCCTCCTTCGTTCGAGCTAAGTAGCTCCCTTTGTCGCATCCGAAGCTGAACGGATGTGCGTGCTACTCACCACTCTTGTAGACGGTCCTGATGTCCTTCTGTCTCTCTCCGAACTTGGCGATAGCGACGCTCTGCTCGCACCAAAAGGAAAGCATTGAAGTCAGCGAGGAACGAAAGCAAGGCGGCCAGGAGAGAAAACGTCATCCCTCTCTCCTTCCCTCCCTCGCCATCCCTTCCCTCGCCTCCAGAACTCGAGAAGAAGAGACCCAACTCACGAGCAAGCCCAACATATCCCCCGCTTTCGTAAGGACATCACTCAAATCCTGACCCTCCGAGTTCCCCCAGGCTGCCAAAGCGGTGGAAGCCTTGGAAGTGTCGTTCGCGAGTCGTTCGTGAGTGGTAAGGATCGATTTCTCCTCGTTGATCAGCGTTTGAAGAAGACGGAGATCCTTGTTCCCCATTCCAGGGATCTGCGAAGAACAAAGACGAAGGATGGGAGGGGGGAAGGTCAGCTTGAGTGAGCTCTTCGAGGGAGGGAAGGAGAGGTTGAGGTCGAGCTCAAGCCCGCTCTGCTCTCGTCTCCCTCGCGCCCATCCAGCTCTACAGAGTCAAGAGGAAAGACACTCACAGTAGAAGTATGAGCGATTCCTGAGTCAACGAAAGCAGTCGTAGAAACGCACTCGAGTCAGCTCTGCGTTCCCCTTTCCACCGCTTCCGACCTCGCCGACCTCTCTCCCCTCTCCCCTCCCCTCCCTCTTCAAGCTCAACTCACCAGCTTTAGCCTTGTCCAAGAAACCAGGTTTGTACGTCCCCGAAGGAACGCGATTCGTAGAGGACCGATTGAGCATTTGCATCCTGAGAGAAGTTGAGTTGAGTTTGGTTGGAGGGAAGAAAGCGAGAAGGGGAGGGTTTCGAGCTGCGACGAGGCGAGAGAGCTGTCCTCGATGCCGAAAGAGTCAAAGTGACGTTCGGTTTTCGCACTCAAGACATTTTTTCTTCTTCTTCGTTCAAGATTGGATTATGTGATGTCTCAGGGGGTTGAGGAAGACGCCGAGGTCTTTATGGTGAGGAGAAGGAGGTTCAGTCGAGAACACACGGGACGTAGGGAGGGAGGAGGAGAGTCGACGGTCGTGTGAGCTTGAGTTCGAAGGGTAGAGAGTGCAGACGAAGGACCAGACGAGAGTGGAAGGCTGACATCCAACCAGAAAAGATGAGCTGGACCCGAAGAAGGGTGAGGCAGAAGCGGGCACGCTGTCAAGAGGGCTCAGAGACGCGAAAGAGCGAGGAGTCGACGACGCGAGGGCTTCAGACTCTCGTTCCAGCACCTGCCTCGCATCGATCCAAGTGAAGAGGGAGCAAGACAGATAGCCGTGCCTCCCAGTAAGGTTGCGACGCAAGCCGAACCTTCAGTGAACCGAGGAAGATGCGACCAGCGCGAGGAAGGAGCGGAGGGGAGCTCGCGCGAACGAAGGCGGTTGATGGTAAGAGTTTTGAGTTTCATGATGATATCCCGATCAGGTCCTCCGATGGGTAGTGTGTATTTTGACGAACGATCTACGAGAACGAGAGGTTGAGAGGGAGGGAGGGAAGGAGGAAAGGGAAGGAGAGTGAAAAGGTCAGCTTCGTCGTTCCTTCCCTTCCTTCCTTCCTCCGTTTGAGCTCTCCCTTCTATCCCTTCTCCACGCCTCCTCCGTCCTCCCGAACCCCAGCAGAAGAGACCCCAACCAACACCCGAGCAGAATATCAAAACTCACCTTCGTTCCCTCCTCTACAGCTCAAACATCTCTCCCACCCTGCCGAACCTCTTCCCCTCTTGCTTCTTCTGGTCTACGAGGTGCATCCCTGGTGCCTCCCCCTTCCCCCTCTTCATCTCATCCTCCATCTGCCACCAACTCACATTCCTCACCTCCACCAACTCCTTCACCCTCAGAATCTGACCCGCCTTGGTCTCCGAAAACGGAAAGAAAGCCACCCGATCCTTCTTCTTCAACCCCAGAGCAGCCAACGTGTTCCCGTACATCTTGGGCATCCCTATCGGCGAACGTTTGAGTTGAACTCGGAAGTGCGTTGCTGGACCATGGGAAGCTGGAGGAGTGTAGTCTGTTGCTCGAGCGACGGATCGGTGGACGTGGTGGACGGAGGGGTTGGGGTATTGCGAGCGGAGAGGGTGGTGGTTCGGGTAGGAGACGGTGGGGAGAGGACGAGGGAAGATTTTTGGGAGTTTGCCTCGAGGGTGACGGAGTCCCATGTTGGCTCCCAGGGGGAGGGTAGGGCGGAGGGACATGTTAGGAGGAGGAGGGGAGGGGTGAGTGGGTGATGGCAGGAAGGAGGGCGAGGTTGAGCTGGGTCGAAAAGAGCTCTCGGAGGCAGTTTACTTCTCTTTCTTTTCCCTCTCGACCACCAGCAGCGATTCCTACATCTTCTCTCAGAATGGCATCCACTCCGTCCTCTTCTCTTCCTACCTCCACTCAGAGCTCAGCAGACTCAGCAGCATCGTCCTCCTCGTCCAAACGCAAGACTCTCGAATCGACCTCCTCCTCCCTCCCTCAAACGACTCTCCTCCTCTCCAACGGGTCCCAAATCAACCTCCTCTCTACCTCACCCTTCGAACCACTCATCAAAGGAGCTCGCTGGCCAGACTCCCATCTCGAAATCCTCAAAGCAGCCTTCGTTCAAGAGGAGGACTCGATCCCACACTCCCTTCGACGTCCCCTCGCTCTCTACCTCTCGGTCCCTTACAGCCGCGTCGTTCGATGGATTTCTCTCAGGAAGGAAGAGCTTAAGAGGGAGCGGGTGGGTAAGGGAGAGTCGGCATTGACGGAGGGAGTGGAGGAGGAGGAGGGCGAAGAGGAGGAAGAGCTGAAGGTAACGAGCTCGCTGATGGTGGACGCTTCGTTCGTCTCGGAGGTGGTTACAGGGGAGGAGGTGGTGTAAGAGTCTTCATCTTCTTCGGAGGAAGATGATGAAGTCGGGTGTGAAGGAGGGAGTTCCGATGAGCTCGAAGGAGGGGGTGTCGCGAAGAGCCTTCGACGAGACGTGAGGGTACGCTCCTCTCCCGGCCTGGCTGTCTGCTTCCCTACTCCTAATTCCGCCCTTCACTGATATCTACGATTCGTTGTACGCTCTACACTGCCCAGAAATCTACCTCCTCGACCTCGACGAACGCATACACTCAAGTCGTCGCGTCTGCTCTTCCGTTCTCCTCCCTCTTTCCTTCCTTCCAACTACCACCACCATCCAGCTCACCTTTCGAAACCTCACACTCATCTCACTGCGTCCTCTTTCGAGATCTCCAACCTCCGAAACCACACTTATCCTCACCCTCGGACGTCCTCGCTCTTCTCAACACGCCTTCGGATCACTCACTTCCACCGTCTCTACCTTTCCTCCCTCCGATTCCAATGGACTGCTCCTCCTCCCTCTCTAGCCAAGGGAGTAGGAGCATTAGCCATACCTCGGACCTCGATCTCCTCATCTCCTTCGATCAACTCCACTCCTCTCAATCGTCCTCCTCATCAAGCTCGGACTTCATCGCCTCCTTCCTCTCCACCTCCCCCGAAGGTCCATCTCTTGCAGTCCTCGAGCTCCGAACTCCACGATTTTCGGAAGAGCTCGCCCTTGCCTCTCTCGCTCGACAACGCCAAAGGGATCAGAACCGAGAAGCACAACGACGATCAGACGCGTCCGTCATTTCGTCGTCTTCGTTCATCGCTCTCTCGCCTCTCGCTTTCGGTCCTGATCGCCTCATTCCTGCTCGAGGATTCCTCGCACTCGATCCCTCGATTGCCGAACATCCCAGTCCGACTACCCCGAACCTCAAGCGAAAAGCTTCAGCCCTCGAAGCCGAGTCCTCCTCGGATGCTCCTCCTCCTTCGAAGGTCACCAAGTTCTCACCTCGACCGAACGGGGTAGGAGCGAAGATGGACGATACGTGGCTGAGTGAGTTGGCGGAGGGCTGGTTTGGGGAGGGGTGGAGATGGAAGGTGATGGGAGAGGGATCGCTGGCAGTCGAATCGAGGCGCGTCGCTTGTTTTGGCTCGATGCCGTCGTTTAGAGATCGCTCTTTCTGATACTCTTCGTGATACATGATTCCACTCTCTCAGACGACGCAGAAGCAACGAAGGGAAAGTCGTAAATCGTGTCGTCAAGAAGTTCAATCAAGTTCAAAGCGATCAAGCCTTCTGCTCCTGCTCTTTCTTCTCCTTCTCCTTCTGAGCAGTGAATCGGTCCCTCGTTCCCTTGACGAGGTAGTCTGTTAACGAACGACCCACACGCGATGCAACCACGGTCAGCACGAGGCAAGCGAGGACGAGCAGCGTCGTCGCAAGTGGGACGCGACGACTGAGGAGAGCTCTTTTGGACCGAGCGGGAGGGAAACGGAAGGGACGTACCAGCATCGAAGGAAGCCTTGTAGGCCTCCCAGCTACCCAACCTATCCGCGAGCTTCTTGAACGGAACGAACTCCTCCTCCTCGAGAGCAGAAAGCAGTCGCGATCCAGCTCCGGAAGGCCAGAGTCCGTTCAGCTCATCGCCTGCTTTGGAGAAGAGGAAGATTCGACCCTTTGGCCGACGACCCAAAAACAAACCAAGCTCCAGTCAGCTTGAAGCCCGCGTTCAGGTGCAGAGGATCAAACAACGAAACGACGAGAGGAAGAAGAGACTCACGATGAACGGAGCGAGCAAGATATCAGACGTCCCATACTCCTTTCCCTCGGTGAACTCCTTCCCAATGTAAGGCTGGAACTCTCGGATCGCATCGAGGACGGGTTGGAGGTTCCCTTCGGGGGATCTGAAGTATCCGTTCCAGGCTTTGCCGACGAGCGCGTCGTACTGGAGGGCGAGAAGGGCTCCTTTGGCTCGGAGGACGGGGTCGGAGTCTGCGGGGGATACAAACGAAGGTCACAGGAAGTGTCGAGGGGTCAGTGAGAGAAGATAGAGATGCAGGGTTGGGGTGGAAACACGAGAGAGGCAAGAGGGACGAAGGGGAGACGAACATTCGATCTTTGGGAAGAGCGACGCAACGAAATTGACAACCAGGGCGCTTTCAGGGAGTCTGAAGGTCTCGGGAGGAGGGGAGGAGACGTCTGAGTCGAGAGGAGCTCCGTAGGTGATGGCTGGGACCTAAAATTCATTCGCGACGAAGAGAGAGGGAGGGGAAAGTCAGCTCTCCGTCCCTCCGACTCGGCCCTCCCTTCGACCTTTCATCGCTCATGGGCCCCAGAGGAGAAGAGAACAACAGACCTTGCTAGCAGGGTTGATGACTGGGGCATACCAAGAAGGCTTGTTCTATTTGATTTGGAGGAAGAGGAAGGAGTGATGGGTCAGCAACGAACGCAAAGATAGGAAGATGGACGAAGGAAGAGCGGTCGAGGAGGTCGGAAAGATGAGATTGAACGAACCTGGAGATCAATCTCGACGGTCTCGTACTTGGCTCCGCTGGCGATGAGAGCGATTCGAGCTCTTTGAGCGAAAGGGCATCTGGATTGGTCGAGGAACAGGCGAGGGAGCGAGAGAAGGAGGGACGGATGGGTGAGCTTTCGAATCGGAGAGAGGGGAGGGAAGAGAAGGGATTGCTCACCCTTGAGCGGAGTAGAGAACGAGTCGTTCAGCTTGGGCGACCATCTTTGGGTAGTTCTGTGTCGAAGGAAGAAGAAGGAGAGAGGGAGGAAGGAGCGGGTGGTGGTTGGTGAGCAAGCGAGCAGAGGGAAGGCGAGGAAGGGGAAGCAGTTGGCGAGCTTCGTCCTCCTTCCGTCGGTCTCGTCCGCGGTTGCTGAGGAATCTCTCACCTCCCTCGGTCGAGGTGGTCGTGATATTCCGAGGATATGAGAATAAAGAGCGACACAAGGCTGGTTGAGAGCGCGTGGACGAGGTGAGGAGAGACTCGCGTTGAGAGAGAAATAAAGACCAGCTGTTAATCCCATCTCGACGTTCCTTCCTTGCTTCAACTCGAGACGATCGACCTAGCGGCGAAGAGCAAGCAGAGCATGTTCATCTGGCCATCGAAGTCTACCTAGGCTACCCGAACGTACGTAGCGTCGACCTGTTTCAGCTGAGGAAGATTGAGGATCACCTGCGAGCGAAAACGACGAAGAGAGGAGGAGAGGGAAAGTCAGTTCAACTTCCGAGAGGGCGAGTATGGCTCGAGAGCACGATGGCTCGAAGGTGCTGAGATCGTAGACAATAAAAGAGAGACCTCGAAGAGGAAAAGGGGGGGGGGGAGGGAGAGAAGAAACCGAGCTCACCTTCCTCCTGTACCCACTCCGGTCGTTCGTCTCGCAAGGGTTGCCCTCGAGGTACACCGTCTCGAGCTTGTCGTGCTTCTCCAGATGCTGGAGGGATCCGACGTTGGCGATGAGATTGTTGTTCGCCTGGGAACAGGAAAGGAGGAAGTCAGACGCGTCAGTCGAAGTCGAAGTCGAACGCGAACGAGAGCTGGACGACGCGCTCAGAGCTCATCTCTCGATCTCAGACGACTCCAAGAACTCCAGAGAGCTCTTCGTACATCCAGCCCCCTCGATTCAAGCCAACGCGACACCGGAAGGTAGAAGGGGAGGCGAAAAGGGACTCACCCAGAACTCCTCCAACCCTTTCGCGTTCTGCAACCCTTCAATCTTCTCGATCTTGTTGTTTCCCACATCCACGACCCTCAAGTTTGTGTTTCCCTCCAAACCCAGCAAGCTCTCCAGTCCGTTGTGCGATATGTAGATCTCCTCGAGCGAGGTGAGGGAGGAGAGATTCTCGAGCTTGACGATTCGGTTGGATTGGATGGAGAGGATCTTGAGGGAGGTGAGGGAGGAGATGTTCTGTGATTTTAAGGGATGAAGGAGGTGTGGATGTGCGGTGGGAAAAGGGGAGAGGGTATGGGAACGGGATTGGAGAGGTGAGGATGGGAGAGGAAGAGGGGATGATGAGCTCGAGCGAAGGAGGGAGAGCGAAAAGTGCGTGGCGATGGACTGACCTCAAGCTTTCTGATCTTGTTCTTTCCAAGCCAGAGCTCCTCTAGGTTCACGAGTTTATCGAGTCCCTTGATCTCCTGCAGATCCCAACCGAAAAAGCAAGGACGAACGCGTCAGTTCGGACAGTCGACGAAGGGTGAGCTCGAGCTCAGCTTTTCTCCTTCCTCGCTCGCTCCAGCTGAACCTCAGAAGAACGCTGATGAACGCACCCTAATCCTGTTCCCACCCAACTCCAGCGACCTGAGCGAATTAGCGAGTCCATCCAAGCCTTCGATCCTGGAGATCTTGTTCTGAATGAAGTAGACGGTGTGGAGTTGGGCGAGGTGGGAAAGAGGAGGGATGTCGTCCTCGGTTTCAGGGAGGAGGGTTCGGATGAGGTTGTAGGAGAAGTCGAGGGTTCTGAGGAGCGCGATGGTACGTAGAATCAAGGGTCAGCGAACGAAGGAAAGAGGGGGAGAGCGAGAAGGAGGTGATGAGCTCGGGGAGCGAACTCACTTGAGCTTTGTCAGTTTCTCGAAGCCTTCGAGATGGTTGATCCTGTTGTCGTAGAAGTCGAGTTCTTCGAGTTCGGTGAGAGCCTCGAAGACGTCGGGTTCCAAAGAAGTGAGTCTGTTCTGACGAAGACAGAGTCGTTTGAGGTGAGAACCGAACCGAGGGAGGTGGAGGGGAGGAAGGGAGGTGTTGATCAGTTGAAGGTGGGTGAGCTCGAGGTCCTGCGAGGGTGGAGAGAGGAGGAGGATGGAAGTATAGAGGTCAGCATGAGGAGTAACGAGGCTCGATGTATATCTCGGAAGAGATAGAGAAACGCTTTCGCTCACGTCTGTATCGTCTGGGAGATCTTTGAGCATGTCCCTCGCCTTGGGTTCTCCGTCCTCTCCGATGGACGCTTCCGACTCCGCGTCCGTATCCGCATCCGAGTCGAACGAAGGATCAGGAGGAAGTTGAACAATCTCGGGTCCTGTCAGACGAGCTTTCCGAGGAGGAGGAGCTGAAGAAGCAGAAGCGACAACGGCGTTCGTATCGACGACGACGGACCGTTGAGGAGTCGTTCCTTCCAGAGGGCCAGAGGGAGCAGGGAGAAGGATGGAGGTCGAGGAAGTGGCCTGGGGCTCTTCGGAGGTGGAGGAAGGAGGAGGAGGAGGAGCTGACATATATGATGGAAGAAGAAGAAGAGAAGAAGGAGGGAAGGAGGTTGTCGACGTCGATGAGGAAGGAAGGAGGAGAGCGAAAGGTCAGCTTCGGTTCGTTTCGTTTCCCCTTCCTTCCTTCCCTCGCGACCACGACCCTCAAGGAAAAACTTCTCTCGTTCTCTGCTCTCGGCCATGAGTCAGGGGTACCCCTACCCTCCCTCTCACCCCAATCATCGATCCACTTCCTCCTCTACCTCCTCTTCGTCCTCTTCCTCCTCCTCCCGACCTCGAGCTCATCCCTCCATGGACCGAGCTTCCTGCTCCTCGTCCTTCTCCGTCCCCTCCCTATCTTCTCTCCCTCCGAATTCAAGATACAATCCCATATGCGTCGACGACGACGACGACGACTCGCCCCCGACTTTATCCCATCGTCCAAGTCCTTCCAACCCTCATCATCAGCAAGCTCCTCCACCTCGTCCTCCTCCCGTCTCCTCCTCCTCCTCCTCCTCGGCTCCCCGTCCTCCTCTTACGACGACATCCAGGAAACGACAGCGTGATTCCGGATTCTCAATCGGACAAGAGTGTACGACCGCGAAGAGTAGCAGCAGCAGCAGCGTCCAGTCGAGGAAGGACGGCTTCGTCGGAGAAGAGGACAACGAGAGAACGAAGCTCAACAACGACGACGGACGATCACCTTCCCTCTCGCACGCCGTAGGAGCTCTGGCTCTCTTCTCGAACAGGTCAACCCAGGAACCACAGGTCAGTGCTTAATGTGTCTTGCTGGCTCCAGTCGAAAAGGGAGCAATCTGACTCTCGCGATCCTGCTGCAACCAGAATCATCACGTCGCCTCCCGTCGCTCGAACGAAACCACTCCCTCCTCAAGCTCAAAATCCGTCCACCCTGCCTCTTCTTCTCTCTCGTGGACTAAACTATCGATGCATCAGCACCAAGGACGCGTCGACAAGGGAAAGGGAAGGGAAGAACCCCGAGTCAGCTCCTCTCTGCTCCCTTTTCTCTTTCCTCTCCTTGATTCTCGAAACTGACGCGTCTTTCGCGTTTCCTTTGCTCCCCTACTCACAGAACATATCGCGAATGCTCCCTCCACCTCCACCACCCTCCTCCTCTCATCCCTCCAAGGCCTCGTCTCACTCAAAACGATCGTTGTCCGACTTCTTCTCGACGCCGTCGAATCCTCCGCCGGCAGACGACCTCCCGTTCCACCTGTCCCCTCGCACATCTTGGACGGTGACTTCCTCTCCATCATCATCGTCACAAGCACCATCAGCATCATCAGCACCAGCACCAGCACCACCCTCCTCGTCCTCCAGCTCTCCCCACTGCGATCCCACTCCATCCTCCGCCTCGTCTTCCTCTCAGCCCTCCCACAATCGACCTCCTTCCTCTACTCCGGCCAAGACTAAGCAGCCTCCTCTCTCGGCGTCCAAACTACCCAGCCTCGAAGTCGACGGAGTCGAATGGATTCCAGACGAAATGGACCTCGCGTCCGACTCCCCTCCTCCCTCCTCCGCCAGCAGAACCTCCTCCTCCAGATTATCCAAGCATCCCATCGAGCCTGCACAACCAACACACGACGGTCGGTCACCAGCAGCATCAGCTCGGGTCCGAGATGAGGGCAACGGCATTGCTGTCGTTTTGTCCTTGAGTGAGCCTTCGAATTCCTCTTCCGTCTTGATCGATTCGAGTGAACGACTTCGCTGATTCTGTTGCTTCGATTTCGTGATTAGCTGGGCTGCTGGAGTCGATGCAGATTCAAGAAGGGAGGAAGGATCGAGACCTCAAGAGCTGGAGGTCTGTTTCGACTCCGTCTCCTTCTCTCCCCTTGACCGAGGAACGAGAAGATCAAGGTGCGTTCTACCACATCTTTTTGGACCTCTGTCGCGTAGAATGACACACTGACGTATCCTCGCTCTCGCGCATCAACATAACGGGAAGCGCCTCGAGGTTCGTCGTCGTCGTCGTCGTCGCTCTCTCTCGCTGCCTCGTCTTCTTCGACCGTCCAGCACGACCCGAGTGAGTCCTCCTTGCTTTCAATCGATTCGAGAACTCCAAAATATGTTGACGAGCTTGGTCACCTTCCTCTTCTCGGCAGAACCTCAACTTCCTCCAGCATCGATCCCTGCTGTCGCGTCGTCTTCGTCTTCGTCTTCTTTACCGAAAAGTCAGTCGGTTTCTCGTCTTCGACTTGGCTCGCAGTCTTCACGTCGTTGCTGACTCTTCATGTCTCGTCTGCGACATCCAGGACCTCCCTCGTCGATCCTTCCTGCGCCCATCGCGTCGTCTTCGACCTCCTTGCCCTTCAAGGTCGTTCTGCGACGTCAGTCCTTTTGTTCCTTTCGACGACTCGTGGAACGAATCTCTGGTTGCTGATATCTCTTCTCGTGCTCTGTATCTTTCCCACGACAGCGGTAGCGCCGTTTCCATTCTCGCTTCACAGACTACCGGAGAAGGAAGGTCAGCCCTCTTTCGTTCGCTCGACGCGCGCAAGCCATCTCGAACGCTGATCTGCTCTCTTCCTATAACTCGCCTCTTTCGCCGCTCCAGTCGCTGCCCCATCAGTCCCTCTGCCAGTGGTTCCTCCATCTCCAAGCATCAACAGGAGTGAGCTCCCCTCGACCTTCTCTCGAGTCGACGCGAATCGCTGACCCGCTGCGTCTCCTTTTTCAGAGCTCGCTCAACCGTCAACATCAAACGCAGTATCTGTGCCGAGCTCAAATACGCTCAATCGAGCAGCGAAACGAGGTGTCGGGAGGAAAGGTGAGCGCGCTTTCGTCCCTCTGTTGCGAAACGCGTCGCGAAACGCCGCGCTGACTCGTTCTTCCCCTCCTCTTTGCAGCTGAGGTCATCGATATCTCCGACTCTGATGACGACGGTACTTCCAAAGCTCAGTTCAACGTTCGTGGTGAGTCGAACGCCCCTCCATCTTCTCCCATCGCGAGTCGAGGGAACGCCGATTGATTCTTCGCTCTTTCAACTGCGTAGTTCTACGATCCCGCCGTTCCCTCCCTCAGCGAAAACGAGTCTCTCCCACCCTGCAGAGACCCGCTCTCAAAGCGTTCCAAACGGAGGTGGATCGTCGACTAGCAGAAACAAGCTCAGCACCCGTTCGATTCGTCAACACCTACGACGACTCCGTTCCAGCTCCCTTCGTCTACGCCGAGTACAGGGTCCATAAGTCAGGAGGTGGACCTTCAGCTGCTTCTTCGACGGTTCCGGAGCCTTGCGACTGTCCACATTGTGGCTCAAGGGACGACGCGACGCTGGAGACTTGGTTGACGCTTCAAGTGAGCTTCCTCTCGTCGTCCTTCCCTTTCCACCTCTCCGGCGTCGGAGATTTACCTCGAACTGACCTCTTCTACTCCCATCCCTCTTATGAAACTCCCAGGGAGACGTTCGACAGAAGTTCCTGCAGGGACAAGATGTCGAGGAGTCTGGAACGGTTCGTTTTGTTGGCCCTCTTGTTTTCACTCGCTCTGGACTTGACCGACGCGTCCCTCTCGTGTCTTCGTTCGTCCACAGTGTTGCCCTTCCCCCGAGACCTGCCCCTACCGTCTCTCTCGACGAGCTCGAAGCTTTTCTCTACAGGTGTTCCTCACGGATTCGAAGGGATGGGGGTTGAGGAGCGACGTGGCTCTTCCTTCGAGGTACTGTGAGTTGTGGCGAGTCGTCGACGTCTTATCTTGCCGTTATCTCTCCGAATAACGAAGTCGTCGTCAAAGCTGATACAGCTCCCGATCTTTCTCTTTATCTCCCAGATCTCGGCCTCTACGCTGGACGGTCAGTCACGTTCACGATCTCTTCTCGTCTCTTGTCATACGACTCGTTCCGAGATCTGACTCCTCCCTCCTCTCGCGCGGTTCGCTTCTTTCTCGCAGACTTTAGTGAGTTCTAGTGTTTCTATATCAGTGGCTCTCGTGGGCAAACCCTGACACTTCGTTCTTCGTTCGATCCGACCGACCAGCGACACGAAGGCGTCCCAAGCTATCGAGGACGCGAAACCCGATGGCTCGAAGTCCGCCTATCTCTGGGACTTGGATCAGTTGGATGGAGCTGCTGAGGGGGAGGGCCTGACTGTAGATGCCGAGTACGAGGGTGAGCTTTCGGACCTTCACGCTGCAGTCGTCGTCGCGTCGAGGCGAGCGAGGAACGGGAGGTTGTCCGTTTGATCTAAACTGACGACTTTTTCTCCCCTTCTCACTCTTCTACGTCTCGATAATCGATCCCCCCCCCCCCACCCTCCACCAGGAAACTTCACGAGGTTTTTCAATCACAGTTGTGACCCTTCCGTCACCGCTGTTACCATCATCAGAAGGGATTTGGAGGGCTACGAGGTTCGCGTTGTTTCGTCGCGTCGCTTCTCGAGTCCCTCGTCACCTCACTGACCTCGTTCTCGATCTGTTCTTGTTCACTTTACAGAACCAGAAGGTTCCTCTCATCGGCTTCGTCACCAATCGAGCGATCCCAGCAGGAGAAGAGCTGACTTTGAACTATCGAGGACGAGCGTTCGTCCTCTTTCTTTCTCTTCCTGCTTCGTTTCCCCCTTCTACTCGTTTGCGTCGCGTTCGAGACTCTCAATACTGACTCTTTCTCTCTCTCTCTCTCTCACCACATTGTTTCGCTGGCTGTCCGACGTTTACCACGTTCAGCGAGTTCGAGCCCGAAGACGTCGCGGGTTGGAAGACCGTTTGCCGTTGTGGAGCGTGGAACTGCCTTGGGAGACTCAATCTTTGAGCTTGCAGATCCTTCGACTTTGCTTATCACTCGATTTCTGATGTTCGTGCCTTTTTTTTACGGTTCGGAGGAGAGGAGAGAAGAAAGACGAGGATGTCGCGATCTGACGTTCTTCTTCCACAAGAAAGGCATGATCCTCTTCTTTCTGAACGATCTCCCAGGCCGGGATATCATCTTCCGAGACTACTCCAGCGAGATCTGAGTTGCCGACGTCGTGTCGTGAAGGGCGTCGAAGCGACCAGGGCGAGAGCGAGCTCACCGATTTGGGGCAGAGGGCCTGAGCTCGTCCTTCTCTTCTCCAACGTTCAGCAACCCTCCCAAGGAATACACGCCTGCTCGACTGCACGGCATACCGTCGTGAAATTAACTCCTCATCAACCTCGACCTACGAAACTCGAGCCTTGTAGCGTTTTGGAACGAGGGAGGAAGAAGGGAACCAAGGTGAGCGAGCTCAACTCCGTCCCTCCCTTCCCTTGACTCGAGCTCGAGTTCTCATCCGCCTCGTCTTCCCTTGTTTTCGTTCTTGGACAGACCATCCAGTCCAATCTCATCCTCCTGAGATGCCCAAGAGTCCGACTGCAACCAAGAGGAAGTCGCTTCCATCGACCTCCAACGATGGTCCTCCTCCTCCTCCACCACCACCCAAGCTCGCTTCCACCTCGCCGTCGTCGTCTTCCACCTCACCAAAGATCCCTACATCCTCCCCCAAACAACGTCCGACCTTCTTCAAGAAGTCTAAATCCTCATCTTCCCAACCTCCATCAGAACCCTCGCTTTCGTCCAAACCCGTAGCAGTCTCAGCTTCCTCCTCTCCACCACCTCGCCCCTCCTCCTCGCTTCCACCGTCGGACACGTCTTCTTCCCCTCTCACCTCCAAACCATCCCTCTTCTCCTCTTACTCCTTCGCCTTCCCCACTTCAACCTCTACTTCCTCAGCATCGATCAACCTCCTGGATCAGCTCGGAGACGCAAGTCAACTCTTTCGTCGAGACTCAGGTCAGGCGGAATCGACCGAGGGAGAGATCAGGAAGCAGGAGAAGAACAAGACTGGTGGGAAGGATACGAAGGGAACCAGGACAGGCACGGAGAGGGAAGCCGCAGTACTGAAGGAGAGATCAGACAAAGCTCTAAAGGAGAAGGCTCTGCTCGCGAAACCAAAGAGGGAGGGAGCACCTTCAGCCGTACCACCGTCTACCTCCCCCTCTACGACAACGTCCAAACCTCCTCCATCGTCAGCGAAACCATCTCCTCCCAAGGCATCAACCTCTTGACCTCGTACGGAAGTCCCAGCATCGAGCAGCTCAGGATCGTCGCCAAAGAAGGATCCTCGTCGAGGAAAGCAGCAGTCCACGAACGTCGCGGTCCCTCTCCTCCAACCTTCTCCCCCTCCACAACCCTCCCTCGCGGCAACATCCTCGACTCTACCACCTCTCGTACCTTCGACACCCTCTCCTCCCCTCGCTTCCTCTTTCTCACCTCCTTCCTCCCCATCCTCCGAGTCCGTTCCAACGCGTCCAACCACCCCCGAACTTCCTGCTCTCGTCCCGGTGTCCAAGTCGATCTATCTCATCGCCGACGATCTTCGTAGGAAGGACAAGGAGTCGAAGGAACGTGGTGAGGCAGAAGCCGCCGAGATGGCCCTCAGGAGGGCTCGTGCGAATCAACCTCCACCACCTCCTCCTCCTCTCGCCGGCCCTTCCACTCAGATCAGAGCATCTCCTCCCTCTCCTTCGACCACGACGAGCAAACCTGCCGCTCTAGGACCTACCAACGGAGGATCATCGTCGTCGGTTTCGTCAGTCGCGTCGTCCACCACTCCCCTCACTCCTTCGGCTCCTCCGAGACACCTCACCTCCCACCCTCCGGTTCCTCTCGTCGCGTCAAACCACCCCTCCCTCTTCTCTGGATTCAAACCACCCATCTTCGCCATGAGTGCGAATCCCTACCCTCCTCAGCAACCTCCCAACCGAGCGAACCTCATCCCGCCTCCCGGCCAATTCGACGAGCCGTCGACGTCGAATCGGACTTACTCTCCCACCGGCGGTCCCGTCCCTTACTCGCTCATCCCCATGGATCCCAAGGGGAAAGGACGGGAGCTTCCTCGTGGTGGACCTCCGAACGCATATCCTCCCTCGCAACAACAGCAGCAATTCCAACACCCGCAAGGAGGACCTCCCCGCTTCCAGCAGCAGCAGCAGCCCGGACGCGACTCGTTCTCTTCAGATCAACGGAGTCGACCACCACCACCACCTCCTCCTCAGATCTACGGATCTCGACCGGAACCACGACCTCCGGACAACTTCCCTCGTCTCGGACCAGCTCAACCCTACGGTCAGGATCCGCGTCGAGGTTTTGATGGACGCAATCAGCAGCAGCAGTACCAGAATCGTCTTCCTCCCTTCTACTCCAACGTTCAACCTTCTCTCCCACCTGCCTCATCCATGCGCTTTCAACCACAACCCGTCCTTCCTCCAGGTCGCTTCCCTCCCTCGTCGTCGGCGTCGATCCCTCCATTCGCCTCCTCTTCGCGTCCCTTCCCTCCTTCCAACTCAACTCGTCCCTCTATCTCTCCAATCACCTCGTCGATCCCACTTCCTCTTCCTCCTCTACATCCTCTTCCTCCTCGTCCCTCCGACACCTTCAATCAGTCTCAGTCTCAGCCTCGTCCGGAACTCGAACGTCGGCGATCAGCACCCGTCGACGCGTCGAGACCTCCGTCACCTCCCTCCAACCCACTCGAGATCCCGATTGAAACGAACGGACACGATGGATCTCCACCTCCTACCAGCTCAATCCCATCTCCCACTCCCCCTCCTCGATCCTTCCCTCCAACGTTTCTCGCTCCATCCAACCTGCCTCCCGGAACTCGAGCGACAGACTTCGTCCTTCAGGAGAAACCTTCCGGAACGACTCTTCATCCTCGAAACTCTCGCTCAGGAGGAGGACCTTCCTCGCCCATCGCTCATCATCACGCTCGAACGACGGACGACCTCCATCAGCGACGAGCGCGAGAAGACCCTCGGTGGATCCCTCCTCTCCACAACCGATCTGGTCCCACCGCCGACGCGCTCGATGAGGAACTGGGGAGGATGGGGATTGGGAGGTTGACGAGTCGGAAGACGAATTTCACGGCCGAGTGTTACGTTCATGTGGGTTGCGCTCCCTTCTTCTCCCTCTTTTCTTCCTCGCGCACTTCCTGACCTCCTTCCAACCTTGCCTCCCACTTCTCTTTTTTTTCTTCTTTTTCTTCGCGACGCGACGATAGGTTGAATCCTCCTCTCCCTCCACCACCTCCCACCCGCTCAACTCCCCCATCTCCCCCTCCGACCTCCAAACCGTCTGCGAAATCCGCTTCGGTCCCATCGCGTCCCTCACCCTCGTTCTCCCTCACAAAACACGAGCCTTCCTCACCTTCGCCTCTGTCGGGTCCGCTCTTCGAGTCATGCTCGTCTCCCTCCCTCCCGAGGACGGAGGCGAAGGAGGAGCAGGGTTCGGAGATCAGAAGAGGTTCGTGTTCGAGCCGAGGAAGAGGATGCTCGTTGACCTATACCGAGATCGGGGAGTTGGGGACGGGGACAAGTATGGTGGAGTTGGAGGGATGAGAGAGCGGGAGGTTGAACGGTTGAGGCTGGTTAGGGAGGAGGAGAAGGAGGGGAGAGGGGAGGTGGATGGGGGGAGAGGGTTGTGGATGCGGAGGAGGGAGGAGGAGGAGAGGAGGAGGGTTGAGGAGGGGGAGAGGGAGAAGGAGGAGGAACGGAGGAGGTGGGAGGAGTTGGTTTCGGAGCAGGAGGAGGGGATGGGGGGGATGGGGTGGAGGGAGGAGAGGGAACGGGAGAGGGATGAGAGGTTGGTTGGGGGGAAGGAGGATTTGGAGTGTCCGATGTGAGTTTGACCTTCCGACCTTTTCTTTCTTTTCTGTTCTCGCTTCGAGCTGAAAACCTTCGCTCGTGACTGACAGCACTCTTCTTTGTTCCTCGCTCGCTCTCTTAAGATGCCTCCAACTCCTGTGCGTTCCCTTTTCTCCTCCGTTCGAAAGGACGAAGACGCGTCGAACTCGCCTTCGCTCCTCTTCCCTCAAACTAACGCTCGTCCCATCCCTCCTCCTTTCCTCCTTCCCATCAGCGCCAACCCTCACATCCTCGCCTGCTGCGGCCACACCCTCTGTCTTCGCTGCATCGAACAGGTCCTTCAAAGTCCTCCTCGAACGGTCAGTCGCACTCCCTCCCATCTCTTCTCACTCCCTTCCCCTCCCTTCGTTTCTCCGCACCCCCCACTGACTTCCGTCTTCCGCTCGCTTTCCGCGACTTGCAGTGCCCCTGCTGCCGCGAACCCATCGGCAAACCCATCCCGAATCGACTCGCTGCGACCGCCGTCGAGTCGTTCGTGCAGAGGAGTTTGATCGCTTTTGACAGGGAGGGTTGATCTTCGCTATCTGTTTGTCTTGGGTTATCTACATAGCTTCGCCATCTTCGTACTCGTCGTGCTGTGCTTTGCTTGCCGTTCGCTTTGTCTCTCTCTTTGATGTGATCGATCCCTTAAGGGTTTGGACGCGTGAAAGGACGAACGAGCGAGCGAGTTCCTCGCTCGTTAGTGGACCGATTGAGAGCCATGCATAAAGAAGAGATGAAGAGACCAAGAAAGAGCGGGAAAGAGAGAGGTGATACGACAACAAAGAGATTGATACAGAGTGTGTGAGAGAGAGAGAGATCTAAGTGGAGAGAGCCGTTTCAATTCGTTCGTCAAGCCTGGAAAGATAGAGGAGAGGTGAACTCGAGGTCAGCATCGAGCGCCAGGGACGAACGACGAGAGAAAGTACAGTCGAAGAAGAGACGAACGAGGTAGGTGTAGGTCTTCATGTCGAGGCCTCGTTCGAGGTACTCTCGCTAATGAGGAAGAAAGCCAGTACAACGGGTTCGAAGGGGTCAGCGAACGCGTCGAAGCACGACGAACGAACGAAACGAAGGTGGGTTGAGTGGGGATTGGGTAGCGAGAAGACGGAGAAACGAGACACTCACATCTATCAGAGCCTCGATCCTCTTCTTGATCATACTCGGCGTAGGCTGGAACCGTCCAGCGAGCTGTCTCGTCACCTCGTGCATCAACTCGATGTGCGACATGGTCTTCGCCGACTTAAGGATCCGAACGATGCAGGCCTGAGCGAAACCGAACCGAACCAGAAGAAACCAGTCAGCTCGGGACTCGCAGGTGGGCTCGTCTAAAGCGAGGGAAAGAGGGGAAGGAAGGAAGGAAGGAAGGAAGGAAAGGAAGGTCTCGAAGACGAACCTCAGCCAAATGCCTCCTCTCCTCATCGACCCTCTCGACCGTCTCGGACCTCTCCTCTCCAGTCTCCACCCGATTCGCGACCATGGCGATCTTGATCTTCGCGAGAGGAGCGGTGAAGCCATCGTTGAAAGCGAACGAGTCCGAGGGGGCGACTTCTCTCGACTTAGGGTACTTGGTGAGGATTCGATACTTCCCGCACGCGAGGGATTGGAGGGTTCGAGTGAGGTCGGCTGGTGGGATTTGAGTCGATGTCGAGATGTCCTGAGAGGTCGAATGCACACAAGAGAGAGTCAGCTGGGCTCGAGGGAGATTCGTCGAGGAAGTCGTCGCGTCGTCAAAAACTCACCTCGTAACTCAACTCCTCCGCCTCCTCCAGCTCGTCAAACAACATCAACACGATCAGAGCGTACGTCGAGACGTTCAACTCGTGCGACCTCGTCTTGAACCTCGCCTTGACGTCTGCTGTTCCTTGATTCGGCTGCCAGGTCAACCGACGACCGTTGTGCCGCGAGAGGTAGAAGGATTCGAAGTCGACGCAGGCCTGCTTGAGGAGAGGAGGGATGATGGTTCCTGCTGGGATGGCGTTGCCTGGCCAGAAGGTCGAGGTGAGGACGTTGACGGAGAGTTCGAAGAGAGGGACCTGCGAAGGAGAGCGAGCGGAGATGATCAGCGACCCGTTCGAAGAGACACGCGAGAGCAGGAGGGATGGGGACGAACTGTGGTCTTGGCGAGATGAGACTTGAAAGCAGTCATGGTGTCGGAGGAGACTCGCATGTCGTTGAACATTCCCTCGAGCTTCTGAGTGAATTGGTAGCCACTGCGATTCGCGAGGGAAACGAAGGAAGGAGGAGTTGTCAGTTTAGAGCTCGACTTCGAAAGCTTCGAGGGAGAAAGACGACACGAACCACTCGATCTGGAAGATCGAATCAAATATAACCCTGGTCAGCGAAAGGAACACTCGAAGCGTCGACGAGCGGACAAGGACCAAACTCACCTTCAGCTTCGCAACCATCCCTCGCTCAGCATCGTCCGAAACACTCCGACCTTGGATCAACCGCTTCCCGAGATGACTCTTGTAGTACCGTTCGAAGACGTCCTTGTCCGTCAGGAACCTGAAGAGCGTGATGGTCTTGTCGAGCACGACCTGCGCGAATGTTCGAGCACGATGAAAGAAGAGTCAGGTTCGACGCGACGAGGAAGGAGGTGAGACGAGAGAGGGACGAGAGACGGACGTCGACTTCCTCCTCAGTTTTCTGTGAGCAAAAAGGGGGTGAAGAGTGGTTAGTACGAGAACGAAGGGACGGAGAGACGAGGGCAGAGGAAGAGGGAGAGAGAGACGCGACGACGAACCCCTTTCAATCCCTTCTTCAAGTTCTCGTCGATGAACAGGGAGATGTACTCTGCCGATTTCGGGTTGGCGTTGACGAACGATTCGAAAGCCTGTATTCCAATCGAACCGAAAGGATCAGTTTGAGCTCGTCGAACCTTCGACGAGGGAAGGGAAAAGAGCACGCGACTCGACTCGCCTCGTTGATAGCAGTCTGAACCGTCTTATCCCCACTGAACGCCTCCCTCAAGATCTTATCGAACTTGTCCTTCAGATCCAGCACCTCCTGCACCCACCTCAAAGCAGACTGCAAAGCTCCAGCCGCACTCGCCCCTCCAGCGGCACCACCCCCAGCAGCTCCCTCCTTCCCCTTTCCCTTCCCCTTGGGATCCTTCTCGCCTCCTCCCTCCTGCCCGGCTCCAGCTCCTCCCGTCGACGATCCAGCTGCTCCCGACGACGGTCCAGGTCCAGGTGGAGGTGGAGGAGGTGGAAAAGGAGGTCCATCCTGGAATCCCTCGTTGATCTTCTCGCCTCGCTCCTTGACGCTCTCCTTCATCGCCTTCTTCAACTCCTTCATCCCCAGCGGCACCTTCCCAAACACTCTATACAGTCTCGCGAGATCGTCCATCCGATCCGAATCGAGCATGGAGACGAGTCCCGATCCAGGCATGGTGAGAATCGAACGAAGATGAGCGGTGATGAGGTTGTCCTGGAGGTGTTTTTGAAGGGAAGCCGAGGTTTGGGAGGAGAGGTAGTGTTGAGCTCGAGCGGCTTCTTCTTCAAGGCGACGTTCGACCTGGTGCGAGTGCGAGAGAACGGAAAGAGAAGGGTCAGCTCGAGCAAATAAACAGCAGACCGGGCTCGAACGAGTCGAAAACGCACCTTCTTCAAGTACACTCCCGCCTCACAATCCTCCACCAACCTCTCCCCTTCCTCCTTGTAAAACTCGCCCGTCCAACTGAGGAAGACCTTCTCGAAATCCGTATCGTACACAGTCGGTCCTCCTTCCTTCTCCCTCAGGCTGAGGAGGATATCGATGGCGTCCCGCATAGCTGAGCGGTTGATGACTTCTCCGTCGCGTTCGAGCTTGATTTGGGAGAGGAGGGTGGAGATGAGTTGGTTGTGGATGGGATGGAGGGAGGAACGGATGATGCGTTTGAGGAAGAGGGTGAGACCGACGTCGTAGACGAGAGGAACTTTGGCGGAGGGGGTGTAGGTTTTGTCCTGGAGTGAGATAGAGGAGGAGGGAAGGGAGGGGAGGGAAGGGAAGGTCAGCTTGAGCTTCGAGTCGAGCTCGTCGTTGCGCTCGATTCCAGCCCAAGATCCCGAACCAAGCAAGGTTCAGACTAACCATATACTTCAGGACGTCTCTGAGCTTGGACATGATACTGAGATGATCGTCCCAAACTCCCTTGATGGCCTTGAGGAAGAGCTCTCCTTCGACTCCTCGTTCGAGGGAAGACATGGCCGCTCCTCCTCCTCCTCCTCCGTTGCTGGTCCCACTCCCTGAAGCGACTCCGAGTTCGAGGGTGGTGGTTGAAGCTGAAGATGGGTTGGAGGGTGCTGATATCGCTGAGGCTGATAAGACTGCTGCTGAACGAGGGAAGGTAGGGACGATGATGGACGAGGCTTGTTGATCGAGGTGAAGGCTAACGAGCTCGCCCACTCCGTCGTAGAGGAATTCGCCCTGAGACAAGGGGAAGGAGAGACAGTTAGCAGGTGCATTTGATGGCAGATAACAAAAGATAGTAAAGGATTACCTTCTTGAACAAGACCATGTTGTAAGCGTATCTGTAGTTCTCCTCGTAGGAGAGGAGGTTGGAGTGATGGTTCTGGATCTCTCGGATCGACGACTTGAGCTTCCGCCACGTCTCAGCTTGATCAAAATCGTTGGCGGACTGTAACAAGAATACAAAGGGTTAGAAGCGAGTCTAATGACTGTTAGAGACTGAGATGCTAAAGAGAAGCTCACCTTCGACTTTGGTGGTCTCTGAAGGAAGGGAGGGAAGGGAAGCGACGGGTCAGCTCGGATGGATGGCGAGCTGCTCCTAAGGAAGAGAAGGAGAGAGACTTACAATTTTCCCTTTAGGCTTCTTACCGAAGCTTGAGGAACCTCCTGATGATATGGAAGACGAGAAGAGAGGCGGGCAGAGGAGGAGGGAAGGGAAGGGAAGGGAAGGTGGAGGTGGTCAGCTTGGTTCGTTCGTTCTTCGTTTCGTTGGTGGCGAACGAAAGGATCTCTTCGAAGGGAAGAAGAGCTTCTAGGGACTCACCCATCATGATGAGAGAATGCTAAAGAAGTGGAAGGTCGAAGGGTAGGGGTGGCACAGGGGGCTGGGAACGAGAGGAGGAAGGGAGAAGGGAGAGGGAAGGAAGGAGGGAGGAGATGATCGTGGCTGGAAAGTCAGGAGCGAGGCGAGACCCTCGTTCGTTTCGACCGACCGCGTTCTTTTCCAGATATATACATCCTCGCATCTCAGACTCAGAATGATCTCTAGAGGCCCAAGTTGTCAATAGTTCTTTTTGAATCGGAAGCTGACTGAGCGTCGAGGCTTGAAAGAGCGCAAGGGAAGGAAGGGATTCGAGAGTTGACCTTCGCCTGCCACCATCTCCTCCTTCCCTCTCCCTCTCCTTCCTCCCTAAAAGATGACCATCCCTTAACTCCCTTCCGACATCCTCTCCGAGGTCTTCACCCACTTCTTCGAATCGATCCAAGTTCCAGCCAAAGGATCTTCTTCCCTCCTCCTCGTCTCGAAGTCCATCCGAACGCTCGCTCTCCGCTTCTTCTGGAGGTCCCTCACCATCCATCGTCCCTCCGACTTCGTCTCCCTCTTCGACCCCAAGGTCGGTCTCCTCCACGTCAAGGGAAAGGTCGGGAAGCAGCGTCGAGAGTGGGTCAGGGAGCTCTCTATCGGTAACGGAGCAGCCGTCCCTTACGATCTCGTCAAAGTCGAGAAGGCTTGCACGAGCAAGAAGGGAATCGACCCAGACAAGGGAAGAGAGCTGCAGGTCAAGCTCAAACCTGCCAAGCTTCCCAACCTTCGATACCTCTCTCTCGGAACGGTCAATTACCTCAGTCCAGGAGCGGACGCAAAGGATCCTTCGTACGACAACCTCGTCGACAGGATCGAAGCGAGGGACGAGGAGGAGTGGCAGCAGAGGAGGAAGAGACTCCCCAAGGCTGAGGGCGACGATATCGAACAAGGTAGAGGAGAGTGTGGGTTTGGAGAGATCTTGTCGACCTGTTACGGAGGATTCTTTGGGCACCTAGCAGACAGGAACAACGAGATCGTCGGATCCCTCCTCACGTCGTCCCTCGTCGGAGATCAGCTCACGGACGTTCATCTTCCCTTCGGTCCTGTCTTCGGATGGGATCGATACTCCACATCGAACGCGCTCGCGAAGGACACCAGGATCCCTACGAACCTCTCACAGTCGAAGAACCTCGTCGTTACCCTTCACCCTCCCACTGGCTACTGCTACCACTCCTTCGACGTCCTTCGAACCGCTCAGATCCTCGCGTCCCAGATCGGAGCGAAGGCTCGAGTCAGGATGGAGAAGATGCGAGAGTCGGAGAGGAATCGACTCGTTCAGGCTATCGAGAAGACGGACAGGAAGGAGTTGGAGATGCTCGCTTCGTGGGAGTTCGTCGAGGACGATGGGTCGCTCTCTCCTCTCGTCCCTTCGCTCTGAGGGATGGTGAGTCCTGTTCTCCTCCTCGACCGTCTAACTCGAGCGATCACCGACTCTGCTTTCCTCTTCTCCTCCAGAAACCACTCTTGCACCTCGAAACGACCGGCGAGTCGCGACTTCCATCTCCTCGCTCGACGCGTCGTCCCTCGCCCAAACCTACGCATTTCAGTCCCTTCTTTTTACGATCAAGCTCTCGGCGTCTCTCTCTCACACTCTCTTTACTTCCTCCACACTCTGTACGACTCTCCCATGCCAGTTTTTCTTCCTTCCTTCTGCTCGCGATGACGTCGGACGCCTGCGCGAATCTCCCTCCCTCATCACCCCCTCCTCGGATGGAAAGCAGTCTGACCTCTCACCCTCACCCTCTTTCAGCCCAACTCAACTCATCTTAACTCAACCCTTCTCGCTCCAACCTCAACCATGTTCAGACTGTCCCTCTCCGCTCTCCCTCGACAGGCCGTCGCTACTCGCTCTTTCGCTTCCTCCTCGTTCGTTCCGATCTCCCTGCTCTTTCCCTTCTTCCCTTCCCCGATCTGACCTTCCTCCCTTCCCCTTTTACTCCCCAGCCGACTCCTCGCCTCTGCTCCTCACGCCAACGATCCCGAGGTGCTCTCAAAGGAGAAGGCTCGAAACCTGCACGGAGTCAAGAAGGGGTCAGTCAGCTCATCATCTGCTTTCCCTCCCTCCCATCACCTCTCCTCCCTTTCCCTTCCCTCGTCCTGTGGCTGACCCTCGCTCTTCGCTTCTCGCCTCTTCCCCACGCATCACAGAGACCCCAACTGGAACGAGAAGCTCGCTGTTCGTTCTCGCCTCCTCCCTCCGTTCTGCGATCTCGCTCGACCTCTCTCAAGCTGACTTTCGCCTCCCCTCCTTTTCTTGCTTCGTTCAGAGCGACTCCGAAGCCTCCATCAAAGCCGACCAGCACGACGACAAGTCTCCCGAGCAGCTGCAGAAGGAGACTGCTTACAAGGCTCACCAGCACCACGGAGAGGGAGGATCGACAGCCAGTGAGTCCCCTTCATCGTCATCATCATGCGTCGGACCTTCGAGGAAGGAGGGAGGTGGAGGTTTGGGTTGTTTCGTTTCGAGGCCATCTCATTCGCTGACCTTTTCTCGTTTGTTTCTTCCAGGCAAGAATGCTCCTGAGCCTCACCCTACTGGATCGGAGGAGGCTGTGGTACGTTCCCCTCATGAAGAGATGGTCGGCGGTCGAGTTCGTTCGTTCGAGGGCTGACTTTCGCTTTGCGTTTGGTTGACGAGAACAGAAGGCTGATCAGCACGTCGGGAAGCCTTAGATAGAGGGGAAGGAGAACAAGATATGGTGTTATTGAATCGCATGGACTTTGAACTCGTCTTGTCGTTTTGCTGGAAAGAGAGATGGGAGGAGGGCAGGGGCGAGGTGAGCTCGACTGTCGGCTCGACCCCCTCCTCTCGTTATCCGAGGAAAAGGATCTCGCCCAAGCGATGCTCGTGAACGCTGCTCGGATGAGTTTGTGTGAGCCAGTGCTGGCTCCGTGCGGGAGATTGCTCGTCGTCAAAACAAGAAATGAAGAGGAGACGAGCGTGACGCGTCGTCGAACCGAGTCCATCACTGTAGGGAGACTAACGGAGCATGAGAGAAGCCGATGAGTACCTCGGCTCTCGTGATATTCCTATAGCGCCGTCTCGACACAAGTTGGGTAAAGCTCTCGATCTCGAAAGGGAAGAAGGATAGTAAGAAGACCGCGTCGCGAACGACCGGAGACTCGACGCGTCTTTCCGCTCGTCTAACAAGAGCACCTTCCCTCGAATATGTGCAACAACAAAACGAGGAGATCTTATCAGCCATACCGGGCGAGATAATGTCACCAAACCGACGCTTGAGAATAGATGTAGGAGCTGCGGCGGTCGAAACTTAGTAGCCCGAGAACCTTTCGCTTCCCTCTCTCCTGCCTCCAACCATCACCACCACTCCTCGCAATCCTCATCCAAACGAGTCCTGCTATGCCTCCATCTCGTATCGGAGTTCTCGTCGGCAGCCAGAGGCCACAGGGCAACAACATCGGGCTCCTCAGCTGGTTAACCTCCGTCATGTCACCTCTCCTCCCTCCCACCACCACTCTCACCGTTCTCGACTACTCCTCTCTCGGCCACGTCGAAGGCTCCATCGTCCCTGAGCTCATTCCAACCTCCGAAGGCTACCCGGACGTCGCTACTCAACTTTGGAGCGCTCAAGTCGACGCCTGCGACGCGTTCATTGCTCTGACTCCTCAGTACAACTGGAGCATACCCGGTCGACTGAAGGAGGCTTTCGACCATCTAAAAAGAGAATGGGAAGGCAAGAAGGTTATCATCGTTGCGTATGGGGGTAAACGAGGGGGGTCGAAGGTCAGGGAGCATTTGAGAGATGTCGTTTTGGGAGGAGCGTTGGAGATGAAGGTGGTAGGGGACATGGGGATTCCTCTGCCGATGACGTATATAGCGGGCGAATTGAGGGTTGGGAAGGGAGGGAGAGATCCTGATAGTGAAGGAGAAGGTGGAGTGTTGCCGTTCTTGAAGGAGCCGGAGGAGCAGTTGAAGAAGCTCGTTGGGGAGATGCTGAAGGATTAGTAGAGACGTGAACTTAGTGGCAGACTAGACTTTCGACTGTTTATTGCTGTTTTCACGAAGAGTGTCGCCGTCTTTTTGTTCTGCTGCCTTCAAGATCTTGAACTTGAAAGTTCGTCCGAGGGCCGTTCGCTCTCGCTGTTCTGCGAGAGACTTCGAACAGCCCTCCGTCCTCTCCCTGGAGGTCCACGACCTCCAGATTTTCAGGCATGTGTCGGACGAGTCCGATCCGAAGACGCTGAAAATCTCAGCTCTTCAGCGAGGAAACAGCGCTTCCTCTGCGTCGCGAAAGCCGTCTTCTTCTGACAGCGAAAGCGACGAACCCACGCGTCCGCTTTCAAGTTCAAGATTTCTTGAAACAAGACGGAAACGAAACGACGGGTTTGGTGGAAACAGCAATAGATACAAACTTACCCTTCTCTTGAGCTATGAAAACGACCTTGACTCTTGAGCTCGACTCGACACTCGAGCTCGACGCGGTTCTCGCCCTCTGCTTTTGGTCGGAGATGATCCGAGCTCGCCCCCATTCCTCTGTCTCTTCCTCCAACCCCAACAGCACAGAAAAAATGTCTTCCAGCATCGGCTCCCCTCTCTCCCTTTCGATCTTCCTCCTCTCGTCGGCTCTGTACTTCGCTGCTGCTTCGTCTAGCGCTGCTGGGTCCAAGAAGGGAGGAGGAAGTGCAGCTCTCGAGAAGGAGGCGAGGAAGGAGGATACCCTCAAGGAGGATGGTCAGTTCTAGTCTCCCTTCCTCTTTTTCGCTTCGGTTCCTCGGGTGTGGGGGAGAAGGGCTCTTGGATGTGGTCCTGCTGAGGTGTCGAAGCTGGTAGGAGTTGGTGGGATGGCAGGAGGAGGAACGAGAGAAGGAGGAACGAGAGAAGGAGGACGAAGCCGCCGGCCCAGGTTGAGCTCAGTTCCCTCCCTTCCTTTTGCGTCGGTCGTTCGACCTACTCTGGAACGATTCCAGAGAGTCAGACCTTCTCTTCTCATCCCAATCAACTCTACGCTGGTTGACCTCGAAGGAGCAGAGCTCTCCGACATCTAGCAGAGCTCCCCCATCCAATCCCTTTCGAGCTCGTCTTTTTCATCCGGTCCTCCATCCGAAACGCCGTTTCCGTTTGCTGACCTCTGACTCTTTCCTCTCTTTGGTCGAGCAGGATCTCCTCGAGAAGCTCACTCTCAGGTCGGAGGACACGATGGACCCAAGTTGGGAAAGAAACCTGTCGTCGTCTACGTGATGGTGAGCTCCGACCTCCTCCTCCTTCCTTCGGTCTTCTCCTCCCTCCCTTTTTCTCTCCGCTCACCTCGCTGATTCGTCTTCGTCGCTTCTTGACAGGGTGTCTGTGGGTGGTTAGTGACCTCCTATGGTACTCAGAATAGCCTCCCCGTCTTGGCTGACCTCGTTCTTGCTCCCTCCTCGTACCCAGCGGAAAATCAACAACTGGACTTCGTCTCTCCGAGCTCCTCAGAGTCCCTTACTTCGACGGTGACTCCCTTCACACACCCGAAAACGTCGCCAAGATGCACGCCAACCACCCTCTGAACGATTCGGATCGAATCCCTTGGGTGAGTCGTCGTCTCGACTTTCGAGCTCGAGCTCACGCGTCCTTCGAAGCTGACCTCTCTCCTCTGGTCTCTTCACCCTCTCAGCTCAAGAAGATTCAGCAGCACGGTATCGATGAGCTCGCCAACAATCCTGGAGGATGCATTATCGCTGCCTCGTCGTTGAAGTTCGCTTACAGGGAGATCCAGCGTGGAAACGGTTCGTTCGCGTCTCCCTTCTCCTCCCCTCTCGCACCAGCTTCCTTCCTCTTCCTGCTTCCGCGGATTGCTTACTCTGCCCTTTTCTTGTACCTCGTTTCCCTCAACAGAGCTCCCTCCCAACGCTCTCGACGTTCTTCCCAACGGTCTCCCCGCCTCTCCCTCGCGTTCCAAGGTCCAGACGCTCTTCGTATACCTCAAAGGAACACCAGAGGTCCTCGCCCAGCGTATGGCAGGCAGGAAGGGGCACTATATGGTTCGTTTCTCTGTTATTTGTCTCCTCGTCTCCCCACATGGGGCCGTCTTGTGAGAGACGAAGCTGACCTCGATTCCTCCTCTCCCGCGACTCTCACAGGGCTCGGTTCGTCCTTTTCCTTCAATCTCTCAACCCCAAACCTTTCGTCAAAGAGTGTTCTGACCTCTCGCATTCTTCTGATTATTTTTTATAGGCCATGCTTGACTCTCAACTCGCCACGATGGAGGATCCTCCCAAGAACGGAGAGCAGGGGATCATCGTCGTCGATATCGATCAGGCCGAGGAGGGTGTTACCCAGCAGGCTTACAAGGGAGTTCTCGCTGCCATCGAGTCGCAGTAGACTTCTCGCACGGGTGGATTCTCGGAGGAAGGAATCATTGGGATGGGGAGGAGAGGAGCGGCAAGGGGACGCGAACTCGATTGACGATGAGTCGCGAGGAGAGCTGGTTAGTCTTAGATCTCATTCACTTTTTCGGAGCTCATGTGCATGGGAGAGTACCACATATAAGAGAGACAATTTCGTCTCGTTCGACGAGGCTGAGCAGAGCGGGAGGGCGAGTACGACCAAACGAAGAGGACGCGTCGAGTCGAGTCGCTCTGGTTCTCGACCCCTTTCCTCTGCTTCTATACGTCGCTTCTTCTCGCTTTCTAGAGCCCCAACCCGATCGCTGCTCGGCGGAACATCCTCTCGAACGAACGAACCCGCCTCCTGCGAAAAGAGGAAAGATTTCGATCCTCGTCCAACTTCACCGTCATTTCGATCTTCTGCTCCCTCCACGCGGTCGAGGCGTTCAGCCCCCTTCGCTCCTTCCTTCTGCCCTCGAACCACCACCATCAACCATCTCTCGTCAACAAACATGGGCCAACCCGTCTCCCTCCCCGTCGCTCAGCTCATCGCTCCAGGATCAGCGAGTGAGCTCTCTCGAATCGTTCAGTTCGAGCCATCGAAACGCGCCCGCGTCGAAGCTGAGCTCTCTGTTCTTCGGTCCTCAGTCTTCAACTTCGCTGCTCAGACCTACGGGATGCTCAGCTCCCCCAACATGAAGACCAGTGAGCTCGTCCTTTCCTATCCCAGCCGTCGCTGAATCCAGCGATCTAGACTAACCCGTTGCTTCGCGTTCTTCAGTCTCGGACAGACACGTCGCCGCCTTCTCCCCTCATCCCATGGCAATCGGCTACTTTTTCGCACCTCAACAACTCCTCCAGCTCTACTGGCTCGCGAGATTCTTCCGTGCCTCGACCAAGCAGGACAAGGAGGCTTTGCGTTACGCTCCTTTCTACACGCTCGGTCGGTTTCGTCTTCCCTCCCCCTCCCCTCCTCTCCTTTCGCCTCGTCCCTCCCTTCCACTCACGCCCATCCTCAAATCCGCCTTTGCTCTCCTTCGAACAAAACAGGTAACCTCATGATCGGCTCCTGGATGTTCGCCTGGAACTCTGAGCACCTCAAACTCGCTCAACTCTTCGTTACGATCAACTCGTTGGCGCAGCTGTACTACGTCTACACGATGCTTCCTCCTTCGACGAGCGAGAACAGAGCTACAAGATTGACGGCGCAGACGTTTGCTGGAATTGGAGGTGAGTGCTGAGAACCAGATTTCGTCTCGCGCTCGTCCGTTGATCTGACGGCGCGTCGACTTTGGTCTTGTCCGCATTCGACAGTCCTGGATCTGATCCACAACGGCTCCGTCGCGTTCTTCGAGAACGTTCCTCCCAAGTATGTATACCCTTGTCTCTCCCTCTCGTTCTTTCCCAATCACTCACTCCTCCCTCTTTTCGAATCGATCTTTCCCAGCCTCGCAACCAAAATCCTCACCGCCATCTCCTTTCCCCTCGCCGCCTTCTTCTCCACTCCCGTCATGGGAGCCTGCTACGCTTACGACGCCTTGGGGATCTATCTCGGACAGAGGAACTACAACGTTCGTTCCGTTCTCCGTCGTTCTCCCTCCCTCGAGTTCGAAGCTCGAAGTTCGACGCGTCGTTTCGTCTCGCTCACCTTCTCTCCTTTGCGCTCTCGTTTCTTGTTTGCAGGTCGGCGGCGACGCCTGGACGAACCTCATCCTCGCTACAGCCAGCATCACAGCTGCCGCTGTCGTTGCGAAGGTTGGATTGAACTGGTGAGCGAGGCGCGGACCTTTCGAGGACGAGGATCAATTTGCGTTTCGCGTTCGACTGACACCCCTCGACGCGTGTGCTTGCCTTTGGGTCAGAGCAGGATGAAGAACAAGAGAGACTTGAGTAGCAGTGGGACTGGAAGCGAGAGGAGAGCTTTGTTGGATGCTGAGGGGAACTGAACGGTCTCGTCGAGGTCGGCGCGCGAAGCCTCCCTCCGTCTTTTCTCTCTCTCGCTCTCGATCCCATGACTCGTCCGCGCTTCTTCTCTCTCACACTCGCTCGCGCAAGAACCCGGCTCCTCGCCCCTCAGCGAGCGTACATGAGACTGGCAACTCCCCTTCGCTGCCGTCTCCTCTGCTCTCTTCTCCTCCTCGCTTCCCCTCCCCTCTCCCTTTCCATCCCCTCTCCAAAAGGGAAAGCGAAGCGAAGCAAAGGTTCTTTTTTATTCGAGGGTGCTCAATACTTTCCCGAAACTAACACACGAAGAAAGCGCGAAGTTTGTAAAGCATGTCACCCTTCCCCCCCTGGCTACACACTCCTCCACTACCAGATCCTCAGAGAAAGCCAACGCGCGTCAAGATGAAACTTGAGGCAACGTTTACTCTCGGGGAGCACCTCGTCCGACACCGGCGTACTTGGGCTGGCGAGGAGGAAGGGGAGACGGGGAGGGAAGGGGAGAGGTCAGCTTTCTGACGAGACGCGAAGAACGAAAGGACGAGGGAAGGAGCGAAACGAACCTTGAAGTCGTCTCCTCCAGTCTTGGCGGATCGGTACTCTCCTCGTCCCTGGAGGCACGAAAGAGAAAGTGTGAGAACGAGTTAGTAACGGAGCGATCAAGCGCGAACACGAAGGAAGGAGGAAGGGAGGAGACGAGACACGCACCTCTCCCTCGGGTCGGGGGGCTCGGTAAGCTCCTCCAGCTCGGGCGGCAGCGGGGGCAGCTCGGGTGGGTCGCTTGAGAGTGTTGGGGACAATCTCGGAAGGGAGGTGAAGGCTGTTTCGGATCGAGACACGCGAAGGAGGACGAAGGGAAGAGGTCAGCTCGCGCGACGACGATGGCGAAACGACGAAGGGAGAGGGAGAGAGGATACGCACAACTCCCTGAGGTAGTCAAGTCCCTCGGGGGTGAGGGTGTAGTAGTAGTACAACCAGGAGACTGAGAGAGCGGAGAAGGGAAGGAAGCAGAAGGTCAGCTCTCGAGCTTGCCAGCGAGGGAGGGCGAGCGCTCGTTCTCTCTTCTCGAGCAGCAAGGATGGGGAAGAGTGCTCACACTGGGTCTTGACGTAACCCCTGGAGTTCAAGGACTGCATGGACTTGATGACCTCGAGGTTGGGGATCTCGGGAAGGTCGGGGTGGGACGCAAGGTTGAAGTCCTTAGCGGCGACCATGACTCCCTCTGATGGATGAGAAGCGGGCACGGACGATGGGATGGGAGGGTGGTGGTAGTGAGAGAGAGAAAGAGGAGGGTAAGAAGAAGAAGAAGAAGAAGAAGAAGAGGAGGATCATGATCAGCGAAAAGGTCGAGACGAGGGGACGCGACTGGAAGGGAGGGAGGGAGAGGGAAAGAAAGGGCGAAGGTGAAGGAAGGGAGGGGAGGAAGCGTTTGAACTTACCCTTGAAGAGGTTCTCGTAGATCGCTCGTCGGTTGGCTTTAGAAATCAGCATATTGAGTTGAGGTAGGTGAGGATTCGGTAGAACAACGACTGTGGTTGATCTAGGCCCGGTCTGGGAAAGGAAAGCAAAAGAAGAAGAAAGGTCAGCGAACTCATTCTTTTCAAGGCGAAGAGGCCAGAAGGGTGTTAAGAGTCGAGCTCAAAGAGTGCTCCTTCCTCCCGTAGACTCTCCAAGATCTATGTCTCTCTAACATCAGAGGCTAGCCCTCCCTCCCTGCTCCAGGATGCGTCGAAAATTGACGATACCCTCTCCACTAGGGGAGGAGAGGCGAGGGATCCAGCGTTCGAGGTCGTCTTTTTCAACTCCCTCCCCTTCCTCCCCTTCCCAGCCTTCTCCCTCCTCTCCTCGTCCATCCCAGGTGGCAAGAGTGACGTCGATATGGAGCTGTGGTATGGGTAGTGCTGTGTGTGAGGATGGGAGTGTTCTACTCACGAGATTTCTTGAAGGAAAGAGAGTGTCTGAGGCAAAAGAGCTCGCTCCCCCCTCCTCCTCCCCTCTCCCTGGCCAACTTTTCAGCCTGGTTTAAAAAATATACACGCAAGATCTCGAGTGGACGTTTTTCGCTCTCAAACCATCACCGACACAGAAAGACTGCTCAGAACCGTTCTCGAAAATGAGAAAGAGGGAAAATCTTCATGCTTTCGACGGCGGAGGGAAGACGACCCGAGCGCGTCCTCCTCCCCCTGCTCGCGTCCGGCTGCCCTCCCGATCTCGCTCTGGTAGAATTCCCATCTCGCTCGTTTCGGCGTTCGAACCCATCCAAAAGAGTACAGTAGAAGAGAGGATGTCGATTTCTGAGCGGCTTTTGAAGTGAATCAGGCTTGAAAAAGAGGCCATCTCCGTGACCTCCACTTCTCTCCCCTCCTTCCCTCCAAACCATCACTCCCCTCCTCCTCCTTCCCCTTGCCCTTCTCCCACTTCTTACCTTACTCACTCCTCCATCATGCCTGCTTCTCAGACTGTCCCCAAGAAAGGAGATACCGTGAGTCCTCTCCCTGGTTCTAGTTTGTGAGCGAAAGAAAGGTCGGACGCTCATCTGCATCTCTCCTCCCTTCCCTCCGTCTCTCGTTCAGATCCTCGTCACTGGAGCCTCTGGTCAGTGTCCTCTCCCTGCTCCTCTCACTCTGAGACCTTCATCTGACTCTTCTCTTCCCTCTACAGGCTTCATCGCTGTCCACGTCGTCGATCTTCTCTTGAACGAGGGCTACAAAGTCGTCGGCACCGTCCGAAGCCCAGAGAAGGGTTCGCTCGTTTTCCTCTCCCTCGCTTCTGCTTCCCCTTCCTGACCCACCTTTGTTCGACGACTCATAGGAGATTACCTCGTCGACCTCTTCAAGGGGAAGCCCTTCACCTACAAGATCGTCAAGGATATCGCTGAGGTGCGAACTTCGCTTCGCACGTCATCTCACCTCCCTCCCTCCGACGATGGGCTGATATCGTTCCCTCCCTTCCCCCCCCCCCCCTCCTCCCTCTTCCTTCGCGCCCTCTTGCTCTACAGCCCCACGCCTTTGACGAGGCCGTCAAGGGAGTGCAGGGAATCGCTCATACTGTGCGTATTGCCCCCAGCTCGAGCTCGTTCCCGCTTCAGCCCTCCGTTGAGGTCGGACTCGAAGCTCGATCAACAAGCGCTCACTCTGCTCCCCCTCTTTCTACGCGTTCGAGAACAGGCTTCTCCCTTCCACATGAAGGCTGACGACCCTGAGGGCTCGTTCTCTCTCTTCATCTCGTCCTCTTTGCCACGTTGCAGAGCTGTAAAAGACCGGGATCTCACGAAGCTGACCGAACCCTCGACTTTGCTCTCTTCCAACAGAGCTCATCAAGCCCGCCGTCGAGGGAACCGTCGGAGTTCTCAAGTCTGCTCTCAAGAACGGAGAGGGTATTCAGCGAGTCGTCGTGTGAGTTTTTGAAGGCGGCTTCTACTCTGAGACGAGGATGACTTCACACGAGAGCGAGAGCGCGCGAGCTGATCGTTTCGACCCTCCCTTCCTTCCTTCCTCCTTTTCCTTCGCCCACTTCTCTCGTTCGATCAAACCAGCACCTCCTCCGTCGCTTCCATCATCGAGCCCGCTACTCCTCCTCACACTTTCACCGAGAAGGTCAGTCAGGGATTCATCTCCTTCGTTCGTCTCGTTTCCTCGGACACCAAGCTGATCTTTCTGCCTCTCTCTTTCATCGTAGGACTGGAACGAGTTCTCCATCAAGGAGGTCGCCGAGAAGGGAGCTGCTGCCGATGGAGGTCACAAGTACCGAGGTGAGTGTCAGATCTTCATCCGTCTCGGACGAGCGTCCAGCATCTCCGGATCGAGCTGACTCGCGTTTCGTTTTCGGTCTCGTTCTCGTAGCCTCGAAGGTCCTCGCTGAGAAGGCTGCTTGGAAGTTCCTCGTCGACAACCCTGAGGTTACCTGGGGTATCGCGACTGTCAACCCTCCGTGAGTTCAACCATCGACTCCTCCGTCGCTCGCACAACGAAAGACTAACCTCATTTTCATCGCGTCGCCTCGCCTCTTCGCAGTCTCGTCTTCGGAGTGAGTCCCTTCCCTTTCTCCTCTTCCCTCTTCCACTCCCTCAACTGACCCTCCGCCCTCCTTCTCTCCAGCCCATCCTCCACCAAGTCTCCTCCCCCGAAGCGCTCAACACCTCCGTCGCGATCTTCCACGGAATCACTAAGGGCTCCAAAACCGAGGCTGACTTGCCTGGATCGCTCGGGAACTGGGTCGATGTTCGAGAGGTCGCTTATGCTCATTTCAAGGCGCTTACTCTGCCTGAGGCTGGGGGAGAGAGGTTCTTGACTTCGGGTTCGTGCTTTACTTCTGGCGTGTCGAGAGCTGCTTTCCGTCGTGTGTTTCGCGTCTCGTTCACTGACGCTTTCTCTCCCTCGTCCTCCCTTCTTCTCGCTTATCCTTTGCAGCCGGAGGAGTCAACGGTAAGCTCCCTGTTCTTCCTCGTTCCTCCCAAAACTCCCTTTCTCGTCGTCCCTCATCGCAAAATCGAACTCTTAAAACTAACACGCACCTCCCTCCCTCCACCCCATCCCCTTCCACCTCTCATCCCCCTCTCTCCCTCCAGCCCAAGACTTCACCGACTTCCTCAACTCCTACGCTCCCGAGCTCGAAGGAATCCCTCACGGGAAACCTGGAGCCGCTGAGGAGGCCAACCTCCCTGCGAACGTCAACATCTCCTCGGGAGCCAAAGCAGAGAAGATCTTGGGCGTCAAGTACAGATCTATTCAGGAGACTAGTAAGGATAGTGAGTCCAAAGTCCCCCGACGTTTCGAGCTAGACCGACGACGGCGTGGACGCGAGGACGAGGGAGGTGGAGACGGAGACGCGACTCAGGAGAGCCGAGCTGACCGACCTTTGCGGTTTTTTGCGTGATGACAGTGTACGAGTCGCTTAAGGCTAAAGGATGGTAAATACACGACGTCGGCGCGTTCGTGGAGCCGTTGCGTTTCGACTGGAGGAGGATCTGTTTCTCTTCTCGTTCGAAAGGATTCGCTTGTTTTGGAGTTGTAATAGTCTAGTTGCCTTTCTCGCTCTTATTGTAGAGATTATACGGTATGGCGTTTTGGGAAGGTGCGAACGAGAAGAGAAAGAGATACGCGCGACGAGAGCGGGACGTGATGGGGATGGGGATGGGATGTAGGAGCAGGTGAGGACGAGTCGGATTGGAGAAGGTCTGATGAGTGGAGTGATATCTCGGACAGTAGAGTTCGAGCAACTTGTATGACCACGAGGATGTGGGAATGAGGTTGGAATGTAGAGACGGAAGAAGGAGATCGTGGGTCGGTGTCCGTCGCGTCGTGACTTGTCCGTTGCCTTCGTCCTGCAGTAGCCTTCGGATCGAACCGAGTTCTCGAGCGGCGGAAGAGCGAAACGATCATTTCCGAATAGTGAGAGCGTACAAGTGCTGAGGTTCGAGTACAACGGAGCGAACAAAGAGAGGCGTAGATAACTAAGAAACGAAACCAGCGACGAGGTAAACAAAGCAAAGCGAACCTAGGCTAGATGGCAAAGATAAGGGTAGATAAAGATACCGAAGGCACAGAATGCTGAAAACTAAACAAGATGTAGTGGAGATGCGAACCCCTCTGCGAGAGAAGGGAAGACAACTGGACCGAGTTTACTCAGCTGCCTCGCGTCGCGTCGGGGCGTCGAACGCAGATCCTTTCTCCTTCGAAGAGGACTCCGCACCCTGACCTGTAGGACGAGTGAGATGTGAAGAAGGAAAGGTCAAGGTCAGTCCACGCTCTGTAAAGGCGAGCTCGAAGCCAACTCACGTCCTCAACGCGTCCGCGACTCCTGGCTCGAAGTTCTCGACCCAAACTTCCGTTGACGTCTGGAGTGCGACCTCGATTCGATCCAGCGCGTTCGAAAGGTGTTGTTCTGATAGGTCGATTAGTGACAGTTCGAGGGGAGTGAAAAGGGGAGGGGTGTTGAACGCTGAGGAAGAACCAAAACGAAAGAGAAAGAAAGGGGGTGAGAAAAGTCAAGTCGCTGACGACGTGGATTCAGAGAAATTTGGAGGGGCTACGGACCCGAGAAGAGCAGCTGAGACGCATCGTCCAGTAGGGAATATCGAGCTGCTGGAGGTGAAGTGAAGAGAGCTGAGGTCCGAAGAGCGTGGGCTTGTCGGATTTGGGCTGAAAGGACGACGACGACGCGGCGTTTGTTGACGAGTTCCTTGAGTCAGCCCAGAGACGCTTCACCTCGTTCTCACTGAAGAAGAGGACGATCAAAACTCACCAAGTTGATCCTCTCCATGCTGTCTATCTTTCAAACTGATCTCAGACCCGTTCGTCCCCGTCTTCCTCCGCTTCAAGAGTTCCCCTCTCGGAGACACCTCGCTCATCTCAACAACGTCCTCGTCCTCTCTTCTTCCTCCCATTCCCTTCAGAGATCGCAACCTCTCCTCTACTCCACTTGATGGTCGACCGTTCCCACCAGCAGCTGTAGATGACCTCCTCGCGTTCGATCTGAGCTCCCAATCATGGACTTGGCTCTGCCAGAGCTCTCCCGACGAGCGAGTCGAATCGACGTCCATCCCTGATCCTTGTTCTTGTTCCAGTCCGCTCCCGTCTGAAGAAGATCTTGTCCGTTTCTTGTTTCGACTGAGAAAGGGCGAGAGAAGAGCCTTAAGAAGATGAGGCTGTAAGGAGGAAGAGGGAGATCCCGATCTTGAAGGAGGAGGTGCTGGAGGAGGGTTGGCCACAAGGAAGGAAGTCGTCGAGGAGGAGGAGGCGGCGAAGGGTCGTGTGCTGCTCGACGTGAAGGTCGGTTTTGACGCCCACGACGCGAAGGGGAGAGGCATTTGATCCATCTCGAGGAGATTTGGGAGATGAGAAAGGAAGGGAAGGGAAGGTGGGTGGTGGTGTAAGGGAGAGAAGGAAGGAAGAACGCAAAAGAGAGGGTCAGCTTCGGTGTCTCTTCCTTTTCGTTTGGTCTGAGGGGTTGAAACGCGAAGCTGACTCGGCCGGAACATCGGAGTGAAGAAGGGAGGAGCAAGTTTTTCTGTGACCGCACGAGCTGAGAGAATCGCATACTCGTCAATACCATAGTCCTCGAAAACAAAGCAGTGGAAAGGAAAGACAAAACCCAAAAATCGCGACGCGTCCAACTGCCCTCGTTCCCCTCGTCCTCCCTTCGATCAACTCCTCCCCCGGCGGTTTCCCCAACGAGTCCGTATCCTCCTCTGTCCACCCCTCGAGGCTTCGCACAGCTCCAGCCCTGCCTAGTTCCTTTTCTCCGTCATCGAAGGAGCGAATCCGAGAGGCGACGCGGGTGTTGACGCTTGAGAGTACGTTTGGACGTGGACGCTGGGAACTGGGGAAGAAGCTCCCTGAGATCTGGCATAGTCGAGAGAGGGGATGAATGTTGTGGTATGGGAGTTGGCGCTCGTAGGACTGGGAGGAGGAAGGTGGACGTTGGGTCCGATGGGGGACGAGTGTTGTTCGAAGAAATCCTTCTTGTCCGCGACGGAGGGAGAGAGCCATGGGGACTTGGGAGGTTCCGTGAATTCTGGGCTGGGAGGTCGATAGAGCGTAGGAGTGGGAGCGTTGTAGTTCGTCGAGTAGGGCATGACGGGAGGGAGTCGAGGCCTGTCGACGGGGAGGGAGAGTCCTCCTGCGCGAGCTTTGGCTCGCTGACGACGGTAGAAGAGGAACGAAAAGATGGCGAGGATAATAGAGACTCCTCCGATGACGCCTGAGGAAACAAAAAAGGAGTCGTCAGATTGGAGCTTGCGTCGAAGGAAGATGCGCGAGAGAAGGACGCGACCAACCTCCGGCTATCGCTCCAACCATCGTCTTCTTCTTCTCCACCGCGACCAACGCATCGAACGACATCACAGGAAGACGATCTGGTCCAAACTGTGAGCGAAGGAGAGAAGGGGATCAGCCTGAGGCATCGCCGTTGAAAGACGTCGTCGAATTGAAGACTCACGTAGGCGACAGCGATGGTAAGGTTCGGTGGGGCAGCCTTGGTGAAAGCCGTATCGTTGCATGCGTAGATAAATTCTCCAGATGACCCGGGGTTGCTGAGTGGGAAAGGAAAGACGAAGTCCTCGGTCAGCGACGCGAACGGACGGGCACGGCTTTCAAAAGATTGACGCGTCGAGAGACTTACCAGCCAGGAAAGCGGGGAATAGGTACTCCTAAGCCGACTGGCTCGTTGGGGATCTGAAAAAGTCGAGAGAAAGGACGCCGCTGTGAGAAACGTGACGAGGTCGAGGGTCGAACGACTCGCTCGAGACGGGCGGGAAGGGAAGAGACGTACCACAGCCTTCGACTGAACGCAGTTTCGAGCAGAAACAGTGTTCAAATCCTTCATCGCTGCCGTGCAGTTCTCGGTCTTGACTCCTCCGATGATTCGCGAGCCTCGGCAAGTCGCTCGAGTTTCGAAGACGTCCTTCAGGTAGTTGACCGGCCATCCGTTCTGTTTAGAGAGGAAAATCAGTCAGTGGATGTCATTGAGAAAGTGAGATGACCGTAGACTAACCAAGAAGTCCGCGTGAAGATGGAATCCGAGGGTGTCTCCGGTAGAAAGCGAGAGCGAGTTGGGTCGATAAGGGAAGGAGGTGAGGTTGAACAGCGTCTCGTAGGAGATTCGAGGAAGACGGTAGGGGTGACTGCGCGGAGGAAGAACGTATGGAGAAGATGGACGGATCAGAATGATGTCGGGAGGGAACGACGTTCGACACAGACGCGGAAAAGAAACAAACTCACGACGCGTTCTGGCACTCGACCCAGTCCTCTCCCATCCCGTTTCCGCTGTAAACGGAGAGATCACGAAGCCTGGTCAGTGCGGGAGAGCTGGCGAGATACGAAAAGATGTTCAAGGGAATGCTCACAAGATAACGCTGAAATCGAGGACGTGAGGAGAGGGAACGGTCAGAGTCGAACGACTCGCGAGCGAGGACGCGCTCGAGCTGATATGGAAACTCACTGAGCGTTGAACTTAGGACCTGGCGTTCCTGGAGTGAGATCCGCGCCATTCCAGCACCTGAAGCGTCGAGCCAAATAACCAACGATCAGCGACGCGAGGTGAGAGCGCTCGTGCGAAGAGAGAACGAACTCGCCATGGAAAGTTGATGACCGTGTTTATAAACGAGCAGGATCTGTTGGGGAACCCGTAGGAAACCTCCATAGCAGATCCATCCGACGGAGTGCATTCGTACCAACTTGAGAGAAGCAAAGGGAAGAGGGTGAGAACAAGCGACGACGACGAGGGGAAGAGAGACGAAAGAACGAGCTCACATCCAGTTGTCTAGTTTCCCAGGTCCAGGAGCATAGGACCTCCTTGTGATAGATCCGGAGAGCATCTGGAATCCAGAGGGGCTGGAAGAGTTCGAGATGCGGGGAAGGAGGAGTCAGCGACGAGGCCGAAGCACGAGACGGGAACGACGCGACGAAAACGAGAGAGAGGAAAGGACGAACAATTCTTGAACCGTGCCGTTCGTGGGAGGTCGGAGGAGGTACTAGGTGGAAGAAAGAGGACGACCAGGAAAGTGAGTGAGCGTCGAAGGATTTGGCGCGGAAGGAAGAAGAGAGCGAGAGGGAAGAAAAGGGCCAGAGGGTCGACTCACAGTGACGTTGGTGTGAACGATTGGGATCGCGCTCAAGCTCTTGTTCTCCCAGACGTGGTAGAGAGGTCCAAGCCTGCGAGTCAACGAAGAAGAAAGTCAGCTGGACTATCCCCTTCGGCACTTCTAAGGAGCGACGCCTCGTCCCGTCCCTCGAAGCTCACGTTCCTTCCTTCCTTGAGAGGGCCAGAAGGAAAACTCACCAGTAGTTGGACTTGTCGGTAGTGATCGGCATGGTGGTACACTCACTTCCGGTAGCTGAATCCCAAGTCGTCGAAGCGCCGAAGTTGGCTGCAGAGAAGAAAATGAGAGCGAACGAACGAGGTCAGCGCGATCGCTCCGGTTCCCGTGGCGGGCTGAACCCTTCTCCCCTCCCTCTAGAACGAGGATGAGCGAAGAGGACAACGACTCACAGCCTCCTACGATGGCATGCATATGCGAGGAGACGCTTCCGGGCGAGAGGATAGGGTCGAGACGAGTGAAGGCGAGCGTCTTGATGTCTGGACGAACGTTCGGAAGGTTGAGGGAGAGTTTGGAGGTCAGCTGGGGTGCTTCGAACGACAGAGTGGGTGGCGAGGGACAAGGAGATAGGTGCGAACGTACTAGGCTGAGCGATGACACTGCAAGAGAGCGACGAGGAAGAATAAGAAGCGGGACGCGGACGGTAAGAACATCAGCCTCGGCCCTCACTCGTTCTTCTTCCCTCCCTCCCCTGCTTCCTTCCGTCCAGCTCTGTCCCTAGTAGGACTCACTCGTTTGCGACCTCGTACGAGTATCCTTGAGCTCGTACGTTCCCAGCGAGTGATATCAAGAGCGGCGAGACGAGGAGGGCGAGAGAACGCATGAGTTTCGACGGGAGGCGGTGAGGCTGAAGATGGGGAGTTGTTGAAGGTTGAAGGTTGGGAAGGGAAGGAGGAAAGCGAATCGGGTGACTCTCGTATGTCTTGTTCGGATCCGTGCCTGTCTCGGTGGTTTGAAATCAGCTCCAGATAAGGAACGAAGTGGTGCCTGGATTCGAGTCGAGTCGGAGTAGGCGAAGGTCAGCGAGTGAGATCATTGAGAGGATGCAGCGATAGGAGGATTTGAAGAGCTGCTTACCGAGACAGAGGATACACTATGGAGGTAGAGATCGAGCAGAGGTTGTTGGAGCAGAGCTTGGCGAAGAGGAGACGGTTCCATGAAAGAACGAAGGAAGGGAAGAAAGTTCGCGCCTCTTCCTCGCTGAGCAGCCGAAGAGGAGGAAGAAGAGCTCCTCCCTCCTCTCCTTTCCACTTTTTCGAGGCTGACAAGTTGGATTCAGATTCAGGTACATCAGTTCGTCGACCCGAAGGGTGGATATACCCAAGGGAGGTGAAGGAAGGGGAAGGGAAGCCATGAGACGTACCGAAGGAAGGAACCGAGGTTGAGCTCTCTCGATCTCTCGACCTTCCGCCATCCATGCTCCCGCTTCCAGCTCCACGGTCATTCGAGAGCCATACTGCAGGCCTGAAAGGGTCAGAAGGTCGCTTCCTCTGCGAGCGCAACCAGCTCAGGAGATGGCGTGGATGCTGGAAGGGAACAGCGACCCTCGAGAAGGTCGAAGGTCGTCGAGCTCGCAGCCTTTTTCGTCGAGCCTTGACGACCGAAGCGGCAGCCTTGAGCACAGAGACCAGCTTTCTCTCTTCATCGAGAAGGCTGCAGTGGACTCGTTCCACTGGTTTATCCCGTCTCTGACTCGCTGAATCTGTCGAGGCGAAGGTTTTTGAGCAGCGAGCGGTCCACTCTAGCTCGTCGCGTCCATCCGTCTCCTCATTCCCCTCTTCTCGCCTCTGATCTTTTCGAGCTCGATTTTCTTCGTCTCAAAGAGCAGATCATACTATCACTCCTAACTGCTACTTCAAAAAGAAACAGAGCTCCTCCGAATACCAACTCAAAGCTCGATATCAGGCAGCTCGTATCCTCCTTGTCGCCGCACCTGCGTTGACGAACGAGACAGCTCCGTCAGTACCACAACGACCAACACCCTCATCAAAGACCCAAAACCCCGACGTGAAACTCACCTCGTCGAAAATCTCCATCTGCAACAACGTCACGTCCAACTTCATCCTCTCGCTCTCCAACTTCCCATCCCTCAAACACCTCCCCACCTCATCAGCCATCCAGTACATCCCCCTCCCGGCAATCTTCCTCTCAACCGTCTCCTCCCTGGCTCCATCAGCGAAGAGCTTCAGCTTGTACGACTCCGGTCGGAAGCAAGGATGTTGAATCGAGATCGTTCCCTTCGAGCCGTGGACGATGACCGACGCGCCGAAGGTTTCCGAGGTGATGGAGCAGCTGAGGATGGCCTGGGAAACGAAGAAGAGAAGAGACAAACGATGGAGGTCAGGAGAGGGGAGAAGAATAAATGAGGAAGAGAAAGGGAAGGGAAACAGACCTGAGCTTTCGACTCGTCGTAGTTGAGGACGAACGCGGTTTGAGCGTCGACTTGAGTGGAGATGCTCTTGAGCTGAGTCTTTTGGATTGATGCTGAGATGGAGGAAGGAGGAGTGGTTGCAGCTCCTGGAACGAGGAGGAGAGGCCAGAGAAGAGGGTAGGAGCCACTGAGAGAAGAGGAAACGAAACGAGCGAGGTCGCGTGAGTTCGAGAACGCGTCGAGGAGTTGGGACTTTTCACTTACAGGTCAAGGAGAGCTCCACCAGCCTACAAGGAGGGACACAAGGTCAGGAATGTATAAGTAAAAGCGGGGCAGACGAGGAGACGTACCATTTCTGGAGAGATGACCCGACTCGAGGACGGAAGAGCTGAGGGCGAAGAAGGTTCAGCTCGACTCTTCCACGAAAGCCACAGACGAGAGAGGGAAGACGAGCTCACTATCGATCTCAGCATCCCATCCCAAGTCGGCGAAGCTGAAGAGACATTGGAATGAGTCAGAAAGTCAGTGGATATGCGAGCTTCGAGCGAGGTTGAGGCGACTCACACTCGACGGACGTCTCCGATCTTCCCTCCTCGAACGAGCTCTTCGATTTCTTTAACGAGAGGTTGGAAGCGAGTCCAAACGGCTCTGAGAGAAAGAAAGGGCGGGCGTCAGCGAGGTTCTAAGGAAGGAGTAGCAGCAGGGCGAGGGTATCGAAGGAACTCACTCCATCAAAAACAAACCCTTCACTCGAGCGAGCTCGATTAGGACGCGAGCCTCCCGAGCTGTAGTAGTGAAAGGCTGGATAGGAGGAAGTTAGTGAAGCCCTGCTTCATTTCAGGAAGGTCGTAGAAGACTCACCTTCTCACAAAGCACATGCTGAGGGGAAGAACAGCGATGGAAAGACGGGTCAGATTCTAGTCTACCCGGCGTTCTCTCCGATCTGAACCGACTGACCTTCCCTGCGAGCAGAGCAGCTTTGGTGGCAGCGTAGTGATGGGTATGCGTCGTGCCTTGAGGAGCGAGGAAGAAGGTTAGCTTCAGGACTTGAGATAGAAGGCGAGGTAAGCGAGAGAAGGAGGGAGGGAAGGGAGGGGGAGAGGGCGAGGTAGAGAGAGCTGACGGGCGGGGAGGGAGAGAAGGAAGAAACGAGACTGACCGATGTACACCACGTCTACTGCCTCATCTGCGAACACTCCCTCGTAGCCAGCATAGGAAGTGCATCCAGCCTCGGTTCCTACATGATCTCGAACGAATTTGCGAGCGCGAAGGACGTCGCGAGATCCAACGGCGACGACGGAGTGCTTGATGGTTTCGTCTCCACCACTGAGACGAAAAACAAAGGGCAGAGGTCACCGAACCCGTCAGCTCGTCGCTCCGAAGGGGTAGGTATAGTGCTAGGAAGAAGAGAAGAAGGAGGGAGACGAGCGTACGTCTGATGAGAAGGCAGCAGAAGATCTGTCACGAATGTCGAGCTGATGCCTCCCGGTCCGATTATTCTAAGAGGGGAGAAGGAGGTCAGCAGAGACGAGGTGAGGGAGAATATGGAGGATATGGACTCGCCCCCAGTTGACGTTGTACATGGTTTGCTGTTGTTGAAACGACTGTTGTGGATGGAAGGAGGAAGGACGAAAGTTGAGCTCGAGCTCCTCCCTCGGTGGCCTTCTCCGAAGTGAGACCGGTCGCGAGGGAGGGGTCGGGCTGAGAAGGTTTTCTTTTCTGACTGGAGTGAAAGAGTCTGAAGACCGCACTTGAGTGGGATCAGGAGCCAATATCTTGAAGGGAAAGCGGAATTCTTGAAGCACTCAACTCGACTCGTCGACGACCTAAATCAGCCATCTCATGTCTTCCCTTCCTCGCCCTCTCCCATCCAACCAGGCAAGAACCCCCACCTCGTCTTCTCCTTCTCTCCGTCCCCAACGGGTCCATCCCTCCCCTTCTCCACCTCCCTCACCTCCTCCTCCCCAAGCTCCCAAACCTCCAACACCCTCCTCGACGCATCGAACTTCACTCTCCAAACCCGCTTCTTCCTACCAGCCTCCTCCTTCTCAGTGATGATAACACGTCGAAGGAAAGCGAGCGCCTCTCCTGCCCAAGCGAGACAGACGGACGGGTGCCAGGCGTGGGATTTGCCTCGAACGAGACGAGGGATGACCATCGTTTGGAAGGATTGGAGGGAGGTGAGGAGGGGTGGGGAGGGTTGACGGAAGCCGATCACTATTTCCTGTGGAAGGACAAAGGTAGGAAATAGGAGAGGGGCTCAGGGTGAGGGAGGAAAAGAAAGCGAAGAGAAGAACGAGACGACGCGTCACGAACGGGGATGCCGAGGAGGAAGGATTGAGCCCAGTGTTTCAGGAGCTTCCTGATGAGATCGAAGGGAGAGAGCGTCGGTCAGGGAAGAGCACGGACGGAGGAGAGAAAGAAGGGAAGGGATGGGATAAGAACGAACTTCTCAAAGTTGACCTCGTCGCGTTCCGATCGGATAACCATGTTCGTCTTCAGTTCGACGGCCGTGTTCAGAGTCCCGTCATAGCTTCCTGCTCAACCCAGCCAGCCCTTACGGTCAGTTATCAATCTCCCCATCGCGAAACAAGAAAGGAGGAGAGGGAAGACGGCGAAAACGAACCCTTCAAACAATCGACCTCTCCGCCGAGAACGAGTCTGATCCCAGCGAGCGAAGTCTTGACGACGGCACACCACTCGTTGTTGGTGTCGATGTCTCCTGACCATCCTGGAGGACGGTTTGGTGGTTGAGGGGTGGAGGATGTGGTACAGTAGGATTCGAAGGCGTAGCTGAAAGGACGACGCGACGAAGCGAAGAGGTGAAAGAGCTCCATCAGTATGGGGGACGTAGAGCAGGGACGGGAGGGAAGAGACTTACCCGTAGTAGCTGAAGAGCTTCTCGTTCGGATACGTGCTGTCGGAAAAGAAAGCGAGAGGAGAGGGAGGTTCGGTGAGCGTCGACGCAAGCGAGAGGAAGAGGGGAGGGAGGGAGGTTCAGGCAAGAGCACTAACCGTCTCGACGGATCGTCTGGAGGTTTATGTTGTTCGAGATAGAGGTTCCCATCTACTTCCATAGCGTTGAGTCTGTGACGCACAAGCGCGAGTCAGTCTTGGATTCTCGAAGAACGGAAAGGAGACTCGAAGTTGAGCTCGAAGCGAACGGGAGATTCCCAAACTCACTCCCATCCGTCCCTTTCCTCGTAGGGAGCTACCAGGAACTTGGTCAGGATGCCTCTCCAGGTGATGATGCCTGCGTAGTCGACGAAGTACAGAACGAGATGGGGGTAAAAGGAGAAGAAGACGAAGGATCAGCGTCGAGTGGTCGGTGAGCTCGGTTCATCAATCTCCTTCCTCCCCTTGTCGAAGAGCTCACCTTCCCTCCCCTTTCCCAGGACCTTCTGACCTCCAGCGCTGTCTTCCAGTACTCTCAAACTCTGTACGAGTCCATCTATCCCAGGGTTCTCTCCCTCGGAGGTTCCTTCCCTCCTCCAAACGACTCGTTCGAACCCTTCTCCGAGGTGAGCTCCGATGGGAGGAGATTTGAACGTGGCCAGACCCGAGTTGTCGTGGATTTGAGTCCGACGAGAAGAGGAGGAGGAAGAGGAAGAAGAGGGAGATGCAGTCATAGAGAAGGTCGTCAAGGGAGTGGGTTGCTGGAAGGCAGGAGAGGGAGGAGGAGGAGAGGAAGGAGAGAGGCGAGCTGGGAGAGGGAGAGAGTGAAGTTGACGAGGTTGGGTTGTCATTGTTGGAGGATGTATACGAGGGAGCAAAGATCCCGCTTCTTGAGCTTCTTCGGTAGGGGAGGTGAGAGGTCTCTTGGGGAGAGACGAGACGGAGGAGGAGGAGGAGGACATGGCCGTTGGAGATCAGGGAACGATCTCAAACGCGTCGTCGTCGTCAAGCTGGGCGTCTTCGCTCTTTTTTTTGGCGGCTGAAAAATTCTGAAGCAGGTTTGAGTCCTTCAAAGTCAAGACTCTTATATATACCACTCCAACATCACGTTCCAATTGTTTTTGCTTTTTCCGTTGAAACGTCCGTCCTGCTTTTTGGGATTTGAGCTTTGAGCTCTCCTCCTTCCTCCCTTCAAGCAACGACTGCATTCTCTCCCTCCCTCCCTCCCTTCTCCTCTTCTCTTCTCCTCTTCTCGTTCGGAGGGCTCTCTACCTCTGCTGTGGATGGCTCCCCCTAAAAGCCTGGGACTACTCGGTCAAGCGGTTCACAAGTCGCCGTTGTCGACTTTGTCGCTTTCACCTCGCCCTCTTCCTCCTCCCCTCAGCAGCTCCTCCTCCTCCTCCAAGCGTAGAGTTCGCCGCCCTCCGGCCTTCTTGCGGCAAGACAAGAGCAAGGACAAGGCCGTTGTCATGGAAACGGTGAGTTCTTTCTCTCGTGGAAAAGGAACGGAAGGAGAATGAGCTCGACGAGTTCCTTTTGAAGGAGGGAGGGAGGGAGCGAGCGAGGAGATGAAGGTGAACGAGACGAGCTCTTCGCCGTTCGATGCCTATGTACCAGTACACGAGAGAGCTCTCTCTCGCGCGTAGATATGCAAACGTCCCCTCAGGCGGACCTCTGTCTATCAGCTCATCTACTCCTGCTGCTTCCAAGCACGATCTCCGTTGATCTGACGAGCTCACGCCCTCCTCCTTTTTTTGGTTGGTCCTCTCCTCTCCCTTTCAGCCCTCGCCTCCCGTCCGACCTTCAACTCCTCAGCCCTCGGGCAAGAGGACTTCCAAACCCAGCCTATCAGAGAAGCTACCGTCAATATCAACCCTATCCCTCTCTCCTCCTCCTCCTCCCCGTTCTCTATCACCTCGGTCACCCTTCGCCCAAAGGCTCGTTCGTCCCTCGGAAGCTCAACCTCCCCCTCCTCCTCCTCCCTCAAAACCCGTCAAGCGCTCCTCCCTTGGATCTGTCAAGCCAGCAGACCGCAAGCGGCCGTTACCAGCATTACGGCGACCGCCTTCGTACCCCGAACGTCCCCCGAAACCCTCGTCGCTTTCGCCTCCAGCAGAGAAGAAGCAGAAGCTCGAGCCTCCCTCCTTCCTCCTCCAGCCTCGAGCGACGTCAGGCCTGGACTTCGACCTTGAGGATCCAGGATCTCCCCTTCCTCCGAAACTTCCAATCATACCACAACAACCAGACCCACCGCCGGCTCCTCTCCCTCCCACGCCGTCCTTCCTCCTCCAGAGCACGACGACTACACGGGAGACGACGACGCCTTCTCCCTCTCCTCCTCCCCCGATATCATCTCAACCCTCGGCGGTCCAGGACTCACCTGAACTCGTCACTCGTCGGATACCCCCTCCTCCTCGGCCAAGATCCCCTCTCATGCCTTCCAAAGCTCTTCCACAAGAGGAGAAACCCACGGCGTCGGTCTTTCGCCCTCCTCCTCCTCAACCCTCAACTCCAAAATCCTCCAAACCGCCGTTGACTCAAGCTCGACCACCAAGAGTCGTCCCACAAGTCCTCAGACAGGATCGACCTCCTTCTTCGGTCTCAACTAACCCCTCACCGCCGTCTTTCCTCCTCCACAACGCGACGCGGAATCAGACGCGGACGACCTCCCCTCTCACGCCCTTATCCCATACCACTCCATCGATACCTCCACCTCCACACAAGATCATCCAACCCGAATCCCAACCCGAGCTCGAACCCGAACTCGAGCAGAAACCCAGATCTCCACCGCCTCCTCCCTCTCGTCTCGACGTTTTTCGGCCTCCTCGGTTACCTTCCGCTCCTCCGCTATCGCAGCCTCGGTCCCCCCATCGCTACAACCCCACACCTCTTCCGAAACTCGGTATCTCCCCTCCTCGTCCTCCACACCGTCCAGTCGACGTCGAACCAATACGGCCGGCACCCTTCTTCCTCGTCGCGAAGTCCTCTTCGACGACGACCCACGACGACGACGACGACGGGTGGTCGATGCCCACGAGATCCAGTTCCACTTCGGACTTCGGATTACCTCCCTCGTTCGTGGAGGACTCCGGATCTTCCTCCCTCGGCTTTCATTCGCACCCTCCTCCCCCTCCTCCTCCCTTCTACTCCTTCACACCAACCACACCACCCAAATCGGAACGTCCCTCTCCAACCTCGTCCAAAGTTCCAACGTCGCCCAAAGTTCCAACGTGGTCACCCTCCCAGCAGGCTCTCCTCCAATCCTACGTCTCCCTCCCCACTCCTCCCTTCCCCATCGACCTCCTCGCGGAAATCCCTTTCTCCCACGTCAGCGAAGGAGAGTTCTTCGCCATCAGGTCGTACGTCCTCGACAACGGGAACCCTTTGGCCGTCGGAGGAGCGGACTGGCCGTACTGGAAGGCGAGCGATCTCGAGAAGACGGAGGTGTTGGATCTGCTCGCGTACGAGAAAGTGATGTCGACGACCTACTCTGTCGCGGAGGGAGGGTTTGGGAAGGGTTGGTTCGACGATATGAGGTGGTCAGCGGATGGAGACGAGCAGTGGCAGAGGATGTTGTCGCTGGCGAGGTTCAGGCAGACCGTCGAGAAGCAGGGACCGGTGAGTGTCATTCCGGAGTTTTCGTTGGCGACGACGCGTCGTTCTTCGTCCTGAGCTTATCTTGCGTTCGTTCGTTGCTTTTACGCTCAGTCTTCGTCACCATCTGGGAAGCTCGCTTACTGGTCCGATGAAGAACTTCAAGCTCTTCGTCTCAACCTCGACGGACAACCCATCGACACCGCCATCAAGCACTACGTCTCGGACGTTCTGGTCTTCGATCCTCACCTCTCCGACCTCGAATGGTTCAGGCTCGAAGCTCGGTTCAAGACGGCCTCCCAGTTCTCCCTCTCCAACCTCATCAAAACCCTCACCGCCACCGAGAAGACTCGGCTTCTCAGGGTCGTCGAGGCGTTGACGGAGCGACAGACGATGAGCAAGAGCCAGCGGAGGGCGTGGAGGATGGGAAGCGAGGCTCGGAGAGCGTGGGGGATCATGTCGGACTTTGCGGCTTCGGTGGAGGAGGTCGATAGGGAGAAGGCCGCGAAGAGGTCCGCGAAGAAGAGGTTGATGAAGGAACTCTTGGCTCGATCGAGGAGGAAAACGACTTCTTTGACTTCTGAGGTGAGTTTCATAGGTTCCCTTTTTGGCTGGCTCGTGCTCGGAGGCAGTGGCGAGGAAGCAGTGGCGATCTCAGCTTGACTGACTCCCGGTTTCTCGTCCGCCTCGCACAATCTCAGGACGCGACTTCTCCATCGATTCTCCGCCGTTCACCATCGCCGAGCCTCAAGCCTCCCTCCCTCTCATCAGGGACAGGGAAGGAGAATCCTTTCTCGAACACCAATTTCTTCGACGTGAGTATCTTCATCGCTGCCTCGTTCGTTGCCCTCGAAGGAACCCGCGACGGAACGAGCGCTGACTCTTTCCTTCCCCTTTTTCTCCCTCCCTTCCTTCTCCTCCTCCTCTGTTGCTCACTTCGCACGACAAGCTCCGGGCCTCTCCTCCTCATTCATCGTCCAGATCATCCTCGACTCGGAATCGTTCACCTCTCGCTCCGACGCGTCTGCCGCCTTCGTCCCTCGCAGCAGAAGGGAGCCCTTGGTCGACTCGCCCAACCCCTTCCTTCCTCATACGGTCTCCGACTGGGTTGCCGAAGGAATGGCACGACGGCGGAGATCCCTACCGACCCAAGGTCCCTCCTCCCCGCTCGATTCTGAGCAACAACCCGATCCACTCCGTGAGTCTACCGATTCAACGTCCCAGACACCCGCATCTATCTCTCTCCCTGACCTCGAGCTGACCTCGTCTCTCTTCTCTCCCTCCTTTCTCATCCGACGACGCAGACCCGAAAGGCGACGCGTTCGATGATCCCTCCTCTTCCTCCTCCTCCCCCAGCTTGGAAACCTCGAAAACCCCCAGTTTGGGACAGGTCTCGTCGTCTCATGGACCCTCGCTCTCCTTCGGGTACCAGACAACCGTTCGAGTTCGGCTCGAAACGACGCGTTCCGTCTCTCAAGGTCTACCCTGCTCCCGCCCTGCTTTCGCGGAAACGCTTGCTGGACAAGGCCCGTTCCTCCCCCTTCGCTCCTCTCGATGGATCCGCTCTTAGAGAAGCTCACGGTCTCGACAACGTGAGTCCTTTTCTCCTCTCTCTCTCCCTCTCGTTCTCGTCGTCTCGAGTCCAATCGACCTGACCCGAATCGCTTGCCCTCTTCCTTGTCCCGCCCGACGCAACGTTTACGAACCCCAGTCCCTTGCGACCTCCCCACCTCCAGCATCCTCCCGTCCCAACTCGCACAACAACGGCAGCACCTCCACGAAACTCCTCCAACCTCTCCCCTCCAAACCCACGACCCTTCACCCACCCTTCCCCTTCGCCCTCTCCCTCCACACCCACAACCTCCTCAATCGAATCCGAACCTCTCGTCTCCACCTCCCCAAACCAACTCGTGCCGTCCCAACCTCGACCTCCTTCCTCCTTCCCACCTCACCAACCTTCAAGTCCGACCTCCAGACCGAAACGGAAGCCTACTGGACCTTCCACGCTCAGAAGGACGGGATCTTCCTGAACGGGAAGAGGAAGAGGATGTATGTTGGGTTCTTGGAGAGGGCGGTAAGGAGGCTGGACAGCACGAAGGCGAGCGAAGGAGTGAGATGGGCGTGGAGGGAGCACGAGGTGAAGAAGAGTTTGGAGGTGTTGGGGTGGACGCCGGAGGAGAGGTTTAGGGTTTATTGCTCGTGGGGCAAGGGGAAGAGGTGGTTGGAGGAGTTGATGGAGAGGAAAAGGGTGAAGGGGTTGAGGAAGGGGAAGAAGCAGCAGCAACATCATCAGCACGCTCTCGTCGTCGCCAACGCCAACGTCCAAACCGACGCGACCGTCGAGCCCAAGGAGGAGGACGAAAGGATCGTCGGACCTCGATCTGGATCCGGAGCTGGAGCCGAAGCGGTGGTAGTGAGCGAGGCCGAACTAGCTAAGACGAGAGCGACCTTCGTGGCTGCTCGGGAGGAGGTTCGGAGGGAGAACGACAAGACGACGGGTAGTAGTCGGAGGACATCGACGAAGAGCACCGCAGGGAAGACTGGGCTCAGTGCTCGGTTCTCCGCTGCGAGGGAGGAGGCTCGTCTCGCTGAGGAGGAGAGGGAGTTGGAGGAGGAGGAGAAGAGGGTGGCTGAGAGGGAGAGATGGGAGGAGGAAAGGGACGCGGAGAGGGTCAAGAGGAGTAGTTTTAGATCTGGTTCTGGTTCATGAGTTTTTTTTTCTTAGTTGGGTTCGGTTCTAACAAGGGGAGGGCAGGGGAGAGGGAAGGAAGGAGGAGATGGAGAGATCCAAAGACGCGTCGATGCGAGAGATTCGCTCGCTCGTTGCCACCACCCGATGAGGAAACATAACCGATTCTGCTCAGAAGCTCCAAGGTGCTTCTCCTGATACCCCACTTCAAGACCGAAGGGGGAGACAGATCTTCGTATTCTCGTCGCGAAGGACGACCCTCCACGACGACCCAACCTCGTCAGCGCGAACGAAGCTCACCTCCCTTCGCTGACGGACCAAACTTCCTCCCTCCCACCCACCCACACCACCATCCCTCCCCTCCTTCTCAAAAGCTGGAAGCAACGATGTCTGCCCCTCTAGTTCTCAAGTTCTCTCACTTGGTCAAGATGCCCGAACCTGAGAAGGCTCTCGGTCTATTGGAGAAGATCGCTTCCCTGGTGAGCTCGCACCTTCCCTTCCTTCCCTCCTCCCGTTCTGCTCCTCTCCTCTTCCCTCCTCGCAATTCTTTCACTCACGCTTAGGTCGCTTTCTCTCATGCATCTGCCAGGTCAAACCTATCATGAAGAAACACTCCTGGACTCTCCCTTTGCTCTCCGAGGTAGATACTTCTTTCCGTTCCCCTCGCTCGCTTCCTTCGAGCTCACCACCTTCCCTCCTCCTCCCTCCCTCCCCTCCCTCCTTTCCCCCTCCCCCTCCACCCCCCAACCCCCCCAACCCACCCAACCCACCTCCTCCCGCCCTCCCATCCGCCCACGCAGTTCTTCCCCTCCAACTCCGGTCTCCTCGGAATGAACAAGAACGGTGGCGAACAGATCCTCATCCGCCTTCGACCTTCTCACTCTCCCGACCGATTCCTCGACCTCGACGATCTCATAGGAACCATGCTTCACGAACTCACTCATAACGTTCATGGGCCTCATGATGACAAGTTTTATGCGTTCCTAAAGGGTTTGAATGAGGAGTATGATGGGTTGATTTCTGGGGGGTATAGTGGTTCGTCCCCTCGCTCGAGAGCTTCAGTTTGTGTTTCGCAGAGACGCGAGAGACCTGACCTCCTTCTCTCTCTCTATTGGATCTCTACCAGGCGAAGGGTTCCTCTCCAACGGAACTCGAGTTGGAGTTGGAGTGGCTCACGATCTACCTCCTCATCTGGCGAAAGCGAAAGCTCTCGCTGCTGCTGAGGAGAGAGCGAAGAAGCAACGACTCATGGGACCGGGAGGAAAGATCGGAGGGGTCAGAGTCGTTGGGAAGACGCCTAGGGAGTTGGCTGCTGATGTGAGTTGTGCACTTTCTTGGTTCTCTGCGGGAGGTGTCGAGGGACGGGAATCGTGGAGGACGGCGCGCGCGACGACGCCGCGTCGTCTTTCCCCTCTTTTCTTTTCCTTTCCTTTCTTCCGACTGACTCGTTTCGCTTCTTTTTTTTCGCTTTGTTCAGGCCGCCGAACGAAGAATGCGGGACGACAAGACCTGTGGATCTTCTGGATCGGGAGGAGCGGCTGGAAGGAAGGAGCAAGAGGACGAAGAGGTTCGAAAAGCAGCGAGGGATGGAGTCGTCGATGTCGCTTTGCCCGACGAACAACAACAACAGCCTATCGATCTCGATCTGGAAGACGACCTCCTCGTACTCTCACCCCAACCCACAGGACCCAAACCCAAACCCTCTTCCGCTTCCACCGCTTCCTCCTCTTCGTCCAAACCCATCCCCAAACCTCAACCCACCTCCTCTTCTTCTTCAATCCCTCTCAAAAGACCACCACCACGTCCCTCCCCATCCACGTCTTCCTCTCTCGCTCGTGCCCCACCCCCACCCCCACCTCCAGCCGATCAATGGTCCTGTCCAACCTGCACGTTCCACAACTCCCTCCTCCTCCCCACCTGCGAGATCTGCTCGACGAACCGACCGCCTCCGGAGGGGACGTGGGACTGCGAGAGGTGTGGGAGGAGAGGGAACGAGGAGGGGTTTTGGAGCTGTATGGGTTGTGGGGGGATCAAGTTGAGGAGCTGATGGAGGAGGAGGAGGAGGGAGGTGGGGAGGGAAGAGGGGTTTGCGACGCGTTTATCTAGTCTATCCTTTCTTCAGCCCAGCTCCTTTCGTTCCTCGCGTAGCTCAGTATATTCGTCTGTCTCATTTCTCTGTAGTCTCATACTTCCTTCTTTTTCTCTCTCTCTCTCTCTCTCTCTCTTCACGATTTTCATGACCCGCCTCTCGCTCGCGTCGCGTCTCTCATCTCTTGTTCTCTCCTCCCCCCAAACCAACTCCAAGCCGACAGATAGAATCATGAGAGTCGTAAACAAAGAACAAGGATCGCCGGACGGTACACACCACCAAACAAGTCTACAAACGAAAGCAAAGAAAACGAGCGCGACGCGATGCCTCGCTCGCATCTAAAACCCACCCATCCCCATCTCCTCCGCCGACCCTCCTCCTCCTCCTCCTCTTCTCCTCCCAACCATCCACTCCCCTCCCTCCGCCTTTCCCACTGCCTCTCCGCCCAACGAAATCCCTCCTCCCGCTCCCCTCCCAAATCCAGGCGCAATCCTCGCCGCCGCTGAGTTCCGTCGGAGCATATCCACCCTCCTCACCGCGTCGAACAGAGCCGAACTCCCTCCCACTGTCGCTACACGTCGAGGAGTCGCTGGGATGGGGTGGGAGGTGGAGGGGACGAGTCGAGGAACAGGAGGAGGGAGTTGCTGAGCGAACGAGAACGCGCTTCCGGTGGGGGTCTTTCGAGGTCTTGGGACGTAGGTTTTTGGAGGTGGTTGTTGGGTGATGGAGGTGAGAGGAGGAGAGTACGTTGGTTGGAGGCCGTAGAGTACGGTTGGCTGCGAGAGGGGGGAGAGAAGGGAGGGAGGGGAGGTCAGGGAAGAGTGGTTCGAAGAGAGGAATCGAACGAAGTGGTTAAGGCCGAACCTTGGGCACAGCAGCAGACAGACCCGGTCGTCTGAGGCCGAGACGACCCTTCGGTGTGATTGTTGTGGAAGGGAGGGTTGGTTTCTTGGCCAGGAACGACGGAGGAGGGGTTGAAGAGGTTGTTGGTGGAAGAGCAGGCGAAGTCGGTGTGGGTGGAGAGTTCTTCGGAGCCTGGAGGGACGAAGAGAGACGAAGGAAAAGGGACGGCGGTCAGTCAAGCTCGAGAAGAAAGCGAGGCGAAGAAGAAGAAAAGAGAGGACGAAGGACGAAGGACGAGAAGAAAGGACGAGGTAGGCGACTCACAGGAGTAGAAGCGGCGAAGTGAGCTGGTGCCTCGCGCGTCCACTCGGGGGAGACGACGATCTTCTTGGCAGAGAGGGCTGGTTTCTTGGCCAGGAACGACGGAGGAGAGGAAGGAGAGGTTGTTGAAGGAGAAGGTGAAGTTAACGTGGGTGACGAGGGCGTTGGAGTCTAAAGGAACGAAGGAGATGGAGGACGAGGGAACGGTGGTCAGTCACACTCGCGAAGGAACGAAAGACGACAGGAAAAAGACGAGATGGGAAGGCAACTCACAGGAGTAGAAGCGGCGATGTGAGCTGGTGCCTCGCGCGTCCATTCGGAGGAGACGACGATCTTCTTCTGAACCAGAGGAGGTGGTGGTTTCGTCGCGCCGATGCGCTGCAAACGACGAGAGGAAAGGTAGATCGTCAGTCCTCGTCCCTCGAAGTGAAATTCTGCACTTGGAGGGAAAGTCGAAGCGACGTACAGGCAAAAGGGTCGGTAGCGAGAACAAAACCGGTCGCGTCGAGACCGAGGAAGGACGAGGGTCGAAGGAGGAAGCTTCCTGGGTAGAGAGCTACAATAGAGAGGCGGGGATGACGAAGATTAATTAGCGAAACGTTTCGATGCACGATCTGAAAGCGAACGAAAACGGAGAAGAGGAGCGAGAGACGCACCCCGTCGTCGTTCGTCTCGAGGTCCGTCGCGTTCCGCTCCTTGACCAGGAACGAAGGCACAGGTAGATCCTTTGGCAGCGAGACTATCGCAGGAGCCTTGACGACGAGCTAGCACCAACGGACAAAGTCAAACGCGAAGGTCAGCTCTTGACTTCCTCAACCCCAACCTCAGCCTCGAAACGACCGGTCGACTCACCTTCTTCTTCTCGCCTTTCTCTTTCTTCGCCTCTCCCATCCCGAACAACAGGGTCTCCTTCTTCATCTTTCGAGGACCGACGAAAGGGCTCTTGATGAGGAAGGAAGGAGGAGGTGGTGGTGAAGATGAAGTCGAAGCGACAGCGACGCGATCCTTCTTTCCCGTCTTCGTCTTCGTCGAAGGTCGAGTGAGGAGCGACGGTTCAGAACTCCTAACGAGGGGAGTAGTCTTCGCAGCCGCGGTAGTTGAGCTCGTCTGTTCCGAAAGCAACGAGAGACGTGACGCAAACGACGAGGAGGAGGAGGAATCAGCGACTTGACTCGACTCGACGAAACAACGCAAACTGAAACCAGCGACTCGAAGAGCTCGCAAAAACTCACCTTCATCTCAACCTGAACCTTCCCAGCGTCCCACATCGTTTCCTTCCACTCCTTTAGACTCAGACTCAGCGCTGGTGCCTTCCCATCCTTCTCGCCCTTCCCACTCGCACTTGCACCCAGCGCGTCCCTCCTCGTCTTCGTCCCACCCAACCCCCTCTCCAACTCCAGCCCCGAACCCGAAGCGAGCAGCAAAGGTGCAGCGAATCGATCCTTCGGTCCCATCGCTAGCGAAGCAGGAGGAGGAGGAAGAGCGATTCCGTTCCTCTTCGCGGTGCTCGTTGACAACGACGACGAGGTCTTGAGCTTGAGCTTGGGTTCTGCTCCGACTTCGACTCCAACTCCCTCTCCGGCCGAGAGACGCTCCATCTGGTCGATGAGGTTCTTGGAAGGCTTGTTGAAGAGGAAGAGTGGTTTGCGAGGTAGTTTGGACGGCCGAGGAGTGGGGAGGGAGGAGGAGGAAGCCGAAGTGGCGAGGATCTTCTTGGTGGTGGTGGTAGACTTCTTGACAAGAAGGGTAGATCGTTTCGTCCAGTTGATTGAAGGGCCAGGAGGAAGACGACGACGAGGAGACGAGAGTGATCCGAACTCGGGAGGAGGAGGCTGACTGAACGGGTTCGTCTCGAGCGAGGTCGGTGGTGGTGCTGGGGGAGGGATGGCGAGACGGGACCGAGGGTTCGAGAATCGACCGGTGGCGTTCGAAGGAGCGATAAGGAATCCTGGGATGGGGATGGATCGACGAGGAGGAGGAGGTGTTGGACGCGCGTTGATTTGACGAGCGTGGCTTCCGTTGCCTTGGGAGGGTAGGAGGGAGTACTGCTGAGAGGGTGGTAGAGCTCGCATCCAATTGGGGAGGGAAGGATATCCTTTTGGCCTTAGAGGGGGGCGGGAAGGAGGGCCGTTCGGCTTAGAGGGAGAGGCGAGGAACGGTGTGAGGGAACGTTGAGGAGGAGGTGGTTGGATTTTGTCCTTGGGGTTTGAAGGAAACTTGGTGAGGAAGGAGGGAGAAGGACGTATGTGAGGAGCTCGATCCCGACCGTGGAGGGTCGTCGAAGGAGCTGGGGTTGTCGACCGTCGCGTCGTCGCGTATCGTTCCGATCCAACCGCGTTCCCTCCCCTGTAGGTCCCTCGTTTCTTCAACGAGCTACTCCCCACCAGCTTCCCTAAATCGACTCCTTGGAACGCCGTCGCCAGACCGTCCGCCACCGCACTCGTCCCCCTCCTCAACCTCAACGTCTTGACCTCCTGTCCGTTGATCACCTGCGTCTTGACGTGCCTTGGGAATGGAGAGGCGAGCGAGAGTGACGAAGGAGGAGGTGGCGTCGAGCCGAAGGGAGAGTTCCACAGCGGTGGTGGTAGGACTGGAGCCAACCGAGGACTGGCGAGAGATCGTCGTTGACGTTGATTCTTGAAACCGAAGCCCAAACGTCCGTCGCTCAACCTCCTGCTCTCCACCCAGAGTTGTTCGACCGTCGGTTTCTTCGGCTTCGGCGCCTTCGCCTTCGTCGGCGAGGGTGCAAGTTCCTTCTTTCCGGGATGAGTGAGGAAAAGAGGTGGTGAGAGGGAGGGAGGAGGAGGGATTGCTGAGGCGGGAGGAATGGAGAGGGTAGCTCGAGACGCCCACAGTTCCTCAATCGTAAGCGGTCGCGCCCTCTTCTTCTGCTTCGCCTTCTCCGGCGAAGACTTCTTCGGTCCTGACCGAGTGAGAAGGAGCGGTGGGGGACGGAGAGGAGGAGGTGCTGGAGCTGCTGAGACGGGAGGGATGGCGAAGGAGGGTTGACGTTTTGAACGAACGGGAGGAGGTGGTGCTGATTTCGAGGGAGATCCGACCTTTCCGACCTTCCACGAGTGAAACGGATACTGAGTTGTTGAGGTGGGTTGAGGGAAGAGGAACGAGGGCGAGGGAGGGAGGTTGAATCGAGAGGAACGGCTTGATGGTGGATTGGGGACGCGACGAGACGATGTTGATGCGAGGGAATGGACGGAGAGTTGTTTCCAGCGCTTGGCCTGTAGAACGAGACAATAAAAGTGTCGAGTCAGCTAAACGAGCTGGTATAGACCCTCAAAAGAAAGAAAAGAAAGACGCGACGAACCGAAGACGAGCTCGAGACTTCAACAAAGAGTGGTTTGAGGATCCTCGACGACGGCGATGCTTGAACCTGAATCGAGAATCGAGCGAACGAGGAGCGCAAGTTAGTTCCAACCTCTTCGTCTCGTAGGAAAGAGGGGTCGCTGAAGACATACCGAGCTCCTCGTCTTCGTCTTCTTCACCGTCCCAACCTTCCCCTCCAAACCTCCTCCTCCTCCTCCAACCTCAGAAACCTCCCCTGCTCTTCTCCTCGTCAGAGACACCAAGTCCAACGAAGGAATCGTCCTGAAAGGTGACGTTTGATTCAAAAACCCAGGAGGTGGAGGTGGAGGAGGAGGAAGAGAAGTCGATGATGAGGAGGGCTGTTGAAGGGAGATGGGCTGTCAAAGCGAGTGGGGACGCGAAGGTCAGCTCTAGGTCTCTCGCTCGGACGTAAGTGTATACATGTAAGGATCAGACGAGAAAAAACGAAAAGAGCTCACTCGTTCGTTGGCGTGGGGATGAATGGAAAGCGACTTCAACGAGGTCGATGAGCTCGTTCCCTTCTTGTTCGTCGTCTTCTTCGCCTTCTCTCCTCCCTCCGCCTTGACTCCCTTCGAACCCAGCTCCTTCTCTCCTTCTCCCGCAGAAATGAAGGTAGGTCCTAGAACCTGAGGGATGCTCGGTAAGGCTGTGAGGTAGGAAGGTCTCGAGGGTGGAGGGCGAGAGAGTCGAGGAGGGTCAACGTCCGTTGAAGGCTGAGATGCGGAGAGGGATGGCGAGGACGGTGGTGGTGGTGGTGGGTGGGCTGCTGGGAGTGAGGATGAGGGTGTCTGGATGATGAGAAGAGGAGAGAGAAGAGATGGGAAGAGAAGGTGAGATGGATGAGGGAGGGAAGGAAGGTGGGGAGGGGAGGAGGGGGGAGGAGGGGAAGAAGCGGGGCGAGAGATGGAGGTCAGCGATGAGATGGAGAATGCTTCCGTTCCTTCTATACATCCTGGAATCCTATAGAGCAACTCACCTTGAAGTGTTTGAGCTTCTTCTCCCTCTGTTTCATTCCGCCCGTAAAAGCTGGTCTGAGGACGACGAGGGGGAGGGAAGGAGAGGGAGAGGGAGAGGGAGGAGAAGCAGGACCGAGGTCGACCTCCGCGAGGGAGGAGGAAGATTGAACGAGAGACCGACGGAGAGCGTAAGGGTAGGTTCTCGCTCCTCGGGGATGGGGAGGTAGCCGAGAGAGGGAGATCAGTCGAGAAGACGACATGGTTGGTGGCAGGGAAGAGGGAGAAGAGGGAAGAGAAGAGACGGAGGGGTCGAAGCGACGGAGAAGAGCCGAAGGGTGGAGAGAGAGACAGGTTGCCTGGCGATCTCTCGATTTTTGCCCTGGAAAATCTTCACCAGGGCAGGAGCTAGGCTTGTGCATCTCTCATCAACCGTTCCAGAGTTTTGATCTCCGAAAAGTACAGTGAAGATCCTTTCCAAGCTCTAGCGTTCGCCTCCCCCCCCCCCTCTTCCCGCTCTCCCGGCACCCCTTCGTTCTTCAGCGAATCTGCATCAAAGCTCAAAGCTCGACGCCATCGATCCTTTCTGTGCTACCCTTGAGAGATCGAAAAGGCTTCGCAGTCCCTCCCTTGTGGAAGCAGCGTGAGTCGAGACGTCGAGTCGCGTCCATTTTCTCTCCACCCCCCCGACCCAGCTGACCTCCGATCTTTTCTCCCATCTTCGACTACAGACCTTGCCACTGAAGCCATCTATGCTGCTGGAAAAAGTTCAAGCTCTCTCCCGTTTGCAGGGGAGTCGAAGAGGAGAGCGTCTCAAAAGAAGGACACTAGAGGACGAGAACGAGATCGTAGACATTTCGAGTCTGCGTTTTGAGCAGTCGATTCGGACCAACTGATACAGATGAGGAGAGCGAGGTGATAACCAGCATATTCGCACTGTTTGGGAGGTTGTGAGGGTTGCCAGGGAAGCGAGCGAATCGAGGAGCGTCGAGTTCTGGAAATCTCGGTGAGCTCTGCTCTCCCTTCCCCTCCTTCCCCCTCCAACCATCGCCTACACACTCCTGCTCATCGACACCTTCAAGGATGAGACCTCCCACCACCCGCCTCTCCATCTCCACTCTCACTCGGCGAATCTCCAGTCGGCCGATCTCGTCGTCGTCTCGTCCCTACAGCTCCCCTTCCTCCTCCTCCTCGCCTTTGAGCTCGAGCTCCTCCTTCCTCCCAGCTTCAGTCGCTCTCGCTACCATCGTCGTCGCAGGAGGAGCGATATGGTTCTCGAGACTGGATCAGGTCGCTCATGCCGAGGAGGTCTCCGGTGTCTCCAGGGTTGCCCCTGCTGGAGTGAGGAAGAAAGGGACAGGAGGGGATCAAGATATCGAGCCGGATCGATTGACCTTGGGACCAAAGAGACACGACGATCTAGAGACTTTCTCTTGGGGATCAAACTCGTCAGTTCTACTTCTCTATGCCCTTCCAGCTTCGGGAGGTCGAAACTGACGAACTTCTCTGTTCTGATGTTGGTAGAAACCTCACGATCTCCCCTTCAACACCCTCCCTCCCTCTCGTCAAGACTCCTCGAAGCTTCCCAGCTCTTACAGGACCAGGAGTCGCTCTTAGGGACGTCGTTCTGGCTCAGTACTATGGAGCCGCCGTCGATGGAAGAGGGGATGTATACATGTGGGGGAAGGATATCGTCGATGGAGAGCAGGAGAAGGACGGACTGAAGAGGTGTCTCGTTGGACTCGTTAATCCCTTGCTCCCCTCGCTCTCTCTCTTCTTCTTAGTATCCTGAGCTGATCGAAACCCTCTCTTCGTTGTTTCACAGGATATCACCCACCTCGCCTCCACGAAATCCAAACTCTTCGCTCTCTCCTCCTCGGGAAACGTCTACGTTCTCCCCACAACCTCAACCCTTCAACTCCCTCCTCACCTCGTCTCCTCTCCTCCCTCTCCCTCTCAACTTCCTCTCACTCCTCGCTACTCCCTCCTCCAACACATCGACTTCCTCCACCTTTTCACCTCTCGAGCTCCCTCCCAACAGGTCGTCGACTTCGTTCGTCTCGATTTCTGCACGGAGAAGAAGCTCGGGCTGAATTGGGGAGAGAAGGTCGTTCAGATCAGTGCTGGACGAGACCATCTCCTCGCTGTGACGAACAAGGGAAGGACTCTCGGACACGCTGTTTCGGAGGCGGCGAACTCAAATAAGCAGCTGGTGGATCTGGAGGAGATCGTACTGCCGAGACCGACGACGGTGGACAGGGAGAAGGAGAAGAATGAGAGGTTCGCTTTGATGTACGTTCATTGCTCATCGCTCTCTGCTTCGACCTCATTTCATTCCTCGCGCAGACGCTGACATTCTCTTCCTCTCGTTCCCGCCTCACTTTGTTTCCAGCTCCCTCTTCATGCCCGACTACAAGAAGGCCGTCAAGTTCAAGGTCACGAAGACCGTCGATCCGTACCTCAAGCAGTTCCTGCCGAAGGAGGAGGAGGAAGAAGCCCCCGTCGCAGGTAAAGACACGATGGTATACATCCAGACCAAGCGAGGACTGAAGCCCGAGGAGGATATCCGATGGAGCACGACGCTGTACGAGGTAGGTTTCGAGTTTTGCTTCGACGCGTCCTGTTCGAACCAGCAGCGACTCGAAGCCCGACTGACTTCGCTTCTGCTTCTCTGTCTCTCGTTCTTGTTTCGAACTCAGATCCCGATTCTTGAAGGAGTCAAGGTCGATCAGGTCGCTGCTGGAGAGAGGAGCTCTTTCGCCCGAGTGAAAGGACGCGTCGTTGGATGGGGAGCGAACGAATACGGGTAAGTTCCTCCTGACTCCCCCGTTTTCTCATTCTCAATCGTGAACTAACACGCTATCTGTCTCTTCCTCGATCACTCCAGCCAAGTCGGTCTCGGAGCCGGATTCACCATCGACAACGTTCACGTCCCAACCGAAGTCGTCCTCTCGAGAGCTCAAGGCTACAACGGATCTCACACCATCAAATGTCTCGATGTCACCTCGAGCGGAAACACTACCTTCTTCACCGTCCAGCGAACTGCTCTGTGAGTTTCGCATCTGGCTCCGCTCGTTCGCTTCTCTTCCCTTTCTCGCTCGTCGCTGAGCCCACATTCCTCGTTGTCTTCTCCTCCCTCGCAGCGACAACACCATGCCCTACATCGACCTCCTCGCCTGTGGACACGGAACCTTCGGAGCTCTCGGGAACGGTCTCTGGTCTCAGGTCAGCGGGAATGCCGTTCGAGTCAAGACCGTCAGTGGTTTGATGGAGTGTGAGTTTTGACTTTCGCTTTTCCCTCTCGTCCCTTTGGTCGCTGATCTCAAACCGACCACCCTCGCTTCTACGCAGACTCCGAGAAGGAGAAGAAACAAGTCCCTCTTGGAATTCACTACGTCTCAGCTTCTCCCACTGGATCCGTCGCAGCCGTTCTCGACACCACTCCTCTCGCCACGAAGGACGGCGCGTTCGTTTACGGTCGAGACGTGATGGTCTGGGGGTCGAACAGTTCGTCATATCTCTCTCCATTTTGCACTCCTTTCTCCGTCCCTCCCTCTCTTCCTCTTTCTTCCTCGCATCTTAACCTCCCTCCTTCTTCTTCTCTCCCACCAGTGGACTCCCAACTCGGAAACGGTCGACGCTCCAATCTTCCCGTTCCCCAACATCTCCCTCCCCTCCCTTCCCTCTCCTCTCCCCTCCCCGTCCTCACAACCAAGGAATCAACCATCTCAAGCGGAGTCTCCTCTCCCATGCCTCATCATCGACTCCAGCTCGCCGAGGCCGTCGTGGAACTGAGGGATCTGCAGGGGAGGAAGGTGAAGGGGAAGCAGAGTGTCGAGCAGGTTTGTAGCTTCGGGTACGGAGGAGGAGTGGTTTATTGGAAGGTCGTGTGAGAAGTACCTTTTCGCTCGGGCTTGTGTAGTGTACGATACGATACGTCAGGCTGAGGAGATCTATCTTTCTCGCTTGATGTTTTTCTTTGGCTTTCGAGTCGCGTCGTTCTCGTTCTCCGGTTCTTTTTGTTTTGGTTTCTCTCGTTTTGTTTTGCTGTGTGTTTTAACGATAATACGCCTCACCGATCACAACACGACGGGAGTGAAAGCCATACTGAGCATGTTGTAGTTATAGCTAGAAGAGACGTACAGACGAAAGGGAGAGCGCGCGACTGACTGTCGAGGGCTGCGGAACGACTGGAAAGAGAGCATCGAAGACCTACCGGTTCAGAACTAGACTGTCGTTTCTCCCCGAAAGGAGGAGAGCCAGATACATGCAGACGACGCCGGAAGACCTGAGAGGGATGGCGAGGGCACTTTTGAGAAACGAAACAAACGCAAAACTGAAGCGAGGGCACGTCCTTCGGTCGGTCCGCTCCCTCGTCCTCTTTCCCACTTCTTTACGGAGCACCAAATGAAAGCAGGCATTCGTAGCCGAATATAGAAGGCTAGACTAGGCTAAAAATAAGGGAAGAAATCGAGGAGGAGGGGGGACGCGCGAAAGAGCCAAAAGGATGAACAAGAAAAGAGAGAATCGAAGCGAATGTAGTGTAGACCAGTGTAGACGAGAGAGAGAGAGGAGCGCGCGTCGTGGTAAGAAAAATAAGAGAGGAGGAGAGAGGAGAGGTGGAGAACAACGAAGAACCGAAACAAGGAGAGAACGAAGACGAGAACTCTACCTGATCTTCAACCCACCCGTCGCACCACTCTTCCCCTGACGGTTCCCTCCAGCCATCTCTCCCTCGTCGCCCCCTCCACCACCTCCAACTTTGCCCTTCGAGACAGGTCGAGCGTCCCAGATCTTCCAGAACTGGAGAAAGAAGGACGAAGGGAACGACGCGTCAGTTCTTCGACTTCGTCGCGCCGTCGTTCTCCCTTCCTCCCTCCCTCCGGTTCCTGCTCGTCCAGCTTCGAACCCACGAGCAGGAAAGACAGCAAATGCACTAACCTTCAAGTTCTCATCACTAGCCGCCGTCCCGACCGTCCCCCCATCAGGACTCAACGCACTCGCCAACACCCTCGTGTCATGCGCGGCCACCTCCCACACGTTCTGCAAGCTCGGGTACGACCACAAGCAGATGTTGTTGTCCGGGAATCCATGGGTGGAAAGGATCTCTTTGGAGTGAGGGGAGAAGATGAGGGAGGTGACTTGGGAAGGGGTTTGAAGGGAGGAGATTCTGGAACCAGTGGTGGAGGACCAGAAATGAATGGATTGATCGCCGGTTCCTCCTCCTGTGGCGAGGAGGGAGGATTGCCAGGGAGACCAGGCGAGAGCCTGGTGTGGGCAAAGGGAGGATGTAAAAGAGGAGAAGGTTAGGAAAGGAGATGAAGGGATGGAAGGCGTGAAAGAAAGGAGTGGCAGAAACGAACCTTGACGGCAGCGGTGTGGTTTCGCTTGGTCCATCGAGCGTTGACTCGAGAGGCTTCTCCAGTGGTTGAGTCGGCGGAGAGGAAGGTTCCCGAGGTTCGGCCGCTGAGATGAAGAGAAGCGAAGGAGGAGGGAAGAAGAGTCAGTCCGCGTTCGTTTGATCGACGCGACGAGCCCGAGAGAAGAGAAGGCGAACTCACTCCCAGCAGTTGACGACGTTATCGTTACCTCCCGAAGCCAGGGCTTGACCATCGGACCTCCAGGTGAGACCGCAGACCTGGAAGGGAGCGAAGAGAGCCATGCCGTCAGAGTCAGCAACGGTTCTCGAAGGTCGCGTCGAGTCCACAGAGAAAACGAAATCTAGAGAACGTACCTCGGCCGTGTGACCCAGAAGCTCTCCGACCTTGTGCCTCGCCACTCGAACATCATGATGGTGGATTGATCCATCTCTGCATCCCGAACTGAGAAGGTGACCGTGCCAGGAAAGGACGGGAACTCGAGACTGAATCGAACGCGAGGAGGGAGGAAAGAAGAACGAGCGTCAGTGTTGAGTTCAGCTTCGGAGGAGCGAGTCGCCTTCTGGGTGAGGGTGAGCCCGAGCTTCTCGATGTCCGGAGTGCATCCGAGAGACCGAGGAGACGTGATCTCGAAAGAGGAAACCGAGAAGCGAAAACTCACAGCATGACCCGCCATCGTCCTCAACTTCGTTCCAGTCTCGATATCCCACACCTCCACCTCTCCACGATCGTTTCCGACCGAAAGATAAGCACCGTCTCCAGCCCAAGTGAGAGATGTGATCTGAGGCGACTCGTCGGTAGGTCTGTGGGCGACGCAAAAGGAAAACAGCGACGGTCAGCTTCGCCCGTTCGTCGGTTCGTTCGTTCGTTGATTTTTTGTCCTCCCTTCCCACCTTCCCTTCCCTCCAGACCATCCATTCACCTCCGGCGGTATCCATGACACCCGCTGAACTGCTCCAAAAAGAACTGAGGGCAAAACTCACTCTCCCAAAGCGCTAACTCCTCCGCTCTCCGCGTTCCAGACATAAACGGCCTCTCCCAACCCAATCGCGACCATGTTGTCCGAGCTCCAGGACAGCAGGTTCAAGTAGTAGTCGTCCACCATCCCTGGTGCATCGAGTACTCGATCAGGTCGCGTAGGGATGGCTCTCTTCCTCGCTTTGGGATCCATCTTGCTCCCTGCTCCTCCAGCTCCTCCCGAGGTCGCATTTGGCGCGGCTTTGGTGTACCTCCTCAGCTGAGCGTGAGCGAGATCGTGGGAGGCTGAGGCTGCTGGTGGGGCTTGAGCAAAGGCGAGGATTCGGGTTGCTGGGGCGCCTGGGTTTCCTGAGGAGGAGGAGGAAGGGGAGGAGTTGACGGAGGAGGCGAGGGAGGTGGTTGAGATGTTGGAGGAGTCGTTGGGGTTGTTGGAGGAGGAGTGAAGAGCTGGGGCTGCGACTGTGGAGGAGGAAGAGGAGAAGGCTCGTTGGGGGATGAAGCGGTCGGTCTGAGAAAAGCGAGATAGAGAGGAAGGAGAGGTCAGACGAAGAAGGGGAGAGGAGGCGGGTCGAAGGAAGGAAGGAGAGGAAGAGGGAGCTCACTGAACCAGCGACTGTAGACTTCTTCCTGGCATCCAACCCGTTGTCTCCTATCCAGTCTCTATCAGATACGTTCATTCCACCCATGGCTTGACTGATAGCGAGCGTGCTGTCGTTGCAAGGGTTGGGAGGACGAGAAGAAGAGGAGGAAGAGCTCTTTTGAGGAGAGAGCTGGCGAGGTCGACTCGAGGCGAGAAAGACGTTGGATCTATAGTATCAAAGGGCGAGATGGGGTCAGTAGACGTATCTTCAGGTACAGAAGAGGAGCGTGGGCTCACGAATCGCTCCCTCCTCCTCCCATGAAGCCCTTCCCTCCTGCTCCTCCTGAGACGTTTGCGAACTTGTCTGCGAGACCGAAGGGAGAGGTAGGAGAGTGAGGGCGGGACTTTGATCCTCCTGCGCTGGTAGATCGACTGGGAGTCTTGTGGCTCATAGAGAAAGAAGGAGACGGGGAGAGGGGGGGGTAGGGAAGGGAGTTGTTGGTGGTTGGGTGAGCTTCGTTGTTTTTCGCCGCGAGGGCGAGAAAGCAATCGCGAAGGCATAAAAAAACCTGGGAAACTCGATTGTTGATGAGACCAGCCAGAACAAGTAGGATCGACTAGTAGATGAAAGTTAAGATTTTACTAATATCTCTGTGCTATCAAAAGCTGACCAAAAGGAGGCCCAACCTCCGCTTTCGAGCTCACGACCTCCCTCTCCTCAACCTACGACCATGTCCTCCTCTCCTTCCCCTTCGAAACCGAAAGCCGCTCCTTCTCCACAGAAGCCTCATCAACAACCCACCAAGAAGCCAGCATCGACCCCCACCCCCTCCGCGCCCTCCGCTCTGGAAGACGATGGACCTGCACCCTCGACGACGGAAGGAGGAGCTGAACCCGAAGGAGACGAGGAGGAAGCAGCAGGAGAGGACAAGGGGGTAGATTATCGTCTACTAGCGAAGATGGCAGGAAAGTGAGTGACTTCATCTATACCGGCCTCGTGCTCTTGCGGGAAGGGAGGGAAGCAGGGGGAGGGAAGGAAGTTGGGTTGAGCTCGAGCTGAACATTTCTCCTCCTTCCTTCTTCCTCTCACTCGTCGCCCTCATCTTTTCCAGGAAATCTGCGAGCGGCGGTATCGTCATCCCCAAACGAGGAGAGAAGGATTTCGAACCTCTGGAACTTGGAGTCAACATCCAAGAACGAGCTCTGAGGGAAGGAAGGGAAGCCATGTTTGGAGCTTTGACTGGAGTCAGAGGTGGTTCGAGGTCAGTTCCTCTTTCTCGTCGTTCGTCGTCGTTCGTATTGTTGATTCGAGGTCGAAGAACACAGAGCTGAACTTGAGTTGCTCTGTTTTGGTCTCTGTATCGGAATCTGGCAGCAAATCCATGTCTCACGCTCACTTCCCTTACCCTTCGACCTCGACCTCGACCTCGTCCCCTTACCCATCCTCCCTCCCTTACGTCCTGCTCCCTCGAGGAAACCACTTCACGACCATGGGTCATACCCTTCGACTTCCTGCTCCATCTTCTTCCACCTCCCTTCCTCAACCATCATCATCCTCAGACCCCTCTTCCTCGACGACTCCCTCCGTCGTCCCAAAATCCGACCCCGTCACCGTTCTCCTCCCAGAAGAAGCTCTCTACCTCCTCGAGCGTGGGTCCCTCTACATCTGGCGAGGAGACATGGAGCCCGACGCGGCTGCTGAGGCGAAGTCGAGGGATATGGGGAAGGCGGCTCCTGGAAGCGACGTGATCGAGGAGGTGTTTTCGAGGAACGCGGTGAGGATGACGGTTCAGGAGGGGTGGGCTGCTTGGGGTGAGGAGTTGAAGGGTGGAAGGTATACTGTGAGTTTTATGGCCATTTTCCTCGGAGACGGGATTTCGTCCGTGAACGATCAGACCCAGTCGGAGGGACGCGAGAGCTCATCTCTTCCCGTCCCGTCGCGTCGCTCTCTCCCCCCTCCCTCTTTGCCCACTTTCAGGTCTACGCTCAACTCAAACGCCAAGGCTACATCGTCCACCGAGCTCCAAACCATCTCCCAACCCTCCTCCAACCGACAACCCTGCCTCTCTTCCCGACTTCCTCTTCCCTCGCATCCTCCTCCTTCCCTCGCACTGTCGCAGCGGTCGGTCTCTCCCTCTCTCGGAACATCGGCGGTCTCTTCGTCGGAACCTGGAAGGCTTTCGCCGCTCTCGGATCATGGCTCTGGCGGACAACGTTCGGACGAATCGGTCTCGGTCGAGCACGAGCACGAGCACTCGTCGACGAGGAGAAGGCCAACACCAACGACGTCGTCGATCCCTGGACGCCTCTGATCCACAGGAGAAAGGAAACGCCTCGGAACTACTGTAAGTCAGCCTTCCTCAACTCTCTTCTCGCTTTCATTTCATCTCGTTCCTTTCTGTCTACTTCTCGCGCGTCGCTGAACCCCACTTCCTCGTCGTACTTCGTTCGCTTTCAAACAGCTCAAATCTACTCCCACCTTCGAATCGTCTCCTCCCCTACCTCTCTTCCAACTCCCACACCCGAGGAGCAACAAGCCAACCCGTACGAGATCTACTACCACGTCTGGAGGCCTAACGGATCGTACAAGAAGAGCAAGCCTTCCGAGCCGGATTTCAAGGTTGGAGTTGTTGAGTGAGTCGCGTCCTTCTGTCTTTAAACCATCTTTTGGCTTCCCTATCCTGTGGCTTTGCTCGTCGGACGACGTCTCTCGGTCGCGTCAGAGTCGATCGAAGAACGCGTCTCGTCTCGTCGCTTCTTCCTCTCCCTCGCGCTAACCCTTCCCTCCCTCTTTCCGTTTCTCTTCCCCCTCCTCTCCCACCAACCCCAGCGCCCGACTCAACCCCCTCCCCACCCTCCCCTCCTTCCTCTCCATCTTCTCCTCCCAACCCACCCTCCCCATCCCAGCTCCTCGCTACCCACCTCGAGCTCCCCCTCCCCACGCTCGCGCCAACCCTCGTCCTCCTCCTCCTCCCCCGCAACAACCCTCAATCCTCTACCGCTTCCTCGTCTGGATGCACGTCCTTCCTTCCCCTCCGACAAAGGAAAGCGCGAAGGAAGTGGAGGAAGACGAGCAGGATCAACGAATGCTCGGTTTGACGGGCAATCCGTTCCCTATGCTCAAGCAAGGAGATAAGGGGTTCTTGCTTGCCGTGGTGGATGGGGGAGGGGTCAGTTGGGTTAGGTTTGGGAGAGGGGTGTTTGGGAGGTGGGGGATCCAATAGATTAGCGGACGTGAGGGGAGATGTGATGTTGGATTCGTTCGTTGTACAACTGGACTGATTTGGCGTCGAGTGTTGTTGGAGGAGGGGAGGGGGGGGGGGGGGGGGGGAAGCTAGACTTGAACTGGGAGTCGATGGTTGGGCGAGAGAGAGGGTCGGGTCGGGTCAATGGTTGATGCAAAACAGAAGCAGCAAGGCGAACACGAAACGAGAGAAACGCGACGCGTCTGTCTAGCACTGACTTTCGCGACGACGACGCGTCTTCTTCCGCCCTCGTCGAGCTTCCCTTCCCTTTCCTTCCCTCCTGACCTTCTCAGCCTTCCCTTCTTCTCTCTCCTAGCTAGCGGTATGAGTCGTTCGTTGACCGAGGTTCCGTTGTGTCGAGCGAGGCAGGGGGTGGGCGCGACGAGTCGGAGGTGAAGGCGAAGGGTGTGCGAAAGAGAAGGAAGACGGACCGACGATCTCCAGGGGTCAGGACGCTTTCTGACGACAAGGAAGGTTTGCGACTTCGTAGATTCTTGTATGCGAGAGAAGATAGAGAAACGAAAGAGACAGGACGAGCGAGGACGCGTCGCGCTCGACCGTCGGAGTTCCTCCTCTCGCCTAACCTAACTCGATTGATCTCTGAAACCTACTTTCGGATCTGAAACCCTGCGCAATAAAAAGAGCGCCCTCTCATAATAAGCTCCGATAAGAGTTCCTCTTGGAGAGAGAGAAGGAAAACAAACAAACAGGGCCTGTCGGATGACCTGAGGGAGAAACGAAACAGGTTGGAGGGACGTCGAATCGCAGCTCTCTCGTTTTTCCCTCCCCCATCCATCATCTAGAGAGCAAAAGAGGCTCGACGATGCAACCTCCTCCTCGCAGGAAGGTCTCTCCTCCTTCTGGTGGCTCGTACTCTTCTAAATCCCTTCCTTCTACTCGGAACCCATCTCCTTCCTCCTCCCCCGCTTCGCTCTCTCGAACTCCCATCTCCCCCTCCTCCTCCTTCTCGGTTTACATCCCTCCCCCTTCTCGCCATCCTTCTGGACTCGGCAGCCCTGGTCAACAGCAACAACACCAAGGTGCCAATCCGAGGATGCATCGACCTGGTTCGTTCGCTTCGTTGACTCCTCTCAACTCGTCCAACTCGGCCTACTCCATCAACAACTCGAACGTCAACGCTCGATCCAGTCCCTCCCCTCCTTCACCTTCAACCTCGTTCACTTCGCATCCTCACCCTCAAGCTCCCAAGTCTTACCCGCCGCCGGGGAGTTACTTCTTCGGAATAGGAGACCAGCAGCAGAACGAGGGGAGACATCGTCTAAGGTGAGTTCAAGTTGTGGTCAAACAAGAGGGGTCCAGGACAAGGGAGCGCAGGAGAAGACCGAGACAGAGAACGTTTCGTTGTTGTTGTTTTTGATTTTCGCTTTTCTGAATCGGAGATGAGAGGAAGATCGTCGATCAGAGTTTTCATTGTTGTTGTCCGGGTCGGAAGATGGTAGAAGGGGGAAAGCGAGGAGGAGTCTCCAAGCGTTCGAGCTCGCAGGATCCATCCCCGACGCTTTCATTCGTTCTGCTCCCTCTCGCTAACTCCCACTCTCCTTCTCTGTTACAGATCCAAATCGATCTCTACGACACCTACGTTATACTCTCCTTTAACTCCCTTCCCTCATCAACCTCTCCCTCCCGCTCGCCCACCTCCTCCTCGAAGGAACTCGTCCGGCCCTCGAACCTCACTTTCCTCCCTCGCTCTCTCTTCCCTCTCAACGTCAACTTATCAACCTCACCCTTCCCCTAAACAAACTCCAACCAACATCTACCCCCCACCTCATCGAACTCAATCCTCCCCTTCGATCCACGTCCCTCCCAAAGATCACTACCGATACGACTACCTCCCTTCCTCTGCATCCCCTTCATCCTCCTCCTCCCACCATCACCTCCCTCCTCCTCCCTCAGCACGCCCATCACCCAAACCCTCCTTCATCACCATGACCAGGAGGAGATCAGCAGGCGGGGGGACTACGCTAGAGAGCGATGGAGACGACGACGACCGCGAAGGGAGTGAAGAAGACGACGACGGGGAGGAGGAGGAGGACGATCGTGGGTCAGGATTCGAACTTCCACGAGGGAGAGGGTCTACTTCTTCAGGAGTGGGAGGGGGTCCAGCGGGTGTGAGAGCTAGATGGGAAGCTGGAGGGATGGACGGGACTTCAGCTGGATTGGGACTCGTTGGACTGGGAGGAGGAGGAGGAGGGTCGTTTGCGAGGTCGAGGTTTGGCGGAGGAGGAGGAGGGGGTGTGAGAGAACGAGAGAGAAGTGCAGACGAGAGGGACAATGTGAACGTTTTGAGTACGGATGGGGAAGAACCGGTGAGTCCTGCTCCCAACCCTACGAACCCATCTTTCCTTCGCTTCTTTCGAGCGTTGTTGAGCTCGCTCCAAAACCTGACCTTCGACGCTTCCTCTCGCTGCGCCAGCTCCCAACCTCCCTTCTTCGACCTCCTCCAACCCCTTCCTCCCGTCTGGCAGTTCTAGCTTCGACACCTCTTGTGCTCCTGCTTCTGAGATTGCTGAGTGTCGTGCCGAGTGTGACGGGGACTTTCTATCTCGTCGGGAGGGTGCTGAGTGGGAACTCGTCGAACGGGAGGGACGGGAGGGAGGAGGGGTCGAGGATGGAGTGTTTTTTGGCTTGTTTTTGGGTGAGTCCTCGACTTGGGTCTCCTTTTGCGAAAGCTGAGAAGGCACGAAGCTCGTTAGCTAACCTCTTTCTCCCTCCCTCCCTCCCTCCTCCCACCTCCTCTCACCCTACCTACCCGTCCTCCCGCCCACCCACCCACCTCCGCCCTCCCAGTCCCTCCTAACAGCAACCCAATGCTTCCTCCTCACCTCCGGTCTAACCCGCCGCTGGCTAGCCTACTACTCCCTCCCTTCCACCCTCCTTCGTCTCCTCTCCCTCCAAACCATCTGCTGGCCAGCAACCTCCATCACCCTTCGTCTCCTTGGTCCTTCCAGACCGCTCGTCGCGTGGGTCGTGGTAGGGACCACGACGACGGTGAGCAATAGTATTAGGTTGTGGGTGACGAGTAATATACCTGCGGGGAGTATGGTTAGTGGTGGGACTGGAGTGGTGAGAGGGGAGGGTGGTGGAGGGGTGGTGGGTGGTGGAGGGGTGGGAGGAGTGGTTGGAGTTGGGGGAGGTGGGGGAGGAGGAGGAGGGAAGGTTGGAGGGAGGAGAGGAAACAAGAGGAGGATGGATTGGGGATTGGTGGTGAGGCAGTGCGTATGGCCTTGTTTGGTGGGGTATATGTTGACGAGTTGGTGTTTGGTGAGTCGTCGAGTTCCAACTTCTTTCGAAGACGCGTCGAGAGCGAGACCGCTGACCCTTCCCTTCGTTTTTTCCCCTTTCTTTGCCCAGCTCGTCGAAAGAGACTACTCCCGCCGCGATCTCGGAACGGCTGGAGGGTTCGGAGAGTAGTAAGAGCGATGCACAGTCGATCTTGCTCTCTCTCGTCGTCGTCGTCGCCCTCCCTACCTCGCCTTCAACCTCTCGCGTTCCCTCCGAACCCTCCACACCTCTCTCTTCGCCATGCTCGTCTCATCAGCATCATCCTCGTCTCCCTTCCCCTTCTTTCGACTTCCTCTGGCCCTCCTTCCAACGAAACGAACGAAACGAACCCCTCACGAACGAAACGAAACGCGACTCGTCTTCTCCTCTCCCTCTCTCTCCATCTCCGCTTCGCTTTGACTCTCGGAACGACGGGATTCGAAACGCTTTACATACTTACATAATCGCTTTGGGGCTGGGGGTGGGCTAGCTGAGGAACTGTACATCTAACTGGAGGGGAGGGAAGGGAGGGCGAGGGAAACGGACGCGCTTGCTTTCGGTTCTCTTTACTTTTGTAGATCAGTCTCGCATCTGTTTACTGTCATCCGTCCGACCAGGCTTTTGCGTGTGTGTGTGTGTGTTGCTTTTTCCTTGCTTGCTAGCTCTGTTAACGACTGCTTCTTGATCTCTTTTCTCACGAATTCCTTTCTTTTCCCCTTTTCTGGCTGAAAAACGCACGACGTCGATATCCCTCCCAACATCCACCCTCCCCCCCTCCCTCCCTCACCAAAGATGCGTCCCCTTCTCCTCCTCACCCCCTCCCTCGAACCTTTCCCTGCCACCTCCCCTCTCCCCTCCCACCCACTCCCACTTCCCCCCTCCCCGAATCATTCCCTCCCAACAACCCTCCTCCTCCCCTCCTCCACCGGCGAAAGGCTCATCTCCCTCCTCTCCCCCTCCCCCTTCCCACCCCTCAACCCCTCCCAACGATACACTAAAGCTCATCGCGAGGTGCTGGAGGCTGTTGCTTTGAGCGCAGGGCTGAAGGGGAAAGAGAAGGGGGGTGGGATGGGGATGGTATCGAAGGAGCATGTCGCGATGGTTGCGGAGTACTTGAACGTTTCGGAGGGGGGCGTGAAGAGTTGGTTTGGTAGGAGGGTGAAGGGGATTGGGGGGAAAGGAGGGAAGAAGGGGAAGGGGAAGAAGGTGGTGAGCATCGCTGCAGGAGGAGAGAGGGAGGAGGGGGAGGAGGAGGAGAGATCAGCCCACGTCGAGGAAGGAGAGGTGAAGGTCGAGCCTGAGGACGCCGTCGCCAGGAAGAAGAAGCAGCAGCAGCAGCAGGAGAGGGAGCTTGCGATCCGAACTTGGGAGGCGAAGGAGAAGGAGAGGAAGGCTAGGGAGGTGAAGGAGGCGAAGGAGAGGAGCTTGAGGACCAGAGAGGAGGAGAAGAAGAGGGAGGGGGAGGTTGAGCTCAAAGCGTTGAAGAAACGGATCTTCGAGAGGGCTGGGAAGGGATGGGTGATTCCGGAGTTGGAGATCGAGTTGGCTGAGGAGTGGGTCTACCCTGAGGGGGTGTTCTTGGGAGGGGATGTGAGGAGGTTGGATGGTTTGGTGGTTGGAGAGCGTGGAGGAGGGAGGGTGAGCTCGAGCTCGAAGGCTCTTCGACTGGGATCGAAACCACCACCACAACAGCAACAACAGCAGCATCAACCCATCGACTTCGAATCCCTACACCTCCTCGTCGACTATTCTCTCGACCCGTTCTTCTCCGCCCCCACCTCGAACGACGACAGCGAGGAACAGCTTCGCCACGACGCATGCATCCATCTCTTACTTCCTCCTCACGCACTCGAACCTTCCTCGCCGGACGAGTCGCTCTTGCCGAGACCTTTCCCTTGCCCTTCCTCGAACGACAACGACAACCACGAAACAAATCTCGATCTCGAACCTTCCTCGAACTCGCTGCTCTTCTCACCGACGATCCCTCCCTCGCTTCCACCTGCTCTCGTTCCGGACGATTCACCTCGCTCTCAGTTTCCTCGAGAAGAGATGGAAAAGGAGGAGGAGAACGACGAGTTGGATTTCTTGACGACGAGCTTTGCTTTCACGGACGTTCCTCCTCCCGTCACGTCGTTGTCGTCGCGTCTCGATCTCATCACCACCGCCGACGAGGAGGGAGTGGTTGCTGCTGGAGGAGGACGAGTTGTCGAAGGACCCGGGTCGAGCGATCATCGTCGCCAGCAGAAGAATAACCGTGAGTCCTGCTTCTTCCTGTTTGATCTTCGTCTTCGTCCCTCGCTCGCGAGCTGACATTTCTCGACACGTCGTTTCCTTTTGCCCTCCACCCCACCAGCTCCGTCCCTCCCAACCCACCCACCCCTCACCCCAGAAGAATCAATGCACATCTTCCTCGCCAAACTCGAATCCCTCCTCGCTCCTCAAACCCAGCCGTTCCTTCACGTTCGAAACCCAGACGGAGAGTCGCGAGCGAAGCCGGAGAGACTTGGTTCGTTCGCTTTGCTCCTCCTGCCTCTTGTGTTTTTCTATACCTCCTCGATTTTTGCTCAATAGCTGACTCATCCGTCTCTCCATTTGCCTCTCCTTTCTTCCTACGCTCCTCTTCGCGCTCGTTTGGTCTCGTCGCGTTCACCTCCAGCTTTCCAACCACCCGCCCTCTCCTCCACCGCCCTCGATCCAGCAGCGACCTGGTCCAAACCCATCTCAGCCGAACGAACTTCTCTTCCTCCGAAACACAAGAAGGACAAGCACAGGAAGAAGCGAGCGCTGGAGGTCGAGGGTGCGAGTGGGAGCGGGAGCCCGAAGCGAGTGAAGCTCGAGGACGCCGGAGGTGGTGGTGCGGGATTGAAGAGAGTTTGCTCGTCTTCGGCTGAGAGGGAGAGGAGGTTGGAGGAGGTGGCGGAGGCTGGAGATCTGATGGAGTGGTGAGGAAGGGAAGGGAGGGGAGACGCGACGCGACGGCGGGGTTGAGGCTGGGACGACTGAACGAGGAGAAGCGAAGCGAGTTTCAGTAGCAGCACAGCACATCTGTCAGCGTTCTATCATGTCCCTTTCGTCGATCTCGTGGTCTCGAGAACTCTCTCTCTTCTCTCTTCTTTTCACGCGTCCTCCTACCTCTCGCGTTTGTTCGCAGTCCGTTTCTCGCCCAAACCGAAAACCTTCATGAACCAAATGCTTATCCCCTCACTGATATCTACATTCCGCGCTCGCCTAACCCCCACCTCGCTTCCCACCCACCGCGCTCCTCTTGACTAACCCTCGACGTGTTCGCCTCCCTTCACTGCGGCTTCCGCGTTTCAGATGCCCTCGCCTCGCCCTCTGCCCTCTCACGTTCACCCTCCAAACCCTCACTCACCGCCTCCCTCCCTCACCCAATCCTCACAAAAAGTCAACCTACCATGGACATCATCGCTCGAGCTCCTGAATACTTGAAGACTCTTAGGGTGCGCTCTATCCCCACTTATCCCATCTAAACGAACGAGGAGGAGGCGGAGGAGGGAGGAGAAACATGCTCCTTTTGATGTGCGAGACGTTGGAAAGCTGACTCTCTTGTTGGGATTGGGATTGGATGGGTCTCTGTTTTAGGAAACGAAGCTCTCTAGCTTGAGGCCTGTTAATGAGTTTGTGAGTCCCTACCTTCACTCTTACTCAAACCGAAGGGCGAAGGAGCGAAGGGGGAGAAGGACACGCCGCCGGATTGAGCTCGCTTTCTCTCTCGCTTGAAGAAAGAGAAGCTGATGCGTTCGTTTGTTTTTCGTTGTTGGGATCAGTTCGACCCCCAAAGGATCAGTCGACCGGCTGATATGAACGAGGTTACGAGCGTGAGTCTCCTAACGAGTGATTGCATTGGAGGAGGGAGGGAGGGGAGGAGGAGGAGGAGGAGAGGGTTTGGGTTTGGAAGGAGGAGGAGAGGGAAAGAGAAGGTTGGACGGACTTGCTCTGCTCGTTCAGAGGAGCGTATTGGACGTGGAGCGGAGGGCTACGAGAGGTACTGGTGGTTGCGTCCGGGTGGATGGGAGCTCTACGAGCTCGAGGAGGGAGGAAGGGAGGAGGAGAGGCCAGCGAACCGAGCTCATCGTTTGCCCTCGCTTGCGTCAAAAAGAAGCTTCACGTCCCAGCTCAAACTAACTTTTCCGTCTCGCTCTTCTTGGTTCGGATGCTCTCAGCGTATATCCTACAACACTCGATACTTCTCTGGAAACTACGGGATCGTCATCGCCGTCCTGGCTGTTTACGCTCTGTTCGTGCTGCCTCCCTCCCTCCCTGCCTCCTCCTTTGCTGAGCTCGAAGCTGACCTCTGCTTTGCTCGCTTGCCTGGCAACCTTTCCTTTTGGATCTCGCGTTTGCGCCTTTCATCAGCCTCACCAACCCTCTTCTCCTCCTCTCGCTCGGTCTCCTCCTCGGTGGATTCACGGCTATCAACAAGTTCGGTGAGCTCGCCCTTCCCTTCTCCCTCTCCCTCGAATACTCCGCCCACCTTCTCGCGCTTCGTCCACTGACCTACTCACACCTTCTCTCTTGCCTCTCTCAGCCCCCGAGCCCATGCAGGTTGGAGAGCACGTCGTCACTCAGAAGTCCCTCTACACCGGTCTCTTCGTCCTCGGCCTCCCTTTGCTTTGGATCTCCGCACCCTTGTCGACTCTGTTCTGGATCGTCGGGAGCAGCATGTTCTTGGTCCTTTCGTGAGTCCCCAAGCCGATTTTCACTACCCATCATCCACCTCTCGCAACTGCCCTTCTCCCTTCCACCTTCGAACGTCTCGCGAACCTCGTTCGGAAAGCCACCCTCAACTCTTCCTCTCGACTCGACCTCGCTTCCCACTTTCTCGATGTATCACAGAGACCGAAACTGACCCATCATCCTACCTCATTCTGCCCCTTCACAGCCACGCGTCCTTCATCGAGCCAGGAGTCGAGTCCGAGTACGGAACCGTCGAGTCGGCCGTCTAAAATCCCTCTTCTCATCAGCACTACCACCACCATCACCTCCTCACATCCCCTCAACTTGTCTCTCGAGGGCGAAGTGTTCCGGTCGCGTCGGGTCTGGTCTCGGTTGGGGTTGTACGTAGGCGGCGGGTGTTCGAGGGGAGACGCGTCGATGGGCGTACGAGTTATCGTGAGGGAGGGTCGGTCGAGGTTGCTTTCTCTTTGTTTGGTCTTTTGGTTCTCTTAGATTCGGGTGTCGGGTGGACGAGGCGAGTGGGTTTGCGTGAGGGCGATGAGGATGGACGTTCGTTCTTCGGTTTCGCGTTCGCTGCACGTCGCCCGTGGGGAAGAGAAGACGAAGAGAAAGCGACGGCATTCGTAGGCAGAGGTCGAGAAAGTAAGGATCGTTAGGTGAGTTAAAGTTAAGCAAAGTAGTCTAGAGCAGCAAAGAGCAAGAGGCGAGAGAGCGAAGTTTTGAAGCGAAGGGAGAGGACGAAACGAGTGAGAGAGGGAAGAAAGAGCGAGCGCTCGAAGCCGAGACGAGAAACAAAGCGAGAGACCCAAAACTGAGAGTGAACGAGAGATAGAAGAGGGAAGGAACGATTTGAAGGAAGCGAGCGTAAGGCGAAGGAGGGAGGGAACGAAAGCGAAGTGAAGGGAGGAGATGGGACGCGTTTGAACGAGATGAAGAAATGTCTAGATCTAGATGAAGAGAGAGCTGAGAGAAAATGGGAGATATGCCTAGCGTTTCTGGATCGTCCTCAACTGAAGAGCACCCCATGCGATGACCCTCCACGCGATGGTCTGAGGGACGAACGAGGGAAACGGAGCAGGTCAGGTCGCGTTCCTTAGAACTCGAGAGGGCGGGAAGGTGTCGAGGCAGCTGAAGAAGCAACGTACCGTAGCAATCATGATCCCCATGAACTTGGCAGTGTTGAGGTCCACGAACCCGAGCGAGGTGAGGAGTTCGTCCCCGGAGGTCGCGACGCACGCTCCCGACGAGATCGACGCGGCGTCGCAGGTGAAGATGAGGCCTCTGCACTCGTTTATGAATTGAACTTTGGAGGCCGGCTTGATGGGAGTGATCCAAGCTATCCCGGCGAGCCAGTTAGGGACGGAGAGGGAGATGATCTGCAGAGGGAGGAAGGGGAAGGAAGGTCAGAAACAAGACGCGTCGTTGCTCGAGGGAGGGACGAGAACTCACTCCGGAGATCTAAAGAAGAGAAGATGGCAGAGGGAGAGAGAACAGAGAGGGAAGAGGACGACGTCAGTCAGAGGAGAGCGGAAAATTGGAAGGAAAACGAAGGGACAGAGAACGATACGAAGAAGTTCGACGCACCTGACACAAAACAGCGAGGACGGTTGATACGAGAGAGACGGCGAGCCCCATTTCCGTTGCGAAAGAGGCGAAGCAGATAGCGATGGACTGGGAAAGGAAGAGACGGTGGAAACAGTCAGCGAGCAGTCGCAACGCGAAGGAATCGAAACAACGAACCTCTCCAAACGACAAACAACTCCAAATAGCGATGGCGAACTCAAAATCTGCACAAGAGAAGGGAAAGACCGCGGCGAGTTAGTTTCCACTCGGTCGACGCTTCCAGACGAGATGATCCGACTCACAGATTCGAACGGACGTCTGCATTCCGACTCCGACGTGCATGATCAGACTGTACAGGAAGGCAGCCATGACGGTCATCGAGAGGTCGAAGAGGGTGTAGGCCGTCAAGCTGTGGAGAAGAAGACGAGGTCAGTTCGATGCTTGGGACTCTTAGCCGCAGGCGAAGAGAGAAGGCTTCGCCAGAGCGGGAGCCTCCTCCCCCTCCTCCCTCCTCCCTCCAAGCTCCACCCTCTCGACCTCGACTCCCTCGTCCTCATCCTCCTCTCCTCTCCTCCTCCCTCTAGCGCGAGTCTATGCATGAGTCGCGCGCGAAGACACTCACAAGGTCGCCGCAGAATACGCCGCACTGGACGAGTACTCGTGGAAGAAGAGATCTCGATCCTGAGGGAAGATGGCGATACCGTTGAGGAGTCCGACGAAGGGCAGTGCGTTGACGTTCTCGAGCGTCTGAGAAGAACGAGGAAGAGAAACAAGCCGAGATGAAGAGAAACGAAGACCGTCAGTCTCGTCCGTCTCGCACACCACGAAGATGGAGAGGGATCGAACCACTCCGATCCGATCCTGAGCCCCAGCAGGTCCCTTGGTGAGTCGAGTGTAGAAGAGGATGAAGAGAGCTGCGAGAAGGGGAGCCTGGGCAAGACGATTCCAGAAAGCCTGGAGAACGCGTCGAAACGAGCGAGGGTCAGGTCGTCGAAACTCGAGGCGAAGGAGGAAGGAGACTCACCTCTCGTTGACGGTAGAGGTTCAGAACCATCCGCTGAAGAACGACAGGCATGGAGACGTGGAAGGCGGTGAAGGAGGTGCGAGGGATGTCGAGGCCAGTTGAGGTCTCGTGTCGAAGCTCTTCCAGCTCTTCAGACTTCGAACCATGGTCTCGCCAAGCGTGGATGAGACCAGACACTCTTTTCTGAGAAGCCTCCTCCCTTCCCGGCCGAGAGTCAACGGAGACGATGTCGAGGATGTGGCTGAGAAGAGGTGGAGAGAGGTCAGCGAGGTCGAAGAGAGGGAGGGGAAGAGGAAGTGCTCACTCGGCAGGATCTAAGGAGAGCAGAGGATACAAGATCAGTTCGATGCGGTTTGGGAAGATGCGCAGAGTAACATGAAACTCACTGAACCACTCTGAGGGAAGAGGGTAGCCTTGAGCCTCGAAGTAGGGCGTCGAGTCCGAGTTTCGACCAGAGAACACGACGTGTCCGCCCTTCGCGAGAACGGTGAGGTTGTCGAACGCTGGAAAGGGAAGGAGCAGGCGGTCAGACGAGTTTAAAGATCGTTGTGTTACGAAACTCACCTGCGACGATATCCGATCGTGGTTGATGGATCGTGGCTGAGGAAAGAAAAGGAAGGTCAGACGCGTCGGATCGAGCGAAACGATCGAAGCTGAGGGGAGAGTAAACGAACCGATGACTGTTCGACCCGTCTTGGCGATGTCCGATAAGCACTGCATCACGTTTTGGGCGATGAAGGAGTCCAAACCAGAGGTAGGCTGGGGAGAAGGGGGAGTCAGCGAAACGACACCCAAGCGGTCGAGACAAACGGCGGGCGACTCACCTCGTCGACCACGAGGATACTGGGATCGTTGATGAGCTGAACGGCAAGACTGAGACGACGTTTCTCTCCTCCCGAGATACCTGGAGAGTAAAGATATCGAGACGTCGTCAGATCTCGTCGAATCTGGCGGAAACGAGCGGTGGAAAGATGCACACCTTTGACGAGAGCTCCTCCGACCAAGACGTCGGCGCAATCCTTCAGACCGAGCATGAGAAGAACTCTAGAGACGAGGAGGCAGATCAGCAACGGAAGCAAAACGAGGCGAGGCCAAGAGCGATGCTCACTCTTCGGCTCGAGCTCTGCAAAACGAAACCCAAGTCAGCGCTCGCCCAAACGACGAGAACAGGGAAGAAGATCGTACTCACTCCTTCTTTTTACGATTCATAGATTCGGGGAGCCTGAGAAGAGCAGCGTAGCGAAGGGTCTCTCGGACCGTCAGACCAGAGAGATGGTAGTCGTCGTCCTGTTCAACGAACGCGATGCTCGACTTGATGTTTTGAGGAGCTGCTTCTCCGTTGAAGGTCATGTTTCCCTCGAGCTTGAACGAGGAGAAGGTTCCTGGGTTCATGTCTCGATGAGCGAGAAGCTGAAGGATCGTCGACTTCCCTGCTCCAGATGGTCCCTGTCAAACCAAAACGAAGGGAGACAGGTCAGGCGCGAACGCGAGGGAAGTTCGTCGCAGACGGCTTACGATGATGGCAGAGACCTCGCCTGGAGAGGAGAGAGAGGGAGGTCAGCTCAGGGAGAGGGGAGAAGAGGAGGGGAAGATGAGATGCATGACTCACCAGACGGGAAGTAACACGAAACGTCGCTGAGGATGATCTTCTCGGCAGCGCCGAAGAAAGGTCGAAGGCTCCGTCGAGACCATCTGAAGGTGAGATGATGGATCTGTAGCGCAGAGTCCGGTTCAGTGCGATAGTGACAGCGTGCGTTTCGAAAAGGAACATGCGAAAGCTCACAGCAACATCGATTCGAGCTCGAGGGAAGTCTGGAAGTTCGAAGGCCGAACTCATCAGCTTCAGTTCGTTCGAAGTCGCGTCGAACGAGAGGAAACGAGCGATCGCTGAGCTCACCAAGTTTTCCGGTCACCGTAGACTCCTTCCCACTCCGTCCAGCTCCAGCTTTCCCAGCTACTCGAACCCCTCCAGGATGGTAGAACTGAAGGAGAAGAATGGCGAGGAGGAACTCGACGAGGAAAAGACCGAGCAGTCCAGCAAACCAAACTCCGATGTTGGTGTCGATCGCGATCCCGAGTCCGAAAAGGATCTTGTTTCCGTCGCACTGGAAGGACGAGATGATCGAGTCAGCGAGGACGAAGAGAGATGGGACGCGACGCGACTCCACTCACCTGATTTCGAGCGTCTCCGGTCACTCCTTCGCAGGTGAAGAGTCGATCCTTGAGAAGCGTCGGGGCGATAGCTCGATAGGCGTAGAACTGAGGAGCTATCCATCTGACCCACTTGACCCATGGAGGGACGTTGGTGAGAACGAAACTGGACGAACGAGGTTCGGGTCAGTGCGAAGTCCACAAACGAGCGGACACGATGCTTCGAGACGAAACGAGGCCTACCCGGCTGAAAGAGTCTGAAACAGGCTCAGAGCGTTCTGTGAGAAGCAAAAGAAAGGAAGGACGAGGGTCAGCTTCGAAAGCTCGAGTCGAGGGAGGGAGGACGCGTTCAAGAAAGACGAACGCAGATGATGCTTGCTTGAGCGAAGTTCCTCTGTTCAAAAGAATGCGAGGAGGGGTGAAACGAAGTGAAGGAGAGTCAGATTTTACTATATATATAAAAGTCGGCGAGGAAGAAGAGGGCGAGAAGAGGTAGACTCACAACAACACTCGCAGAGAACAACGCTAGCCCCATAGTCGCCCACTGAGTGCAGACGGCGGCAGCAAACATGGTGAAGAGCGAAGAAGCGTAGGCGTCCGGTCGAAGATCTCCCATAGCGAAGAGGATGATGGTGCTGAGACGCCACGACGGATCAGCTCGTCGTCCAAGAACTCGCGAGCTGCGAAACAACGAGAAAGCGATCTCACTAGATTCCAGGGGTGAGACTGGAGGGAACGAGAATGGCGATGAACTCGGAGACGACGTAGGGAACGACAGACTGACGTCAAAGAGAAACGAGCACAACAAGTCAGCTCGTCGTCCTTCGTCGAGACTCTAGTTCTTGTCAACTCACGTAGAGGTGGTCCTCGTTTTCTCGATCGAAGATGACGAGAGCTTGACAGTATGCGAAGATCCAGTAGACTTGAGTGAGGTAGCTGAGTGGAACAGAGGAGAAACGCAAGGGGTCAGATCACGAACGAAAAAGGAGGACGAACGCGCGCGTCGAGGTCGATGAAGACTCGAAGACTTCGCCAGCGCCTCCGACCGAGTTAAGAAGAGTGATCCACTCACAAGTAAGCAGGCACGAATTGGAACGACAAGTTCTTGAGACTCTGCACGTCCGCTGGAGTCTCGCCGAGTTGGAAGAACGTGAATCCTAGAAGAACCCCGAGTGTAACTGCTTGGATAGCGAAACCGATGAGCTGGCCGTAATTCCTGTAGACGCTGAGATGAGATCTCTTCAGGAGAACCTTGGTCTGAAGCAGCCAACCAGGCCGACGAGTGTCCCCAAGCGACGGCGAGAGCGGTTCCTCGAGTTCGGTGATTCCTGCTGGACAAGATCGAGAGCGAGAGAGGGAGAGGTGTCGCTCGGTCTTGATGTCGGAGGAGTGGGTCTTCTCGGAGAGCTGGGATTGGGATTGAGGGGAGATCTTCCAGGCGGCGACGAGGGTGTTGACTCGATCGCGAGACTGAAGGAGAGGAGAAGAAAGAAGGCGGGCGAGAGGTCAGAAAAGGGGTGAAGGGCTCATAAGCAGGGGCTTGTTCGAGACGACGCACGACTTCTTCGAGCTGAGGATCTCGATTATCGACCGACGAGACGTCGATGAGGAAGTCTGAAGAAAAAAATGTGGACGGAAGAAAGGTCAGTTCGACGCTCTCGGAAGTTGATCGAAGTCTGAGGACGCGACGAAAAGCTCACCGAGTGGATTTGTTCCCTTCTCTACGTGGTACCCTCGTTCCGAAAACCAGTCGAGACTCGCTGGGGTCTTCCCGCTGTAGACGACGTCTCCCTTACTGAGTACGATGAGGCGATCGAGCAAAGAGAACGCGTCCGACCGAGGAGCGTGAAGGGAGAGAACGACGGTTCGACCTCTTTTGGCGAGTTGACCGAGTGTTTGGAGGAGGAGATGGGAGGTGAAGGCGTCGAGACCGGTGGTTGGCTCATCGAGGATCAGGACAGAAGGGAGAGTGACAAGCACCGTCCCGATGGAGAGTCGACGACGTTCTCCTCCTGAAATTCCTTTTCGAAGAGCTCCTCCGACGATGGTATCGGCGGCGTCTTTGAGACCGAGTTCTGATGATGGGACCAACATGGTTCAGCCAGTGAGATACGAAAGAGAGAGCAAAGGAAGAGACGAGACTCACCCTCGATAGTCTGCTGAACGATCGCCGTCCTCTCCTGTTCCGACACGCTCCTGGGAAGTCTCAGAGCAGCAGCGAAGCTGAGGGTCTCCCTCACTAGAAACGCAACCCCCAGAAGAGAAACCCGATCAGCTTTCGATTCCCGCAAGCGAAGAAGGAAGGAACAAGAGCGAGAGCGAGGGGACTCACCAGTGAGGTGGGGCAGCAAGTAGTCGTGTTGTCTCACGAACCCCAGCACTCTCCCGACCTCCTTCCCTCCCACAGCAGTAGCGGCTCCCACCCCACCATCCCTACGAAGCTCTCCTCCAGCAGGCGTGAAGAGCACATCCCCTTCCAGGATCGGTAGGCTCGCCCCAAGTCTCCCGCCCAACGAATTAAGCAACGTCGTCTTTCCGCTTCCACTACCTCCAACTATAGCGAGCACCTCCCCAGCCTCACATCGGCCGATCACGTTCCTGACTATGGTCCCAACCTTCTCCTCGGCGACGGCTGCGGCGGAGGCGGAGGGGGAAGGAGGAGGGACCTGAGCTTTGGGAGTTGGTCGAAGTCGAGCGAGGAGCGAGCTCGATTTGGAAGGGACTGAGGAGGGAAGACCGATCGTGAGGTTCTGGATGAGGAGGTTGTACGGTTTAGGAGGAGGAATCGAAAGGAGGAGGTTGGAGGTGTCCGTCGTTGGGTCGTAGTCCGAGGAGGAAGACGCATGGTTCTGGGGAGGAGGAGGAAGGGACTGGGAGGAAGTGTCGAGCTCATGTTGAGCTTGGGTCGATTTCTCCGACGTTTGAGCTGGAAGAGGAGGTTCTGGGATGCTGGGACCTAGAGGAGCAAAGAGGGGGGTGTCGGCGGTAGAGGAGCCGAGAGAGATATCTGTCAGAACAGAGAAGGAAGGAGAGGGAAGGTTGAGCTCGAGAGGGAAGGAAGGGGGAAGAAGGGGTTGAATCGAGAGAGCAGGAAAGAGAGCCGGTCCAAACAAACCTTTCGCTGGACTCCCTTCGACAGGTATCGAGGTCGATGTTGAGCCAGTGCTGGTAGGGTGTGTGCTCGTAGACATCCTCGACGTTGGAGGTCGAAAGGAGGGATACGAGAGAGCCGAGGCTCGTGGGAGGGAAGGTTGTTTGAACTCGCGAGCTCGACGCCGTGAGCCTCCGCTTCGACGCCTCGGAGAGCCGAGTCTTGATTCCCTGCTGAGATTTCTCGAGATACTCACTCTCCTTGTAAAGTAGTCGCTGAGCAAGATTTGTGAAACGTCATCGCAACATCGAAGCTGAAACGAAAAACGGACGAAACGAGCTGAAAAAGTACCCAACGCAGAACGACGTCTTCTCTCCCGTCCGCTCAGCTCCTCCCCACCTCCTGCTTCCTTCTCGCCGATGCATCTTCCTCCTCTCCTACCTTCTGCTGATCCTAGCCTCTACGAACACAACGTCGTCGTCCTCTTCCTCCTCCTTCACTCCTCCAGCCGGTCTCAACGCGTCCAGCAAAGCACTCGCCTCTTCCCCCTCCCTCTTGACAGCTCCCAACTCCTCCCCGGGACCAACGAGAGGACCCTTGGGACGAGAGACGAAGGATTGGAGGAGATCGAGTCGCTCGGGAGTGTCGTTTCGGACGAGGGAGGTCGGGAGGGTGGATTTGGGTTGGGAGGAGGACGACCACGAGGAGGTGCGGGGAGGGGAGAGGAAATTCTTGGGTGAGAGGGAGAAGAAGAGAGAAAGGTAAGGGGCCGAGTTAGCATCCGTATGCCTCAGCTCGGAAAGTAGTTGAAGGTCAAAAGAAGAGAGAGGAACGAGGAAATCACCGACGAGTCCGACGTATTCGACTCGCTCTTCATCTCGGCTCTCCCCTCGGCTCTCATCTTCTGCTTCTTCGTCGTATCAACTTCTACTCCATCCTCATGGATCGACTGTTCTTCCTTGGGCGCACTGGAGAAGGAGGAAGAGCGCGCTTGAGTTTCGACGGCTGAGGACCTGGAGGAAGCGAGCGTCGAGTTGGAGGAGGGAGCGTTCGCTCGGAGGCTGTTCGCGAGCATTTCTCGATCCGCAGGAGTGAAGTGGTCGAGACGAGCTCGAGGGACGTGCTCGGTAGGGATGGTTCTCTTTGCTGGTACGATCTGAGGAGGGGGACGTTGTTGAGGAGGAGGACGCGGAGGTAGATGCTGTTGAGGTTGAGGCCGAGCGACAGGACGAAGAGGAGCGACGTGGGGACGAGGGAGAGGAGGACGACCTTGGAATGCTTGAGGAGGAGGAATGTATGCTGCGAGATGAGGAGGAGGGAGGGGAAAGGAGGAGTTCATCTGGAGGATGAGAAGTCGTCGAGAGGGTTTAGCTGCTCAGACTGGGGCGAAGGGTCGGACAGGCACGAGGAGAACAGAGAGCCACGCCCACCTGGTGAGGAGGAGGTGGTCTGACCGAAATCTGTGGTGGGAGGAGCAAGAGAAGAGGCGGCGAACAGAGGTCAGCGCAACGAGACGTGGGAGAAGAGCGAGAGCAGGGAAGCTGACCCCGTTCATGAAGATCTGAGGGAAGGGAAACTGAGTGAAGTCTGGCTGAATGAAGGGAGGGTTGCGTGGAAGGTGCTGTGGTCTTGGAATTTTGTTGAGCGAGGCAGCTTTGGGTTGGGCGAGAGAAGAAGGGGAGAGACGAGATGGTGAGATCAGCTTTAAGCTGCGTTTCGAGGAGAGGTAGTCAAGAATCTGGCTTACAGAGGCTGTAGAGACTTGTTTCGAGATGAAAGGCATGTTGCTGGAAAGCCTCGACTCGAGCCTCGAGCCAGGCGATCTGAGAAGAGGAAGAGCGAGGGAAGAGAGGAGGTCGAAGGAGGTCAGGGAGAGGTGAGCTCTCGTTCGACCCTTCCTTCACCCCGAGACGAGATGTTCACGCACGTAGGCTGCATCTTCTGGAGATCTTGCCATCCTGAAGAAGCTACCGAAGATGTAGGTTTTCGAAGAAGGGAAGGTGAATGACCGTCGGGAGGCAGAAACCAATGGGACGACGAAGCTCATCAGCTTCAGCTCGCTTCCTCCCCTCCTCTCTCGCAAACGTCCATCCTCCTCCGAGTCGACTGATCAGAGTCCTCAAAGAACACACCCCCATCAACCTATACATTCTTCAACATGTCTTCTTCTCCTGAAGTGTACGTTCATCTCTTTCGTCGCTCTACGAGTCCCTGGCTGAGCTGACCTTCTCCCTTCCTTCTCTCCTCGTTCAGGTTCCATCTCTCGAACGGTCCCATCACCGCTCACTCCTTCTCACCCGATAGATCTCGTAAGCACTCGAACCTTCGTCTCTATACAAGCGACTCCCTACTCAAGCTGACCCTCTTCCCCCTTCCTTCTTCTGCAGAGGTTGTCGTCTGCGAGAACTCGAACGTCGCAAAGATCTACACTCGAACAGCCAACGGGTTCGAGCTCTCCGACACTCTCGCTGAGGTACGTCCCTTCTATGCATATCTTTGTTGGATGGGTGGGCTGTTCTCTGCCAGAAAGTCTGGCTCTTGAGAGGTGGATGGGAAGCTGGTAGAGCTCACGATGGAAGGAGAAGGAGATGGCTTCCTCGTCATCACCTCGCTTCCCTCCCTCCTTCTTCTATACTGACTCCCTCGCCTTGCTCTTCTTTCCCCTCCCAGCACGACAAACTCATCACCTCCATCGACTGGGCTCCCAACACGAACCGAATCGTCACCTGCTCTCAGGATCGAAACGCCTACGTTTGGGCTCTCTCGCCCGAGGGAGTCTGGAAGCCTACCCTCGTCCTCCTCAGGATCAACAGAGCCGCTACCAGCGTCAAGTGGTCCCCTCAGGAGGACAAGTTCGCAGTAGCTTCAGGTGCTAGGTGAGCGACCATCTTCGTCTAGTTCTCGTTCAGAAGGAGAGAGAGACGAAGCTGACCATCTGCGTTGAGCTCTCGTCCCCCTTCCCTCCCCCCCTTCCAGAGTCATCGCCGTCTGCTCGTTCGATTCAGAGAACAACTGGTGGGTCGCCAAGCACCTCAAGAAGCCCATTCGATCGACCGTCCTCTCCATCGACTGGCACCCCAACAACATCCTCCTCGCCGCTGGAAGCGCGGACATGAAGGCCAGGGTCTTCTCCGCTTGGATCAAGGACATCGAGCCCAGGTTCGTTTCGCCTTTCGTTCCCTCCTTTTCGCTCGATCGACTTCTTCGAGGTACTGACTCTCGACTTTCTTGTCCACCCCTTCAGACCTCAAGGAAACATCTGGGGATCCAAGCTTCCCTTCAACGCCCTCTGTGGAGAGTGGGGATCTCCCTCGGGAGGATGGGTTCACGACGTCGCTTTCTCGCCTGACGGAGACGCTTTCGCGTTCGTCAGTGAGTTCGAACATGTCTAGCTATCTTCTTTTCCGTCCCTCCAACCCTTTCTCATCCTTTCCCTCTCGTCCAGGCCACGACTCCTCCGTCACCGTCGTCTACCCTTCCGGACCCGACGCGCCTCCCACCGCCGTCCACACCGTTCGAACGACCACCCTCCCTTACGTCTCCCTCCTCTGGGTCACTCCTACCGCTCTCATCGCCGCAGGACACGACTGTCAGCCCGTCCTCTTCTCCGGTTCCGCCGAGGGAGGCTGGTCCCTCCTTCGATCCCTCGACGACCCTTCCTCCGGAACCTCAGCCAAAGCAGGCATCCTCAAACCCACCGCCTCCTCTGGAATCGGTCGACTCAACTCCGAGGCGTTCAACACCTTCCGATCTGCCGACTCGAGGGGTGGAAGTGGGGCGGGAGGAGGAAACGCTGGTGGGAACGGAGGAGCTGGAGGAGCTGCCGCGACGACCGAGTTGGGAACAGTTCACCAGAACACGATCACTAAGGTCAAAGCGTACGAGGTTGATGGGCAGACGGGGGATGTGATCAAGGTTAGCACGAGTGGAGTCGATGGAAGGCTGGTCCTCTGGGAAGTTGGGAAGACGGAGGGAGGAGCTGGAGGGATCGCGGGGAGGATGGGAAGGATGGGTATCTAAGTTCCGTAGCGTTGTAGATTGATTAGAAATAAGTGAATGAGTGCTTCTAGTGTACGCCAGCAGTTCGTGTCTCTGGGGATTTGCTTGCTTGTAGCTACAGAAACTGTGCTCGCCGAAGGAAGGAAGCGGGGACCGCGAACCGAGCTCAACGCTCTCGCCTCCTTCCACCAATCCATCACCCTCTCTACGAAAACGTCTACGCCAAAGCCCTCGGTTCGTCCTTTCCAGCCGCCTCTATCGCTCTCCTCCGACAAGGAATCAAGGCCCGGTTTCTGGGACCAACGAAAGGAACAGGACGGAGGCTTCGCCGGTCATCGAGCTCACCATCTCGCCTCCTTCCCTCCCTTCAGCCCCCCTCCCCCTTCCGTTCTGGCCGCCTTCGCCATGTCTCTTCTACATCGATCTCGACTCGCGTATGGTCGCTTGCCCGTGAGCTTAAGGAGACGCTCTATGAGCTCCAACTTCCCTTCCAAAGTCAGTCCGAGTCATCCCTCCTTCTTCCTTGTTGAGCTCGCTTCCTTCGTTGATCTTTGTCTTCGCTGACTTCCCTCCTCTTCAAAATCTGCAGATCCTCATTGTTCCGCCCTCGAACCTCAAGCTGGAAGTAGATTTGGACCCACCTCTTCACCTGCTTCCTCTCAGTACTCGCTTCCCAGCCCCCTCCTTCATCTCCCCTTCACCTCTCTCCTCCCTCCCTTCGTCCCCATCCACCTCAACAACCTTCACCTCTACCTCCCTCCTCGACGCTCTCGCTCGAATGGAAACCCAAACCTCATCCTCTTCCTCCCCTCTTAAGTTCCTCGCCCTCGCTCGTCCTCTCCTCGCCCAGATCTCCCAACTCGACATCGACGACTATCCGGCAACCAAAGCCATTGTCCAACTCCTCTTCGCACGAGCAGAGAACGACCTCGATCTCTTCTACGAGTTCTCAGAGTGGCTCGTGACGGTCCCAACTACCACTACGACACCAGCTGAACCGTCCACCTCAAGACGGTCTCTACACGATCGACTCGTTCGACGAACCGTCTCCCACCTCCTCGACGCCGTCTCCGACCCCACCGCCTTCCCTCCCGCTTCCTCAGCCTACCGAACACTCCCCATCTCCACCTTCCTCACCTTCTGCACCAAACACCAAGCCATCATGAACCCCGTCTGGCCCCTCCGAGACCTCTTGAGGACCCTCGTCGAGATGTCCTCAAAAGAGTTTGTCGCGTCGACGAAGACGCTCTGGAGGTTCAACACCCTTCCTCCTCCAGCGATCGCGAGTCAACTGGATCGGATGAGGAAGGAGTTGCTGGAGCGAACGAGGGAGGTTGAGAGAGGGCTGAGAGAGGCAGATTGGGCGGAGGAAGCGAGGACGAGTCCGAGGTTCTTGGGGTCGTTGATGCAGGCGTACAACCGTGCAGGGTCGTTTGAGGATGTAGAGAGGATTTGGAAACGTCTTGAGGGAGTGGAGCTGAAGGAGTTGGATAGGGGAAGAGCGGATAGTATTGTCAGTCCTCGTCTCTCGTTTTCCTCTGACGCGCGAGCGAAACCTCCCTCCTGACCGGACCTTCGTTCTTGTTCTACAGTTCTTCGACGCTTGTGGATTCAGGTGTGCTCCCTCTTCTCTCCTATCTTATCGTCGTCAACCTTTTCCTGAACTCTTCGCGTTCTCGCGTTCGTTCTTCACAGCGGGTCTCTCTCGACGGCCATCACCTCCTTCTCCTCCATCCACGCCTCCTCCTCTTCGTCAAATCGTCCCGTCCCACTCAACACCTGGCTCTCCTACCAAGAAAGCCTCATCAGATGCGGAGCCTTCGAAGAATACGTCGCCTCTCTCCAACTCCAACTCTCCTCCTCCTCCACGGACGCGTCGCTCGCTCCCTTATCCTCCCTTCACGTCGGACCCCTCACCAAGTCGATCAAGCTCGCTCATAAGCTAGCCGACTTTCCTCATACGTGCACTCTCAATCCCGTCGATGGAGAGATGGTCGAGGATCTGCGGAGGAAGGTCCGAGAGGTTGTTGGAGACGAGAAGTGGGTGCAGGTCGAGGACCTCCTGCTTTCACCTTCGAGGGATGTCGAGATCGAAATGCCCGAGATCGTGAAGGGAAAGCCTCGAGTAGTTTTGGAGAGAGAGGGTACGTCTCACGTTTGGTTCCCGTGATGGAGCTGCGACGAGAAATGATGCTGATTGAGTGGTCTTTTGTTTTTCGCAGATCCGACGTCGAAGAACGCGTCAAGTTCGAGCGAACCCTCCACCACTCCTACCACCCCTCCACTCACCTCCACGCTCGCTCCTTCCCCTATCATCACCACCAAGTCACCCACCCTACCCTCCTCCAAACCAGTCCTCGGTCGTCCCCTCCCTCCTCGACCTACCTCCGACTCTCGCCCTCCCTCCTCCTCCTCTCCTCCAACCTCCTTCCCACCCAACACCGTCGATGGAATCCCCTTCGAAGCCTACATCCCTCGACCCTCCAACCCATCCGGATCCGGATCCGACGTCGAGGAACAGTGGGCCAAACTGAGTCCCGAGGAGAAGGAGTTGGCGGAGATCGAAACGAGGTTATCGGAGTCGAGGACGGGGGGGGTGAAGCTGAAGAAGAAGGAGAAGGAGGGGCTCTGGAAGAGGAAAGGAGAGCTGCTTAGATCCCTTGGGTTCGTTATGACGGAGGAGCAGACTCAGGTGAGTTGGTTTGCGTTTGCGTTTTGGGTTTTGACGCGTCGCTGACTCGGCCGGTGGTCCTGACAGGTTCACCTACCAGCGAAGGATGTAAGCTCCTCTCACACCACCAACAGTACCACTGTCGTTTCGTCTAAATCTTCAGCGACCTCCAAATCCCGGAAAACACCACGGTCTTGACTCGTTTCGAACAAGGCGCGTCGCATAGTGGACCGCTCGACAACCTCAACGTATTACGATAGATACAGATATCTTTCGGCGCTATGAAATATTCAAACCTAGATTATACTCGACCATCTCTTCGGGGTTCGATGTTTTCTGTGGGGTTTTCTTCTCTTGACTTTTTTCAACGACTCGAGGCGCGACCTCGTCCATCGTCCGCCAGTCCCTGTTGTTTTGCGATTTCGCGCGAATGAATCGGGCCGGGCAACGCCATCTATATCTAGCCTTGGATCTCGCAAGAGTGATGTCTTGTCTTGAGGTCAGTTTGTGCTTTGGGTGACCAAATGCTCGCATGAGGGACAGGAGGGAGGAGGCTGCGAGGTGAGCTCGCTCGATTTCAGCTTTCCTGCCTGCCTCCCTCCCTCCCCTCTTCTTCGCTCTCGACCTCCAGCACCGAATCCTTCCACCTTCTCTCAAGATGGCACCCACCTCTCTCGCATCTTCTCCTTCTCCATCTACATCGCATCCCAGCGCAGCAGACTCAGCAGCATCGTCCTCCTCGTCCAAACGCAAGACTCTTCAGTTGTCCTCCTCCCCCTCCTCCCTCCCTCGAACGACCCTCCTCCTCGCTAACGGAACCCACATCAACCTCCTCGCCCCTTCACCCTTCGAACCACTCGTGAAGGGAGCTCGCTGGCCAGACTCCCATCTCGAAATCCTCAAAGCAGCCTTCAATGCGAAACTCGACTCGATCCCATCCTCCGTTCGACGTCCTCTTGCTCTCTACCTCTCCGTCTCCTGCACTCGGATCACCAACTGGGTTCAAGCCGAGCGAGGAAGAAAGAGGAAGGGAGGGAACGAGAAGGCGTCGACCTCGTCGTCGGCGGTACGAGTGGAAGGGAAGGGAGGAGGGGCGAAGGTGGACACGGCTGAGTTGAGTCGGACGAACGAGACGAGGGTCGCTCAGGCTGAGAAGGACGACGAGGGATCTACGACCGAGGATGAGGAGGAGGTGGAGGTGGTGGACAGACCGATCAAGAGGGCTAAGGTGGAAGAGAGGGGTGCTGGCGTTGATGAAGGGGTGAAGCTGAAAGATCGAGTCGTTGAGCATGGAGAGGAGATCGAGGTCCGTCTCTTTTTCCTTGCTTCCTACGCCGTCTTTTCTCTGCTGGGTCTGCGAAGGGACCCAGAGAGTGCTTATCCTCTTCTCTTGATCTCGATTTCTGTTTCGTATCTCGAAGGATTCCACCTCCCCGACGAATCCAGACGCATACATCCCTCTCTCCACTTCCGTCGCTAGCTCTCCCTCCTCAGTCACACGCACCGAAACACACGCCGAGACACATCCCAGTGCCGAACCAGATCCCTCGAAACCTCCCTTCCTCAACAAACTCGCCCTCCTCTCCCTTTTCCAAACAGCTCTTCCTCTCCCTTGCCCTCTCTCACTCAGCACCTCGCCCTTCCCCTCCGAGCTCGATCTCCTCTCCTTCGATCAACCGTCCGACCACCTACAACCACCAGGATCCTCCGTCCTCCCGAATCTCGCTCACCCAGTCGGACGTCCCCCTCTCTCGGATCTCTCCCTCGCGTCGCTTCTCCTCGCCGCAACATCATCAACGGATCCTTCGTCGTCTTCTCCTTCCTCTTCCTTGTCGTGCCCTTTCTCGTCCTCCTCGAAAACACAGCCTTCCCTTTCCTTGAACACGCACCCCAGCAGCATCGACCAAGTCGTTCGCTCCTCCTCGATTCGAGACGACGTTCACGTCGATCTCAAACGCAAAGCTCCCTCGACTCCTCTTCCTTCCCAACCTCCTTCGAAGATCATCAAGATCTCTCCTCCTCCTTTGTTTGAACCGAAGCCGAATGGGACGGGGTGGAAGATGGATCATGAGTGGTTGGGACAGTTGACGTCTGGGTGGTTTGGGGAGGGTTGGAGATGGAGGAGGAGCGAGGATGCGTCGAGGACGAGGTTCGTGCGCCCAGTTTCGTTCTTTCGCAGCCCCGAAGCGCAGGTTGGGACACGAGTGAATGGGATCTCTGACCCTCCAAGTTGCGTGATTTGTCTTCGTCTGTGGGTCGTCCCGCGTTCAGCCCTCAAAACGATGGATCGGGAAACGCCGACGCGTCGAGCGAGTAGTGACGACCGTCGGATCCACCTCGTTTCTGAGACCGTTGAGGGTCTCAAGCCCCTCTCTCGAGACTGCCTTCGATCTATGAACCATGAATCTAGCTTTCAACACTCACTTCACCCTTCGAAAAGTCGCTCGTGTGTCGATGTCGAACGCGTCGTCTCTTTCCTTTCTTTCTTGCTACGACCCTGCTTCCTACCTCGTGTTTCTCTTCTCGCAAGCACCATACGCGCACGTACATCGAGGATTCAATCAAATCAAAAGCAAAGGCAAGTGAGCGACGAAGCAAAACGAGGGAAGGAACGAACGCGCGACGCCATTCTTTTTTGGAGGGGAGGGATCGAGGAGATCAAGAGGAACTAGATACCACGGATGGTTGGTAGATAAGGGTACGTGTACGCATGGGGGGTACAAGCTCGAGAGGGTAGAACAAGCGAAGAAAGGGCATAAACGAGCAAAGCAAGAAAGAAACCCAAAAACGAAAGGTGAGAAAGTTAGAAACCCAACCCAACCCAAAACGAGAACGACGAGCAAAGCAGCAGATGGTGGTGTGGTGGTGCAAGCAAAGAGAGAACGAAACGATTTTGTATATCTACAACGCTATGTGTGTGTGTGGGTGTGTGGGTACAAACGAGACCGAACCAAAACCAAAGAACGAAGAACGGAGCAAGAGGGACGTAGCAAGCGGGGGCAAGGCAAGAGGAAGCAAGAAAGGACAGGCAAAGCAAAAGTAAGTTTAGCAGTACTGGTACCCCAAACTCGTTCTCTTCCTCGTCAACATCCCTTTCCCGCTTTCTCTCCACTCGGGTCTCTTCTCGTCCTCCTCGACTTTGACGTTCCTGCTTCTCTCCCCGCCCCCTTCGTCCATCTCAAGCGGAGCCCATCTTCCTCCTCCTCTCCCTCCTCGGATGTTCGAGACCGAGGGTTTGGTGACGACTCCGAAGGATGAAGAGACGGTGGAGGGAGGAACGACGACGGCGAGTTTGGGTCTGAGTCTGCTCAGAGGGGCGGGCGCGTCGGTTCGAGAGGAGGAGGTGGGTTGCTGGACCGAGGACGACGACGACTGAGGAGGGATGAATGGAGGGAGATGAGGAAGGGGAGGGACTCCGACGCCGACGTCGTAGTAGATGTCTTGATTTCGAGTGAAGGATTGGTGGTGGCAGTGCTTTGGGGAAGAAGGGTCGCTCGACGACGACGACGCGTCGTTTTGGTGGTGGTGGTGAGCTCGAGGCTGGAGGGGGGAGGAGCCCACTCCCGAGGGGAGGTGGTATCCGTTTGAGGTTTGGTAGATGGGTGCTTGGATGGAGTCGTAGTGGTAGTGGTTGCTTCCGAGGGCAGGAGAGGAGAGCAGATCCGACGGGTTGATGGCGAAACCTGACGACGACGACGACGAGCTTGAGGAGGTAGGAGAGCCGTACTGGGATGGGGAGTCGTCGTCGAGGAGGAAGGTATCCGAGTTGGCGGACGAAGGACGGTGGAGTTGGTGAGGGTTGACGAACTCGAAGGGTTGATGAGAGGACGGTTGGTTGTTTGGTTCGAAGGAAAGAGGGCTGATGGACGACTCCATCTCCTCGTCCTCGACGTCGTTGAAAGCGTCTTCAACCTCGTCCTCCTCCTCTCTATCCATACCCGAGCCAGCTCCATCCTCTCCATCTCCATCTCCATCGCGAGGAAGTTCCATCTCCTCATCCGGAACCTCCTCGATCCTCTCGAGACCACCTCGAGACGACCCGTCGACCTCTCCGTTCGAGCCAGCGTCGATTTCGACCTCGAGTGGTTCCTCCTCCTCCTCGTCGTCCTCCTCCTTCTGAGCGTAGAGATCGATAGGAGGAGAGCCGTCGTTGGGTCGGAAGATGAGTCGAGGAGGTTGGGCCTCTTGAGGCGAGGCAGCAGCGGGAGGAGGAGATCCTTCGATGGTTCGAGACTCGTCCTCATCCGAGCCGTCGTTCGCTGGAGACGCTTTGGGAGCTGAAGAAGATCGAGTGGAGAACGCAGGGAAAGGTTTCAGCTTCTATTCAGGTCAAGAAGGAGAGGAGCGACCCGCCCAAATCAAACCAAACAGGTCCTTGAGGCCTACACCGATCGAGTGAGGCAGAGGAGGTTCGAACGCAAGTACTCACACGACCTTCCCTCCCCTTTCTCAACTCCTTTCTTCTTCTTCGTCTGCTGCTGAACGAGTTGACCTTCGAGGTCGAGGATCTTGTCCTTGAGGGAGAGGATGAGAGCAGCTTGGTTGGAGGAGACGGATTCGAGTTGATGGTTCTGTCTGTCGAGAGCTGAGATTTGGTTCTCGATGCGGTCTGAGGAGGAGAGAGAGGAGGGGGAGAGTCAGCTCGAGGGAGAGAAGGAAAGGCAGGGGAGTCAGAGGAGGAGAAGAAGAAGGAGACGGACCTCGATAGGCTCTCTGTTACATGGCGACGGACGACGAGGAAGAAAAGCGAGAGGGAGGGAGGGAGGGAGAGCGACGAGATGAAAGGTCAGCCTCGCTCTCGAACAACATGAGAGCAGAACGTTCTGCTAGCAGAGAGAAGAGGTGTAGATATCCACGAACCTGTTTATTCCTATTCCTCTCCCTCTTCAACTCCATCTTCTCCGCGTTAGAAAGTTTTCCCTGAGCGATCTTGGTAGCGAGTCGACGAGCGACAGGCGAATCGTGTCCACTCGGTCGAGAGAGAGGAGAAGCGTAGGGGAGTCCAGCTGTAGAAGAGGTTCGGACGGCAGAGGAGGAGGAGGGTTTGGAGGAGGTGGAGAGAGTGCGAGCCATTCTGTCGGAGGGGAGATGGTGGTCGAGAGGGAAGGAAGGGAGGGCGGGAGGGAGCAGGAGGGGAAGTCGAGCCTTCAGGTCGTACTCACAAGTACTCAGGGGCGACTAGAATGGATTGATTACTTTTTGCTTCCACGGAAACCGGATCGGATCAAAGAGAAGGAGGGGAGGGGAAAACCTTCGCTTCGTCGAGAGGAGAGAGAAGAGAAGGGGAGGACTCACCGCCTTCGCTGGTGCAAGCTTTCTCGGTTTGGCTGCGAGAGCAGAGGAAAGAGGTGTGCGAGTTCGTTCGAGGCCTTCCTTCTTCGTCAAATTCACGAGAGCAAGGCAAACCCCGTCAGTGAAGAAGAGAGAGCGAAAAACTGCCACTCGCTCGCGAGCGCAATGAGGGAGAGGAGAACTCACAGAGGAAGTCGCGGTATTCCGTGGGGGGTGTCTCTCGAGACGAGGCAGGGAAAGAGTGAGCGTGAAAGCAACAGATCATGACATCGACTTGGGTTGAGGAGCTGCTGCTGAAGGACCTGCTGCTGCTGTAGGTTTGGCGAGTCTGAACGAGCACACGAGCGAAGGAGGAACAAAGTCAGCTCTCTCTCTCCCTCTCAGTCAAGTCGGCGCGTCGAAAACCGAAGGCACTCACTCCATCACAAAGCCCCTCGGGAACCACCCCACCCTCCCATCCCTCGTCCTCCCTCTCCACCACTCCCCCTCACTCCCATCCACCGCATTCTTCAACTTCTCCAACACAGCAACGATCTCTCCCTCCCCAAGGGTCAACTCCACCGCGTCCTTCGCGTCGAACCGATGAGTCGCTCTCGCGAACGTCAGATCCGCTGGTAGAGGCTCGTTGGATCCTATAGGAGGTTGGTTGGGAGGAGGAAGGTTCTTGGCTAGGAGGGTGATAAGTCGAGACATGGCGAAGGGGAGTCCTATAGCCGTGAGGAGGAAGAACACCAGTGGTTTCGCTGAAGGTCGTTTCGTTCCTCTTCCTCCTCCTCCTCCAGGAAGTTCGTGTCCCGCTCGACCAGAGATAGCAGCCTGGCCTAAGCTTGCGAACTCTCCTCCCCAGTCGCTGCTGAACCCCCCTCCTCCTCCTGAAGATGTTCCTGCTCCTCCACCCTTGAGCCAAGCGAGGAGTCCCTTCCCCCATCGAAGGACGGAGAACACTCCTAGGATCTGACCGAGGTAGAGTTTCGCGGAACCGAGTTGGTCTGCTACTCCTGCGAGGGCGAAGAAGGACGAGTGGGTTGCCATGTAGGTTGATTCGAGGAGTTGAGCGAGGGAGGTGATGGAGGTGATGAAGCCTTCGAGGAGGGAGAAGGCTGGGGAGGTGGATTGAGCGAGGGAGGAGGTGAACGTTGGGGGGAGACCCTGGGAGGGAGGAGCGACGATGGTGAACAGCTGAGTGAGCTGGCGGGGTTCGAGAGCCCGAGCGCGAGCGCGAAGCAGGGAAGAAAGAGAGGCGAAGGAAGAAGGAACGTACATCTTGACCCGGCATGCCCATCCCTCCTCCATACCCTCCTCCCATTCCCATTCCTCCCATCCCACCCATTCCCATTCCACCTCCATAGCCACCACTGTAGCCTCCATATCCACCTCCATAAGAAGATCCGTACCCTCCTCCCAGCCGAGAGTAAGCTGCAAACGAACGAAGGGCACGAAAGGAGAGGGAAGGCGGGGAGGAACGGTGAGCTTCGAGCGAGCTGAGCTGACACCTCGGGCTCCTCCTCCTCCCAACGAATATGAGGAAGCGTACTCACGTGAGCTATACCCTCCACCGTAAGAACCCATTCCTCCTCCGTATCCAGACGACATTCCTCCGTATCCTCCTACGGTCGAGGAGTAAGGAGACGAGTAAGGCGAGGGTTGTTGAGCGTAAGGGGAGAGCGAGGATTGGGAGGAGAGAGGCACTGCAGGAACGAACGAATTAGATAGGTTAGCTTCTCGTTCGAAAGAGGATGGTGAGAGCCAAGTGCGTCTGAGTGTGTAGAGGGTCTTTGTAGTGAGTGAAGGGAAGGGGTCGAATGGGATGACGAGCAGAAAGGGAAAGGGGAAGGACCGAGGACGAGCATGCTCTTGCTCTCCTCCTGCTTCGAACCTCTTCGTGCTTTCGCCCTTCCCGATGTAGAGGGCGATGCGCTCTCTACATCTCCTCCTCAACATCCTTCGCTCAACTCGACTCGTATAGAATCCGCTCCCCTCGTTTGTTCCTTCCCTTCCCTCCCTCCGCCGAGCTCGCACCCTATCCCCTCTCGTTCCCTCTCCCTTTGCCCTTCCCCCCCACCCCACTCTCCTCCTAAACCACCCTCACCCGCATCCTGTACACTCCCGAATGAACTCACCAACAGCGCTCCCCACCTCCGCAGGCCGAGAAGGAACAGACGGACTTGAACCGGCAGCAGCACCGATCTGAGCTTGAACTTGAGCGGGACGACCTTGCTGCTCCCATGGTTTAGGAGGAGCGACGGCGGCCATGAGATGTGGACGTAAGAGAGTCGAAACTTGGAGGGAGAGGGGTAATTGGGGGGAAGGGGTTGGGGGAGAAGGATGGGGGGAGAGGGAGGAGAGAAAGTCGTGGTTGGGAGAGGCCGAGTTGGCGAGAGGTCCGGGAGGAGTTAGCGGAGGGAGAGGAAGCGAAGCGAGTTTTATATATACTTGATGGGGTTGGTATTGATTTGATGGTTTTTAGAGGAAAAGATATACAGAGAGATGAGAGAGGGAGAGAGGTTCTTTTTCGGGTGGGGAGGACGAGAGGTGGAAGGGCAGGGAAAGAAAGAAAGGGACGCGTCGAGCTCGAGTACGTCGCTCGGCTTTCTCCTGGGTCAAAAGAGTCAGATCTTCTCGGCGTCGGCGTCGATACACATGGCGGTACATATGTCGATAATGCGCTTGAGAGGACTTTCAGCTCGAACGGACCTTGACGAGGAGAAAGAAACGATGTCGCAGAGACGAGACGCGAGTCGAACCCTTCCTTTACGCGCGACTTCCAGTCACGTCCTCCTCTCTTTCACCTCCCCAGCCCAGCCCAGACAAAGACGTAACCGAAAAAGTGTCCTTCGGAAAATGAAGAAAGCTAAACGAAACCCGGACGAAAAACGAACGAACGCACCCAACCAAAGTAGCTACACGCCCTCCTCCCTCTCCCCAACTCGACCCCTAAGCCGTCCTCAAGATCAAATGCACTCCACTATCGGTCTCCACGATGTCGCTCATCTGTCCGACCTTGAGCTTGAAGGTAGCGTCCTCGAAGGGTTTCTGCATCTGACCTCGAGTGAAGAAGCCTAGGTCGCCTTTGGCGGTGTGGGAGGAGCAGTGGGATTCGGTGGAGGCTGGAGATTGGGTGAGGTTGGATGGTGGTGAGGGAGAGGGGGAGGAGGGGGAAGACGGAGGGAGGGGGGGAGGGTGGGTGTTAGCGTGAGAGAGGGAGAGGGAGATGGAGCGAGGGAGATGGGGAACGACGAGAAACGGAAACGGCGGAAACGCACCGAGAGAAGGGAAGAGCGAAGGGTCTTGGAGGATGGCTTGACGGTGCTGTTCGATGAGGGTTCGAGCTTCTTCTTTGGTTCGAGTGATGTTGGGCTGAGGGAGAGGAAGAGATGGGGAGGAGTTGAGTCAGCTTGGGGAGCAACGACATCGGACAAGGTGCTTCTTCCCAGCCAGCCAAGGCATGGGAAGGAAGATAAGATCTCCCTCTCCCCTCCCAAGCAGACAAGACGGGTTGGATTCGAGTAGGACGACAAGAAAGACAGAAAACCAAACAAGGGCTGACGTCCAACTCGCTTGCTCGCTCGCTCGAAGCTCAACCCTTCGCCCTCCTTCTCTCCCTTCCATCCCTCCCTCTTCCTTCCCAACCCCGCCCCCAAGACCAAATGACGGAACGAGAACCTGCACTCACCTCCTTCCAACTACTAGGTCTCCTACTCCCAGCATGCTTGATCAACAGATGGCTAGCTCGAACCTTCTCCGGTCCCACCGCTCCTCCTCCGTTTCCTCCTCCTGCTGAAGCTGAACCGAGATACTTCTCCGCTCCGGGCAGACGAGCGATCTGTTCGGGGGAGAGACCTTCGGGGGCTTCCCATACTGATACGCCGGTGGAGGGAGAGTAGAAGTAAGGGAGAGCTTTGGATTTGGAGAAGCGAACTTCGAGATCGGAGGGGGGAGTAGACTGAAGACGGGGATAGATGGAAGGGGGTCAGTACGGGAGGATCGTGGGATAGGGGAGAGGGGAGGGGGGAGGGAGTGAGCGTACCATGATGATGGATGGGTTGAGTGAAAGGGATGGGAAGGAGGAGAGAAGGGAGAGATGGTTCTCGTTGGTGGTCAGAAGATGAGGCGAGCGACCGTTCGGTCTTGCTTTCTTGCAGCCCTTGACGACCAGATATAGATCTCAGAGAAACGAGAATCCCAGACTTTTGAACCTCAAATCTTCCAAAGTCAACACCCGGCACCTCTCCGAGCCAAGAAAAAGGCTGAAAAAGACGGACAGACGATCGATATGGCCTCGCCACTGCCTCGCCCTCGCCTCGCACGCTGCTGGCTTTCAGCTGAGCTCCTCCTTCTCCTTCTCTTCTCCTTCCTCCCACCCACGACCCTCCACCCTTCTCACCATGTTCATCATCGTCAGTCCCTCCCTATCCTCTCCCTCTTCCCCATCTCTACTGACCTTGGTTTGTGTCGTTTGTTCAGAACTGGTTCTACGACATTCTCACCCAACTTGGTTCGCTCCCTCTCCTCCTCCTTCTTCCTTCACCTTCCTTCCCTCCCTCCCTCTCTTGCGCCCTCCCCTCGCTGATGTCTTCTTCTCTGATGATCTGGGATGTTTTCAGGGTTGATGAACAAGAACGCCAAGATTCTTTTCCTTGGACTCGATAACGCTGGAAAGACGGTACGTTCCCTTCTTTAGAACCATCTCTCCTTCTCTCGCGTCGTTCGACGTCACCTTCAACCCTCCGCCTCCCTCTCATCACCCTCCATCTCGTCCTCAGCTCCACTCGCCGCCTTCTGCTTCGATGAGCTGACTCTCTAGGCACCCTTGCTCTCTTTCTCCTCTGGTCTCGTTCCTCTCAGACTCTGCTCCACATGCTCAAGAACGACCGACTCGCGACCTTGCAACCTACCCTTCACCCTAGTCAGCTCCCCTCCCACCCTTCCTTCTTCCACGTCCCTCCTTCTGACCCTCTTCCGCCTCCCTCTTCCGCTCCCTCAGCATCCGAGGAGCTCGCTATCGGAAACGTCAAGTTCACCACCTACGATCTCGGAGGACATCAACAGGGTCAGTCCTCTCCTCCCTCCCTCCCTTCGCTCCCTCCTCGCGCCTCCTCCTCCTTGTCCCTTCCACGTCGGTCGCCCCTCTCCTTCTCCCAGACTGACACGTCCACTTCCACGCTCTTGGTGACGTCCAGCTCGTCGTCTGTGGAGGGATTACTTCCCTGAGGTCGATGGAATCGTCTTCCTGGTCGACTCAGCGGATACCGATCGACTTCCAGAGTCTAAGGCTGAGCTCGACGCTTTGCTTTCTATCGAGGAGTTGTCCAAGGTCAGTAGATCTTCTTCTCGCTTTCTGTGCTGGCTGTTCCACGCGTGTACCTCGTCGTGGACTGGTCACTCAAGGAAAATGAAGGAGCCTTCGAAGTCTTAGAGCGAGCGAGCACTCCAAAACGAAAGCTGACCTCGCTCCCCTTCCTCCTTCCTTCCTCCCCTCCTCCGTCTCGTCTCCTTTCCCATCTCAAACCACCACACCACACCCCATCTCCACACGCTCCTCCGTTCTCCCATCTTCCACCCAAACTGTCGCGCGAACACAGGTCCCCTTCCTCATCCTCGGAAACAAGATCGACGCTCCCGGAGCCGTCTCGGAAGACGAGCTTCGACACACCCTCGGACTTTACCAGACCACCGGCAAGGGATTGAAGGTCCCTCTTTCGGAGAACATCCGACCTATCGAGATCTTCATGTGCTCGGTGGTCATGAGGCAGGGTTACGGAGAAGGGTTCAGATGGGTGAGTCTGCGAGCAACGCGAACGAAGCGAAGGGTCAACTCAGAGGGAGGGAGGGTTTGGGTATTCAGCTTGGGTTGTTGGGTTGGGTGAGGTGGGACATAAAGACTGACCTTAATCGCTTTCCATCTTGCTTTGCCATCTCCGCTCTTGTCTCGTATCGAATACGAATCTAGGTGTCGCAATAGTTCGTCCTCAACTCGTTCCTCTCCCTCCCCCCCTCCCTCCTGCTCTTCTCCCCTCTTTTTCTCAAACGCTAACACCCCTCGACCTTTCGCTCGCTCGCTTGCTACCACAGCATGAACTAAACGACTCGCCTCAACTCAAACGAACCGAACTGAAATGGAATTCGAACGACGGAGGAAGGAGGTGACATGCGTCGCCTTGTGCGTTTCGCGTTGGAGGCAGAGAGGGGTCGGGGAGGGAGGGAGATTTGGTGGCAGCGGCGATGGTGGTGGCAGTAGTCTGGTAGTGAAGATGAAGATGAAGGATTGATTCTCGTCTCAAGGGAGGAGAACGAGGAGAGGGGAAAAGGCGAGGAGACCGCGTCGCACGAACTCGCTCTCGGCTCCTCGTCCTCCCTTCCGAGAACGTGAGAGCCACGTAAAGTTCCTGCGTCATGATCATCCTGGACACGCGTCAAAGGTGTGCAGATCTTTCGACGTCGACGTCGACAATTTCGTGAGTCGTGACGACTGACGAGCGTCGAAAGAAACGCGTCAAGGTTTGGTTCGTCCTTCTTTGCTCTTTTCCTTTCTTGTTTCAGCAGTTTGGTCTATCCATCTGAAACCACATCCTTCAAGCAAGCAAGGAAGTCTCCCTCGCGGGATGGTCAGCTCGGTGAAGAGATTAGGGGGAGGGTTGGTGAGGAGAGAAGACGGTGCGGGTGAGTGAGCCTGAGTGAGCGAGTTTCAAAGCGAGGGAAGGGGCGCAGAGAGAGGAGGAGCAGAGGGTGTCTGGGCGGGCAGAGGAGATGAATCGTGAGAGGTAGGTTTGTTGGGTAGGGTGGTGGTGCAGGAGAACTGAAGAAGGAAAACTAGGGAGAACGAGGTCCGAAGCCGTCGCACGATCAACGGACGGATCGACGACGCACTGGAGGAGGACTGGTGGAGTGGGGGTATCTCTGACGTGAGCGGGGAGAGCGAAGAGTCTGTGAGGGACTGGTGGTGGAAGAGAAGGGTGTTGGACTGGAGGTCGGGGAGGGGGGAGGACGCGTCGAAGTCGACGCAGAATCGGTCGCGTCGCGCGTTGTTTAGTCCCGCAGGATCAAACGAGGCCCGAATCCGGCAACAGGATCAAGGTTAGAAAGGCACAAGGACTGTGAATGTAGGGTGCCTGCCGGTAGAAGCAGACCGAGGACAAGGTCGGAAAGGGGATGAAAGACAAACCGCGTCGTGAGTCCTGCGTTTTTCGTTCTTCGTCTCCCGAGTTGACTATAGCTCTCCCCTGATTCTAAAGCGTAGATCCCTGGTCAAAACACCACACGGCGACCCTATACCACTCCTTCCTCGTCCCCAACGCGCTTCCTGCGCGCTTCCTGCACAGCGGAAACGGAAAACAACTCGCGCGAGGGCTGAAACTGGCTCTTCCTCGCACATTTTCCTCCTTGCCTCCCCCTCGCTCGAGGTGACGAGCGTTCCAACTTTCTCTTGCGGTTCTGCCCCATAAAGACCTTGCATCTCCGACACGGGAAGCCGACCAGAAGGTTAGGGGGCTCCCTATAGAGTGTTCTCGAAGCGCAAAAAGAACAACAAGACCGTCATCGTTCGGCTCGAGCGACGTCAGGATCTTCCGAGGCTACAAAAAAGCTTCCCTGGCCTCATCTCGTTCCTGGATCCCAACAGCCACTCCAACCACACAACTCATAACCAACCTCAGCCCTACCCATCCACCTACCAACCTCTCCAAACCTTCACACATCATGGGGTGAGTACAGCAGCGAGTTGATGGTCGAGCGAGCGACGCAAAGAACCAAGCAACTCTGCTGACCTTGCTTCTCTTTCTCCTTTTCCCACCCTTCCTCTCCTTCTTTCTTGCCTTCTCTTCTTCTAGAAACATCATCTCAGCCATCGGTCGAGGAATCAACGCGGTCATCTCTGCCATCGTTCGTCCCTCTCCCTCTATCAAACTTTGAACGAGTCGGGCGAGCTTTCAGCCCAAGCTCACCCCCTTCGCTCCCTCCTTTCCCTATCTTCTTCTTCTTCTCCTCCTCACAGGCTTCATTAATAATGGCAATTGTAGGTGGAATCACCTCCTGCCTAGTCGCGATCTTCAACTTCATCACTTGTGGATGCGTGAGTCCCTCTTCTCCTTTCTTCGACTCGAAGCCCGAGGGCTGACCTTTCCTTTGCTCCCCTTTGATTCACAACAGTGCTCTGGAGGACGAAGGTCTAGGAGTGGAACGGTGCATGCTTAGGCGAGGTGAGTAGTTTTCGTCTCGCCTGAATCGAAAGAAGAGAAAACCTTTTTCTGACTTCAATTTTCTTTCAGCCCGATCTCGCTCTCGCTTCGTTCGACTGCTGTATCCACTACGCCTCGCTTGCTCTTACTTTTCTACCTAACGATCACCCAAATACGATACTTTGACTTGATGACATCTTTTCTCTCGATGTCACTGCGAGCGAAAGACAGGAAGGAGTGAGAGAGGTTGCGGCGACGCGGATCGGATCATCTCGAGGGACGCGTTTACGCCTCACCAGAGGTCGCTGAAAGGCCGGAGCGTGCTCGAACCCTCAAAGGCTCGTATGAGAGTGAGAGCTCGAGTGAGTGATGCGAGGCAGAACAAGGGCGAGAACGAACGAATCGAGCTCAACCCGTTTCAGCCCTCTCCGTGGCAACGCACAGTTCTTCCTTCTCTTTTTCGTTTCCGTCGGGGAAAAAAAGTAGAAACCTGTTCTCAGAAGAAATCCGAAGCAGAGCCTTGCTCAAAATCTCCACTCAACTCGACTCAACTCGTTTCTGTTTCGGTTGCCAGGCCAGAGGGCTGGGCTATTTGTCGCGTCGACGCGAGTCAGCTCCCAACTTCGACCTTTCCTTTTCCCTTCCCTCCTTCCTTCACCCTTCTCCCTCTCTCTCTCTTCCTTCTCGGAACTTCGAACCAAGATGTCTTCTCGCAAGGAGACTCTCGCTCAACTGAAAGCAGCTCGTGCAGGAGGTGGAAGATCAAACCAGTGGAAGGTTCGTTTCTTCTCCCTTCGCTCCCTCCCTCCTTCTTCCTCGAGCTGAACGCGTCCTTTTCATCACCTTCTTCAGGGCGAGAAGGACGATGAAGATCTCTACGATACTGTGGACGAGGACGAATACAAGAATCTCGTCAAGGATCGACTTCAGAGGGACGACTTTATCGAGGACGACGATGGCAGTGGATACGTCGACGATGGAAGGGAGGAGACTTGGGGAGCTCAACGAGACGAGGACGACAACGAGGAGGACGAGGAGGATCCGGAGGAGAGAAGGAAGAGAAGAGGTCAGTCAAAGAGTCTCTGTTTCTTTCGGTATCTCCGGGTTTGGGCGTCAAAGAGGGATCTATAGATGGGGAGGGAAGGGAAGGGCAGAGGGAAAGCGAAGGAGGAAGGGAAACGAGTCGACCTCCTCCTTTGTACCACCTCACCTCCTTCCTTCCTACTCTCGGACGTGTTACATACCGCCTAGAAGCTCCCACACATACTAACTTCTCTCCCCTTCCCGTGACAGCCGCCAAAAAAGCTGCCAAAGCCAAAGCTAAACCATCGAAACCCATCCCTCGTCCACCTCCTCCTCCCTCCGCCAACGCCTACCGACCCGTCATCTCAGAGGCCAAAGAGGACGACTTCATGAGCAGTCTGCTCTCAGGAATTGAAGACGAACGACCCGCGAGACCCCACATCCCTTCCTCCTCCCCCCCTCCTCCTCCTTCCTTCGGTCGAAAACGCAAGTCCTCGCCGGACTACCTCCAAGCGAGCTCGGATGGAATCGACCTCGGAAGCGACGAGAGCTACCTCGGGAGAGGCTCGGAGTGGGGGTTGAGAGCTGGACCATCTTCCACCTCGGCTGGTGCTTCAGGGTCGAGGCTGGGAGCTGGAGGAGACAAGAGGGCGAAGATGCTGGACAAGGGGAAGGGGAGGGGAGGACCGGCGACGAAGGTCAAGCTCGAGGAGGACACCGTCAAGGTCGAGGATCTCGATGGAGACGTTGGGATGGACATGCAGGGATCCCCAGACTGGCCGGAAGATCTCGAGCTCCCTGGAGGAATGGAGGAGGAGGAAGACGACGTCAAGCCTACCATCGACGCTCCGATGTTCGAGATGGACGACGACGACCAGGACGACCTCGTCGTGAAACCCTCCCACAAACCCTCAGGATCCTCCTCAGCCATGGGACCTCCCGCCAAACGCAAGTTCGTCAACGCTACCTCGGTCTCGCTCAAAACCCTTCGACCTCCTCCCTCAGCTCCCTCCACCATGAAACCTCTCCCCAAGCACGCCGACCCAGACGAGGACGTTCCCGCTACACCAGCCTGGGAATCCCTACAAGACTCCCTCCTCCTCGCTTCCGACAACGTCGCAGGATCGGACGATCTCCCTCCATCCTCACCTCCTCCTCCTTCCCGAGCCAAAGCAGCAGCGATGAAGGGAGCTCCAGCGACGACGGACATCGACGCGCACGAGTCCGACGGAACGACGCTCAGGATGTACTGGTTGGACTACTTCGAGCAGGAGATCAAGACGGACGACTCGACGACCAAGAACCTCTACCTGTTTGGGAAGGTGTTTGATCGAAGGGGAGCGAAGGGGAAGTGGGTCAGTTGTTGCTTGAAGATCGACGGGATGGAAAGGAACTTGTTCGTCTGTCCTAGGCCGAAGACCGTCAGTGAGTATTGGCTCTGCTCTCCTTGACCCGCTGGAGTATTGGACGAACGATCTGAGCTAACTCGACGCGTTCTTTTCGCTCCTCAGTCCGAGGAGAAGTCACCGATCTCGAGCCCTCCCAATCCGACGTCCAGTCCGAGTTCGGTCGAGTTCGACGAGAGAACGGAGTCTCGTCCTTCATGAGCAAGTGGGTCAAGAGGAACTACGTCTTCGGAGTCGAAGGGATTCCTACTGGAGAGTCTGACTGGCTCAAAGTCATCTACGGCTTCGATGGTTCGTTTCTCTCTCTTTTCTCTCGCGTCTCGTTCGTCCAACCTCGTCTGACTTCTCCTTTCGCCCTCCTCTCGCTTCCAGAACCCGCTCTTCCCGTCGAGACCTCCGGAAACACCTTCAGTCACATCCTCGGAACCAACACCAGTGCCTTCGAGACTCTCGTCCTCAAGAGGAAGATCATGGGTCCTTGCTGGCTCGAGATCAAGGACGCGGTGGTCAGCGGGAAGGGAGTGAGTTCGCGAGCTGTTCCTTCTTGACCTGTAGAGTTTGAGCTCGAGCTGACTTGTATTCCTCCTCTCCCTTCAGGTCTCCTGGTGTAAGCTCGAGGTCACCGTCGACGATCCCAAGAAGATTCGACCGCTCTCGGAAACCGACGGAGTCAAGGGAACTCCTCCTCTCACCATCATGAGCATCGCCGCTAGGACGATCGTCAACCACAAGGCGAACGACCGAGAGGTGGTTTGTGTCTCGGCTCGAGTCTGGGAGAACAGTGAGTCTCGGTTTGATCTTGGAGTTACGCGACGACGCCGTGCTGACTTCTTCGTTCCTCGCGTCTTGCTCCATCTCTCAGGCAACATCGACGACCCAACACCTCTCGAGAAGCAGGTCTGCGCCATCACCACCATCGTTCGACCCCTCGGAGAGTTCCCTGCCGGCTTCGTCCAGAAGTGCCAGACCGAGAAGTCGAAGGTCGCGACGGTCAAGACCGAATCGATGCTCCTCAACAACCTCGTCGGTGAGTTCAGCCCTCTTCTCGCTCTTCTTCATGCGACTCCTTCCTGACTCTCTCTTTCTCCTCTTTTCCCCCTAGCCAACATCCAACGGTACGACCCAGACGTCCTCGTCGGTCACGACTTCCTCAACGGTTCCCTCGAGGCGATCCTCGAACGGATGGGCAAGCTCAAGACGGAGCACTGGTCTCGATTCGGTCGATTCAAGAGGAAGGGACGTCCTCCAGCGAGCAACAAGTTCGGAGGAATCACCGCTCTGATGTCTGGTCGACTTGCTTGTGATCTCTCGGGTGATGGAAGCAAGGTTCGTCCTCGAATGCCTCCTCTGAACTCGTCTCGACGAAGGACTGACCTCTCCCTCGCTTACCCCCCTTCTTCCCTCACTCAGTCCATGATCCCTTCGACGACCTGGTCCCTCACGGAGATGTGCAAGACTCAACTCAAGATCGATCGACAGGATATCGACCCAGAGGACACCCACACCTACTTCGACAACACCGTCGCGTCGCCGTTGTCCCTCCTTCGATTCGTCCGTCACTGCGAGGTCGATACCTTCTTCCAGATGGCCATCGCCTCCAAGGTCCAGATCCTCCCTCTCACCAAGCAGCTCACCACCCTCGCCGGAAACGCCTGGTAAGCTCATCTCTTCTCATCTCTTCTCGACGAAAAAGAACGAAGCTGACCTCGTTCTCGCTTCCCTCTTCAGGAATCGAACCCTCAACGGAGGACGAGCCGAGCGAAACGAGTACATTCTCCTCCACGAGTTCCATCGTCTCAAGTACATCTGCCCCGACACGTTCAAGGGGAAGAACAAGGCCGCTCTCCTCAAGGCCGAAGTCGACGAGGAAGGAACGACGACCAAGTCGGCGGGAGGGAAGAGGGAGAAGTTCAAGGGAGGACTCGTTTTCGAACCCAAGCGAGGACTCTGGGACAAGTACGTTCTCGTCATGGACTTCAACAGTCTGTACCCTTCGATCATTCAGGAATACAACATCGACTTCACAACGCTTTCGGTCGTCACTCAGACCGACGTGAGTTGCTCTCTCCTTCGCCCGCCAGTGTGTTCGAGTCGAGACGCGAGAGCTGACCTTCGTCCATACTCTACGCGTCTCCCAGGCGGAGGGATCCGAGACGATTCCAGAGGTTCCTTCGACCGACGTTCCCCAGGGAGTCCTTCCGAGGATCATCGCTCAGCTCGTCAACCGTCGTCGAGAGGTAAAGAACTTGATGAAGGGGAAGAACAGCAACCCTATCCTCATGAACCAGGTGCGCTACTCTTTACAATCTCTTCAATCTCCTCTTTTCCTCGAGACGGAGTCCTGACCCTCGTTGCTTCTTCTCGTTCGACCGACAGTGGGAGATCCGACAACTCGCTCTCAAGCTCACCGCCAACTCGATGTACGGATGTCTCGGATTCGAGTACTCCCGGTTCTACGCTCGACCCCTCGCCGCTCTCACCACCTTCAAGGGACGAGAGATCTTGACGAGTACGAAGGAGCTCGCGGAGAGTGTGCAGCTCGAGGTGTGTTTCGATCTCGCCTGCCCTCCCTCCTCGCACCTCTTCTCACGCTGACCCTTCTCACCTCTCCTTTGTCAGGTCGTCTACGGAGATACCGACTCAGTCTTCGTCAACTCCAACGTCACCGACTACAACGAGGCGATCAAGATGGCGAACCTCTTCAAGAAGCAAGTCAACGACAAGTACCGGCTCCTCGAAATCGATCTCGACGCCGTCTTCCAACGACTGCTCCTCCTCCAGAAGAAGAAGTACGCCGCGATCAAGGTCTCAACCGATGGGACATCGACTCAGGAGGTCAAGGGTCTCGACATGAAGAGGAGGGAGTACTGTGATCTCTCGAAGAACGTTTCGAAGTGAGTCTTCGCGTCTCTCCTCCCTCGTCCTTTCCGAGACGCGTTCTGACGCGACGCTCTCCACCTCGTTTTCTCGTTAGGTTCGTTCTCGATCACATCCTTTCGGGAGAGGCTACCGAGATCTGTATCGCCAAGGTCCACGACTACCTGGAGGAGATCAACACGAAGGTTCGAGACGGGAAGATTCCTCTCGAGGATTTCATCATTAACAAGGCGAGTTCCATGTTTCCACCTTCTGTCTCTCTTCTCCGGCCCTTAGCTAACCCATTCTCCCTCTTTTCACCTCAACAGCGACTCGGAAAGAACCCGGAAGACTACCCCGACGCGAAGAGTCAGCCTCAAGTCCAGGTCGCCCTTCGAATCAAGGCTCGAGGAGGAAGTGCCAAATCGGGCGACGTGATGCAGTACATCTTCTGTCTCGGAACCGACGGAAAGGCTGCTCGAACTGGTCAAGCCGATCGAGCGTACCATCCTGATGAGATCAGGAAGCAGCCGGAGCTCAAGATCGGTGAGTTTGGATCCTCGTTTCTTGACGCGTCCGCTTTCGTTCGACAGAGCTGACTCTTTGTCCTCTCCTCCTCCTCCTCCTTTTCCCAGACTACGAGTACTACCTCGCTCAGCAGATCCTCCCACCCATCGAGCGTCTCTGCGATCCGATAGAGGGAACGGACAAAGCTCGGTTGGCTGAGTGTCTTGGTGAGTCTTCGCTGCGAACTCGCTCTCGTTTCTCTCGAACCTCGAGGCTGACTTTGACCTTGGTCTCAGGTCTCGATGTTCAACGCTACGCTGCCAAGACTGGAGGAGACGTCGAACGAGAGTTCAACACCCTCGGATCCCAGATCAGCGACAAGGAGCGATTCAGCGATTGCGATCCCTTCCAGGTTCGCTGCAGCAGTTGCGACTTCGTCGTCGAACGATTCGGTGGTCTGCTTGACGATCCCGTGGGTAACCCTCTTCGATCTCGTTCCTTTAGGTCGAGCCAAGTGTCTAACCTGTTCTACTCTTCTCCCCGTCCAGTCAACTCTCATCCAACCTCACGGTTTGATCTGCTCGAACTGCCTCTCCCCTCTCTCGACACCAAGTCTCGCCGTCCAACTCGAACTCCAAATCCGTTCTCAGATCACCCAGTACTACAAGGCCATCATGTTGTGCGACGACTCGTCCTGCCAGACTTCGACAAGGGCAATGGGAGTGTACGGGAGACGATGCATGGCGACCGATTGCAAGGGACACATGAACCTCGAGGTGAGTTTTGTTGCGCTTTCGGCTTCTTCTCTCCATCGATGAGACTGAAGCTGATCCTTGCCCCTTTTCCCTCCCTAGTACACCGACGAGGCTCTCTACAAGCAGCTCCTCTACTACATCTCCATCTTCGATACCACCAAAGCCATCGCGACCTCTAAAGGATCGATACGACAAGGTTCGTCTTCGTCTTTCCCTCTTTTCTCCCTCCTCTCCCCTCCTTCCTTCGCTGACCCCGCACCTTCTTCTCTTCCATCAGATGATGTCGAAGCTCTGGCCGGTCAGAACAAACACACCTTCGACTTCCTCGCCTCGGTCGGACAGAAGTACCTCGATCAGAACGGACGAGGATGCGTCGAGTTGAGGAGCATCTTCTCGTTCATGGCTCGAAACCGCTAGATTTGACCAGGCGCTGTTTCTCTTGCTGCTCTTCTCCAACTCATATCATGCTGCTAGCTCAGTTCATACCTCATCTTCTCCCTTACCCTTTCTCTCCCTTCGCGTCTCTTTCTCTCCCGTCGTGTTGCATTTTGGGTCTCCTTCGCTTTCGTCCTCCTGCCTTGCTTTTGCTTCATTATGATCACGCCGTTTTGAAGAGTGAGGCGTCGAAGGAGAGGCATGGGAGAGCAGAACGAAACGAAGACGAACACTAGGTAAAATCGAAGTAGAGAAGCCGGATCGAACGGAAGGGGTACGCGAACCTGAAAACCCAGGGAGAGAAAACGAAAGGACCAAACGAAACGAAATGTTGAAGGGGAGATCAACGAAGTCGAGAAGGAAGAGGTGCATGAGCTCCCTTGATAGGACTGAGATCGATGGGGAAAGCTCCGGTCGTCTAGACGCCAGAAGTAAGAAAGAAGAGAGAGCGACGAGGAAACGGGTCAGCTCAAGCGAACGGAACGACGCGTCGAAAAGACAGGAACACTCACATCCGACCAACTGAACTCCTTCGCCGTTCCAGCATTCCCAAGCTTCCTCTTCTTCTTCTTCTCCTTCACAGGCGAATCCGTCGTTCCGTCGTCCTCCACCTCGAGCTCCTGGACAGCAGCAGGGATCTTGGACTTCGCGACCGTCGAAGCAGGAGGGGCGACCTCCTCGGATTCCTCGACGGAGGCTTTCCTCTTGATGGTCTTGGATTTCTTGTCGGGAAGAGGATCGACGGAAGGTGGAGCGTCGGCGCCTCTGGGTTTCTTGATGGGCTTGGAGGAGGAGGCGATGGGAGGCGGGGAGATGGGTTCGTCGACGACGGGAGCGGGTTTGAGCTTGGGGACTTTGGTTGGTTTGGGTTTGGAGATCTGGAGAAGGGGCAAAGGGGGACTGGGCTAGTCAGAAAAAGTCTCGACGAAAGGGAGAAGAGAGCGAGAGGGACGCGACGGACCTTGGGAGCTTCGACCTCCTCCTCCTCCTCGACGACCTCCTTGTTGACGACAGCCTTGGGTTTCGGACGAGGCTTCTTCTCCTTGAGCGCCGGTTCTTCGTCTTCGGACACAGGATGAGGTCTCTGTGTGAAGAGAAGAAGAGAGAGGGAAGAAAAAGTCAGCGAAGAGAGATTCGCTCTCGGCGCGTGCGTTCTGGAAGTGGACGAACCTTCGCCTTCTCCTTTCCTTTGACCTTCTTGGGAACCTCCGCTACCTCTTCCTCCTCGTCGTCATCCATGCCTCCAGCATCAACCTCCTCCATCGCAGCACCAAAGTCCTCCTCTTCCTCCTCCTCCTCCTCGACGACGACGGGTTTGGGCTTCGAGACCTTCTTGGGCTTGGAGGTCGACGCGACGGGAGCTGATGCTTCCTTGGGAGGTTTGGAGACCTTCTTGACGACGACGGGCACGTCAGGACTCGGGGGCGCACTCTGAGGAGCTGGTCGACCGGCGAGTTGTTTCTGTGGCACGAGAAGAGAGGATAAACGGGTCAGCGAGAGACTCGTCGAACGAGACGGGAGAAAACGACGGACCCTGAGGGCGTAAATCTCCTTCTCCTTCGAACGAAGAGTGACCTCGACCCTCTTGGTCTCCTCCACCTGCTTCAAGAGCTCCTCCTCCCTCTCCTCGAGATCCTCCTTGAGTCGAGCCTCAGCTCCCGTCTTCGAATCCTTCTCCTTCGAGATCTGTTCGAACAAAGATGGCGAGGGAAACGCGCGTCAGTTCAACCAACGACTCAACCAGTCCCTTAAGCAAGAACGGTAAAGACACAGCACTCACTCTATCCCTCCCCTTCCTAACCTCCTTCTCCAAAACCTCAACCTGAGCCTCCAACTTCCGCTCCTTCTCCTCCCAAGCCCTCTCCTCCTTGACCCACGCTTCCTTCTCCTCTCGAGCCTTCTTCTCCTTCGCGGTGAGAGCCGAGAGCTGAGCCTTGAGGGTGGAGAGCTCGGTGGTTTGAGTAGAGGTGGTGGCGACGAGCTTGGTGTGAGAGGCTTGGAGGGAGTGGATGGTGGACTAGAGGCCAGAGGGAAAAAGTCAGGTCATGTCGTGCGAGACGATTGCCTTCGCCGTTCGCAAGAGAGAGAGAGCAAGAAATTGACGTACCTCGGCTTCTTCCCTCTCCTTCTCCCACTTCTCCATCTCTCCAGATCGAGACTTCCCAGCTCGGTTGAGGTTTCGTTGGAGGACGACGATGTCGGATTGGAGTTGGTCGCGTTCGGCGTAGATGTCGTCGAGCTGACGGTTGAGTTCGGCGTAAGCAGAGGCAAAGTCTTCGTTCTCGGCCTGGAGGAGGAACAAAAAAGCGTGTGTCAGTCAGTATGACTGTGGAGGAACGGATCGCAGGGATGGGATGGGAGAAGAAGAGAAACAGGGAAGGAGGGACGCACGACGAGCTCCTCGTTGAGATAAGCGAGGTTCTCGTTCTCTCGGATGAGGGCAGCTTCTCGAGCTTGGAAGAGGGAGAGCTTGTGGTCTCGAGTGACTGGAGATGAAGCAAAGACGGAGCTGTCAGCTTTTGACCGAAGCAACAGCACAGAGACGGGAGGAGAGACAGAGGACGAACTTCGTCCAAGGTCAGCAAGCCTTCGAACCTCGAGGATTTCCTCAGCGACGTGTTGTTCGTTGGCGAGAACGGCTTGAGCTTGCTTGTAGAGGAGGTCTTGTTCGTCGAGGAGCTGGGAAGGGGATACGATAACAAGTCAGCTCGAGGGACGAAGCAAGAGGGAGGGAGGGAGGAAGCGGAAGGGACGTTGAGCTCATGAGCTTTCTTCTTCTCAACGCACTCGTGCTTTGACCATCCCAAGTCCCAAACGGACGAGATAAAGGGCTGAGACGGTTCGTCGCCATCTCAAGAGCGGTGTGAAAACTGCTTCAGAGTTTCTCCCTCCCTGTGAGACGAGATACAGGCCTTCGTTTGTTCGTTCTCCCTTCCTCCCCCCCCCCCCCCCCCCCCCTCCCTCCTTCCCTTGCCATCCTCTTCTCCCATGCATCCATCCCTCAGCCCCAGAAAAGTAGACGCCCATGTTTACTCACCTCCTTCCTCATCTCTTCTCCCTCCTTCTTACACCTCTCCAACTCCGCTTCGCCTTCCTTCTTCCTTGCCAACTTCAACTTCAAGTCCTCGACCTCGCCCAAAGCTTCCGACACCTTGGCTTGGATAGCAGCGTTCTCGCTTCGATGCTTCCTCTCGGTGATCCCTCGCTGACTGATGAGCTGGTTGATCTGTCCCTCCATGTTGGCGAGACGAGCTTTGTGAGGACCGGGAGTTTGAGGAGCAACTGGGATGGAGGAAGGGTTCACTTGAGGAGAGGCAGGGAGAGGGCGAGGGGGAGTGAAGCTCGCCATGATGGGCGGAAGAGAAGCGTATGTGGGTGGATGGAGAGGTGGAGAGGAGAGTGGATGGGGAGGAGAACGAAGAAGAGTGAGGGGGAAGTGAAGGACGGATGGAGGAGGGAAGGAGGGAGTCGAGTCGAGCTCAATGTTGTTGGCGAGAGCGAGGCCTCGAAAAGAAATCGTCGCGTCTGTTTCTGCTCTGTTTATCTTTTCGTTGAGTCTCCACTTTGCCCACTCTTCTCTCGCCTCTAAGAAGAAGCCCTCAGACCCTCAGATCTCGTCTCTCGTCAAAAGAAAACGATACTCCTCTTTGAACGTCGCCTGAATCGATCAAGAAAGGCTCGTCTCTCTGATCCCTCGCTCGCAGACAACACAGCTCGGAGAACACACGAATCGAAGTTCATCACAGTGGGTGGTCATATACGTGAGCGGATAAAGGTATAAAAAGGGTATCGAGGGGGACGAATTTAGAGGGATTATCAGAGGTCGTGAAGCAGAGTCAATGTTGTTGCGGGCGAGCGACGGAGCGAGAGGTAGGAAACAGAAACACAAACGAGCAAGTTCCGTGTACGAATATAGTTACCGTCAGATCATGTGCGGGATAAAGCGAGTCCGAGCGAGATGGTTACGAGTTGAGGGCGCGAGGAGGGGAAGAGGGGAGTCGGGAGTTGCGTCGCGTCGCGTCGACGATGGATCGAAATCAAGTCGCTCGAGCGGTGACGTGCATGAGGTCGTCTGAGACGATGACTACCATCCCGAGACTGTGATTAAGGAAGGAAAGTGATCAGTCAGTCTGTTGATCTTGGACGAGCGGCCGGCTCAAGTCAGGGATCGAGCGACCGGAGCTCACCTTTCCAGAGGAGTTCGGAGCGACTCGGGAGCGCTGTAGCGAACCCAGATGCCCCCGTCCGTAGTAGGTGCAAGACCATCTTGCACTCGAGTGACAGCGCTCGAGAGATGTTGCTCGGTCAGGTCGAGGAGGGGAGAGGAGAGGTGTGTTTGAGGGGGCGAGTTGTAGGCTGAGAGATCGAGAAAGAAGCGATGGTCAGATCGAGAGGACGAAAGTGAGGTGAGTCAACAAAAACGACGAACCTCGGAAGAGAAGTTGAGAAGATTGCTCAAGAGCCTCGAGTCGCTTCGAGGTGCTGAGCAAAAAGATCGCGTCCTCTTTCAACGCTCGAGCTGCTTCGATTTGGCCTGAGTCAAGAACACATGCAGCCTCCATCAGTGTGCGTCTCGAACTCAACTTCGCGAAATTAGAGCAAATGAACTCACATAGCTGCTCGACGCTAAGAGGTCTCGCCACCCTCCTCTCCCTCTCCAACGACGACGACGCGAACGAAACCACGACTCCCTCCCCTCCTCTCCTCCTCTTCTTGGGCTCCTCCTCGAACCCACCACCATCGCCTCCCTCCTCAGAAACCCTCTCCAAACTACCAAGTCGCCCCTCGACTCCAACCCTCTCATCCTTCTCCCTCGCTTCCTTCCTCTTCGAACCCCTCTCCTCCCACTCCCTCAGTTCCCTCTCCCACCCGTCGCCTGCTTCGAACCCACAGCATCCCAACCCAACCAAATTTCCCCCTTCTCGACCTCGTTTCTTCCGAAGCCCAGCGAGAAGGCCTTTGAGGAGAGGGGAGGCGGTCATCGTGTGAAGGAAGGGAGGCGAGGCGAGGGTGGGTGGGGGTTGGGAGGGAGGGACTCGAGAACGGAAGAGCCTGAGTGTCGTTACGCTTCGTTTCGTTTCGTTTGGAGCACGAGGACGGGTTTGGATTTGGGTTTGAGGAGCTAAGACTTGAGAAGGATTATGGAGAGGGAGGAGATTGGAGGGGAGAAGAAGGAGGGTGGGACTTGGGTGGGTGAGAATGGAACAAAGGGAGAGAGAAAGGGGCTCGACGACGGGAAGTTTCGCTTTTCTTCCGTAACCCCTCTTCTGAGGTTAAATTTCGATTGAGGGATCAAATGTGTCGCTCTGACTTTATGAGTGTTTGGTGGGAAGTGGTCGTGTGCGGATACGGGTGAGCGAGGGAGGGAATCGAGTTGAGTTGGGTTGGACGCGTCGCGGGAGTTCGAAGGTCCGTTCGTTCGTCTTCGTTCGTTCGGGTTTCTGTTTGAGTGAACCGCATCAGGTTGCCTTCGAGCTAAGTAAATGTATCTGAGTGACCGAATGGAATCCAGGAGACAGCAGAGGCTGTCGAAGAGCGGCGAGGGCTCATGGTCCGAAAACGACAACAACGTCGAAGTTCGATGTTTTGATTGATAGATCAGAGAGGGGGAGAGATGCGACCAGAGCGGGCCCTTAACTTTTTAGGCAGTTCCCGTCTTTCTAGAAAGAGGAAGGGAGGCAAGGACGAGGAAGGGACGAAGAAAAAGGGAAAGATCAGCGAAATCGACGCGTTCGACTTGAAGACCGCGGGTTCGGGTGTGATTAGCTTGAGCTCAGAGGAGTGTTGACTGGGGTTGCGGATTGAATTCAGTTCCTGACCCTTGGTGTCTCGTTGGACGAAGTGAGAGAGAAGTTGAGGTTGAGAGGAACTCGGGCGCGACGAGGAATGCGACGCGCTCTTCTCCTCACCTTTCACTTGACTTCCAGCCCCAGCTCAAGCGAAGAATCCGGAGAGACGCAATATAATTAGAGCTCAAGCTGGAGAAGAGACGAGGGACCTCTTTAGATTGACGGTGTAAATCAAAACGGGGCGACGCGAGAGGTGGACGAGCGAGGGCGACGCGTTTTGAGACCTCGCTCTCGGACTCCTACATCTCTCAAAGACGAAGACTCCAGACGAAGCCTTCGCTGAGCTCTTTTCTCTTTTCTATGGACAGACGAGAAGCCAGCCGTCGACCCACAATGCTGGCCGCGCCGAGATGAGCCTTCTCGAACCAAAGAGCTGCGAACGGCGATTTTTTTCTTTTCCTTTTGGTCCTCGGTCTCTCTCTCCTCTTTGTGCTCTTCGGCTCCTCCCCCTAAACCTGTTGGGGAAAGGAGAGGAAAAAGGCAGCTAAAGTGACGCGAGGAGCTAGGGAGGAACTCGGGAAACAGGATGGGGTGAACGTCAAGGTCGCTCGCTTCCTTCTTCTCTTTTGCCTCCCTTCTTGGCGCTATATAGATTTCTCCTTCCCACGGAACGCGTGAGAACTTTTCGCTGAGCGCAAAGAGCAGTAAATCCGAAGAAGCCCCAGGAGGAACAACAAGCCCGAGAACGCCTTCGTTCCCTCCACGACTCTCCTCCTCCTTTGAGTTTCGAGGTCTCGACCTCCCCCTCCCAACCTCCACCGCGATCTCCCTTCCATCCCATCCCACTCCTTCCTTCTTTCTACCATCTAAGGGACGCTTCCTACTCCCCCCCTCCCCCCTCCTCGCCCTAGAATGGCCTCGCCTTCTTCTTCTTCGTCGCACTCTTCGCCTTCCTCTGCTTCGAATCTGGACGAACGACTTCCCCCAACAGGTTACCCTTCCCATCTGGTCAGCTTCCCTAACGCTCAACGCGGAGGTCAACAGTCACAGATCAAATCTTCAGGAGGTCAGCCAGGGTTCATTGGAGTAGTCGGTGAAGAAAAGTGAGTGAAAACACGTCTTGTTCTCTGCGTTGGAAGGAGGGAGAGGGAGAGAGAGGTCGAGGAACGAGCGAGGGAAGGAGCAACGACGAGAGACACGGGTTCACCTTCCCTTGCCTCAGAGATACCAAGTCGGTCAACCTCATAGGGAGGGACGGCGAGGGAGGTGAAGACGGATCGTATATATGCAAGTCGAAGGAGGGCAAAGGGAGCCCTTGGAAGTCGAAGACCCACGAAGGGAGGGAGCTCGGCACTCCCTCCTCCCTTCCCCTCCTTCCAACCCTCCTCGCTCCCTCCATCATCCCTCTAGCTCGCCCGTCGAGTTTCATACTCGTCGAAGAGTAGGAGAATTCTCGTCTCCTCCAACTTTGAAACTCGGAGACTCATCTCTGCTAGTAGGGACTGGTTCCCCGCGCTCTCGCCTTCTGGGCCTGTCTCTCGCTTTCGCATCCCCCCCTTCTCTTTCGTGTGCCCTCGTTTCGTCCCATACCTCCGAGAAACCAAACCCCTCAAGCTGACCATTTCCTTCTCTTCCTTACCTCTCTCTCAATCAGCTTCTCTTCCTCGTACAACCATCATCACCACCCAGCTCAAGCTCCTTCCTACCCTCCAAACTCCTTCTCGAACTACTCCAACCAACCTCCTCCCGCAGCTCACACCGTTCATCCCTCCTCCTCGTCCTCGTCTTCCTCGGCTCCCCTCCCTCCTCCCCACCCTTCTCAGCCTACTCAACGAGGAGTCGTCAGGATGGATGATACCTCGGGGAAACAACTCGTGGACGTAGGACCAGGCGTTCTCAAGAAGTACGTTCCCTCTCTCCCCTCCCGTCCTCGACTTCGAGCTCGACCTTCCCCACCGTTTCTCGTGTTTGACTCATCTTTCGTTCCCGTCTTTTCCCGCCTTCACCTTTCGCTCCTGCTCGGTCCTCCCTTCAGTCTTCCTCTCATCATCACTGGAGTCCCTCTCACAGGAGCCAAGTCTAGAGTCGAAACTCAGATCAAGATCCGAATCGCTCTCGCTCTTCCAACCCAAGCCACGTCCTCCTCCTTCCCCAACGGTCCTCAGGACGAGTCCACCCTCGCCTTCGTCAACACCTACTCTCATGTCAAGCTTCAGAAGGGAACCGCTACCAAGAGGAAGTCGAGAAAGTCGGTCGCTGCCGAAGGAGGAGCCGCTGGAGAGCCCAAGGAGGAGGAGATGCTCTGGCTCGAGACCGAGGTGTACTGTGCGACGGAGGGAACCGAGGAGGAGGAGGAGGACGACGAGAACGTCAAGCTCGAGGAGGGTTCGGAGAAACCCAAGGGTCTTAGGGTGTTCGCTTGCTCAGGATGCAGGACGAGAGAGGTGCGTTGGCGTTTCTTCTTTCTCGAACGATTTCTCGTCGCGCTGTTTCTGATCTTCCTCCCTCCTTCGCGTCCTTCAGGTCAAACGAGCTCAACGGAAACTCGCCGCTAGGATCCGTCCCACTCTCTCCGACTCCGAACTCGATACTCCCTACCCTTCTCAGGATTCGAAGGGCGCGAATGGAGGAACTCAGGACGAGCGTCACAAGATCGTCCTCTTCAACTGCGGCTCCGTCCTCGACTTCTCTACAGGAGAGTGTACGCTGCCAGCGAGAGTCACTTGCTACTGCAGACATCACAGAGAGAAGGTTGGATTCCTGTACGTCGTTATTTTCGTTCTTCTTCTCGAGCCTTCGAGTTCCTCAATCTCCCCGCGCTGACTTGGAACTCTCCGTCGCGTTCGTTTCTCGTCGCGTCCTCCAGCCTCACCTTTCTCCTCAAGGACTACCTTGGAAACGTCGTCGCCTCAGGATCCACTCCTCCCATCATGATCACGGATGACCACAAGACCTCGGGAAAGACAGCACCCGTGGAACCCTCGATCCCTTCGATCCCCAAATCTCTCATCATGCCCTCGCACCCTCCTCCTCCCCCACCACCCGCTTCCTCCTCCTCCAAGGGACGCGTTCGTCGAGTCGTCAAGAAGCGAGAGTCTTCGACCTCAGGAGACGAGGATCGTCGTCGTTCATCAACCTCGTCGTCAGCGAAGCCCTACGACAGGAAGGTCTCTCCCTCGACGACTTCCTCTTCGGTCGCCCACACTCCTCGGACCCTCTCGATGACTCCTTTGTCGATGTCCGTTTCCTCCTCGCCAGCTATCAAGAACGGTCTCTCGCTCTCTCCCATGACGCCAAAGAACTTCACTCCTCAAGGCTCGACCACTTTCAACCAACTTCATCTCCCAACCACGATCTCCGAGCACCAGCTCCTCTCCGAGGACTCGACGCCCAACAACCGACTCAGTCCTTCGATTCCAGGCTACGTAGGAGGAGCGATGAACCTCGGTCTGCAAGGAACGAGTCCCAATGGACAGTCGCCGTCGTACAACCCTCAGGATCTGGTTTCGCACCTCGTCGAGCACGCGGAGAGGGAGAGAGAGGGAGCGATTCTGGTCGACGAGATGATGGACGTTGGAAGCGGTGGAGAGGGAGGTCTCGAAGTGGGAGTGGGAGGTTTTACTCCTCCAGAGTCGACGTTGTCGTCGTCGAACACGTCTCGAAGGACTTCGGACTCGGAGGAGCAGCAGCAGTCGAACGGTTTCGACATGCAGATGGAGGATCCTACGCTCTCCTTCGACTCGCTTCTCGACTACGGGACCTCGATCCAGCAGGATGGGATGCAGATGCAGGACGGCAACGATCAATTCCCCGAGCTTTCGTCGTACTCGCACTCGTCTCTTCCTCCAACTTCGTCGGCGGATCCCATCTCGTTCGAATCCCTCTTCGCCTTCCCCGCCTCTCCTCCCAGCTCCATCCCTTCCCCAACTCTCTACAACGCTGGTCAACCTCCTCAACATCAACTCCAGCAACAGCAGCAGCATCAGATCCAGCAGCAACATCAGCAGCAGCAGTACCGTCAACACCAACGCGACGAGCCTTCCACCGCGTCGACTTCTTCCTCGACTTCGGACCTCCTCCTCTCCAACGTTCACTGGCCAGCTCTTCAACCTCCTCCTTTCCCTCTCGCCAACACCACTCCTCGAGCATCCTACCAATCTCCCACCCCTCCTCCCCCTCCTCCTCCCAAACCCGTCATCACTCGTCTCATCCCAGGAGAAGGACCGATGCACGGAGGAATCGAAGTCACCATCCTCGGTGCCAACTTCGTCCCTGGACTCACTTGCGTCTTCGGAGACTCGCCAGCGACCAACACCCAGCTCTGGAGCGAGAACACCATCGTGTGCGTCTTGCCTCCCAGCTCCTGCCCTGGACCCGTCGTCGTTTCGTTCAAGGCCGAGAGAGGGAACCAGGGTTCGCCTTCGGGAGGACTTCAACTCTTCACGTACTTGGACACCTCGGATCGTGCTCTGTGAGTTTCTTCTTTCTTCCAAGATTTGCCTCGATGCACGAAACCTCGCCGCTGACTCTCTTCTTCTTTTGTCTCGCTCGAATAGGATGGAGCTCGCCCTCCAGGTCGTCGGACTCAAGATGACAGGTCGAATCGAGGACGCGAAGAACGTCGCTCTTCGAATCGTCGGACAGAGCCCTCCCGCCGACAACTCCTCTCCCCAGTCCAACAACGGAAGCAACTCCAGCGGATACCAGCAGAACAGCCTCTCCCGAGACGCCTACCACAGCCCATCCGCCTCGCGTCGAGGATCGGTCGACGAGTCCGCGTCTTCTTCAGCAGCCGCTCTCGCCAGTCTTCCTTGGGGAGCAGGATCCCGAGGAGGAAACTTCCAGGATACGATCATCAACTTCCTCGGACTCGTCGAACTCGATACCTCGGATGTCCCAGGAGCTGCTTCGGCCTCGTCGTCGTCGTCGTCGCGTCTCCCTCGAGCCGTCTCCCTCAAGAACAAGCAAGGTCAAACCCTCCTCCATCTCGCCGTCATGCTCGGATTCCATCGACTTGTCTCCCACCTCATCGACCTCGGAGCGGATCTCGACTCGAGGGACAAGAACGGATACACCTCCCTCTCCCTCGCTGCCCTCTGTGGCCGAGTCGCTTGCTCGAGGCTCCTTCTCGATGCTGGAGCCAGCGAGGAGATCGTCACCGCCGATGGGAAGACCCCCTTCGATCTCGCGAGGGAGAAGGATCAGGTCGACGTCGAGAGCCTCCTGGCGAGGCGAGGAGAGTTGAGGAGGGAGAGTGGAGTCGTCGTCGACTCGGGAATCTCGCTTGGATCGTCGGAAGAAGGATCCATCGACGCCGACAACCCATCGTCGGACGAGGAGTTCGACGACGAATACGATCTTCCGCTCCCCAGAGCTACGTCGCCGAGGATCTCCGTCGAGGACGAGGACGCGGACGAGAGCGAGGAGGTCCTTCCCTTGACCTGGAGCGCTTCGACTGGAACTGGAGGACGATCTCGATCTTCGACCTACCTTCGTCGTCGAGCATCCATCGATTCGCAACGGACGGAGGGAACGATCTACGCCGCTCAAGTCTTTGGAGGAGACGGCGACTCGTACCTTTCGGACGGAGGATCGATTCGACACTACCCAGCTCACCACCATCCTGAGATCCCTCAGTCACCTCTCGCTTCGTCGATGGAGAAGCAGAAGGCTGCTATCCAGTCAGAGGTCCGTTCATTTCTTTATCCTTTCTCGTTGTCCGTCGGCGAAAGACGCGTCCTGACTTCCGTTTCCTCTTCGTCTCCACAGAAGTCGTCTCTCCTCGCCTCGCCTCCCTCGGTCGGTCTCTTCCTGGAAAACGAGAAGGTCCCCGCTCCCGCCGACGCGTCCACCTTCGTCGAGTCCTGGCTTCGTCGAACTCTCTCCGCCATCCCTCCTCAGAAGTTCCCCTTCCCTCACCTCCCCTCCGTCTCCGACATCCCAACCCTCGCCTTCCCCGCCTCCATGACGCCCAACTTCCCCTCCTTCCCTCCTCTCCCACCCCAACTCAACTTCCACCACCAATGGCCGAGTCAACTCAACCCGTGGTCGAAGGACGAGAAGACCCTCAACGAGAAGGACGGACAGCAAGGACCAGCTCAACCAACTTGGGCTCAGTACGTCGCCGCCTACCCTTACCTTCCCTGGGCTCTGTCTCAGTGGTTGAAGGAGAACGCACCGAGCATGCCTCCTCTCTTCCAAAGCCCCCCGTCCACGCCTGGATCGGAGTTGAAGAAGGAGGGAGTCGAGCAGGAGGAGGAGGAGGACGAGGTCGTCGTTCCCGCGGACGTCGTTGGATCGAGGAGGTCGCTGGTCGCTTCTTCGTCGAGGATTCCCCTTCTCGTGGACGTGAGTTCAATCATTCTCCTACCAATCCCCAGTCCGTATCCTTTCTTAACTGACTTCCCGTCTTCGCTTTCGTCTTCGCAGCAATCCGGAAAGCCTTCGACTGTTGCCGCTCCCGTCGTCACCAAAGCATCGAGGAGACCTGCCTACACCGAGACCACCGAGCTGGTGGATCGCGAGTACACCCACGTCGCCGTCAAGCGTCGCAAGGTCAAGCAGGACCGAATGGTGAGTCTTCGTCTCCTCCCTTCTCGTCCCTCGTCTGAATTTCGAAACTGACGCCTTTTTCCCTTGTTCCCCCAGCTCGTCTTCTTCTGGGCCCCCGTCCTCGCTCTCGTCCTCTTCTACACCCTCGTCACCCACGTCCCGTTCATCTTCGTCACCGCTCGTCGTGCAGGAGGACGAATGCTTCCCTTCCGAGGACTGCTCAACTGAGCAAACCCCCTGCCTCTCTTCTCTTTCTCGTCTTGCTTTTGATCTCTCACGCCTTGATATCTCCGGTCTCTTATGTTCTCTACATACGTATCTACCACTCCATCTTTTCCACACTTAATAACAGCTCAATTTCGCTCTCTGTCCGTTTATTCTCTTCTCACAACCACGACCCTCGTTCGTTCTCGACTCGCCCTTGTCTTCGTAGCTCTTTCTTGTGCTTCTTTGTTTTTCTTTCAACCTTTTCACGTTTTACTTGCAAACCCGCTCCTTTCGTTTTTTTTTTTTTCTCTCTCTACTTATCTCCTTTGCTTCGATCCTTTTTCTCACCCGAGTGTACGATAACGAGCTTTGTTTCCCTGCCTCTCCCCTTTTTGGTTCTCGTTTTCTTGTTTGGTCTTACTCGATCTTGATGGCTCATAAACGAACTCTGCGCAGCGAGGGTACAGCAGTACATACATCCGCGAAGAAGAACGAGAGAGGGTAAGAAAAATCTAAGCAGAACGAGCGTTGAAAGGGTCCTGGTTCCCCTTCTTTCCCTCCGTCGCGTCGACGAGGCATTCGAGACTTGCTCTTCGAACGAGAGAGAGGTAGGCGGGGAGACGGTTGTGGTGGCTTTGGATGAATCTGGCGCATGGGAGAATGAACGAAAGTCAGCAAATGCGGGCGGGTGGTGGAGAGAAGAAGAAGAGGAGGGAGGAGGGAGAAAAGGAGACGCGACTGACTCGACGAAAAGCTCGAACCGCTCGTCCGCGAGGAGGTTGGGGAGCTCGAGGGCTTTTTGGAGGTTTCTGTAGACAAAGAGGAGATTCGAGAGAAGATACAAGAGTAAGCTCGGGCCAAGAAAGGTAGGAGGCACAAAGGAGGGGAAGAAGAGAGACGAAACGAACCCTGGGATCAGCTCCCTCGTCTCGAAAAGAAGGTTGTGCAACCTGAAGACCAGCTCTGGAACGAAGATGTGTCGTATCCGAGCGAGTTCCGAGAGTCGTCGTTCGTCTGAAGGAAGGATCGAAGCAAAGGGGGAAGAGTGAGCTCGAGTCGACAGAGGAGGAACAAAAAAAGGAGGACGATCGAAACGAACCTTCCATCGTCTCGCCGTCGAGGTCGAGTTTGAGCCACGAGGATTTGAGGAGATCGACCGTTGCGAGGTGAGCTTTGTCGACCGTTGACTGCAAAGGGGAGCGACGGGAGGATGGGAGTCAGCGAAACGAAGCGAGGAGACAAAGAAGAGACGCGTCGAGAACTCACGGTGAAGCTCTTCAGCCAATCGAACTGATCGATCTTGAGGGTGCTGCGAAGACGAAGTGCGGAGAGTGGAATCTGTTTCAGTCGTCATCCTCGAGGAGAGATGGAGAAGGCGACGCGACAACTCACTTCGCCTTCGGTTTCGTCGCTCCCAACTCGGCACACCTCGTCAAAACACCAAGGACCTCGAACAACATCACGTGCTGCATGTACTCCGACGCTTGACTGGCGATCTCCTCGTCGTTGGCGGAGGACGAAGAGGTAGAGAAGTCGTAGAGTTGTTGAGGAAGGAGGATCAGGAGTTCCTTCGCGGCGTGGACTTTTCCGTAGGCTGTTGGGAACGAAACGAAGAGAATGAAGTCAGCTCAGAGCAAGAAGAGGACGAGAAGAGTGATGAACGAACCAAGGAAGAACCGAACGAGGTTGTTGGCCTGGATCAGAGCTTCGGGGTAGGTTTCCTCGCTGACCGTCAACCATTCGAGGGATCGTATCAGAACCCAGTCCGGACCTCCTTCGACAACTCGGGTGGTGAAGTCGGTGACATCGGGTTCGGGATCGTTTCGACCAGGCATAGACTGCGCGAAGGAAAACGGATGAAAGCGAAAACGTCAGAAAGAGAAGCCACGACGAGCGAACGAAGGAACGCGACTGACCATGAACGTCTCGTTCATCACCAGATCCACCGTCAATTTGGCAACCTCGACCAGATCCAGACCATGCTCCTTCGCTCGGAGCAGTGCGACCTTCCGTTCCTCCTTGGTAGCTCTCGGGTCCATAGCTGTTCGATCGAGGAAAAGAAGACGAAGACGCGTCAGTTCCGAGTCCGGTCTCGCTCCTTCCTTCCCGACTCCGTTCGAGGGCAAGTCAAGAAGATGAAACTGACCCTTCAAGAACCTAGCATAGCTGGTAGCTCCGTTCTGCTCTCCCAAACTGGCAGCGTAAACAGCGACGAGTTCCGACTTTCCCTCCTCCTCGAGAACGTCGAGGTAGGCTTGAAGGATGATGTTGGCCGGTTCGAGAGGCGGGTCTTGGTGGAGGAGACGAAGATAGATGACGAGATGGGCGAAGAATCGAAGAAGAGGAGGGTAGAGGCTTCGAAAAGGGAAGGAGAAGATCAGTTCGACGAAATGAGACGAGGAAATCGATTCAAACTCACTCTGGCGAAACGACGTCCTTCATTCCGTCGAGAGAGTTGGCGAACTGAATGAAGAGCTCGTCTGTTCGTCCGAGAATAACATGGGTCATGGCCATCCTGTAGGGGTTTCGAGCGGCGGCGCTGATTGAACCGAAGGACCGAAACGAAGACGCGTCAGTCGGTAGCTCCCTTCGTCCTCTCTTCAGAGGCTGCACGAGCACCACGTTCCCGAAAGGTGATCGAGCGAGGAAGGGTTGCGAAGTGAAAGATAGGATGGGGGAGATGGGACTCACGCGACTCCGTCTCGCTCCGTCTTCATGACCTGATGGAACACGTCCTCCAGTCCTCCTCCAGCTCTCGTGCCCTCTCCCTCTCCATCCCCAGGTTCAGCAACGCCATACTCCTCAGCCCAGAAACCTCCGAGTTCCGACAGTCGTCGATCGATCCTGTTTGGTGTTCGAGAAAAGAGAGAGAGTCAGTCTCCTTGAAGACGAAGACGAACGGGCGAACGAGGCAAGGAGGGAGGTGCGAGGGACCAGTGACGAACCTCGCTTCAATCCTAGCGTTTATGTGAGCCCAAACGTGATCCTCCCAGCTTCGGCAGACGGGGAGAACGGCAGGGAGGTAGCCTGTGAGGGTTCCGTACAGAGCTCGCTCGTAGACGGGGAGTTTGGTCTGCAAGGAGGGACAAGTTGAGAACGAAAGCGACGAGAAGTCAGCCTTTGACGCGAGCAAAACGACCAGCTTGCTGACAGCCAGAGGAAGGTCACGCGAACAGGCGAGGGGGGGAGGAGAGGAGGAGGGAAGGAGGAGAGATGTCGAACGTACATTCGAGGCGACCGAGCGACCGATCTTCTTCCACAGAGCTCTGTTTCGGTTCCCGATCTCGAACTGTTCCTCCTTCTCGATATCGAGCTCGTCCTCGTCGTCCATCTCGTTCGGGTCCTTGGCAGCTGTTTCCGTCCAAAGCAAGGAAGAACGATGAGCTCGCGACTTTCGCGCCTCTCCTTCTCCTTCGCCTTCCGTTCGCTCTTCCAACATTTTGGTCCTCCGCGCCGCCATCAGTACGAGAGACGAGTTCAGAAAGTCGGCACTCACCTAGTCCTCCAATCCACCACCCGCTCCCACCTCCAACGAGACTCGCACCTCTCCAGCTCTGATCGTTCGCTCGACAGAGAGCGGCACAGTCCTCGGCTCGACCGTAACGAAGGTAGGAGAAGAGAGCGGGGAGGAGGGAAAGGTTGTGGTTCTGTGGACGAATAGATCAGTCAGCGTGATGAGAATGAAAGGCGACAATGAGCAAGAAGAGTCGAGTCGAAGGAGGGAAGGAAACCAACCGAATCCTCAGCTCCGAGCTCACCACCTCCTCTGACTCCGTAAGGTCTCGACGGCGCGTCAGGATCCAGAGATCCAACCAGGTTGGTCGGTCGTCCCATCGCACCTTTCGAGATGGATACAACGACGGCAAAAATGAGCTCTCCGAAGCGAACGAGCGAACGAACGAGCTCAAAGACTCACCAGCTGCTCCTCCTCCGGCCATCTTGGATCTCCTGACCATGCCAGCTGTCTGAGCCCAGTATCCCTCCTTCCTCTCTACTACTCCAAAGGGACTGCTTCCCTTCTGAGGAATCATGAGATGGGAGTGGATCGTCTGCCATTCCGAGAGCTCTGGGTCTTGGGAGATGATGTGTTGGATGAGTGTTAACGGAGGCGTGTAAGGGTTGAGGGAGAGTAGGGATTCTGGACTAGGGGACGGTGGTGGTGGAAGGAGTCGTTCTCTGGTAGGAAGCGAACGGACGAGAAGGTCAGTGGGAAGAGAAGACGAGGAGCGAACGAGAGGAGGGACGGAGGGAAGAGGGCGGAGGAGGGAAGGAGAAGGAAGGGAGGGAGGACTGACGAGTAGAGGGTATGGATCAAGGACCAGGTTGAGAGTTCGAGAGAGAGGGATGAGATCTCCTCTTCTGTCGTGGTCTCGGTGGAAGAAGCAGAGAGTCGGGATTCGAGGCTGGGAGGAGCAGAGGAAGGAAGGGGAAAAGGTCAGCTCAGCTCGACTCCTCCCTCCTGTCTCTCGCTCGCCCAGCTCCAGCCCGTCCCTCTTCTAGACTAAAGAAGCTCAAGACAGGAATAAGTGTATCCTTACATTCCCTCCAACACTCCTGCGAACCTGAGAGCGATTCCTTCGTCGTCGTCGAGGAGAACGAGCGTTTCCTCGTCTGCTCCTCCGGCCTGTTGGAATTCTGACCGACGACCGTCGTACGCTCGAAGGATAGAAGCGAACGCGTCGAAGTGAGACGTAGAGCTCGATGCTTCCATGGTCGAGAAGATGGGGAAGAGGGGGGAGAGGGAGGAAGGGGAAGGGGAGGGTCGTGAGGATTGGGCTGTTGTCGTTGGGAGCGTCGACGAAGCGAGGTGTTCGTTCAGCTTTCGTCGACGTTTCGCCTGCGACTCTCATCACCTTCAACAACTCGATTGGACTATATAATAGACAGGGATCTTCTACACCATGCTGAGATCACTTTCTCGGATACCTAGAGGTGAATAAGCTCATCCTCGCTGCTAAAGCGAGCGCCATCGAGAGGCAGAGCTGAAGGATGAAGACGCGCGACGGTCTTCTCGTCTATAGAGGGTCCAGGAAGGTTTGAAAGCTCTTCACTCTACTCATGCTGACCCGAAGGCTCACCTTTATTATAGTGCGCTTTCAAGATGCTCTCAAGAAGACTCGCTCGCTCTCGAACGTCCCCAATCCTCCGCCCGAGGTGAGCTCAACCTTCCTTCCTCTCGCCCCTTCGTCTCTCCACGCTCAACTTGACTCCTCTGCTACTACTCCACCAAGGTCCTTCTCCCGCTCAACAACCCGACCTTCAAGTTCACCTCGGTCTCCTCCAAAATCGAATCATTCCTCGCAGCGGGAGAATCCTACACCCCTTCCCAACTCGCCCTCCTCCCTCCCGACGTGAGATCGGATCACCGAACCATCCTCTCCGTCCTTCAGCAAGCCATGTCGCTTCTTCCGGATCAGAGGAAAGCTTTCCTCGAAGCTCAGGATATCGCTCGTCAAGCTCAACCTCCTGTGGAAGAAGGCGAAACCTCCCTCGACTCCCTCCTCTCCCAACTCGCTGTCGTCGCGAAGACTCCCCTCTTTTCCTCACACCCCTTCAACGCCGTTCGACCTATCCTCGCTCGAGTCGAGAGGCTCGAAACCGTGGATGCTGGGCGTGTGGTCGTTCTGATGGAGACGTTGATGGACACGGCGAGGACGCTGGAAGAGGGAGTGGAAGTCGCGAGTTGGGTTCTTCGCGTCGTCGTCCAGCCCGTCCGAACTGAAGGCCAACAAGACATCGTCTACGAAACCATTCAAGAACTCCTCCATGTTCCTGGTCGACCCCAACCCCGACCCAACCCAACTCCTCTCCTCCGGTTCCCCCTCGCCCACCAACCTCAACTCCAACTCTCCTTCAAACCCGAACACCACCCTCTCACCGCTCTCCTCGAGGAGTACTCTCGCCTCTACATCGCCGAGAGGACGGCTCATAATCCCTTGGCTTCATCCCCAACTCCTATGGTCGTCGCCCAACTCGAAACCCTTCGCCTTCAGCACCTCGATGCCGTTCGAGCGATCCACCAAGCGATGTGGGAATCCGAGGACGAGGTTTTCACCGTTCGAAGCTGTACCTCGCTCATGAGTGCTTACAACCACGGAAGAGCTTGGGAGAAGATGGAAGAAGTTTGGGAGTTGATGAGGGCTGAGGGAGGAGTGGGGATCGATCAGAGATCCGTCGCCGTGGTGAGTCTTTCTTGACGACTTCGTTTTTGACGGGCTTGCTCGTTCCAAAAAGAGGCTCACGCATTATCTTCTCTTTGCCCCAGTATTTCGACGCTTGTGGATTCAGGTAAGTGTCGCTCTAGTCAAAGATCTACATCTTGAACAGCTCTAAGAGAGCCTACTTCAGCCCAACCTGACTCAACCGCGTCTCTCTCTCTCGACTCGCAGCGGCTCCCTCCCCCAAGCCCTCTCAACCTACCAATCTCTCCTCTCCACCTCCTTCCCCTTTGATCAAAATGATCTCCACGCCTACCTCGAATGCCTCACCCGCTGCGGAGCATGGGACGAAGTCCTCTCCTTCCTTTCCTCTCAACGAACCTCCCACCTCCTCGACCCGATCACGGCACCTCCCCTTCACCCAGGCTCCCTAGCAGCGACCCTCATGCTCGCCAAACCACTCGTCAAGAACCCTCAATACTAAACGCTCACAAAGGTGGATCGGAAGGCGTATGGGAGACTGAGGGCCGGGATGAGGGACGTGGCCGGCGCGGAGACGTGGGAGGAGGTGGAGAGGTTGTTGGATTCGAAGGAGAGGTTTTTGGACCCCGGACCGAAGAAGGAGAGTTTGATCAGGGATAGGAGGGAGAATGAGTCTCTTGAACTACCTGTCCTCTTGCTTTCGTTCCGAGAGGTCGGCTGATCGCTGACCTTTGTTTTCTTGAACGCGTCGATTAGGGACCGAGCTGCATCGTCTATGAGTAGAGCCCAGCAGCCAAGGATCGATTGGAACGGGTCTTCGTCGGCACGGTAAGCGCCTTCGTCTCTGCTTGGTGGCCTTATCAACGACTCTCGTATCAACTGAACTGTTTCCTTGTTTGCTCTGAGTAGTCTGTGCAAGATCGAACGCTCGACGCGTCTCCCTTTTCGCTCCCTCGACAACCTCGGATCACCTTCTTGCCTCCCGCAGCGCTCTCGGGATCCTCAGGGACTCCCCAGCACCTGTATATCCGGCCCCTGCTGCCCCTTCGTACGACGAATGTGAAACGAAGACAGTCCTGAGGTCGAGGATCGAAGTTGCAGGTCACCGTGAGACGGGCGGGAAGACACGAGAACGGAGCTTTAGCGTTTGAATAAATCCGTATTACTAGATAAATGTAGGTTCGATATATCACTGGCCACCTAAGAGAAGGAGAGACGAACGCACTTGCAGGGTTCGATCAAGAACGACGCACGCCGCGTCAACCCCATCTCCTTCTTCCCTCGTTCGTGTTTCGTCTCGACCTCGACGCGGCACTTCCGAAAAGCTACGGAAAAGGAAAGAGAAGGAGATCTTCTTTATATAAAATTCAACTCTATATCAACCCCCACCACCAAACCACCAAGCCAACAACCAACCCCGCTCCGCCAACCCACCTCCCCAACCAACTCCCATACTCCCCTCTGAACCCCTCCCAAACTCCCATCTCCCTCTTGACCTTCTCCCCCCTACCCACCCTCCCCATCTGCCAATCCCACCAAATCGTCCCCAGCCCAGCACCCACGAGCCCCACCCTCCCTCCTCCACTGAGGAGCCAGCTCCAGAACTTAGCGTTCGGGATGGAGTGAGATGGGATGGGGATGGGTGGGTTATGGAGGAGATGGGTGAGGGGGAGGGAAGGGTGGAGGATAGAGGGACGGGCGAAGCCTAGGAGGTCTGCGGCGCGGGTGGAAGAGGAGGGGGAGGGGGAGAGAGCTGAGATGAGGGAGGGGAGGGAGCGGAGAGAGGAGGAGAGGAGGATGGGTGGGGGTGGTGGGTTTGGTGAAGAGGGGGACGAGGGGAGGGAGAGGAGCTTGCGTGTGAAGGAGAGGAAGGGGAGGTTTGGGCCTGTGGTGGTGGCGAAGACTGATGAAGAGACGAAGAGGAGAAAAACGACGCGTCAGCCGAGAAGAGCAGTTCGACACGTCGAGCCTTCGAAAGCGGCGCACAGCAAAAGGGCAAAGACGCGGCGATCACTCACGAGGATTCTCATACCCCCCTCCTGAGATCTCTACAAAATCCCATCCCTCCTCTTCTTCTTCTCCCTCGTCGTCGCGTCCAACCGTCACCCTCATCTCCCTCACCCTCCTCACCTGCTCCAGCGCCTCCTCCTCGCTCAACCCGCCTCTCACGAAATCCCCACACGAGAGCTTGATCCCCACGCAGAAGTGCCGAGACGTGTGTTTCCGAATGGAGAGGAGGAGGAGACGAAGGAGTTCGAGTTCTGGATGAGAGGGCGACGAGGGATGGAGGGCGAAGCGAGAGGTTGGGGGACGGAGGTTCGTTAAGGGTGAGAGGAATTGAGCGATTAGGTCTGGTACATAGAGAGGATCAGCGAAAGATTGAAAGCGTCAATTGGGTTGTTTGGTCGAGAAAAAGAAGCAGAACGCGCGCGAACGACGCGTCTTTCTCAACTCACATCCATGAGCTCCATGAACCTCGACTCCATCCACTCCTACCCCCTCCAAAAACCCAGCAGCCTCCCCAAACCTCCCCACCACTTCCACCACCTCCTCATCCGTCATCTCCTTCGCCGTTCGAAACATCAACCCGTTGAACAAGCCCGCCAACCAGCCTTCCTTGGAGTTGACTCTCGTTTCCGAGGCCGAGGGAGGTCGTGCGCTCTCCCCTCCGAAGAAGGAGCGACAAAAGAGAGGGGATTGTCTTCCTGGGTGGGAGATCTGGACGATGAAGGGCGAGCGTGAGGGCGAATTGGAGGAGGAGGCGGCTTTGTTGAAGCGATGCACGAGCGAGGACCAGGCTTGACGGTCGACGGAGGAGGGAGAACGAGGGACGAAGAGATCCCAAGGGGTTGAGAGGAAGGAAGGGTCGATTTGGACGTTGCCTAGATTAAGAGAAGATAGTCAGCTCTGTCTGTTGTAGAAGACAGAGAGATAGGGGGATGAGATGAGCTCGCACCAGTGATGACCATCCCCCAACCTCCTCGAGCCCAGAGTTCGTACAGACGAGAGTGAGCTTCCGTGGGGGATCCTCCGCCGAAGGGAGCGAGGCATTCTTCCATGGGGAGCTGGATTGGTTGGCCATGGGACACATCAGTATCTGTTTGGGAGAGAGAGAGGGAGAGGAAAGAGAGAGAGCTCACTGACCTTCACGATCCGATTTGGGAGGAGAAGACCGCAAGGGAGGAGGAGAGGGGAGCTCATCGGGTTGGATTTTCCTTCCTCTTCTTCCTCTTGGCTGAACTCGGTCATCTTATCTCCCATCTCGGAAGCTGATCGGCGCGTCGGTGGTTGATGAAGTCGATGTCGGAGAAAAAGGTGCAGATGGGTGTCAGAAGCGAAGAGAGGGGAAGGGAGGAAGCTCGTGAGCTCGACGAGTTCGTTTTCGAGCTCCCCTTCTTCCTTCCCTCTCCCTCCCCAATCAGCTCAACATCCTTCTCTCGCACTTTCACACTTCCCCCACTCCTTCCCCTCGCCCGCTTCTCCCTCTCCTCTCGGTCGACTGAAATGGCGTTCGTCGTCCTCTCTGGGTGTCCTTCCTCTGGGAAGACGAGTCTCGCGCTCAAGCTCAAACAAGACTTCCTGAATCGGATGCAAGACGAGTCTTATACGGGTCCTAGTTGGGAGGTCTTCATCGTGGAGGACGATATAGGAGTAGCTGGGAGATCGGTGTATTCGGGTGAGTTCTCAGGAGCTGAGGCGAGGAGAGGAGGGGAAGGGGAGCAGGGAGGTGGGGAAGGGAGGAGGAAGAGGCGAGAGCTGGTCGTCGTCGCCGAGGGAGCTGCTCTGTCTCGGAGGATACACAGATACGAGAGGAGGTCGGTGATATTACGACAGATCCTTCGCTGCCTCGAACCAAACAGCCGAGAAGGGGAGATCTTCCCAAGAGGGACGAACGAACCCCTCCCGAGCTCATCAAGCTGAAGCTGACCTTCGACCTCCCTTCCCTCCTCTCCCTCTCCTCTCCCAGAGAGTCGGCTGGAGAAACCGATCCGAGCTTCGCTGCTCTCTGAAGTGACTAGATTCTTATCGAAACGAACAATCCTCATATGCGACGGTCTCAACTATATCAAGGGTCAGCACGCTCTCTCCTTCCTTCTTCAACTTGAGCTCAAGCTCAACCTCTTTTCGTTCCCTTCAGTCGAGCTGATCTCTTTCTCGTTCGGTCGTCTAGGCTATCGGTACCAGATGAACTGTGCAGCTAAAGAGGCTGGAGTCAGAGCCTGTACGGTGAGTCCTTCGTAGAGATCAGTTGGCGGAGTTGGATGCCTCGGTGAGGAAGGGATGGAGGGACTGGAGCTCGAAAGAGACGAGACGAGCTTCTTCCGTCCCTCTTCGACGCTTCTTGACTTCCTGACTGACCTCTTTCCCTTTCCCAATCACTTTCCAGATCCACGTCGCCACCCCTCCAGAAAAGTGCAAAGAGTTCAATCGACTGCGACAGCCTGAAGACGCTTATACTGAGGAAACGTGAGCTCAACTCAGCCTCCTCCGGTTTCGACTCGACCTTGGTCTTCTCTCGCTCTCTACAGCCCCGCTGACCCGCTTCACGTTCGTGTCTTTCTTCGACAGTATGGACGCCCTTCTGATGCGATTCGAAGAACCCTCCTCCATGGCTCGATGGGACTCCCCTCTCTTCACCGTCGGATGGGACGATCCTTCCCCTCCGTTCGACGACATTTGGCTCGCCATGACCAGTGCGGTCAAGAAGAAGGCGAACCCTAGTGTGGTGCCGGTGAGTTCACATCGTCTCCAGTTTCTCCCTTTTCCCAGCTTCCTGTTCGATCGCTCGCACCTGGGAGAAGAGAAGAGAACAGAACGAGACGGCTTCCATTCGTCCGTTCTTCGCGACGCGTCGCTGACCTCCTCCCCCTCCCTTTCCCCTTTCCTCTCATCTTCAGAACGGCCAAACAGCAACAGACACTATCCAAACCCTCCACTCAGCAACCTCAACCTTAATAACCCATCTTCTCTCCCACCTCTCCCTCTCTCCTCTCTCCCCTCACCTCAAACTCCCCTCCCCGCCCTACCCAGCCTCAGGCCTCAACCTCCCACAACGGACCATCACGCTCAGCGAGCTGCAGAGGCTGAAACGCCAGTTCGAGGGGATTCAGATGAACGGGTTCAAGAGGGGTGGGGAGGGAGTGAAGCGAGCTGGATGGGGGGAGAAGGAGTGGGCGGAGGCGTGGGTTAGGTTCTTGGAGGTTCAGTGGGGGGTGAATGAGGAGGAGGGATGAGATGGATGATGGGTTCCAAGGAACTAGTACGTCGATGGGAAAGCTGAGAAGGGGCTGGGTTTGGGTGGGAGGAAGGAGGGTGAGAGGAAACAAAACGAACGAAGTTGAAACGAGACGCGTCGAGAGCTCACGCAACCCGAGATCGACTTTCATCCTCTTGCCTGTCACTTCAGCCGATGTCTCTCCCCCGCTCACCCTTCACCCCTCTACCACCCCTTCCCTAAGCCCAGGCCCGCCTCCCCTCCCTCCAGGAAGAAGGTCCAAAAAAAATGTGAGCTCGGTTCTTCGTTTCAGCCCCTTCGAAGGACAAAGGGAACTTCCCTCGCCTTTCATCACTCGACCTCTTCGTTTTTTGGTTCACTTCGTCTCCTCCAACAGCATCCATACCACTCGACACTTCTTATATACCCCTCTCCACACGCTCAACACACCCTGGAGGTGCTCTCGACAACTCGTTCAACAAACAAAAAGCAAACCCCAGCGGTTTTCGACTCGACTTCGTTCCCTTCAACGCATGCGATACCCCTTCTCCCTTTCGATTCCTCCTCTTCTTTTCTCTTTCTGTCTTGCTTTTGCTCTTCTCTCGGAGGTTGCTGATGGTAAGTCCCACCTCTCATTCAGGCGAGACTCGCAGAGGAAGTTCGGAAGGCTGAGGGACGAGACGAACGAAGAGGCGAGATGAGCTCGTCCAGAGCTGACCTTTGTTTTCGTTTCGATTCGTTTCAGCTCACCCGCTCCTCCATCGACGCTCTCGCTCCGTCTCTCGTCTCAGGAAGAGGGACGATGCTGCTTGTGATCCTGGGACGTTTAGGTGTCAGGCTGATTCGCTGCAGCGTGAGTCGTTGACCACTTCGAAGGGGAGGGGAGGGGGAGCGAGAAACGGGAGAGCTGACCTCTTTCCCTTTCACGACTCGAACGACAGAATGCTCGACGAAGACTGTTTGGATCACTCTTCAAGGTGAGTATGCTGCCTCTCTACCTCTTTCTACTCGACCTTACTGAAAGTACGTTCGCTGCAGTCTGCTCCTCAACTACGACCTGCTCAGCGCCGACCGGATCAACAGCTGCAATTGGATGCTTGACCGCTGCTCAGATCGCTGCTCTTCGAGCTGGCCAGAGCTCGAGTGGTCAGTTCTTCTCGTCCTTTCTTGACCCCTTTTCTCGACTGACTCGATGTTCGATCTTCCTTTCCAGCGTCCTCCCTCTCGGCTTCGACAACAGCCCTCGTCTCCACCCGGTCGTCTTCCCTCGTCGTCTCCCGTTCTTCGTTCGCCACGACCACCAAGACGACGAAGAAGGGTCCGGGGAAGACCATCGTATCGACTTATACTCCTCCCGGAGCTACTTCCGCCACTCCCACTTCCTCAAAGTCGACGTCAGCGTCGGTGAAGGGATCGAGCAGCAGCAGTCCCGTCGCGTCTTCGTTCTCGACTGTTCGTTCGAGCTCAACTCGACTCCCCTCTTCCTCCTCTACCTCGACTTCGACCTCCCTTCGGGCGTCCACCTCCACCTCGATATCCTCTGCGACCCCTGCAGCCACCGGAGCGGTCGTCTTCGGGTCGGACGTCAAGTTTAACGTCTACTGTGAGCTCAAGCTCGTCGACTCTTCCTCCTCCTCTCTTTTCTGACTGACCCGCCTGCGTCCGTTCTTTCTCAGCCGACTACCCGTACCTCGCCACTCCTCCTACAGCTGCCGCGCTTGGATCGATCAACCATTTCATCCTCGCTGTTCGTTCATCTCTCGCTCGCTCGTCTCGACTCGACTCTGTCGGAACTCGCCACTGACTCTCCCTCGTTCTTCGTGGTGGTGCAACAGTTCTGGCTCGTCAAGGAAGGAGCGTACGACAACGTTTCTGGATGGACCTCTCTCAGTAATGCCTCGAGAGCAGCTGTGAAAGCTGATTATCTCGCTGGAGGGAAGAAGGTGAGTGCTATGAGGCGAGGAGAGAGCGGGGTTGGAGAAGTCAAGGTGCTGACGAGTTCTTGATCTCTCGTTTTTCGAACAGCTCATGGTTAGCGCATTTGGAGCAACTGGTGAGTGATTCGCGCGGAGATCCAGCGCTGGGACCCTCGAGCTGACTTTTGCGGCTTCAGATACTCCAACGACTTCTGGATACGACGCGGTCGAGGTGGCGACACGACTGGCGACTTTCGTGAAGCAGTACGATCTGGATGGAGTTGGTGGGTCTACTATCCTCTTTTCTATCTGCTCAGTACTCGGCCAAGCTGATTCGCTCCGCTTTTTCACCTCCAGACGTCGACTATGAGGACTTCCCAGCGTTCTCCTCTGGGTCCGCGATTCCTTGGTGCGTCTTCCTCGCTCTCGCCCTTTTCCTCTTCGATATCGGCTGACCTTTTGTTGTTTCTGCAGGCTCACCACCTTGCAGCAGACCCTTCGAGCTCAACTTCCTTCGCCCCAGTACATCATCTCGCATGCTCCTCTCGCTGTTCGTTGAACTTCTGCCCTCGTCGACCCCGACGTCTTCGTTTCCCTTCGCTGATCGCGTCCTCTTCGTTTTCACGAAACAGCCGTGGTTCACCTCGGCCACCACATACAACCAAGGAGGATACAGGTTAGTCCCTTTTCCATTCCCGACTCGAATACTCGGAACTGATCGAGCTCTTTCCTTTGTTGCAGAGGAGTCTACAAGGCTGCTGGCGACGGGATCGATTTCATCAACATCCAGTGAGGCCCCCGCGTCTCTCACTTCCTTTCGCTCCTTCTCTCCGTCTGACCTCTCCTATCCGACCGTCCCGTCATCGACAGGTTCTACAGTGCGCAGTTCCTTCCTCTCGAAACCTCGCTCGAAACCAAACCTGAACCGTCTCTCTCCCCTCGCCTTCTTCCTCTCCAGACCAAGGCACCTCCGAGTACACAACCTGCGACAATCTGCTCCACACCTCTTCCTCAACCTATCCAGGCTCCTCCCTCTTCGAGATCGCTGCTCAAGGGATTCCTCTGAAGAAGCTGGTGATTGGGAAACCGAGCGCGAAGGATCAGGCCGAAAATGGGTGAGACGGTCGCTCGCTTCTTTGTGTTTTTGCTCGATCCTCGCAATGGCTGACATTCTCTCGCTCTTATCTCGCTCCTCAAAGATACATGTCAACGGAACTGCTCAAGACCTGTATCGATCAGGCCAGTCGCGAGGGAGGAACGAACTTCGGTGGAGCGTGAGTTCTCGTCGTCGTCGCGTTTCGTTTCGTTTTTGCTCTTGCTCCTTTCTGATCGCGCTTCGCTGACACTTTCCCTTCCCTTTTCGCTTTCTCTCGACACAGTATGCAGTGGCAGGTTCGTCATCTTTCTCGTTCTCTTGCCGGTATCGTCTTTGAATGGAGCAACGTCGCTGACCTCTTCGTCTTCCCTTTTCTTGTACGGACGTCGCAGTGGGACGCCTCCTCTACCTCCGCGAACTTCAAGAAACTAGCTTCTACTTCGTCTTGATTATGTACAGAATGAATGTGGAACCACCTTTGGCTCATCTCCAGCCTCTGCTGAGATCTGCGTTCGCTCCTGCCCTCGTTCTTCTTTCTCTCGCCCTCACATCGTTCATCCGAGATCATGATCGAGAACACAGTAAAAACACAGGAGACAAAATCCAAACGAGACCCAAACGACTCAAATCCCTCCCGACCTCCTAGGCGTGCTCCCACCAGAAGCTCCTCCGAGTCTCCTCGGCGTCGACGACACTCCTCCCAACCTCCCAGCAGCACCGAGCAATCCTGAACCTCCTGTCCGACGAGGGGTCATCCCGACTCCAGCGATTCTTGGTGTTGACGAGCTGGGAGGAGCGGCTTGTTTCTCGGCTTCGGCTTTGGCGGCACTGGGTGACGGAAAGTGGGATTGCAGGTCAGCGAAACGAGACAGGTCGAAATGAACGAAGAGAGCGAGTCGACAGGGAATACTCACGCTGCTCGTTGAGTGGCCATCTCCATCCTGGGAGGAGGAAGAAGGAGGAGGAAGAAGCAGAGGGTACGTCAGCACCGAGTTTTGAGCAAGGAGAGGGAAAGAGAATGAAAACTCACTCGAGCTCGGCCTTCTTGCTGAAGTCCCTCGCAGCCTTGTTCCGTTCACGACCGTCGAAGTTCTTAGATCGAACACTGAAGAAGACGCTTCCGAGTTCGGCTGAGAGTTTGAGAAGAGGAAGAGAAAGACATCAGTTCCGACTCGTCGGTAAGGAAGGAAAAACGAAGGAAAGAAAACGACTCACCCAACCAGTACGGATCGACGGACGTCACGCACATCATGTACTGTTTCGAGGTCATAACAACTATTGAAGAGAAGGCGAAGATGGTCAGTTTAGGATTGCGTCGACGGAGGAGAGAGAGAGGACTCACGCTCGTGGTAGACGACGTAGTCGGGCATGACTGAAGTGGAAAGGAGAGGAAGAGAGGGTCAGCTCGGACGCGACTTCGAGCTCGCTGGAGAGATCGAACGTACATCCGAGACCGTAGAGAGCACTCGTGGGATGAAGGACACAGGGAGCCTGGAATCGAGGAGAGAGAAGAGTTCGGGTGAGATGGCGTCGAGCGACAAGAGAGAAAAAAAAACGGGAGGTAAGAACTCACGGCCGTTCGACAGTTCATGTACTCTCCGATTCCCTTGACTCGAGCAGCTTGGTGGAAGTATCCGGCGGTAATGCATTTTCTGAACAAGAGCGAAGAAAGGTCAGCCCCGACCTCGGGCGAAGGGAGGGAGGATCGAGGACGCGTCGAGACTTACCGAATAACGTCCCAATCCGTTCCAACCGAGAGAAGAGCCAGCTTCTGACTCTTGAGGATATCCTCGAGCTGAGATCGGACCTCCCGAGCTTTTCGGAGAAGCTTGGGGTGGAGGAAGTGCTTCATCGCCCAGTCGTCTCGGTAGCTGGGTTGATCGAACGAAGAGGGACGAAGGTCAGTGAGGAGACGGGCGCGAAGGGAGAGAAAAGACACTTCGAGCTCACCCGTTGCTCTTCCACTGAGTGTAGACGTGAAGCAGGGTAAGATGGTCGCTCTCGGGAACGAAGAACTTCTCCCTCGCAGCATCACTCTCCTCCTGACGTTCCCTCGGTCGATAGAAGACGGACGGGACCGAAAGCATCGAGACGATGGTGAGGACCTCCGCTCCGCACTTGTAGTCGATGGACGAGAGGAGCATCTTGGCAAGCGAAGGTTCCATAGGGTAGTCGGACATCTTCCTTCCGAGAGGAGTGAGGTCTCCGACGTTGTCGAGAGCTCCGAGGACCCAAAGCTGGTACATCGAGTTGATGATGTTTTCCTAGACGACGCGAAGCGAGGAGGGTCAGACCGGTCAGCTCGAGTCCGGGGCGAACGATAAGAGGTGAGATTCAAGCTCACCTGAGGAGGAGGATCCATGAAATCGAACTCGAGGGTGTTCTTGACTCCGAGAGACTTGAGGAGAAGGACGGTGTTGGCGAGGTTCGTCCTCTGGATCTCGGGGATGTTGTTGGGGAACATCTCGTTGATGTAGGCCATCTCGGTGAAGAGCCGGTAGCAGAAACTGTGACGAGATGGGAGAGTCAGCATCTCGAGAGAAGGGAGAAGAGGGGGTCGACTCACCCGCTTCCGGTTCGACCAGCTCGACCCGTTCGTTGACCTGCATTGGCTTGACTGATGGGAGTGATCTGGAGAGCGTCCATTCCGACTTTGGGGTTGTAGACCTTGAGCTTCGAGTATCCAGCATCGACGACGTAGAGGATTCCATCGACTGGAGGAGAGAGGGGCGTCGAGGTCAGCGAGAGAAGGTCGATGTACGCGACGACGAGGAGGCAAACTGACCAGTCAACGAGGTCTCAGCGATGTTCGTCGCAACGATGACCTTCCTCCTTCCATCGATGGTAGGCTGGAAGATCTTCGCTTGAAGATCTGCTGGCATCTGGGAGTAGATGGGAAGGACAGCCAAGGGAGCAGGATCGTCGAGTTGGGCGAGACGTTCTGTCGGGAAGGACAGGAGGAATTCAGTCTCTGAACGACTAGAGGGATCGACGGAAACTAAGGGCTCACCTTCAACAACCTGACACGTAACCTCGATATCCTCCTGACCGGTCATGAAGACGAGGACGTCGCCTGGAGGGTTCGAGAGATGGATCTGAAGGACCTGCTTGACGGCGGAGTCGACGTAGTCCTCGCACGGCGACTTGCTGTGGAAGATCTCAACGGGGAAGGTTCGACCGGGGATGGTGAAAGTGGGAGCTCGACTGTAGAATTGAGAGAACTGGAGGGAGAGGGAAGAAGAGATGTCAGCGAGAGGATCTCAACGCGCGTCTTCGAAACCGAACGAGGCCCACCTTCTCCGAGTTCATAGTTGCTGAGGTAACGATGAGCTTGAGATCTCGACGACGAGTGAGAACTGAAGAGCAAAAAAAGGGAGACAGGCTCAGCGCGAAATCTCACGCGTTCGCAGAGAAGGAGGAGAGAGACGACTCACTCTTCCTCAGCAGACCCATCAAGACGTCGGTACTCAGCGACCGTTCGTGAGCCTCGTCGAGAATGATGACCGAGTAACGATCCAAATCTCCCTCGTTGAGCGACTCTCGAAGTAGTACTCCGTCCGTCATGACTGTGGAAGGGGAAGAAGATCGACGGTTAGCTCGAGATTGAACGCAGAAAAGAGAGACGAGCGAGGGAGACGAACACTTGATCTTCGTCTCCTTCGACGTGCAATCCTCAAATCGAATGGCGTATCCTACGAGACCTCCGAGTTGGACCTGAGAGCGAAGGAACGAAGAGGGCAGAGGCGTCAGCGAAGGATCGAAAACGGTCGAGTCGATCGAAGAGATGAGACTCACCTCCATCTCCTCACTAACTCGCTTCGCAACGGACATGGCAGCGACTCGACGAGGCTGAGTGCAACCGATCATTCCGTTCGCACAGTATCCCTCCTCGTAGAGGAACTGTCCCAGCTGAGTCGTCTTTCCTGATCCGGTCTCTCCGACGACGATGATGACTGGGGGGCGAAGAAAGTCGCGACGGTCAGCGACGCGTCGAAGCCAAGGTCGAAGAGGGAGACAGGGAAACGAACCTTGGTTGTCTCGAATGGTCCTCATGAGGTCCTCCCTGCAAGCGAAGGCGGGAAGGTACTCCCTCTGCTCCTTAAGGGTCTTCGATCTCGAGAAGGCTGAGGCTCCGGTGTTCGTCTTCATGTGGGAGGCGAACTTGGACTCGGATTTGTAGTCGTCTCCTTCCTCCTCGCCATCCTTCTTCCCAGCTGATCAGATGAGTAACGAGAAAGTCGCAATCAGCGAACGAGAGACGGGCGGGAGAGGAGAAGAAAAGAAGGGCGCGGACAAACCAGGAACGTCTCCTCCACCCTCGGTATCTTCCTTCACTCCCATCAAGTTCCCAAGCGTGCTTCCTCCGATACTCGCGAGCTTCGCAGCAGCCTACACCGTCAGAGACCAAGACAGAAAAGAGGATCAGCACCCGTCGACGGGGAATTGGGCAATCGACTCAAGCGAAAGATACGAGACGCGAAGACTCACCTTCGCTCTCTCCGCCTGTTCCCTCTTCTCCCTGACCAACGCACTCCCCTTCTTCGAGAAGATGGCCATGTCACTCGTCGGATCCTTGATGGGGTTGATAGGTTCGAGCTGCTTGGTGAAGGCGGTCTTTCCATCGAGGAAGGGAGGTTTGAGATCGTGGACGAGGACGTGAACTCTCGATTCCGAATCGTCCTCCTCGAAGTCCATGTCGACGGCAGAACGAGACGCGACTCCCGAGGTGAGCATTCGATTCTTCTCCCACATGTCATTGTCGGCGTTCTGATCGAGCGGAAGAAGCCAGAAACAGGGTCAGCGAAGGGAAGGGGAGGTGCGAAGGAGGTGGACGAACGTATTGAGCTTGACGAGCCGTGACTTTCTTCTGCTCGAAGGGGAAAAGAAGCAAGGTGGATCAGCGCTTGGGATGCGAGACGAACGGCAAGACAGATACGTACGACAGCTTTCTTGACCATCTCCTCCTCCTGAGCTCGACCCATGTCCTCGTACTGAGCGAAAGGGTTGTGATCCTCGTCTCCAGCCTGTTCGCGAACCAAGAGCAAGGTCAGCTTCGCGTTCCTTCCTCCCTCCTTCCAACACGAACTAGAGCCATCAAACTCACCACTCCACCTTCATCCTCGTACCATTCCCTATCCAGCCTGACCTGCTCCTCCTCCCACTCCCTCTGGTTCGGCGTGAAGTCAACTCCATCCCCTCCTCCTCCACCTCCTCGCACCGACCTGGGAGTCTGATTCGAAGAAGACGACCTCGGCGTCGAGTCCCATCTCCTCGGTCTCCCACTATCACCTCGACTGCTGCCACTGTCCCCTCGACCTCTCTCTCCCAAGTTCCCCTCGTCCCTGCTCCCGCCTCGAGGCGTCTCGTCCCAACCTCGATTCGGCACCCTCACACTCCCATCTCCGCCGTAGACCGATCCTCGTTCGCTTCGAGGGGTAGGAGCGTCTTCCCAGCTCTTTCCCTTGCCTGATCCGGATCCGGAAGCGTGAGGAGATCGATCCCGGTCGTTGCGAGAGGGAGGAGGAGGTCGAGAGTCGCGAGAGGGAGTGGCGGAGGAGGAGGAGGAGGAAGGAGGTTGAGCTCGGTCGTCTCGTTGGTAGCGTTCTTGCTTGTTGAGTCGTCGTTGGAAGTCTCCGAGTCCTCGAGGTTGGTCTTTGGAGGGTGGAGCTGAGGATTCGACGGGTGCTCCCTCTGTTTGGGAAGGAAGGCGAAGCAAGGGAGGGAGGAAGGAGGCGAGGTCAGCTCGAGCTCGAAGCTCACCTTCCTTCCTTCGACTCTGTGTCAAGAACAGGGGATGATGCACTCACCTCTCTGCTTCTCCCTCGATCTGCGATGCTCCTCCAATCTCTTCTTGGCTACATCGCTCAGACCAGGTCCATGGGAAGGAGTCTCCTCTCCTCGTTGACGGACGTTGGCAGGTCGAGCAGGCAGAGCAGGAACTGAGGCGAAGGGGCGAAGAGGGAAGGGAAACGCGTCAGATCTACCGAACTTCACCTTCACCTCAACCATGACCTCTTTCTTAGCACTACACAGACAGCACGTTTAGCTCACCCTTGAACATAGGAGCCTCCCCAGTATCCTCGTTGTCCTCGACGTCCAACTTGGCCTTCTTGCCCTTGCCTCTGCCATCCTCCTCAGCTCTCCTCTTGGCTGCAGCAGCCTCCTCCTTCTTCTGAGCCGCGAGGCGATCCAGTCCGAGGAGAGAAGCTTGAGGAGCTCGATAGGTGTGTTGTTGTTGCTGAGGAAGATGGACGAGGGTAAGGCGAGGGAGGAAGGGAAGGAAGGGGAAGTCGAGGTCAAAGGTCAGCTTTCTCCCTTCTTCCCTCCTTCTCTCCTTCGACCTGTCACCTCGACCGAGCTCGTTGCAGCTGAGGACGAGATGTATACCCAAGATGCGCTTCGAACTCACGTTTCCACCTCTTACGAGACCTCCTGCTCTCTCTGGTTCCTGTTCGAGCATATCTGGATGATCTCCATCGTGAATCGCGAATCCGGTCGGATTCACTCCTCCCGCTTTGACCTTGGGAGCTTGAGAAGCGTGGACGAGGATTTCCGTGTGAAGAGGTTCGAGGGAGGAGGCTGGGAAGTGACCGAAAGCGGAGCAGGCTGGAGGAGGGGCGATAAGTTGAGATAAGGTGGAGGGAGAAGGGGAAGGAGGGAAGGAGGAGGAGGAGAGAGGTCAGCTTGGGTTTCGTCCGTGTCTCTACCAGATCCACAGAAGCTCCGAGCTGAGAAGGACGAGTCAGAGTGAGCCCACTTACCATTCTCGAACGCTCTTAACGATGTCGAAGTTGCGATATCGATGACTCTCTTTGCGAGAAGATCATTGGTCGGGAGGTTGAGAAGTCGAGAGAGCTGGATCGCAATGTGATGCTGGAACTCGTCCACTTCGCCAGAACTGGAGTCCATCGTCGCCTGGGGAGGGGAACTCTGGAGGAGAGAGGAGAGAGGTGGAGAGGAAGAGAGTGGGTCGGGGTGGTGGTGGAGGTGAGGCAGCGGATGAGGATGGCGAACGAGACTTGGTCGAGGTGAGCTTCGTTCGAAAGGTCGAGACGAGACGCAGCTGCCCCACGAACCACCAGCAACCTCATCCCTTTTATTCGCTTTGTGGAGGGAGCTCACCTTAATCCAGCCTTCTAAGGTCTAAAGAAACTCAGAAGGACGAAGGGGAGTTGGGAAGCTGCAGAGAGCAAGGTGGAGCGAGAGAAGGAAGGAAATGACCTTTCCTCCTCCCTCTCCTCCTCGCTCAAACGGCATATCTCCTCTGGAAAGCGTGCACTACAGTAGGAGCGGATATGGCGAGGTCCGTATATTTCTCTCCAGCCTTCTCATCGCCGCAGCGAGAGGGTCTGCTGGAGCGAGGAGGAGGAGGAGGAGGAGGTCATCTCGAGCTCACACCTTCCTTCTTCGCCTCCTCCTTACCTTCCCTTTTCCTCTCTACTTGTTGCAGATCTTCCTCAAATCTGACGAGGAACCCACTCATCGTTGCTCTCCCCAAAAAAAACAGCAGACCATGCATCTCGACCTCGCCTCTTCCTCGATGTTCTCGACGGATCCAAGTGATCTTCAAATCAGTTCAAACCGTCCCGCCCACCTTCGATACTCTCGTCCTTCGGCGTCTTCTCGGAACTCCAGCTTACAAGATCATCTTGTGTTGACAGCTGAACAGTGAAGAGCTCTCTTCTCTAGGCAACGTCGGTGTATTGATTTTCGCTTTCTCCTTGCACGCGATCGAGCTCACTTGACGAGCTGCTTTTCAGCGTTTCCCATCCGAGGAAAGGACTGTCGTCGTCCCGAACTCGGTGCTCCGACATATTTTTCTTCCTCTCTTGTCGCATGGGAAGATGGCCAAGTCTACTCAACCTCGTCGTCGCTTGACTCGCCGTTTCGCTCGCTGGCTGCAGCCCTCGAGCGAGGTCGACGCGTTTCGCTCTTCTGGACTCGACGCATGTTTCCTTGGTCTTTCTATCTTATCACGACTTCTCCACTGCATCTCCAGCCCTCCCCATCTCTCTCCATCTCCCCACTGATAATTTGCCCCTGCCGAGGCTCGGTGCAAAGGAAAAACCAAGCTCCGGAGCAGAACCGGTTCAATCAAAGTTCGAACCTCATCGCACGCGTCGTCCCTCTGTCCTGTCTCGTCCCTTTCTATCCTTGGCCTGCGATGGGCAGCTGTTAACGAAGGCTAACGCTGATCCTTAGCTCTAGTATCCCATCCAGATCTGCCGACCTTTCGCCGTTTGAACCCCTTCCTCGTCGAGTGTTCGCGTTCAGCCGACCGTCGATCTGCGAGGCTGCTTCGCTTTCAACCTTCAACCACCACCTACTCTCCTCTCTCTCTCTCTAACATGTCACCGACCGCTGCTGATCCTAACAACACTGAGCTGCCTCCCGGCCTTGAGGAGTTTATCTACCGTGGATCTTGGTTGAAACACGTACGTCTCGTTTAAGGAAGACTCAGCCCTAAGCTTTGCTCCCCTTTCATCCTCATCCACTGACTCATTTTTTCTTCTCTTCTTCCTGGGTCGAACAGAAAGGAATCCGTTCTCTCAATCTCCTTCTCCTCCTTTCTCTCATCACCTCTTCCACCAACGGTACGTGTCGTTTCTCGAAATCTTCGAACCGACAACAGCGACGTTCTCCGATCCAGGACCGCGAGAGAACCTCTCTGTTTCTGACCTCATTTACTCCTCCTTTTTCTGGCTATTTTTTCTCGCTCTGAACATCAGGTTACGACGGGTCGATGATGAACGGTTCGTCGAGCTCCCATCTCCTCAGACTCGAGTCGAGTCGCGGCGCGAGCTCAATTCTTCTTCCTTTCCTCTCCGATCTTCTCTCCAGGCCTTCAGTCCCTCGATATGTGGAGATCAGCGTTCGATGATCCTAATGCTGGTACTAGAGGGTGCGTTCGGCTCCCGAGGAGAGAAGAAGATTCAAACTCTCGAGCTCACCATCTCCTTCTCCTTTGCCCTTCGACCAGACTTCTCAACGCTGCACAGAATATCGGGTCCATCGTCGGTCTACCACTCGCTCCCTACATCACGGACGGGCTGGGAAGAAGATCCGGTATCTTGATCGGATCCATCATCAGTAAGTGCAGCGTCGCGCTAATTCACGTTCGACTTTCGAGCTCAGTCTGACCCGCCCACTTCCCTTCGTCACCTTTCTCTCTCCTTCCAGTGCTCGTTGGAGTTGTTGTTCAGGCTGTACGTTGATTCTCTCCATACCATCTCGAAGTTCCAGATCGAGGGTTCGAAACTGACCGTCTCGTCCCGTCGTCGCGTCCAACAGACCTCCTCGCAGATCGGGGTCTTCATCGCTTCTCGAGCTGTGATCGGTTTCGGACTCACGTGAGTAGATCTTCACGTATCATACTTCTAGATCCGATGCTGACGTTCGTCCCTCCTCTCCTTAAGATTCGCTACGAATGGTTCGTTCGAGATCAGCCTCGAGTCTCGAGTCTCGTTCGACCAAGCTGACTTCGTTTCCTTTTCTCCAGCTGCCCCCATTCTCATCACCGAGCTCGCCTACCCTACTCAGCGGGCTCAGTTGACTTCCCTTTACAACTCTCTCTGGTACTCGGGATCGAGTGAGTCCAAGAACAAGGAGGCTTCGACGCGTCCCCAATTCTGACCCAGCGTCCCCTTTCTTTCCTTTGCTGTCAGTCGTCGCTGCTTGGACCACCTTTGGCACATTCCGAATCCGAAACGATTGGTCTTGGAGGTGAATCTCAAGCTCACCTCAAACCCCTATTCCTCACTGACCTTTGTTTACCTTTTCCTCTCGTCAGGGTCCCCACCATCCTTCAAGCTCTTCCCTCCATCGCTCAGGTCCTTCTCATCTGGTCAGTCCTCGATTAGTACCTCTTGCGACTCTCATCACTAACTATCTCTGGGCCTCGTCTCCTCCAGGTTCGTTCCCGAGTCTCCCAGATGGCTCGTCTCGAAGGGAAAGGTCGAGCAAGCTCGATGTGAGTGCATCTTCTCCCAGCACCCTTTTCCAACCTTCTTTCGACTTTTGATACTCATTCGATACCTTTCCCCTGATATGACCAGCCGTCCTCGCTCGATACCACACGGAAGACTGCAACGAGAACCATCCCGTCGTGATCTACGAGATGAACGAGATCCAAACCTCCCTCGAGAACGAACGGGGAAACTCCACGTCTTGGAAAGCTCTCGTCGCAACTCCCGGGAACAGGAAGCGTATGAGAATCATCCTTGGTATCGCCTTCTTCTCGCAGTGGTCTGGAAACGGTCTGGTGAGTCCTTCCCCGCTTCGCAGCTGCGACGAACGACGCGTCGACCTGTCCATCTTATCTTTCCCTCGCTGATCACGATCTTTCTTGCTTTCTCATTGTCTCCAGGTGTCCTACTACCTCTTCGACGTACTCAGGGATATTGGAATCACGAGCGAGACCATTCAGAGTGAGTCTTTCGTTTCAGTCCCCGAACGCGGAATTAAGACACTGACGGTTTGCCTTTGTTCGTCTCGCAGCTCTTTACAACGGTGAGTCTCGCACTTGCGATCAGGCACTGAGGCTTCCACTGACAGTCCATCTTTTCCCACAGGTATTCTGCAAATCTTTAACTTCGCCATCGCTGTCGGAGGTGAGCTTCGTTCCTTTCCTCGTTCCACCCAATTGACGCGTCGTCGTGAATCGTGACTGACCCCAAGCTTCCCCTCCTCGTTTCGTCTCTTCCTCTCATGTTACCTTCCTCAGCCGCCTTCCTCTGCGACCGAGTTGGTCGACGACCTCTCTTCCTCATCTCGACCGCTGGGATGCTCGGATCATGGGCGATCTGGACTCTGTGCGAGGGGCTCTACGCGAAGGACAACACCAACAAGTCCGCCGGATACGCTATCTTGGCTTTCATCTTTGTCTTCTGTGAGTCGTGCTTCATGCTCAAAGGAGGAAGGGGAACGGACGAGACTTCAACGGAACTGACGCGTCCTCGCTCTTTCGTCTTCGTTTTCCAGACTTCTTCTACGATGTAAGCTCTTCCGACGTCAGCTTGTGTACATCAACAAGTCCTGACTACTCCCTTCGTTATTTCAGATCGCCTACTCTCCCTTGCTCGTCGCATACACCGTCGAGATCACTCCGACGCCAATTCGAGCGAAGACTCTCGCCGTCATGGTGAGTCGGACTCGCCTCTTGCTTCCTCTAGTGATCTCGATGCTGACCTCTTTTTACCCTTCATTCATCCTATCCAGAACTTGTTCGTGTCTGCCTCCCTGGTCTTCAATCAATACGTGAACCCCATCGCTCTCGAGGTTCGTCTCTCATCTTCTCGACGCGCCTTGCTCGTTCTCGCCCTTCGCCCGTGACTAACCTTCTTCTTCCTTCTCTTTCCTGTTCACGTCATCCAGAAACTCGGATGGAAATAGTGAGTCCTTCAACTTACTCCTTGAAACGACTCGCGAGAAGAGAAGTGCCAGAACGAAGCTTGATTCAGAGCGCTGACCGTCGCCCCTCGTTCCCTTTCAGCTACCTCGTCTACCTGGGCTGGCTCTCCTTCGAACTCGTCTTCGTCTACTTCTTCCTTATCGAAAGTGAGTATCTCCTCCCTCTCGCATACCTTTTCACCCGCCCGCTCGACATCACGCCTGATGAACGCCCGCATTGACATTTCCTCCTCCTCATCACAGCCAAATACCGAACCCTCGAAGAAACCGCCGCTCTCTTCGACGGTCTCGACTCCAAATCCCAACAGCTCGACCACGCCGACCTCTCAGGCGTCGACGCTCTTCGACCAAACGAAGTCAAGAGGGACAACAGCTCGGCCGGGTCAGGAGAGAAGGTTGGGTTGGGCGAGAAGAAGGATCTTTCTGCTGTGCAGCATATTGAGAGGGTTTAGGTCGTGAGCTATCTAGACTCCGTTTGTGTTCCCATCGTTATCTATCTCTCAACTCCGTCGTCGTTGTACGAATTGTACTTCTCCATTCGCTTTTTCTTTTGGTTGTCGGCTCGCCTGGGTTTTCTCCCTCTGTTTTGTTTCAGGATCCGTCTTTGGTGTTTCAGTAGTTCTATACCTTTCCCTTTCCTCGATGTTTCACGATCTTGTATCAGCACTTCCTTCCCGTCTCTCCTCGAGGACTGGCGAAAAGCTCATCCTCGTCGACGCGTCTGCCTCCCAGCCAACTTCCCAGCCACACGCGCGAAGACAAGACAAGACGAGACGATCCATTAAAACAAAATACACCAACCCACAACAACTACTGTAAACAGATCTAGACCGATGTGGGGGTTTGGAGAGGAAGTGAGGAGTTCTTCTCGGTTCGTTCGTTCTTTCGTTTTGCTTTCTTCTCGACGCGTCTCTTCCCCTTTTCTCCTGTCTCGGTTAGAGACCCCGCTTCTATAGGTTCTGGGCATCGCCCTTCTGTTTATATTTAGTCCTCTGCTTCCCTTCGCCGACTCTTCTCGTTCTGTAGATACCTTTGCCCGACACCTTCCCCTCGCGACGCGCCTCACTCACGTTCCCCTTTTCTTCTCGGCCTTCCCTTCCGTCTCGACTCTCTTGCTTAGTACATACTTTTCTCGGTTCTCGCCTTCTCTGCCTCTTCCATTTTATAGCTTATACCCCTTTTTGGCTTTGCTGTGACCGCTGATGGTCTCGCGTCGTGTCTCACCGTCCTTCCTCCCTTTCGCTAGCTACTCCCTCCAGCCTCGTTCCTCTTCTCGGTGCTTCGGACTGCGGATCATGTTTAGTATAAAGAGTGGGCTAGTTTTGATCTTCTTGCTAATCATCAACTTTCACCCCAGAATTGGTCAACTTCTCAGCTTCCCTTCTCGTCTCCCTTTCTCATCTTCCCTTCTCCAGAACCAGTTTCGCCGTCAAGTCGCCCAGTAGTAGTTCTCATTCTCCCTCGCGTGGTTCTCAAGTCGCTAGTAGTAGTTCTCGTTTTCCCTTCTCCACCGACCTCCCTTCCTTCTCCCAGCCCACCCCAAAGCCTCCAAGAGCTGAAACCTCAACGAGCACTCGCCAGCGTCGTTCCTCCCACGAACCTCGATAGAGCTACCCACCACAACCCCACCTAGAGACCTTTACTTTACCGTAGAACGCCCACACCGCGCGCGCTCACTCGCCCTCAACGTCCTCTCGAATCCTCCTTCATCTGCTTCTCCAAAGCCCTCTCCATCTCCCTCCTCGGTTCCTCGTTCACGATCCTCCCCCACTCCAACAGCATCCCAACCAGTGCTATCCGATCTGCGTCGTCGGTCATCATCGTTCGAGCGAACTGGCGACCTGCTTCGGCGATGAGTTTCGCCTGGTCGAAGAGGGAAGGGGTCAGGTCAGTGGAGGGAGGGTCGAAGCGAGCAACGAAGAGCGAGAGTAGGAGGTGACGAGGGAACATACCTCTTCGTCGTAGCGGCGGAAGAAGAGCATTATGGAGGGAAGGTCGGAGAAGTCGGGCTGAGGGGGATAAGCGAACAACGACGGCGAAGTCAGTTTCGGGCGCTCGACGTTCAAGACGAGCAACAGCAACGGAAGGGGTATCAAACTGACCTGCAGAGGCACGTAGTGTTTCCAAGGGATCGCATGTTCCATCCAAGGTTGGAAAACGAGCGAAGCGTAGAGAACGAGACTGACGAACCCAAGGGAGGGAGGTCGAAGTCAGCAAAACCCGACCCGACGCGACGCAACTCGTCCCAACCTCGTTCCGAATCCCTTCCTCGACTCACCTCCCAGCCAAAAACGCCTCCTCCGGACTCTCCCCATCCAACACCAGCACAAACTTTGAAACAGCTCTCCCTCCTCCACCAACCAACGTCTCCTCCACTGGCAACTTCCCCTTCATCTCCTCACACCCTTCCCTCCCTTCACACTCCACCTCCTCCTCGAACGCAACATCCAAGAACCTCTCGTTCTTCCAAACGACATTCCCGTTCCTTCCTCCTATGCGCATAGCGATTCGATAGCCGAACGAATCGGTCTCGTCGTTGGTGTCTGAGTCTGGGTAGATCAGGTTGGAGAAGTAGGACGGGAGGGGTGTGGAAGGGAGGAGGAGGAGTCGGTAGGGTCGGGGGAGGAGAGTTGTTTCGTTGAGTGGGTGGTGGAGGGGTGGGGGTTTTCCTCGCTGGAGGAAGGAGGTTGAGCCAGAACAAACGGGGTGGGGAGTCAGCGCAGGAAAGAGCGGACGAAGAAACAGACGCGTCTCGTCGCCTTCGATCAGCGAGCGGCCTCACTCGAAACTCACCCAATGCGCTGACAAGCCAACCATATCCGACCATCTCGTCTGCCTCGTCTTTGACGTCGACCGTTTCGATCTTCTTCCTCCTAGAGCGGGCAAGGGGACGAGAACCTCCGACCCGAGGGCAGTTCTCATCGAACTGAGTCGAGGAACGGGTTGGAGGTCGGGCGGAGGAGGAGGGAGGGAAAGGACTGGACTGAGGTCGACCAAAGCGGGGAAACGACAAGGATCCATGGCTGAATAGGGGAAGAAGATGAGTGCTGGAGCTGTCGAGTCGAAGAGAAGAAAGACGAGGTCAGGAAGTTCGACGACGCGACGAAGAGAGGGGAGAGACGAGAGGAACGAACGCCTAGGTCTCCGAGCTTCCAGCCGTTCGATGAGCAGCTCTTCTGCGAACTTCTCCTTCCGGAAGGAAGCTTTTGGGAGGCAGGCGATGTTCCAACTTGGTGGTAAGTCGGGGTCGAGGGTGAAGGTGTGGTCGGCGGGTTGCACTGGAAAAGGAGGTCAACGCGTCGAAGAGGAGGGGAACGAGTGGGTCAGTGCTTCGAGTTCCGACCTTTCGCACTTGGTGAAAGGAAGCGAACTCACTCTCTCCCAAAGCCGCCAACTCGAACGTAGAAACGGCGAGATCCCTCGGGATGAGGTGGGGTGCCTCGAGACTCTGAATCCAACGACGGAACGAACAAGCGTCTTGGGTCAGCCGCCAGAGCAAGATCCAACCGCCTGCGAGTCTGAGCCAACTTACACTAAGCGTGAAAATCAACCTCAAATCCAGCCTGCCCAACCAACCGACCCAAGAGTCGCGTCAGATCAGCTCATCCTTCCCCCTCCCGTTCTCTTGACAAACTCACAAATCCTCCCACCCCTGCAACATCCTCACCAGCTCCCTCCCCATATCCTCTACCTTCCCCCCCGTCACCCAAGGGTACTCCACCCTCACCTCTCCCTCCTCAATCACGAGCACGAACGCCTCGTTCTCCGACGGGGTCGCCTCTGCCAGACGCTGTCTTGCTCTGAGGACGGAGGGGTGGATGGAGAGGTAGGGGTAGAAGGGTGCTGGTGAGAGGAGGGGAGAAGGGATAGGGGAGAGGGGGTCGAAGAGGTTTGAGAGATCTGTGGGAGGAAGGGGAAGGTGAGTCTGCCAAAGAGGGAGGGGAGGGGGAGGGGGAGGGAGGGAGGGAGAGGACGAACGAGGGGGTGGGATTCGAAGGTTTTCTGCTAGGTAGGCTGCTTCGAAGGCTTCCCTCTGTCGAACCAAGTGTTCGCATATCAGCTCTCCCATCTTGTTAGGCGGAGCGACGAAGAGAAAAGCAAGACGGGCTCACCGTCTTGGGTATCGACTCGATCGTCTCGTTCAGCTGTCGCTCTGCCTATTCCCACCCATCCCAACCCAACCAAGTCAGCTCCCTTCCAAGCGCATCCAACCCACCCGCCTGCCCTTGAGACTCACATTCTGAATCAACTCAAAGATAGGATGATGTATGACCCCATCCAGATCGACTTTGACGAGACCGTCGTCCAAGATCCACTGATGGTCGAAATCCGTCTTCTCCTCGTAGTCAGCTCCACCGGTGTCAACTTCGTATCTGGAACGAAAGCGACAAGAATACATTTCAAATCAGTCAGTCAGTCGTTCGAAGGAACGAACGGAGGGAAGGTAGGGAGGGGAAAGGAAGGGAAGGGAAAGAGTCGACGAGATGTTGAGCTCGTTCGGTTCCTTCCCTCAGCCCTCCCCCTCTCCCTCCCCCTCCCCCCCCCCCCCCCCCCCACCAAAAAGCAAGACTTCCGAGACTCACTTAACACCCCTCTCATCCCTCAGCAACCCAGCACCACCTCTCCTTCCTCCTCCAAACCCTGTCCATCCATCACAAAGCCAAAGGTCAGCTCCGACTTCCCTCCTCGCCCCCCCCTCCTTCTGGGTTCGGAAGCCCAACGAACTCACACTTCCTCCCCTGTTTCCAAACGATGATGGTGAGCGAAAGAGCAAAGGCGAGCTTGAGGATCCGTCCTTTTCGGAGTTGGAACCGCATCGAGGGTAGGAGGAAGGAGGGAGGAGGAAGGGCGAAGGAGGGAGAGGGAAGAGGCGTCTCGAAACCAGCCGACCGAGGACGAGGGGAGGGAGTTCGATGGGCTTGCGCCGAGCTTAGGAGGGAGGGAGATTGTCGAGAGCTTGTTGACGGTTCGGTGTTCGCTTCCGATTGAATGTTTTGCTTTCTTGAGTGATGTATGTAGTGGTAGTGGTAGAGGTAGAGTTCTGCTCCTGTAGACGAGTGGGAAGCGGATACGAGATGTAGATGAGACAGGAGCGAGGAGCGGGTCGGGCAAGGCAAGCGATCAAGGGTCTGTCAATGGTCGTCTTCCGCGATGTCTCTATTGAGTTGAAAGAGCGTCAGAGAGTAGGTCTCTATCTAGCTCAAGGTGCCATTGTAGCACTCAGCAGCTCAGCTCTCGTACATAGAAGCTCCGCGAACGAACGGCGGCGCGTCCTCCTCGTTCCAAAGTCCGTCTCAGTCCATTCATCCTCGCGCTCCTTCAAAACCGACTCTTCACCCCACCCCTGACAGCATTCCAAACCGTCTCCCACCCCTCTCCCACCCCATCAATCTGACTCTGCAGCTCCTCGTACTCCTCCAACCGACGCGAGAGGAACGCAGACGTGGAGGGCATCGAAGGTTGGGAGAGAGGGAGGGAGAGTTGATGGAGTTCCGTGGAGAGGTAGATGAACGAGAGGGGGATGGATTGATGGAGGTTCTGGTTTGGTTGTGGGGGTGAGAAGAAAGAACGGTGGGTTAGAAGGGTTGGAGGAGAGGAAGAGAGGGAGGGGGCAGGGAGAGGGAGGGAGAGGGAGAGGGAGAGGGGACGAGACGAACTTGACGCGAGTGAGAGGAGAGGGTGAGGGCGTCGTCTGCTATGTATAGAGCTGGAGACGGGCGGAGATTAATTTCAGCCGGAGAAGAGATGTGTAAGTCGAAGTGTACAGGAGAAGAACGTACAGTGATTGAGGAGGGGAAAGGGAGTTTTGAGGCCAACTCCAACGAGAGGGAGAGGAGTCGAAGTTATCGAGAAGAGAGCGAAGGCCTGTCGAGCAGCGAGAAAGAGGTAGATAATCAACGCCAGGGGTCGATCGCCCAGCATAGATACAACGCAACTCACCTCAGCCAACCACGGTCGAACCTGCTCGTTCATCTCCAGCCTCGACTCAAGGATCTCCTGGAGAGCTTGAGTCGTCGAGCTCACACCCGCTTTTCCTTCCTTCTCTTTCCCCTTCCATTCCCTCTGCATCTCCCCCCTCTTCTCCATCAACCACTCCTTGAGAAGCGCGCGTTGAGGTTCTCTTCCTGGTCCGAAGAGGGTTGAGATAGTTGCTGAGTTGAGTGCGTTGGAGTAGTGATACGGAGGGGGAAGGGAGAGAGCGGCGAGCGAGAGAGATTCGAGGCTGAAGCCATGAGAGGGGATATGCTGGAGCGAGTGTCGAAGGAGAAGTGGGATCAGGGTTGAAGGGGAGGTCATCTCGGCTGAGATCACGAGACAATCTTGCAAGAAAGCTGGAAGGAGGCGAGTGAGGGTGAGGGTTGGAAGGAGAGCAAGGGGGAGGAGATCGAGCTGGCCCACGACAAGACGACGCCTCCTTCCTCCCTTTCCTCCCCTCTCGTTGGTTGACGCTCAACTCCATCCGCCCTCTTAGCGAAGAATCTCCAAAAGCGCATACACCCTCCCCCTCTCATCAGCGCATACACTCCATCCTCTCCCCATCGAACAAAAGGAACGCTTCTCCCTCCTAGGCTTCCACCCACCCCCTCCTCTCCTCCCTCCGGTTCCTCCGCCCTCCCTCCCTCCTCCCTTCCTTCCTCCCTTCGACTCCCCTCCTCCCACCTCGCCGTCTCTGTCCTCCTCCTCTTTTCGACCATGTCCTCGAACCCCATCACCTCCGTTGCACCTCCCTCCAACAACCCTATCAGCTCTGTTCAGCCTCAGCAGTACCAGCAGTACCATCCTCAGCAGCAGCAGCAAGCTCTCCTCGCTCGACTTCACCTGGACGTTCGCGGGAGGAGGTTCGTCGTGGAGAGGGAGAAGCTCATGAGTCTACCAGAGAGTGTACTCCTCTGTCTCTTCCCCAACGGACTCGTACTCTCAAGACCGCACGGAGGAGGAGGAGGTGAGGACGAAGGAGAGGATGTCTACGTTGTTGACGTGAGTTTGAACTCGACCTCCTTCCTCTCCCTTGACTCCTCGTCTTCTCCTCTCTAAACCTCTTCGCTACCCTTCTCACACCTCAGTTTGACCCTATATGCTTCGACTTCGTCCTCGACTTCTTCGACAAAGCCACCGTCGCCTTCTACGGAACTCCAGACACTCCCGGACTCTACCACGCCCAACAGTCCCTCTCCCAACCCAACCCCGACATCCTCCCAGCCCACCTCGCCAACAACGTCCAGCAGCAGCAGCAGGCCAACGAGAACAATCCTCTCCTCCACAAGCAAGGGATCATCGTTCTTCGAGAGGAGTTGGAGTACTTTGTGATCCCCGAGAAGGGAGGAGCGGCGAGGACCGATCTCGAAGGTCTCGCCAACGAGGAGTTGATGGTCTTGAAGAGGGAGGCTGGGAAAGGGCTGTTGGACAGGAAGCAGATCTTCACGGCTCTGCAGAGGAACGTCAACAAGGAGAACAACGTCGCCGAACAGCACTTGATCGATATGCTCTGCATGAGGTGAGCTCGAACTTCGCTTTTCCCTCCCTCCCTCCCTTCCTTCCCTTTCCCGACGTCCTCCTCCTCCTCGACTCCTTCGCCTTCGCCCACTCCTCCCACCGAGGAATCCTTTCCGTAGCCCTCCCCGCCAGCCAGCTGACTCACCTCTTCTCTTGCCCTTCCTCCTCACCAGCGGCTTCAACCGAGACGACAAGTGGGGACATCGAGACATCGAACCCTCTCGCTGCTCCATCTCCTCCATCGCCCTCGTCCTCCTCAAAACCGGTATCGTCCACCCCACCAAACCAGGAGAGGTCGCTCGTGTGGATCAGACTCAGATGGCTACTGCTCAGAAGCTCCTGCTGTTCTGGAGGAAACCTGCGGTTCGTCCTGTCTCTCTCGGTTTCTCCCTCGTCTTCCCTGTCGACGCGTTTCAGGGAGAGAGCTCGAGCTCAATTCTTTCCCCTCCTCCGTCTTCTCTCGCTTGCTTTGATGATCGAACAGAGGAAGTGCTGGTGGGATGGTATCGAGATCGATGCTCCTCCGTCGAGCGACAAGAAGACGATTAAGGTCTGGGCTCGGAGGGTTTGGACGCTGGAGTTGAACCTGGTTCGTTTCTGTCCTCCCTTCCTCTCTCCCTCCCTCCGTCCCTTCCTCTACATCTTCCACCTCCCCTTCGTCGTCTGGCTGACACGGCTCCTCAATTGATATCCCCTCGACTCCTTCAATCAAACAGATCTAAACGTATCCTTCACCCTCTGCTCTCTCTCGCTCGTTCGGTCTCTCTTTCGATTTCTCTCCTCCTCGCTCGCTCGCTCGCTCTCCCCTCCTTCTTGTGTTTTTCTTTCTTGCCAGTGCTCGCTTCGCTGTAACTCTCTCCCTCTTTCCCGTTTCATACCTTACTACCTAACGAAACTCATCTATCGATACCCTCCCAGCCTTCTTCATCGTTCTTCGCTCAACCGTCGCGGTCAGCTCCGCCCTCTCGAGAGAGAGGGGGTTCAAACACTCCCCTCCCCTTCTCCGTTTTCGTTCTCTCTCCTGCTCGCTGACCCTGGGAAACCAACCTTCCTCGTTCTCCGCTCCTCCGCTTAACCATCATCTCCTCACCTTCCTTTTGGCCCTTCTCGTCTTTTCTCCAAGCTCGCGTCGACGTTGACGCTGCCCTCGCCTTCGCTCCCTCCTCTGTACGTCCTTCCTACCCCCCCTCCCCTCGTTTCTTCTCTCCAAACCTGGCCGAGGAAGCTCCGGCCTTCCTTTTGCGTGGAGCTCATCATCCTTCTCTCTCTCTCTTGCTCCCTCCATCTTGTCAGGTCGTTTCGTTCGTTGCCTCCGTCTTCTCCTCTCCCCCTCCCCAACGCGAACGCGATGGTTCCTCCTCCTTCCTCTTCACCTCCAACCTCAACAGCCGTCCCTTTTCCTTCCTCCTCCTCCTCTCCTCGCTCCTCCAGACCCACAGGCGGACCAGGCCCTCTTTTCCTCGGTCTGGACGTGGGTCTCGAGAGGTTGAGCGCGACGCTCCTCGATTCAGACCTCAAGGTCGTTGATGAGCTCGTGGTGGAGATGGATGGTGTCCTGCCGAATTTAGGGTGAGTTGCATCCCATCTCCTTCCTTTTCATCGTCAACAACCGCTGGAGGAGGAGGACGAGATTCGACGATGGGGAGGATGGCGCGAGCTCACACGTCGTGTTTGGCGACACAAAGGGACGAGGGACGAGGACCGAGCTGACATGCTCTTCTTTCTTCCTTTTCTGGGGTGTGAAAAGGACGAGACGGGGTGTCTACCAGCAGCCTGGAGACGAGGTCGTTCAACCTATCGAGCTTGTCGTGGCTTCGCTGGACAAGGTCCTTGAACTGCTCGGAAATCAAATCGACCTCTCGCGCGTCGTCGGTGTTTCAGGAAGCTCTCACGTTCGTTGTATCTCTCTTTCTCTCTCTTTCCCCTTGACTCTTCGCCATCTGTCTAACACCACCACCTCTCTCTACGGCGTTTTAACATCACAGACCTCCCTCGTCCTCCTAACCTCCCACTTCCCCCTCACCCTCTCCTCCCTCCTCCCTCACCTCTCTTTCCACGCCCAACTCTGCTCTCCTCCCACCAACCCATCCTTCGTCCTCCAAACGTTCCCCACCCCACTCGATACCTCAACCCTCGCCTCCCTCAACTACCTCGACGTCTCCTCTCCTCCCTCGCCCACCAAACCACCCTCCTCCTCCGGCCGACCACTCTTCCAAACCCCAGCCGTCCAACTCCTCAAACTCCCCTGGAAAGACGCCGATCTCGTTCGTAGCGTAGGCAGCCTCGTTGCGGGGCTGTGCTGCGGGAAGGTAGTTGGTGAGGAGGGAAGTAGCGTTGAAGGCGAGTGGGGGATGTGGGATGGATCAGAGGGAGAGCAGGGGGATTGGGACGAGGACGTGTTGGGATCGATTTCGATCTCCGCGGGGATGCAGTTGAATGGTTCGAATGGTGGTGGAGGAGGAGGTGGTGGGGCGAGAGGGTTGACAGCTGAGTTGAAGAGCAAGCTCGGGGAGGTAGAGTTCGATGGAGGGAGGCCGGTGGGGAACGTGTCGAGTTACCTGGTCGAGAGGTTCGGGTTCAAGGAGAGTTGTGTGATCTTGCCTGGTGGGTTCACTTCCTCGACCACCCCCTTCTTCCCTTTCGACCCTGACGCGATTTTGGAACCCGCCGCATTCGTCAAACAGTCACGACAAGTCATCTCGCGACGTACCTCTCCCTTCGACCCAACTCGGACGACGCCGTTTTCGTTCTCGACTCCATCGATGCTCTGCTCATCCCCTCGAGGGATCGAAGACCAAGCTACCACTATCAGCTCTACCCCCACCCCGCGCAGAAACCAGAGGAGGTCCGAAGGTGGATTGTAGGAGTGTCGAACAGGAATGGGGATAGCGCGAGGACTTTCGTTCGTTCTTCGCTCTTCGCGCTCTCTCTCGCTTCGGTGACGAGGAACGACCCAAACTCACGAATTGCGTTTTGCTCTTTCGTCTTCACACCAGGTCCGAGACTTTTACAGCAACTCGAACTGGTCCGTGATGAACTCGCTCGTAAACGTGGTCGCTCCAGCAGGAAATCTCGGACTCGACGACAAGTATTTCTCGTTCGTGTACCCATCGCTGGAGGTCCATCCTTTTGGGATCGCTCGAGGAGTAGTTCGGTTCGAGAACGGAGTGCATCACGATGAGTACAGGGATCTGAGAGCGAATCCGAGGTGAGTTGAGCTGAGTTGAGTCGCGTCGTTCGTTTCGCTCGCTATTACCGACTGACGCCTCAACCTCTCCGTTTTGCTGCAGATGCCTCATCGAATCCCAGTTCCTCGCCTTTCGAACTCGCTACTCTTCGATCAGAACCCATCTCAACTCCCCTCCTGGAACTCTCCTCCCCGTCTCGCCTCCTCGAACCGCTCTCGGATTTGGATTTGATCCGTTCTCGACCAAGGTCCTGCCTAGGAGGTTGCTACTCTCTGGTCAGCTTGTTGAGAGGTACGTACTGGTCTCATCTTCGAGAGGGTGAACGAACCGGAACTGACGCTCTTTGTGTCTTGTTTCTTCCAGCCCTGCCTGCCTCTCCGTTCTCGCGGACGTCTTCAACGCGCCCGTCTTCTCCAAATCTCGTCAACAAACCTTCTCAGCTGCTGCTCTCGGATCAGCTTACAAAGGTGAGCACTAAAACTCCCTCTCTCCATATTCATTCTCGAGCCGCTGCTGATCGCGTCGTCCTTTCTCCTGCTCCCAGCTCGATGGGCCCACCTTCGACTCTCCGAACCCAACTCCCCCCTCTCCTTCGAAGAAGACATCAACGCCCTCCTCTCTTCCCCTCCCTCTCCACCTACCCAATCCACCTCCGTCCTCCATCGAGCTCGATCCTCCACCAACCTCAACCCAGCAGGAGGAAGTCCCATCGCTCGACCAACCCTTCGACTCACTCCCTCAAGACTCAACATGAACGACGCCTTCGCCTCCTCTTCTTCGCAAGATCCCAGCAGTACTCGATCTAGGGCTTCCACGACCTCAGGTGGGTCTGGATTCGATGCGACGTCGTCGGTGGGAGGGGAGACTGTTGGAGCGGGAGAGGAGACCACGGGAGGGTTGGTTCAACTCGCTCAACCGGATAGGGACGCTCATCGAGCGTACTGCTCGATGATACCGGAGTGGTTGAGGCTGGAGGAGATATTTGTGAAGGGGCTGCTTAACTAGACTAAGTAGAGACACAAGATCGCGTCGAAACTTCGTTCGTTCGTTTCCTTCCCTTTGTTTCGCTCTCTTTCTTTGGTTTGCTTTGGCTTCTTTTTTCGGACACCGCCTACCTTTTTTCTCCACGCTTCATAAACTCGTCCAAATTCTATACCCCCACCTGTCCCTTCCTTCTTGCGCACTTCGTCCCAACGATTTCAGACGCTCCTTTCGTCCCTCTCTCCCTCCTCCCTCGTGTCTTTTAATCCTTCTCCCTCTCTCTCTGCCTCTACCTCCTCTCATCTTCTCTTTCATCTCCTCTCTGTCTTCAGTTCGCCCTGCTTGTGTTCGCCTAATGCTCACCCTACGTACAAAAACTACTGCAATGCGATCTGGTTTGCCTTTCTCTTCGCGTCTTCGCGTTCGTGGCTCTCTCTCTTCGTCGTACGTGAGCTTGCAACGAAACGGGGCGCCGAACAGCAAGGCCAGGTTTCGCTTTGTGGGACAAGGGTTGGGAAGAAGATATCCCGAAGCTTCGAGTGAGAAACGGAAGCCAAAATCGAAAATCGCAGAGCTAGGGTCGTTCAATCATTCATTCATTCCTTCGTCGCCTCGCCTCAACTCAAATCCATCCCTCCCCGTCCCTCCCCTTCATCCTCCTCCTCCTCATCCGTCCCCTCAGCAAACAAGTCCATCATGTCCTCGTCCTCCTTGTCCTTCTTGCTCTTCCCACCTCCTCCCGCTCCCGTCCCTCTGATGGCTCCTCCGAACCCACCCCCTCCGCCACCCAAATCCAGCCCGAACAGCCGCCTTCCTTCCACCCCTCCTCCTCCTCCACCGCCGAGACGGTACCCGCTCCCCAGCTCGCTTGGACGAGGAGGTGTTTCGGCGACGAAGTCGGGTAAGGGTGCGTCGACGCGAGGGGTTTCGGGGACGAGGATTTTGGTGGAGAGAGATTTGGGTTTGGAAGGTGTTCCGGGGACGAGAGTTTTCGAGGGTTTGAGGGTATTGGTGGAGGTAGAGGAGGGGACAGGTGGAGGTTGGGAGTGGGAGTGGGAGGTGAGGTGCGGGTGTTGCTGGTGGTGTTGTTTCGAGGTGTGGTTGGGCGGAGGGAGATGATGGGAGGGTTGAGAGTGAGCGTAGGACTGGGAATGAGGTGCTGAAAAAAGGAGAGTGGGATAGACACGGCGAGGGTCAGCAAAGGAGTGATGGGTTCCGACGCGTCGAGGAAAGGAGGACGGGAAACGTACCTCCAAGCGAACCAGCACCCCCGAGCTTCCCCTTCCCTGCTCTCGCCGTTGCCGAAGACGAAGGCCCAGCCGCAGCCGCAGCAGCGACGAGCGAAGTCAGACTACTTGTCGTCGAGACTCCCTCTCCAACGGCTGCCAGACCACCCGTCTTCCCAGCACTCGTCCTCCTCCCTCCTCCACCCAGCATCGATCCTCCTCCCGCCCCTCCTCCTCCTCCGGCACCCCCAGCAGCAGCAGCGGCGGCGACAGCAGCACTGCTACTCCCTTTCGTGAAGCTAACACTCCTCCTCATCAACTTCTCCGTCTTCGTCTCCATCCCAGGACCCATGCTTCCCGCTCTCGATCCAGCTCCAACACTTCCACCCCTCGCTCCAACACTCCCACTTCGACCACTTCCTGCCACGGGTGGAGGAGCGAGCGAGTTGGTTCGTTTCAACCCAGTCCCACTGGAGGTTGAGCTGGGGAAGAGAGCTCGAGAGGAGGAAACGGATTTGGTTCGGGAGGAAAGAAGGTCGCGGTCTCGGTCGCGAGCGTTGGCGTTACTGGGGAGTTGACGAGCTTGGACTTTGGTCCGTGGTTTGGGAGGCCAGACGATTGGGGTTGAGGCTGGTTGTGGAGGGTTGATGGTGCTGGTGGAGGAAGAGGAGGCGCGAGTTGGAGTTGGACGGATGGGAGGTGGTTGAAGGGAGGGAGGGAGAGGTTTGAGAGGAAGGACTTTGAGATGGAAGGAGGTTGTAAAGGTTGGGTGGATGGTGGAGAAACTGGACGGAACAAAAGATGAAGAATTGCGCGAAAAGGGTCAGTCAGTGGGACGAAGGACACAGGTTCGAGATCGAGTCGCGTCCTCTGCCCTTGAGGTCTCCCTCCCGTCGCCCATCACCACCCCACATCGCTCAGCCGGAGCTCAGCGATCCGGAATAAAGACTCACTTCCTCTCCACAACATCCTCGCAGAACCTCCCGACCCAATCCCTCTCGTCCTCCCCACCTCCACCTCCTCCCATCCCGACCTCCCCACCCATCCTCATCCCCATCCTCTCCTTCCCCTTCCCTGCCCCAGCCTTCACCCTCTTCTCCCTCTCCCTATCCTCCTCAGCGACATCCACCCCAAGCGTCCCCAAAGCCTGCCACACACTCAACCGATCCGTGAGCTGATCGAACGCTTTCGAGAGGTCGAGTTCGGAGGAAGACGCGTGCGAGGAGGAGCGGGAGCGAGAGGGTTTCCGAGGTCGTTTCTTAGGAGGGTCGGTCGTTGAGGTGGCGAGTAAGGGTGGTGGAGGTGGGATGAGGAGGAGAAGGATGATCTGAAGGAGGGTTCTAAGGGTTGGGTTGAAGAGGGAGAGGAGACGCGTCAGGTTCACGAAGACGATGAGACGAACGAAAAAGGACTCACTCTCTTCTCTCCAACCCTTCCAACCATTTCTTCCCTTCAGCGAGCGTCCTCTCTTCCTCCTTAAGTTGCTCCAGTCGAACCCTCTCTAGCGCTTGATCTCCTCCGTCACCGTCGACAACGACTCCTTCGACCTCCGTCGCGCGCTGGAACCCTCCTCCTCTTCTCGACGACGCGGTGGATGAGGGAGAGGGTCTCGATCCCATCCATATTGATAGTCCCGTTCGGAGAGCTTTACATTCCCTCTCGTCGATGCCTTCGAGGTGGAGATTGGGAGGGAGGGAAGACGAGGAAGCGTGGAGGAGGGAGGGGAGGAGAGGAGGGAGGCGACGGCGATATTTCTGAGAGAGGAGGGTGAGAGGGATGAGGAGGGGGAGGAGAGGAGAGGGAGATGGGGTCGTAGATGTAGTGACAGGAGGAGGAGCGAGACGTTGAAGCGTTGGGATGAGGTGAGCGAGAGGGTAGATGGTCTGGGTGAGTCGTTCGTGACGCGTCGAGAGAGAAGGAGGAGGAGGAGGGGTCGATCAGTCGTGAGCTCGAACGAAGGAGAAGGATTACAACATGGAAATGAAGCTGACCTCCGGCATACATAGAGCCTCTAGATACTGAGCTCTAGCCCATGCTTCTAGCTCTTGTTGAGTCGAGGGAGAGCTGGAACTGAGGCAAGGGAACGAAACGAGTCGAAAGGTGAGCTCTGTCTCTTTCTCCTCCTCCCTTGCTCCCTTCCCTCCTCCCGTTTGAACTCACAGATCGAAGAGAGTCTCCCAACCTCTCCCACCAGCTTCCATCGATACTGAGGTAGATGACGACGCTTCCGGCCAAGGGATGGGGGGATCCACGTCGAAGTCGAGCGAGAGACGAGAGAGAACGTAGAGGTCGACGATTTGAGGAGGAGGACCAGGAAGGGTCGTTAAGGACGAGGGGTCCGTTGAAGTTGAGGCTGCCGCGAGAGAAGAGGAGGAAGAGGAGGAGCGAGCTAAGGGGTCTGTCGGTGGGGGAGCGGGTGGGAGGGACGTCGAGGAGGGCTGAAGAGGGACGGAGCAAAGGTGAGAGGTCAGCTCGGGGAGAACGGAAGGAGAGGAACAACACGAGAGGTCGAAGGTGAGCTGCAGAGGCAGGGAAGCTCGAAGATAAGATGAGCTAGATACGAGACCACCCTTATCTTATCTCCTCTCGGATCTGACCGTCACCAGAGTGAGGGAGGTTGAAGAGGAAAGGGGAGAGCACGCGACTTACGAGGATGTTGAGAGAGGACGAGCTGGAAGGGCGTCGAGCTCCTCCTTCCTTCGACAGAGCTGCTGAGCCGTGGACCTCGCGACCGATATCGATGTCCCGATCGACTGAGGGCACAGGGTAGGAGGTTTCCATATATGAGCAGGAGAGACCTTGAGGAGAGGAAGGGTGCTGGTGGTTTGAACAAAGGAAGGAGGAAGGGAGGTCGCGTTTCGATCCAAAGGTGTGAGCTCGGTCGTCTTCTTTCTTTCTGCCCTCCCTCCTTGGCTTCAGATTCGATTCAGCTATTTTTTTTGCGGCTATCGTTGAAGAGCTAGGGCCTTCATCAAGACGTCATGAAGTGAAAATAATCACCTTCTCTGCTGAACTGCGGCGTCTCTCCTCGGTCAAGACTCCGGGCTGTTCACCTCCCTCTGCTCCGCTCAAACGACCATCTCCTCCCTCCTCCTTCCTTCCTTCCTTCCCTCGCCCCTCCCCTCTCTCCCCGCTCTCGAGGGCCATCCCCTCCTCCCTTCTATGGCTCCCTCTGAAGCTCGTCGAGTCTCCTACGTTATCCCTTCCCCCCTCTCTCCTCCTTCTTACCTCGCCTTACCTTCCCCTACTCACGCTCGGAATGGATCCCCTCACCCTATCCTCCTCAAATCATCCCATCAACCTCCATCGCAACCGACGACCCCTCAGCCTACTACAACCTCTAACAGCAACCCCTTCTTCAACTCCCTCGTTCATAACTCGAATCCTAATGCCTCCAGCTCGTCTTCCATCCGACCCGTCCCCCCTCCTCCTTCTCACCCTCAGCACTCGCTCGGAATCCCCGCTCTCGCTCTCGACTGCTCGACCCAACTCGCAGGGAACTCGGGGCCTCAAGGAATCCTCTATACAGGAGGGAGAGACGGGCTCGTTGCTGGCTGGGAGTTGGGCGTAGGGATGAAGAGGAGGGCGAAGGGAAGGAGATACGGCTACGAGGACGGAGGGAGGCGAGGTTGGGTTCGATGGAACGAGTTGGGAGGAGGGGACGACGACGACGACGAGGAGGATTACGATCAGGAGGAGGAGGACGAGAGGGACAGGGAGGAGGAGGAGTTTGAGAAAGGTGGGGGTGCTGGGACAGAGGACAGTAGACGAATACCCTACGAGGAGAGGTGGGAGGTCGATCTCGACGACGGAGCAGGAGGGGGGACGAATACGTTCGAAGCTGTCAAGGTCAGTCTCCTCGCTTCTCTTCTTCTTCCTGCGACGCGTTGGGGAGCAGCTAGGAAGTGGGAGGAGGATATCTAGAGCAAGGTCCCTTCAACCCTGCTCCAGGAGAGGGAGAGAAGGAAGGAAGGAGACCATCAAACGGGAGAAGCTCGGAGCTCACGCCGACCCTTCATCGCCTTCCCTTTCCTTCTTTCTTCGCTCTCTATTCGGCTCGCTGACCTTGATCTTCACCCCACAGCCACCACCAGCAACCTTCCGTCAATGCGTTCAGTATCATGTGAGTCTCGCCACCTCTTCCGCCGTCCTCGTCTCGCTTGGGCGTTTCGAATCAAGCTCACCTCTCCTTTCCCTTCCTTCCCTCCTTGCTTCCTTCCTCTGTCCTCCAGACCGACTGGGTCAACGATCTCGTCCTTTGCAACCTCAACCAAACCCGTACGTCGCCTTTCGTGCCTGTAGTCTATACTTGAGCTGATCAGCCTCGCGTTTTCGCTTCAGTCATCTCTGCCTCGTCGGATCGAACCATTCGAGCTTGGAATCCTCATTCGACAGAAGGATCCATGTCGCCAACAGTTATCGGACACCACACAGATTACGTTCGATGTCTTGCCTACTCGTAAGTCCTCCTGTGACTACACCTCCGCTGTTGTGCTCGACGCTCATCGGCCTCTTCTTCTTCCCGCTTGCTCAGTCGCGAGCAACAGTTCGTCGCCTCGGGAGGATTCGACCGTCAGATCAAGCTCTGGGACATCAACCACCCAACCTCGACCTCTACCCCTCTCCTCACTCTCAACCACGCCGAGGTTACCAAGGAGAAGTCGTCCATCTACTCCCTCGCGACGTGTCCCTCGGGAAACGTCGTCGCGGCTGGAAGCCCCGAGAGGGTCATTCGCGTCTGGGACCCGAGATCTGGAGGAAGGAGGATCTGCAAGCTCGTGGGACATACAGATAACATTCGAGCGCTGCTGGTCAGCGAGGATGGGAAGTTTGTGAGTAGCTGGAGAGCGGGAAGGAGAGGGACGAGACGCCTGAATGGACGAGCTGACCTTTGCTCCTTCCTTCGCTGCAGATGCTCTCCGGATCTTCGGATGCTACGTTTGTCGACTCGTATCTACTATTCTGTGCTCTAGAGCGGCCAGCTGATCATCCTTCCCTTGGGTTCCTCGCTTTAGCATCAAACTCTGGTCGCTCTCGGCTCAACGCGTCCTTCACACCTTCAACCATCACTCCGACTCCGTCTGGTCCCTCTTCTCCAACCACCCCAACTTCGAACGATTCTACTCAGGTGACCGCTCAGGAAACATCGCCGTCGTCGACATGGAACGCTGCTCGGACGTCTCGGAAGGAGAGTGCGTTCTGCTCGGTCGCGAAGGAGGAGATCCAGACGAGGCTGAGACCGGAGGGAACCCTCTCGCGACTCGAGGAAGCGTCGGAATCAACAAGATCGTCGCCATGGACGATGCCTACGTCTGGACGTCGACGTCGAGTTCGTCGGTCAACGTTTGGAAAGACGTCGGAAGGCGGACGAGGAGGATCCCAGGATTCAGGCCGACGCCTCGATTCGACGACGAGTTCAGGGAAGACGACGACTTGAACGAGGACGAGCTTTACTCGAGAGCTCCTCTCCTCGGGCCAGGAACTTCTATCAGATCCGTCGATCTCTCTCCATCACCCACTCCCGAACCTCCAACCACCACCCCAACCACCTCCTCCTTCGCCAAACGACTCTCCCTCGATCTCCAACCCAGCAACCTCGGACCCACTCGATCTCGAGACTCGCACTCCGTCGTCTTCGCTCCTCACTCCCCTCCCACCAACGCCACCTTCACCACTTCCCTCCCCGAATCCTACATCCCCTCCATCCTCAAAGGAGGCCGAAAAGATCGCGTCGCCTCCCTCCAAGGATCCATCGTCTCCTCCGTCGAACAGTCACCAGAGCAACAACCACCTCGTCCCTCCTCACCCACACCTCCCAAACCAGCTCTCGACGGAGTCCCTTACGACAGTCTCGTCAACCTCGGCTCGCCCGACAGTCCCTACGGTTTCTCAGGTCGACGACCAGGTCCCGACGCCGATATCGCTACCATCTACTCAGCAGCTTCCGTCCTCTCGGTTCCCAACCTTCATCGAACGGCGGATCACTCACGAAACGCCGTCGCTCCTCTTCCTGGATCAGGGCTGACGGCTTCGAACGGATCGAGTCTGAGACCTACGCCAACGATTGGAGGATCGTCGGCTCTTCCTGGTCAGGAACCAGCGCTGGCGTCGTCGGCGATGAGCACGCGGTTCGCGGAGCAGGAGTTGGTGAAGGAGGCGAAGAGGGATTTCGAGGAGAGGGATTTGGTAGGGGATGCGTTCCCGCTTTGGACGGCTCCTGTTGGGACGATAGAAGGGAAGCATGGGTTGGTGAGGAGCTTGATGTTGAACGATCGGCAGCATGTCGTGACGTGTGATACAGCTGGAGGTGAGTGCTCGTTTCGTTGGACGCGTTCGAGCTGGTCCCTTGGCGCGACGAGCTCTTTCTGACTCTTCCCATCCTTCTTCACCTTCTTTTTCTTCTCAGTCATCGCCGTCTGGAACATCCTCACCTGCCACTGCGTCGGACTCATCTCGAGCAACTCGGTTCTCGAAGCTCACTCGTCAGGAAGCTCGTCCTCGTCTCTCAACGGATCGTCGACTCCAGCTCTCACTCCTCGCGAAGCGCTCGAGCTCGTCAAGGAAAGGATTGAGGGAGAAGCCGTTACGCCTACATGGTGCTCGGTCGATACAAGGATTGGGGGGTTGACGGTGCATCTGGAAGAGGGGAGGTGTTTCGACGCCGAGATCCATCTCGACGAGTTGGAGGACGTCGTCGGTGGGCCGTTCAAGGAGGATCAGAAGGGTCAGTACTCTCCTTTCTCCTTAGTGCGAGCAACAACCGCTGACCTCCTTGCTCTTCTGTCGCCAGTCTCGGTCGGGAAACTCATCCTCGCGAACCTCTTCTCTGGTGAGTCCATCTCGACGCGTCTTTCCGTCTCCTTTCCTCGCTGACTTTCCTCGCGTTTTCCCTCTCCCCTCCAGGCTTCGTCAAAGCCGAACTTCGTCGTCAGCGATCCTCCTCTTCAAGTCCCTCCTCCTCCGTCCCAGTCTCCCCAACCTCCTCAACAGGAATCACTCGACACCCAGCTCCCACCTTCATCCCTCTTCACGACCCTCTCGACTCCCCAACCAAGTTCAGACCTCCCACCTCCTCCGCCATCCCTTCAACCCCAGGAGGAATCATGGTCCTCGCCACCCCAGCGATGACTCCCGCTCTCGCTCCTGAAGCAGACGACTTCTTCTCCGTCGATCGATCAGGAGGAATGCTTTCCCCTCGACGCGAGCAGTCGACTTCGTTCGCTCACGGACTTCAACCCATCCCTGGTTCGCCCATGCAACCCACTCCTACGACGGAAGGAACTCTCTCCAAACCCACCTCGCCGTCGGAGCAGCCTAGCGGAGGAGGAAGGGACTACTTCTCGCTTCGAGGCGATCGATCGAGGACGACTTCGGGGAGGAGAGCAGCGACGACGACGGGAGCGGAAACGACGACGGTGGAGGAGGCTCCATTCTCTCCTGGAGGAGGAGACCCACCTGCTACGCCTGGAGGAACGTTTATGGGGAAGTTCAAAGGGTTCGGGAAGGGGAAGAAGGCTCCTGTGGGTGGAGTTTCGACTCCCGCTCCGGTGGTGGAGGTTTCGGAAGAGGAGTCGCAGAGGATGGCTGATGAGGCGAAGGTGAGTCCCAATCTCGACTTGAGGTCTTGCGTCGTTCGACGCTCAACTGATTCCATCGTTCGCTTCCTTTCCAGTTCGGTTCCCTCCCACCTCGCGACCTCTACCAACGACGCGTCCTCGCCAACCTCCTCACCCCACCTCTCAAACCTCCCTCCGCAACCGACGCTCCTCCCCTTCCAACCTTCTCCGACCCAGCTATCTTTGTCGACGAGGAATCAAGGGACGCAGGAGCATGGGCAGTCATCTATCGAGGAGCGACCTCGTCGACGGAGGAGGACGTGGAAGCTCTCGAGATGGCGCTGCCCGTTTGGGTGTTGGAGTTCTTGCTCAGTGGACGAGCGGCGTTGAAGGATCCGGTGAAGATGAGCTTTGTGCTGGAGCCGTGGAAGGGAGAAGGGTGGGAGACGATGGAGGAGATGCCTAGCGGGTGAGTCTCGCACACGTTTTTTTGTTTCGAAACGCGTCTTCGTTTTCGTTTCCGTTTGACTGACTCGTTCGTACCTTGTCTCTTTCCCCCAGTAACTCTCGACTTACTGCCGCTCGATCCCTTCGAGTACGGAAAATCTGCTCCTACGTTCGTCCTCCTTCCTTTCCCTCCTCTTCACTCTCCACTGCCCTCAACTCACCTCCCTCTCTTCTCTTCCTCCTCGTTCCAACAGATCTCCGACCGACTCCACCTCGTCCCCCCACGCTCCCGAGCCGTCTCCCTCTCCCCCACCCCAGTCGGAACCCCCCACCCGTCCTCAGCAAACCTCCAAAGTCTCGCTTCAGCAGCCTCCTTCGCCTTCTCCCCCATCCCTCACCCTCGGTCGTCCCAGGAAGAGTTCATCGACCCCACCAGGAAACCAGAGGAGATCATCGAGTTGGTGTGCAACGGGATGGTCCTGCCGGTGAAGATGACTCTGGGGGCGGTGAGAGCGTTTGTGTTTAGGGGAGGAGGGGATATTGTGATTGGGTATCGGTTGAGGAAGTACGAGGAGGAGGAGGAGGAGCAGGAGTGAGGGAGGGAGATCTCTTTGCGTTGTGTTGTACTTTGGGAGTCGTTCTTCTTAGTTTTTGCGTTTGGTCAGGTTTGCAAGGAGGTAGATATTACGATTTATGCACTCCGTCTGCTGCTGCTTTTCGCCGTTTCGAAAGAGAAGAGGAGAAGTCTGACGCGAGAGAAGAGAGGTCGACGCGCCCGATCACTTGGCTCGATTCTTTGACCGTCTTTGTTCCACCACGTCATGACCTTCGAAGAAGAAGGGGGCAGCTCATCTCAAAGGGGCTAGGCTAAGTAATGCTTTCGAAGCTGAGAGGAAGAGATGTGTAAACTAGTCGCTCGAACTCGACGCGTCCTTCATCTCGACGTCTCCTGACCCGTCGATTTGAAAGCTGACGAGATGATCACAGAGAGTCGAACAAGGAAATAAGAGGTCAGAGATTGATCTCACGTCCCGTCGTCCGCTGAAACGACGCGAAAGAGAAAAAAGAGAGAAAACAGCGACGAACCTCGACGCGTCGTGATCCTTCCTCCATCTCCAACCCTCCCCAAACCATCCAGACGTCACCTCGCCCAACCAGTGATGATCCATCTTCCACCCCGTCCCGTTTAGTTTCGTTTCAGAGACAGAAGAAGAAGTGATCTTCACAATCTTCGAAGGAGGTTGAGAAGGAAGAGGAGTCGAGGGAGCTTTGCGTTTCAGATCGGCGTCGTCGTCTCGACTCGAGGAGGAGCGAACGACGTTCGAAGCCGAAATTTGTGTGTTCGAGGACGACGAGAAAGGGCACGAGAAGGAAGAGGAAGGAGACGACGAAGGATCCGTTGATGGTCTTGCAGCGAGGAGAAGCGACGCGAGGGAGAGATCCGAGAAAGGAGGACGTCCGACTGGATGAGCGAGGTTCGGGAGGATGGAGGAGCCTGGTTGTTGGAGCGGATCGGAGGGTTGATCGAAGGAGAGGAGATCGAGTTCGAAGGGGAAGGGCGAGGTGCTGAGTGAGAGAGGGCGAGGGAGAGGAAGAGCGGTTTGGAAGAGGGAGAGGATGGCGAGTTTGTTGAGGAAGGGAGGTTTTGAGGGATCTGGTTCGAACTTTGGTTCATCTTCGGCGTGTGGTTCGGTGTGTGGGACTGAGGAGGGAGAGGAGGGAGGGTTGTATGCGTCTGGTCTCTCCGAAGGAGTGGAGTCCTTCGAGTTACGAAGAGAGAGCAAGACCAAGGGATGAAGTGAGAAATCCCTCGGTCCCTTGGTAGACCCAGCAGAGAAAAGAGGGAAGCAAGGAAAGTAAGACGAACCTTGATCTCCTCTCGGTGCTCGACGACTCGAGGCGTCAAGTCCACTCCTTCTCCAACATCAGTACCCCTCTCTTCCACCTTGGCCCTCTTGATCGGTCTTTCCACCTCCTCCTCCTCCTCCTCCTCGGTCGTAGATCCCTCGTCATCCTTCTCGACCTGAGCGACCCTCGTCTCGTTCGTCCGACTCGATTCGACCGTGCCCACCTTCGCGCTGCCTCCTCCCTTCCCTTCCACTCGCACCACTGACGACGAAGACGAGTCCTTCTCGTTCGCTCCCTTCTTCTTCCTTCCCCTCTTGCTCTGAAGCCAGTTGTTGATCCGAGTGGAAGGTACGGCGAGATAGAGAGCGAGAGGACGTCGAACGGAGGATGGGATTGAGTCCAGTTTGAGATCGAAGGCTGCTTTGAGGATTTCGAGATGGGAATCTGGCCAACGAGCTCCTTTGACGAGTGGTTCGAAGGGTGAAGGAGCGAGGAGGTTGACGTGGGTTCCGTTGGCGAGGAGGAGAGTCGTTCGAGGGAGGGGGGAGGAGGAGGACGACAACGAGTGGAGAGTCTTGCGTTTGGACGAGGAGGACGATGCTGCTGAGTCTGCTGAGCTTGGATTCGACGTAGAAGGAGAAGGAGAAGATGTAAGAGAAGCGTGAGCCATCTTGAGGGAGGTTGGAAGGATCCGCTGCTGGAGGTCGAGAGGGAAGAAGAGGGGTGGGAGGGAGGGAAGCTGAAATGGGGCGAGCTCACCTCGTCTCTCGATGTCCTTCCTTCTGACTATCGTCAAGATCGTGATTCTCGCTCTCTATGCTTTTTTTTTTCGTTTGCTGTTGATCAGAGAGCAATATGAATTCCACAAAAGTGGGATCCGAATTCTCTCTTGCAGAGATGACTCCGCTGGCTCGTCGCGGTCACGACCGAAGAAAAGTGGGCGAGCTCGTGCCTCCTCCAGACCCTTCCTTACCCTCTCACCACCAGCATCGCTGAACCTCTCTTCAAGATGGCCAGCCCTTCTCCCTCTCGTCGGCAACGTCGCCCTCCAACACCTCTACCCAAGTTTCAGCTCTTCGTCGTCCTCGCCGCTCGAATCGTCGAGCCCATCGGATGTTCGTCCTTCCTTCTTTCCTCCTCCTCCTTCCTTCCCTGCTTTCCTGAAGCTCACGACTCCTTTTGCGAGCGTGCTAGATTCAACCATCTTCCCCTTCATCAACAACATGCTCGAGGACCTTCTCCCGAACGTAGAGAAGTCGAGGATAGGTGCTTACGGAGGATTCATAGGTGAGAAAAAGGTTGAGCTCGAGCTCGGGTCCGTCGAAGTCAAAGCTGACCTCCCCCTACCTTCGTTCCTCGACTTTACTCGCCGTAGAATCCGTCTTCGCCATCTCTCAGGTCCTCGTCATGTACCGTTGGGGGAGGCTGAGTGACAGAGGTACGTTCGCGTCTGGAAAGTGAACCAGAAACGGCTGTTCGGAGGGGACGACGACCCGCTCGTCCGAGCTGACATTTCTCGCTTTCTCTCTTTCTCAGTCGGAAGGAAGCCCATCATCCTTATCGGACTCTCAGGCAGCGCCTTCTCCTTGTTGATGTTCGGCCTGAGCAGGAACTACTGGTGGGCCTTCTGTGCGAGGACTTTGGGTGAGCAGCCCGAATCATCATGACTCGCCGTCCTTCGTCTGCTTTTAGAAGAGCTCGAGAGAGAGCTGATCTTTCTCGTTTCTTGCTTTGATCTGATCTCGTACAGGTGGTCTGTCGAGTGGGAATGCTTCTGTCATCCGAGCTGTTCTTGGGGAGATCACAGATAAGACGAACGAGGGAAGAGGTCAGTCGTCGGAAGGTCTTTTTTTCGAACTTCTTGAACTTCTCGCTGACCTGCAACATCGCTCCTCTTCGCTCACTTCTAGTGTTCCCTTTATGGTCGATATGCTGGGACCTTTCTCTCATGGTTCGTATTTCGACATCCTCGCTCTCACTTGACTCTTCAGACCTCGTCGTCGTTGTTCGATCGCGGCGCGTCCCATTTCCCTTCGCCCCATCGCTGATCTCCTTCTCTGGCCTTTCAGATTGGACCCATCATGGGAGGAATGCTCGTATCACCTGCAATCCAATACCCTCACTCCTTCCTCGCTCGGGATTTCCTCAAGACGTTTCCGTACTTCCTCCCCTGCCTCGCCGCTTCATCCCTCAGCTTCATCTCCTTCCTTCTCGTTTGGTTCTTCCTCGACGAGGTGAGTACTTCATCCATATTTTTGAGGGATAAAGAACGATCGAGACAGGATCGACAGCGTCTGACTGACTCGATCCTTCTTTTTTCTTTGCGACGCGTCGCTCACCTCCAGACTCTCGAGAGCAAGCGAACCGTCGTTTCTCCAACGGCTCCCACCAGCGGAACTGCAACACCGGCTGAGTCCGCTCTCTCTACTGAGACGGATCCCCTGTTAGCCAACAGCCTGGGTCTGCTGATCGAGCCCCAGGAGGACGCTGCCGTCGTCCCATCAGGACCCAGCTCGGCGATGGAGCTCTTCTCCATCCCCAAGGTCCAGAAGGTGCTGGTCTCGTACTTCTGTGAGTAAAATACACTCACTCTCTCATCGCGTCCTCGAGTCGCTTATCTCATCTCTCCTCAATCCACCAGTGATCGTCCTCGTCTCGCTCAGCTACGACGCGGTCTTCATCCTCTGGTTCGCGTCCTTCCTCTCGTCCCTATTCTCGTTCTGAGACTCGAACTGATCGAGTGTGATACGGTTTTATCAGGTGCTACTCTGCTCTCAAGTTCGGAGGTCTGGCTTTGACGCCCAAGCTGATCTCGTACTGCCTCGCGGTGAGTCCTCGTCTTCTTGTTTTCTTCCACGCTTCCCTTGACGCGCCCTGAATCTTAACCTTCCTGTTCTTCGCTCACAGGCTCGAGGACTATTCTCCATCGTCTTCTCCCTCCTCATCTTCCCTCTCCTCCTTCGGACATTCGGAATGCCTCCCCTCTGTTCGTCGTCGTTCTCCCCCCCTCCCTCTCGCCCGTCGCGTCTCGCCTTCTTCCCTCGCGCCTCGCTGATTCCCCTCCTTCACCTCCCTTCCCCCTCCAGATCGCCTCACGGTCTTCCTCTGGCTCCCTCTCTACATCCTCCCACCAATCATGAACTTCCTCTCCTACCACTTCAACCTTCTCCCCTCCACCCTCACAGCTCTCCTCCTCCCTCCCTCCCTCGAAACAACCACTCACCACCCAGCCGTCGTCTGGGCGCTCATGGGACTTCTCCTCGTGCTTTACGCGCTGGCGGATCTCTGTTTCCCTCTCAACATGATGGCGCTGAACGTCGCGAGTCCGTCGAAGGGGAGTTTGGGGAGCTTGAATGGGCTGGCGCTGACGATTGGGTCAATAGCGAGGTCGATTGGTGAGTCTCCCCCCTCATCTCTTCTATCAGTCCTCACCCGTTTCTACTCTCGTCGAGAAGGACGCACGGCTGACTTCGTCTTTCGTCCTCGCGTCGTTCGTTCCATCAGGACCCGCTCTCGTCGGATCGCTCTACTCCTTATCGGCAGAGCAGTCCCTCCCCATTGTATGGATCGTCTACGGGATAGGTGCAGCGTCAACTGCCGTTCATGCTTGGACGGTCGAGGGGCGGTCGGAAGAGGACGAGGAAGAAGACAAGGACGGAGGAGACGAGGAGGAGGTGGAACGAGAGACGTGAGCATATCTCGTCCGTTAGCTTTGTAATCGCTTATCTATCTAGACTTAGAACGCATATATCGACTCCGTATCGTTTATTGATCAGGTTTGCTTGGATTTTCAAAGGCTCTTCCAGTGCGGAAAGGCAAAACGAACGAGAAAGAAAACGAACAGAAGCATTCTCTTCGCAAGCCAGCCAGAGAGACCGAGGCGTCATAGAACCCAAATGAAATCGAAACATAGTCGTCAAGCAAGCTAGTTAAACCGAGAGGTACATAGATAGGTGAGGAGAAGAGAGACGAACCGAACCGAGGCGAACGAACGAACAAAAACGCGTCGCGCGAAACAGACCGAACAGTCGGAAGAGCAAGTGTCGAAGGGGAGAGAAAAAGCAAAGCTACAGATAACGTTAAACCAGAACAGTAGACCAAAGATAAGGAAGTCGTCTAAACCCTCTCAACGTGCTCCAACCCGGAATGCTCGTGCTTTTCGATCGCTCCCATTCCGTCCTTCTCCAACACGTCGTTGCTCGAGTCCCTCTTCCCTCCGTACGGCCTCTCGACAGCTGCCACTCCGGCTTGAGTGATTTCGTGGGTGGCCTCGATTCCGTCGAAGATGACGGCTGTTTCTTCGAGGGTTCGGTATTTGGCTGAGGGGTGGGCGGAACGAGGAGCGGGAGCGGAAGTGAGTTTGTGAATGAGATGAAGGAAGCAAGAGTGAAAGGAGATGGGGGAAATTGGACTCACTCTCGATGAGGAAGAAGTAGATGAAGACGAGTTCGAAGGCGATCCAGGCCAGGTAGACGAGGTAGCTGAGAGAAAGGGGAAGAACGAGGGAGGGAATGATGAACGTTCGGTTTCGGATCGAGCTTTGTTTCGTCTCTTTTTCCCTCGAAATGGGGTTGAGGACAGTCTGAAGAAGTACTCACTATTTCCATCCGAGTTTCTGGAGGGAGAGGAAGGGACAGGAGAGAAGGGAGTTCAGCCAAGTGCAAAGGGAATCAACACGCGTCGAGACGATCCAAGGGAGAAGAGGGACGAACTTCGAGGGCGATGGGGTTCACGTATTGATTGAAGACAAGGGAGCAGGAGACGAAGAAGTTCTGGAAGGAAGAGGGGAGGGTAGGTCAGGTTCAAGAAGGACGAGACAAACGAAGAGGGAGAAGAGCTCGACTGACCATGAGAGCCAAAGTCTTCGCTCGAATGGGAGTAGGAGTGATCTCGACGGTGTAGGCGACGAGCAGAGGCGAGTAGGCGATCTGGGAGGGGAAGTCCAAGTCAGCTCGAGAGTCAAGAAGAGGGAGACGAAGGAGTGGAACGTACGTCGTAGAAGAAGTCTGAGGAGAAGCGAGACGAGCGGAAACGACGCGTCAGTTCGAGTGCCTTTCGCGCGCTGTGTCCACAGATGACGGATGAAACTTACAGTAAATGAAGATGAAAGCGAGGATGGCGTATCCGGCCGACTTGTTGTTGTTGTCCTTCGCGTAGAGTCCTTCGCAGAGCGTCCAGATCGCCCAGGATCCGAGCATTCCAGCGGTTGAGATGAGGAAGAGAGGTCGTCGACCGACTTTGTCGCAGAGGAAGGCGGCTGAACGAGAGGAAGAGAGAGGGAGAGAGAAGCGGAAGAGGGAGGGAAGAGGAAGATGGGGGTCAGTCACGATTCACGCCGACGCGTCGACCGAGTCGAACGAGCGGCGAAAAAAAAGAAGCTCACCTCCGACGGCGATGGCAAAGTTGAAGATTTGCAGGATACCTGTAAATGAGATTGGAGGTCAGCTAACCGTCGTGAGAACGAATCGTGAGTGCTTGACTGACCATTGTAGAGAGCTGCAAAACGAACGAGGAGACGAGTCAGTTTCGTCGAATCTCGATCTCGAGCCTGTCGACAAAGACGAGGGACTCACTCTGAATGGTCTCGCTGGTGATCCCAATGGACTTGAGCACATCGAAGAGATAGTAGGACACCTAGATAACACGAGCAGAAGAGCAACGTTGTGATCAGCGAGGAAAGGAGAGAGGGAAGGGGGCGGATCGAGACGCGTCGTTCGTCGTCGCAGTGAGGGAAGGAGAACTCACAAGACCGTTTCCAGACCACTGCGAGAAGAAGGCGATACCGAGGATGATTCTCATACGCTTCCTGTTTCCAGGGGTGGCGAAGAGAGTCGACCAAGAAGTAGCATGTCCTCGTTCGTTGGCGAGAGAAATTTCGATCTCGTTCATCTCGTAGAGAACGACGGGGTGGTCTTCATCGCAATCCTCCGTGTGGTATCGAGCGAGGATTTCTGTCGAACGGAGGCAGAAGATAAGTCAGCTTCGGCAGGAAAGGGAGAAGGAGAGCGAGAAACGATGGTGCTCACTTCGAGCTTGATCAACCTTTCCCTTCGAGACAAGCCATCGAGGGGACTCGGGAACGAACCTGCGAAAGGAGGAGAAGAAAGGGTCAGCGGCGAGTGGCTTGGAAGTGAAGTAGACAAGAGCTGACCAGATGAAGAGGACCTGAGCGATGGAGGGAAGAGCCTGAAGGATGGTGGGGATCCTGTGAGCAGGAAAGGTGAACAAAGGTCAGTAAAGGAAAGCGCTTCGCGGTAGACTCGGGAAGACTGACCTCCAGGACCAGTTGTTACGGATTCGGAAGGTGCCGAAAGTGGTCCAAGCGGCGATGACTGGGAGCGAAGAAGGAAAAGGGACGTTCAGTCAGAGTCGTCGACGCGTCGAACTCGAAGCTTCGTTGTTCACGGACTCACTCGATCCCGAGTACCAAAGCGAGTTGAAGAGAGAAGTCATTTGAGCTCGTTGAGTGGGGTAAGCGAGCTCGGTGATGAGAATAGGGGCAGCTGAGAGAAAATAAATGAGGTCAGCGCGAAAGTATCGCAGCTTGAGAGCTCGACGCGAACGAACAGTTTTGAGCGAAGCTGTATGGGAAAGAAGGGACGTGTCAGCTCCAAAGTTCTGTCGAGCGAAGAGCTGAGAAGACACTCACGTGAGTCCGAATCCGATAAGACCTCGAGAGGCGATGAAGACTCCGATCTTCGAACTGGTCTGTTGGACGCGACGCGACGAAGTGAGAGAGAGGTGAGTCGGAAGTTTGGGTCGAGATCTAGCAAGCAAATAATTATAGTAGACATACAGCTTGCATGACTACTCCAGCGAGCACTGCATGGCGAGAAGGCAAGGAGAAGGAGGGAAAGACATTGTCGTCGTCAGCGGAAGTAGCAAGATGGGCAGCGTCGTCGCGAGTAGCCTCGTCCCAGCAGCTCCTCTACCCTCAGGCTGAGCGAGCAGACCGTAGATTCACTGCCCAGTAGAGAGTCGATACATGAAGAGACTCACTGATAACTGAACCGAAGAGCATCCCAGCTCGTCGCCCTCCGAGATCCGTCATGTACGGGCAGAACGGGAGACCGATGAGGGCTCCGATGTTCTGAGCGGCGTTGAGGAGACTGATGCAGGGCGAGGGAAGAGAGAACGAGGAATTGGTGGAGTGTAGGAGAAGGGAGGGGAGGGGACGAAGAGGTGGCGAGGAACAGGGAGGGGACGAACAGCGAAGTTCGAGTCAGCTCCAGTCTTCATTGCTCGATTAAGATCAGAGATTGAAACCAGACACTCACCCTCTCGTGCTAGTACCAGGGTCGTTGAACGCAGCTCTCCACATGTCGAGTGACTGGAGACCTGAAAGAGCGAAGAAGAAAGAAAAGGAACACAAGTCAGCCACGTCGCGACTGTTCGACCGTCCGGGGCTGAGCGAGAACCGTGAAGGGAAACGGGCGAACCGTTCATCATCGAACCATCATAACCTGGACGAGAGGGCGTAGAGAGAGAGAGTGTGAGAGAGAGAGGAGGTCAGCGAGGGAGGTTTTCTCGTTTGAACGCCGAAGAAGGAAGAGAGAGAGACGGCAGCGATCCGCCCCGGCCGTCTCCGAGACTCACCGTTGGTGGAAGATGTGATGAGAGCGAGGACGAGAAGGAAGTTGAGAGATCGGATTCCTTTCTATTATACACGAAAGAGGACGAAAAGAAAGGAGTCAGAGAGGGAACATGAGAGGGAAGGGCACGGACGAACGAAGAGAAAGAGGAGCGAGCGAGGGCTGAATCTTTCGAGCTCGAAAAACGTACGTGCTTCCACCACGGTCCACGATAGATGTGCTCCTCCAAACCAGGAGGGAGCGCGGTTTCTTTAGATTCAGCAGCGGTGGGGGACATCTGGAGTTGTGGGGGGAAGGAAGGGGTCGAGTGAGGGTTAGAAGATCTTCGACGGATGAACGCGAAGAAAAAGGAACGAGTTCAGCTTCTGTTACGGCGAAAGCTCGGTCGGATCTAGCTCTATCTGAACGAGATCCGAGCTACGAGGGACGTAACCTGATTTACACGACGGCTGTAGACTGCTGGGCAAAGAAGAGAACGCGCGAACCGGGTCTTACCCGGAGCTGTTTCTCTTTGAACCGAGCGCGTCATGTGCGAAATCCTTCTCTCGTTGCCTTGGTAGAGCTGTGAAGAGAAATGCTAAGGACTCACTGATAAGATGGTGTAAGTTCCGATGTTTGGCGGTCGAAAGAATCTGACGAAAAAACGAGGCGTGAAACGGACGCGTTGAGACTTCAATCCGCCTCGTCCTCCATCTCCAGGGCGAAGCGACTAGTCGAGCCAGGAGATCCTCCGCGAATGAAATCACAGTCCACGTGAAAAAATCTGTAGGAGAGCACCGAGTTCGGAGGGACGTTTGACCTTCGGCAGGCAAACGCTGAAAGAAGAGAAACCTCAATCAGCCCATCTCGATCACTTTGCGCGAGGCTCGAAGCTCAAACGGAAGCGAACGCACCGACGGTGAGCTCTTCACTTGACACGACTCTCATCAAGAACTATAGCAGCGAACAGCAGCGTAGATCGGAGGAGATCCGAGATCCGAGGAGACGCCCGTGGAAAGAAGAGGAAGAACGGAGGAGAAAGGTGACCGTGCTACAGAGCGCGCTCGTTTCTTCCTCCTCATGTCTGTCTTGCTGTCTCCGCTCTGCTCCGTCGAGGGAAAGGGAACAGGATGTTCGGCGATTATATGCGAGAAAGTACAGGTCAGAGAAGAGTCGAAGATGATTTTCCGAAAGGAGAGACGGATCAACGAGGAAGCGAAGGGAAACTGACCGAAAGCGTGGGAGATCGCTGGAGCACGTTGAGAGGAGGATGAGAGAGCCGAGATCAGCGATGCTTAGACCCTGGAAGAAGATGGAGAAGAGATAGATGTGCACACAACCCAGGCAATGAAAGAAAGCGAGCGACGAAGCTCGAGAACGGAAGCAGGAGGAAGCGACGACAGTCTCGACGACGCGTCCAGCTCCCATCCTCTCGGATTAAAACGAGCATGATGTCGAGAGAGAGATTGAGGCACATCCTACGCACGTAAGTCTCCGATCGCAGGAGTTCTTCTGTCGATCTGAGAAGAGAGGCGAAGGAGTCAGTCGAGGTCGACCGCTTGTCGAGCCGAGCCGCGTTCCTCCTCGCCCCCTTCTTCACACCTCGAGATCGGAAACGAGGGAGACCTCTGCACCCACAGCTGATTGCCTCCGGAAGCTCTGACCTCGGAGAAGAGAAGAACGAAGAGAACAAAGAGGAGGAAAGGTGCGACGAGTTAGAATGGAGAGCTCAGCTTGGTGTCAGCTTCTCCCTCGCGATCAGACCGGGAAAAGGATATAGGGTGAGCGAGGTTCCGCATGACCACTAGGCACTACCTATGTTGATGAGACAAGACTCTTTTGAAAGGGGAGAAGAGGGTTATCTCCTCGCTCCCTCCGTGAGCTCGAGCAACGATTCTCCCTCCCTCCCTCTTGCCTTGCCCCCGGCTTCCTTCGCCCTAGGAAGATCATACCTCTTCCCTTTTGATTCATAGATGGCTCAGTACTCGCCAGCCCCACAAGTGTTGTTGAGGATGGGATGTGGTTGGGTGCGAAGACGCCAAAAGTCGCTCTGCTTTGCCCTCGCACTCGAAGGTCGTGAGGCTCGCCCTCGCGATCTCGCGCACTCCCCAACCACACCGCCCCCTCTCCACCCCTTCTTTCTTTTCTTTAACCTACATCCAAACATGTCTGAGGAACGTGAAGCCAAGCCCGAAGCTGGAGAGTCCAACCAGATGTCTATCAAGGTCCGCCCTTGCCTCTTGCTCCTTCGCTGCTTGCTTGTCGAGCTCGAAGCTGACCCCTCCTTCCCTTCCCCTTCCCCTTCTCCCCGTCTTGACTGTATCCTCTTCCAGGTTGTGTCTTCTGATGGCCAGGAGGTATTCTTCAAGATCAAGAACACCACCAAGTGAGTTGCGATTCGAGTGCAGGTGGCTACCAGAGGGGGGGGGAGTGGGAGAGAGTCGCCACCTGCTCCTCCTCCCTTCCCTTCCCTCGCTTCCCCTTTCCCTTCACGCTCGTGCCTGACTCTCGTTTGCTCTTTCCTCTCTTTCTCACTCAGGTTCTCCAAGCTGAAGAGCGCCTACGCTCAGCGAGTAGGAAAGGCCGTGGAGACCATTCGGTACGTTCCTTCGTCTAGTTGAGCTGTTTGGACGAACGAACGTCGAGCGAGCGCGAGTGCGGCAGCTGACTCCCCCTCCCTCTCTCCTTCTGCTCGTATAGATTCGTCTCGGATGGATCGCGAGTTACGGATGACGATACACCTGATGCTTTGGGTCTTGAGGTTCGTTCGCTGCTCTCTCGACGAAGCTCCTCCCTTGCCTCCTCTCCACCTCGTTCCTCCTTCCCTTCCACCTCCTCACCAGGCTGACCTCGACCCTTCCTTCCCTCTTCTCTGCTCATCAGGACGGAGACTCCATTGATGTCATTCTCGAGCGTGCGTCTCCTTCCCCTCCGTCTTTTGTTCTCCTCGCTCGCCTTCTGGACGCGAACGTGACAAAACTCCTTCCCTCGTCTTCGAAGCTGACCTCTCTTCTCCTTCCTTCCCTCCTCCTCCCGTCTCCTGCACCTTCACCCACCCCTCGCCTTTTCTCTCACCGCCTCCCATTCCTCTCCACTCCATCCCCCTCGTGGCACCACCCACACAGAAATCGGAGGATCGTCTCGACCGTGAGATCGAGCGTAACGTCAAGACGAGAAGAGGTTCCTCCTCGTACGGTTCGGTTGCTCTGGTTTACGAGAAGAGAAGATTGGAGTGAGGGATGGAGAGGTGGTTAGGTCTCGGGTAGTAGCTGCTTGTATAACTATCGTGTCTCACGAGGCTGGAACGAACGAAACTCGACGCTTGGGAGAGGAGAGACCAACAGCCGAGGCGAGGCGAGGCGAGGCGAGAGAGCTGACTTGCTTGGTATGTCGGGAGGGGAAGGAAGCTTGGGATTCCCAACGAGATGGCTGGATGGAAGAGAGGGGTCTTTTGGATGCTGAACCTTACGAAACATAGATCTCCCAGAGCTGAACAAGGACCTCGACTCAAGCCATCCACCTCGTCGTCTCGACTCGACTCCCACCTCGCTCCCACCCAACCTCCAAGCTCCGACCTTCACTCGACGTCTCAACTCCAACCTTATCCACCCAATGCTCCAGTCCCTCCGAGCTCTATCGACCCACGACAAACGGAAACGAGAGAGGTCAGCTCCTCCCTGTCTCCTCGCTCGTTTCGTTTCGTTTCGACGCGAGGGAGAAGCGACTCTCTGTCTTTCTTGCGACGGAGAGAGAAGGGAGGAGAAGGACTCACGTTCGACGTAGGCATCTGAGGCGGTGCGATGAACCAAACATCCAGAGAGGGATAGTCATCGGAGGATCAGCGAGGGTGTGAAGGAGAGTGGCGAACGAGCGAGCGAGCGAGGGAGGTTGAATGAAGCTCACCAATCGCATCGTTCTCCTCCATTCCAAGAGAGTCCGGGGTGTCTTCGTCCTTCAGTCGATTTCCATCGTAGGTGAACCTGTATCGAGTCGAGTCGAGGAAGGAACGGAGGAAGGAAGGAAGGAGGGTGAGCTCATTAGTGAATCGTCGAGTCGAGCTCTCAACTTCCCTCCCTCCCTCCCTTCGCCCCTCTTCGTCGTTCATGTACGTATGCTTTCAAGCATCCATTCTTCGATTTCCATCACTCCCATCCCTTTCCCTCTGCTCTTTATCTCTCCAAACCTCCAAAGCACCCTCCTCCCTCCCTCTCGCTCTCTCTCCTCGCCACTCACCTAACGACCTCCCTGTCCTTCCCCGCCCTCCCACAGTAGGCAGCAACGATCTTGGACATCTTGGTCGTTCGTTTGACTTTGAACCACATCTCCCCGCTTGAGGTGTCCACGATCTGGAATGATCGAGAGAGAGGAGTCAGGTGAGGTGGGGGAAGAAGAGGGAGGGAGGGACAAGGGAGGAGGGAAGACGAACTCGAAGGTTGATTTGTTCGACGATGCCGGCGGGTTTGAGGTCTTCCATGGCTGATTTACTGAGCTTCGGGAGGAGAAGAGGGAGAGGTGGGCAGATGAGGCTGGAAGAGGAAGAGGAGAGAGGGAGGATGGGTTGATGGGTGGGGTTGGAGGGAGGAGATGGAAGAGGGAGCGAGTCGGTGGGAGTTGAGATTTCGCAAAAGCGGGATGGGACGGACGGGCCTCGGTTGATGGTTTGGAGTGGTTTCCTGTAAAAAAGGAATGAAGAAAGACGATAGGGTAAGGTATGGCAAAGAGGCTTTGCGGGTGCGAACCCAGGAAGATCAAGGAGCACAAAAGGCTCGAAAAAGCTAGGACGCGACGACGCGCCGCCTCCGTTCGCTTTCTTCCTCGTTCGCACTGCCGTTCTTCCCTAGAAAGAAAGGACTATGCATATGCTGGGCAGTCTGATTGATGTCGAATAAAGAATCGGTAGGTCAGTCTAAAATCTAGAACGATGAGCGATTCCAAAGGGGACGACGGACGACACTTCGGCTCCTCTGTCTTTTCTTCGTTCCCTTTCGTCTCTCTTCCCCTCGTCTTTCTCTTCACTCTTCGGTCTATCGAGTTGACCTCACTGCTTCGCTTCGATTTATATGCTACGACGCCTTGGCGTGCAAAGAAAAAGCTTCGAGCGAGGGCGAGTCGACTTCGACTCCGACTGCATACGAGTGGCCAGAAACCAAGCTCGAGTTCTTTTCGACCTTACCGTACTCCAGTCAGCCCAATCTTCTCGTTCAGCACCCCCTCCTTGACGAAGGACCGAAGCGCGAGCAAGGACACGAGAGAGAGAGAGAGTTCCAGTTTCACCCACCGACCACGGCGCGTCCGACGCGTCCTTCCCTTTCATCTCAAGCTCACTCGTTTCATCCCCTTCTTTCCTGTCTCACCCATTCTCCTCTACACACTGTAAAAGCCCGACGTCGTTCGGATGGTTTTCGAGAGAGGCTCAAAGTTCCGTGAAGAAGACAGGTCCAAAGCCAAAGGCGATCTCGAATGAAACGTTGTTCTCCGTCCTTGCTTGTGTTTGTTTTTCGAAGCTTGCGTTCGTTTGAGAGCGAGGGTGGTAGAGATCTTGCGTTGAAAGGAGCGAGTTTTGTGCAGCGAGGAAAGGAAATCGCAAGGACATCAGTCCTTTGGGGCGAAAATCGAAGAGGCGGCGAGGGACGAAGAGGGAGGTCAAGCAGGGGAAGCGTCAAGCTCTCCTTGTTCTCGCACTCGTTCTCTCCCCTTGATCGACCCTCCCTCGCATCGAGATCAACTCCCTTTTTCCAAGATGCTCCACGAAAATCTGCTCTTTATCTGTGCGAGACGAAAATCTTCCCACACACAGAACCCGAAGCGAACCTCCCCTCTCGCTCGGTTCTTCTTCTTCGATCGAAACCTCCTCTCCTCCTTTCGAGCTTGAGCTCCCCTCCCTCCAGACTCCCAACGTCCAACTACCCTCCTCTCCCTCTCCTTTCCTTCACCCTCCTTCGCCCGTCTCTCTCCAGGCTCTCCTCCGTCTTCTCCCGCCAGTAAAAGGACTCACCAGGCCACGATGGGAGCTGGATGTTGCAAGCCTGAGGTACGTCTCCCTCGCTCGCTCGCTCTCAGCCCTCCTTCCTTCCCTCCCTCGCTTGGTCGCTCTGGTCCCCCCCTTTCCTTGCCCAGGTTTTCTTCCTCTAGTTGAGCTGACTTGTTCTGCTCTTGCTTTGTGATCAGGTTATTGATTTTGAAGGGGAGACGAACCTGTTTCATTTCTATCTGCTGAGGAGTGTAGGCAAGGGTGCGTTCGGAAAGGTAAGCTTCAACTCTCCTCACTCCCTCGATGTCTTCGCCTTCTAGTCTCGGGAGGGAGCGTTCAACAGGGGTCTCAGCTGGGGAGGGAGCGTTGTGGATGGAGATAGACTCCTGGGTGGGTTGACTGGGAGAGGAGGGAAGGGGGACGATGAGGGAGGGAACGAGGGAGAGAGGTCTCGGAGGTCGCCTTCCCTTCCCTTCCTTTTCCCATCTTCAATCCCTCCCATCCGTCCTCGTCAACCCACTCTCTACCGCTCAATCAGGGAGGAAGCATTCTTCTCCAGCCCGTCGTCTGAGCTGCGACTCGTCTAGCGACAGGGGGAGAGAGCAGGAGGAACCGAAGAGGGAAGGAAGGAGGAGGTTCGAGCGTTGACGTCGCTTTCGTTCCCTCCCTTCCCTCGGGAACCCATCCCGTCCTCTTCTCGTAGAGACACAGCGAGTACTCTCTCTGTGGCAGTCCCAAGCATCAACTCAGCAGTCCATACTGGGAAGGCGAACCTGGTCTATTCGCAGGGAGGGCAAGGAGGTAGGGGTGCGAGCTCCGACCAAACCGAGCGAGCTTCTCCGACTTCGACCTCCTCCCTCCCTCTTCGCCCATCTTCCCCTCCCTCCCTGCTACACCTTACACCTCTTTCTCACCGCACACGCACTCCCTCAGTCACTGACTCATCCTCCGTCTTCTTTTCGTTTCTCCTTCTCAGGTCCGAGTCGTCCAGCACAAGCAAACGAAACAGCTGCTCGCGCTCAAGTACATCAACAAGGCCAAATGCTGCAAGATGAAGGCCGTGGCTAATATCATTCAGGAGAGACGATTGCTGGAGGAGGTGAGTAGCTTCCACCTTCCACTCTGTCGTCGGGAGAGAAGGAAGGCAGAGCTGATTCGTTCGTTCGTTCGTTCTCGTCGCTCGCTCCCCTTCGTTCGAGAACAGATCGACCACCCGTTCGTCGTGAATCTTCGGTACGCTTTCCAGGACGACGAGAACTGCTTCTTCGTGCTGGATCTCATGCTGGGTGGGGATTTGAGATGTGAGTTCCAACTCTCTCTCTTCTCGCAGTGCGGTTCGATCAAGAAGGGTCGCGGGGAGAGAGGGAACAAGAGCGAGCGAGGGAGGAGAGAGCGACCCTGCGAAGGTGGGGTTGGTCGGTGGTTTAGCGTTTTCCCCTCCCTTCTTGGTGCTTCGTCTTCGTCGATCGAGGGAGGAGAGATAGATTGAGGCTTGGCGGGTGTGAAAGGAGCTGACTGATTCGGTCTGCGTCTTTGAATCGACAGTCCACATCGATCGGATGGGAGGGTTCGAGGAGAAGGCGGTTCGGTTCTACGTTGCTGAGATTGCGTTGGCGCTGGATTACCTTCATTCGATACGGATTGTGCATCGGTGAGTTCCGATCCGTCCTTGCTTTGGCTCTAGAGGTCTTCGTTCGAGCGAATTGAGCTCACGCTTTCGTTCCCTCCCTCCTTCGTCCCTTGTCGCTCGCTCGTTCCCTCTCCCTCTTCCCTCCTCCATTCGTCGCCTCACTTCAAACCACCCACCCACCCACCCACTTACCTACCCACAGTGATCTCAAACCCGACAACCTCCTCCTCGACGAACTAGGTCACGTCCATCTCACCGATTTCAACATCGCCGTCCACTTCTCCACCTCCGGTCGACTCCTCACAGGCGTAGCAGGTTCAATGGCCTACATGGCTCCCGAGGTGCTCGCCAAAAAGGGTTACTCGTGTCAGATTGACTGGTGGAGCTTGGGAGTGATCGTGTACGAGTTGATGTTTGGGAAGAGACCGTTCAGAGGGAAGACGAACTCGGCTTTGACGGAGAGCATCCAAGGGGAGAGGCTGGTGTGGCCGGAGGATGCGAGCGAGAAGTGTAGTCCGGAAGGGATGAGTGCTATTCGTATGGTGAGTACGAGCGAGAGGAGGGGATGAACGGGTGCTGGGGTTCAAAGAGAGGAACAAAGTCGAACGCGTCGCTGACTCGTTTCGTCTTTCGTTTTCGTTGTCGCTCAGCTGCTCGAACGAGATCCCCAGAAGCGTCTAGGTTGGAAACAAGGAGGAGGAGGACTTCAAGACGTCAAGAACCACCCTTGGTTCCGGTCGATGGATTGGGCTGCGATCGAGAGGAAGGAGGTCCAGCCGTCGTTTGTGCCAGACGTTCGTCCCTCTTTCGCTCTCGTTCTCGACGTCGTCGCACGTTTCACTGACTCTTTCGCTCCTTTCTGTCGCTCTTCGCAGTCCAAGAAGGCCAACTTCGACGCGACACACGAGCTGGAGGAACTGTTACTGGAGGAGAACCCGTTGAAGGCGAGGAAGAGGAAGGAGAACCAAGATCCGGCGAACCTGAGTCCGGACATGAGGACGATGGAGGAGCAGTGAGTCTTTCGCCTTATCTCTCTCTCCGTCGCCCGATCGAGCGTTTGTCCGACTCTTGCTCCTTGTCTCGTCTCAGCTTCCGTGTCTACGATTCTCGTCGCATGGCTCGAAAATCGTAAGTCTTCTTTCCGTTCTCGACGTGACGAACGCCTCGACGCTGACCCCGACTCGTTATTCCTCTCTTTGACTGCTTTTCCAGATACTACCACCCCCCTTCCGGAGCCGACCAAGCCACCTCGAAAGCTCAAACCTCCTCCTCCGTCACAGCAGTCTCGAACGGATCCTACCTCTCGTCCTCGAAACCGATACATCAGCACGACGCTCGGTCGGAAACGCCTCAGCTCGTCAGCCGGACAGGCGTCCACGTCGAGTCCCTCATCGCCGACGGAGGAGGAGTCAAGAAGAACGCTGGCTACGACGAACAGGACGTGGGAGGGAACCACGAGATGAAGCGGTTGGTGAGAGTTTCCTCCTTCGCGCGACGTCGCGTCTCGTCTGATCGACCCTTCTCTCTCTCGCTGACTCTTCACCCTCTTTCCCTTTCTGCCCTCACAGGATTAACGAGTCGTTCACCAACGATCCAACAGCACACTACCCTCACCTACCACCTCCGCCTTCCAATCAGCAACAGCACCAGCATCAACCCTTCCCTCCCTCCTCGCCAGGCTCAGCCCTCTCCCTGCCACCACCCCCAGCACCAACAACTTCACGATCTCGCACGACCTACGCTCCCACCTCTCCTCGCACCCACACTACTCGTACCTCTCGATCCGGAACGGATCGTCCCCTCCTCATGACCTCGGGTGGAAGCGTTTCGTAGCACCTCCCTTCCCTCGTTTGTTCTTCCTTCTCGAACCCTCGACGACCTCTTTTACTTCATTGGTTCCATCTCTCTCTCTCTCAAGACTCCTAAACTACGCTATTCACTCGTTCGCATACCACAACTCTTCCCATCCCACCTCTTGTTTCTTCCTTTCTTGGGCTTTCTCTCTCGCACTCGCGTCCGTTTTTTTAATTCATCTCGCTCCGTCTACGATCTTTCCACTCGTCGCTTTTCTTGGTCTGTCCTCGATCACTTTCGACTCGTTTCTTCTCGTCCTTCGTCATCATCTTGCCCTCCTTACCTATCTTCAACCTCGAATCTTACCTAGTTCCCACTCTCATGCACGCACGCTTTTCTCTCTCGTTCCTTGCCTTTCTTGATACCCCTCGCTCGCTCGCAGCCGATTCATCTTCGTATTCATTCGATTCTTGCTAAATTAGTCTATGTAAGTCTATGATACACAAACTGAAGCAAACCCGAGAGCGAGAGATGGGCAGAGACCGAGAGGGGACGAGTGTTGAGGGACGTCGCCGAGGCAGCGTTCGAAGGAGCGAGGGAGCGGGAGCCGAGGAGAGACTGAGGGGACGAAGGGGTCGAGAGAAAGAGAGTATAAAAAAGAAGAGTGGGGGGGGGGGGGGGGGGTTGGAAGGAAAGGTCAGGAAAGCGAGGGCGAGCGGCGGAGAAGGTCCGACGTACGTCGAGGCCGACGCGACGAACGAACAAGAGCTCACGAGGGCTTTGTTGTCCGTTCTTGTTTCTCGAGTGCATGCGATCGAAGGAGGCCTTGAAGACGAAGAGAAAGTTCGTGTCGGTTGTGTAACGATTCGGCAACCTGATGGGGGAGGAAGCAGACAATCAACTTAGGACGTGACGCGACGAGATGAGAAGAATCGCTCGGGCGGCGAGCGAGCAAAAAAAAAAACAGGGTTGGCGTACGTACCTGTTGTAGGTCGAGAGGTCTGGGGAATGGCAAGACCTATGGGAGTGGACGAACCGAAGATCCGGGAAGCTGGGAAGGGAGAGAACAGAGTCAGTCAGCGCGAGGTGAGGTCGGAGGGCAGGACAATTGGGACGTACTTTACTCGTCGAGCAGCATTCCCAGCGAAGCGAAGCGAAGGTCGTAGCGGTGTGTTGTGCTTCCTACGTAGGCGAGGTTTCTTCTCCTCAGAGGCGACCATGTTCGGCGAATCCTGGGCGAGGAGCGAATGAAAGAGACGTCAGTTTTGAATTGCTCGCGAACGTTGAGTTACGAGCAAAAACACGATCAAGACAAGCTAAGCTCACTCTCTCGATCCTCCCGTCTTCCATTTCCCGACTTGGGACCCACGATGACCTCGTATTTCTCCCTCGTCGTCTGCAGCCGCTCGACCTCGTCCCAGACCTCCTTGCCCATCAACGCTTCCAACCTCCGGTTCAGAAGGCTGTACCCCTCCCAGTCGACCTGACAGTGAGCCCCGGGTGAAGAACCATTCCTCTGGCGAACCGAACGACGTGTGCGAGCGAGGCGGACTGGACGGGTGGGTTGAGGAGGGGATCGGCGACGTGTTGGGTGTGCTGGTGGGTGATGAAGGAAGCCAGCTCTTCCCACGCGCCGCAACGGTTGAGACACTCTGCGAAGGCGTAGGCGTCGTTCTCGTCGAGTTCGAAGCCAGTGGAAGTGAGGTACTTCCATGCTGCGAGGGCTAGAGTGAGGGATCCACTGAAGGAGGGAGGAGAGAGGAGGGGAAAAGACGCGAAACGGGTTAGCCCGCGTTTTTTTGTTCGGCGGGCAGCGTCGAGGGCCACGTTTCTCTACCCACCTGTATCCACAGGCATCAAGATACTGGAAAAGTAGAGAGAAAGGGGGAAGATCAGGGGCCTGCTGGAGGAAAAGAACGCGTCGAAGCGAAGGCGAAAGACTCACCACCGCGACTGTTCGCTGATCGATTCCCACCCCTCCGTCCGTCCTCCTCATGAGCTGCCAGATCTCCTCCACTTCTTCGAACGAGTGACTATGGTTGTAAGCGTCCATGAGAGAGGTGAGGCATCGACCGGAGAAGACGTCCTTCTTGACCTCCTTCATGGCCTGATGGATCGCTCGAACGGCGACGAGGTATCGAAGACGTATCGGGTCCAAGTCGCCGAAGTCGTCACGGTTTCGTAGCGTCCCTGGGAAGTACGCTCCATCTGGATCGCGTTCCTTTCGATCTTGAATATAGAGTCGAGTGTAGATCTCCAAGAGGAGGATGAGGGGATGGTTACGGAACGGAGTTGAGATTCGACCGTCGTGGAGAAGGAGGAACCGAAGGACGGGAGCGAGGTCGGGGCGAGGCTGGAGGGTGACGAACGTTGTCTAGAAGTTTTTGAACCGTTGGAACTACGAACGTCCAGTCTCGTTTCCCTTTCCCTTCCTTCGTCAACCGAAACATCCACTCGGCGACCTCGATTCCGTCCTCCAAACTCTTCGTCGCGTCCATCATCAACTCGGCCAGCTCTTCAAAGTCCGCCTTCGAACCAGTCACATCCAGTCGTCGAACGGGAGCGAGGATAGGTTCCCATGCCTTGAGGAGATTGGAATCCGTCGTGTACTGGAACGTGAAAACCTTGAGGATGTAGAGGAGGGTGGTTGTCGTGAGTTGGATTGGGCGATGGGTTCCGAGGTGGAGATTCAACGAGCCTTCCGGCAGCGGTGCTAGCGAAGGAGGGGTTGGAGAGGGAGTGGGAGGGGTTTCGGTGGTGGCTTGAGGGAGTTCAGAGAAGGGAGGGGAGGGACCAGCGAGGGAGGGAAGAAGGGAGCGAGGTGGTGGGATCGGCGTTCGAGGAAGGGAAGGAGGTGGGGAATCGAGCTGGACGCGTCGCAAAGAAGGAAAAGCAGAAGGTTAAGCCCTAATCGGCAGAGCGTACGTAGAAGATTTCCGCTCACTGATTTCATCGGCGTCGAGGAAGGGGAGGATAGGCGCGATCGTCCCGTTTCGAGAGGAGCAGCCTTGACTTGAGCTGTCGGTTTGCTCCTTTTGCGCTTCGACGGAGGAGGAGCAGCTGAGGGAGGTTTCCGAGGTGGGCGTGGTATGGCATCTTGCCACCGAGGAAGGCTGACGGAGGGCTGACGTTCGAGGGGAGGTCGGGGGGCGGAAGAGGGGAGGGGAGGAAGGGGAGAGGGACGCTTTTTCTTCGGTTTCGAAGGTCCTGTTTTCGACGACTTTGCCAGAGGGGCGAGAGAGGCGACCTTGGAGGGGGGAGGTTGAGATCGAGAAGGAGGTTCTGGGAAGGCTCCGAGAAAGGTTGGGACCCTACCGGAGGGAAGGGGAGGAGGAGGAGGAGGAGAGGACGAAGTTGAGCTCGAACGGAACCGAGGTCTGGCTGCTGGTCCTTGGAGCCGAGCGAGGATCGACTTGGCGAGGGACTTGGGGACCGGTAGCATCAGTCGGTTCGACGCTGGCGATGAAAGCTGGAGAGCGAAGGTCTTGATGGAAGAGGCACGCTCGAAGTAGTTGGAGGAACAATGCAAAGGCTTCTCGGTGAGCTCGACTTTCCATCGACTGCTTCCTCTTGAGCTCTGCAGGCACATTTTCACGCTCCAAGATTATCTGGGCTGCATGCTTCAGCCTTTTCACTTCGAGCCCTTTTCTTCCACGTTTCTCGTTTATATATATCTCTGATTCTTCCTGCGCGCTCTCTGCTCGCGTCGAAAGTGAAATGAGATTCGAGTCGACTCCACCCGCGACCTTGTCTTCCCTTCCCTTCAAAGCGCTACCCACCCACCCTCCCCTTCAGCCCACCTCCTACCCCTACCCCCCACCCACTTCTCCCCTCCCCTCCCCCAGTATGCTTGAAGCTCGATTGGCCGAAGCGTCTACTCTGAAGCGATTGCTTGATGGTTCGTTGTCCTTCCTCGCCTCCTTCTTTTTCCTCCCTCCCCCCCCTCCCTTCCATCTTCCTTGGAGCTGATCTCGCCTTTCCCGTTCTCCTGCTCTCTTTCTCAGCCATCAAGGAGCTCGTTACGGATGCCAACTTTGAGTGTAACGACGAGGGAATCGTGAGTCTTTTGTGCCTCTCTCTCGCGTTCCGTTTGGGATGGAAGGGAAGGGAAGGGAAGGGAAGGAGACGCGTCGAAGGGCGAAGGAGAGTTGGATCCTCGTTCTCTCTCGTTCAAGGGAGAACGGGACCTCATCGAGCTCGAGGGATGGTTCTACACCTCTCCTACTGCTCGGTCTCTCCTTTGACGCGTTCTTCTTGACTGAGAGGGGTGGTGGAACAAGGGAGGGAAAGAGGTGGAAGGAGATCCAAAGCTGACGACCTTGTCCTCTTTTCGTGTTCGTTTTCTCAGCAACTTCAAGCTATGGACAACTCTCACGTCGCTCTCGTCACGGTCATGCTCAAGGAGGCTGGGTTCGAGAACTACAGATGCGACAGGAACATGCCTCTCGGTATCAACGTCAGTTCCACTTCTCCCCTTCTCCTTCCGCTTGCCACTCCACTCACTCGCCTCCCCTTCCTCATCCTTTCAGGTCGCCTCTCTCTGCAAGATCCTCAAGTGCGCCAAGGACGACGACATCGTTACTCTCAAGGCTGGAGACGAGGCCGATACCCTTTCCTTGACCTTCGAGGCTGCTAGTGAGTCTCGCTCCTCCTCCCTCTCCCTCAGCTCCACCTCCTCCTCTTCGTCTCCCCTCGCCACTTCGAGTTCCACGAGAGCTTCGACGTCTCAGAGCTGACCTCTATGCCTACCTTCCCCTTCCTCGTCTCTCCTTATCGCAGAGACCGAGCGAGTCTCCGTGAGTCTACCCTAAACCGACGATCGTTCAACTTCCCCTCCCACCCTTCCCTTTCGCTCGAGCTCACCTCCTCTTCTCTCGTGTCCTCTTCATTCGCCCCCCAGGAATACGAGATGAAGCTCATGGACATCGACCAGGAGCACCTCGGTATCCCCGACACCTCCTACGACGCCACCGTCTCCCTCTCCTCGGGAGAGTTCCAAAAGATCTGTCGAGATCTCACCACGCTCGGAGAGTCGGTCAAGATCGAGGTCACCAAGGAGGGAGTCAGGTTCTCGTCCGACGGAGAGATCGGAAGCTCGACCGTTCTTCTCAAGGCTACGAGCGTGAACAAGACCGACAAGAGGGCCAAGAGCGAGGAGAGCGAGGGTGCCGTGAGCCCTAAGAAGAAGGCTGTCAAGAAGGAGAAGGTCAAGAAGGAGAAGGGTGAGGACGACGAGGAGGAGGAGGAGGAGGAGGAGGAAGAGGAGGATGATGAAGTTGGTGAGTGTTGTGTCGTTTCTTCGAATCTTCATCTTGTTGTGGCTCGGTTGAACTTGGGTTGTGTGGAAGGTCTCGTGGGAGGTGGTGGGCAGGAAGGGAGAGGCAGGTGACTGGCTTCGCGTCGAACGAAGTCTCGAGAGCTGATCGTCCTTCTTCCTTTTCCCTTTCGTTTCGCAGAGGTCGTGTCCGACGACGAGGAGGAGGAGAAGCCTGCACCCAAACGAAAGGCTACCTCCAACGGAAAGTCTGCACCCAAGGCGAAGAAGGCCAAGGTGACCTTGATCTCTCCTTCCCTCCCTCTCTCCCCGTTCGTTCTCTTCTCGAGCTGACTTGTGCGCCCCCCATTCCCCACCCCCTCTCTCTTTGTTTCTCGGGGCCAGACTAAGAAGGGAGACGACGAGGAGGAAGACGTTGGAGTTACGGTCATCCTTCAGCAATCGGTCACGTCGACGTTCTCGCTCAAGTACCTGCTCAACTTCACCAAGTCGGCACCTCTCGCGAAGAGGGTTACGCTCCACATGAGCGACGAGATCCCTATGCTCGTGAGTCCTGTCTCCACCTCTCTCGACGCGAGCGAGCGAGCGAACGAAATCTGACGCGTCTCGTTTTTCTCGAAACCAGGTCGGCTTCGACTTCGACTCGGGATACATCAACTACTACCTCGCGTTCGTTATCCCTCCCTTCTCCTCTTCCTCTCGACTCCCAGCTAACTTTACCTCTTCGTCTCTTCCCTTCCTCCACAGCCCCAAGATCGGAGAGGAATAAACTCCCCATCCTCCCTCCCTCCTCAAAACCCTCGCTCTTGCTCGTTCTTTCTTACCTCTTTCTTTGGGCTCCCCTTGTCTCTTTTTTTTTTTTCTTTCTTTTTTTTTTTTTCCGTATTATGCCTGTTCCCTTGCTTTTTCACTCTTTCATCTGATGACTTTGTCTGCCTTCTGATTCGAACTGGCGCGAAAGGGACACGCGACGAACGGACGAAGGAATTCGCAGCCTTGCTCTCTTTCGCTTTCCCTCACGAAGAACGAACGAGGCAGGTGTTGACGAAACGAATAATCGATATCGAACGAACGCCAAAGCCAAAAAGAAAAAGGTAAAAGAAAAAAGGTGGGGAAGGAAGAGAAGGAAGGGTCGATTCGAAGACGAAACGGAACGCGATTCTTGGGTTTGGGAGAGGGACAGAGACTACTATATCTATAGGGTGATGAGGAGACGGAAGGGAAGGGAAATGTTTTTGTGGGGGTTGGTAGAAAAGGGGGTGTGGGTGTGATAGGTGGTGGTGTAACAATCGTGAGGGAGAAGAGAGAAACGTAAACAACGGGTGAGGGAGAAGAAAAGACGTGAAACGAGAAGGTATGCAAGTGTGGACGGAGAGGAGGGGAAAAGCAAAGAGAAGAGCAAAGAGAGGATCCGGCCAAGCGAGGTTGTTACGTGGGTTTCCTGGAGGAGGAGAGGGAGAGAGAGAGGAAGAGGTCAGTTTGAGGAGACGCGAGAAGGGAGAAGGGAGGAAGACGAGAGGATGGAGTAGGAAACGAACCTGAACTCGGCGAGAACGGTGTAGATGTTGTTGAAGGCCGTGTAGATCTCGGATCGGACCTGGAGAAAGAAAAGAAGAGGAAGAGAAGCGTCAGGACTGAGTCGCAAAGAGGGGAAGGACGGAGGGAAGGAGGAGGGAACGTTCGAACTGACCTTCGCACCGGTGAGGACGATCTTCCCACTGACGAAGATGAGCAGGACGACCTTTGGACTGATCATACGGTAGATGAGACCAGGGAACAGCTGCAAAGCGATGAGAGGGGAAGAGTCAGCTTGAGTTCGACGGCAGACGCGGAGGAGAAGGACGAGAAAGCGAGAGACTCACCTCCGGCTCGTAACTGCTGAAAGCTCCGTGAGCGTACGCCAGACCTTCCAACCTGATCGGGAACTTGACGTCGCACGATCCGACAATGTTCTGGATCTTGAACTCGGAGAACTTGGCGTCGAATCCGAGCTTCTGGATGATTCGAGCGTACCTGAAGGGAGCGGAGAGGAAGAGGTCAGCAACGAGACGAGAACAAGGCTCGAACTGCTCATCGAACGACGAGACGATGGCTCACTTTCTCGAGGCCAGTCTAGAGTCATCTTCCGACTTGGCACCCGTTACGACCATCTTTCCGGAAGCGAAGATAAGAGCGGTCGTCTTGGGATCTCGGATTCGCATGATGACGGCGGCGAATCGCTGGAGGGAGAGAGGTAAAGCAGAAGCAAAGGGTCAGCGAGGGTTTCTTCGAGATAACGAACACGATAACCGGAGGATAGGAAGTAGGAAGAGGCGTGCATTGCATAGGTAGCTAAGGGAGGAAAGATACGGTAGGAACGGAAAGGAGAGGAGGTGGAGAAAGGGAAGAAGGAGAGGGAAAGCTGAAGCTCACCTTGGGGTTGTACTCAGCGTTCCTCGCATGGAGAGCGATGGTCTTCAAATCAAGTCGACAGTCGAGGTTGACGGTAGCGACGATGTTCCTTTGGGAGCGAGAAGTTGAGGTTGGATGGGTGGATGGAAGAGCGAGGAGAAGGCGAAGCAGAAAGGGAAGGGAAGGGGAGGGAGGAGAAGGAAGAGCAAACAGGACGTCAGCAACGTTGTTGAAGACGTCGCCAAAGCTATAGAATGATGAGCTGCATCTCCAGCTCCTCCGTCACTCTCCTCTACCACCATCGCTCTGCTTCAACGAGCTGGATGGATCGAGCAACGAGGTCTCGACCACCTTGCCACGCCGGCGCCTCGTTTCCGTTCGCTGACTCGCCACCTTGCATCCAGCGAGAAAGCTCCACTCGCTCAGAGAGACAGAGGGCGCTATACTAACTGAAGGGTGGGGACAATCCCAGCAACAGCAGTGATCCTGAAAGGGGAAAGCAGAGCAAGGAAGGGAAGGTGGAAGGTCAGCTTCGAGCACCACCCATCGCTCCCTCCTTCCCTTCCCTTCGACGTCCTTCTGGGAGTTCTACTCACTCAGGAACGCTCGGAACAGCCGAAGTGATGGGTCCAGGGGTAGCAGCCGTCATAGGGAGAGCCGAGGTAGAAGCCCGGTTCGAGGGGAGTTGGAGAGCCATGGTGGGAGGGAGGAGAGAGGAAGGGAAGGACTCAGAGCGAGAGGAGGAGAGGCGACTGTTCTGTTGGATAGAGAGGACCGAGGGGCCGTACTGCAGTGAAGGAGTCGGCTTTTGGGAAGGTCTGCTGCTGGTGAGGAGGCGAGAAGGGCTAGTGGGAGACCGTACGGAGCAACGAGGAGGGGGAGAAGGGGAGGGGAGGAGCGACGAGGTGGTGGATGCGAGTCAGGTTCAGCGCTTGCTGCTTTTATACGATTTGGGCAGATTTTTAAAATATAATCGAAGCTCGCCTCTTCGTCGCCTCTTAACCTCTACTAGGACACTAGTCGAGGTATGTATTTCCACACGATTCCTCTCTGATCGACCACCTGAAAAAACTGCGAAAAAGGAGGACTGAAAACGGCGAGAACCTGGCGGACGTCGCGTCGACTCGCCAACTCTCGCTTTCAACGACACTCTCTCCCGAGGGACTGTGCCATCAACGGCATCTAAATAAGTATGTGTCTTAAGTTGTATGCGAACGTGGTATGCTAGTTTGGACGCGTTTGGAGCTACTTCTCCAGCTCAGCGAGAGATTTCGCGAACTTGGATCTGGCTCGGATCTGAGGCAGCAACGCGCGACGAAGGAGAGAAGAGCTCGGTAAGCATATCTTTCGGAAGGAGGTAATACAGTATGCGCTGGAAAGAAGAGTGCGAGCCGAACCTGAGGACCGAAGCGGAAAAGAACGAAGGGAATGACTGCCATCGCTGTCCCGAGCATCCCAAACGTGAAAGCTGCCCATCTAGGATTCTGCGAGTCGAAGGGGAAACAAGTCAGTCAGTGCGAGGGGAAGAGGGAAATGCTGGTGCGAGGAGTGGAAGCTCACGAGAGTTTTGTACATCTGGCGAAGTGAAGAAGCGAACGAGCGACGCGACGAAAGCGGAAGGGTGATCAGCTTTCTGAACGCGCGACGAGGAGAAAGGGGTTGACGAACGGGAGTGATGAATAATGGGAAAGCTCCTCCGAACATGTTTCTGTAGAGATGAGAAGAAGAATCGAGTCAGTTCGAGCAGAAACTTCGCTGATCGAAGAGATGCGGCCGGAAGCGAAACAAACCTGCTGAAACTCTGAGCAGCGAGAGCCGAGGAGGAGTAGATCGAGTAGCAGTCCGCCAGATAGTTGAAGACGCAGAGACTGAAGGAAAGGGTCAGCGAGGGGGGAAGAACGAGTGAGGATAAGCAGGGAGGAACGAACTCTGACCAAACGAGCGAGAAAGAGAGAGCGAGGTCAGTCTCGATTCCGAACGCGAGACGTGACTTGAAGGAGAAACTCACAGATGAAGAAGATGCCCGTGACCAAGACAGCGATTCCGATGGAAGGTGCGATCCAGTGAATGGTAGGATACGAGGTCCAGGCGAAGATGAAACAGCCAACGGGGAACAAGATGGCTCCCGCGCACGCCGAGAAGAGACGCGCCTCTGGTCCTAGTCGAGCGAAATGTCGACTATGAAAGGGAGATGTCAGCTTCCTATATGTTACCTCGTGGGAGAAGGCGACGTACGAGAAGAGGCGATCTTGGTAGAAGGTTCCAAAGAAACCGAGGAAGCCGCCGACGCTGCAATTCGAACGAAGGAGGGTCAGCGAGTTGTCTCTTCGTTCGAGGAGGTGGAAAGGAACTCACGCGATGCTGAGGTAGGCGAGGCCAACTTGACCAGTGTTGAAGTTATACAGCGTTCGGAAGATGTATCTGAAGGGAAGAGAGGGGGTGGATCAGACTTGCGCGAAGGAAGGAGGACGAACGCCTCGGAAACGAGCAGAGCTTACGGGATCGCATCGAGGATCTATTTCACGCAACCAGGGGTAGAGAGTCAGTATCGCGAAGGATAATCTTCGGTGCATGAATCGGACTCACTCCGTAGAGAAGTCCCCAGGCTGCAAAAAACGAGCGAGGAAGGCGAAGAGGTCAGTCCAGTTCAGACGCGACGTCGCTGCCCATGGCTTTGAGACGCGAAGAGGGCCGCGTAGTCTGAGTGACCAGTATCTTCACTCACCGAAGCCGACCCAGAGGGAATACAGAGCGACGACGGGCTCCGTGAACAGCATAACAAACGGACGCGAGACCGAGAGCCGGATGAGCTCGAGCATGGGAGGACGAGCCAGCTCGGCTCTAGACCGATATTCCTTCCCACTCTCCTTACGGAGCTTGTAAGCTATCCGCGTGAGGATGACCGAAGCTGCAGAGAAAAAAGAGATGAAGGAAGACGCGCCGTCTTGTTCAGTTCGGTTTGCAAAATCGTCGTTCAAAGGGAGTTGAGGGGATGAAGCACGGACCTCGAGTCTCCTTCATCACCACGAACATCACAGGAAGTAGTATGATTGTCATGCTGGGAGAGGGGCGAAAGGAGGGTGTAAGCGGTCGCGTTCTCGTTGGTTGTCGCGTTCGGTTTGGATGAGACTGAGACTCACGCTCCGTTGATCCACTGGATCCACCTCCAACCGAGTCGAGGATCCATATCTACCCAAGCCATGAAGGTAGCTCCAACGGCGCTACCGAAGATGCTCGCCAGGGCGAAGAGGCTCATAGGGAGTCCTCGTCTGTGAATAGAACGCGTCAGAACTGTCTCGCTCGAGTCGAAGGAGCAAGAGCGTAGCGGGGCGAAACTTACTCGTGAGTGCTCCATATGTCACCTGGTAAGAGATGAAGCGATAAAGTGATTAGTCCGTGATCTTGGTCGAGAGAGGGAAGGAGGACGAGAACTCACTGATCGTCCCTCCGACCAAACTCGATCCCGTGCTTCCTGCGATACCCTGAATCACTCGAGCGACGAGGATAGTCTCCAGGTTTTGAGCCAACGCTACTGGAATGTAGAAAACGCTGAGAGCGTCCAAGAAGGGCCGAGGAAGTCAACGTTGAGTTCGCGTCGCGAGGAGAACGAGAGAGACGACGTCAAGCTCACACGAAGAAGAAGCACGAAACCCAATACAGAGCACTGCGACCGAACTCTTCGCTCAAAGGAGCGAGTAAAAGAGGCGCGAAGCCAAACGCCCACGCGTAACTGGCAAAGAGAAGAGGAGAGAGAGAGGGTTCAGCTCGGGAAGGGGGAAGAGGTGAGACCGGCAATGAAGAACGACGAGCAAGAGCTCACACGGCGATACCAAGAGCTCCTCCAGTCGCACTGAGACCTAGTTCGTTTTCCATCGACAGGCTGCCGATAGCGAAAGAGGAGAGGTTGAAAGTAGCCAGGAAAGTGAAGACGACGGCAGTGATGGTGATGATCCATTTCCTGTCGAGGCGAGAAAGGCGAAGGTGGAGGGCGAGAGACAGACCGACGCCGTCAGTTTCGCAGCCCTCGTTCGAGAGGGGGTCAAAATTGCTGAAACGTAAAGCTGAGGGTCCTCCTTATCCATGCTTTAGTCTCTAGATGAACAAGGGACGAACCGTGTCTTCGAAAAGCTCATAGGGTCGCGAGAATCGTTGAGCTCGAAGTCAACCTGGTTCGTTCAGCCCCACCAGAACGAAGGATGGGTTCAGCTCGACGTTTCTCCTACCCTCCGCTCTCACCATCCACGAAGAGACAGATGGACGTACATATAAGACTCCTGATCCATCCTCGACGACAGTTTCGTTGCTGCTGACTCGCTCAGGATCGAGGGAGGGGTCAACGAAGGTATGGAGGGCAAAGCCGTGTCTGACGGAGGGATGGGCTCTTGAGTGCTGCCGTACCAGGTCTATCGACGTCGTTTTGTCGAGTTCGGCCATCAAGGAAAAAGAAGGATGTAGAGGAGAAGTGCAGTGGACTTGCTGGGTTGAGAAGCTGGTGGTTGGGGGAGTCAGAGTGGAAAGGCAAAAACGGTGAGCTCGAGCTCACCAAGCCGACGGCTTCCCCGCCTTCTCTCTTTTTCCTTCATGCGATCGGTGAGAAAAGATTGTCGTTCTCGAACCAAAGCTGGCAGAGGACACTTTCCAGGACAGCGTGAAGAGACTCGAGAGCTAGTCTCGGTTCCATTTCTGATCGTGGTCAAGCTCTGGTGCTCGTGAGTTCCGCGACGCGGTTCGATGTCCTTCGGTTCTTCGTTTGCTCTTGCCAGACTGGATCTCGGCACTCCCAGGGTTCCGATGCGAGCAAGCAAAGTCTATAAGATCACAACAACGCATAACAAGGTCAAAGCCACGGATCTCTCCCCTTCACGATTTAGAGATCACGCGTCCTCCTCCATCAACCCAGCGAACATCCCTCCTCCCCCACCTCCTCCTCCCTTCTTCGCTCCAGCTCCCCCCTCCGCCTCCCCAGCCCTCTTCTTCTCCTTCTTAGCCTTCTTCCTATCCTTCCTAGCCTGCGCCGAATCCATCGCGACCTCCAACTCGGGAGCCAGCCACCCTCTCGCCTCCTCGTCCAGAACAGCCTCCATCGACGCGTCGAAGTCCTCCTTCTCTTCCGCCGAGGGAGCTTGGTTGGTCGCGAGGAGGGTGTGGAACGTTCGACCCGAGTAGGATTGATGAGATGGGGGGATGATCGTGGAGGGGAGGAGGAGGGTTTGAGCAAGGAGGGAGAGTTCGTGCAGGGAGTGAAGGAGATGGGAAGTGATGTGGACGGCTCGGTTGGTGATTTCGAGTTTGTCGGTCGAGGAGGGAACGATGGTGACTTCGTCGGAAGAGGAGAGGGATTGAGTCCAAGTTTCCCAAGCTCGAACGGATCGAACTCCAGCGAGAACGACAGCCTCAGCTTCTGCTCGTCGCAACATCCACTTGGCTCCTCCGGCGGCGACGTCTGCGTCCCGAGAGAGGACCTGCATCGTCCATCGGAGGGCGAGGACGAGGGGTTTGAGCGGGTCACGGAGGGAGAGGATGGAAGGGGTGAGGGAGTTGAGGAGGGCGAGGTAGAGTTGAGTTCGGTACTCGATCGGTTGTTGGACGAGAGGGAGGGAGGGAGTAGGGATGTCGGAGAGGGAAGTGGTGGTGGTAGGGAGGAGGATGGATTCGATGGTTGGGATGGGGACCATCTTGGGGAGGATGAGAGAGGAAGATCGAAGGTAGGTTTGGATGGATGGAGGCAGGTCAACTTCTTCTTCCTCTTCGTCCTCGGATGCGGCGGTTGGGACTTGATCCTCTGGGTCGTCCGAAGCGAAGGCCTCCTCAGCGACTTCGATGATCTCGTCCTCGTCTTCCTCGTCGGACGCATCCTCAGCTACTCCATCGCTCTTCACTTCCTCCTCCAGAATCTCCGCGTCCTTCTCGTCGACCTCCTCCACTTCGACGACCACGACCTCCTTCCCGTACCCGATCCCAACACCCTGGTTCAGGATAGCCCAACACATCTCCCTGATAGGCTCTCCCACTCGTCGACCGATGGTTCCTCTCTGGGTGTCCTCGAGGAAGACGCGTCCGAGGTAGCGACCATCTCGAACGACTCCGGCGAGTTTGGGAGCGAACTCTCCCCTCGACATCGCGTCGGCGTAGAGAGCGACGATCTCGTCTCGAGTGGGAGCTGGAGTCGGGAAGGACGAAGGAGTGACGAGGGAGAAGGAGGAAGTGGTGTTGAAGTCGTGGGTGACGGAGTAGGAGAGGGCAGAGTCGATGAGGGAGTGGATGAGTTTGTCGAGTTGAGGTTCCGTCGCGGGATGGAGGAGGAGGGATTGGACGGTGCTGGTGAGAAGGGAAGCGGCAGCATCTCCCGATGAAGGAGGAGTGCTTGGTGCTGATCCGTTGACGGGGGTGGTCGACGATTTGGGACCTTGGGTCATGATGAGACGTCCGTTCTGGAAGGTCTTGACGGCCGAGGCTGCTGCTGCTCTCCTGGCTGCGATCTTGGGATCCAAAGCCTCCCTGAGCGCCAAAGCGACTCGCTCAATCTTCTGGCTTCCGCTCGTGCCCTTGGTGTGGAAGAGGTTCGAGAACTGGTGGTAGTCGTTTCCGACGAGAGCGGCGAGGAGAGGAAGAAGACCGACGGGGAGTTTGAGCCTGAGGGCGAGCAAGTCGGCGTGGTAGGAGGTGAAGGTGACGGAGGTGATGAAGGAGGAGTGAGGGAGAGGGGGAGGGTTGGGGCAGTGGTTCCTGTAGGCCGACCGAGGAGCTCGACGACGCGACTTGACCGCTTGGAACGAGCCCTCCCACGGGTCCGAGTCGTCCGTTCCTGCTGGCGCTTCAAGAGCAGCCTTCTGCTCTTCCGCGGGCTCGAGCCACTTCCAAACCATCCCGTCGAGAGGAACGTACCCCTTCATCTCTCCTCCACCTCCTGAGGAAGACGAGAAGACGACGAAGTCGCTGTCCATCCCGGTCACCCAACCGTTCCTCTTCCTAGCTTCAGAGACGCAGAGTTCGTCCGCCTCTCCTTCTCCCCAGATGCACTCGACCTTGAGAGCGAGGCAGGCGTCGACGGTGGCTGAGTAGATGAGGGGAGGGAGGATCTTGGATGCGTGAAGGAAGGAAGGGGAGGATCTCGATTCCGGGGAGGTCAAGTGGAAGAGGGAGAGCGGGAGGAGGAGGGATCGTTGCCGAGTGAGCTCGGTGTGGTGTTTGATGGAAGGGCAGGGGCCTGAACGGGGGGATATATATATAGTTAGCAACGAACGAGCGGGGAGGAGGGAAGGGGAAAAGAAGGAGAGCTCACCATCGAAGACGAAGACGGGCTCCAAGCCAACCGCTCTCCATCCTTGGACGGTTCTCTGAAGAAGACTCGCCCACTCGGTAGACTCTCCTCCGTAGGCCCATACGATGTTGTCGAGGTAGAGAAGGTAGATGAGACTGGAGGGGAACGGGAAGAGAAGAGAATCGATCAGCCTTGAGCTCAACCTCCTTCCTTCTCGACTCGAGCTCAAGCTCACCTCCAAGCGTCTACGACGAGAGCGACCGCGTTGGAAGGGTCGAGATCAGGGTTGGCTTCGAGAGTAGTCGTTCGAGTGAACGCCTGAGGCTGCTCCTTAAGGTACGTTGTAAGACCGCGGACTCCCATTTGGAACGAGAAGAAGAGGTTGAAGGGGTTGGGCGAGAGGTCGAGGTTTCTCGTCTTTTTTTGAGAAGGTGAGCTCGAGCTTTCCTTCCTTCCTTCGCTTCCATCCCAACCATCAACTTCCGTCTTTGACGACCCTTCCTCTGCCCTCCCTTTCCCCCTCCCCTTCTCCCCTTCTCGCTTCCGTTCCGACTACTAGATGGGAATTCACCGGATATCAAGACAGTCCACCTCGGCCCTCTCGACCTTCGCTTCGTCCTCCTCCTCCGGTCTCGCCTTTCGCTCGCTCCCTCCTCGGAGACATGCTTCGACAGCTGTTTCAAGATCTACAGTTCATCTAGACGACCCTTACGAGAGGGTCTTACCGCCCAAGTTTCCATCCGAGGAGGAGAGGGAGCGAGCAAGAGAAGCTCTCATCAACCACATCGGAGTGAGCTCGACTTTCCCTTCCTTCCCCCACTCCCCTCCCCATTCCTTGCACTCCTCTCTCTCCCTTCTCTTCTTCTCGTCTGATCTCCTCTTTAGTATATCGATGCTGACACTCTCTTCTCATCACCGGTCCTTCTCTCGATCCAGTCCGATCCGAATATCAAGCTCTCCCTGCTGCCCTTCTGGTCGGTAGCGTACACCTTCCACGGAGACATCTTCTACTACCTCCCTTCCAACTCCAAGGACAACAGTCTCATACGGCATTCGGTACCAGGTCATCCGTTCCTAGTCACCTCGGAGGTCTGTGGTCTACGCGATCCATCGCTCACGTCAGTAGTCGAAACGTCTTCCCTCTTGATCCTCCTCCGACGTCCCTCTGTTCCTCCGAGCTCACGACGACCCTCACCCTCCCTTCACAGAACCCTTCAATTCCCCATCTCCCCTCACTTCTACCTTCGAGGCTCATCCTCAACCCTCCCATCTCCTCATAACCCTCCCTGTCCAACCCTCCCTCTCCTCAACCTCGACCAGCTCGAGAACCAACCCTCCTCCCTCTCGGATCCCTTCGGTCCTCCCGTTCGATTCTCCCTCGGTCCTCCACGTCCAGTCCTCCAGGCTCTCTACATCCCACCACCGATATCGGACGTCAAGAAAGGTCAAGATATCTTCAGTCTTCCCATCAAATCCACGGTGACGGTCGGAGGAACCCCAGCGAAGACGTCGAGCGTACGAGGCATGTTTCCTCGGGGAGGGACGATGGCGAGGATCATGGATCATCCTGTAGGATTCGTGAGTCCGTCATCATCGTAGAGCTCCTCTGCTGCTCGTTTGAAGTCGAGCTGGGCTGACCCTTGCTCGTTGATCGGTTCGTTCGTTCAGGATCGCGTCGCTTGTCCGATTCGAAAACCGCTCCTGATCGCCTACGATCATGGAGGAAGGCCGATCGCAGCCATTGACCCTATATCGATGATCATCCAGTCTTCGGTGTTCGAGCACGGTAGGAGCAACTGGAAGGACATGGTGAGTCTCTCCTGCTTTGCGACGCGTCTCGAAAGTCGCTCGCTCACGCGTGCCGCTCGATCTCTGCAGACTTCCAACCACCACGACTTCTCGAAAGTCACTGGTGGAAGCGTCATCAACCTGCTCACGGCTCAGTTTACCGGATCTCACCTCGTCGTCACGCCTGAGAACAGGGACAAGCTCGACTGGACGGCAGATTACATCCACGTTGGTTCTCTCTTTCCCGTCTTCTTTCGATCGCGACCTTCAACTCACCTACTTCCTCCCTTCCCCCATCCTTTTCGAACAGTCGCTTCGACCCGACCGAGTCCGTGAAGACCGAATCGCGACAGAGCTGTCAAACGGCTCGGCTCCCCCTGCTCCTCCCTCTCACCTCTCTCACATCCGAAACACCTTCTCTACTCGACTTACAGCAGCCAAAGGATCGGTCACCGCTCATCCCATGAGGTCAGCTGGACTCGATGAGGCTGCTGCGAACGCGAGACAGAAGCTGCTGGAGGCTGAGGTGAGACTTCGCTTCTTTCTCTCCTCCCTCGTCCGACACTTCGTCGCCTGAGCTTCAACTAACCTCGAACTATTCGCTTTGCTCCCCTCCAGGGTATGGCGGAGCGACTTCAGATGGCTGCTGCTCGTCAGAAACGGCTGAAAGTTGAGGCTGAAGTCCAGTCTCGTCTTTTGTCTCAGGTTCGTCAGACTTCGTTTCCTCTCGTTCCCTCCTTTGACACGCGACGAACCTGATTATCCTCTTCCCCTCTGTCAGTTGGACGCTAGGAAGAAAGAGAGGATTCTCGCACAGAAGAAGTCGGCCGACAAACGGAAGAAGTATCTTGTAAGTCGAGCACCTGGGTGATCATGCCGTCGAAGTTCGCTCTCCTGACCTGACGCGTCTTCGCTGGCTTCCCTTCGTTTCGTAGGAGTCCAAAACTGCCAAGACGAGACGAATCGAGGATGTGAGTTTACAACGTTCTAGTCATTTTCGAGCGAGCGCGTTCACTGACCTGTGTTTCTTCTCTCACTCTTCTCCAGCGTCAACGCGAGGACGAGAAGCGTCGGAGGCTGGAGGAGGCCATGGCTACTGCTGCACGAGAGCTCTACGTGCGTATTCTCTACGCTTCCACGCCCGAGATAAATGTCCTTGCTCATCGCCTCTCTTTTTCTCGCAGGGATCGCGCCGAACCAAGGTCTCGATTCGGTCGAAGGTGAGCTCGACTCTTCCATCCTCGATTCTTTCTTTCTTTCCTCACTTCTGACTCTCCCCTCTCCTCCTCTCCCCTCTCTACTCCATCCAGATCCTCGACCCTCACTCCCACTACCAAAGGCTCGGACTCGTCTCGCTCAACATCATGCCAACGGACGCGGAGATCAAGGAAGCTTGGAGGGCTCAGATGCAGGCTCATCACCCCGACCGACCAGGAGGATCGACGGAGAAGGCTGCTCAGATCAATCATGCTGCTGATGCTCTTGCGACTGGTGAGTTTTTTTTTTCGATTTTCGACGCGACCTCTGCCGTTCCTCGCCGCGTTCGCGTTCGACGAGCTGACTCTTTTTTGTGTTTCTTCGCGTCTCGTTGCTTTTCACTAGAGGACAAGCGGACTGCCTATCAGCGAGATGGGTTCTGGAACTCTGGAGGAGGGAGATAGACATGACCACTCATCATGCTGTTGAAGGAGCGAAAGAGAGCTGTCGAGAGTCGAGGAGCGGGAGACGCGAAACGAGCGACGAGATCTCCTTTCGACTCTGCCTCTCGGATTGACGTCGGTCGGTCGAGATCAAGAGCACTTCGTGGCGCTCTCGTCTGGTCGAAAAAAACTGCAGCGGCTGCTTGGCACTTTCAAGATAGAAGACCAACCGAGCCTCAAAGGACATGAGATCCGAAGGACACGCCTCGAAATTCGAAGCCTCGAACGTTGCCGTCGCTCTTCCTACGATCCCTCCCATCTACCGACGACCTCCTTGGCCCCTAGCGTCCGATTAGAGATTCATAGAGCGACAGTGACTGCCAAAGGAAAAATAACGCGCGCCGTCAGTTGAGCGTGCTCGACGGACCGAATCGCCTCGATGCAGAAGGGAGCGAGAGAGACAGAGGGACGAACGCGTTTGAAACTTAGTGTTCTTCCCGGGTCGAGCAAAGACCAGCCGGCGAGGTAGACTTTGAGTCGTGCGTCGCTTCCTGGTCCTAGGCTCGTAAATGGATTGTTTCCTCGAAAGACGGACTTGTGTGATGACTTGGGACGAATCGAGGGAAGCGTCGACGGTGATCGGTAGCGAGTCGAGATCTAGGCGCAGAGAGAAAAGGAGTCATTAGGAATGGTCAGTATCGAGTCGTCGGAACGATAGCGAGGGAAATCGGAGGCGAGGAGAAACGAACGAGCCAGGTCCGACGCAACCGTCGACGACCAGCGGTTGGGTTAGCTTTCGAAGCCGATTTGTACAAGAAAGCTGCCCAACCAGTTCGAGAAAGAAGAGGGACGAGTGAGTCAGCGAGCTGACTCTGAGAGAAAGAGGCAACTTGCACGATCGCGAAACCATGGAGGGCCAGTACTTACGTTCTCTCTCTCCCCCCTCTCCCCTCCTCACGAACGTCTAAACCCTTGCCCCCGGACCGGACTTTGGTCCCTCCGGCGAGCTTACACGCTTCTTCCGCATCAACCCTTCCACCTTCGTCGACTCCTCCTCGCTCAGCAGCCCCTTCAGACCGTCCTCCAACTCTCCAAACTCCGTCGGTCCCACCCTCCTCCCCGTCGAGAATCCTTGAAAAGCGCACTTTCGCGCGAACTTCAAGGTCACAGCCACTCCCTCCGGAGTGAGAGGGGGATTCTTGATCGGATCCAGCTTGTGACGAGCGGCTTGGTCGACGTGAAAGGCGAGGAGGTCGACCCAGGATCCGCATCGAGTGAGGCACTCGGAGTAGGAGCTCCAGTTGTTGTCGTTGACGTTGAGGATCTTTTCGATGGAGGGAAGGGTTGAGATGGCTAGGGAGGGCTTGGCACTGAGGTAGAGGCGGAGGAAGAAGGGAGGAAGAGAATGGGAAACACGAAAGGCACGAAAGTCAAGACGCGTCGAACGCAGGCTTCGTTCGCGGCCTCTCCTCGTACTCACGCGAATCCACAGAGATCGAAGAACTGGGTAGGAGGGAAAGAAGACGAGAGTCAGCTCAGAGAATCAAAGACGATCATACCAGAGCTCCGAACGGAAGGAGACGAGGACGAACGACAGAAACCGAACGACTATCCACGCCCACCCCACCTTCCTTCATCATCCCATCCCACACCTCAAAGGCCTCGTCGAACCCTTTCCCTCTTCCATATCCATCCACAAGACTGTTGCAGTTCCTCCTACTCCAAAGCGGCGGTTTCACCTCCTTCATCGCCTCGTGGATCTCTCGAACAACAAGGAGATACTTCGCCGTCCTCTCCTTCAGTTCCCTTTCCTCCGCCTCGGATCCTCCCCGTTGTAGACGATTCTGCTCGAGCTCGAAGAGGGAGTTGTATATCTCGAGGAGTCTTCCGAGGGGATGAATTTCGTACGAGATGGCGCGGATGAGGCGAGGGTAGGATTTGATGAAGTCGATGATGGGGGTGGGAGGAGGAAGAGGTTCGACTTTGGCGACGGTGGAGAGGAGCTCGGACATGGCGAGGTAGTAGGTCTTCTTGGAAAGGATTGCACCTGGTGGTGGAGGATTGATATGGTAGGTCTCGCACGGCGCGGAGTACTTGAAGAGGAAGTTGGCGACCTCGAGGGCTTCGGGGAGGGTTGAGGTGAAGGAGAAGAGGCGAAAGACGAGTGCTTCGGGTGGGGACTCGGCCGTTGTTGCTAGGTTGGTGACTTGAGCGAGGAGAGGCCGAATAACCTCGAGAGCTTCCGACGGGGGTAGGGAAGATGTTGGAGGAAGGAGGGTTTCGATGGTGGAGAGGAGGACGTCGGGAGAGATGGGTCGTCCTCCGGGTTGGAAGTCGAAGACGACCTGATTCCTCCGGTCCTGCTCGACGAAGAGCTGCTTCCTCGAAGTTGAATCTAGAGCGAGAGCCTTCCGTAGGGTCGTCGTAACGAGATCGTGTTCGGCTCGGACTTGGGGGGAGAGAAGAGCGATCTCTGTTGGGGGGAAGGCGGCTGATCCGTGCTTGAGGAGGGAGGAGATGGAGGAGGAGGAGGTCGACAGTCGACCGAACTTGAAGGATGGGGATTTTTGAACGACAGGTTTTTCGTACGAGAGAGACTCCAGGAACTGAGGAGAGAGGCGAGAGAGGCGGTCATTAAAGACATCCGACGCTGGGTAAAGAGGAGAGAGCAGAGAAGAGAAGAAGGAAGGAGGATCGAGCTCACCGTTGGCTTCGAGAGTGTGCTACTCTTGAGAGCGAGCCTTCCTGTACTTCTTCTAAACGGACCTGAGGTTCGAGATCAAGCCGAACATGTCAGAATTCGTGTTTTTCTTATTCTGGCGAACTCTGAGCTCTAATTGTCCCAGTAGACGCTCCCTGCCTCCGCTTCCCTCGAGCTCGCCTCCGGCCGACCTGAGGAGATCGGGAGAGACGTTAAAAAAGATACGAAGATGAAGACTCACCGGGTATAGGTCCTTGGGGTTTGGGAAGCATCTAAAACGTGAACCGAGATCGAGCGAACAAAGGATGGAGGACAGGGTCGCCGTTGATGGAACGAGGGGAGGAAGCGTTCGAGCTCAACGTCTCCCCCGGGATTGTTTTCGATTTATTTCTTTTCTCGAGTCCAAGACTTCGCTGATTTTTGTATAGAGAAGCTTCGTGCCTCGCAAGCATCTAGAAGGTCGTCTTTTTGCTGCTTCCGACAAGATCTGGACGTAGGACTTCCATCCATCAAGGCCGACGCGAAGCAGTTCCACCTCTCCTCCCTCCTCCCAACCTCTCCGACAAAAACTCAGCTCGAGCATTCCTCGCCTGCAGCCCATGAATCCCCTTTCTCTTATCCTCCCTAGGCACCCTTTCCTTCACCACCACCGGCCCCCACTTCTCGTACCTCTCCCTCTCCTTCTTCCTCCTCTCCATCTCCTTGACTCCGAACTTGGCGAGATTCCGATTATGCCTCGACGTCGACAGGTACTTCATAACCTCCTTCTCCGTTTTCCCCTCTGTCATGACTCTCTCCCTCTCTGCAATCTTCCAAGCCTTCCTCTCCGCCGGCGACAGAGCCTGGAACGCGCTCTGAGCCTGCCTTCGAGCGTCCTCCTCCGCTGCCTCGAGAGGAGTTTGAGCCGCTCGACGAGCCACTCGTTCCTCGTAGGCCTGTTCGCGTTCCTTGGATCGTTCGAGTTCCCTTTCCAGGGGAGTGAGGGAGTTGAAGCGTTTCGACTTGGCTTCGATTGCGAGGTGACGTTCGAGGTCGGAGGGGGAGAGGGAGGCGAGGAAGGTGGATCGAGCGGCTTGCTTTTGGAGGAGGTTGCGAGCTCGGAAGAAATCACGACGGGCTTGAGGGTCCGAGGGGATGTCTTCTGGTAGAAGAGGTGGTAAGGGTGATGGGTTCGGTATCGAGGAGGAGGAAGTTGAAGGGGAGGACGGCGAGGACGAGGAGGAGGAAGAGGAGGAGGCGAGAGAGGACGGCCATGCTGGGATGGAGGGAGGAGCTTCCAGTCCCGTTTCTCGACGATCTTTGGCAGGGGAAAGGGAGCTTAAGTCGAAGGGGTTGGTAGAAGTGGAAGACGAGGGGTTTGAGGCTGGCAAACGTAAGCGAAGGAGGAAGGGAGAGTCAGCGGTGAGCTTCGTTCGTTTCAAGTCTCAAAGAAAGGCAGAGCTCACTGGGGTCCGAGGAAGATCTGCTCGTTAGTCGATACAGACGAGGTAGCGAGGTGGTGTATGCTGTTGTAGTCTTGAGAGCAATCCGAGGCAAGAAGGTTGAAAACGACGACATGGTTGGGGGGAAGGAGGACTGGAAGGTGGGAAGGGAAGGGAAAAAGGTGAGCTTCGAAGGAGAGAGGTCGACCCTTCTCCTTCCCAACGGCTTCCATCTCTTCTTCACGACCTTCGCGACCCAGCACAGCATTGCATACACCCCCTCGTCAGCTCTCGGACTCACATCTCGCTGAAGGAAAATCTTCTCTGCCTCCTCTCCCCCTCTAGCGCTCGCCAGGATGAGCTCTTCAACCCCTCCCCTCCCTTCACCTCTCACCTCCCTTCTTCTCCCCTACCTCTCTCCTCCTTACCTGGTCCCCTTCCTCTTCTTCCACCCTCACCTCTCGATCCAACCTCTCCTCTCCCTCCTCCTCCCCAACCTCCTCCTCCTTGGCTCTTCTTCGCCCACCTCCTCTCCTCCCTCAACTTCCTCGTCCTCCTCCAATCGAGCTCACCCATCGAACAGGTTCGCTCTCGTGGACGCGATTGAGTTTGGAGGATCTACCAAAGGGTTTATGGAGGAGGTAATGAGACAATGGGGGATGAACACCAACGGGGTTAGGAAATGGCAAGGGTGGGAGGCTTTCGTCAGAGATCTACAGCAGATGGACGACAACGAGGAGGAGGACGAACAACAAGGAAGGTTGCTCGTCGTAGATCGAGTTGACAAGCTCAGAGGTCCCTCCTTAGGATTCGGTCCAGGAGGTTTGGCGAGCTCGTTAGCTTCTCTGGGTGCTACGGTGAGTTTTTGTCAGGACATTGTATATACGTCGCGCTAGAAGCGAGCAAAGAGCTCACCTTCACCTTCTTTCGTTCCCCGCCCTTTCCAGACCTCCAACTCCATCGTCACCGTCATCTTCCTCTCTCCGACACCCTGGGATTCCCTTCGTCCCATCCCCAGTACCTTCCCAGACCCTCCCATCGTATCCATCCCGGCTTTCTCTCCTCAAGGTCAGCCGCTTTCTCCGTCCCCATCTTCACCCGCTCGCTCGACGCTGACCTCGTTCTCACTCTCAGAAACGACCACCTACCTCCTCCTCAACCCCCCTCTCCCACCCACCGCTCCTCTCTTCCTTTACTACCAACCCTTCCTGACCCACCTCTACTCCATCGCCTCCCCTCACCACCTCTCCCCTCTCGTCCTCCTCCGTCTAGCCCACTCCCTCTGGCCAATCTACATCGCTCCCCTCACCCAGCAAGCTCATCAACTCGCTCACCTCCCAACAACAAAGGAAGGCATCGCTCTTCATCTCTCCCAAAGATGCAGAGAAGCCTTCCAAATCGCCATCGCGGATCCGACAGCTCTTCCTGGATCGCTGGATCCGTTCGTCAGGAGGAATGAGGGAGGTGTGGTCGGGTCGACGACGAACGCGAAGCAGCTGCAGGACGCTTCAACGACGACAACGACCAACAACCTTCCCAGGATGGCCAAGTTCCTGTTAATCGCTGCTTTCTTGGCGAGCTACAACCCACCCAGGAAGGATCTGATGTTCTTCGGGCGGGGGAGGTGGGAAGGAGGAGGGAAGAAGAAGAAGGGTGGAGGAACGAGGAAGGCGACGAGTGGTGGCAGAAAAGGGACTGTAGCGAAGGTGAGTGATGTCTGCGTACCCTGGTCGAAGGGTGGGAGGGTGAGGGCGAGAGAGAGAGAGAGAACGGTTGTACTGACTTGAACGACGCGTCTCGTTCTCGTCCGGTCTTTCGTTCGCTTTCCCCAGATCCCTCAAACCATCCTAGGACCCAAACCCTTCCCTCTCGATCGGCTCATCGCCATCTTTGGATCCCTACTCGCCGAACACGATCGACCTGACTCGAGTGCCCTCAGGGACGAGCAGTGGGAGGACGAAGTGGGAGAGATCATGGCTTCCGTTTCGGTTCGAGCTTTGGTTCGTTTCGCCTTCTGTTTCTCTCCTTCTCTCACTTTCCTCTCCGCTTCGGTCGACTGACCCTGTTGATGATCGGGTGGATCAGATCTCCAACCTCGTCAACCTTCACCTGCTTCAGCGAACGAGTCCTCCGGATCGACTAGAGGGGATCATGCTTAAGAGCGAGTTGGGGTGGGAGGAAGCGGTTGCGTTGGGAAGGGGGTTGAAGATTCGTGTGGAGGATTGGTGGGCTGGTGATGATTGATGTACTCTCCCTCCCGCTTACCCCAAAGTCTACTCCCAAGAGAGATGAAAATCTGACGCGTCGTGAAGCGGAGTGACCCGACCTGACGAGCTCGTCCTTATCAGCGCTTGAAATCGTTGAGCTTCGTCCTTTCATTCTTGGTTGGGAGCCAACGACGATGAGCACTTCTACTACTATCGAATCCGATCCGGAATGGGAACAAGTGACTGCTACCCCTCCCTCTGGCGCTCCTACTCCCCCTCCTCCTCAGGCATCAGCGGTCGCCTCTTCGAAGGAGGAAGAGATCAAGGAGGAGGAGGTCGTCGAAGCTGAAGCCAAAGGATCCGCTCCCCCTCCTCCTTCCATCTCCCCTCCTTCCACCTCTCCCTCTACGATCACCATCCTCTCCTCCTCCGACGTCTCCACGATCCTCTCCACCCTCACCCTCTCAGACTTCCTCACCTCCCAATCCAAAGCCTTCCAAGCCTTCTCCTCCTCCAAACTCACCTCTTCCACCTCTTCTCCGTCGGACTCTCTCCTCCAAGGCCCTCCCCGAATCGCTCTCCACCTCCCCAACCACACCACTCTCTTCATGCCCTCTCGAGCGAGTCAAGTAGGAGGAACAGCCTGCAAGATTGTATCCGTTCCTCGTTCGTCGGACGATACCGAGGGTCTCCCAGCTACGACGTTCGTCCTCGATGAACAGACTGGGAAAGTCGTTGGGGTGGTGAACGCGGGAGAGTTGACGGGAGTGAGGACAGCTGCGGGTTCAACGGTGGCTAGTAGGATGCTGCTGGGCAAGGGAGAAGGGAGAGCGAAGATGGTGGTCTTTGGAGCTGGGGTGCAGGCGTTTTGTGAGTCGAGAAGAGCGAGCTGCCCGCGGCCCAATCCCATTCCCATCTCCTCGTCGCTCGTTTCGTTTCGTTTTTTCTTCCACCCACCTACTGACTCTCGCTCTTCCTTCGGTCGGATACAGGGCACACCCACCTCCACCTCCTCCTCTTCCCCCCCCTCACCTTCGTCTCCTTCCTCGCTCGTCCCTCCTCCACCCCATCCAACCGTCTCCTCTCCCTCATCGCCAAACTTCAACCCCTCCATCCGAACGTCACCTTCGAACATTCCTCAAGGAAAGGGTTCGATAGAGGTCAGGCCGTTCATAATGCGGATATCATCATTTGTTGGTGAGTGCTCGTCCAAGCTCCATCTCTCTCGCTCGCGCCCCTTCCTTCCTAACCTCCTCTCCTTCTTTTCCTCCCTTCCTCCCTCCCACCCACCCCCTCCAGCACTCCCTCCCAAACCCCTCTTTTCCCACCCACCCAACCCCGCTCAGGAACGCACATCGTCCTCATCGGCTCCTACAAACCTTTCATGCTCGAAGTCGCTCCCGAGATGCTCTCTTCCCGAGCAGGCGTGGTGTTCGTGGATGGATTGGAGGAAACGAGGGCGGAGGCGGGGGAGCTGCAGGGGTACGAGGGGGAGGTGTGTGAGGTTGGGAGTGTGTTGGGTAAAGAGGGAGAAGGGAGGGAGAGATGGGAGAGGAATGGGAAAGGGGATTTGACTGTTTTTAAATCGGTGAGTGCTAGGGAGGAAGGCGACAAGGAGTGGGAGGAAGGGAGGGTTGGGCTGCAGGTCGGTGAAGGGAGCGAGGAGGGAGGGAGAGGAGAGGAGAAGAGCAGGGACGAACGAAGACGAAACGAAAACCGACGCGTCGCAAAACTCAGCTGACCGCTCTCTTTCCGTTTTGCTCTAGGTCGGTCTCGCTGTCCAAGACGTCTCCATCACTCGACTCGTCTTCGATAAGGCCAAGGAGCTCGGTCTTGGAGTTGAGACGGAGTTCTGAACGAGTCGTCGCGGACGAGGTGGCCTCCCCGTTCAGTCATCCGGAGCTGTGCACCGTGTTTCCTTTCGTTTTTTTTTTTTTTTTTTTTTTTTTTTTTTTTTTTTCTTCTCCCCTGCTTCCTTCGCTTGCTTACATAACGATCTATGCCTCTCTCATCTCGTCCTCGAACACCCTCTTTGATCTTGAGTGGGGCTTCGGGTTCTTTCTGAATCTGCGACGGGACGGTTTGATTCGCGTCGCCGCTCTTTTTTTCCTCCTTCTCTCGAAACAGCGAAGTGAGTAAGGCCGGGGAATGAGATCTCTCGTTTAGAGAGAGAGAGAGAGAGGGTCGTTGGAGGTCATGAAAGAGGTTGGAAGGCGGGGACGGCGCGCGCGTCGAAGTACGACTGAACCAGAGCGTCGAGCGTTGGAAAGAACGAAAGGGGGATCATTGATCGAGAGCAGAGAGATAGAGAGAAGATAGAAGAAAAGCAGAGGAGAAGCAGTGATGTGATAAGAAGAAAGTAAAGAAGAGCGTGAGACGAAGCGAAACGAAACGAAAGGTGAGGGCGGGCGTAGCATTGCTGAGAAGTCGACTCGATGATCAAACGACCATGGGAGCACCCGGGTTAGTTCGAATTAACTTCTCCTCGAGTTCGATCTCTCGTGATTCTTGGGTGAGCTGGAAACGGAAGAGGGGAGAGAAGACGAATCAAATTGCGTTCGTTCGACGATTGAAGTTTCGTCGGCTTCGACGCGACGAGGGAGGGAGAGAACTTACAGCGCAAGGAGTGCAGCACCAGTGAGTGAGGAGATCGTTGAGAGCGGTGGACTCGATCCTGTATCGAGTTCTGGTGGAACGAACGGTTGGGTAACGAGTGAGAGGGTCAGCGCCGAGGAAGCGATTGCAGCGAAACTCGACGACGAGAAGATGCGAACCTCGACTGCTCGAATGTGAACCAGCAGGACTTACCGAATGTCTGCTCTGTTGGCGAATGCGAGAACTAAGGAAAGATCAAGATTGAAGGCGAGGTGAGAGTCAGCGAGAGAACGGACGAGTCATCGACGCATCAAAACAAAGCTAGAGCACCCACCCCAACCCAACCCGAACGTGACTTGAAGGCAACCGTAAGCGAAGCAGTCTCCGCTCATTGACTCTCCGTGGTGAGGGTGAGGAATGTTGGACGTCTCGAGGTACTGGAGTCGACTCTTGTTCTGCTCGACGAACGCGAACGAACGGAGGTCAGCTTGTTTCTGATCTCGCTCAGCAAGCGACGGAAGAAAGAGAGGGAGAGAGACTGAGGACGAACTCCAGCGAAGGTGATGCAGGGACACCAGCAGGCGCTGTTGAGATGGAAGAGAGCAGCTCATCGTTGGGGACGAATGGAGAGTAGACGAAGGACGACAGCGGAAGAAAACAACAAGCGACGCGAACTCACACACAGCAAGTCTTGACGTCTCCGAAGCAAGAGAACAGAGGGTTCGACCAGGTGTGCTTGGTGTGAACGACCTAGTAAGAGAGAACACATGAGTGAGCGGAGAAGAGCGAGTACGATGCGAGAGCCGAGGGAGTCGGAACAGAATCGTCGTGCTCGACTCACTGGAGCGACGACTTGGACGTTTCTAGCGTTGCCTTGATCTGCGAAAGGGTCTTGAGCAGCAGGAGTCATGGATGCTTGGGCAGCCTAGGTTGGAAGAGAAAAGACGAGGGGAGGATGGATCAGCTGAAGAAGAAGAAAGACGAAAAGACCAGGGCGAAGCGGCGGTAGACACGAGCGAGGGGAGAGGACTTACAGGCTGTTCAGTCATGGGCTGAGGGTCGTAGGGGGCTTTCTGGTCGAAGGACATGTTGGAGAAAAGGAGAAAAGGATGGAGGTGGAAGGAGAGCTTGTGAACGTTGGAGGGAGAAAGAGGAGGAGGCGTGACGAAGCGGTTCGTTCGTACGAGGGCGCTGCTTCTGGAAAAAAGCGAGAAGAAAAAGATGCACGAGATGAAGGAAATGTGCTCAGGGATGAGGAGATGGGAAAACTAGGTCGGCGAGAAGGACAGCGAACCCTTCGACATGTCTTGACGACGCGTCGACGGCGGAACGAACTGCTCCTCGACGAGAGTCAGGGGGTATAGAGACTAGGGATGGCAGGCCGGAAAACCTCCGAGCATCAAATCTGAGTTGGAAAGCGGTAGATGAAGTTTTCTCGTGTCTTTGAGAGCTGAGAGATGGGAAGTGCTGCCAGGAGCGACGCACGCGTCTCTGTCTGAGTTTTTGGCCCGAAAAAGCTTCTACTATATTTTGGGCTTCGAAACTAAACTCAGGAGGCGTCGAAAAATAAAGCGAGAAAATCTGCGAACTGCAGAGGGCGAGAGGGGGAGAGGGGAGCGAGGCAACGAAAGAAGGAACTCGAAGCTCACCAACCCTTCCACGTTCTCCCTCTCACTTCCATCTCCCCCTCCTTCCCTTCAACATGGCACCTACTCCTCTTCCTCCCTCTGGAGCCTTCATCGCATCCGTCCGTTCATCATGCGAGGCTTCAACGAACAAAGCAGGAATCGAGGTTCGTTCTCTACAGCTCTTCCTTCACCTTTCGTCCCGAGCTCACCTTCTCTCCTTCCCTCTCTCCTTCCCTCCCTCCTCCCGTCTCCAACAGATCACTCCTTCCTCCATCACCTCCTTCCTCCAGTCGATCCCCCACTCATACTACACTCGCCTCTCCCAAGAACACGGCACCTCCGCCTTCCCTCTCAACTTCCCCTCGCCCGTTTCCGAGCTCAACCTGCTCTCCCTCCTCGCTCTCCTCAACTTTGGTTCCTCCTTCAGAGCTCCCCTCCACGCCTTCCACAAACGAGGTGTCTACGATACCATCAGGTTCTTCGTTCTGGGCATGTTCCTCTCCTCCACGGACTCGAACGACCTGCTCTCGGCGAAGAGCATGAGCAAGATCGGGGAGGGTCAGATCGCTGGGCTGATGGGAGGACTACCGTTGATGGTCGAGAGGGAGCACGAGACGATGAAGGGAATCATCGTGGGAGAGAAGGGTGGAAGGTTGAGTGAGCTTGTAGGGATGGTCACCGAGGTGATGAACGAGACGGGGAAGATCTTGGTAGAGGGAGGGTGGGAGAACTTGGGAGAGTTTGTCGCGGAGGTGTTGGAGGAGGCGAAGGAGAAGAAGGGAGGAGACGACGCTGCTGCTTCGGAACTCTGTGTCGAGAGGCTGGTCACCAAGTTCCCTGCATTCCAGGATATGCAGACCGTAGATGGACAACGTGAGCGCTCCTTCATCTCTATTCCTCAGTTCCTCAGCTGCGAACGAGCTCCTCGAAGCTGACTTGACCTCTCGTCTCGCTCCTCCTTCTTTGCGTCTTCGCTTTCCAGCCGTCTACCTCTTCAAGAAGGCCATGATCCTCCTTCACACCCTCTCTCTCCGCTACCCTGCTTCCTCTTCAGCTCCCCAACCTTTCCCCGTCCCCTCAACCACCACCTTCCTCCCCATCTTCTCCGACAACGTGATCCCAACCCTCCTCCTCCACCTCTTCCTCTTCACCCTCCCCTCCTCCCACTCCCTCGCCTCAAGATTCCCTCCCATCCCCTCCGCGACCTCCAACCCTCTCCTCTCGCCCACCGCTCCCTCCCCGCCAGAGGGGTCACTCTCCGAAGGCTCAAACCTAGCTATCAAATCTCCGTCGTCTCCTCTCGGAGGACCCGTCCTGACGGTCGAGGAAACGACGGTGCTGCGAGCGGCTGCCGTGTACGCTGTTCAGAGGACGGTAGAGTTTGTGAAGGAGGGAGGGATGGATGGGGTTGAGGGGTGTGAGTGGATGAAGGAGGAGATGTCCGAGACGGGGTTGGACGGGTGTGTGTGGATGGGAGGGAAGGATCGAGCAGATTGGAGGAAGGTGGAGAGGTTCGTGGGGGATTCGATCTTCTTTTGATGCATGATCTAGAAGCCCTATTTCGAGAGCGTTTGAAGTCAACGGTTGAGCTCAGGGTCCGGTCGTTTGGGAGAAGGGCATGAAAACGCGTCGCGACCTCTGAAAGCTTTGAGAAACGATGCAGCTTTTCCGCGGGGTTTCTGGATCTTCTCCACCCGACTCAGTCTCTCCAGTCCATCACTGTCATTCGAACTGCTGCGGGGTCAAGAAACCGTCGAGGATGTCTTCTTTTTTTTCGCGTCCTCGTCGCGTCCTCTCCCTCCACCGAATCCAAAGCTGACCTCAACGTCAACAGCCCTTCCCTTCTCCTTCTCCTTTCTCTACCTCCCCTCCGGCCCTCCTCCCCAAACCTACTGGAGTGATCCCTCTCCCTCCTCTCTCACCTCACCTAGCTCAGTTTCAGCTCGATGAGGATCGAAGAGCTCATCCTCGAAGGGTTCAAGTCGTATCCCGTTCGAACGACGATCACAGGATGGGACGCTTCCTTCAACGTGAGCTCCTTCTCTTCCTCCTCGTGCTTCCTGGCCTCCAGCTGAGTCACTGATATGTATTGGGTATGACAGGCTATTACGGGACTCAATGGATCAGGTTCGTTTCTCGCCCGCTCTGGATGGATTAGGAGGGATGGGAAGGGGGAGGGAAGGAGGGGAAAACAAACGAGCTCGAGAAGAAGCTGACCTTCTCCTTCCCCCCCTCCCCTTTCCTCACTCTCTTTCAGGGAAGAGTAACATCCTCGATGCAATCTGCTTCGTGCTGGGTATCACCAACATGACTTCAGTGAGCTCGCATCCTTCTTTCTCCTCGCTTTGACGAGCTCGAAGGGAAGGAAGGGAGCACGAGCGAGCGAGCGGAGCTGACCCTTTCGACCGTCCTTCCCCTCCTTTGCCTCCTTCCAGGTCCGAGCTGCCAACATGCTCGATCTCATCTACAAGCGAGGTCAAGCTGGAGTCACCAAGGCTTCCGTTACCATCGTCTTCAACAACTCGGATCGAGCGACGAGTCCTCCCGACTATGTCAACCAACCTCAGATCACCGTTACTCGTCAGGTCAGTACGAACGGCGACTTTCTTTCGTGGGGTGGGACGATTGGTTAGGAGAAGGGACGGTCGCACCTCTTGACGCTGGAGTTCAGGGGCTATCTTTCGTCGGAAGGGAAAGGACGAGAAGAAAGGAGTGAACGCTTGAGCTCGAGCTCGCCCTTCCTTCCTTCCCTCCCTCCCTCCACCTCTTTCCCTTCCTTCCTGCCCCTCCTCATGAATCCTAACCCTTTTTCACTCTCTCTCTCTCCACAGATCGCCGTCGGATCTCTCACCAAGTACCTCCTCAACGGTCACAAATCCTCTCTCGAAACCGTCCAGAAACTCTTCCAATCCGTCCAACTCAACATCAACAACCCAAACTTCCTCATCATGCAGGGAAAGATCACCAAGGTCCTCAATATGAAGCCTCAGGAGATCCTCGGGATGGTAGAGGAGGCGAGTGGAACGAGGATGTTCGAGGAGAGGAAGGAGAAGGCTATGACTCAGATGGGGAAGAAGGACAAGACGCTGGCGGAGATGCAGTCGGTGAGCTTTCCCTCTCTCTCTTTCTCTCTCTTCTCTCCATTGTTCCGAGATGGGAAGGTTGGCGCTCGAGACGCTGTACAGGAGAAAGGAGCTGACTCATGGATGGTGTCTCGTTGGGATTGCAGCTGATGGACGAGGAGATTGTACCCAAACTCGACGTTCTGCGGTCGGAGAAGAGGTCGTTCCTCGCGTATCAGAAGGCCACGTCCGAGCTCGAACGTCTCGTCAGACTCGTCAAGGCTGCCGAGTGGATGGAAGCTACGAAGAGGGAGCAGAAGGCTGGTGTCGAGCTGACGGCGAAGAAGGGGACCTTGTGAGTAGACGAAGAGCTCGAACACGAGGAGGGAAGTCGACGCGTCGAAGCTGACTTCGCCTTCTGCTTCTCGACCGCGCTCGTTATCATCAGGGCTGAGAAAAAGGAACTCATCACTTGGCTTGGAGATAAGCAAGCGAGGATGGAGAGGGAGGTCGAGGAGATTCTCAAGAAGAGGGAGAAGGTAAGTCTTGTGTCGCTCTGTCTCCTTGTTCCCGATCCGACCTCGAACGAAGCTTCCGATTGACTTTCCACTTCTGCTTCTTCTTTGCGAGAGTAGGAGATGGCCAAGGGAGGGAAACTCGCTGCTCTGATGGAGACCGTCAAGGCGCTCGGACTCGACATCGAGAAGATCAAGACTCAGCTCGAGATCAAGGGCAAGGGAATCGCCGAGGACGAGGACAAGCTCAAGGGTGTTCGAGATGGTATCAAGGAGGTTCGTCGTCATTTTTTCTCCTTTGCTTTCTTCGGTCGTCTCGTTCTCTAACGCGGTCTTCTATTCTATTCTTTTCTCCTCTTCGCCAGATCGAGTCTTCGCGAGGTCCCAAATCCACCCACGCCGCTTCCACCACCACCTCCTTCAACACCGTCAAATCCACCTTCGACACTACCACTGCTCGTCTCTCCTCCGATGAAGAACTCCTCCAAACCCTCATCACTGGTCTCAGTTCCTCGAGCGACGACAACGCCGCCGGAGGGTACATGGGTCAACTGGCTGAGGCGAAGGCGAGACTCGCCAGTGCTGGAACGGAGGCTGAGCAGGCGAAGGTTAAGATCGAGCACGGAGAGAGGGAGCTGAAGGAGAAAGAACCTCGTGCGAAGAAGGCTGAGAAGGAGGGAGAGGGACTTGGGAAGGAGTTGGAGGGAGCGAGGAAGGAGAGGGAGGAGCTGAAGAAGAGGGTTGCTGGGTTGGAGTGGGACGAGGATGTGGAGAGCGAGCTTCTCGAGAGGAAAGCTGCTGTCTCGGGGAAGATGAACGGGTTGGTGGAGGTGAGCAGCTTTCCTCTCCTCTTCTTGCTCGTTGTGTTTCGACGCGTCGAGGATCACTGACCGTTCCTCGCTTCTCGTTTCGTCTTCTTCAGAAACGAGACCACCTCAAGTCTCGACTCGCCTCGACCGACTTCACCTACTCGGATCCTTCAGCCAACTTCGATCGAACCAAGGTCAAGGGACTCGTCGCGAACCTCATCGATCTCGACGAATCGAACTACAACTCGTCAACGGCTCTCGAGATCTGCGCCGGTGGGAAGCTCTACAACGTCATCGTCGAGGACGAGAAGGTCGCTGCCGCTCTGCTGGGGAACAAGAACAGTCTCAAGAAGCGAGTGACGCTCCTTCCTCTGAACAAGATCCAGCCGTACTCGATTCCAAGCGAGGTCAGTTCGACGCCCTTCGTTTTCTCTCGTCGCGTCTTCGTTCTCTCCCTCGCGACCGTGCTGACTCTTATCTCTCTTGAACGTCGCTTTCTCCTTCTACAGAAAATCAAAGCCGCTCAGAAGCTCGCTCCCAACAAGGTCCAAACCGCCATCTCCCTGGTCGGCTACCCAGCAGAACTCTCCGCCGCCATGGCCTTCGTCTTCGGTGGAACGCTCATCTGCGCTGACAAGGAAACCGCCAACAAGGTCACCTACGACAAGAACATCCTCGTCAAGTCCATCACCATCGACGGAGACGTCTACGATCCATCGGGAACCCTCACGGGTGGAGCTGCTCCTAAGAACGGAGGAGTGTTGATCCAGGTTCAGGAGATCAAGGCCGTCGAGGTCGAGTTGAGGGCGTGCAGGAAGGAGCTGGAGGAGGTGACGGGGAAGTTGACGGATGCGAAGGCCGTGATCGATAAGTTCCGGAAGGCGAAGAGGGAGCTGGAGATCAAGGAGCATCAGGTTGGGTTGTTGGAGGAGCAGGTCAACGGGAGTAACGCTGCTAGGGTGAGTCGGACCTCTTCATCTCGTCCTCTTTGACCTCCCGCTCATTCTAAACCAACGAAGCTGACCCCTCGTCCTCCTCCCTTCCCTCCCTTCCCTCTTCTTCTCCCCTCTCGTCGACGCTCGACGCGTCTAAAACAGATCGTCGCCGAGGTCGCTGCCATCAAAGCCAACATCGCCGTGCTCAAGGAGGCCATCGCCGGGACGAAGGACAAGCAGAAGCAGGCTAAGGACGACGTCAAGAGACTTGAGAAGGAGATGAACGATTTCAAGAACAACAAGGACTCGAAACTCGCCGAGTGGAAGGTTCGTCGCGTTTTCACACTCGACTTCGTTTTCCTTTCATTTCGCCGCTGACCTTACTTCGTTGTTGCCTTGTGACTCTCAGGCATCCATCGCTACCCAGAAGAAGGCTATCGTCAAGCAGACCGCTTCGATGAAGGCTGCTCAGAAGGAGATGCAGACGGCTCAGCTCGATCTTGGTTCGTTCTTCCTTTCCTCGACGGTTCTTCCCTTTCGAAGGCCGATGCTGACCTCTCGCCGTCGTCTCTCTTCTCCAAACAGACCAAGTGGATCGGGATATCGAATCAGCAGCTGCCGAGGTCGAGGAAGCCGAGTCGAGTCTTCGTCGGAGTCGAGCAGAGTTCGAGGGATTGGAACGCGAACAGGCCGAGCTCACCGTTCGTCCCTCCCTCCCTCCCCCTTCCCGCACTCTCTTCTCGACTGACGCCTCTTCCTTGTTGCTTGCTCTCCAGACCCGATTCAACGCCGCCGACGCTAAGCTCAAGACCGAGCAAGCCGCTCTCGCCTCTTTCGACCAGGAGCTGAAAGACCTCGCCCAAGACATCAAGCACAAGAAACAGGAGGTGGAGGACGCTACCCTCGAGGTCCGAAAGCTCGAGCACGAGGTTCAACAACAGCAGCAGGACCAGTCGAAGCACAAGAACCGAGTCGCCGATCTGGAGAAGCAGTATGCTTGGATCAAGGTCGAGAAACCGTTCGTCCTTTCTGCTCTCCTCTTCTCCTCGTCGTCTTCTCGAGCCTGACCTCTCGTCCTTTCGTTCGACGCGTCACAGCCTCTTCGGTCAACCTGGCTCGCTCTACGACTTCGAGAACTTCAACCTCGGCGTGTCTCGTGAGAGATGCGCTGAGCTCGAGGAGCAGCAGAAGGGGATGAAGAAGAAGATCAACCCCAAGGTCATCAACATGATCGATAAGTGAGTCGTCTTCTCCCCTCTTCGCTCGATATCGAAACTCTCGCTGACTCGCGTCTCGTTTCACAGCGTTGAGAAGAAGGAAGCTGCTCTCAAGAAGATGATGGCCACGGTCACGAAGGACAAGCGGAAGATCGAGGGAACCATCGCCGAGTTGGATCGATACAAGAGGGACGCGTTGAAGACGACTTGGACGAAGGTCAACGGGTGAGTCGAACTTCGATCTACACCTCCTTCCGTTTCGGTCGCTAATCTGCTTTCTTCAACAGCGACTTCGGATCCATCTTCGCCGAACTCCTCCCTGGAAACTTCGCCAAACTCCAACCTCCGGAAGGAATGGACATCACCGAGGGTCTCGAGGTCAAGATCCGACTCGGAAGCGTCTGGAAGGCCTCGCTAACAGAGCTGAGTGGTGGCCAACGGTCAGTCCATATCTCGACGCCGCTCGCCTCTTCCTCCCTCGAGTCGCGTCCTCGAAATTCACTCCCTCCCCTTCTTCTTTTAGATCCCTCATCGCCCTCTCCCTCATCATGTCTCTCCTTCAGTTCAAGCCAGCTCCCATGTACATTCTCGACGAGATTGACGCCGCTCTGGATCTCTCGCACACTCAGCACATCGGTCAACTCTTCCGAAACCGGTTCAAGGGATCTCAGTTCATCGTCGTCAGTCTCAAGGAGGGACTCTTCACCAACGCCAACGTTCTTTTCAAGGCCAAGGTGAGTAGTTTCGCTGCCTCCTCGCACTCCCGTTCGCCAAACTCGTGCTGACTCTCCGTTCCTCGTCGTCTTTGCCAGTTCATCGATGGAACATCCACCGTCGAGGTTCGTCTCCCTTCCCCTCTCTCTCTTCCATCCTCCCTCGTTCTCGTCTTCTGACCCTGCTGCTTCCGACTCTCACAGAGAACCGCCACCCGTTCAAGCAACGCCTTCCACCAACAACGACCCGCCGTCTCTGCGAGGAAGGGAGGAAAGGAGAACACGTCCATCGCGACCGTCGCCGCTGGAGACGACGAGGAGGACGAGGACGCTGGGTTCTCGCAGGAGTACAGCCAGTTCTCGGATCCTGGGAAGGGAAAGAAGACCCCTACTGCGGCGGCGAGTAGGAGACCTTTAGTTGGGAGGTAGGCAGAGTTTTTCTTAGTGTGGGTTGGGTTTCGTTTCGCTCCGCTCGGGTTTCGTTCTTCGTTTTTTCGCTCTCTCTCTCTCTCTCTCTCGTTTCTTTCAACTTTCTCTCTTCTCTTCTCTTCTCTTCTCTTCTCGTTCGGCTCGATTGTATTTACATTTCTCACTTCACTGGAAGGGTCTCTATGAACGAAACAACAACAACACCAACAGCACACAAGGACAAAGGGACTGCGGCAAGCTGTCGTCGAAACGCGTCCTTCTGTCTCGCACGCGAAGGGAAATGAGCTCCACCCAAACGTCCTTCCTCCCCTTCCCTTCCTCCCTTCCCCCTTCCCATCGATTGAGAGGATGTCCAAGCAATCGACCTTGTTCAAGCACATCACAGGGGTGAAACCTCTTCCTGAGCAGCAGAGTACCCTCGATAAGGCTATGTTCAGTAAGAAGAAGAAGGAGGAGGGTGGAGGTGAGGAGAAGAAGGGGAAGGAGGAGGTGGAAGGAGGTGGAGCTGATGTTGAGATGGTTGAGGTGGAAGGTCAGTTCAGTCTGAGTGCGAGCTGCTTAGGTGGGGGAGACAGTGGAGAGCTGATTGTTGTTGTTGTTTTGATTTCTCGGTTTTCAAGACTCTCCTGTAAAGAAGAAGCAACAGCCCAAGAAACGAATCGCTCAGGTCAACTCGTCCGAGGAGGAGGTTGAGGTCGTTCCTTCCGCTTCTGCTTCGTCGTCCAAGGGTCAGTCTCATGCTCTCTCGACCTTGTATGTGTAGATCCGCTCGCCGCAGCTGACCTCCTCCCTCCTCGGTCGTTTCCCTGCAGCCAACCCTACTCCCTCCCCTTCCAAAGCCTCCTCCTCGTCGAAACCCACCGTTCATCCCTTCTTCTCCCCCGTGAAAGCGAAACCCAAAACGCAACCTCGACCTTCGTTCAAATCCGACAAGGACAACAAACCTCAGAAGAAGAAGAAGATCAACGAGGACGCTCAACCTTCTCAAGCCAAGAAAGCCAGGAAGGAGGAGGTCATCCCTTCCTCGGACGAGGACGAGGAGATGGTCTCCACCACTGACAAGAAGGGCAAAGGGAAGCTCGTTTCCAAGAAGCAGAGGAAGGAGCAGGAGGAGGAGGAGGAGTTGGAGAATGCTCCTAGTGATGGAGAGGACGAGAAGGATGACGATGACGAGGGGAGTGAGTCGGAGGGGGAGAGTGAAGTGGAGGAAGCAGTCGCGAAGAAGGTGAGCTTCCCCCGTTTGTCCTTCTTGGTGCTGGAGGGAGAGCTGACTCGCCTTTCTCGATGATCCTGTCATTCGGCAGGCCGCTTCAACCATGTTCGTCCCTATCACCTTCTCCCTTCCATCCTCGCCCTCGTTCATCGACAAACGAAACCTCGAGCTCACCTCCCTTCCCCTCCTCCCTTCTCCCTCTTCCCCCTCCCCCTCCAGCGCCAAACTCGCTACCAAGAAAGCCATGCAAGCAACGACCGACTACCCCGTCTGGACTACTTCTCAAGCGTGAGTCTTCTTGTTCCACCCATCCCTTCGCTCCACCTCTCTCCTTCGCTCCCTCATCTTCTCTCGCTCACTCCTCCCTCGCGTCCTCCTCCCTTCGTTCGTTTACCCTTCAGCGTCCCCTACGCCGCCCTCGTCAAATGCTTCACCAAGATCGAATCCACCTCCAGCAGACTCGAAATCATCTCCTACCTCACTCAGTTCCTCCTCCTCGTCATCCAACGTGCTGGAGCCGCCGTCGACGACAAGGACGCGAAGGGGAAAGGGAAAGCGAAGGATGGGTTGGGAGCGGCAGAGAACGTGTTGAAGGTGGTTTATCTCTCGATTAATCGAGTGAGTATCCTCCAGTCGGCCTCGATCTTTCTTCTTTGGTGTGGCGTGGGTTGGGAGGGGAGATGGGGAGGGTAGTGGGAGGAAGGGAGAGAGCGAAGAGAGAGCTGACTCGTTTCGTTTTCCTCCCCCTCGCGCCGTTTTCGTCATGCCAGCTCTGCCCCGACTACGTCGGACTCGAACTCGGACTGGGAGAGGCTCTGTTGGTCAAGGCTATCGCGGAGAGTACAGGGAGACTTCCAGCCAAGATCAAGGCGGATTACAAGAAGGAAGGGGATTTGGGACTCGTCGCGATGGTGAGTTTTCCCTCCCCTTCCTTTGGTTCGCTTCGCTCGCTTGCTCGCTTGACGATGGGATGGGAGAGAGGGCTTGGGTCGATGGTTGTGAGGGGAGTAGAGGCTGGAAGGGATGGGATGTTGGTTGGAGCAAGGGTCTGGAACGAGACGAGACGAGAGGGGACTAACGCTGACGCGACCTTTTCTTCGTTCTCGGTTGATTTCGAACGATCTAGCTCTCTCGAAAGTCGCAACCGACGCTCACGCTCTGGAAACCTACTCCTCTCACCGTCCCTTTCGTGTTCAACAAGGTCACCGAGATCGCAAAGACGTCAGGTCAGAACGTGAGTCGGCTTTCGTCTCTCCATCCCTTCGCGTCCTCGTTCATCGTCGCTGACTCTCCTTCTTCCCTCCCTTTCCTTCCTCCGGCAACCGCTTCTCCCCAGTCCACCACTCGAAAGATTGGGATCATCAACCGACTGTTCTCGGCGTCGGAAGGAGAGGAAGCCAAGTTCCTCATTCGAAGTCTGGAAGGGAAGCTGAGGATTCGACTGGCCGAGAAGAGTGTGATCGTCGCGTTGGCGAACGCTGTGGTGCTTTCGAGGAATGGTGAGTGCGAGGGCGAGGCCGGGTGGGGTGAGTGGCTAGGTGGGGGCTGGCGGCTGGGGTGCTATGGGGGGATGGAACGGAGAAGGACGAAGAGAACGAAGACGGAACGACGAAACTGACTCGACCTTCGCTCTTCGTCCTTCGATTCTTTCACAGCCGACAAGAACCTCTTGCCGGAGAAGATGCAGACGCTGTTGACTCAGGGAGTGGAGATCGTCAAGCAGGTTTACTCGTGAGTCGCTCTTCTTCGTTCGTTCTCTCGGATCGACATCGAGTCAAGTCGCGTCGAAACTGACCTTGCTTTCCTCTTTCGATCTCACGAACGCAGGGAACTCCCCAACCTCGATCTCATCATTCCAGCTCTTCTTCGAGTCGGAGTCGAGGGTCTTCACAACGAGTGCAAGCTTACTCCTGGTAGGTCGAGTCGCGCTTTCCTCCTTCCCTCGTTCCCCTCTTGCTCGCGCTGACTCATTTCCCCTTCCCTTCGCTAGGTGTCCCTCTCAAGCCCATGCTCGCCAAACCCACCAAGGCCATCACCGAGGTTCTCGATCGATTCGAAGGCAAGAAGTTCACGTGCGAGTACAAGTACGACGGAGAGCGAGCTCAGGTTTGTTGTCGATTTCGTTTCGCGTCGACGAGTTCGGAGGGGAGACGACGAGGACGAGGCTGACCCCCCCTCTTTCGTTCGATGGATCGATGAACAGATTCATCGAGAAGCCAACGGAACTTTCACCGTCTTCAGTCGAAACTCGGAGAACATGAGTGTCAAGTACCCTGATCTGATGGTTCAACTGCCGAGGGTTCGTTCGCGTCCTCTTCTTCCTTCTCTCCCTCCTTCTTCGCCCGCTCAGCCGCCAGCTGACCCACCCTCGTCTCATTTTCTTCTTCGGGTCCACAGTGCATGAAGGGAGACACTCGAGACTTCGTTCTCGACTGCGAAGCCGTCGCTTGGGATCCCGTCGAGAAGAAGCTCCTTCCGTTCCAGGAGCTCAGCAGGAGGAAGAGGAAGGACGTCAAGATCGAGGATATCAAGGTCAAGGTCCTCCTGTTCGCTTTCGACATTCTCTACCTCAATGGAGAGGTGAGTCACGTTTCTCTCCTCCCCTTCTCGTCGAGCCTCTTTCTTTCGTTCGAGACGACGCGGACTGACGATCCTCTCCTCCCTCCGTCGGTAATCGTCGTCTTCAGCCCCTCCTCCAAAAACAACTTCACGAACGACGAAAACTGCTCCACGACCACTTCACCGAGGTCGAGGGAGAGTTCGCGTTCGCCAAGAGCTCGGATGGAGAGACGTCGGATGAGATCCAGGCGTTCTTGGAGGAGAGTGTGAAGGACTCGTGCGAAGGGTTGATGGTCAAAATGCTGGAAACGGAGGATTCGACGTACGAGCCTAGTAGGAGGAGTATGAACTGGTTGAAGGTCAGTCTCAATCGCTTCTTCGTTTTTGACGCGTCGAGGGCGACTCGAGGCTGACCTCTTCTTTTCCCTCCCTCCCCTTCCCACTCCGTCTCACCTTCCCTCCCTCCCCCCCTCCCTCCTTCCCACCACCCACTCCTCCCACCCCCACCTCACCAGCTCAAAAAGGACTACCTCTCCGGCATCGGAGACTCGCTCGACCTCGTCGTCGTCGGAGCATACAACGGTCGAGGGAAACGAACCAAAGTCTACGGAGCCTTCCTCCTCGCCTGCTTCGATCCGGACACCGAACAGTTCCAAACCATCTGCAAGATCGGAACAGGGTTCTCGGACGAGATCCTCGAGACTCACTACGAGGCGTTGAAGGAGTTGGAGACGCCTAGTGGACCGAGGAAGGATATTCAGGTCGGAGGAGCGAACCCGGACGTTTGGTTCAAGCCGAAGATCGTGTGGGAGGTGTTGACGGCGGATTTGAGTTTGAGTCCGATCTACACGGCTGCGAAGGGATTGGTGAGTTGACTGGATCTTTCTATGTTCCCGTGTGGAGGAGGAGCGCGAAACGAATCGAGAACTGACGCGTCCTCCCTCCTTCCTCTCTCCTTTCTCCTCCTCCACAACGCAGGCCGGCGAACGAGGAATCTCCCTTCGATTCCCTAGGTTCCTCCGAGTTCGAGACGACAAGGACGCCGATCAGGCTACGTCGGGAGAGCAGGTCAGTCGTCTTCCCTCAGCTTTCTACCCTCCCTCTCGTCTCACGCCCCTCGATCCTGACCGTTCTCAACCTCTTCTTGCTGCTGTTTTGTTTGTTAGATCGCCGAAATGTACGAAGCTCAAGCTGTCGTCTCGAGTGGGAAGAAGGGAGGGGCTGGAGGTGGGGGGGATGGGTTCTGGTGAGGGAGTCGCGTCTTCGTCGTTTCGTATTCCTTTCGTTCGCCTTAGTCGATTCAGTTTCGCTCCCTCTACATATGTCACTCTTAGTATCAGCACTACATTTTCCTCTCTCTCCATCTTACGAGCCTCTTTCTCGAGGTATTACACCAAAGACATCCAGTGGGCCCTCGAGTCGAGACGCGTCGAGTCAAGTTGAGTCGAGTCGGTCTTCTTTGAGCTTCGCTGCTCTGGGACGCATGGATGCTTTGAGTTTGATCCGTCGATGATGACTTGAAGTGTATGCCAGTGCGGGCAGACCTATAGACTTTGTGCGAACGCAGCATCTCCCACATCGATCCCATCGTCCGTCGCCCCGTCTTTGTCGAGGACGGGAGCAAGTCAAAGCGTTTGTCTCTCGACTGGTCAATATAGAGGAGGAAATGAAACTCAAATAGAGCCAGGTTTTTCCTTTGAACACTGCCCGCCCGAGCTGAGAAGGTGGAGAAGGGACGAAACGGCCGCGACGAAGAAAAGCACGACGCGTCCCTTTTTGGGGTCGTCAGAGTTTAAGATTGATCGCTGAGAGGTACAGAAGAGCATCGCGGTAAAGCCTATGAGAAAGACACGCTTTTTCCTCCTCCTTGGAATCCTTGGAACGAACAAGAAGACGAGCCTGGTACTACTCGAGCATCAACAAACACAAAGTTGCCGCCGACGCGCCAGAAGATCACTCCGTCTCCTTCTTCCAGCCGAAGCAACAAGCCCGGAGCTGAATCATAGTTCTAGTATCTGACTTTCTAGATGATTACAGATAGAGTAAGCAGATGTCCTCGACCTCAGAGAAAGAGCAAGCAACCAGCGATGCACAGAGACAGGAAAACAGATCAAGCAAGGACTTCGGGAGCGTCCCTCCTGGACGGCTCAAATATGCCTCTCTGTAGATTGAGGTATATGACAACGCGAAAGGGAACATCTCAGAAGAGGGTAGAGGTGAGAACGTGAAAAGAGGTGAGAGGAATAAACAGCAGAGAGAAAAGCCGGTGCGTCGACTCTTGAGCCGCCTTGAGCCGCGAGGAAGAGAAATCAGTTCACCTGTTGTTGATGTCTCAACGGGGGTGACCGATCTCATCCACCGCTGCCCAAGGAGAGAAGATGCTTCCCCAGAAGAGCAAGGCACTTGCTTTGAAAAGAAAGCAAGAAAGATGGCTCGGGCTCGATCTCTGAGTCGACGCGTCGACCTGCTCTCAATTCTCAAACCACCTGTTTGGAGGGTTTGGAGAGAAGTGAGAGCGTGACGACTACGTGTGCTCAGAGAATGAGAGCTGAAATGAAAGACAAGAGAAGATGGAGGAGATAACAACGGTGGAAGAAGGAGAGAAGAAGAACGCGACACGACTTAACTTCTGATCGTCCCTCTTCAGTCGCTTGCTGGCTCCATCCTGATGTAGAGCGGAGATTGAGAGTGACTGCAGAGGCTGCTGCTCAGAGGATACATTAGGAAGCACCGAGAATGCAGGAAGAAAGGAAATGAAAAGTCAACCCGTGCGACCTGCAGACGACGCGTCTCTCCCGCTCTCTTCCTCCGCCTCACAGCGCTTCAAAGCCGCGGATAAGAGCGAGAGCGACGACAAAGAGAGACGTCTCAGAGGAAGCAGGGAAGAAAAGGGAGAGTTTATCGCGGGTGAAAGACGGCCAAGATGAAAAGAAAGGGACAAAAACGCGACGCGTCGTTCAACTTCTGGAGTAATCGGTCAGCTGCTCTCAGTGCTCCAGCTTCAGGTGGGGGTCTGAGAGCAGCGCACCAGCACCAACCAGAGGAGGAAGAGCTTTAGAGTATAAGAGGTTGAAAGCAAAGCGGTAACGGAACACAATGGGGACTCAGCGCTGCTCGGCCCCAAAATTAGCCGGGAGGAGGCTTCTTCTCCAAGCCAAGATCCCATCTAGCATTCACAGAACCCACCATAGCGAAATCAGCGTGAGGGCGCCGTGGTGGATGGTGTGGAGGAGAGGGGACGAATGGTTGAAGGCGTAGAAAGCGGGAGGGAGACGGCGCGGCGTGTCATAGATCTACCTCGTCTCCCTTCGATAGCTCCGTTTTGCTCTCCTTCCCGCTCTTCCTCTCAAACGTCTATACCCCCACCGCACCACCTCCGCTACATCTAGACCAAAATAGGTTCGAGTCTGGTCGGAATGGATGGCATGTCAGGAGACGAGGGGATAAGGAGGAAGAGAGGAGATGAGATGACCCGACAATGAAGAAGAGCAAGAGGAGAAAGGGAGAAGAGAGAGAGACAGCGATGAAGATAGGGATGGAAAGGAGAGGGTAATCAAGACGCCCTGAAGTAGAGGTAGAAGAGGGAAAGAAAAGGGAAAGGAACGAAGGAAGATAGTGAGTGACGCGTCGCTCGTCTCGTTCTTCGTCGAACAGATATACTTTGACTGCTGTCTTGAAGACTGCTCTGAACCGAGATCCGCCGGTGTTCTGGTTCCAAACTATCCAAAGCAGCGCAGAGATCTTAGAGGAGCATGCTCGGGAAGCGATGGATTGGGTGAGGGACGCGTCGGCGGACGAGGGATTGAAAGATGGTGAGAAGGGGAGGGAGAGGAGAGGTTTGAAACAAGAGAGGAAGGTGAGAGAAATAGAAGGCATAGATGGACCTTGTATCATGGTAACGGACTCAGGTATCTCACTCAGTCAATAATTGATGCTGCGGCTCGAAGAGAACCGAACAAAGTTGACGGTGTCGACCCGTCCGCCCTCGGACCAAGAAGGTTTTTGTTCTAAGGATGATTTCCTGAGCCGTGAGCTTGAACCGAGAGACAGATCCATGCAGGAGCTTACTCTCGGGCTCAACCTCGGACTCTCAGGAAACGAGCTTCATCGCTCTCAACATGAGTCGCGACGCGTCGAGCGTCTGACTTCTTTGTTTTTTTCGCCCCCCCTCCTCCCCGCCCCCCGCTTTTTCTTCGTCCTCTCCTGTGTGTTCAAACCTGGAGCGGTTTCCGAAGATATGGACACAAAAGCGAGACGAGGGAAGCGACCGTGTAGAGGTTAGCGGACAGTAGTCCGTTTTACGACCCTCGTAGACGCGACGCAACGACGCAAAGTTTTTCTCGCTCCTAATTGACTTGACAATTCCATCTCCGGCTTGCGAGCTCTACTACTCAAGAAGCTCGAAACCCCATCGGTTCCATAACCTCTTGCCCGCTTCAAAATGAACCTGGACGTCCGCTTTGAGCTGACCTCAAACGGCCATGCCATCATTTCCTCCCCTCCTCCCTTTCCCTTCGCATTCCCCTCCCTCTCTCCACCAGGAGCGCCAGTCTCTTTTCAGGAGCCCCTTCCAGCTGCTGATCGTCGCTTCATGCATACATCGTGAGTGAATGGCTCGAACGAATAAGGAGGAAGAGAAGGAAGGAAGGGAGCGAAGTCGAGGTTGAGCTGACGACGACCTTTCTTTCCTTCCTTCTCGTCGTCGCGGCTTCGTTTTCACTCCTTCGATGTGGACTCTCGTATTGTACTGCAAGGTATCTCAGTTCGGTTTTGGGGTGGATGCTGTGAGTGGATGGCTCGAACGACGAGGGAGGGGAGGGAGGGAAGGACGGAAGCTGTGGAGCGAGCTTGCACGAGAGCGATGGAGAGGAGAGCTGACTCTCTTCTTCTCCTTTCGTTCGTTTCCTTTTCTCGCCTCTTCTGCAAACTTCGCCTCGCCTCGCCTCAGTGCCTCTCCTGTCACCAAAGCTTCTAGACCCGTCGGTCTTCCTCGCTGCATCGACGTCGTTCGGTCGCTCTTTCGACGTCGAGCTCGCTCCTTTCTTCCCTTCCCTCGCTCCATCGACGCCTCCTCGCTCTCATCAGCTCCATCCACTTCCGTGCGGCAGGAAGGGGAACGAGCTGATGACGGTTGCTGGTGCCGTCAATATGGCGTTGGGAAGGATGGGGTCAGTCGTTCGAGCAAGAAACGGAGGAGGGAGGGTACGTTGAGCTCGACCGTCAGCTCCCATCTTCACTCCTTCTCTCTCTCTCTCTCCCTCTCTCTTTCCCTCTCTCCCCTGTCTTGTATATCTCCTCCTCCTCGTCTCTAGGTCTCCGGATGGAGAGGAGCGGTAGAAAGTCGGACGAAGTAGTAGTCCGTGTTTCATCTCATCCTCCCATCCACTTCAACTTCCACGGGCGACGAGACACGAGGGATCGTTCAACCCTTCTTTCGGGACTTTCTCCCTGGTCCTTCGTCACTCCCTACCTCTCGACGCCAGACTAAGAGTCTTGTACGTGGGTAGGTGGTGAGGAACGGAGGGAGTGGGAGATCGGTCTCAAGAGAAGGCGACGAGGGAGTGAGTGATGACGCGAGCTCGATCTTCGTTCACTCCTCTTTTTCCTTTCGTTCCCTGCCTTTCTTCTTCTCTCTACATCTCTCCTTACATTTGACTTTCCTTCAGCCTCACCCTCTCTCTTTCTCTTTGTCCGTCCCAAACCTCTCCTTCTCCTCGCCCCTCTCTCGCCATCTCTCGACCCTTCGCCCACCAACGCCGCCTGACTCTTCACACATCACACCGTATCTTCGTTTATTGAGCGATCACCGGTGAAGATGTGCTGGCAGGCTCAGCTGGTGGCTGTCGGCTCAGAGTAGTCGTCCATACGGGAGAAGAAGCGTCCTTGCTCGAAAGCGAGCGAGACGCGCGACGCGTCACTCACTTCTCCTTCTTCGATCCTTTCCCTCCTTTCCCTCCTTTCCCTCTCTTGTCTCCTCTCTTCTATCCTCCTTCTTCGCTCTCTCCTTTCCTTCTCTCTGTATCTTGACTTTTTATCCCTTCCTTTCCTGTCGTCGTCGCGTCGTCTCATCTGCTCTTTTTCTTTGACTCTTTATCCCGCCGTCTCTCCCCTCGCCATCCATTCCGGCAGGAGCTAGGCTTGATGCCAGTCTGGGTGGGCGGGCTGGAAGGTAACGGGATGTTGGGATGGAGAGGAAAAACAAGGGGAAGAAGAACAAGATGAGAGCTGTTAGAGGAAGACGAGACGCGTCAATTTTAGTCGTTCCTTCAACGCGCCCCTCGCTCGCTCTCTCGCAACGCTTTGTCTCTTCTTCATCCTTTTCGAGGTTGGTCCTCCCAAAACTTTGTCTCTCTTTCTCTCTATCATCCCCCGTATCCTTCTCTTCACAAGTCAAGACGCGTCGCGTCGTGAAACCGGCTTTGCGCTCCTCTTCAACCCTTGATCCCATTTGGTCTTAACTGGCTACCACGATTGGGCTAGCGAGGAGTTTCGAGCCTCAGATGGTGTGTCGGTGTAGATCAACCGGGATCTCGGCTTAGAAAGGAGCTCTCCTCTTGCTCTCGTTCGGGAGGAGCCGCGTCAACCCTCCGCCGTCTTTCTTCCTTTCCTGTTTTTCACCGATCCACCCAGAAAATGCAAGTCCTCTGGGGTGACTCTGTGACGTCACTCTCGTCCCCTCCTCCCAGAAGCGTGTGAGAGCGACAGATCGGCAGTCCAGAGGTTGAGTTCGTAGACGCGTCAATTTTTTGTCTCGTTATTCTCACCGTCTTCTCTATATTCCCGCCCTCACTTTCGCGTCTCTGTCTGCCTTCTCAACCGTCGTTACGCCGGCCTCCTGGGAGGAAAAGAGCGGGTCAGACGCGTCGCTCAGAGGTGCCTCGCAACGACTCGCTCTGTCTGCCCTCTTTTTCTTCGTCTTTGATACGACCTTGATGATATCGGCACCCCATCTGGGAATCGCCCATTGTGCGCTCTTGTTCTCCTGTTTGAAGAAGATGAGAAAGAAGGGCGCTCGAACGAAACCGATCAGAGGTCGCGTCGCGTCCGCTTTCCTTCTGCCTCTCACCTCTCCCTTATTGTCTTCCTTCCGATCGTGCGCTGTTCCTATGCTTCGGATCACTCGGACGCTCTAACTTCCGCAGATACCTCAACTGAGGGTAGCGGGAGTGGCACGAGCGGCTTTACGCGTCGACTCAGAGGTTGAACTCTGAGGCCACGTCTGTTTTCTCTCGCGTTGAGAGGATTTATCACGGTCACTCCCTGGATGATGTTGTCTTTCCCTGTAGGTCCGAAGCGCTTGAGACTCGGTCGCGCTTTAGCTTGACCGATTCCCTCCCGCACGACTCAGGAGTCAGCGCGTCGTCTTTCTTCCTCTTTCTCACTCTCTTCGTTCTTCCCTAACTCTCCTCACATTCTTCCTCTAGCTTCTTCTGAATCGGGTCCCTCTCGACGGCTCATCTACCTCAATCTCCCAAGAGGTATCTGAGACGTCAGAGAGAGACGCGTCCAGAAGCTGTCTGGTTTTGTCTTCGATTGCTTTGCCCTCGCGTTATTTCCAGGGAGTCACATCTTCTGAGCCGAGGGCTGAGTGAAGGACTCGGTCTCCTCACATTTCGAGGGGCTTCAGACTCGATGCTCAGTCCAGCTCCAGAAGTTGTCGCTCCGCCTCAAAGGATGCGACGCGACGTGAAGTCGAGCACGACGCATTCTTTTCCACTCACTGAGTCCCCTTGAGTCAAGCTTACTTTCCTGGGGAACAAAGAAGGACCCGGGAGCGGCTGCTTACTCTACTTTCACTCCCGGGCCTGCCGTCAGCCTCTCAGGAAACAAGCCGAAGCGAATGGCGACGCGTCGAGCCTCATCTTGTTCTGCTCCTCCTTTTTTCGTCTCTCTCGCTCGCTCTTTTCCCTTACCCTTCGCTGTGGCCAGTCCAAGTCCCAGAGTAGTCTGCGATGATCTGGACACGAAAACGAGATAAGGAAAGAGCCTGCACGGAAGAGACCCTCATCTGTTTCTCATGTGAACAACGCGTCGATGTTGAGTTTCGAGCCAGAAAGTCCGTTTCTTTTTCGCTTCTAGCATCTCCCATCTCACCTTCAGCTTTCCTAACGAGAGTGGGATGAAAAATCTACCGGTCACGTAACCTCTCCCTTCCTCCCCTTGCCTCCTCCTCAACTCGAAACGACCCTCGAGTTCGAGTTGACTTCAAGCGGCCATCATCCCCCTCTCTCCCTTTTCTCCTCTCCCTCAACCAGACAATCGAGACCACCAGCTGTTTTTTTAGGACTCTGTGTCGTGTTTCCAGTGAGTAGATTCTCCATTCAAAACGAAACGAACGAAGGAAGGAACGACAAAGAAGAGAAGGAAGAGAACGAGTTGAGCTTGAGCTGACGTCGACCTTTCTTTCCTTCCTTCGTGTTTCGCTCGCTTTCCACCAGCTCTATTGTAACGTCATCAGCATGCACTCTCTTCGCTAACAGCTCGTATTGGTTCTGGGTGGATGCTGTGAGTGGATGGAACGAACGACGAGGGAGGAGGGAGGGAGGGGGAGGCTGTGAAGCGAGCTCGAACACTGACTTGTTTCTCGTTCAAACGCTCGTTTCTACATAGACCTCAGCAACTCGGCTCGACGGAAAGCTGCTGTGTTGACGCTCGTCGCTCTCTGGAACTATGGGATCTCGCTCGCTTGAACGACTCGCTCTCCTCCCTTTCTTCTCGCTCGTTGAAGTTCGACGTCGACCTTCTGCGTCCACAGCTTCTCTTCCGTCCTCCTCGGACCCTCAGCTCCTCCCAGTTCCTTTAGACAGGATCAGGAACTGAGGGTTCCGAGGTTTGTGGAATGATTGCTCGGATGCCCGGGTCGGTCGTTCAAGCGAGGAAGAGTGGGAGGAGGGGACGTTTGAGCTCGACGGTCAGTTCCCTTGTTTCGCTGGTTCGTTCCCTTCCCCCCTTCCTTCGCTTCCCACTCCCCCTCTCTGCATCTCTTTCCCTTACTCCTTGTCTCTGGATAGATTTAGATGGGGTGGGGGACAGGATGTCGGACGAGAGCATCCCGTCCGACGCCTCTCTCACCTCCCATCCATCTCACCCGCGACGAGCAGTCGTTCGACCCCTCTCTCGAGATCTTTCTCCCCGTTTTTTCGTCCCTCGGAACCTCTCGATGTCGAAATTGATACTCTTGTCCTTAGGGAGGTGCTGAGGTGTTGAATCCCTGTGAGATCGGTCTTGCGAGGAGGGAAAGCGAGCGAAGGAGGGGAGTGACGTCGAGCTGTCTCTTCGTTCGCTCCTCCTTCTGCTTTCGGTCTGTCTTCTTCTCTCTACATCTCTCCTTGCTTTAGATCTCCGTCAGCCAAACTTTATCCCTCTCTTTTTGGCGCAAACCTCTCCCTTTTTCGCCATCTCTCCGTCTCTCGATCCCTCGTCCGCCGCCACGTGCTCTTCTTGATCCATCACTTCGCAGACAAGCTCCCCTGAGCTTTTTGAGTTGCTTTAGAAAAGATAAGTATCTCGGACCGGCGGAAGTCGGTCCTGGGACTGACTGGAGAGAGGAGGAGAGGCGTCCTTGCTTGATGTCGAGCGAGACGAGCGACGCGTCAGTCACCTCTCCTTTGTCTCCTCTCTCTCTCCTCCTTCGTTCCTTTATCTCTTCTCTCTTTCTTCTAGTCCCTCTCCTCAGCCCCTGCTATTTTACGCTCTCTTCCCTCTGTCTCATCTTTTCTGCTTCTTCCCCCTTTCTCTTCTTGCTCTTCTTCATCGTCGCCTCGTCTCATCTCCTCTTCAACTCTTTATCCCCGCGTCTCTCGACATCAGCATCCATTCCGGCAGGACTCAGCGTCATGTCAGTTTGGGTGAGTTTGGAAGAGGGCCTACAGATGTTGAGATCAAGAGGAGGAACGGGGGAGATGAGGGCGAAACGCGAGCTGTCGGAGGAAGATGGGACGCGTCTACGTCGATTGTTCCCTGAACACCCAACACCCAGACTCCTTGCCTCTCAAGCCTCCTCTTATACCCTCCGAGAGCATAAGTCTCTTTGCCCTCTTCGGTCATATCTCTCTGTCTTCTCATCTCTCTCTCTCTTCCTTCCAAGTGAAGACGCGTCGCGTCGCCGACTCCTTTCCATGTTTTTCCTTCTTCAACCCTTCATCCCCTTGCATCATCACCGATCACCTCGACAGTAGTGAGCCTACGTCTGCTGGGTGATGCAGTGATGGACTTGGGAGATGTTGATTTTTAGAGGAGTCCTCCTCTGCTCTCGACTGGCCTTCGAGACGAGCAGGCTCCACTGTCCATCATCTTCATCTTGACTTCCCTCTTCACTCCTGCCCTCAAGCGATCTGGCGCTATAATCTTCTCTGACTCGTTTTCGTTTTGGCGCTCTCATCCACTCATCCTCACGAGGATGCGAGAGCGACGCATTTGGCAGCTCTAGAAGTCGAGCGACGCGTCGCGTTTTTGCCCACTTTCTCCCACCCTCTCCTTGTTTCCCGCTTTCAGTCTCATCTGTGTCTTTGCTTCCTCTAGATTGATGCGACATCCTCGCTCTCATCTTCATTCTCGGCTCTTGCCAGGAACGGAGAGAGCAGGAGAGCCGGAAAGACGCGTCGTCAAGAGGTCGCTGGTCTCGACTTCCCTCGTTTTGTTCTTCCTTTGCGTTCATACTTTTTTCATCTCTCCTAGTCGCGAGAGGAGTAGTCGGTCATCTTGTTGAGTCTGAATGTCTCGAAGCTTGACCGATTCTCTCCCTCGCAACTCAGGAGTCGACGCGCCGTCTCTCTTTCCCTTCTTTCGACCTCTCACTCCCTCCTTTCTTCACATCCTCCCCTCTAACCTCTCCTGGGTCAGATCCCTATCGACGGCTGATCTATCTCAGTCTCGAGATATATCTGAGCCATCGAAAGAGAGACGCGTCCAGGAGTCGTTTGGTTTTTGCTCCGCTCACTTTGCCCACGCTTTCCTTCAATCAAGTCACATTTTCTGCGTTGGGATATCATAGGTCTGGACACACAGGACGAACAAAGAGCCTGCGCGAAGGAGATCCACATTTGTTTCTGCTCTGAACGACGCGTCGACGTCGAGCTAGAAAATTATCTTTCTCACTCCCCGGCCCTCTTCCTCCTCAATACTGACTCCGTGTCTCACGAAGAGAGCTCAAAAAATTGTGGGTCACGTAACCTCTTCCCCACTTCAAAACGAAACGGAACGAGCGATTTCGAGTTGACCTCAAACGGCCATCATCTCTCTTCCCTCTCTCCCCCTCCTTCCCTCCTCTTCCTTCTCTTTCTCCAACAAGAACATCAGTGCCTTCTCAGGATACGACTGTATAGCGTCGATATATATATCCAAGGTGAGTGGATGTCTCACACAAACGACGGAGCAAAGGGGGAGGCGAGGGAAAGGGAGAGTTGAGCTCGAGCTGACGTCGACCTTTCCTTCTCATCCTTTCGCTCGTTCGTTCTTTCTATACAGCCCCCACCCACTTGGCTCGGCACCTCCCACTCCTCACTCTACTTCCTCTCTCGCTATCTATCCATACATCCGCCGCCTGCGCTCGCTTGGACGTCGTCGTTCGGTCGCTCTTCCCTTGATCTCGACGTCGAGCTCGCTCCTTCTTTCCTTCACTCCATCGATTTCTCCCCGCTCCCATCAGCTCCATTCGCCCCCGCTGATCTTCCATGAGACCGATGGCACGGGACAAGAGCTTATGGGCTGCTGGGTCGGTCGATAGAGAGATGGGATGGATGGCATGATTCGTTCGAGGGAGGGAGGGAGGGAGGGAGGGAAAGTTGAGCTCGACTTGGGGGTGAGTTCTCGTTCGTTCGTTCGTCCCTCCCTCTCTCTTCTCCATCTCCTCTTCTCCCCCTCTCTCCCTCCTTGTCTCCGGGTGACTTTGGATGGGTCGGCGAGATGAATGTCGGACGACAGCACTCTGTCCGACGCTCCACCTGCTCCGCCCATTCATCTCACCCTTTCGACCCTTCTTTCGAGACCTTTCCCCCTGCTCTTCATCCCTCTCTACCCTTCGACGTCAAGATTTGATGATCTTGTCCACGTGTAGCTGGAGATGGAGGGAGATAGGTTCTGAGAGATGGGGGCGATGGAGTGAACGAGTGACCTTGTTGAGCTATCACTTCGTCGCGTGTCCTGATTTCCTTCTATGTTCCCTTCTTCCTCTCGTTGGATCTTTTCTCGCATTCCGCTGTTCATCAACTGATGTTTCTCTGTCTCTCTCATTCTGTCTCAAACCTCTTTCTCTCCCCTTCTCTCCATCTCTCGGTCCCTCGTCCGCCGACGCGTCACCACTCAGTCCATCGCTTCCCAGACACGCATTCTTGTGCTTTCTGAATAGCTCTGGATAGGTTGAATCCGATGTGCCCGGTGGACGTCGGGTCATAAATGTCTTCAGGCCGTCAGAAGCAACGCCCTCATGAACTTTGAGCGAGACGAGCGACGCGTCTCTTACCTTTTCTCTTTCTCTCCCTCCTCTCTGTTCAGTTTCTCTTTTCACTCTCGTTCGGCCTCTTCCCTCTCCACTCACTTGATCGCCTCTCGGCGAATCTCTCCTTTCCTTCCCTTCCTCTATTGTCCTCTTCTCATCTCTCTCTCTCTCTTTTACCTACCGCTCTCCCAAACAACCACATCCCAATCAACCACATCCCAAACGGCCGGATGTCTCCAACCCGTCTGTTCGCATGTCTACTACCAGCAAGAGCCCATCAGAGTGGCTGAAGGAAAGGGAAAACTAGCTTTCCAGAAACGGCGAGTCTTTCCAAAAGTGGCAAGTCTTTCCAAAAATGGCGAGCTCACGAACGCAACGCGTTTGATTCACGTCTCCGCACCTCCTTCCCAACGGCTCTTATGCCATTTCTACTCTTCTCAGGAGCAAGCAAATATTTTCGGAGACCGATTGAGGGAAGCTTTCCAAAAGTAGCAAATCGCTTTGCTCGTTCTTGTTTTCCAGAACTGGCGAGTCGAGGAAAATGACCTGCTGCCGGTTCATACCGTGCTCTGAGAGCATCCAGATTGCACCTCTGCCCTGCCCAACCCTCTATAGCGTCTGAGAGCTTGTTGCAGCGCATATACAAACGAACAAACGCGATTTCCAAAAACAGCAAGTCGAGGAAAGAGAAGGAGACAGGGCGTGGTCGAAGGGTTTTCTTTCGTTTTGATCGTCCTTCCAGCTGGTCAATTCTGTCTCCAGCCGAACACAGACGAGGACTTTCGGCCAGTACACTAGGAGAGATCAAGGAGATCCCTTTCCAAAAGTGGTAAATAATCTCTCTGACTGCCTTTTCCAAAACTGGCGCGTCGACAAGCGAGGGCTGTTCTCTTGAACTTTTCTCCCAATCACTCGATTCCATTATCTCCTATCAGCTTGGAAACATGCGCAGACATCACCTGAGCCCTCGTACCGCCTACGGAGGTCGCCCCCTGTATACTGCGTTCCTTGAAGAAGGTCATCGTATGTCTCATGTGAAGGATAAGAGGCACAACGGGTTCGATTCGTCGCCGTTCGTCCTTATCTTCCCTTCTTCCCTCCCGTTCCCTTTCCTTCTCAACTCTGACTCGTTTGCTGTATAGTCCGTTTCATTCTGGGGGCATGCAAGAAATTGCTCACTACAATGATGCTCCTAAGCCTTCCCTCGAGGCTTTCGTCGGAAACGAGCGAGGTGAATGGATCGCGAAGCACTTAACGATTTGGGTTCGTTCCTTCTTCCTCTCGTTTGTTTGACTTTAGTGGACCTGTCTGACCAATCTCTTGGTATGTTGGATCGGTTCCAGGCCATCTACACCATCGAGTCGGACCTATTACCTCAGCTGAGGGTCCTGGAGAAGAGCTCGACTGCTGCTGGCGACTATCTTCGACAGACCTCTCAGTCAGTCGGCCTTCTCTTTCTTTCTGATTCTCCCTTCTCGCTTTCCCTCACGCCGATGCGATGCGAGACTCGCCCGCCCGCTACAGTTCTCCCCATTCCTCCCTCTTATCTTCCCTTTTCGCCGTGCATTGCTATGACCACTAACTATAACCTCGTTTGGATGAGACAGTTCTATGGATATGCTCAGTAACGCTGTAGCTGCCTTGTTAGAGAAGTCGAAAGTGCTTGCAATGCGATGCGAGATGGTCGACGTGCTCTTCGACAGCTTGCAGGACATGACCCAGACCACCTCTACACTCGCGGGTACATGCGATCGAGAGCTAAATCAAACGAGTCGAGGGAGCCCAATCCTGCACTTCTCCTTCAAGTCGCGTCCTCTTCCCTCTCTTCTCCGTCCGACCTGCTCAAATCTGCACTGAGCCTCCTGAAACTACCGCATATCTTCTTGCATGGTTTTAAATAGTACCTCAATAACCCTGAAGAGGGTCTGCGAAGCGAAGTGGAAACAAGAGGATCAAAGAGTCAATCGCACGACACGGAGCTCTTCAAGAGAAAGTACTGATAGATCTTAGCATGCTGGAATTGCTTCCGAAAGCGAAGAAGTCGGGAAACATGAATCCGAAGGAGAGGCCGGCAGAGAAAGCGCTGAAGTTGCTCCTCTCCAGATTAATCCAGGACGCGACGAGAAGTGAACCGCCGATAAAAGGCTCTGAGAAGGTTTGAAAATAAATGAACAAAAAAGCACCATCCTCCTGTCCAAAGAGCGTAAGCGTAGGATCTGTGAAGCAGACGGGCATTCCTTGACTTCTTCTGCTAGTGGGTGCTGAAGAAGAACGGGAGAAGAAGACGAAAAACGAGGAGGAGCCGAGACACAGAAGGCGGCGTCAAGGGATCACAACTCTCCGTTCCACGGTTCGAGCCATCATCCACGACGGAGGAAAGTCTTGGTAAAGCAGAGGACATGGGTGCAAGAGTTAAGGTTGGTTCTTTTTGTGCGGCTTCCGAACAGGCCCAGGGGAAAAGCACGGAGTGGTGTTAACGGAGACTAAAACGGCGAGCCATGGAACTGGGATGAAGGTTGAGAGGGGGGCTCGTTGTCTACATCTAGCCTCTGTTTTGAAAAGCATTTGGATCATACCCTTTCCTCATCTCTCAATAAGATGGGACTTCCCTCGTCGCGTTGCTCTCGTCCCTTTGCTACGCACTGCTTTTTGCCAAGATGATGCAAGTGACTCCGTTACGAATCACGAACCATGTCTTCAGACCGAGTGGGATCTAAGCGGGAGTCAGGGAGCCTTCCAATTTCCCATGCATCACTGCTATATGGACACCTGGTATCATGGCTGTTTTGTGTCGTTGCTGTCCATCGACGAGGGCGGTTTCAATTTCAACTTCCGGTGAAGGCCAAGCAGAATCATCTTTAGCACTCATCGCTTCTGCTTGCTGTCCATCGATTTGAGACTCAAAAGGGCTCTACGCTCTCTTTCTTTCTTCCCTCACCATCTACCATGCTTCAGCCACAAATCCTCATTATCTTAACGCTGCTCCTTGGCCTCGTCGCACCGGCTCGTCCAGTCTCTGCAGGCTCAACCTCCCCTTTGGACCCAATCTGCAACAGCCTCAAAGGGCTCGATGGATGCAAAGCGGTCATAACAGTCCCTACCGGAGCAAAAATCAAGACTTGCAAGAACAAGTTCTTCAAGGTGAGTTCTTCTCTTGAAGCGACGCAAGAGAAGATATAATTCTGATCAGAGCATGGGCTCTATCCTTTTTCATTCTACAGGTGAACCGGTGCAAAACAAAAATCAAGTACAATTATCCTTGTCCAACGTGGAGGAATCCGGGAAGGACTTGTGAGGGGTGGACCTGTGTTCCTGGTGAGTTGTGTTGGTTTTCGTTGGGACCGAGAAAAGAAAGGCTGACATCTTACCGTTTTCTTCTCAATATCTTATTTGTGCATATAGGAACGGATGAGACTTGGATCGATACCCCCTGTGGAATCACTGTCCTGACCAAGGTCTGTACCGTTGGGGTTTGCTGGACCGCCCCGTCCTCTTCCTTGATCGGCTTCCAGTGGACCGCCAGGACTGAGTTTGTTATCCGCTTTGCTTTGCTTTCACAGAAAGTCAATCTCTGCAGAGCGGTCACGGAAAACATTCCCGGCGTCAACACCCTCCTTTCTAAAGCAGCTGGAGGTACGTTGTAACACCTTCGCCTTATAGCTCCCATCTTTTCTACTACTTATTCTTCAAGCTGACTTATAACGATTGGATATCCTTTACGTTGCATAGTTTGCAAGTGCATGCCTCAAGTTCTGTCCATGATCGACGCGAGCTTCCTCAAGGAACTCGTCTCAAATGCAGACATCACAATGGCTGGATCAAGCGCTTTGCTGAAATTTGGGAAAGCCCAACAGGTATGTGACTTCTCTGCTGGATTCAGAGATCCTGTCGCAATTTGTGCTCACCATATCTCTTGTGAGCTCTCAGTGCGTAATCGATAATGGATTCGCTGTGAAGGACAACAAAGCTGGGCTCTTAAGATATGGCGCGGACCTTGAACGTACGAATCAGTCTGTCATCTTCCAAGCGGCTGAGGTCTGTTCCCAGAGTCCTGCTCCCGTCTTCTCACCCTTCCATAACAAGGTCACGTCAATCTGACATACGCTACTATCCTGTCTTATACCTTCAGATCGACTTAGCAACCTACATCCAATTTGGAACCTCCCTCGCCCCTTGCTTCACCCCGGCCGGCTGCAATGTCCAACTCATGGAAAGCTTCTTCACCAACTACCTCACTCGGTCTGAGAAGCTCATGTCGGACCAACTCTTGTCCTTCTTAACACCGTGGAAGACAGCCTTCGGAGAGCTGGCGGATGGTGTCGAAAAGTTGGGGTTGGATTTGGTGTCCATCCCAGCGGGGATTGAGGAGGCTAGAGCGGAGATCAAGGGGATTGTGAAGGGGGTATGCAACAATCCAAAGTCCTGCGTCGATGAGGCATTCATGAAGCTACAGGACAAGGGTACGTTCCTTCAGACTTTGGCTTTCGTTCAGTTCCTCCTGACAAGGCTTGAATCATGTCTAACCCACCCTATTTTCCTCTTCCTTGATTCCACATTCCTCATCCACCTTCTTCAACTCATATCACTACTTTACTCAGTATCCGAAACCCTCTTCTTCGCGGACGCCCTCAGCCAACTTCAAAGTTCAATCTCCGGAATCATCTCCACCGCGACAGAGTCTGAGAGGCTTGTATCCACCACCATCGAGGCCATCTCTGATCTCTCCAATCTCAACTCAGGGGGTATCATTCAGCTCATCGAATCGATCCGGAGCATCAACGATGTCGCGGACCTCCTCCAAGCAGTCAAACGACTCCCTCAACTCCTAAACTCCCTGAAATCAATCATCCCTCATCTCACCAACTTCGTCAAGAACCTTCAGAAACAAGGGCCGAATTTACAGAAGAACCTTGCAGATGTTGTTTCAGACGGCTGGACATCGGAGTCGGATGCGGTGAAGGAGGCGATGAGGAAGATCCAGATCGTGTTTGCGGACGCACTGCTGGAGAAGATCACAGCGATGACGGGCAGGATGGCGGATATTGAGGACGCGATAGGGCTGGTGCTGAACGGGGGAGCCGTAGGGAGCGTTGAGGTCAAAGTGGCGAGTTACCAACGATGGGCGGACATTTCAACGGATATGCCCTGTTCAAAGATGCACAACATCAAGTACTCCCTTTCCGGCTACTCCACCTCCTTCGAATATCCAAAGTTCTACCGCTGCAATTGGGCGGCCGAAATTCCATTCCCAAATCACCACATCCCCTTCGTCAAGGTCAGCTTCCAGCAATCTTTCAATAAAGTGTTTGAATCCCTTCCGAGGCTTGTCGCCCCTCCTCCCTACTCACATAACGGATCTACGGTTGAAACTACACTGGAGGTATGTCTCAGCCTTCAGCTGGTCAATCTTACCTTTCACCACTTCAAGCCTTCCGACCGCTAACCTGCCACTCATTCTGATCGCTTCCGCCTTCTTCAGAACCTCTAGACCCTGCTGATCAGGGACGGATCAGGTCCTTGATGGTTGTGCCGACAGATTCTATTTTCAGTCTCCCCTGTTCTTGACCTTTGTTCTCTCTACTTGTTTTTCACTCTTACTAGTTTCTTTGTTCGTAGTGCTCCTCTTGTTCGTGTTTCAGCTCCCACATTTTGTTGATCTCAGTTCTCTTCGTTTGCTTCGCCTCCTTAAAGACGCTTGCTTCGTTTTTACCTTTTCATTTCTATCTTGAATCAAAGGTACGGGCGCGGGTTGAGGAGGACGGGAGGGGGGTTGAGTTTGAGGAGGGGCTTAGAGAGGAAAAAGATAACCCTTATGACCCAGTGTGTTTTTCTCGTCTTCGATATTCACTTACTTCTCTCTCTCTCTCTCTCTCTGTGTCTCTCCCAGGCTTTGACAAAATCTATCTAATTCATATCTGCTCGACAGGGGTCCGAAGAAGACGACGAGGACAAGGACGAGGACCTCTGCAACAGGAACTTCGCATCTGCTCAACCATTTCTCAACGCGACCACTGCATATCGAGAAGAACCCTTCAGCTGCCTTTCAGCTAGGCGGGGGTTTCGCAGTCTCATTTGCACTTCCCTCAGCTTTCATCTGCCCTTACTCAACCCCTTCGTCTCCACCTCGTTTCATTGCCCGTCGTTCCCTCTCCCTTCGATAGTTCTTCTCGCTTTTTTTGGGGGGGGGAGGGGATATCACACACTATCTCATCATCTCTACGCTTATTCGCAACAACTGCGTGAACATTTTGTGAAATACTGGCCTGCATCAAAGCCGAAAGGAGCGCGCCGTGATCTGCAATGTTTTCAAGACGACTAAGTAAGGGAGAGTTTGTAGACGCGTTGCAGCTACGTCGAATCTTCATTGGATATCAGATAAAGATGACTTGACCATTAGATCCGAGAAATCTACAGAGGGAAAAGAAGCCTCATCGAGTCGACGCGTACTCGTCTCAATCTTCCTCGTCCTGACTACTCTTCCTCTTCTTCCTCCTGCTTCATCCCTGAAAGCCTCCAAGCCTGCCATGCGGACCCCGCGTGTCTCGCAACCTCCAAGACTTCCGAGAAGTCAATCGGATCCATCAACTCCCATCTTCCCCATCTCGCGCTCAGCAAAACAAGTAGCGCGTGAAAGGCGGAGGAGGCGAGATCGATGCCCGCGAGGAGGCGATAGTTGCCTCCGAAGGTGTGTTCTCTTTGGTTGAGGAGGAACTGGGATGCGAAGAGAACGAAGGCGGAGATTTTGACGAGGTCGGTGAAGGACTTGAGGTACCAGGCCTTTTCTGCGGAGGAGCGGAGTCTGCTTGCTAGAGTTTTGGGATGGAGGGGAGGAGAGATGTGGATGAGGTAGGGGAGTTTGGGAAGGAGGAGAGCGAGGGTGAGGAAAAAGAAGGTAGCCTTCCGTTGAGTAAGAAGAGGGATATACGAAAGGAGCGAGAAAGCGGTCAGCGACTCGATTTCGAGAGGAAACGAAACGAGAACGAGAAAAACGCATCGAACGCACAACACCTCGCAGTCTTCAACTGAACTTCATATCCAACCTCGTACTTGCTCTGTCAGAATGAGTAGCTCTTCTCCTGCTGACTCCGACGGAAACCCATCCCTACCACGCGAACTTCAACCTCAACGCGAGCGACGAGATGACGCCGCTGTACAAGGTTGCGACGAGGATTCCGCTCAAGGAGACGATGTTGGAAGGTGGCGACTCGCAGAGAGGTCTTACGTAGTAGCTTAGTAACGCGTCTCGTTCAGTCCCCATGTCAGTAACCCTCCTTAGTGAACAACAGCTTTGTAAGCTACCTTCAGATCACGTGACCATTTCCATAGTATATAAACCTTTCGAGTAGCTAGCTTTATACAACAAGCTTTGAACCACATCCTGCAGACATCCCTAAGCTCAAGTGGACGACCCAACAACACGTTATCAGCACCAGTTCGCCACCACTCGCTAAGCAACAATCCTTCGTCATGTCAAGCAACTACTCCAAGAAGCTAGATCACAAGCTGTTCAAACTCACTGCTCTCGATGGTACCAACTACGAGACGTGGTCAGTAAGGATGGAGATCGCTTTTGGAGAAGCAGGAATCAAGCCCGTCGTCCTCGGTACGAAAACCAGGCCCAACCTCACCCCGGAAGTCAAGGAAAAGGACACCACCGGACAAGAGGTCGTGAAGCAGCAGAACAACGTCAAGGACATCGAAGAATGGGACCTTATGGACGAGTTCGCGCTCCACAGGATTCAAATGGCGGTCAGCGACCGAGAACTACCTCGGATCCGGAACTGCAAACACGCAAAGGAGGCATGGGATCTTCTGCGGAAGACTCACAAGGTGGAAGGAGGAGCGGGAGAGGTCATGGCCATCCGAAGGATGAGGGACCTCAAGATGGAGGAGGGAGAACCAGTACAGGAGTACATCGACGAATTCCAAAGGATCATCGACGACATGTCAGCTCTCGGCCTCAACATCCCAGACAGGATGAGCACAATGTTCTTCCTCAGTGGATTACCTGCATCACTCGAACAATTCATTCAACACCAAACGCTCCAGGCGCAAGAATCAAAACAAGAACTCAACCCAACCGCCGTCGCCACATCCCTCCTCATCCACGTAAGGACTCACGAGTCTCTCAAACCGACAGGTACTTCATCGTCGAAGGAAACAGCCCTCCTTGTCGACAAGAGGACCGCCAAGTGCCATCAGTGCAACAAGGTCGGACACTTCAAGTCGGAGTGCTGGGAGTTGAATGGAGGAAAGCCCACGGGGCAGGGACAAGGTGGAAAGGGAAGGAAGTTCGGGAAGGGGAAGAAGGAGAACAAGGGGAACTGGAAGGATAGGGAAGAGGCGCACCTCGTAGACTACGGTCTTCAAGCCGGATCCGACATCGCGACGTCGGCCCAAGCGCTCTTCGCTCAAACCAAGCATGGATACATCGCCGATAGTGGAGCATCAAACCACATCGTCGGGGACCGGGAACGCTTCGTAACATACAAGGCGCACAACGGAACGGTCACGACGGCCAACGGATCAATCGTTCAGATCCTCGGCATCGGCTCCATCCACCTCCAGACCACCGTGAAAGGATCAAGGAAGGCCTTCACCATCTCCGACGTATACCACATCCCAGGGTTCAGCAACCTCATCAGTATCGGTCAACTCGGTAACAAAGGAGTCGAGACCAGGTTCCCCAGCAAGGGGACAACCCAAACCAACAAGCGATGCCAGTTCCTTCGAGACGGATCGCTGTTCATGGAGGGAAAAGAGGTGTCGAAGAACCTCTACATGCTGGACGTGAGCGACTTCAAGGGAGTCGGCTCAGGAGGAGAAGACGTAGCACTCGCGGCAACAGGAGTCGACAAGATCGAGGTCCTTCATCGCCGGCTCGGTCACGCTTCTATCTCCGCCATGGAGGAGTTGTCTCGTCAGAAGCTCCTACCAACCTTCACCAAAAAGGACATCATCGGATTCAAGGAAAGGATCTGCGTACCTTGCGTCGAAGGGAAACAACATCGAACTCCATTCCCCACCTCCACCACCAAAACCACTTCACCTCTCGAACTCGTCCACACGGATCTCGCCGGACCGATGCCAATCGCCTCGGCTCAAGGAATGCGTTACATGATGACGATCTGGGACGACTTCAGCAACTACCACTGGTCGTTCGCATTGAAGAGGAAGTCGGAAACACTGGCAACATTCATCGCCTGGAGGAAAAGGGAGGAGAAAAGGACCAATCACGTCGTCAAACGGATCAGGTCAGACAACGGTGGGGAATACACGTCGAAGGACTACGAGTTCTATCTCCGGGACGAAGGAATCACCAAGGAAACGACTATCCCACACACACCGCAACAAAACGGCAAGGCCGAACGAGGAATGCGAACCATCGAGGAGAAGATCACCTGCGCGCTACGAGACGCGAGGGACCTCGACGGATCCTACTGGGCGGAAGCCATGAACTACGCCACATACACAATCAACCGCATTCCCTCATCCTCAGTCAACTCTCAAACCCCCTACCAAGCCTACTACAAAAGGAAGCCCGACCTCACTGCAATGCGGACGTTCGGAGCTCTCGCTTACGCGCTCAACCTTCAAAAGATCAAGCATCAACCCAAGAGCATCAAGTGCATCTTCCTCGGATACGGCGATCTCAACGGGAAGAAGGCCTATCGACTTCAAGTCCATGGAGACCCCAAGCGGTCGATCCTTCATTCTCGGGACGTTATCTTCGACGAAACACGTGGAGTCCACCAGACGGTGGAGCTACCAGGAATGGGACAAGCCGGAATCAAGGAGGACCACAAGGAGGAGGAAGAAGAAGAGAAGGAACTGGAGGAGGACAAAGGAGAGGAACAGCACCTACTCAAGTCCAACCAACAAGACCCGGTCAGGGGGACCGAGGCAAGGAAACCCAACCCATCACGCGTCAAGCACTCCTACACTTACGAGCCCATCATCGATGAACCGGCTGTCGATTTGAGTGGGAGCTACGGACGAGGTCAACGGCACAAGAAACCTCTCACAGGAACAGGAGACTCGGCAAGATTTGTCCAGACAGACTACGACATCACCGACTTCATTTCGGAGGACTTCGCCGGACACGCTCAAGCGACGCAACCCAAACTCGAGGATCTTCCACCACCCTCCGTCCCAAATACATACGGAGAAGCCATGGCGTCGGAGCACGCATACTTCTGGAGGGAAGCGATGGACGAAGAGATGGTGTCGATGGAAGGGAACGGAGTCTTTGAACTCACAGAGCTACCCTCAGGATCAAAAACGGTCAGAGGTCGCTGGGTCTACGCGCTCAAGAAAGGAGCCGACGGGAGGATTACTCGCTTCAAAGCTAGATGGGTCGCCAAGGGATTCAGTCAGCAAGAAGGAGTCGACTACGTCGAGACGTACGCGCCGGTATCAAAGCTCAACTCACTCAGGATCGTCCTCGCCATCACAGCATCGGAGGATCTCGATCTAGTCCAAGGAGACTTCAAGACGGCGTTCCTCACAGCCGACCTAGTGGAAACGGTCTTCATGGAACAGCCAACAGGGTACGAACAAAAGGGAGCCGACAAGAAGAAACTCGTCGCGCATCTCCTCAAGGCCCTATACGGACTCAAGCAATCACCACTCGCGTTCTACAATCATTCCTCAAAGTTCTTTCAAACTCAACTCAATCTCCATCCACTCGAAGCGGACCCTTGTATCTACATAGGGCATAGGAAGGGACGACGGATCATGTTGGTCCAGTACGTTGACGACTTCGTCGCCGCAGGAGACAAGGAGGATTTGGAGTGGGTCATGACGGAGATCCAGAAGGAATTCAAGATCGACGACAGAGGAGACCTCAACCCAGGAACCATCCTCGGAATCGACGTTACGAGGGACCGCAAGGCGGGGACAATGGACCTCAGCCAGAAACGATACGTTCAAACGGTCCTCGAACGATTCAACATGGTCGGCGCTAAACCAAACAAGGTTCCGATGGACGACTTTAGGCAACTGTCGGTCCAATCGGAGGATTCGGGATCAGAGAAGCTGGACGGAGTACCCTACCTCGAAGCGGTGGGATCGTTGATGTACCTCCAAGTCTGCACTCGACCGGACATCGCCTTCGCCGTCGGAGTTCTCAGCCGATTCAGTTCGGACCCACGAAGGGTTCACTGGGGAGCAGTCAAGAAGGTCATGCGATACCTACAAGGATCAGCAGACACGTCGCTTCAACTTGGAGGACACTCGGACGCTCCAATCGCAGAACTATGGACCGACTCCGACTACGCCGGAGACACGGAATCAAGACGATCAACAACAGGATTCGTCGTCAAGGTATTTGGATCCACAGTCATCTGGGCAAGTCGACGCCAAAAGGCAATCAGTCTCTCTTCTCTTGAAGCAGAGTACATCGCTCTCTCCGCAGGATGCCGGAGCCTTAGATGGGTCGCCAAGATCCTCGCTGAACTCGGATACGACACCGGATCGATCCCAGTAAACGTAGACAACCAAGGAGCCATCGAAACAACCAAGAACGGTACTCACTCGGAGAAGACCAAGCACATCGACGTCGCGTACAAATACGGACGAGAGGCCCAACAGAGAGGATTCATCAAGCTCAACTACTGTCCCACCGAGGACATGCAGGCAGATATCCTCACCAAGGCTCTCGGAGTCGAAAAGCTCGAACGGTTCAAGAAATCGCTCAACATCCAGAAGGAACCCTCGCGCATGGATCAGAAGACCAGCGGAGACATGGATGGAAACCCGCAGAGGGGGAAATGAAGGAAGGGCTCTCAGCTCGTCGAGTGGGAGTGTTGGAAGGTGGCGACTCGCAGAGAGGTCTTACGTAGTAGCTTAGTAACGCGTCTCGTTCAGTCCCCATGTCAGTAACCCTCCTTAGTGAACAACAGCTTTGTAAGCTACCTTCAGATCACGTGACCATTTCCATAGTATATAAACCTTTCGAGTAGCTAGCTTTATACAACAAGCTTTGAACCACATCCTGCAGACATCCCTAAGCTCAAGTGGACGACCCAACAACAGACGACGGCTGCGATGTTAGGATAATCGAGCAGTAACCCGCAGATCGTATCTTTCTTCCCACCTTCGTCCTCTCTCTCTTTTTCTTTCATTTGACCAGTATAGCTTACTCTCTTTGTATCTCTTACCTTAATTGTCAACGTTGTACTTGCCTTCCTCTTCTTATTGTCTTCGAATCGATCCATGCCCTGCTCGACGCGTTGATCCTCCTTCGTTGCTTTCTTTATTTCACCGATTTGGACCACATCAAAGAGTCAAATAATATTACCTGAAAGGTGCTTTGGTGAACCGAAACGAAGAAAAGGAGAAAGATGATCGTTAGAGTAGACGCGTCGCAACAAAATTGAACAAACAAAAGACCTACGAAAAGAAAGAAACTGAGCGACACTAGAAGACCCTACTAAGATACTAAAGAAAACGTGACGTCCCTCTAATCATCAATCAACCTGCCGTACTGATCCCTCTCCTCTGCCCGATCCAAGAAAGGCGATCCTCCAGCAGCTCCTTGATTTTCCTCGTCGTCGTTGGGTCGTCTTCGGAGAGGAAGAGCTGCTGTACCCCATTGACTCTCCGATCCTGAGGCTGCTGCCGCTCCAGCTGCACCTGCAACGGCGACTCCTCCGACTCCAGGTCCGATGAAAGGGTTGGCGTTGGGTGGGGCTGAAGATCCTGAGTAGACGGGAGCGTTGGCTGCCGTAGAGGCTCCTGTAGTTGCTGCGTTAGAGGTCTGAGGAGGAAGACAAAGAAAGGAGGGAAGAAAGTTAGCTCGTGAACTTCGAGATGGTTAAGAGGAAAGATAACGAAGAAGACGCGTTACGCACCGAAGCCAACGCTGTTTGAGTCGCAGCGTTTCCTCCTGCTCCCGAGCTCGCTCCACCAGCAGTACCACCAGCGACTCCTCCAGAAGCAGCTCCAACAACAGCTCCAGCAGCGGCGCCAACTCCCAGACCCGTCAAAGTTCGCAAGATCAACCCCTTCGCGATCAAAACTCCCAGAGCAACAATCACAGCCGCCCCAACGATCGATCCTACCGCAATTCCAGCCTTTTGGCCACCTGAAAGACTCGTTGACGCGTTGACATTCCCAGCGGCGACGACGACCGCGCTTGATTCGGCCGAAGGTGAAGAAAGAGGCGATAATTCGGAGGTTGGGGAGGATGAGACAAGGAGGGAGGTGAGGACGAGGGATGAGAAGAGGCCGGATTCTGAGTTGGTGGAGAAAAGGAGAGAGGATACGAGTGTTGCTGACGCTGGGAGGGAGGTGGGAGGAGTTTCGGAGGGGAGAGGGAAGGAGGAGGCGAAGGTGATGGGAGTTGAAAGGATTTGAGTCGAGGCGACGATTTGCGAATCCGAGCTCGTGATTGAGATTTGCGAGACGACCTCGGATAGGGACGTGGGTAGGGCGACGGATGGCTCCACTGTGGATGTTGGAAGTGTGGAAGTGATGAGGATGGGAGTTGAGGTTATCTGGGCTGATGCGACGACTTGAGAGTTCGAATCCGTCAAGGTGAGTTCGGAAACGATTTGGGAGAGAGCAGGGATGAGGACGACAGAGGGAGATGCTGTTGGCGTCGGCGGTTCGGAAGGATAGATCTTGGAGGTGATAGAGATTGGAACGACGAGGGTTTGGGTTGACGCAATGACTTGGGAGTCCGATTGAGTGACGACGACTTGCGAGACGACTTCCGACGAGGACGCGACAATGGCGCTAGAACTGATGAAGACGCAACAAGAGGGAGACTGGGTCAGAAGAAGCTAGATTCAATCAGGGGAAAGATATAAAACACTGACCTCACTGAGACCAAAGAGATGGGACTGGCTGAGATCGACGTTGAGGAGATCGTCTCTGACGCGACAAAAGAAACGACGGCGCTGGTTGGAGTTGAAGATCCGCCGACGGTGATGGTGAGGAGAGAAGAAGAGTTGATCAAACTCTCGATAATGATGGAGGACAAAGCGGAGGTAGGAGATGCGACTGCGTCGCTCGAACTGAAGAAAAGAGAACGGGCAAGCAGTGAGCGACGAGCGTCGAGTGACTCGGAGGAAGGACGAACGACTCGCCTTTGTAGAGACAAGGTAGGCGCTGGGATTGTGGTGAGATAATCTCCGTTATTCTGAAAGAAGAAAGAAGCCTGATCAGCTCTGGAAGGTTGAGAAAGGCGGGGCGAGAAGACATGCTCACGAGGAAGAGATTGTCAACGATGAAGTGACTTCGAGACTGATCGTACTCGTCGCTTCGGTGAAAAAGAAAGTCAAGATTCAGAAAGGGCGTAATCGGCTAAGAAGAATTGAGAAGGAAGTGAACAAACGAGGAGAAGATTTCGTTAAGAGAGGTACTCGTTGCGAAAACAAATCTGTGAACGAGATCGTTGAGCTTGAACCGAAGATCCTGGAAAGAGATAAGCGAAAGGTCAGTTTGATTGATGGCGAAAGAGAGTGAAAACTGATCTCATGTTGAGGAATCGTACGAAAAGATGGATCTGGTGATGCAAAGGAGAGCAGAAGAGTGAGCTTGGCTTCAGGCGGCGCGTCAAAATGTTGAGTTATCTTCGCAACTCACGAGCTGCTGGTCTCCATCGAAACTGGGAGAGACGATGTGGTAGACTCCGAAGATGTTGAGGTCGGCGACTCGCTGCTGGAGGTGTTGATGACTGTTGAGAATAGAAGCGACGAGGTGCTACTGATCGACGCTTCGCTGCTTGAACTAGTGATGAAAGTCGAGAACGGAAGCGACGAAGTCGAGGTTGGAGCTTCGCTCGAGCTGATGAAAGTAGAAAAGATCTCCGAAGAAGTGCTGATGGTAGACGACGTTGATGTTGTCGTTTCCCTAAGCGAAGAAGGAAGCTCGTCAGCGATGAGAGAAAGCCGAGAGACGCGTCGAGAAAACTCACGAAGGGCTTGAGATGACGAAGGACGAGGACGACTGGATGTCTGAGCTCGTCGAGGTCAGAAGCGAGGACGTCGAGGGTCTAGATGAAAGCAAGCAGCCGAACAGAAAGGGCAGATCAGCTTCAAGCTCTTGACGCGAGAAGAGGTAAAAACGGACCCGAATGCTCACGTCAAATATCGAAACGTCTGGCCGTAGATCTGGAAGAACTAAAAGAGTGAGCTTTTCAAGATGTGCTGGTAGCTGAAAAAAAAAAAAAAAAAAAAAAACAGAGCATCCGTCCCATCGTTTCGGCACGGTCCAGGCACGACAGACGAATAGTCATTGAACTGCAGGAAGAGTGAGAGCGAAAGTAAAAAAAGGTAAAACACGACAAGCTTTCTCGGTCTAATCTTCTAGAGTGAAGGGTGGCTCACACAGTACTTGAAAGAAGGGAACAAGGGGGGTTTCTCAGGTCGGGAATTTTCGAAATCTGAGACTCGGGGATCATTGAGGCATAGTATATTAACCAGTGTACCGATGAAATAAGCTGCGGAGGAAGATTTGCATGAGATCGCAAGCTCGAATCAATGAGCTCGAGCTCACCCTCCCAGCTCCTCCTCGATTCTCCTATGCAGGTTTCACCCCTCGTAGGAAGCAGGTTTTCATGTTCAACGGGGAAAAATATCGAGAATTTATCTAAAGCCAGCGGCCCGTTCTTTTCGAACGCTCAGCTGCTATATTCCAAGAGGGGCGGAGGCAAAGCTTTCGAAAGTCGAGGACTGCAACTCTCGTTTGTTCGTTCCACTTCAACTCCCACCTCACTTGCTGGGTGAGAAGAAGGAACCGGTCCGCTGCTGCGCTACCCTCCGAGGTGACACTCCGCGCAGCCCTCGATCTCCCTTCGCTTCTGATGCCTCTGCCCAACTCCCTCTCGCTAAACGACCATGATCCTCAAAACCAAGGCGGCAGCGGAGACCCTTCTTCTCCCCACTCAACCACATCCATCTACGACAACGACCATGGGCGTCGAAGATCTCCCTCCCTCTTACCTTCCTTCCTCTCCCTCCCACACCGCTCCCGTCCCAGTAGCAGCAACAGCGCCAACATCAGTCGACTTGCCTATCCTCCTCCCACCACTCTACGCTCCCTCCCCCAGCAATCCCTTCCTCGTCGCCTCCTGGTCGCCTCCTCCCCTTTCCTCGACGCTGGGGTTCCTCGCTATGCCTTCCTCTCTCTCGTCAAAGCTCTCAACTCTTCCCTGCAACCCACACCCTTCGCTCGACCGCGAGAACCGCTGAAAACGTCGTGACCGCCGTCCCAGTCGTCGGGCTAGTCTAGGAGATCGGGGAGTGATTCTTTGGAGGGCTGGAGATGGGGTTGGTTAAGGAGTCGGTCAGAGTAGTAGAGCTGCTGGTGGGGAGCAAGAACTTGCGAGCAACCACGGTGGTGGGGAACGTGAGTACTGATGAGCGGCTCGAAGAGAAAGTGCGTGAGAGCTGACGTTGTCTCGACGCGTCCGCGTCCATCTTGCTTCTTTCATTTCCTTTCAGGCCCAGCACACACTCTTTGGCAACTTGACAGCCCACATCCGTGCAGCTACTCGAGCCATCATCAACCAAGCCAACTCTCCAGATGGTCTGTGAGTCGCTGTTGTTACATCTCCCTCTTCACGCGTCCTCTAGCCTCAAGCTGAACCGCCCCTCTCCGCTCTTTTTTCAGATCAGCTTCCCTTCTTGCTCCTCCCTCCTCTTTGCCCTTCTCCCTTTCTCCTCACTCTTCTCCCTCCTTGCTCAATACGACTCTTTCCCTCGCCCCTCTGCTGCCGCCCACCTCGTCGCGTCTGCCAACGCCTCAGCTCTTCTTCCAGCTCCCTCACCCCCAAGCAGCGCAAGGCTCTCACAAGATCCGCGGTCAAGTGGATTATCAAAGATAGGCGTAGCTGTCACTGGAGGACGGAGGGCTCGAACATCATCTAGATGACGTAGATCTACGCGTCGAGGTCGGCTCACCGAAGGAGAACGAGATCGTTCCGCCAACGAGGGCGTGTCGGACGCAGAGTGTAATTCCGTTGGCGTCATCAAGGGGTGCAGGGAAAGGGAAGGGGAGGGAGAGCTCGAGTGAGGGAGGGTTCAGCCACGTAAATGAGAAGTTGAGTGCGAGGAAGGCGAGGAGAGAAAGAGGAGGGGATCAGGAAAAGGAGGAAGAGCAGAAGAGGGAGGAAGCGGGTTTCGATGGGGAGGTGGGATCAGACGCTTTGTTTCTGGTGGTGGTGAGAAGAGGGTTGGAGGGGATGGAAAGGTGAGAGGAACGGGGGCACGGTGAGGCTGCTTCGCGTCCGAATTGAGGTTTGGAAGGTCTGTGAAGGAGATATACAAGGTGATTATTGTTGGAAGGTGGCGACTCGCAGAGAGGTCTTAAATAGTAGCTTAGTAACGCGTCTCGTTCAGTCCCCTTGTTAGTAACCATTCTTTGTAAACAGCTTTGTAAGCTACCTTCAGATCACGTGACCATTTCCATAGTATATAAACCTTTCGAGTAGCTAGCTTTATACAATAAGCTTTGAACCACATCCTGCAGACATCCCTAAGCTGAAGTGGACGACCCAACAACACGTTATCAGCACCATACCACCGGATGCAGTGATTGCCTTCTTCTCGAACGGAGAGCAGATCAAGGAGGAGAACGTCATGGAAGTGGGGAGCGACTAGCGAAGGCAAGACCGAGGTCAGTTCGAACTCGAGCTCATCACCCTCCCTTCCTTCTTCGTCTTTAAGAGCTTCTGCTGATCAAGGCGATGCTTACTTGCACCCGTCTTTCAGGTCTACTCTTCAGTCGAGAATCCTTCAATCCGATTCGTCATCAACACCCTTCTTTTTCATCCGTCCCTTCCAACTCCTTCGCCGAGTGAGCTTGACCTTCCCTTCTCCCGTCTCCCTTCCTCCCTCCCTTTTCTTCTAAGAAGTCAGGTATTTGTGAAGGACGAATATGAGGTATGAATGAAAGTTGATTCGAGATGCGGTGCATAAAGTAGAAGCGAGGCGAGCGTATTCGAAGCAATCACAGGGAAGGTGGACAAAAGGACTGTACAAGCTGAGACGTTAGCAAGATAAGGGCTACGAACCAAGGTACAGAGAAGAACTAGGTAACGGAGAAAGAGTAGCGGCAAAAGGGAAGTCAGAAGATTAACAAGACGATGAGAGAAAAGGACCTGAAAACTGATGCCCTTTTATTGTCAGAAGCGTAATAGCAGAAGAGGATGGGTAACGGTGGGTCCAAACCTTCGCGACGCGTCCGTCCAGGCCCTTTAAGCATTTCTCTTGAGAAATCCCGACTTCTTCGCTGGAAGCCACTTTAGACGGGAACCATTGGCATAGGATGATTGGGAAGTCACTGATATGTAGAGGCAAAACAAAAAGGTATAGAAAACGACAGCCTGTCGTTTTCATCTTGTTTCTTTCATTGACGCCTCAATCAACATCGTTCGGTATCGTTCAAATTTTACTCCTTAAGCTGAGGCTCAGAATTGGCGATTACTTTAGATCGTATTCTACCCTTGGATGCTGCCTTGTTGTTGATAGGGAAAGGCGGGGCAGCGCAGGGAAGTTGTGAACATCAAGCGAGGAGCGGGGATGGCGAGGGAACGTAAGCGACGATAGAAGTCACGGGCTTATTGAGGAGCGCAGACGAGGTATGACTCAAAGTGATTCAAGACAGAGGTTGACGGTTGAAAGTAGGCGAGCGTCTTTCAGGAAGGCGAACAAACGACAGTGGAGGCTGTAACAACGACATAGAAAGAGTTATGAACAAAGGGTTAGGGAGCGTTTTTGAAGTGGAAGCGATTGACTCACCTGCAGACATCCTAAGTTCAAGAAGAGGAGGAGATAGGTCTCGGTACCCCATCAACTGGGCTGGTCGACGCTCAGTGTCGTAGGTGATGCGACCAGAGAGGTGAAGTTGAGAGGTGGAGGGATTGGATCTGGGACAGGGAGATGTGATAATTGATTCGGGATGGTGATATCGATGTCTGCGAAAGTCGGCGCACCAAACGAGTGGGAAGAAGCTCGTCGTTAGGTGCTGAAATGAGGTGAAGGTAAGGGAGGAAGGAGCGGAGGGAAAGCTCACCTCGACTTGTTGCTCACAGAACAGCTGCTGCAACGAGAAGAGAGACTGCATCGTGACCTCCTTGTATAGAAGGTGACACGAAGCCACAAGAACGTAGAAGGATACAGCCCCGAGAACGGCGAGAGCTGCTGGGTCCGAGGCTTCGATGATCATGAGGAGGCATTCCCAAGGCAGGCGAGCTCGAACGATCTGCGAGGCGATGCACTCAGGGCTGAGATAGCAGCTATGAGACGCGAAGAGGGGGAAGAGGAGCTCACTCGATACATCACGCTGAAGGAGGTTTGGCTGCTGATGAAGAGAAGTGGCACACAGTCTGGAGCAGAAGGAAGGAGGGCGAGGGAGGAAAGGAACAGAGGTCAGCTTCGATCTTCCTTCCCCGCTCTTTTTGCCAGCTTAACAGGCTCACCTGAATCGGCCTACGTGTGTTAGGATACAGAAGTTCGGAGTCCCGTCATCTTGGTTCGATGACAGGAGGCAGGGCGCGACGCTGAGGGAAAGGGAAGAACGACTGTCGACCGAGCTCTCGGCAAGGGAAGAGATCCGCAGAACGCTCGCGTCGCTCAGAATCTCCTCCGAACTTTTTCCGCATCTTGAAGAGACGCAGATATACGTGTATTAGACGAGAGGAAGAAGGGAATCGGGAAAAGCAAAAGAACGACCAGTTGAAGCTCCTATCATCACCCTCCACATCCCCTCCCCAACACTTCCTCAGAGGACGCCTCCCAACCTTCCACCCATCCTCTCTGTCCTCCATCGTCGCGATCTTCGCGCCGCCTTTGAAGAGCGCTAGGTCCGCCCCGTCCTCGACATGATGAATCGGTATCCAGAGACCCGACCGTAGTGAGCTTTGGAGAAGATCCTGTGATCCACGATCTGCACGCTCTGTTGTGAGGTGTCGGCTCTGCAGGAGGATAGTCTTCAGTACAATTGAAGAACCTCCTCCTCTCAGTGCGAGCCCTCCTTATATTCTCTACGAGAACCCTCCGCAGCACCTACGACGTATCTAATATTACAAGAGATGACTAAGCTACCTACGCAGAAACTACTAGAACTATGGAGAAGAGAGAAGTGCTAGAAACGACTCGACGCGGCTCGTCTCATTGACGCACTTCTCAACAGTTTGCTCCCTCTCTCCTGTCCCTCGTCGCGAGGCTTTCTCCATGGGCTCTTCTCCGAGTCTGGAAGCACCGCATCCGAGGTGGAAGTGCAGTCGAATTTTCCTTACTGCTCGAAGATGGTGAGTCTTCTCCATCCTTTTTCCGTCCCTCCTCGTTTTGTTCGACGCGTCGCCGAGCTTGCCTTCCTTGGGTCCGTCTCGATGCAGCATCGCCTTCGTCGGTGTGTGGTCGGGAGGGTCGCAGGAAATGGGATGACTGGCAGTGTGAGTTGATCAGAAGCGGAGCTGGGCGGGACGCGGTAGGGTTGGGGGGAGGGTGGGAAGGCGCGTCGTCGTTCTTTCTTTCACTCTCTTCCTCTCATTTTTTTTTTTTTTTTTTTTTTTCTGTCTCGCTCTAGGTCTCCTTCTTTTTCTCGAGATCGATGAGACGCCACGCAAGGATGAGCTAGCGCGAGAGGGAAGACTACAGCAAGCTGCAACTGCTACTCTGTGTTTACTGCCTTCCAAATGCTCACGGTAGAGTGCCTGAGAGAAAACAGCGACTTTACTTGGTCGGGAAGGAAAGTCCTCTCGCGCTTTCTTTCCAAAGCGCAAATCTCTGTCGGGTGGAAGGGTGTGACTGAGGCTGACGGAAAAAGGTCGAGGCGGAAAAGAATGACTTTGCGCAGTTACCTTTACAAAGTGCATCTTCTCCGGTATGGAGCGAAACAAAAGGTGTGAGGATCGAGTGAGGAGCCGGGAGCGAGGAACGAGAGCGACGTGGCATTGAGCAGTCGGGTGCTGCTCAAAGAACGGATATGAGGTATCTTTCAGAAGTGGCCCAAGATAGAGACCAGAAAACAAAAGCGAGGCGAGCTTATTGAGGGAAAGACCCATAAAACATGGGAATTTAAACTGAAAACGTAATGAGCTCGCAGTTGTATGGCTGCATTTCAGAGGGTACCTGGATAAAAATAGAAATAAGGAGGCGAGAAAGAGGAAGAGTAAGTGGAACTTTATTGAGGTGCTCGAAGAGCAGAGAGTTCGAGGAGACGAAGAAGGGGGAGAGACGTGTTAGAAAGTGGGCTGGTTCTTGGTGCTTCGTGCTCAGAGGCGGAACGACTCGAGGTGACAATTATTGTATAAAAGAACTCCTACCTAGTCAAGTAGCTTATATACGTTACATACTGTAGAGAACACGGAGAATGGGCCAGAAACAGGGCTAAACTATGACGTTACTAACGGAAGGCGCCTGACAAAGTAAGTTATGTAACCCCAACACTAGAAAGAGCTACAAAGCCTCGACAAGATTCCAACGATACTGTTTTCAACAACGCGAAGGACGCTCGGGATAATCAAGAAGGCCCATCAGGTCGATACAACATGACGGGCTGTCTCTTTCCTGGCCTTCAACTTTACCTGATGCCAGTTTTCTCCATCGCAAAAGTCTCAGCCAATTGAGATGTTGATGAAGACCAGAAGCTCCAGAGACGTAACGGGTAGCATGAGCCTTGTGGGTATGTGGTTCAGGCTAGAGGTCAGATTCCAAAAAGTGAGGCGCGCGTGTTCGAGGGAGAACTTCTTCACACGGCAGACGTCTTCCTCCTTTTACGTGTATTCTATCGAGTTGTGTATACTGTTTTTGAATGTTTCGTACCGTGTCGTAGTAGAGTCCTTATCTTTCTAGCTCATCTCGTTTCACTCGTCCGCACGCCTTCCCTGCGATTCTTCACCGGGATATCAAGCCTGAGAATGGTACTTCAGGCTTTATCACGCCGAAGTGAAGAGAAGTCCAGTGTAAGAATGGCTTACTTTGCTAACCTTACCTCACGAGCATAGTGCTTTTTGACAGTGACGGGGCGACCCGTAGTTTTCGCAAAAGACAGCCTGTCGTTTCCGTTCTTCTCTTCGTAGAGGGGCTAGAAGACGAATGATCAATGATGTCAGCTGAGGAAGACGCGTGGAGGTAAAAGGTGAGTTGAAAGCGGAAATCATGTTCGACTCACACCCTAATGGGGAGAATTCTTCGGTAGAGCTGAGGGTAGGATCACGAGGGAAGGGATCTGGAGTCAGCCCTCGTCCCAGGCTCGGAAGATGCTCAAAGCACTCACCAACTTCCACACCCTCTTGTTTGCAGCTTCGTCGATAACAATCCCATGGTCGAGGTACTTTGCCGTCTCTGCGTCGATGCCAGAAGGATGCTTTATCTCGTCGAGCACATCGTTCGAGAGGACGCAGCGTCGTACTTCTCGTTATCGTTCGTTTTCTCGTCGGGGGACTGCATATCGAGTTGGTGTTCCCGAGGGATGGGATGAGATAAAGGCAGTGAGGAGTGTGGAGTAGGAGGTTGGGGAAGATTAGATGACGGGATGGAACGTGGGGAAGAAGATGGGGATGGAGGAACGAAAAACGGGTTCATTGTGCAGTGATAGCTTCAACCGGGCTCCAGGACGGGTAGTGGTTGTGTTTTCTACCGGGTGGAAGAGGAATGTGCGGAGTCTGTTGTTGTTACGAGGGAGGAGAGGCGTGGCGGAAGAATTGATGGAGATGTCGAACGAAGTGTTGCCGAGGACACCGGCGTCGGCTGCTCGGAAGTGGACCAGTCCGACGATCCTGTCCCCAACCTCGGCTTCCGAAGTCCCGTTCTCCCGATTGAACTGCTTCTTCCGAACGGCCGAGTGAGCGATCTAGACCTCTTCGCGCTCGACCTGATCGGTTAGAACGGAGACGAGGGCGTTGGAAGTCGTGAGGTCGTCGTCGGGTTGAACGTTCTCCCTCTGCTCGAACGTTTCACTGATTGCGATGATTTGGGTTCGGCGACGGTTGGGAGTGAGAGATAGTTGGCTAGCGAAGGTGTTGAGAGGATGGGAGGAGGAGGGAGGGTAGAGGGAGGAGGAACGAGTGGACGGAGAATTGAGTCGACGTCGCTCCTGTCCCACTTCTACACGGTTCATCTAAATGCTCCTGTCGACCAAAAAGGAGAGTCAACTCGTGAGTCGTCGCCTTTTTTCTCGACGCGTCTTTGCTCTCGTTCCATCTCTGACGCTTCCCTCGCTTGTTCTGCTCCCTCTTCAGGCTACGGTTCTCGCCTATCTTGCCTTCCTCTACCTCCCCATCCTCCCCGACCTCATCTCAGCCTCTCCTCCCACCAACCCATCCCTCACGCCCGGCTCCCTCTCCTACCCCTACGATCCCTCCTCCACCTCCCTCACCCGCTTCATCAAACCCACCTACCACACCTCTCGCTTCATTGTCTTCCTCGCCCAGTCCCTCCTCAATCATCGCTCCAAGACGTTTGGAGGAAGCTACAAGATCGTCGCGTTCCTCGAGTTCGGATCGGAGGTCCTTGCGTCGCTTCCGATCGTTCTCTCGTCGAGATGGGGGAGATGGGAGCTGATGGATCCTTGGAGAGTTACGAACCTGATGGAGGTGGTGATGAGAGGAGTGTTGGTTTGGCAGGCTTGGACGCTGGAGAGGGTTTGGCAGGATGAGGAGGAAGAGAAGGAGTGAGGCGAGGGGACAGCGAGGAGGACGCGTCTTTAACTTAGTGATATATAGTAAATGTGATATTCTGTTTATAAGAAAAGCTTCGTCGACCATATCAAGACGAGGGAACGATAGGCCGCCGGCTATTGTTTTAGCTAGAGCTCCGATGATTTTCGAGCACTGGAGAAGGACTCACGGTAGGCGATTGTAGTGGTGAGGGGTATGAGAGGACGAGAGAGATGGTGGCTCGAGGAGAGGGATGAGAAGAGGAGAGGCGACGCGACGCGATAGATCGATTCGCTTTATAGCTACCGAGAACAAATGCAGCACAAGTCTGGATGTGGATCCCGCGTGCTCTGGATGTGGATCCCGCGTGCGAGCTAATCAAGATCGCTATCGTGGTAATGAAAGAAGGAAGAACTGACCCGATCTTCCATCACGACGCGTCTCACTTGTCCTCTCGTTCCTTTTCGACTCGAACACCCGTATCCGGTAAGTCGATCTTAGCCACAAACCGACGCTCTAGCCACCTCTTCGACTTCTGGACGTGAAGAGTTCAAGCTTGAGGCTGACCCTTCCTTCATCCCCTCTCTCTCTCCTTTTATTATGGAGGTTGATGAATTGGACTTGATAGCGATGAAGAAAACGACAGGCTGTCTTTTACTGCCCGTTTCTGTTTTCGTCGTTCTGATTGACGTCGATCAAGATAAAAGTATCTTACTTCAAGTCGGGACATGCTAGCTTTACAGTCAGCGACACCAGTTCGTTCGTCTCATCTTATCGCGTTTTCTCGAGCTCGAAACTGTTGAAACTTTCGGGTACTGGGAAGTTGGGGTTGAGCAAGATCTGAATCAAATAAACTAAACGATAACGAAGGATATGTATACTAGAAGTGACGATGTTGAAGCAAAGAGTGATCTGTAAGCTAAGAGTGATACAGAAGCAAAAGTGATACACCGGAACCCCGTTGTTCACTCGGCGCTCTACCTAGTTCTAACAGAAACTCGGTCAGTTCCTAGGCTCCGATCGCTTCCCTCGAGCGCATTTGCCTTCCAAATTCGGAATGACGACTCGATAGGGCTTCTTCTGTAGTTTCTTCTGTATTTCTTAGGGTCACTGGTCTCGGAAGTTTCGATGAGCGAGAGCGTCAGGAACGACCGTGATCTGCCGCGCACATTTTATTCATCTAGCTACGGGGTCTATCTCCATCCGATATGAAGTTCTCCTTCTTTCATCGCCTTGTGGTGGTGACCGAAGCTCAGTGCTGGCCGGTCCTGGTCCTCGACTTCGTTGACTTTAGGCGCGCCGGCAAGGACAGAGGATAGGTCGGAAAGAGGTTGAGGCGAGGATGGAAGTTGGGAGAGGGCAATAGTTGAAAGCGGAGAGAGCTGGACAGAGTCGGGAGAGTGTCGCTGAAGGTCTGGATCGAGGGGGGGGGGGAGGTGGGAAGGTCGTGAGCGCGATGGCTCGACGACGTCGAGCGAACCGTCGCGAGCTTCGTTCCCCCTCCGCGAACGATTTCCCCCTCCAGCCATATGCTGTACCCGGTGAATTATCTCATGCCTGACCAAAAGCAGGTACCCAACGATTAAATCTAGCAGAGAGGTGCGAAGGGACGAACCAACTCACTCGAAAAGAGAAGAAGGGGGAGGGAGATCGACGTGCTTCTTGGGATGGGAGGGAGACGCTCTTGAGCGTGCTGAACGAGCTGGTGGAGTGGTGGAAGAACGAGAAAAGAGGTTGGGGCTACGTTGACCTGGTGGTAGAAGAGTAGAGCTGAGAATGCAAAGGAGAGCGGGGGAGTGGGTCAGTTGGAAGTCGATCAAAGAAAGGGAGACGTGAGCTGAGACCGTCAACGGTCGAAAGGCATCTTCGAGGGAAGCTTGAGGAGGAAGGGGAGATGTTGGAACCTAGTTGAAAGCGAGGTCGGGGATGGGAAAGGGAAAGGGGAGGAAAAAAGAGGAGGAGCGACGAGAGTTCTGGATGGGAGGGAGGGAGGGAAGGGAGAGGTGTTGAGAATCGGTGCTACGAGCTCAGAGGCGGAACGACTCGAGGTGAAAGTCTTCTTTATAAGAGAACTCGTACCTAGCTACCTAGCTTATATACTGCAGAGAATTCAGAGAAGGTTCTAGAAACAGGGCTGAACTATGACGTTGCGAACGCAACCCGCCTGACTAAGCAAGCTATGGAAACCTAGAGAAAACACTAGAAAGATCTACGAAGCCTCGACAATGATCCAACGATACTATCTTCAACACTCCTCCTCATTGCGAGGCTGAACGCGCCGGTTCCCCTCCAATAAGATAAGCGAGACTACGAAAAAAACTAGCTATCCGACTGCAATCTGCCGAGCCCTTCCTCCGAACCTTCCCAGCTCCTCCCAAGGGATCCTGACTTCTTCCTCGAACAGGGAGGTCCTAAAACCCCCAATCCGAAGAGAAGCTTGCGGCGTCCTCCTTTCGCGTCTTCTTGCAGTCTCGCTCCCAATGAGAGTGAGACCCGCACGAGCGACAAGGAGACTCCGCACTCGGTTTGCGAAACGATCCTCCGTTTCGCTGCTTGGATCGTTGATCCATGCTCATCGCGTACTCGCTCCCATCGCCCTTCCTTTCTCGCCTGAGCTCACCCGACGAGACTCTTCGTTGCTCCTCCTCCTTGAGAGCGCTGATGACCTCCGTCGACTTGACTTCCTCCGAGCGTAAGGCAAGAGCCGTGGCGACCGATCCGTACGATTGATCGAGATTCCCGATGAGTACGTCGGCGAGATCTTGATCTGCGATGTTGACCTTGATTGACTTGAGTCGGGCGAAGAGGGACGCCGCCTCTTTGGTGTACGTCGAGATCGATTCATGGGGATCATGCTTGAGACTGTAGAAAGCTCGTTTGAACTCAATTCTGTTCGCGCGACTCCCTTTCTCGTGAATCCCACACAAAAGATCCCACGCCGCCTTTCCCGTCTTGTGCTCCAGAGCGTCCAGCTCCTCGTAGTACGCCTCTCCTGCCATCAAGAGCAGAGCAGAGTACGCTGACGAAGCTGCGACCTCCTTTGCAACTATCTCCTTTGCGGACTGCTTTCCAGCATCCGACCCTCCTCCCTCCGCTCCTCCGCCGACGACCTCCCAACTTCCCTCCCGCATCAAAACTGCCTTCGCCCCCACCTTCCATGTAACCCAGTTGGACCCGTCGGTTTGAAGAGGAGGTTGTCGAGTGATGAGAGATGAAGATGAGGTGGTGGAGGACATGGTGGATGGGTTTACGCTTGAGCGAGCGGTTGACGTGAGCGATTCAGACTCTTAATCTGTTGAGAATCGGTGCTACGAGCTCAGAGGCGGAACGACTCGAGGTGAAAGTCTTCTTTATAAGAGAACTCGTACCTAGCTACCTAGCTTATATACTGCAGAGAATTCAGAGAAGGTTCTAGAAACAGGGCTGAACTATGACGTTGCGAACGCAACCCGCCTGACTAAGCAAGCTATGGAAACCTAGAGAAAACACTAGAAAGATCTACGAAGCCTCGACAATGATCCAACGATACTATCTTCAACAAGAGGAAGGCAAACGTAAGAGAGCAGGAGACCTCGAAGACTAACCCTAACCTTGTTGAGGGAACGTTCAAGGAGAAGGAGAAGTTCTAGGATTCGAGGTCGAGCTGACCTTGTTTCCTCTCATTGCCCCCTCCCTGGATCCTCTTCGACTGTTTCCTTTCTTCGATGGCCTCAAGAACACGAAGCGACGTCAAAGGAACGCAAGACATGTCTAACATGCCGATAGCAGATTTAGCAAAGAACATTGAACGGTACGCATGGGCAGCCGACTGAACACGAGATCTGAGCCGGTCATACAGGTAAACCATGGTCTCTGATACATAGCCGTAACCCTGCGAGAACCGTCTTTCGACGCGATTCGCGTCGCGAAGTTGCGAAACATAGTTCACAACAGCTCTGCTTATGAAGATGTAAGGTCTAGCGTCTGGAGAGAGAAAGAAGGACTCGTGAGACACTAGCTTGGTGGTCAAGATGTAGACGAGAGTAAGAAGGGAGGAGAGGGAAGTGAAAAAGGTTAAGGGAATAACGAAGTGTGCGAAGAGAGAGAGAGCTAGCGAGATTAGAAACTAGAGGAGCGAGCTCAACAACCTATTCTACTGTAGAAAAGAAAGAAAGAGATACGCAAATCTTCACAGAGCAAAGAAGGGAGGAGGATGGAAGCGACGAGGTATGAGGAGGGGAGTTAGGTGGGGAAGGAAGGACGTTCAAGCTCGCCTGTTCAGCCCCTCCGTCTCAAAGGCACTGCTCCAGCAAGCTCCATCCATCAACAGCATGATGCTTCTTCCCATCCTTCAGAATAGAAAGGCAAGGAGGGAGCAAAGGGAGCTTACTCAGGGGCGCCGTGAGGGAGGAACGACAATCCGAAACGATCTTTATCAGATATGCTAGAAGGTCTTGGGCCAGTGATAACGCTTCTCTTGCGGATTCTTCTCGTCCGAGTTCTCGTACGGGGGAGCAGCTGCATCGTCCGTAGAAGTTGAGCTTGGACCGCCGACGACAGAGTCCGACACGACGCGGCCATCTCCCTGGTGAAGCTCGTCTCGGACCTCCTGCAGCCTGGGGGGGGTCGAAAATGATGCGGAAAAGTAAAGAGTTCGCACTGGAAGCTTGGGGGAGCGAGAAGAACCGGAGGAGGACGCACTCAACGACGAATGGACCGATCTGAAGACGCGACCGAAGCACAGAGAGGTTTCAGCGACTCGCGAGGGACGCTCGAAAGAGTCAAAAGTACAGGAGAAGCTCACGTTGTTGACGATGATGGCTTTTTTTTAGCTCGTGGAGCTTCTTGTTGGTCCTAACCCGGAGAAACGGGAGCGACGCGACAGAGGCCCTGCTTCGAAATACCTCTCCTTCAATATAAGACAACTAGCTAGCTGTTACTCCAGAGACTCCAACTCACCCATCACGTAGTTCTACTACATAATTATGTAAGCTGTCGCCTACGTTTTCTGCGCCTCGAGTCGGACACCAGATGGGAATGCCGTTGCTCGAAAGAGAATCCTCTCTCTCTTCTTCTTCTCGCCTGGCCTGTCCCAAATTGCGGTAATCTTCTTTTCTACTCGTTCAGGTGATTGATAACCTTTTTGAACCATAAAGTAGACGCTAGTCCGGCACCCGCTCACCTCTACAGCAACATCATCAAGTACGTCGAGCAACAAGTACGTCGAGGACTACCTCGAGAAGCTCGCATTCCGAGGTTCACGCTTGCTCTCGTCCCATCCCGCTCAGCAAAGCTTCAGCTGTGTACTTGTACTCTCTCTTTACTTCTTCAGCTTCCTCTCATCCAACCCACTTCCTTTCAACCAACTGCATGAAGGACCGACCGACTTTCCGATCTGAGCGACGCTGGGCTTTGTACACTGTTCCGAATCCGCCTTGGCCGAGTTTCTTCGTCAAAGCGTACTGGGTTCGAAGATCATCTTTGACTGGCATGAGTGCTGATACGTCTGCAGGGACGGATGCAAGAAAAGAGATCAGTCACTGCGCCGTCTCACATGCGCCGTCTCACAGCAACCTTGCATCAGACAGCCGACACGAGATTAACAGCGGAGAGATGGACTCAAAAAGGAACAAGGCAATCGAGTTTCTAGACTTGAAGGGGCGACGATCGGTGCAAGCGAAGGAGAAGGGCAAGCGCACGAAGGTGAGATTTACGGCTGGCTGGTCTCTTCCTTCCTATCTTTCTCTTCCTCGTCAAGGAGACATACAGATGGACGCAAAAAGAGCTGATGAGTAAAAGCGAACAACAACGGAGAAGAAAGCTGCGAAAAGGCAAAGAGGTAAGAGAGACAACAAATCGAGAAATGAGGAGAAGAAAGACCACAAGCACCCAAAAATAATCACGAAAAAGCAACGAGAAAGCGAAGCAGGCAGGCGACGAAACCAAAAGCAAAAGCAAACTAACCGACCCAACTGTTGAAACTTCCGGTCCTGGGAAGTTAGGTTGTGCAAGTTATTGTATCAACTTAAGCTATGAAGATGAAAGGTCTTTAGGTCGAAAAGAAAGAGCGACGTGTAACTACGTGGAACTACGTGGAAGTGAAACGTGGAGGCGATGGAGAGTATTAAGCAAATATGAACAGTAATCTCGACGCCGTAATTAACATATTCAACACTCCCACTCGACGAGATGAGCTGTGTCATCCCTCTTCTGTATGTCGACACCCATTTCTGCCCTAAACCTCTCCAACTTCTCCCATCCTAATGCCTTCGTAAGGATATCCGCCGTCATCCGATCGGTCGGACAGTGAGAGAGAGAGATGACTTCGTTTTGGAGGAGCTCGCGCCCGTATTTGTACGCGACGTCGATGTGCTTTGTTCGCTCCGAATGGGTCCCGTTCTTGGCTGTTTCGATTGCTCCTTGGTTGTCGACTCGGACGGGAATGATAGGGATATTGTAATCCACTTGACGGAGGAGTTTGACGACCCAGATAAGATTTTGGCATCCTTGAGAGAGAGCGATGTACTCTGACTCGTGCGACGACTTGCTGATTGCCTTCTGCCTCCTACTTGCCCAGACCACGGGACTGCCGAAAAGTTTGATGAGGTATCCTGTCGTTGACCTCCTTGTTTCGTGATCTCCTGCGTAGTCGGCGTCCGTCCACATCTCGAGGATGGGTGCTTTGGGATTCCCTCCGAGGGTGAGTCCGTGACTCTTCGTTCCTGCGATGTAGCGAAGGATCCGTTTGACGGCTGCCCAATGGATAGCTCGGGGGTCGTTGCTGAATCTGCTGATGACTCCCACTGGATAGGCGAGGTCCGGACGAGTGCAGACCATGAGGTGCATGAGGGATCCGACGGCTTGGAGATAGTGCGTTTGATCGATTCCTCGTAGGTCCTCCTTTGAAAGATCCGAACCGATCATGAGCTGCTTGTGCTCGTCCATTGGCGTTCGAGCGGGCTTGACGTTTCCCATTTCGAATCGTTCGAGGATCTCCTCCGAGTATCGTTGTTGAGTGAGCGAGATGGTCCTCTTCGCTCGGTCCCGTTGGACCTTCATTCCTAACATCATCCCGTCCTCCAGGTTTCCTCGATCGTCGATGGTGAACCTATTCTTCGTCTTGCCCATGACCTCCTGGACGTCTTCCTTCGATCCTGCGACGATGAAATCGTCGACGTATTGGATCAACATCCTGCGACGACCGTCCTTCCACCCGACGTAGAGGCAGTGATCGGCTTCGATGGCGTGAAGGTTGAGAGAGGATAAGAAGTCCGAGGAGTGGTTGTAGAAGGCGAGGGGGGATTGTTTGAGTCCGTAGATGGCCTTAAGGAGGTGAGCGACTAGCTTCTGTCCTTCCTTTCCGGTCCTCTCGTACCCTGTTGGCTGATCCATATACACGGTCTCGACTAGATTGGCCGTGAGGAACGCCGTCTTGAAATCTCCTTGTCGGAGTTCGAGATCCTCTTGTGCGGCGATGGTGAAGAAAATCCGAAGGGAGTTCATCCTGGAGACCGGCGCGTACGTTTCCGTGTAGTCGATGCCGTCCCGTTGCGAGTATCCCTTCGCGACCCATCTGGCCTTGAACTTGGCAATCTTCCCGTTTGGGTCCTTCTTCAAGAGGTAGACCCATCGACCTCCCACTGTCCTTCGCGACGAGGGCAACTCTGTGAGTTCCCAGACTCCGTTGGAATCGAACGACTCCATCTCTTCGTCCATGGCCGACTTCCAGTATTCGGCGTGGGGAGATATGAGCGCTTCTTTGGTGGTTTTGGGAGTGATCGGGTTAGGAAGAGTGGATAGGTCTTGTTTGGCGTTTGGCGTTGCGAGTGAGACGAAGCTCGCGAACTCTGCTGGTTCGGTTGACTTTTGGTTTCGTTTCCCGCGTCCGTACCTCCCGCTGACGTCGGCGTCCGGCTGATCGTCGATAACTGGTTCGTAGGACCAGGATGGCTTTATGCGAGAGGGCTGACGAGCTTTTGCGATACGTGCTGGATCGTCGTCGCCGATGGGGATGTTGGCCTCTGGTACGTCGTTCTCGCCGACGTCCGATCCCTTCTCGTCCTGATCTGGGACTCCTCCATCTGCCGGTGGGACTAGATCCAGCTCCGCCTTCTTTGACTTCGACGATCCTTCGTCGAACTTGACGTCTCGGGAGAAGATGATTTTCCCATCCTCCTCCTTCCTGAGACGGTACGCCTTCTTCCCGTTCGGTTCTCCGTATCCGACGAGGATTGCCTTGAGCGTCTTTGACTGATGCTTCTTGTGGTGAGGATCGTGGACGTAGGCGATCGACCCAAAGGCTCGGAGGAAATGGACGGACGGTTTTGAGCCCTGATAGGCTTCGTACGGCGTTCGTCCTCCTGTTGCGACTGACGGGAGTCTGTTGATCAGGAAAGTTGCCGTTGCCATTGCCTCCGCCCAGTATCTCCCTCTATCTTGGAGATTATCGGTGTCGTGAAGCAGGCAGGTGATCTTCTCCTCGATGGTTCGATTTCCGCGTTCGGCTTTGCCGTTTTGCTGAGGAGTGTAGGGGATCGATGTTTCGTGCTTGATCCCTTCGGTCTTGAGGTACGCCTTGAATGCGTCCGAAAGATATTCTCCGCCGTTATCCGAACGGAGGATCCTGACCGTCCTTCCCTTTTCCTTTTCGACCCTGGCCTTCCATTCGACGAATGTCCGATACGTGTCCGACTTCTTTTCGAGTGCGAAAGTCCAGTGGTAGTTCGTCGCGTCGTCCCAGATTGTCATCATGTACCACTTCCGAGAAAACGACTCGGTGGGCATGGGTCCTTGGAGATCCGAATGAACGCGTTCGAGGGGAGTGGTGGATCGATGGGTGCTAGTGTGGAAGGGAGATCGATGTTGCTTCCCTTGGATACACGGTACGCAGGTCCGTTTCTCGAACGCGACGAGGTCCTGTTCCTTGAGTGGTGGGAGTATCCCGTCCGTGACGAGTCTCCTCATGGCCGTGACTGACGCGTGTCCTAGTCTTCGATGTAGCGTCTCGACCGCGTCGACTCCCTCTGCTGAGAGGCCGGCTCCTTCTGTCGACTGACTCGCTTGGATGTCGTCGATCTTGAGCTTGTAGAGGTTCTTTCGAAAGATTACCCCTTCGATCAGCGTCGTTCCGTCCTTCCTGAACGTGCAGCCGGTGGCCGTAAAGTTGACGTTGACTCCTCGATGGGTGAGTTGTCCGATCGAGATGAGGTTGGCGAAGTTGGGGATGTAGTAGACGTCGGAGATCTGGAATGTTCGTGTGACTCCGTTGACGGTAGTTGTGACGATGAGGTTTCCGATCCCTTCCGTGCCGACGACTTTGTTGTCCGCAACCTTGACGGTGGTTGAGTGCGGTTTGAAGTCGTGCAGGGCTGACCTGTCGTTGCAGATGTGGTTGCTGCACCCGCTGTCCGCGATCCATGCGCCATCGTCGACGGAGAAAGCCTCCTCCTCGACGTTTGCTGTCGCGACCGTCGCGAGTCCCCAATCTCTTCCACTCCGCCCAGCCTTGTTGGCTTCCTCCTTCTTTTTACTTCCACCACCCCTCTGGCTCCCTTGACCCTTCCTCCCTCCTTGACCTTTCGGTTTTCCGACCAGGTCGTAGCACTCCGACTTGAAGTGCCCCTTCTTCCCGCAGTGGTGGCATGCTGCCTTCGATTTGTCGACGTTCATTGCGGTGTCCTCTTCTGGGACGTTGTCCAATTTCGACGATTTCGTTCTGACGTGGGATAGGAGGGCGGTGGTGACTGATTTGGGGGTGAGTTCCTTTCCGGACTCTTGGGAGTTGAGGGAGATGATGTCGGAGAAGTTCTCCAGGGATTTGGGAAGACCTGCGAGGAACTGGAGGGCGAGTTGCTCCGGCGTCTTGATGATGTCCATGTCGAGGATAGTGGCTTCGGCGACAATGTCCTCGAACTGTTCGATGTACGACTGAGCTGGCGAGCCCTCCTCCATCCGGAGGTCCCTAAGCTTCCTTTGGACCATCATCTTCCCTGCCGCTCCGTCGACTCGATGTGCCGTCTTGAGAATGTCCCAGGCGTCCTTCGCGTTCGCGCACGCTGCAACACGCATGAGTTCCCGGTCTGTGACGGCCATCTGAATCCGGTGGAGGGCGAACTCGTTTCGTTTGTTCCATTCCTCTTGCCTCGTCTCGAGTGCTGCTCCTGTTTCGGCTGGCGCGAGACTCGGGAAGACTTCCGTACCGAGGACGAGTGACTTGCACTTAGTCTCTGCGAGAGCGATCTGCATCCTGATTGACCATGTTGCGTAGTTTCGGCTGTCCAGCGGGTCGAGCTTGAAGAGCCTGATGTTTCGCTCGTTGGTCGACATGTCGGATGGGATGATCGTGCTGTAGCGAGCGAGTGGTGCTGATAACGTGTTGAAACTTCCGGTCCTGGGAAGTTAGGTTGTGCAAGTTATTGTATCAACTTAAGCTATGAAGATGAAAGGTCTTTAGGTCGAAAAGAAAGAGCGACGTGTAACTACGTGGAACTACGTGGAAGTGAAACGTGGAGGCGATGGAGAGTATTAAGCAAATATGAACAGTAATCTCGACGCCGTAATTAACATATTCAACACCAACCATGGGGAGTCTGCTCTACCTGGGCCTCCCATGAGTCAGCGACTATCCAAGACTGTCCCATTAGGGGTTCCGAGGCTCTAAAATTGAGTTGCGGGACAAAGAAATGCTCAGCAAGGGGGAGAGGAGCAGGGTCGAGGGTTGAGTTCGACGCGTCTGGCTCAAACTCCTCGAAAACGAATCCGACTCCGAGTCCAGTTTCGGGGAGAGGGATGTGGGCTGAGGGACCAAGAGGGGAGGCAGAGAGGTCCACGAAGGTAGAAGGGTAGTTCGTGTGAGTTTGGAAGGCTGGGTTTGGAGGGATGATCCAAGACGGGGTTGGGACTTCGTCGAACCGAGCGAAGGATGTGTACAGCGGAGAGGGGGGAGGGGTTGAGAAGGCGGAGGAGGAGGAGAGAGTGGGCGTTGATGCAGAAGAGGGGGAGTAGGAGGGGTAGGTTGGAGAGGGAAGTGGCTGGTAGGAGTAGGTGTTGTTGAGTTTGGGCGACGCGAGGAGGGGAGTGTAGCGTGCGAGAGGAGATGAGGGGCGGAGGACGGAGGGCAAGGGACGGGAAAACGAAAACTGCATGAAGAGAACATCCGTTAGAACAGGTTGATCGAAAGATATGAGAGGTGAGAGAGACAGAGTCTCACCGACAACGAAGCTGCGTCTTTTTTCGGCTGCCAACCTTCGATTCCAAGCAGTGGCAGATCTGGACACGATACGCTTCTCGTACGCGATCGACCATTGGATTCTGTTGCGAGCTTTTGGGCTTTGAGGAATGCTTTGCGCTCTTTGGACGCTGAGAAGCAGAGGCGAAGATGGAACGCGGGTGAGGCCGGGCTCGTACATTGAGACCGCGTCGCAGCACACACCAAGAAAGCAAGACTCACCTCGATTGTCCTCATCGGAGACCTCCTTGTATTCACACAATCTCCTAGTTCTGCTACAGCTCGAGCAAACGGCCCCTCCAACGCATCGAATTTTCCTGCGAAAGCGAGAGGAGAGAGAGGGAGAGCGTCAGTTTCCGGCCTTGATTGTTGAGATGAACGGTCGGGCGCTCCACAGACGGAAGGACAGAAAAACTTACCTGAGCCTACAGTGAGTACATGAGACCTTTGCTCTCTGTCTTCCTCCAGAAGAAGACGAGGAATCAGATATCGATCTAGCGGATGAGCTGGGGGGTACCGAACAACTTGGAGCGCTGTAAAATCGGGGGTCGAAATGCGTCGAGATGAAAGCTTGAAGATCTTGAGAGTGCCAATTGGTCATGATTCCGAGAGAAGCCGGTGTGGGAGAAGGAGGAGAGGGTAGAGAAGACTGGAAGGGGAGGGAAGCCCGTGGGGGGGGGGGAGGGAAGTGGAGAGTGGTGGTTAAGAAGCAAACGTGAACAGACGGACCGAGATGGAGTTTGCTACTTCAACTCCGCTTCCTTCCCTTGTTGTTCCTAAGCAGGTCTCGGGCAGGTTGTACATATCTTACCGGTACCAGGAAGCTAATTCATCAACGATCGACGAATTTGGTTATCCCCTCAAAATTGGAGTGGAGCGGAAGCGAAGAAGTATCTTCGTGAACTCGTCTGTTAAGTTCGCCCAAGAGCGTCGCTCCCTCCGGAGGGAAAGCGAACGCCTCAAAGCCCTCTCTTTCAGAAAAAAACGAACCTAAGGAGAAGGAACCCACGCGAGAACGCGAAGCAAACCGAAGTCGCGGGAAAGAGAACCTCTTTGGGTTCGGTTCCTGTCTATCTCTATAAAGACCCTCGTTTCTGATCATCCCCACTCACCTCTCGGTGCATTGTTCCGGCATGACTCTTCCCTCCACCTCATGGATCTGTAACATAAAAACATGCATCTGTCGCTCTTGAAACAACATCGGTCTCAGTCAAACTCCCCCCTCAAAAAACAAAGGCCTGGAGGTTCCTTTCCTTCGGAAAAAGGAGAGGAAGACCCCTCAAGGAAGAATGGATCCACGCGAGATACGTGAGGCAAACCAAAACGGGAACCACTTTGAATTCCTGTCGTGACGATCTCTGTTCTTTTGGCCATCCCCGTTCACTTCACGGTACCTTATTCCGACCATGAGCTTCTGTAAGACGTGTAAACATGCATGTGTCGCTTTTCAAACAAAATCGGTTTCAGGGTCGTTTCTCCTTCCTCGATGCCAACGGTCTCTAGAAGATTTCTGCTAGGTGGTACAACGGATGACTTGACGATATAATCGAGGGAACTGGTATTTCGCCAAGAAGAAAAGACCAGATCCACCTGTCGGTTCCTTGTTGCTTCCCGCCTTTCTCCTCTTTCTCCCTTGTTCTTCTTCGCTTCCGTCCTTCCCAAACTCTGTCCCACTGCGGGAGCGGTAGCCAACCTTGCTTGGGGGTCAGCTTTTTTTTTGGGACAGATAGACACAAGGATAGACAGGGAGCAAAACGAGGTGATGATGATGACGTCGCGTCGTCGTTTCGAGTCGGGCAGAACAAATCAAGGGAGTCGCTTCTATTCCGTTTTTCGAGTGTCACTGGGGGCTAGATTGCGTACCTCGATAGAAATGGCGAAAGAAAGAAACCTCATTCCAGACGAGCGTGGATTCTGTCGCCCTTTCCCGCTCCCGTCTTTCAAACCCGTCAAACAATGAAAACTAACAAGGGAAGCGAACCAAGAAAAGGTAAGATCGTATGCGTAGAAATACAGAGAAGAGAGAGACGAAAGACGAGAGATAGAGCGGGTGCGGGTGCAAGGACTGGGGGCGAAAACCTGTTTCAAGAAAGCTGTTTTGTGTTGGGACACGACGAGGGAGGAAAAATATGGAGCGAGATCGAAAGCGAAGAAAGGAATAGTGCAAGAGAAATCGCTGGCTAAAAGATCAACGATGAGAGCCGAAAGGAGAGACTCAGCAAGAAGAACGAAGCGAGAACAAGAAACAGCCCATCAACCATCTACGGCAGCCACGTCGCATCCTTCTTCTTCGCCGACCCTCCACCTCCCCCGGAAATTCCAGGCAGCCTCCTCAACACGCTCGATGGGCTGGTTCATTATGCTACCAGCAGGAGTAAGAGGCAATGAAATCTCCTCCTCCTCTCTGCCCTCCTCCGAGTTGGCGTTGCTTCCTTTCCTCGACCCCGAGCCTGACGCTCGAGTATCTTCGTCTCAGTAAAACTCGACCTTCTGGGATCCACACTGCCTCTCCTCGGACTTCGGGTGCACGCTCGTCGTTCGTGCTCGATTGAGGAAGCTCGCGGTGGCTGAGATCTTGGGTCGACGGGAGTCATCCTCGTCCTAGGTTTCAGGGTCGAGAGGGAGACCGGAGGCAGTTCGAAAGGGAGATCCGTGGGCTTCGCACCTCCCGAACCAATTCTTGCAGCAGATGTTTGGAAGCTCCTTGATCCTCAGCTTCGGAATGTTTGCTAGTTCTTTGTTTACTCCGTTCACTTTTGATCTCTCTGTGCGACGCTTGGTCCGACACCTCGTTTCCATCCGCGGCGCGTCGGATCAAAAACCTTTGTTTCTCTTCCCCCGTATCTCCCTCTCTAGTAGCGGGTACAATCTCCATGCTTGTGACATTTATGTTTCTAAAATTTGCTGGCATGCTAAACTCGGGTATCGGTGAAAAGAAAAGAGCTAAAGGAGCGCAGAGCACAGGTTCAAGCGCAGTCAGTCGGGTCGAAGAAAGAGAGAAGATGGACAGATGAGGTACTGAAAAGGGAGGGATTCGAGCGGAGTGGTTGATCAAGATGGCAAATTAATAATCTAGAAAGTGCAGAAGTCCTCTTCTGGACCAGTAAACGCGTCGAGAGGAGGAACGTCCAGGTCGTCGTGTTGTCGGAGAAGTCGTCTTCGGTCCCCCACTCCTCGTCGGATTCCTGTCGAGCGGAAACGAATGAACCATTAGTGTGCAGGAGTTGATCTCAAAGGAGGTACGACTGGACGATGATATGGACGATGCTAGAAGATGGCGACTCGCAGAGAGGTCATACATAGTAGCTTAAAAACGCGTCTCGTTCAGTCTCCGCGTCAGTAACCCTCCTCCGTAACCAACTACTCTGTAAGCTACCTTCGAATCATGTGACCAGTTCCATAGTGTACAAACTTTCGAATAGCTAGTTCTATACAACAAGCTTTGAACCGCATCCTGCAGACTTCCTTAAGCAAAGTGGACGACCCAGCAATGAAGATGTGCCCAAGCAAAGGGACGAAGGATTCTACTGAAAAAGTGTGTTGACTGCAGATATGCCGGGGAGGGATGAAACACTCAACAAACACTCAACTAAATCAGAGAAAGTACAAAAGGGATCGAAGCAATATAAAGTAGGCTAGGAGATAAAGCTAGAATGTGAACGATAGGATCTGCGTCAACGGTATCTACATCCGGAGGGGAATGGAGGAGCAAGTCCTCCCCACTGGACGCCTTCCTGATCCCGAGTGGCACTTGACGAGTGTAGAGCTGACCAGTACGCAGAGGAGGAAGACTGCCCTCCGTCAAGTCGCCTGTTGGGAAGTTCCTGGAAGCCGAATTCGAAACCAACCTCCGGAAAAGGGACGTAAGACGGATGAACGAGTTGGGAGGTAGCGAGGTCCGTGGTGGAAGTAGGATATGCGGTGGAAAGTAGGGAGTTTGGTTGAGGAGGAATGATCCAGGCTGAAGGAGGGGTATCTTGAAAGCGAGCCTGGGTAGCATAGAGGGGGGAAGTAGGAGGGGTTGAAAAGTTGGAGGAGGATAGGGAATTTGGTAGAGGAGGAATGACCCAGGCTGGAGGAGGGATATCTTGGAAGCGAGCCTGGGTAGCATAGAGGGGGGAAGTAGGAGGGGTTGAAAAGTTGGAGGAGGATAGGGAATTTGGTAGAGGAGGAATGACCCAGGCTGGAGGAGGGATATCTTGGAAGCGAGCCTGGGTAGCATAGAGGGGGGAAGTAGGAGGGGTTGAAAAGTTGGAGGAGGATAGGGAATTTGGTAGAGGAGGAATGACCCAGGCTGGAGGAGGGATATCTTGGAAGCGAGCCTGGGTAGCATAGAGGGGGGAGGTAAGAGGGGTTGAAAAGTTGGAGGAGGATACAGAGGTAAAGCTAGGTGATGACGATGAGGAAGAAGATAAGGGATAGGTAGGCGAAGAGGGCTTTGGCGGGCTTGTGATGGCGGCGCTGTTGCGTTTCGGGAAGGGGAGTGTTGCGAGTGGAGGGACCGAAGGGTTGGCCTCGGCGGGGGGGGAGGAGAGGAGAACGGAGGGAAACAGGCGAGAGCTCCAAGGATTATAGGTAGACGGAATGGACTATGAAGCGTTGACAAATTATGTTCGGGTCAGGAAACTGGGGGAGGGGGAGAGGGAGTTGGATAGGAAAAGAACCAGCACTCACCGACACCGACGGTACGTCGTCGTCGGGCACCCAGCCCACAATCGGCAGGTACGAAGACATCTCTATTGAACCTCTTGGAGACTGGATTAGACTTTGAGCTTTGAGCCTTTGAGCTTGAAGGTCTTTCTTCCTGCGCCTAGCGGCTGTGAGGAAGAACATGCACAAAAGATGTCAGCTCTCTTCAGCAAGCTGAGGCAAGTCCACATCGCCGCTTCTGTTCTCACCTCTGTTAGCGTCGTCGGACACCGGCCGGTATTCGCAGAACCTTCTGTTTCGACTGCAGTTAGAACAGACGTCTCCTCCATCACATCGTCTCTTCCTGTTCAATGAACGAGAAGTTCACGTTGGTCAGTTCCCCCGCACGATGTTGTTTCGAGACTTGCTTGCGACAGTGCTGGAGGACAAAAGCTGACCTTGAACGACAAGAGGAGCAAGCTCTACCAGCTCTCTTGTTCTTCTGCGTGGAGATAGCACTGCCGACGGATTCGCTGCTCGAGGGTGCCTGCGTGCTAGATCGTGGAACGCCGGGATGGGTTGAAGTGTACGCCTGTGGGTCCTGGAACCACCACGTTTCCATCATTATGGGTCGGTTTGTGAAGAGGTGAGAGGGAGGAGTGAGAGGGATGAGGTAGGTGGAGTAGAAGCGGGGGATTTCGAAGAGTTGGGGTAGTTTTTCCGAACAGCTTGGGATATCGCTTCGTTACCCCAAGCGTTCCTTGGTGGCGGTCGCTGTGAATATCTCCGAACTCGTGGAAAGAGGATCCACGGGTGGGTGAGACATCGGGACGTTCCTGCATGGGACGCCGGGGCCGAAGAGCTCCAGATCCATCGAGCCGGAATGTGTGCTGACTTGTTCAGATTGCGACCAGCACAATGGAACGTCGCGCAAGATACCTCCTCACATGCTTACAGAGAACGAAGTCAGAATTGTAGTCACAGCTTTGGATGAACTTTCCCGAAGCTGAAGCATGCAAAGAGGCGTAGTCTCCTTCGCCTTTCGAACAAAGGTGCCGAGGTAGTAGGAACATGATGCTCCAAAATCATGCAGATCCCGCCCCTCAGCTCGGGCTCGGGAACCGGTCTTTTCAACACCATCTTTCCTGCTTCCTCGACCCCATACATTCTTCACCGCTAGGACACCTCATGAGATGCTGGCCAAGGTATCTTTTTCTTCCTGAACAAGATCGGCGAATGCTTTAGAAGCAAGGAAAAACGACAGGGGGCGAGGAAGTCGGCACAGTGAGGCAGTCAGAAAGAAGGAAATTGACCCTACAGGCTGAGCTGTTAATGAGAAACGCGCCCGAATGATCCAAACAACTTTTCGGACGTAATCTAGCATAAAGAAAGTCCTGGGAGGGAGGAGGGACATCTGAGGTTTCTGTAGCTGATGACGAGTGTGGAGAGGAAGAGCGAGTCCGCCAAAAGTCAGACGCGCCGTCGGCGAAACGAAGTGAAAGCAACACGTTCATCGATCGAGTCGCGACCACTTTCTACGCAACTAGGAGAAAGAACTGAGGTCACCTTTGACGTTCAGCATGCCTTGTCCTGCTCCTTCCGGTCTTCAGCCCCACCCACTAGGATACTCACTCAAAGAGGCAGGTGGGAGTACACACAGGTAAGCGAACCCTCCAACGCCTTCTGCACCGCTTGTGGGGTTAAAAAGAAAGTTCGAGGAGGATGTTTGAGGTCAATTTTTTGCCTGACCGCGGCAAGGAGGTCTCAGAGAGGAAGCGAACGTACAAGAGAAGCCGTTGGGTTCCTTATCCTCATCTCCGTCGCGTTTTGCCGTCTCCTTGCCTTCCCTCTCGTTTCCCCCTCCTCTCTTCTTCAAAGATGAGCAGGTACTGCAAAACCTTCTTTGCTGTGCTTCAGTAGACCCTACGTCGATCTGAACAGAATCGGCTGAAAGCCCTGCGTTTCTCCCCCTCCGCTTCGAAGAGAAAGGTGTTTGTTGTCGCAGTCACCCGGAAGCCGTGACCTTGAAGACCTCAGGAGAGGCGGCGGGACCGTTTCTTGGAGTCGATGCCACAGACATTGTGATGGGCTGAGGCCGGGTCGGTGAGAGAGAGGGAGCGAGAGAGGCTGTGAGGTGAAGAGGAGAGTGAGCTCCGAGGGACGAGGGGCTGCTGGGAGCGGGGGGGAACCGCCATGGGTAACGGTGAGTCGCTATGGACGTAGAAGTGAACCGCTTGGGCGTGGGCGAGTCGCGAGGACGAGGAGTAATGAGCTAGAGCAAGCGAGAACCTATCAGGACCCGAGACTCGATCCGTTGGAATCCAAGGTGAGCGCAGGGTCGTAGAGGCGAAAGACGAAGGCGCAGTGAAACGGAGCGGGCCGACAGGGAAGTCGACGGTCGTAGCGAGCCAGATTCAAAGGGAGTAGCAAAGAGGATGAGCAAGAAAAGATAGCTACCCAAGGAGTGATAGCTCGTAGAAGTAGAAAAGACCGTAAGTAAGAAGAGAAGGAGAAAGTGAAGGTCGTCAAGTGTTACCAGTGTTGGAGATCAGGGAGATTTTAAGATCAGCTCTAAGGTAAAGGAACGGCTCGAAGCACTGTAGATGAGACTGGACGAGGGGGGAGAACAGACGTAGATCGGAAGGAGAGGGGGAAATACATCCGATCCAGAACCCAGCCATCTCCGACAACTATTTAGTCCCCACGACAGTGTACGAAAGAGAGATGATGAACTCAGGATGACTGAACCTCGGGCTACCTTGCTTCCATCTTGAAGCCGAGCTTCCTTGCTTCCTCGCGTCGACCTCAGGGGTCCCTCCCTCATCCTTCGGATGGCCATGACCTCTCCCGCTCCTCCTTCCACCTTGTGAGTCTTCCTCAGAAGATCCCATGCCTCCTTTGCGTGTTTGCAGTTCCGGATCCGAGGTAGTTCTCGGTCGCTGACCGCCATTTGAATCCTGTGGAGCGCGAACTCGTCCATATGGTCCCATTCTTCGATGTCCTTGACGTTGTTCTGCTGCTTCACGACCTCTTGTCCGGTGGTGTCCTTTTCCATAATTTCCGGGGTGAGGTTGGGCCTGGTTTTCGTACCGAGGACGACGGGCTTGATTCCTGCTTCTCCAAAAGCGATCTCCATCCTTACTGACCACGTCTCGTAGTTGGTACCATCGAGAGCAGTGAGTTTGAACAGCTTGTGATCCAGCTTCTTGGAGTAGTTGCTTGACATGACGAAGGATTGTTGCTTAGCGAGTGGTGGCGAACTGGTGCTGATAACGTGTTGTTGGGTCGTCCACTTGAGCTTAGGGATGTCTGCAGGATGTGGTTCAAAGCTTGTTGTATAAAGCTAGCTACTCGAAAGGTTTATATACTATGGAAATGGTCACGTGATCTGAAGGTAGCTTACAAAGCTGTTTACGAAGAATGGTTACTAACAAGGGGACTGAACGAGACGCGTTACTAAGCTACCACGTAAGACCTCTCTGCGAGTCGCCACCTTCCAACATCCAGGTGCGTCTTTCCGTCCTCTCACTCTAGCAAAAGTAACAGCAGTAGCTGCAAGTGACGCCTCGTGTCGCTCGACTATTCCCGCTCTGACCCTCCGCTCCGCTTCTTTCTCTCTTTTTAGAGACCCAAGGTGGCATCTACTCACGCCGTAACTCGTACTCGACTGCTCCAAACGACATCTGGTCGCTGGGCGTGATCCTGGTCAACCTGACTTGCGGACGAAACCCGTTCGTCCCGCCTCGTCACGTCTCCGTATGTTCGCCCTCGCCGTTGACGCTTTTGTTCACTCTTCTTTTCTTCAGATGGCGTCAAGCTACCACCTCCGACAAAACCTTCCGATCTTTCCTCGCTGACCCCGACTTCCTTCGCTCTATCCTCCCCGTCTCCCTCCAAACCAACCACATCCTTCGCTGCATCTTCGAACTCGACCCGAGTCGAAGGATCGGAATCCAGCACCTCAGAGAGTTGGTCGAGGGAGTGGGGAGCTGGACGATGGACGAGGACGAGTTGATGGGGGCTACCGAGGCTGCGAGGAAAGCTGCAGTGTCGAGTGGTTGGCCTGCGGCGTACAGGGTGAAGGAACGGCTTCGAGCGGTTGAGGAGGAGCGAAGGTCAGGTTCTCTCCTCTTCTCTCTGCTATTCCCTGCAAGTCGCTCTGTACTGACCTGATCTTTTTCTTCGTGCATTTAGACGTCGTCAACTCGCTGCTCAGGCCCTCCTTCTCTCGCATGCCTCGCAATCCCCCTCCATCTCTCCTCCATCTCTTCTCAATGCTCCTCTTCCTCGACCTCAATCCCTCCTATCCTCCCCGACCAATTCCTTCTCGGAATCTACCTCCTCGATGGCCGGGATCTACAACTTCTCCTCGTCGCACGGAGCTAGGTCGACTTGCGCCAACGAGGGGAACGCGTCGCCGGATCACCGCCTCATCTCACCCTACCCTCCCACCAACTCCCATCTCTTCTCCTCCAGCTCCAACCAGCTCATCTTCGCCTCTCTCAACCCTCACAAACCTTCCTTCCATCAAACTCTCTACCACCCCATAAACTTCAACGAGCCCAAGTCCATCTCCCTCTTTTTCAAGGACGCGAAGCACCTCTCTCCTTCCTCGTCGCGCGGCGGATCCTCCTCCACTAGTCCCTCACTCCCTCCCGCTCCCGAGTTCCCAGTGACCGACAAGATGGGATCGGCAGCCTCGTCGCGTCGAGGCTCGGTAGAGGACGAGCTCGTCAAACTTCCTGCCCTCGGCGGACGCGCAAGAAGTAGAGAGCAGGGAGAGGCCATGTTCGCGTCGGAGAAGATCGAGGAGCTTCTTCGAGTGGAGGGGAGCGAGAGGCCGCTCGGACATCAGCTTCCAGCCTCATACCCTTCTGCTGCTTGAGCTGTAAACATCGTTCTTTCTCCTCGCGTTGCCCTGCTCTCTTTCTTTCGATTTACCCTCTCCTCCTTTTCTGCACTCCGGTCTACCTACACTCTGCTTGTTCTCGCAACCTCTCCGAAGTACTTTCTAGAATTTCGACTCGCTGCTGCTTCTGCTCTCTGTCTTCTGTCCTCCTTCATCGCACACACTCACGTTCTCGTCGTCGTAGTCTTCATTCGCATTATGTCCTTCTCTTCGCTATCCTTTACTTGTTCGCTATCATCAAATACAAGCACCTCTTCATACTCTTATACTTCAATTATTCTGCTTCTTCTGGACGGTTGACCCTAGCCTTAACCCACCTCCCTCGAAAGTGGAGGACACTGGGCGAGCTGCGTCAACGCGACGAGTCGCACTCTGAAACTTTCTCTTTGATTATCTCTGTTTCTCTATTTCTATCATTAGTGTACTGACGTCGCTATAGCTAGTTATTTTAGTTAGGTTCCAGAAGGTTCTGTGAAATGGGCCTTGGGCGTATATAAGGCGAACAGAGACCTGGCAGGTGTTGCTTCTTCACTTGTACCAAAGAACATCCTTGTGAGTCCTAGTCTACACTACCTTACATACACATCTTGAAGAACATCCTCCTGAAGCGCTAACCTAAGAACAATCTCTGAAAAGGCAGCAAGGGTTTTTTAAGGTTCTGAGGTAGCCAAATTTCACCAACACTGACTCCTACAAGAAAACGGGTCAAGATCTGGTTTCTGTCCAGAAGCTTTCGAAGTCCAAGATCTGCCCGTTTCACTACGCCGTCACTACCGAAAAGCACTATGCTCATGAGGTAAGGTTAGCGAAGTGAGTCGTCCTTAGTACTGGACATCTTCTCGTTTGACATGAATGAGGAACAGAATCTAGTCAAGTCCAGCCAACCAGACCCGCTCAGGAAGACCGAGGCAAGGAGACCCAACTTATTACGCGTCAAGCACTCCTACACTTACGAGCCCATCATCGATGAACCGGCGGTCGATTTGAATGGGAGCTGCGGACGAGGTCAACGGAACAAGACGCCATTCACAGGAACAGGAGACTCGGCAAGATTTGTCCAGACGGACTACGACATCACCGACTTCATTTCGGAGGACTTCGCCGGACCCGCTCAAGCGACGCAACCCAGACTCGAGGATCTTCCACCACCCTCCGTCCCAAATACATACGAAGAAGCCATGGCGTCGGAGCACGCCTACTTCTGGAGGGAAGCTATGGACGAAGAGATGGCGTCGATGGAAGGGAACGAAGTCTTTGAACTCACGGAGCTACCCTCAGGATCAAAAACGGTCGGAGGTCGCTGGGTCTACGCGCTCAAGAAAGGAGCCGACGGGAGGATTACTCGCTTCAAAACTAGATGGGTCGCCAAGGGACTCAGTCAGCAAGAAGGAGTCGACTACGTCGAGACGTACGCGCCGGTTTCAAAGCTCAACTAACTCAGGATCGTCCTCGCCATCGCCGCATCAAAGGATCTCGATCTAGTCCAAGGAGACTTTAAGACGGCGTTTCTCACAGCAGACTTAGTGGAAACGGTCTTCATGGAACAGCCAACAGGGTACGAATAAAAGGGAGCCGACAAGAAGAAACTCGTCGTGCATCTCCTCAAGGCCCTGTACGGACTCAAGCAGTCACCACTCGCGTTCTACAATCATTCCTCAAAGTTCTTTCAAACTCAACTCAATATCTATCCACTCGAAGTGGACCCTTGCATCTACATAGGGCATAGGAAGGGACGACGGATCATGTTGGTCCAGTACGTTGACGACTTCGTCGCCGCAGGAGACAAGGAGGATTTGTAATGGGTGATGACGGAGATCCAAAAGGAATTCAAGATCGACGACAGAGGAGACCTCAACCCAGGAACCATCCTCGGAATCGACGTTACGAGGGACTGCAAGGCGGGGACAATGGACCTCAGCCAGGAACGATACGTTCAAACGGTCCTCGAACGATTCAACATGGTCGACGCTAAACCAAACAAGGTTCCGATGGACGACTTTAGGCAACTTTCGGTCCAATCGGAGAATTCGGGATCAGAGAAGCTGGACGGAGTACCCTACTCGAAGCGGTGGGATCGTTGATGTACCTCCAAGTCTGCACTCGACCGGATATCGCCTTCGCCGTCGGAGTTCTCAGCCGATCCAGTTCGAACCCACGAATGGATCACTGGGGAGCAGTCAAGATGGTCATGCGATACCTACAAGAATCAGCGGACACGTCGCTTCAACCTGGAGGACACTCGGACGCTCCAATCGCAGAACTATGGACCGACTCCGACTATGCCGGAGACACGTAGTCAAGACGATCAACAACAGGATTCGTCGTCAAGGTCTTTGGATCCACAGTCATCTGGGCGAGTCGACGCCAAAAGGCAATCAGTCTCTCTTCTCTGGAAGCGGAGTACATCGCTCTCTCCGCAGGATGCCGGAACCTCAGATGGGTCGCCAAGATACTCGCTGAGCTCGAATACGACACAGGATCGATCCCACCAAACGTCGACAACCAAGGCGCTATCGAAACAACCAAGAACGGTGCTCACTCGGAGAAGACCAAGCATATCGACGTCGCGTACGAATACGGATGAGAGACCCAACATAGGATTCATCAAGCTCAACTACTGTCCCACCGAGGACATGCAGGCAGACATCCTCACTAAGGCTCTCGGAGTCGAAAAGCTCGAACGGTTCAAGAAATCGCTTAACATCCAAAAGGAAACTTCGCGCGTGAATCAAAAGACCAGCGGAGACATGGATGGAAACCCGCAGAGGGGGGAAATAAAGGAAGGACTCTCAGCTCGTCGTGCTGGAAGGTGGCGACTCGCAGAAAGGTCTTACGTAGTAGCTTAGTTACACGTCTCGTTCAGTCCCCTTGTTAGTAACCATTCTTCGTAAACAGCTTTGTAAGCTACCTTCAGATCACGTGACCATTTCCATAGTATATAAACCTTTCGAGAAGCTAGCTTTATACAAGTAGCTTTGAACCGCATCCTGCAGACATCCCTAAGCTCAAGTGGACAACTTAACAACAGGAAAGTCGCTCGTTGTCTCTGCTGCGATCGAGGGACGAAGGGAGTCGCTCTTCTCCCCCACCCTCAAAAAATGGCAAAGTTCGACTCTCCCCACGCCTCCCTGTAGATTCAACCCAGCTTCCCCTGTCCCTGGGCGTACGCGACAAGTCCGATATTGATGGCCATCGATGGTAGAAGGAGGGAAGGGGGAGCGACGACCGAAGAAAATTGCCCGTTATCGAGTCATTGTCGCTCTGGGTTGTTTTGCTGAGATCGAGGGACGAGGGGAGTCACTCTTCTCCCCCACCCCCAATAGCGGAGATGTACGACTTTCCCCACGCCTCCCTGTAGATCCAAACCAGCTTCCCTTATCCCTTGAAGTACGCGCGCGAGTCCGATAGCGATGGCTACGATCCAACGCGCGAAAGGACGGACGACCAGTCTTCGGGCATGAAGGAGGATTTAGGCGGGAAAGGAAGGGTTCTGGCCACGCGAGAGACGAGGAATGGGAGCAATCGAGCTGTTGGGAGGGGAGAGGGAGGAGAAAGGGAGTCGAGCTGGGAGGGAGGGAAGAAGGAAGGAAGGGAGCTCAGCCTCCATCGCCAAAATCGCCGCCCCGCTGCTCGACCGATATAAAACTAAGGGGAAGTGGCAGGGAAAGCGAACTCACCTGGAGCTCTTACTTTCGATGGGGGGGCGATTTGGATTATGCGAAGCGTTCAAAGCAATCAATCTCTCTACAGATAGACTAGCTCTCTTCAGCTTATGCCGCTCGTTCCGACCGACAACCTTCCGAGCGTGAGCAGGTGACGAGATGTGAGCTGAGCTGAGCTTCTCTCGCCTGAAATTATTTTGATGGCAGACTGACATCTTCTCCTTCTACATGTGCGCGTGCAGATGGAGCTGCTGTCGCTGCTGGAGTCGCGATGGCTTTCACTCGGAAATTCAGCAAGGTTTTTCGACAGTCTCGACGACGCCTTCTCGCCGCTTTCGCTTCTTCCCCCTCCTCCATCTCTTTGTGCTGACCCTTGTGTACTGCTCGTGCAGTGGGTCCTTTTCAATGGACTCCTCGCTCAACTCGTCGGCGTCGTGATCATGATCCGAACTGGTTCGTCGCGTCGCGTCTCCGTCTTCCCCCCTCCTTCGCTAAACTTCCGGTTCCTTGGCCTCAGGTGGAGCTTCCGGCACAGCCGAAGTGATTTCCCACTTCATCTCCCCACACTTCGCATTTGAAGAACGCGAGCCGAACTGACTGCCTCTCCTCACCGCTTCCTCAGTTCGTCGTCTGCCAAATCCTCCAAGGAATCGGAGAAAGACTCTCCCAGCTCGCCATCCTCGTCACAGCTCAAGCTTCAGTCATTCTCGCAGATGTGGCCTCCGTCACCGCTTTCGGTTTCCTTGCTGGAGTTGGAGTTCTGGGAGAATGGTTCGGGCTCTTGATCGGTTCGTCTGCGCTTTTTCCTCTGACTCGACTAGGTTTGGATTGTGACGTTGATTCAGAAGTTCAATCCCTTTTCACAGCTGGCGGAATCTGGTACAAAGATACCCTCGCCATTCGTACTGTTCGTTTCCCTGACGAGAGCAAGATCCAGCTTCTCTACGACGTCCAGCGGGCCCTTCTCTTTCATCCCTGTCCCGCCTCTTTTCTGATCGCTGAAGCTTGTCTCTCAACAGGTCTTGGTCACTCGGCACCCGATACTCCGCCAGCAATCCCATCGGAACCACGCTCGTCGCTTCTTTCGGAACTGTTTCGAAGAGATCTGCATCATTTCCACTTGCCTTCGTTCGTCGCGTCGCGTTTCACCTTTTGCGCTCCCTCTCGTCGCTGACGTTCCTTTTTTCTTCATTCACCTTTGGGTCTGTGTAGTGCTCATTCCCATCGCCATCATTTTCTTTTTCGTCGGCACCATCGAGCTCGGGAGCACCCAGAACGCGGTTGATGTACAAACGCTCGACGAGAACCTTGATCAAGTCGTCGCGGACGCGAAGCTTTAATTTTATCCTATAATTTCCCTCTATTTCCACCAGGTCTTCGACAGTAGTATATAGTCTCCGCTTTGTCTTCTTAGGTAACAGTTCTACCCTTATGTCGAAAGAGAGGAGAGGAAAGGGGAGGAAAGGATGGAGCTTTTCAAAACCTTCCCTCCCCCTCCCTTCCATCTCTTCGTCCAATGTCCAACAGATTCCATCCCTCCCTCGAGGTCAAAAAGCTTTCAAAAAGCATACCTCCGAGATGCTAAAGCCTTTGAGTATCCGATACGCACGCTTTGCACGAGTTTTGATACAACAAGCTTTGAACCACATCTGCAGAAATCCATGATCTCAAGTGGACGACCCAACAACACGTGGTTGGGGGAGAAGGGGATCACAGAAAGCCAACGGCGACCAAGGATGGATGCTGCTTCGACATGGAGAGCTCCTCGAATGAGTTTCGATTGAAGAGCAGATCCGATTGTCTGGCATCAAACACCTTGGCACATCGAGTGCCCTGGGATATGATCTTTAGGTCCTCCGTTCGCCATCGCAAACATGACCTCGGCGAGGAGTAGCTGAAGGTGCGAGCTGCGCGAAACCGGTCTCTCCTCCGCTCTCGTCCTCGTCTGAAGACCCTCTTGGAGTCTCGCTTATACGACCCTTTGAGGTTTTTGAGAGCAGCTCGAGAGGCGGATCATTTTAACGGTTTATGACCAGCTGAATGGAGAGAGTGTTTCCATGTCGGAAAACTAGAGGTTCGCAGAGCTGACCAGCGGTGTTGAACGGAGCAACGGAGGTCTAAAAAAAGTTGGGGGTTGTTGACGAGGAGTGAGTCGACAAGTCAAAGGGGGACATGCAGGAACTCTGGTCCTTCTCACGAGTATCCCCACGTCCGTGAGTCTCTCTTCTCGCGAGACCTTCTTCCTTCCTTTTGCCTTCTTCGACCTTCCCTCGGCGACGTTGGCTTCTCGAGTTGATGCTATGAGGGAGTTCCACAAGCACTGACAGCCCTTCCTCCCTTCTTCTCGACGCGTCCGTTAAGTCGATTGATAATCCAAGGAAGCCTTCGCCTGCCTGGGTTGGTGTCCGGGCTTCGATAATTTCCGACGTTATGGCTTTTCTCCGCCCACGACACTCTGAGACGGCGACGAAGGAGGAGACACAGCCTAAACCGACACCTGTCTTATACGCTGGTTCCGAGAAGGAAACAAAAGAAACAAATCAACGTGTAGACAAATGGAACGTAGATACGACTGAACTAGAAAGGAAAGGTGCGAAAGCGTCAAGCAGAGTATCGAAAACTATGAATCAGACGACGGCGGAACAATATATCAGGATCCAGCTCAGGACACCATCCTGCAGCCCTCCGCTTCCCTGCCGACTAGCAAGACTGCCACTGAAGCAATGATGTAGAAAGAAGACTGTGGTGAGTATGTGTATTAAGGCAAACGAGGTAGAAGTGACGGCTCAGTCCGAGCTAACGAACCATCTTCAAGTTCTTGACTGCCATTCCTCTCGTCTTGTGATCCTCTGGCCACGTCGCCGACCACTTGGCCGTCGCGTTGTAGAACTATAAGATGAGAGCGAGATAAATTCAGCGTCAAAACGGCGTCGACGTAGCAGAGGTTCAAAGCGAACGCCAACTCACGTCTGACAGCGCGGTCGACGCAGAGTCCACCCAGGGCTTGTCTGATACGCCATCGGGGAACCATCCATTCGTACCACCAACCGCGACGTTCATGATCAGGAAGAAAGCTGAGGATATATAGACGTGAGACTGAGTCAGCCTTGTGCATCAGACGCAACAAATTGGAGCAGGAGAGACCGACATCGATCAAAAGGAGCAGAGTTGTTGTAGCTCTTGAGCCAAGGATTGACGAGGCTGATTTGCTCGGTTCCGTTGGCCACGACAGGAGGAAACCTTCCGCGCTTGAAGAAGCTTTCCTTCTTGAAGTCTATGGCAACCATCTGGTTGATCCGAGAATCGACGTCTGAGGAGAGGGACAGAGAATAGGTTCAGCTTCTGCGCGTCCCGATCCCAGTCGCACTGGAAGAAGACTCACAAGTCCAAAGGTACTTGTCGGTCCACTCGAGGCCATAGGTACGGTATCCACTGTTGTAGTATCTACGACGTTGTTCCTGTGGTCGATGGACGGGAAGGCTAATCCATCAGCTTTGCGCACTTGCGCGTGACATTGAGACCTAGAGCCCACTCACGATCGATCCCGAAGTCCAGTAATATCGGTCCAAATCCTTGAAAGGACCCCAGTGAAGAGAAGATGTGATATAATTGATGCCTTGGAAGGCGTAACTGGCAGCGTTTCCACGGCCCTCAAGGATCTGATTCGATTAATAGAAACGTCAGTCGATCACGCCAAGCTCGGTACAGTGGGAACACGAAAACTCACGTCGATCTCTCCGCTGATCGGCCACGCTCCGTAGTAGTTCTCGGTGGGAAGCATCCACACTGCCGGCCACAGCCAGTCTCTGAAGACCCCCAAAAGCGGGAATGAGGATCGCTTTAGCTTTGGCTCCAAAACCTTCTTCCCGAAGTACGCAGAACAAGGCATAAGAACTTCGTGCTCACCCAGTTGGCATCCTAGCTTGGAATTCAATCTTGCCGTATCGGATGCTGTGACTCAACTTAGTGGTGAGACGGGCGCTTCGGACGGGAGGGAGGATGGTTCCGGTCGTGGAGTTACTGGTCCTGATGCAATTTGGTCCAGTCGTATTGGACGCCGTGCAAGTACCAGTAAGGTTGAGAGTGTATCCGTTGATGATCTGCTCATTGGTGAGGAGGTCCGACGTCAGGGTTGGAACGATGTAGAGGGTGTTGTCTTCGACAAAAGCGTTGGTGCCGTCGTCAGTCGTCCAGTCAAACTCGCCGTTACTAGACGAAAAAGAAAAAAAAAGTCAGAGGCGAGAGCGGGAAGACGTTCAGTCTTTGTAGGCTTCAGAACGCCAGACTCACCCGAAACCTCCAATGTTGACCTCTTGCTGCCACTTGGTGGTGTCAAACGTGTCGAAATTGTCTTCCATAACCAAACAGAGTTTTCCGAGGTGAGGAGTTGTTCTGTATGCGTCCCAGCATACTTGAATACATGAAAAGAAAAAAATAGGTCAGACCGAGAACCAGGATCAGATTCAAGAAAGGAGAATGAACTTACGGATCCCGATGATAGCTAGCCCCGCGATCAAGCTCCCGATGATGATCCACCTTGCCCACTTCTGAGCAGGATCAGGGTGCTCCAACCAAGGCTTGGCGATTTCCCCCTTCAGCCTTGTGCTGATAAAAGCCTTCCTGCTGCTTGTCCCCGGGGTCCTCCTCATCTGCATGAGCGACCTTGCTCCTCCTGGCGGCGTGCCTGTGGATCGGATGGACGCGGGCGGTCTCCCACTCTCGTCGTTCGATATGTAGGATCCTGCTTGTGAACGCCGGCCAGAATGGAGACGTTGGTTGAGTCCAGTTGCCGAGACTGAAGCGGCGAGACGGGAAAGACTGGTGTACGATCCATCCTGACTTGGGGACCCTCGAATGGGTTCGGAGGAAGAAGGAGAGGGAGAGATAAGGGATGATTCGGCGCTGGGAGCTTGGGTGGGTCCATGGTCGGCGATGGAACTTCCATCGGTCGGAGAGTCTGCTCCTTGAAGAGGTGCCTGGCCGTCTCTGGAACGGACAGGGCAGTCGTTTGCTTGTCGGCAAGATGACATTGGTCGTGAGAGAAGTATACGAGGAAGAAGATGAAACTCGCGATGGAAGAAGTCTGCTGCGCCAGACATCATGTCTGCGCCGTTAGCCGGAAGCGGGCCACCTTTTGACTTTGACTCACGCTCCCTCCGTCTCACAATCCCGTGTCGTCCCGCCGACTCATCTTTCTGTCTCCCGCAGAGCCTTCTTCCGAAGTAGTCTTCTCCGAAATCGTCTTTCTTCTTGCCCGATCCCTGCTTCAGATCCTACACATCTTCTCGGTGTGCTCGTTGCACTCTCAGTCCAGCCAAAAGTGTCCCAAACTAGCTACCGTGGCTTCTCCTTAGATCCTCATCATTTAGATATGTAGGTAGATCAGTCAGACGAGATTCTCTGATGTTCTGCTTCTTGGAAGTCGTCCATACGCTTTGCTCTCAACGATTGACGGCGGCCAACAAACGCTGGGACTACATGTCTTCTTGAACCGCCGTGAGATTAAGATATTGCTCTGAGCCTTCTGTACCACCGACAGTACAGAGGTGAGATTTCCAACGACACGTCACGTACAGACGCTCACAGAGATGACAGCAGCGTTACGATCTTCAGAGCCTACATGGACGACTAAATAACCAGCGAAATCGTCTCGTCAGTCAACACGGAGAGTCTCTTTCGTCAAAGCCGCACCTTAATCACTCCCGAAGGTCCGTTTCAGGTCTCTGCTCACACTTCTGTCCTTCCTCGTGAAGAGGTGGAAAGTGATGCTTCGTGGCGTATTCGGTTTTCGCTTCGTGTCTGTATGTAGGCAGAAATTGACAAGGAGACGAAGAAAGAGACGAGCGAGACAAAGAAGACGCGACCGACCCCAGTGCATCACGCGCTTCGACCCCAGCGTATTGTCAAGTTCTTCGATAAGGAAGCTCTCCATTGGGCCCGTACCTCCTTAAACCTTGCAATATTTGAACTGATGTTAGCCCCGTACCAAACAGATATCCAGAGGACGCTGTTCCTGTTCCTCGCTTGAGGGGTCTCGCTGGGTTTGGAGGTTTCATTTGGAGCTGATCGTCGTCCTCCCCCCCTGCTGCTCTTAAATTCTCTTCCTCATTCCTAAGAGCGGGCCAGCTTGAGGCTGTTAAAGTAAGACCAGGCCTCTCCATCCGTGAGATCTGTGATATCGAGCCGTTGAAGGCGGGATCGTAAGATCGTCAGGCGGGATTGAGGAGCAAGCCGCTTGAAGGAGGGACTGTCAGCCTCGTGTGGAACCCTGAGTCCAAGTTAGCAAAAACGGGATCACTCCCACGGGCCCTTTGAGACCAGGGTTTGCATCATGGAGCTTTGGCTCCGAGGCTCGCGCACCTCGCCCATGGACTGGCTCCTTTTGACCATCGACCATCATCTCCTTCAGTACTTTCAGACTTCTCCCCTTTGTTCTTCTCGAGATCACCAGTAAGCAGCAAGCCCATCAGCTCTTCACTCCTCTTAGACAAAGCATTGACGACCTCAGAGCTCACCTCTCTCGCGCTGTTCGCCTCTTTTTTCAGCCCACTCAGCTAGCTACCCTCGTTAGTACTGCTCAGTCTTTGCTTTATTCTCAAGCTGGATGGCAGGAGAACGAAGAAGCGCACTGACTCTTCGTTGACAGCTTCCTCTCCGCCTTCCCCTCCATGGGTATCTTCCGCCGAATCCCTCAAGCCTTCATCCGCAGAAGCGGCCAACAATCTACTTCTCCCAGTCAAAATCATCCCGGTCGGGTCGTTGAACTGCCGAACGAAACGACGAAGTCTGGGGAAACGCAGGACGAGGGCAAGGAATGCTCGGGTCGACATGGTCCCTCACCTTCACCCTCCCTTGCATCGGATGGGAACAACCCCCAGGATCCCCAATCCTCCTTCAATTCGCTCAAATCTGTCGGAATGGAGTTTGAAAAACCAGCTTCCGCTCCTTCTTACCTCACTTCGGTTCAAGAACTGAGATACGACGTTGATGATCAAGAGGAAGAAGGCTACGACGAAGAGGACGGGGAGGAAGGAGACAAGTATGCACTGATGACGGCTCATCTCTATCAGGAGGCTCAAATTCTAGGTTGGTTTAAGAGTAAGAAGGTCCTTGGGATGGGGGTGGTCAGTATCAGGATGGGGAAAAGGCAGTACAAGTGAGCACGGCTGGCCTTCATCGACCGACCTTCGTTCGAACTCTCGTTTTACTTCACACGGCTCACCCTTCTTTTCTTCTTCTTCGCGTGAGCAGAACCTTCCCTAGGGTCCTTCATCGAGAAAGGAACGCCGAAGCTATGATCGAGTCCTCTCTCGCTTGGGAATCTGCCATCGCTACCCTCAATCCTGAGGTCGCCATCAAGATCACCTCCAAGGTCGTTCAAGCCATCATGGCACGCATGTAAGCTGAACCAACATGTCTTGTTCCCTCGCCACTCTTTGACCTCCTGCTCGCCCAAAGCTCGCTCCGCTGACTGTCCTCCTTCCTCCGTCTCTCCCTTCCTCTTCCACCCTCATCCACTCATCTGCGACGCACCCCTAGTCCCCGGGATGCGACCGACCTAGCGATCGACGCCAACACTCGGATCCAAGTCGTTGATGAAATCGGTCACCTCGCCGGAGCTCGAAAACATCAGTTCGCGGCGTTCGTTCGTTCCGGAGCATGTCTCGTCGTCTGGTCAGACCAAGTAGACACCATCCTGGAGTCAGCCCGAGCTCTTGAGCTCCGAATGATTCAATACGTCTGGGTCTCGACTACTCACGGCAACGCTAGAGACGTAGAGAGCGGGGAGGTGACGGACGCGTTGGACGAGAAAGGGGGCTTCTCGCTGGACAATGCTACGAAGGAGACAAGCGTCGTGGCTCAGAAGGAGAAGAGGCCGGTGATGCTGTTCGCTCCGCTCATCACTGCGCTCGCTATCTGTTTGAACATGGTCATTGTTGGGAGTGGTGTTCGTAAGTCCGAGACGTCTGGTTCTCCTTTTTTCTTGCATGGGCTTGACCCTCCTCCATCTATCTCATTTCGCAGGTCAACTTGTCAAAGCCTCCCTTCTTGACGGAAACTGGATTCGATTCGCTCTTCTCGCGACCACTCCCTTCACCTTCCTTCTCGCCATGGCTCGTTCCCTCTAACTGCTCCTCCCCTTCTTCCCAGCTAACCCAAACTTTCCTCTATGGTCATAGTTCTTCTGCATCTGCGTCGCTGGAAACATCTGGCAAGCTTTTGGACCCATCGCCCACTACCATCAAAATTCGTCGTACTACTCCGGTGTTGCTCCTGCTAGGTCTCTCAAGAGCAAGCTGCCTCATTTTACCGTTCAAATGCCTGTTTATGAGGTATGTGCAGACAAGTTTCTGAAGCTTCGCGCTCGTCTGGGTGCGCAAAGAATCAAAGCTGAACTTTTCCTTCACGTTGGCTTGATTTGACTCCACTTCGAAAGGAGGGCCTCGAAGCCGTCATCGTACCCACCATCGAATCTCTCAAGACGGCTATCACTACGTGAGTCTTCTCTTCTGCTTTCCGCTCACTTTCGAACACGACTGACATGAGCTTACCTTCATTCTCCCCAGCTACGAACGGCAAGGAGGAACGGTGTCTATCCTGGTCTGCGAGGACGGAATGCAGGTTGGTCTCGGTCGCGAACTTACTCGCTCTGGAGGTTTCCCGCCTTCGTCGAACTCACCTAAGCTTATCTTTCCTCACCTCCCTTACCACGGAACAGCTTTGGAGCGAAGCTGACGCCGAGGTTCGAAAGGCGTACTACGACCGAAACGCCATTGGCTGGGTCGCTCGACCAAAGCATGGGTTTAACGGTTTCGTCAGGAAAGGAAGATTCAAAAAAGTAAGCTCGCGATTCTTTCCGACGTCGATCCGCGTTGGCTCACCGTCTCTCGCTTTCTTCGTACGTGCATTCTACCAGGCTTCCAACCTGAACTTTGCCTGCGCTCTGTCGCTTCTAGTCGAAGAAATCATGGACGAAATTCGACCTGGTCCCAGTCACGACCAAGCGGATCACTGGTCCTGGACGGACGACGACGAGGGAGAGCTTTACGGGAAGGCCCTTCAAAGGGCTTTGGCGGAAAGTGGAGGAGTCGCTTGGGCTGCTGGGAACATTCGAATGTGAGTTGACGTTGTGGTAGAGGAACGGACGGCGGCTGGGATGATGAGGAGGCTTGGGATGCTAGAGGCCTGACCTCATTTCGCTCGCGTGATCGGTGTTTGCAGCGGAGATTACATCCTTCTTATCGATTCGGATACTCGCGTGCCTGAGGTGAGTCTGCTTCGGTTTTCGTTGACTTCTTCTCGCTTGAGTGTGGTCCCGATTCTGACGGACGGGCCTCTTTTGGGCTTTTTTACTAATACAGGACTGCTTCCTGGACGCTGCTTCGGAACTCGACGCCTCCCCAGAGGTTGCCATTCTTCAGCACGAGTCCGACGTCATGTTGGTAATCGGCCACTACTTTGAGAACGGTGAATACATATGTTTTTGTTGCTCAGACGGAACGCGAGCGTTTGTGCTGACTCAAGGTGGTTTTGCACTCAGGTATCGCCCACTTCACTCGCAGGATCAACAAGGCGATTTCCTTCTGTTGCGCCAATGGAGAGGGTGCCTTATACTTCAATTCTGAGCGGTCATGTGTCCTGCGGGCGAGCGAGCTAATCCTGATACCTTTGTCCTTCGGATCTTCCAGTTGCTCCCTTCGTCGGACACAACGCCTTCCTTCGATGGTCTGCTGTCCAGGACGCCTCCTTCGTTGATGCGGATGATGGAGTCACAAAGGTATGGTCCGAAACTCACGTTTCAGAGGACTTTGACATGTCGCTACGACTCCAGATGAAGGTTGGTTGCCTTTTTCTTTTTCTTTCTTGTTTTCTTAAGGAGAAAAGGATGCTGACATAGCCTCACCACGTTCTATCATCACAGGGATACTCTATTCGTTGGGCCACCTACAGCAAGGGGGAATTCAAGGAAGGAGTTTCGTTGACTTGTGGCGATGAGCTGAACAGATGGCAAAAGTATGCGTACGGATGCTCGTGAGCCTCCCTTCCTTCCCCCTCTGCTTCCTTTTTTCGTCCTCCCTTTGGTGACACCCATGACCTGTCGTCGACCTTCTTCTTTTTCTTTTCCAGAGAGCTCCTTTTCTACCCTTTCAAGGAGTGGTTCAAGAAGGGACCGGTCACAACGCTCTACCACACGTTCGTCTGGTCCAACATCCCCCTCCACTCAAAGGTGTCCGTTACAGCCTACATCGCTTCCTACTACGCTATCGCTATCGCCTTGTTCATGTCCACCTTGAACTGGCTCCTCGTCGGTATCTGGTCATCGACTCTGGATAAATTCTACCTCGAGAGTTGGCAGGTCTTTCTCACTTGCGTCGTCGTCTTTTCGTTCTTGAGTAACCTCTGCTCCGCTGTGCGTACCTCCCTCTTGTTTCCTTGTCATCGGACTTAGCTGATCATCTTGTGACTTAATCCTGAAACGCAGATCTTCATGTACCGACTGAAGGAAGCTGGTCTCGGATTCAGCTTGGTCCATAACGTAAGCTGGCTTTTCCTTTTCTGCCCCTCCTTTCTCTTCAGTCCTCTTTGACTTTCGATCGACTTTACCTGCAGTTCAAATGGCTGCTCTTCTTCTTCTTTTTTTTCTCGGGGATGTCCTGGCACCTCACTACTGCTCTCGTCGCTCATTTGGTCTCCTACAACAGTGCGTTGCCCTCAACGCCTTGTGTCTCCTCTGCATCTGTTTCTCTCACATCCTTCTGCTGACTACTCCACCAACCACCTTACTGGTTGTATCAGTGACTTGGGGATCAACCGTAAAGGAAGTCCAAGGTTCGCCCATTGCTTTTCCCAGTTTCGCCACCATTTCGTCCGTTCAGCTTTCTCACGCCGTCTTCCTTATCTTTCTGTTTGCCCTCACAGTCTCCAACTTCTTCGCCGAGGTCCCAGCTATCCTGAAAAGGTTCAATACGGCCTATATCTACGCATTCACAACCATCATCGGTATCTCAATCATGGCGTCGGATCTCGTCCCCGATGGTTACAGGATCACAACAATGGTCCGTTTCTTTCGCTTGCTTCTTTCGCCCCTTCGCCTCCGTTTTTCGTGTGCCCAACTTGATGTCTGCCTCCCCCTCCTAACCTTAACCATTCGCTTTGTTTCCTCAGACTGCCATCTTGCCAGCGGCCGTTCAAGCCGGTTGCCACATCTTGTGCGTGTTAAGTTTTGAGCTCTATCTGGTTGTCAAACGTCTTTCTATCCACCCAGCTTGTACTGACGTTTTAGTCTGTTTTTAACCTCCTTCAGGTTCCCGATTGTGAGTCTTCATCCACAAGTGACGCCTCTTTGGCTCTAGTTGAATCTGTCTGACTTTGCTATTTCTTTCTCGTTCCCTCCTTTCCTCGACCCTGGAGACTCTGAACCCGTGAGTGCCTTTCCTTCTCGTCCCGATACTTATTATAGCAGCTTTCTCACCCCTGACCGCGTTCTCTCCTTTCCTTCTTTTCGCTCAGATGGCTCATGATGTTCAACTTTTAAGCCACCTCACCAATTTCTTATCCTCGCTTTCTCTGGACTTTCAGTTCTCATCTCCCTTTTCCTTCCATATGCTTGATAGTCTAACACTTTTTCTGCTTCTTTTTTCATTGGGTTCCTGGTCTTTTTGCCGTCTCTGCTTCAATAACTGTCCTTACCGTTTGATCCATCTCCCGCTCGAGTCGCGCCTTCTCTATCTCTTAAGCTCACTATCTCACAGTCAAGTGCGTATAACTACTCTTTCGCTAGCGAGATTGTCCTCATGGACCTTCGTGATATGGAGCTTCCTCTAAGTCTCTTTCATCCTCTACTCGTCCTCTCCCTCCTCTTATCTACTGAACAAAGCATAAAACAATTTTTCTTTTTTATTCGGTGACCAGCCTGGCAAGACTGGCTTACGACAGGGGGGGGATAGTACTCGGATGTGTAGTCAGGACCAGGACGCGAACAAAAAGAATGGCGGACTGAACGGCAAACAGGAGTTAACGAGATGAGAAACAAGAAATCAAGGTAGCCCCTTACCCCCTCCTCTCAACTTCGCCTTCTTCGCGCATAACCCATGAACGACTGAGTTTGAGAAAAAACACCTGTTTGAGGATTCAAGGGTGTTGCGTCGCCAACCTGGGTAAAGGAAAGGTGTTCGGAGGAACGCTAGGCGAAAGTCAAGACGTAGACGAGACCATCAAAGGAGGAGGGCGCAAACGAAAACTACAAAATTACAGGGAGTAGGCGGGGTCGCTTTAGGTCCGGGTAAGAGAAAATGAGCGAGAGCAAGAGGAGAGATGCGAAGTAACGACAAACGAGCTAATCAATCAGAGAGACCAAAGAAAGATCAACAAGATCACCAGAATCTTGTCGTGTCGAGTGGCCGAGAGTCCCGTTGTCGGAGCATGACGACGTTGCCGGTGAGGGATGAGAAACTGAAGGACGACAATGAAAAGGGGAGGAATAAAAGAAGTCTGAGCGATCGAAGCGAAAAGGAGGGGAGGAGAGGAAGAGGGGTACAAAAATGAGCGAACTCACCCGTTTCCGATAAAGACTTCCGACCTACTCATGAGCTCCATGACGACTCCGACACCCAGCTCCGTCATCCCCCAAGAGTTGCATCCAAGATCGTCCTCGAAGTAGACGCGTTTCCATCCTCCTCCTTCAGATTCTGTTCGACAAGGCGAAACACAACAAAACTATATGCAGATGTAAGCCCTTTTGCCTTCTGGATCAAGTCGTTCCCCCCGAGAAGTTCAGAGAAATGCAGAGAGGGACCCACCAGGTTTCTCGAAATAATCCTTCCACTTTCTCCTTTCCCCCGATCCAGCTTCAGCCATCCGACCGACGAAAAGCAACGTCAGTCGCGGATGTTCCCTTCTGAGCCTTCCAGACGTAGCCAGGACTTGTTTGATGCTCGGTGAGCAGTGGCTGGAATAGATGACGTTTTTCTCGTGCTGGGAGGCGGACCAAGGGATGGTGGGAAGCGATCACGAAGAATGGGAGATCGAGAGAAGGAGGTGAAGTTGGAGGCCGAGCAGGAAAGGTCGTCGCAATGGAGTTGAGGCAGGTGGATTGCTGCAGATTGGTTTACAGAAGGAAGAGCAAGATTGAGTCTCTATCAGAACGTGTGGTGCAACAGGGGAGGAAGAAAGACCCAACGAACGAGGGAAAGATGCGACCCGACAGGGAGAGAAACCAAACTCACCGAGCAACCCGACCGAAACCTCGGGCTTCGTCAACTCTCCTGTAGCTTTGACGTCCTTGGTGGTAGTCGTCGCGGCGACCTTTTTCTACCAACAGCCACTCCAGCCACTCCAAAGCATTTGGAGCATTTCATCGTCTGTTCGCTCCGTAGCGAGAATGAGAAACGGCAGCCTGTCGTTTCCGCTTCCCCGCCGTTCCACCCCTTCACTCGCTAATTTCTTCACAAAAAGTCACAGGCGACTGCTCTTGGAGCGGAGCGAGTTCAAATTGAGAGTACAAAAAATGTCAGGATTGAGCGAGAGCAAGAGGGCAACGGAATGAAAGCGACGCGACCAAGATAAGTCAGGTGCTTATCGAGGAACGAGGACGAGGTACAATTTGAGGATAATCAGGATAGCTGTTAAAAGGCAGAACATTAGGCGAGCGCATTTCAGGGAGGCAAAGCCATCAAAGGGCAGTGAGACGTTCGCTTTTCTCCGCCTTCGGACCGATTTCCTGCCCCCTCGAATCATATCCCTCCTCTTCTACCAACTGTACCATTAGTATCACCAAAATAAATTTCTAGCGTAGCTCTGAAGGCTGACTGTCCTCTTCGCCAACAGTCGCTTGCAGAGTACAGTTCCTCACCCGCGTCCCACCCCGCCGCCCGTCCCTAACTTCTTTTCGTCCCCCAATTTGGCCCTCCTCCGAATCCCAACAGCTCTTGGAGGGAGAAGAGCATATCCCTACAAAGCCTTTCCCCAGAGGGTAAAAGCCGCGTGGTCGAACGTTCATACTTCGTGGACGGAGCTTTCCGTGCGCACCTCTCCTCCCTCCTACCTCGTCAGTGTCTCGCCTCTATTCGAACGCTCACCGGCTCCTCCGACGTTCCAGGTTAGCCACAAGATTCCCGTACCCGTCTTATCCGAATCAGATGGTCCGCTCCTTGCCTACCTCGGCCAAAGTCTTGTCCACCCTTATGCTGACTCCCTTCTTGTCCCATCGTCCAGACTTCGAGTCGTCCTATACCGATTCGAGCGATCACTGGGAGATGAAGTTAACCTATAATCATCTCCTCCATGTTCAGTCTCTTGACTGCGTCTTTCTTCCTTTACTTGGTCTCACTGTGTCCTTCGTCGTATCTGACGTCCTTACTTTTCCCGGTCTCCATCCCCTTCTCCCACCTCGTCTCCTATACCTTTACCTGCTGATGTGCCCCGTACGACCTAGATACCATGCTTCTATCTGTCACCGTTCATCCCACTTCAGGTGCTTCTTGCTGGACGACGTCCTTCTTGCTGGACGACGTCCCCCTCAGACGGCGTCCACCTCGGCTGCCGTGCACTCCGGCACCCGTCACCGAATCCCCCCCTCTCGCTTCTGAAGGGTCTCTTGTCCTTCGTCGCTCTGTGGCTAAGCCAGGTCATTCGCAATTTCACAGCCGATCAAACAGGCGAGTCGGTCGGCTCCACTTTCGTCTCTTGATCCCGCTCTCAGCCAGAATGTTTTCCAACGTCTTCAAGCTGGGAGTATGGCCGCAGTCTTCCCTGAGCCCTCCGAAAGCTTGCTAGCGGTGCCTTGTGCATCTTCAACTGCCGCCATGACAGCGGCAGCCCCATGACAGCCAAATCTTGCGTACTACTCCGCTTTCGTTCAGATCTTTCGAATCTTCGACTTGGGCCGTTCCCCTCGACGTCCAGCCCTTCCCCAATATTTCTCCCTAAGTGTCGTTGAAGGGAGAGAACAGATGGGGTGATAAAAGGATCTCAAACGCAAACAGGATCGAAAGCTGAGAAGTCGCCTACTCCTTGACCTCAGCCTGCTCGAGGACTTCGAAGCAGTCGTTCCCCTCTGGTCAACTCATCACAGCTCTGGCGACGGTGAGAGAGTGGCACGAAGTCTGTTGAAACATTTGCAGGACGTGTCAATCAGATTCTTGAAATGATTTTCAGACGAAGGGCTATCTGTACGTGCTCACCTTCTCTGCTGTGCTCGTAAGGTTGACACCTTGGCCCTGAGTTGTAGCTCTAGTGTCTTCAGGTCTGCGGCGAGGTCTTGAAGGTCAGCCTCCTTTTTGGCAAGCAGCACTTTAATGGATTGGCTGTTCGCGCGACAGAAAGCGGTAGATAGACGTATGTTAGCTGGGAAAGCAAGTTGGAACTAGCTTGCCCCATCAGACGTCAAAGAAGAGTGAACTGACTCAGAAACAGATCGAGCGGCCAGCATCCATGATGCGACGGCAGGATGAGCAAGAAGACTTGTTGCCGACGGTCGTCGGACTGGCTGTAAGATGGCAAGATGTAAGACGACGTGCTATTGGATGCACGGTGGAAAAGCAAGTATGGCTCACGTTCTCTCCCAACAGTCTCAGCACTATGATTCCTAGATCCTGCGAGTACTGTTTGGGCAGTATCAGCTGAAATGCTCGCTCAGCCCCTGTGTTGAGCTTCCGAGTAGGGGATCTACAGCACAAAAGAAAAGTTCGGTCAGAAAAGCTGCTCATCCTTGCATCCCACTTTGGCTTAGGCGTCTCCGTCTCTTACCCACTTGAGGGATGCCATCTCGTATCCAAGGCGGCCAAGACCGTACATATCTGTCTTCGCGTCGTAGGGAAGACCCTGCTCAACCTCCTGTAGAACAGAATGAAACAGGTCGCCGGTAAACCTACAATGTAGTTGCCCAATCAGCGGAAGAGCCATCCTACGTACAGGAGCGAGGTAGCCAGGTGTCTAGAGGAAACCCAGACCGTTGTCATCGGGAACGAAGATCAATATTCGAAAAGACAGCAAGGGGTTTTTCAAGGTTTTGACTCAGGTTTTGACCCAGCCAGATATCACCAAGACTCACTCCTACAAGAGAACGGGTCAAGATCTGGTTTCTGTCCAGGAGCTTTCCAAGTCCGAAGTCTGCTAGTTTCACTACCCCGTCACTGCCGAAAAGCACTATGATCGTGAGGTAACGATAGCGAAGTAAGCTACCGTCGTCCTGGACTTCTCTTCACTCCGGCGTGATAAAGCCTGACGTACCATTCTCAGGCTTGATGTCCCGATGAAGGATCGCGCCTCTTGTCGAAGTCGGAGTGTGGCAGTAGTGTAGAGCGAGGGTGAGGCTTAGGACTATATTCTGGATTGCTCCTTCGTCGATGTAAACACTGGTTCATATGTGTCAGGTGCGCCTTACTGACGAAGGGGAGCAAGCGGCATAGCAAGAAAGGCTCACCCTTGACTTCGGTGACTGCTGATGAAGGTGTGAAGATCCCCTTTCGCGCAAAACTCCATAATGATGTTTTTCGTAAGAGGTGTTTCGATGTAGTCCTCAAAGCGGACGATGTGGACGTGATCAAGTTGTCGAAGGAGCTGGACTTCGACGGTGATTGCGTTGGTGAAGGCTACGTCCAACCTGGCAGGGACCTTCATAGTTTTGACAGCAAAGAGCTGCGAAAAGATACCGGACGTCAGCATGGATATCGGACTCTGAGTATTCGTGGAAGAAAAATGCGAAACGACTGAAAGAAAGCACGTGAGGACCCACTTTCCGATCTAAGCGACGCTGAGCTTTGTACACTGTTCCAAATCCGCCTTGACCAAGTTTCTTCGTCAAAGCGTACTGGGTTCGAAGATCATCTTTGACTGGCATGAGTGCTGATACGTCTGCAGGGACGGATGCAAGAAAAGAGATCAGTCACTGCATCGACAGCAACCATGCATCAGATAGAGAGCAGCCGATAAATGGACTTACAAAAGTGGAAAAGGACGAATGAGTTTCTAGACTTGAGCGACGACGATCAGTGGACTGCAAGGGCGAGGGCAGGCGCAGGAGAGTGAGATATGCGGCTGGTAGGTGTGATGGTTGGTAGAAAAGGGATGGTGTGTCGACTGAAAACGTCCATACCTCAAATTATGAGAAGGAGCAGGGCGAAGCTGTGATGAGTGCGGAGTGAAGGTCAAAGGGAACAAAGGTATGAAGGGGAAGGGGAAGCGACGCAGCCGATAGACGAAGCACATGAAACGCGTAAGGGTGAGGATGAAAGGGGACCGGTGATCGATCAGCGCAGGCTGACTATCCGCCCCCTTCGCTTCCTTCGCTTCAGTCTTTGCCTTTGTTCCGTGCTTCTTTTGTTTCTTTCCCTGCTGATCGTTGAGTTGTTTCAGCGTGTTCTCTCCCTTTGTTCTGGCTCCCTTTGTGCGGTCTCAACGGCTCAAAAGCGTCCCTCCTTCCCTTTGCTTTCAACCTTCATCTTTCACACCTTCTTTGATCTACATCCTCTGCTACCTTCGCACTTCCCACCTTCCACACTCAAAAACCGCCTCTCTCTAACCCTCCCTACCCGCCGATGTCTGCCTTCAACGTCCTCCGCCCAACCTTGCAGTCCCTTTCCGTCGAAGAGCCATCCCTGGTCTCCCTTGCCAACTCGGTCTACGAAACCCTTCACGCCAGCAAAGGGGACAAGATCGCACACAACGCCGCAAGAATGTACCTTGCCATGATCGCTGGCTTTGAGCAAGCAGGGCTCATGACATCGAGCTGCGCTCCGAGCATCTGGATCCAAACATCAACTGGCAACTACGAAGTTCGTATAGGAATCTCTCTCGTCCCCTACTTGACAGATGGACTGACTTCAACCTTTCACCACGCTTGTCCTCAGATCTGCCTGTCGCCCGAAGAAGATGATGATGGATCGGACGGGAACAATTCTGAAATGGAACTCGATGATGTGGAAAGGCAGTCGCGGGCTTATGTGAGTACTTTCTTTGTTGCCCCCTGACCAGTCTTACGCGGTGAAATAGATCGCTAACTGACTTCTGCGTGATTTTACAAAGCTCACCCATCAACCAGCAAAGACAAGAAAGCAGATCGGAGCGTCCAAGTCTGTGCAGCTTCTCAACACTCTCCAACTATTCGACTTCAGCACTCTTCCTGCAGCGCGGACACGGGAGCCAGCATTCCCAACAACCTCTGCAACCGGCGGGATCGCCAACGTACTGGTCCGGCTGGCGTCGGAGTCTTCGCCAGTAGATGTCGCCTTAATCAGTCCTCTGGGTCGGCTGGCGTCCTCCTTACGCTCCATCGATCAACTCGACAGACGGAGCCGATGTCTTACGGTTGCCAACAACTGGGCCTACTACGACCTTGGAACCGTGTACAAAGCATTCTGTATGGTAAGTCGACCTTTCCGTCCTGTGTTTAGCAACCTTGTTTTGTCCAACGACCTCTGACCTTTGACGCTGCGTCGTGTTCTTCTTTTGCAACCATCTGCAGTCATCGAAGGAGGACATGACTTCAGCGTGGGATTCCAAGCCGGAGCAAAAACGTCTCATCGACCTGGTCCTCGCTCATGGCGACATGGCTGACTACATCAAGAGCGGCAACGGCAACAGCAGCGGTACTTCGAGGGAAGCCATCAAGAAGCGACTTCAGCGGGCTCGCAAGTTCCTAATGATTGTCGAGCTGTTTGGGACAACAGTGCTCAACGCAACTCCCGACGTCTCGGTCTCTCGTCTGGATCTTGTTAGCTTGCGTTTGCTTGCGGGGCTGGTTCTCGAAGGCAACGCCAACCGGATCGTTGAAACCATTGGGCGGAAGATCAGTCTCGTTCGATGAGGGAGGAGCACAAGGTAAGTCTCTTTGTGTCGTTTCTTTTTTGGATCGCGCTGGTTCAAGGAAGATTTCACTCATCTGATTGACGCCTCTCTTGTGCTTCAGCTTTCGATGCTACGTCGATCGGGCGCGATAACATTCATTCTCTTGCACAAGTTTGAGTCTACTTCCGCGTCGTTTTTTGTTCTCTTCCTTCTGAGTTCTATACCCCTCTTAGTTCCGTACACCTGTTCAAATCTGCTTCATAATTTCTGATCTGCTTCCAATCCAACGTCCTTATTTGTAAACCAGCCGTGATGTTCCAACCCTCACACTCTTTTATCCTTGCTCCGTTTTATTTGGCTGATCTGTCTTCTGTACATAGGGCTCACTTCGCTCTTAGACATCTCAATGTCCTATAGCTTTCAGAGATTCATTTGGAGTGCACCTCTTTCTTCTTCAACTAAAAAGCGGAGTACTTACCTTCTCATCACTGCTCTGAATTGATCAGTGATCGTCTAGCCCCAGAGAACCGATCTAGACAGCCTGTCGCTTCCATTCCTAGGGTAGACTGATGATGATTAATAACAGGTGGTAGTCCAGAACTGCCGCCACAAAGGTGGAAATATCATTCAGCGACCTGGATCGCAAGACAGGACGTAACGCATTTTGTTGATGCTGGCGATTCGAGAGGGAGCGCAACGTCGATATTAAAGACTGCGGTACTTAGGCTGACATCGCAGGCTCGACTCATGGGGGGCTAGGGAGGAAGTAGGACGAGGACGGTACTGAGCAAGGACGTGTCGAGCATGTGCCGAAAAGGTTAGCAGGGCAGATGCCTTGAAAAGTGTGGTGAGGAAGGTGAATGTGATGGCTTCGAGGTTCGTGGTATCGAACTGTGACACGGAGGATGAGCTAGGGCAGCGGATACTGTGAAGGGGTGGAGGAAGAAGGGAAGATGAAAGGAATGGTGAGCGCTTTCAGAACGCGCAGCTAGAGCTGCAGTCGTAGCGCGGCCGCTGAGATCAAGAAAGATGGATACCATCACGTCTCCAATATGATGCCTCGCCCTCCTTGGTCTCGCTGAATTCCAACACCGTCCATGTACCACAGTGTTATTTTGAGCCTTCGATTTTGCAACCTGTCGATTTTGCAACCTGTTCCAAAGCAATCGCTTGGTGTGTTTGCGATGTTGGTTGCAACGAGCTCCCGAGATGAATGTTCGAACGGAGTGAGTATGATCTAAAGGCGAGATATTCAAGAGGAGAGGAGTTTGAGAAGCTGTGGATTGGGCAGGACCGCCAAGCGAGAAACAAAACCGATACAAGGAGTCAAAGAGAACAGTTGACAAGGAAAGAGTCAAGTGCTCAGAGGTTGGGAAAACATGGAGTCTATTTCATAGTGTATGCGGGGAAACTACTGGTCAGCATGCTGAGAAGGATGCGGAAGACTGAGAAGCAAAGCTGAGGGAGATCGAAGAAGACGTAAAGTAGATGGATGTGGAGGCGGCGTACCCGGCCCAAGTCGCGCACTATCGAAAGAACGTCGAGGGCCCGAATTCGACGCGTCGGGAAGTGATGAGACGAGTTGGGAGTCTGACAAGACAGGACTCGCAGTTGCTCGTGGCCATCGAGAAGGCATTTTGACGTATCGTTCGAGTGCTTCGATGTCGTCGACGGCCCACTCGGCGCCGGTTTGGCCAACGGGTGGGTCTATTCGACGATACAACCGAGTCACAGAGACGGGCCGTGACTCAGAAAACGGGCCACTTCGACTTCTACCCCCTCGTTGTGAACCAGCAAACGGTCGAAAGTACCCCATCGTCGGAACGCCCCCGTCGTCGTTCCTCTCATTTGCTACCCTGACCCCCCTCTTCCACCTACCGATATCGAGATTTTCCCCACTCGGATCGATCCAGTCTCCTCTCTCGTAGGAGCATAAAGAACCTCACCATCGAACCCGTCCCGAGTAGGTGACGCGCAGATGATTTCCCTCCCTCGCCTCTTCCACCTTCTCGTTCTTCCTTCTTTCACGATTGACTGAGGCCTTCTTCTAACAGATTGTGTCTTTGGAAGGGGGAATCGTCGAAGGAGAAAAGAGAGGACCGGTGGAGGAAGGAGGAGGAGGGGAGAATGAAGGGGAAGGGACTGTGAGAGGTTGGGAACGTCGCCATTGGGATCTCAACAAGAGGGACGCTTGAGGTACGCGCACTTTTCCCCGGAAAAAAAAGGCTGGGGAGCTTTTGCGCGTCCCTCCGCCGCGCGGAAACCTCCCTTCACCCATAACCCCTTGCCCTCCTCACCCTCCCTTCTTCTTCTTCCATGTCCTCCGCTCAAGCTCGGAAGGCTGTCGGTCGGAAAGAGCGGGATAAGCTGAAGAGAGCTAGTCTATCTGCTGAGGGGTTGATTGCTCTAAACGCTTCGAAGAATCCAAATCGACTTCCATCGAAAAAGAGAGCTCGAGGTGAGTTCGCTTTCCCTTCTATCCCGTACTTTCGAGACTGTAAACTGAGCTCTTACTTGGTACGGGTGGACTCTTCCAGTGGAAACCCCTGTAGGTTTCACGTCGGTCGAGCGCCGGGGCGGCGATATTGGCGGTGGAGGCTGAGCTCCCTCCCTTCCTCCTTCCTTCCCTCCCAGCTCGACTCCCCTTCCTCTCCCTCTCCTCTCCCAACACCTCAATTGTTCCCATCCCTCGTCTCTCCCACGGCCCGAACTGTCCCTTTCCCAACCAATTCCTCCTTTATACCCAAAGACTGGTCGTCTTTCCACGTCCTTTCGTTCGCCCCTCCCCTCGAGCTCAACAAGAAGGCTCTTCCTTCGTCCGGCATCCCCAACTGCCATCAAGTCCAGCCCAACAGCGAGGAGGACCAGGCCAGGCTCGACAGAGGTGTGTTGTATCGATCCAAGAGGGGGGATGAAGTGAGAGCTCCTGGGATAGAGCAGTGGTTGTTGATGGGGAATGGGGGAGTTTTATTGGAGGAGGTCGCGACGGGAGGGGAGGAGCGATGGATTTTAGACTCGGAGTTGCGAGAGGAGAGGGAGGAGCAAAGGAGGAGGCTGCGGGAGGTACCGAAGAAGGCTAAACCTGCTGTGCATAGGTTCAAGGTGAACAAGGCCACTGGGAAGAGCGAGAAGGTGGAGGAGAAGCCGATGCGGCGAGTCGCACCCGGATGGAACGCCAACTTCAAACGAGAGAGGGTGAAGAGGGAGAAGATTCCGCCAGGGATCTCGATACCAGGACACCCTTTCGATGCAGTTAGACTGCCTGATGTGGTGCTGTTTGGAGGAGAGGCTGCGGAGGAGAAAGCTTTGATGGTAAACGAGGACTGGAGGGTCGCGAACCAGGTCGCTCAGAATGCCTTCTATCACTCTCTCGTACCTCACGAAAAGGTTCGTAATCTCCTCTTTCTCCTTGGGTTGTACGATTGACTCAACTCATCTTTTTGATTTCTGACCCTGCTCTAGAGGGACTACACCAGGTCTCGAATCCCCGCCGCTCTCCCACACAACACGTACCTCGTCGACTCGATCTACCAGACCCTCACGTTCACGCTCTCCATGTCCACTCTTACTCGACGCGTCATGGATTATCGTCCTCGTCCATCTCCCCGTTCCGACCTTCGTCTGCCTCCTTCTCTTCCTCCCGCAGAGCGTGATCCTCCTCTCCCTCTTGCTTCTTGTCGACTGCGAAGTCTATCACGAGAGGAGGCACAGTGAAGTTCTCTTCAGGCAGGGCTTCCTCGGCGAGGAAGGACTCCCTGAGCCAGTCGAGGGAGATGGCGTTGAGGAAGGAGCGAAGGTGGGCGTTGTCGCTGCACGAGAGATCGAGAAGGAGGTGTGAGGCGGAGATAGGGTCGGGGGTATAGGAGAACGTGGTGTGAGAGACGGCAGCTTGGTACTGGAAAGAAAGAGACCAGTCAGTTGGTGAAGGAGATCAGTCCTGAGGTAGATGAGGGGGTGAGAGACGGAGCAACAGAGTTTGCGACCTCGACCTTCTTGCCGCGAACGGCCCAACGAAGGATGGAAGAAGACGCTGAAACTCACGACCATGTGGTTCTTGGACCTTGTGGCTATGGAAGAGGTAGGATCAAAGCAAAACATGATGGATGGGTCCGAGATAGGCCAACGGAGAGGGGAGTTGGAGGAGGCGGAGGGAGCCGGGAAGGAGGATTTCGACGGGAGGGAAGGAGGTTGCGTCTCGGTCTTGACAGGGGAAGGAGGCATGGCCGTTGATGTGTGGGTTGGAGTGAGGATCAGATACTAGGTAGAGGGGTACCAGAGAAAAGGCGAGATGGAGTCGAGGGAGCGGGCGAGGTGAACGTTGAGGCTGATTCGAGCGCACTTTCACCCTCGAGTTGAAATCGGTCCCTGAGGAAGAGGCCGTCGTTTTGAGTTGTGAGGGCCAGAAAACGGAAGAGGAAGAAGGAAACTGAGAGAGGAAGGAACGGTGGATAGGAGCTCAATTAACCACATATGCTTCGAGAACGAATTAACGCTTCAGATTATCAAAAAAGACTAGCGAGATGAGGAGGACGGCGAGGGCTGGTCGGAGAGACAGAGAGGCGGCTGAAGTGGGAGCAGGAGGGAAGAGGACAGAAAGGAGGAAGAGCGAGGAGGTAGTCAGCATCGAATGCGAAGCCAGATTTAGGAAAGAGTCCCGATGCGGTGAGGCGTGAGAGAAGGAGAGGAAGAGGGTGGTCGTCGCGAAAGGAAGGAAGAGAGAACGAGATAAAACGCACTCGTGAACTTGACTCTGCGGACACCAGCCTTCTTGCCCTTCTTAATGGATAATGGGACAGTGGGACGAGCAACATATGATCAGCTCTGGGGCTTCAGCCCTCGAGCATCCTCCCTCCTTGAACCTCAAGCCTGAACACAGACTCGCTCTGATTAACCTGCTTCCCGCCTCTCTCCAACCCAACCTCGTTCCAGAACACATGCCTGTACTTCCCTCCCTTCCCAACCTTCATCGGCAGCACATCTCCCTCCTTGATCAGCTCTTCAAAAGCCTGTTGGGATCCAGCCCACGATCCTCGAAGCGACATAACCGAGACTCCTCCCGACTTGTCCTTGTGAAGGTTGATGGTTGCGAGGAGAGAGACTGGATTGGAGGTTTGATCGTCGGCTGTTTGAAGGAGCGGGGGCGGGGGTCAGGCGAAAAGGGAAGCGAAGGGAATAGAGGGAGAGGGAGGGACGCAGAGCTCAGCTTGTATGAGAAGAGCTTTGTTTGTTCGTCAAACTTGGTCTTCTCGTGCTCCTTCAGCAGATCTCGAGCTGAATGATCGTACTTCTTGAGCTGACTGATCGTACTGAAGTCCACCCAGTCTCCATCGAGAGATCTTCGGCTCGAGCTGGGTTTCCTTTCCTGTCCTGTCAGGTGGCGAAGAGCTCGAGGTCCGCTTTCCGCACCTTGCTCTCCTCCAACCCACAGCGCTGGTAGAAAGAAAGTCTTGCGTTCAAGGCTTGGACAGCATAAGCGATTTTCGTATTGCGGTGATCTCCTCGACCTGTGTTTGTTGACTGGGAGTAGACGACTACTGGAGGAGGAGGGATGGAGAGGGAGGAAAGAAGGAGGACGTGAGCGTGACCTCGTAGAGGAAGCTCCCAGAAGGTAGAGAAGCTCACTCGTCTTCTGCTTCTTCTTTCCACCTGCCGGAGGTCGTCGTCTTGTATCTGGTGTTTGACGGCAATTGATGAAGAGGATGAAGTCATGTCGTCTGTGATGAGCGTTAGGGAGGGGAGGAAGGAGGGGATTGATAGGAGCTTTCATCTTCTCTCCCTCCCGACGAACGTGCCCACCATCTTTGCCGTCCAGATCTACAGGGCTATGGAGATAGAGATTCCTGACATAGCGATGAGTTGGCCGGGATAGAAAGTGAGCTCAGAACTTGACAGTTTATCCATCTTCGTGCCCGCCCTCTTTTTCGCATCTCATGCCCCTCTTGTCCTACCTTTATGTTCAAGAACACTACCCGTCACAGCTTGAGCACTGACCCATGCTCCTTGAAAACGGTCGATAGTGACGAGAATCTTGCCTCCGTTGCTTTTCTTGTAATTGGCACGCTACCTATCACAGATACTCCGGACATCCGTTGATACTTCCCTCGAAGCTACATCAGCCAAGCTTGACCTTGTTATGCTTCGGATCCCGTGTCGTTTCTTTCGCCATTACCTTGGTACGTTTCGCTTCCATTTATCAACTTTTCGCGCTTACATATATATTACTATTCCTACAGAGGACGATGCAGCGCTCTCGTTGACAACGCGTCAGAAAGGAGAGAGGATGGGTTGGTGCACCCTCTACTACGGCGTCGGCGAGAAAGGTTTCTACCCCGGTTCCCTCCAAGCTTGGGGACTCGGTCGCGAGTGCTCGTTTCACGACACGGATGGGAGCGAGGTTACAAGAGGGTTTGAGAGGAGGAAGATGATCAGCGACGGATCCCCGACTGAGTTGTTTTCCGTCTCAAACAAGGAGCAGAGATCATGGAAGGTCTCACCACGGTATCGTTCTACTCGTCACTGCACTCCTATATCCATCTGAATCGAGAGCTTCGGAAGCAACAGGCTCTTTGGAGTTGACGGCGGACGACTCTACAGCAGGAGACGCGACGGAATCCCGCGTCGGCGAAGAGAACACGACTGCTGAACAGAATCATCGAGATCAGCTCAGGTCTCTGCCGCGAGAAGCTCGAGGAGGCCGAGGACGGCTCGCTCTTGCTCGCTTTCCTCGGGTTCGTCTCCCTTTCCCTGGACTTTGCGCTTCGAAGGTCGCGTCGTGTTTGCATATGTAGGCGAATAGACTGGAGCGGGAAAAGGTCTCTGTGGCAAGAGCGAGGGGGTTGAACTCCAAAAGGCCCGTTTCTGGGTCTTTGACTTGGTCCGCTAGCTGCGTCGGTCGTTTCAAGCTCGATCTGATTGATCTGGTGATATACTTTTGACCGTCCGACCCGCAGGAGCTCGCGGCGCTGATCTCTCGCCTCCCTTGCTGACCTCCGATCGAGCTAGCGAGACGCGCTTGCTCGGTCCTGCGTCTTACTGTTCCCGCTAGTCTCACACGAAAGTCGGGAACTTCTCGTGGACTCGGTTCCAGCTCCCTTGCGGGAAGGACCTCGGGATCTGCTGTATCCGACTAAACACCGAGTAATGCTTCGTTCCGCTGGGCCGACCCAAATCGGTTTGTCGAAGAGGACCGCTTCACAAAGCTTTCTCACCATCAACCACAATAAGCCCTTACCAAACATGTTTTTCTCACCCGTGCTCGTTGTTGCAGCTGCCACCTTCTTTTCCTCTTCCTCTACGTTGGCCAGCCCTCTCTTCAGCCGACAGACCGACACCAACATCTCAACCTCGGGAAACATCGTCGATCCTCACGCATCCCCTCCTGTTCCTGCTGGCTTCACTTCCACTATCTCTGATGGCGGAGAGGGGTGGGCAGAAGCTTTCAAAAAAGCTCAAGCCATCGTCTCACAGATGACCATCGAGGAAAAAGTCAATGTTGTGAGTTCCATCTCCAACGCATTTCTCGTCTCTTCTCTGCTCTTCTTACAACTACCGTCCGCTTCGCAGACTACCGGTTTCCCAGGACCTTGCGTCGGTGAGTAGTACGTCTCGTTATGGCTTTGGCTGTAGTCCATCTCGCTCAATTCCCTCTTCGTTGTGCAGGCAACACTGGATCGATTTTGCGCCTTGGGATCCCAGCTCTCTGCTTACAAGATGGACGTGAGTGCTGTTAACAGGGTTACCTCAGCTTATCTGTCTAACATCAAGTCCAGTGCTGACGAATCGATACTCTCCTACTCTACAGCTCTTGGAGTTCGACCTGTTGATCTCGTCTCACAGGTGCGTCGCCAGCTCTGACTTCTCGTCTCCTTCAAAGCCTTAATCAGTCACTGATCCGGTGCAATCTGACGTAAAGTTTCCTGCTGGAGTCAACGCTGCTGCCACCTGGAATCACGATCTCATCTACGGCCGGGCTTTGGCGATGGGGAAAGAGTTCAAGGGGAAGGGTGTCAACATCGCTCTCTCGCCAGTGACAGGAGGTCCCCTCGGAAGGTCCCCCTTGGCTGGTCGAAACTGGGAAGGTAAACTGGTTAGATGAACTTCGTAGAGTTTATAATCAACGCTGACTTGAATTCCTTGCTAGGTTTTGCTCCGGACGTCTACCTCAACGGGATCGCCTCAAAATTGTCTGTCGCCGGCCTTCAGGACGCCGGTGTACAAGCTTGTGCCAAGCAGTGAGTTGTGGTTTTGCTAGTCATCGGTAATTCTTCCCAACTTGGGCTCCCGTTAGCTAGCTATCGTCTCATTCCGCATACTGACCTGCTTTGATTTACAAGTTTCATCGCCTACGAGCAGGAATCGTATCGAAGACTCAATCTCCCTGCGGTTGTCACCAATCTGACCGCTCTCTACCAGCAGATCGACAGTCACGTCGACGATAAGACCCTTCACGAGCTGTACCTACCTGGGTTCGCTGAGGCTGTTCGAGCGGGAGTTGCCAGTGTCATGTGTGAGTCTTTTTAAACCTCTCTTCTCATCCTTACGACTCCTTGCTGATAGATCGGTTCCGCCAGGTGCCTACAATTCCGTCAACGGCACGCACGCGTGCGGAAACGATTTCCTCCAAAACACCGTTCTCAAAGGCGAACTTGGCTTCAGCGGGTGAGTAGTCGTAGGCCTTCAACTGCTCTTGATCGCTTCGTACTTTTGAATCAATCTGATCGTATCTTTTATAAATCTCTTCCAACAAAAGGACGATCATCAGCGACTGGGGAGGGACGTGAGTCTGCTCAAAGCCTTCCTTTTTGCTTCGCCCGTGGCGGATCCAAGTCTGAACTTTGACCCCTTGCAGCTGGTCTACCGAAGAGGACGCCGCGTACGGACTCGACGTGACCATGCCTGGAACTGGATTCGGTGGTCTATTCGGTGACTATTTTGGAGACGAACTCGTCTCCTCAGTCAGAGCTGGAGGCGTATCAGAAGCGAGACTAGACGACATGGCTATTCGAACTCTCAGTCAGTCTTTTCCTTTTTTCTCACTCCTCTCCGGTGGTAAGCAAGACTGACGTAGATCTCTTCCTAGCTCCCTATTATCATCTCGGTCAGGATTCGAATTACCCAAAGCCAAACTTTGACTTTTCAGTCCTTGTCGACGAGGGCCCTTATGGAAGCAACGAACACGTCAACGTTCAGGTTCGTCTCCTCTCCCTCTTGCTTCCTCTCTCACCATCGTTTGTGACTCTCCGAATTTTATTTGCTGCATTTAGGAAGACCATTACAAGATCATTCGCATGATTGGCGAAGAGTCCGCAACTCTCCTCAAGAACGTCCCCGGCGAGAAAGGTCTTCCCATCACCGATGCTACTCTGCGACTCGGAGTGTTCGGGGATGATGCTGGTTCCAACCCTGCAGGATTAACTGGATGTGTGAGTTGCTGGTTCAAGTATTGTATCTGACGTTCAGGTGCTGATGTTCATATGTGCGGTTTCGTTCGAAGGGTTCGGGAAACAACTGCTTTGACGTGCCTTCGGACGGTGATCTCGGCTTTACCTCGAGCGATCCTTACAGCCCCCCGCCCACTCAGAACGGCACCATCAGTACTGGTGGAGGTTCGGGATCCGCTTACGTTCCGTATGTTCCCTTTCTTACGTTGCCCTATCAGGTTTCCGTACTCACGACAAACGGCTTTGTTATCATCATCAACAGCTACGTCGTTACCCCCCTCGAGGCCATATCCTTGCGAGCGCGACATACCTCGATGACTGTGGACTACGAGCTCAACCAGGACTCGGACTTTTACCGCTATGTTGATGTCGTCGTACGTATCGCTACCTGTCTCGTTCTGTTCAGGCTTTCTTAACTGACGCTGCTTCTCCGTATTTTTTTTGGTCGTCATTCTCAATTCAGGCCACCAACGTCGACAAGGCAATCGTTTTCGTTTCCGCCTTCCAGGCCGAGACTTACGACCGACAGGATCTCAACCTGCTGCACAACGGCTCGGAATTGATCAACCGAGTTGCTCTCAACTGTGCCGACGTCGTCGTTGTTATCAACTCTGGCCAGACCGTCGATATGGAGCCTTGGGTAAGCAAAGTCTTTTTGTTACGACACGGTCGGCCCTACTCTAGTTCTGAACTGACCTTTCCGCTCCAGATCCAAAACGAGAACGTTACCGCCGTCATCTTCGCATATTATCGTACGTCACCAGCTGGATAGACTCTGACTGTTACTGGTGATACTGACTTCTTCTGCTTCTAATTCCAGCCGGACAGGAGAGTGGAAACTCTCTGACTCCGATCCTCTTTGGGGACGCTTCTCCCTCCGTACGTCTTTCGTCTTTCGTCCTCCTTCAACCTGAGTATCTCCCTTCGCCCAACGCTGAGATCACCCTTTGAAATTTTGCAGGGCAAGCTGCCCTTTACCGTCGGCAAGTCGATCGATCAATACCCTGGAGGGAGTAACTCGGTGATCAGGGACGACGTCTTCACTCCAGTCGCGTCTTTCGACGAGGGTCTCTTCATCGATTACAAATGGTTCGACAAACAAAACTCGACCCCTCGATTCGAGTTCGGATTCGGTCTCAGCTACTCCAACTTCACCTTCTCGCATCCTACCATCGCGAGCACCCCTTCGGCCGACGTCGACCACATCCAGCTGACGAACGAGACGTTCGAAGGAGACGGAGGACTGTACGATATCCTTTACACCGTCGGGGTGACAGTTCAAAATACTGGAGGGGTAGACGCCGCCGAAGTTGCTCAGATTGTGAGTCGTAACCACCTTCTGTCCATCTTTGTGATCTGCAGAGTTTTCTATCGAGGGCTTTCTGACGCAACACCCTGTTCCTCCTTGAACCCTTCCACAGTACATGACCTTCCCCTCGTCGGAGTCTGACCAACCCATCCGCAATCTCCGAGGCTTCTGCAAAGAGAAGTACGGGGTCGGCGAGTCTCAAACGCTTACCTTCCCCATCCGAGCAAAGGACCTGACCGTCTGGAGCGTGCTCAGACAAGCGTTTTACGTGAGTGACAAACTTTCACCATCCACGTTGTAGTCTCCTGCTCTCCTTTCTACCAAAGCTGATTCCGTTCTGTGTACCGCGTAGATTCCTTCCGGAGAATTCACCTTCGCAATCGGGTCGAGTTCTCGAGACCTTCCCGTTAGCATCACACTTCAAGTACGCCGGGTCTTATATGCTCTTCTTCTTCTGCCACAACACAGCAAAGCTGACTTTCTCCTCACTTTCGCATAGGTCTGAGTGCTTCAACACTTTCAGGAAAACACACCACCTTGCAATGCCACGCCGGATCTTCCCTTTCTTGCGCTTTGTATATAGTCATGGTCCTCTCCGCTTTTTCTTCACTTGGTACTGCCCTTTTGTCTTCCTTTGCCTTCCCCAGCAGTCTTCCCCTTTTCTCATCTCATCATCTTCCATTCTAGAACGTTTCCCCGTCCCTAGTATATAAGGGACTTTTGCCCGCCTCTCTTTGTTCCCTATCTTTGATCACCTTTGAATCATACTTCGCCTCGTTTCTCCTAAGCACCCGTCCTCTCGACACCCTCGCTCCTTGCTCGATCCTCACACTCGAGCCAACAAAACCAGAGAGGAGGAGTACGGTTGTCCAACCAGATACAGATACGTCCAAGATAGATAAAGTGAGAAGTATACTCGTTTATAAAGCTGTTTCGACGCACTTCACTTCCGCATTCTTCGACCGCGTCGCCGTCTTCTCCTTGACCTGCAAAATAATGATGACACGGCTGATAAACGCAGATACTCATAGTCTAGCCAGGAAGATGGAGGAAGGATCAGCAAAGTCCTTTCTGCAGCTGGAGCTCGCTGCAGACTGTCCGACAGTGGCTGACGGCATTAGATACGGCGCTTGAAACTCGACATAACAGAGAGGGAGTTCTCCCATCACATAGGAATATCGAGTTCGTTGTTGTCCGGCTTCGTCAGGCTTCTTGCTTCGATCTTGAGGCTTTCACCATTGACTGCGGGGGGTCCTCAACTCGACCTGACCGTCAGCAGACACCTTGCTCTTTACTGATCCCGCCCCTTGAACCCTCAAGTCTCAACTCTGATGCCGCCGTCTATGTCTCCGATCAACCCTGTCCGTCAGGCCCAGGCAAACTGGTAAGTAGCCTTCAAAGAAGGGCGAGGAGCTAGGGAAGTTCACCGTTTCCTTCGGTCCCTCCGGACATCGCTCCCTTCCTCACCTGACAGTCCCTCCTCATCGAAGGACCCCATGTCTCGCTTCGGCGCGAGCACCTCGACGAACATCTTCTTCCTTGTCCCAACATCCGGCCTCGCTTCTTCCGCTCGCGTCTCCAAGACCTGGCACGCTCGCATTCCACCCGCAGATACGACGAAGTAAGAAAAGGGGTACGCCAATCGATGGGAGGGGATGGGGAAGGGCAGGAGGAAAGAAGAGGAGGAAACGGGCGAGCTCAACTGGGTTGCTTTCTCATATTCCCTAGTTTTGTAGGCTCGCGAATGCATCTTGATTGTTACTTACGAGGATTTATCCGCGCCAGCTAGGCTACAGGAATGCTGGACTCCAGCTAGCGGGAACGGCTAGCACACTGCAGCTTCAATCTTACTTTCTCTCCTTCTTTTCCGACTGCCTTTTTCGTTTGGCCTTTCGTTCGTTTCGACTTTCATTTCAGCTTGTTTCCCTTTTCTCTTCTACCTCAGCTATTACTGCGTCTCTCTCGCTCTCATCAGTCCGGAAGCACGCGTTGATGATCGGCCTTTCTCTTCCGTCGTCCCGCTGCGTGTCTGTCCGTGACGTCGTCGCTAAATCGGGAGCTGACGTGCTGTACCGATCTTTTGCCTGCTGCTGGGGTCGAATCACCTCCCACGAACCTCCATCTTGTATCCCTCAACACCTTTCCTCTCCTTTTTCGTCTCTCACGCATTAGGCTGGTCAATCATGCCATCGACGCCAATCCCAACACCGCTGACATCGCCTTGTCCGAGCATGGAAGCGACTTCCTGTGCGTCTCATCTTTCCCGCTGCTTGCTTCCCAGGCCGGCTTTGATCCTCCTCCTACTCCTTTCCTTCTTTAACCCTTCTTTCTAACCTGACCATCCTTTTTCGCTTCCCCTCCTTCCTCTTCGTCCCATCCGTGCCTTTACGTCATCGCACAGATGGGCCGTTTTCGCCATCATGCTCTGTTCGGACCTGGTCGCGCTCGGCTGGCAATGGACGCTTCCCAAAGGCCAACGAGTGTTCCACCAACTTAGCGTCGTCATTCTTACAACGGCATCTATTGCATACTTTTGTCTCGCTGCTAATGTTCGGATCTCCTTCCTACGCGTCGTCCGTCTCTATCAGCCCCTGTCTGCTTTTGCTGACTTTCTGTCTGGCTCCTCTACCTCTTCCCCCGCCTCCTCCCCCCCTCCCCCCCTCCTTCCCCCTTCTTATATAGGTCGGAAACACTCCCGTCATCGTCGAGTTTGCTAGAGGTGAGAGGTACTCGAACACAACCACCCGGGCCATCGCTTATGCCCGGTTTGTTCCCTTTTTCTTCTTTCCTGCTTTGCGCAGACTTGTGTTCTGATCTTCACTCTTCTCTTCACTGTGTTTAAGGTATATTGACTGGGTAGTCACAACGTATGACACTGCTTTCTCTCTACGGGAGCCATTGAGGCGGTTGTATAGATCATTCCTTCGACTCACGCGACTCTCTCCTTCTTAACTTACCTCTTCAGGCCGCTACTCCTGCTCGAAGTGCTCCTCTCAACTGGCCTTCCTCTCTCGGACATCTTCACTACCATTTTCATGGACATCGCTATGGTCGTTACAGGTCTTGTAGGGGCATTGATCGCCTCCTCCTACAAGTGGGGGCTGTGGACTTTCGGAACGGTTGCAATGTTCTATATCTTCTGGGTCAGCCGATCTTGTGTCTTTCCTTTTTTCTTTCAACAACGAAGGAGTGCTGAAGACCTCCTATTTCTGCTCAGCAGGTTCTCCTCGGACCAGGACGAGCTTCGGCTTACCGGCTTTCACCTTCCCTCGGTCGCTCGTACGTTAAGTCCACCAGCTTCCTGGTGTTCCTCTGGACTCTGTATCCAATAGTTTGGGGTCTCTGTGATGGAGGAAATGTCATCTCGTCAGTCAGCCGCTTCCAGTTCTCTCTTGTGATTGGCTTCCCCTCGTTCGCAAGGCTTCGTCCCTCTTCTGATCTGAACGCCCCTCCCCTGGCCTTCTCTTTTCAAGTGTCAACAGCGAGATGATCTTCTACGGAATTCTCGATATCCTCGCCAAACCCGTGTTTTGTGCCATCCACCTTTACATGCTCAAGAAAGAAGATCTGTCCATCCTTGCCCTGCAGTCAGGAAAGGTTCGGACAACACCCGATGACGCTTTCTCTTCCGCTGTTTTACTTTGCGCGGGACTGACCACAGTTCACCTTCCTTCTTGTTGTACTGCACTGCTATGTATCAAGTACTCTGAGTCTGCAAACCCCAAGACAGCCGGCTACGAGCTTCAAACCAACTCAGAATCTCCCTCGATTGCAACTGAAGGAGGAGGAGGACTTGGCCCCAGACGACCTGGGGTTTCTGGACGACGAACAAGCGAGAGGAGGACCGGGCTTGAGGCACAGGCCAGGATCGTTGCAAGGGAGAGTGGAGAGGGACTGACGCCAGCGTGAGGCCTTCTGTCAAAAGAAATAAGTCGCGTCACGTTCGTCTTGTTGTTGGGTAGCTTAGGAAAGTCTGCAGGATTTGGTTCAGAGCTTGTTGCATAGACCTATCTATTTGAATGGCTTATATACTATGGAAACAATCACTTGATCTGAAGGTAGCTTAAGAAGGAGTTGGTCGTTGGTCGCAAAGAAAGGCTATTGACGCGGGATTTTAACAAGACGCGTTTGTTGACTACTACGTGATACTTCTGTGCGGACCGCCACATCCCAACCCTTGTCTTCGATACGCTATCCCCTGGTCATCTGTCTTTCTCGCTCTTCATATCTAGGTGGTTGCCTGGCTTCTTTCCCTTTCTCCGCATACCTCTCGTCATCTATCCTTTCTGGCCTGATGCTCCTTTTGTTGTATGTTCCCTAGCTTTCGTCTATTCTGACTCATCCTTCAAAAAGCAAATGAAGATCCTTGCGGATTCTCAGGTCAATCCAACTCTCTACACCTTCCATCACGCCAACCCAAGACTCGTCTCTTTCTTTCGCTTGCTGACCTTCGTCCGAAGTTCACGTCTTTCGCCTCTTTTCGAACTTAGCGGACCTTTAGTAACTTCCACTCCGGCCGACTTCCGGATTGTCAGAGGGTTCTGAAGTTTGCTGGACAAGGCCATTTTCAGAGTCTGTACGAGTTGGGGACTAAGGAGGACGCGATTTTGTTGGAGGATCGGACGAAGCAAAGAGAGTCGGAGGGGATGATGGACAAGGTCGAGACCCTTCCCCTCTCCCTCTTGTCATCTTCCTTCCTCACTTCAACTCCAGGCATGCTCGCGATCGTCCTTGCCCTCCTCTTTATTCTCAGCCCCGCCAGCATCGGACCAGCTTGAACTTATCTTCGGAACGACTACATGCACCTCGGATATAAGTAAAAACCAACCCGAGGAAAGAAGATCGGGTGGAGGGGAAAGAGATGGGAGTGAAGGTGGGTCGTGGATGGAGTGGAGGAGGGCGGAAGGCAGGGCAGGGGGCTCAAGATCAGAGCGTGGAGGTCGGCTCATTGACATCTCTTTTTCATCCCTCCTTGTCGAATCTCCATTACAGCCCACCTAGGGAAGAGTTCTTCAGAAGTCAGTGTATCTGTTCTCAAAGCTTTTTGAGACTGATGAAGTCCAGTTTCGAGTTTTCGGAAGGAAGAAGAAGAGAGCTCGCTCAACGGGTCGTCGGACTCCGTCCCATCTCTCTCTGCTCCTCTCCTGCCATGGGCAGAACTTATAGAATAATTTGACCTTTTGTTAGCGAAAAAGTGTTGAATCTCGGTCCAACTCTCGTCACGTTTCTGTTTCGCAGCAAGGGCGACCATTGGTGCAAACGATCATTTCTTTCCCTGCCTTCATAAACTGAAATGTAGATCTCAATGCGTCAAAAGTTACCCATGCATGACTGAGAATTATGACTCTCAACCTAGAGGCCTTTCGTTGGAACTGAGCTAAAATCGAGTGCGTCTTCCCCCCGTTGGTAGGAGTCGTCACATAGTCATTGGATCCTCGCTGACTTTCGCCTCTCCCTCCCTTTTCTTCTTCCGACTGCTTCACCACATTATCGCATCCACTGCAATGGATAGCGATTGGGTGTTGAACAAAAGGGCACGACAATGTCTTTCATTTTTGGAGTGCGGGAACTAACTGGAGACCCAAACGCTACGGAAGCAAGATGAAAAGGCAGCTCGGAGGCAACGATGTAGCTCGCGAACTTAGAGGATGGACTGCTGGATTTGTGTTGCTTGAAGTTAAGCTCAGATCCTCAGCGTCCTCGGACGCGTCTCCCTCGCGGGTCCCCTGGCTTATCCCGTCGTCACTGCCCGCCAGGAATCGAGGTGAAAGCACACGAGCGACGAGTTAGAGAGCTCGTGATGGCTTCTATTCCTTTTCTTCTCGGTCAAGCAGATACAAAGAAAGTATAGGAGCATATGTGTGTATCTAAAAGATATCAAGCGAGAAGAAAAGCGAAGCGCGGCGAAGCGAGAGGTGGTAAGCAAGAGGGAGAGGAGGCGACGCGCGAAAGAGGAGCTCTTGAACCCAATCTTCGAAGGAGATACCGGAGGGGTATCAGGGTGGTAGGATATGACAAAAGAGGGAAAGGAGAGCAGATCCGCGTCGCGCGAGGGACGAACCAAGAACTTGGTGTGCCTCCCTCTCCAGCCCAACGACAGCGCAACGACCTTACCGTCGTTCGCTTCCAGCTTTCCCTCCAGCTCGAGAGAAGAGCCGAAGGGCGGTTCTTGACCCTCTTCCTCTCCGAAGAAAGCAGGATATCGTCGTTGAGCCAGCTCTTAGGTCCTTCAATCCAGCCGGAAGGGACTGAACTCGGAAGAAGCCCCCAGCTCGCGGCATCTAGAACCTCCGACCCTCACTCTCTCCTTCCTTCCCTCCTTACCTCCTCTGCTTCTCCTCCTCACCACCGCTACCACCTCCTCATCCTTTGCTGAAACTTCCGGTCCTGGGAAGTAGGTTGTGCAAGTCCTCGTATCAAGTAAACTCGTCGGATGGAGAAGGGTCTGTTTGCTAGAAGTAACGATGTGTAAGCAAGGAGTGATCTGTAAGCTGAGAGTGATATCAGAAAATAGTGAATGATAAACCGGAACCCCGTGGTTCTCCGTCGCTCGCTCGACCTGGTTCTAACACTCCCACTTGACGAGATGAACTGCGTCAACCGTCTTCAGTAGGTCAGCTCCCATCTCCTTCCTAAAGCTCTCCAGCTTCTCCCATCCTAACGCCTTCGTAAGGATATCCGCAGTCATCCGATCGATCCGACACAGAGAGAGAGAGATGACTTCGTTTTGGAGGAGTTCGCGCCCGTATATGTACGCGACGTCGATATGCTTTGTTCGCTCCGATTGGGTCCCATTTTTGGCTGCTTCGATTGTTCCTTGGTTGTCGACTCGGACGGAAATGATAAGGATCCTGTAATTCACTTGACGGAGGAGTTTGACGACCCAGAGAAGATTTTGTTGTTGGGTCGTCCACTTGAGCTGAGGGATGTCTGCAGGATGTGGTTCAAATCTTGTTGTATAAAGCTAGCTACTCGAAAGGTTTACATACTACGTGAATGGTCACGTGATCTGAAGGTAGCTTACAAAGCTGTTTACGAAGAATGGTTACTAACAAGGGGACTGAACGAGACGCGTTACTAAGCTACTACGTAAGACCTCTCTGCGAGTCGCCACCTTCCAACAGATTTTGGCATCCTTGAGAGAGAGAGCGATGTATTCTGACTCGTGCGACGACTTTCTGATTGCCTTCTGCCTCCTACTCGCCCTGTTACGGGACTACCGAAAAGTTTGATGAGATATCCTGTCGTTGACCTCCTTGAGCCCTATGTCAAAAAAAGACGGATCACCCCGGGAAAAACATGGTTCGGCCGCTCCTTCCGCCGATAGAAGGAAGATTTTCAAGAGTAGCTCACCTCGAGCATAGTCCGTCCTACTCCTAGACCAGAAACGATTCTAGCCCTCTTCCCTTCTGGCATGGAGGGGTACGCGCCCCATCCGAAAGTCGTGAGACATCCCCAGCCGAACGTCAGATAGAAGATAGGCGTGGGAAGCCAGACAGGTCCTACCAGGACGGCCATAGTGAACCAGAACTTTCGAGTTCTAGGCTTACGAGTAGGGTTGCGAGTAGGGGAGGGAGGGCGGTAGAGGAGTTGGTAGATTGTGAGCGGGAGGAGGACGCTGAGGAAGGAGAGGACGAGGGCCGTGAAGACGGCGGGTTGGTGGAGAAGGACGAGAAGGGTGAGAAGGAAGAGCTCATGTTCGTCGAGGGGAAGGGAGTGGAAGAGAGAGAACTGAATCACTTTTATGGAACGTGAAGTCACTGACTCGTCTCGTCTTATGCTCTTGTTTCACAGAAGAACTTCCCTTTCAGTACCTGGTTCTGCATCGTATACTAGTCCAGGTGAGCTTCACTACCGCTCCTTTCAAACGGCTGCGACCGTTGCAGAGCTGAGATTTAGGCTGAGGACGAAGAGAGGAGGGCCGAGAAAGCTAAGACGAAGTGGTGGAAACAGAGGAGGGAAGAGTGGGGAGCAGACCTGCTTTTCTGTGGCGAGCTTTCTTCATGTCCTGGTCTCAAAGTCGCTCGAGAGGACAATCGCGTTCAGCTCGATTCGGGAAGCTGATCATCTTTTTCTCTCGTCATTCCTGACTTAAGGCTTCGACTTCAACTTGGTCAACGTTTCACCTTAGACCGCTCGAACGTTCGTCCCTCAGGACTTGATGATCGAAGGTATCGCCACGGACTCCATTACTCTGCCTCGAGGTTCGTTGCTCTCTTCTTCCCTGCCTCTACTTCTTGCTCAATCACCGGCTAGCCTCTCCTCTGTTTGACTATCTCTTAGCTTCCCTAGGACAATAGCGAACTCCTCCGATCTGCGTCGCGCCGAGCTCGAAGTCCTCTCTTGGGTTCGTCCGTCTTCCTTCTCGTTCCCTCTCCTGATTTCTTCGCCGAGTCTCAGACGCCTCCTTTCCTCGCAGACTCCCCTACCTCTCACCGTAGAACCGAGATTCCGGCCAATTTCTCGTTTCCATCAGGTCGCTCATAGACTACGCGTCCGGTCCCGTTTCGTCCTTTCTCTTCTCCCTCGTTTTCCCTTCCCATTCACCCATTTCAGCACTAGCGCTCTTCCATTCTTCTGTTCCGAAGCATCCACTCCTCTCACTCGACCCTTCCTCGTCTCCCTAACCCTTACCCGTTCTTTGCGAGAGAGAACTCAGAGAAGAGCAAACGACGATAGATGTACGCGAGTAGACAGCTCACCCGCTTGGAGGTGTTTTGACTCTCGTGCACTCTACGCGCTAGAGAGAGGAGGTGGGTATAACTCCGGCTACAGGAGAACGAGCTGTGCTAACGAAATAGAAGAACAGCTTTTCGAAAGACATTGATAGATCGAGGCAGAAACCGGATTAGAAGGCAAAGACAATCTGTCGTCCACCGTTCTCTCCTTGGAGCGGATTGCCTGGCTTTTGTGGAAGGAGGGCAAGGCAGATCCATCGTGAGTCCATTGAAGCTGAGATGGTAGAAGGCGAGCAGTGAAGTCTATCGGATAAGAGTGAAACTAAAGTTTACGTTTCGGCAAAGAGCCCAACTCTTCCGAGGAAAGAAGCCTCTGCGAGAGCTCCTTTCCAAAGGTCCGAACTGACTGAATCGTATCCAGGTATCCAAGGGGAAATAAAGCGCAGGAAGGTAAAGCTAGGTTGGTGGGTCGCGTCGCTTGCGCAAACCCCATCGCCGAGGCGCAAAAACTGGTCAGCAAGACCTTCTACCCATCCAAAGAAAGGTCCCGCTCTTCCCCACCGGAATCGTATCGTACATCCGCAACGTTCATCTGGGATCGTACAGTACCGCATCGTTAGATGACCAACAACCAAAGAATCAAAACCGACTTTCCCCCCCCCGCCCCCCGTCTACCGTCGTCGTCAGATCAAAGACTTCGTGGAGTATCGTAAGGTATCGGCTCGTACGCATGAGAGAGAAACTGCCACTAAGCGCATACGTGGGCTCGTGAACGACCAACAGATATAGACTGAGCGTTCGTGATCGGTAATCAAAGGTACAGAAGGAAACAAGAGCAAAACAGACCCCCCCAATCCCTCCTCCACAGCTCGACAAGTCCACTCTCACTCCATCACGAACGGTCTCAACGGCAGCACCTTCAACTCCTGCTCCGACGCCTTCGGTCCGAACGCACACTCGCACTTCAACGTCCCGTCGTTGATGAGGTTCCTCGAGTCGATCAACTCCAAAGAGTTTCTCGCGATGGCGAAGGTCTGGTGGCCGTTCCAAACGATGTGAGGGACGTAGGCCTTTGTGACGATGGACGTTCCTGGTTCCTGCGCGATCGATTTCCACCTCCTGCTCTCCGCTCCTGGTAGATCGAACGGCGCGACGACGGATCGGCGGTGATCCCAGACTTCCTCGCATGGCGACTCGTCCTTGTTGATCTCGACTGCCTTGAAAGCTCCCTCCCCAAACGTATCGGCGTCCTCGAGGTCGTGGTACTGCTCGAGCGAGACATCCGAGGCCATGGCGCCTTTCACTGAAGTTTGAACAGTTAGACCGGGGGTTAGGTCTCGAAACCCTCGTCTCCCCGGCTCCCCCTCCTTCCCCTCCTCTACCTCAGGACTTACGGGTTCTGAGGTCCTCCGTCAATTTCTTCATGCCTCTCGGGCCCAATCCGAACCAGATCTTCGCTCCTGAGCCGTCCGCTCCTCCGTAGATCATGGTACTGGTGGATCCGAGGTTGAAGCCTTCCGCGTGGAGACTCGTATAACTCCCTCCAAACGGATCCACGAAGGCGGCGTACTCGTTGACTCCAATGATAGGGTTGTTGGGTTCGAGGACCTTGTTCAAGGACGTTTCTTCTCGCAGGCTGATGATCGAGAAGTCGTCGAGGCGGTTGACCTCGAAAGCTGCTCGAAAAGAGAAGTGCGACAACGGTCAATCTCTTTCTCCCACCCCTCGCCTTACCCCTCCCTGATTGCTCCGTCGACTTACGAGTCATCTCCTCGTTCGATAGGTCTGTTGGTAAGAAGGCGAGGTTAGATTTGCCTCTCCTCCCCAACTCCTTCCGCAGTTGAACTCACATATCCCCGTCGTCCCGACCACCCCAGCAGCTCCGTTACTCCACGAACCCACCGCGATCTTCACCAAACCAGCAATCCTCTTGTTCTCCTGCTCCTCGTTCTTCGACACCGGAAGCAACTGGACGTCCGCCTCCTCCGCCAGGTGCCTCATCCGCTCCTCCGACTCCTTCTTCGTCAACGCAAATAACTCCTGCACACTAATCAACAGTGGCACCTCACTCCCCACTCCCTCTCCCTCCCACCTCCACTCGCTCCCTCTTTCCCTCTTCCACACCAGCATCATCACCTCCAGCAACCTCCTGACGCAGGGGTCGCTCTTTCCATGCATCGCCGAGTTTCTCGCCTCCCTCACCGTCTTCTCAGGTCCGTAGAAGAAGGTTGGACCAGCTGCGTACGTCCTCCTCGTCCCCATCGTTCCCTTCGGCAGGGAGATATCGCCATCGATTGAGAAGGTGCTCGTCCCCTCGTCGTCGTCGTCGTCGGGCTTGGATGACGACTTCTTCCTGGGGTCGTGGACGCCGGCGGTCGAGGAAGGATAGGCCGTTTCTGGGACGATGCTGCTGTTGTCCTCCATCTCCTCGTCGTCGATGGCGTTGTTGTCGGCGGTGACCGGAACCCCTGTGGCGGGATCGACGGAGGAGGCGGAAGCGAGGGAGGAGGGGGGAATGACGGAGGAGGTGACTCGGGAGTTGGAAGCGACGCTGGAGAGCGGCGAGGAGTTGGCCTTCGAGGATGGGCTGGGGTAGGAGAGTTCCGGCTGCTTCACCGGCGAGACGACGTCCAACTGGAAGTTCCACAGATTCACCAAGAAGTTTTCCATCTCGGCCTTCAGTGTCTTCCTAGGGTCTGTTCGATCAAGGTCTCGCATCCTGTTTGTGAATCGAGAACAGTCGGTCAGCGGGTTTCCCTCTCTCACCCTTCCATCCCGCTCGCCGAGCGTCCTAATTCCCGTCCTTCGTTCTGTGAACTCGCGCAACTCACGATGTGACTCCACCACGCAGAGAGCTCCACTCTTGAGTAGGGTCCACTGGTCTCTCTGGCTCCGAGCGGTACTTGTTCTTCATCCTGTGAGGCAGAACGAAGCGTCGTCAGATTCTCTCCGTCTCCGCCTCCGTCTCCCTCCGACCCGTTCCCTTCATGTTCGCCCTTTCAGAACTTATACTCACCTTTTAGTATTCTCCAAAGTAGCCTTCGTCTCCGCCGTCTCCACCGTCACCGCCGCCCAAGGCGCTCCCACTCTCGCCATCACAAGCTCTGCCGTTTCCGTCTCCTCGATCCGTTTCGGGCTGTAGGACGTGTTCGACAGCTTCAGTGGACCTCCGAGGACGTCGAAGTCGTAGTGATGTTGCCAGCCTTGCGGCTTCATCTCCAGACTGTAGGATTTGACGACTGTATTAGTTGGTAACCCACGCGGAAAATCAGTTCGCTCGCGTTCTTCTCACCTCCCCCGGACACCCCCTCCTCCTGTACTCACTGTTCGTATATGTCTCCATCATCGCATTCGTCACCGAGATCTCCTCCGGATTCGACTTCCTTTTAGCCTTCACCAACAAAGCCTCCCTCAACTCCACCAGCTCCGTCTCCAACCCCACCGCCTCCCTCTTGTCCTCCCCCCTCTCCGATCCCTCCTTCTCCTTCCATATCTTCTCCTCCGGCCCTTCTCGTGCCAATCTCCTCGCGACCTCCCAGTCAAACATCTCCATATCCTCCAGGTCTAACCTCCCCTCCATCAACCCCTTGAGCTGGAGCCATTCCCTCTCCAAGAGCCTCCCCCACCTCAAGGCATCCGTCGCCTCCTTTGCTCCGAGGCTCTCCTTCGATCGCTTGGGTCTCGATGCTTTGGCGTCCTCGTAGGCGAGGATGATTCCGTGCGCCTTATCGTTGAGTTTCAATTTGCGTATGAAGTCCTCGAAGCTCCTTACGCCTTCCTCCGTCGCCCACTTGGCTCCCTTCCACACCTTCCAGACCTCCTTCACGAACGGCTCCAGTTTGATGTAGTCGTAGCCGTCGTCGTCGTCGGGCGCACTTCCTCCTCCTCCCTCACCTCCCTTTGATGCGTTGTCCCTCCCGTTCTCCTCGTCTCCCTCCTCCTTCTCGTCTCCTTCCTCTGTACCCGACTTCCTCCCTCTTGACGCTCCCTCCCCATTTGAGGACGTAGTCCATGCTCCTCCTTTGGTTGTCGTCGTCGTTGGCTCTGGTTCGTCGGCGTCCGAGTCCTTCTGCTCCTCCTGCCCTTCGACGACGAAGACGTCCCGGCCCTTCCCCTTATCCTCCTTACTGAACCGATCCTGCTTGGCACTCCCTTCTGAGTCGCTAAACTCGTCGATATCCACGACGCCTGCGTATCCATCCTCTCCCTCCTCCCTCTCATCCGTTCCCTTCCTTCTCCTCTTCTTCTTTTGCGGCTGGACCACCTGGTCCACTTCTGTTTCTTCCCCGTCTTCGGCGGCCTCTTCCGTGTAGTTTACTCTCGGTTTCCTCTTAGCAGCGGACATGCTTCTTGGGGTTTGGCTTGACGGAGGGGGAGAGGTTGAGCGAGAGAGACGGAGGGAGGGAGTGGGTGGAGAGGTTGAGGTTGAGGGCGATGGAGGAGGATTCGGGTTGAGGAGGCTGGAGGAAGGGAGGGAGGAGTCCTTCTGGGGTGCTGGAGCGTAGCTGGAGGGAGAGTGGACCCTTCGAGATTAGATCGACGGCGAGCGAGAGTGAGGGGGGGAGGTTGGGGCGATAGAGCGGAGCAGGTTCCGAGTGTTGAGGGTGGATCGATTCGACCGAGCTGGGGACGGTAGGCTCGAGGACTGGAGGTTGATGGGGTTCTGTTGAGTGGGTGGGAGAAGATCCTTGGTGAGGATTGAGCTGTTTAAGGAGGAGGAGCGATGGCGAGGGGGAAAGGTGTGGAGCGAGGAGGGCTTTCTTTTCAGGAGAAGGAGCTGGTTCCTTGCGACGAGACTGGCTGGGGGACTTGGAGAGGTTGATGGATGGACGGTGAAGGAAACGATTCAAGAGTCGGCGGGGTTTGAGGTCGAGAGGGTAGGGTTGAGAGAGGTGGAGATGGAGATCGAGGAGGGAGCGTACGGTGAGCTTCGACCTTTTCGGAAGGACTTGTTTCCTCGGACGATGGCTTCTCCTGTAGTGTTTAACGTTCCAGCGAGGACAAGTATATCAGTACTCCGTTCCCCTGTAGCGATCACGTCGATACTGCCCTCAAAACATGGTGCTTCTTCCTTCCCTTCCTCCCTTGAGCTCTTCCCTTCCTTCCTTCCTTCCTTCTTCCTCCTTCCCTTCTCTTCTCCTCCCTTTGCCTCTCCCTCTCCCTCTCCTTGTCCCCTCACCTTCCCAGACTTCATGTTCAACGCGAGAATATCTCAGAACTCACCAGCGGGTTGTTGGCGATGGATGCAGCAAAGAAAGCAAGCTGTAGGCTGCGCCGTGAGAGATCGCGAGTCGTGGTTGGAGGTCAGACGGATTTCGCGAAGTCCCCCAAGTTCACTTTGGGGCGGCTTTCGCCCTTTGTTTTCCTTCGACCTCCTTCCTTTTTTTTTTTATCTTCGGCCCCTGGCGTGTATCATATACTATCCCCTGATCTACCTTCTCTCCCACCCTATCGACCCACCTGTGGTGCCTCCCATCCTCCAAACGCAAGGATTTTCGTCCCCTGCCTATCCCACTCATTTTAACGTACCGTGAGGGCAGCTAGCCTCGCGACTAACCAACGAAGCGCGGAACAGGGTTGAAGAGACCACAAAGCTGAGAACCAGATCAAACACACGAAACCAAAAACTCTCGCTTGCAAGAGCGAGATCGACGAGTCGAAGGCACGCACTCTCAACTCCGCCCTTCGGCAATCGCTTCTCCCCATAAAATATAGAACTCCAGCCCTCCCAAGCTCACTACCACTATTTCTCAGCCCTCTCTGCGACAACATCGAAGTTCGATCCTCAGCCTCTCCCCCTCGGCTTCCGAGACGTCCTTGAAGTTTCTCTCCGACGCGACGTACTCGGACTGCATTGCAGATTCTCTCACCGCCTCGCGCCCCCAAGGCTTCTCCTCTTCCCCTCTTGCTTGGCCGCCGCTGTTAATCGGCTCGGATCATGTGATGAGGTCGAAGGCTCGCCTAGAAGATTGAAGAAAGAGGAAGCAAGCATTTTGCCGATTCACGTCGTCTCCCTGGTCGCGCCCACTTCGCTTTCAGCTCTCTCTGCCGGTCACTTCAAACACCTTAGGCAAGTGGTTCTGTGTACTCCGAGGTCTCCGGTGCCATGTCGTAAAATGAATCTGTTGATCCACCGCCTTGATCTGCTGGTTCGACCGACGCGTTGTTCCAGGTGAGAATGTCAACGTCCGTCCTTACCTGCCGCTCCGGGGATAGGGCTAACCCCCACCCTTTAGTTCGGAACTTGATCTTCTCTCGATATATTATCACTTCATCGAGCTGGAGAAATGCATATTTCCTCGCTTCCACCACTCCTCAAAGGGGAGGAGGACACTGGTCAACTCACCCAGTGTTAGAGAAGTGAAAAAAGGGCCAGATAGATGCGTTCCAGCCTACCCGGTCAAACAGCGTCGAGTCGGCGCAGTACGAGATAGTTGAACACGACTCCTCAGCAAAGGGTCGAAAGCAAGGCGAAACTGAGAAAGATGAAGTTCCGAAACCCACCCTTGACCTTTGTCCTCCCTCTTCCCGATCCAGCCTTCACGCCCGCTCCCAGATCTCTGCAGGCTACCCCATCTCTCACTTCACGAACCTTTCAATTCCTTTCAGTAGCTTCAGCCCTTCGCACGTCGCCCGCCCCGTCCGGCTCCCTCCCCGCAGCCCGCCTTCCCTCCGCCCTCGAGCAGCCTACGTATCGTTTACCCTTCCCTCACGTTCACTCCCCTCGTCTCCCCTGCCAAGCACAACCCAGCTTCAAGCATATCTTCGATCGTACTTCAAAAGTGGTCGTCAGACATCTTAAAGCATCGGTACGTAGAAAATGTACGTCCGTTAAATCAAACTAGAACTACTGGGTCTTCAACTCGTACAGAGGAAGCTCCCTCCACCCGCCCTTGTCTCCAAACGAACACTCGCACCTCCTCTTCGCGCTCGCGACCTTGTCGATCTCCGTGATCCCGACAACCTTCCTGTTGATCACGAGGGATGGCCCATAGTTCCAGACGAAGTGAGGAACTTCGCTCCTGACGAAGACGTTGGTCCCGGGTTGCTGGACGATCACTGTCCACTTCCTCTCCTCCGAATCAGCGAGATCGAAGGGGCTGACGACGTTTTGGTGATGTTCCCAGACGTGCTCGCACGGGAGATCCTCCTTGTCGATGTCGCTCCTCGTGAAGGGACCCTCCCAACCCACCAGATGATCCTTTCTATCGTAGTAGGTCTTGAGTGATTCCTTGTATGGAAGGCTTCCCTCGACTTCCGCCCAAAACCATCGAACCGTTCGCGTTAGCTCATCTCCCCAGTCCGTCTATCGACTTCCTATCTTGGACACTCACGCGACCGTACAGCCTCCATCAGCGCCTTCCTCTTGTCGAGAGCGTCCTTCAGCGTGAAGTAGACCCTGGCGCCCCATCCTTCCTCTCCTCCGTACACCATCGTGCTGGTCGAACTCAGGCTGAACTCCTCCTTGTGGAGCTGCGAGAAGCTCCCTCCCCAGGGATCGAGGACGGCGGTGTAGTCGGCGAGCTCCTCGATCGAGTCCTCCTCTTTCTTCGGAGTCCTGAGGATGGTTCTGAGCGTCGTCGTCCCCTTGAGATCGAGGCTCGTGTAATCATCCACCCAGTCGATCATCGGCGCTGTTCAGAAACAGGAAGTGGATTCACAGTCAGCCTCTCTCTCCCGCTCTCCTCTTCCCTCTTTCCACGTCCCATCCGTCTCACTCACGAGAGAGGATGACGTTCGACAGGCCTGCGATGGAACAAAGAATTGTCAGCTCTCATCCTCTACCTCCCAACCTCCTCGCTTTCGAACTCACAGCAGCTCGTCGCCTCCACCAATCCCTCACACCCGTCCTTCATCATCGCTTCAGCAAGCTCCACCACCCTCGCCATCCTCCTCGCTTCATCTTCCTCGTCCCTCGTCACCGCAGGGATATCGATGTCAAACTTCTTGGCGAGATCGTCCATGTGCTCCTGGCCCGTCTGCTTCGTCCTCTCGAAGAACTCTCCCATCGTCAACACCAGCGGAACCTTCTCCATCCCCGCCTTCCAAGGCATCGCCTCCTTCCTCCCTTCGTACACCTCCTGCATCACGTCAAACAGGTTCCTGACGACCCGATCCGCTCCAACCTGCATCGCCGACTCCCTTGCAGCCTTCACCTTCTTCCCCTCCGTTCCCCACCAAAACGTATCCCCAGCGTTGTACGTCCTCTTGGTTCCCATCGTTCCCTTACGAAAGCCGGCGGAGTTGTCGCCGTCGTCGTCGTGGATGTCGTGCAAGGAGGAGGAGGAGGAGGCAGCTTTTGAACCCCTTCCAGTCGGGGAGACCGTCACGATGTCGACGTCGTTGAGGTCCACTACCAGTAGCTCCATGAGGTCCTCGACCGTCTTGTAAGGGTTGATCCGAGAGATCGCCAGAGTCCTGCTCCCGAGCCCCGAAGGCCAACAACGTAAGCGAAGCTGCTCGACCGCGACCCACCCCGCTCGCCGACCGCCCCTTCTTTTCTTCCGGTCTTTTTTTACTCACGAGATGGGTTTGGGAGACACCTCCCGCTCCTGCAAGTCCTTGAGCGTCTGAGTTGGATCCAGCGACTTGGCGGGCTCCGAGCGTTGGATCCTCTTGTGTCTGGGGGATTCGAAGCTCATCAGGTTCTCTTTTCGAAACAACCGCCGCCCCGCCCCCCTCGTTGCAATACATCTCCGCACTGTACTTACATCAACGAGTTTCCAAGCTTCGCCCTCGTCTTCGCCGTCTCCACCGTCATAGCTCCAGAGGCTCCCTTCAACCTCGCCAACACCACCTCCGCCGACTCGACCTCCTCCAACGACGACGGTCTGACCATCGACTTTGACGACGCCAGCTGTCCTCCTTCGAACGTGAAGTAACTTTGCCAGGTGTCCCGCACTTTGCTCAATGGATCGTCGAAGAGGACTGTTTCATCGTTCAACAACGGCGCAAATCGTGAGCCCCTTCTTCCCATCTCGTCCTCGCACGCCTATCTTCTTGTCGCCCTGTACTCACTTTGGTCGTACGCCTTCGTCATCTTCTCGCTCACTCTGATCTTGCTCTTCTTCACCAAGTCCTTCCTCATACCCGCCAGAACCCCCTCGTACCCCCCACCCGTCCTCTTGTCGCCCTTAGCCGGCTTCTTATCGGTTCCCGGCTTCCCTTCGTCTGCCAGAGCCTCCGTCTCAGCCTTCATCTCTACCTCCATCCTCCTCAGAATCTCCCACATCGCCCTCTCGGCCACCTTGCCCCCCAACGCTCCGTTCCCTAGCAAGGGGAGGAACAACCACTCCCTCGTCATCAACCTCACTTCCTTCAAACGTTCCCCCGCCGCCCTGAGTCCGACGTTGGCGTGAGCCTCCTTCTTCGTTCGAAGCTTGTCAAGTTCGACGACGTGCATCGTGACGTACGCGTCGTCGTTGGCTCCCAGCTTCCGAAGGAGGGCTTGCGCTCTGAGCTTGTCGGACTTCGAAGTCTCCTCGTCGTCGACGGTTCTCTTGAGGCTGTCCTCGAACAATGGAAGTAGGCGTAACGGTGCCCCATCGTCGTCTTCGTCTTCGTTGTCGTTGTCGTTGTTGGATCCTCCGTCGTCGTCGTCGTTGGCGTTGGCGTTGGCGTCGTGGTATCCGTCCTGGAATCCGCCTCGTGAACCGTCGTCTTCGTCGTCGTCTTCGTCGTCGTCTCCGTCGTTGCTGTCGCAGCCTCCTCCTCCATGGTTGAGGTCCTCCTCGACGTTGTTGGCATCCTCGTCCTCGTCCTCGACTTCGACGCCGTCGTTCAGGGTTGTCTCCCTTCCTCCGTGGCCTTCTTCTTCGCCGTCGAGCCTGCCGGCTCTCTCCTCTTCTTCGTCCGAGTCCGAAAGCTCAATCACCTCCTTCGACTTCGCCTTCCTCTCTCCCTTTGCCTTCGGTTTTCCCCTTCCCTTTCCCTTTCCCTTCGACTTCGAGGCCTTCTTGGTCGGGACGAATTCGGCGTCCTCGTCCACATCCAACCTCCTACTTGTATGCTCCTTCCCCTTCCCCTCATTCTTTCTCCTCTTCCTCTTCTCCACTTCCCTCCCTGATTCCACCTCGTCCTCGAAGTCCGAAGGCTCTTTGTAGTTTCGACGTTTCCTCGTAGACGTGGACGCGGACGTGGACATGCTTCTTGGGGTTTGGCTTGACGGAGGGGGAGCGGTTGAGCGAGAGAGACGGAGGGAGGGAGTGGGTGGAGAGGTTGAGGTTGAGGGCGAGGGAGAAGGATTCGGGTTGAGGAGGCTGGAGGGAGGGAGGGAGGCGTCCTTCTGGGGTGCTTGAGCGTAGATGGAGGGAGAGTGGACCCTTCGAGATTAGATCGACGGCGAGCGAGAGTGAGGGGAGGTTGGGGCGATAGAGCGGAGCAGGTTCCGAGTGTTGAGGGTGGATCGATTCGACCGAGCTGGGGACGGTAGGCTCGAGGACTGGAGGTTGATGGGGTTCTGTTGAGTGGGTGGGAGAAGATCCTTGGTGAGGATTGAGCTGTTTAAGGAGGAGGAGCGATGGCGAGGGGGAAAGGTGTGGAGCGAGGAGGGCTTTCTTTTCAGGAGAAGGAGCTGGTTCCTTGCGACGAGACTGGCTGGGGGACTTGGAGAGGTTGATGGATGGACGGTGAAGGAAACGATTCAAGAGTCGGCGGGGTTTGAGGTCGAGAGGGTAGGGTTGAGAGAGGTGGAGATGGAGATCGAGGAGGGAGCGTACGGTGAGCTTCGACCTTTTCGGAAGGACTTGTTTCCTCGGACGATGGCTTCTCCTGTAGTGTTTAACGTTCCAGCGAGGACAAGTATATCAGTACTCCGTTCCCCTGTAGCGATCACGTCGATACTGCCCTCAAAACATGGTGCTTCTTCCTTCCCTTCCTCCCTTGAGCTCTTCCCTTCCTTCCTCCTTCCCTTCTCTTCTCCTCCCTTTGCCTCTCCCTCTCCCTCTCCTTGTCCCCTCACCTTCCCAGCCTTCATGTTCAACGCGAGAATACCTCAGAACTCACCAGCGGGTTGTTGGCGATGGATGCAGCAAAGAAAGCAAGCTTTAGCTTGCTGCGGGATCAGAGGGGCTTGTGGTTGGAGGTCAAACGAATTTCGCGAAGTCCCCCTTGTCTCCGTCGTCCTTTCGATCCAAAGCTATACCTTCGGAGCCCACCTCTCTCCCCACCACCTCCTTCCCTTACTGTACTCTACCACCTTTGGACGTCCCAGTCCCTTTCCCACCATCCCCATGGTCAACACCTCCCTTGATTCCCAGTCCCTTTCCTCCCGAGACATTTTTGTTCCTCCCCTTCCCCTGGATCCAACGGACCTCTATTGGGATTCAACTTCCCGTCGCACCTTCTCCCTCCAGGTCCATTAGCAAGTCAGTTTTTACCCGTTCACCTCGACTCCCTCTATCGTTGATCACCGCTCTTTTCGCCCCAAGCAGCTTCAAACCCTTCTCCACCTCGCGTCCCCATTCCCTCTCGAAACCGTTGACGCATTCGCCAACGTTCTGCGGGCCGTCCTTCCCCCCCTCGTCTTCAATACGACCTCCCTCGCCTTCGACGCCCTGTTTCCACCCAACTCTCCTCCTCCGTCCATCCACCACACGGTCAGCTCGTACCTCGGCTGGTTCCTCGGAACTCACGCCCCTCACTCTTCCTTCGTCAACCTCCCCACCGTGCATCCCATGCTCCTGCACTCCGCCTCCCCACCCATTTGCAACCTCCTCCCTTTAGTCTGCTCGCTACATCCGACCTCCGTCCCTACACCCTCGCCGTCCTCCCTTTCACCCTCCTCGAGGCCCAACATCGATTCTCTCCTGATTCATGTACATCCAGACTCCTCCATCTGTCTCTGCTACTCTCTACCCCACGTTGACCATGCACTATCTTCCGGGTTGACCAGACGACCGATCTTCAAGAAGTCAACGCCCTTCTCTCTCGCCTTCGATCCACCCTTCCTCACCTTCAAGAGAGCTCCCTCCCTCGGATCCAGTGGGACAGCACCGTTCGCCATTTCCACCAACTCCTCCCTTGCCGCTTAGAACACACTCTTCCGTCCCCCATCTTGGCAGCTCTCCTCCAAAAGCTCTGCGACCCCCACCGAGCTCTTCCTCCTCAACGATTCTCTCCCCCGAGCAGAAATCGCCGATCCGAAAGAGGTGCCTAGTCTCCTCCCTTCTTCCCTCCCCCTCGATGTACGCCCACCCTCTGACTCGCTACCCTTTATCTATCGCTTCAGCTCCAAGAGGAAGAGCTACCTCTACCCGCTCCGCTTCAAGATTTCCTCGCCAATTTTTCTCAACACGACCCCGTCGGAGGCGAGATCCTTACCACTGAGCTCTCCCTCCTCCTCGAACCCTCCGAAGCTCCCACCTTGTAGAACCCATCCTCTCGGCCCGCCTCTCCATCCCTTCCTTATCCTCCTCCTTCGGCCAGCCACTCCTCCTTCGCCTTCTTTCTTCCATACGTCCCTTCGGAAGCCCTCCCGCCGTACTCGTACTTCGAGACGTCCTCCTCCCTCGATACGACCTGAACCAGATCAGCGGTCCTTCCCCTCACTCTTCCGTAAGCTGTCAACTTAGCACTCCCTTTTTGTCTCTTTCGTTTGGCCCACCGTGAATCGTACATTCAGCAACTCGCATCAACTCTACCCACTCCGGGCTTTCTCCTCCACCACACCCTTCAGCCCTGGTCTTCTGACGTCGCGCTCTCCCGTGTTCGTGCTCTTCCTCAATTCGGATCCTCGCTTGCCGTCTCTCGTAGGTCTGACCTTACAAAAACCTTGCTCACGCAAACAGAAGAAGGCCTACCGACGGACTCCTGGTTCCGTCTGTCCCTCTTACGCTCGTTTCGCCCCTTCCAACCGATACAACCGATTCATCCCACACCTTAGATCCCTCTTCCTCTCCTTATATCGGATCCTGCAGTCTTACTCCCCGCCGCTCTCCTCTCTTTCTCTCAATCCCCTTCACCAAGTAAGCTTTTCTCCTCCCTCGCACGCTCCACAAGCCGAGTTTCCTCGTTCCACCTACGCTCCGGGACCTGACCCATCGGATGCCGTCCGTTCCCTCTATATCTGTCCAGCCCTGCTCTGTTGGAAAGAACGCGGGCATTTACCGCTGCTTCGTCGTCAGCGACGACGCGTCGCGGTTTCGTCCGAACCCTTTTTCCCTCCTCCTCCTTTTTCCCACACTGACCCCTCCTCCGTTTTCTTTTTCTTCTCCCGCCTTATCACCCAGTCTTGCCTTCACCTCCTCGCTGCAATCGCCTCTTCGCCCCCCGCCAGCCTTCGCCGTCCCCTTCGCCCACACAACTCCCTCTCCTTCTGTTCCCGTAGGTGGCTTCTTCTCAGGCGGTCTGTACGCCTTCCGACTCTTCCCCACAGACGACGTGAGTCCATTTTTTTTCCTTCTTGTCTTCTTTCGATCTGCTTTCGACTCAACCCCACCCCTCTTGCAGTCTACTGGTCCATTTCTCCGTCCTTGGCCCACGGACTCCAAACCCCCTCCATTCTCCTCTTCACTCGCCATTGCAGCCGTCAGGATTCATCTTCGTCCAGACGTCGGACGAGTCTTCCTCGTCCCTCCACCTCTCTCGACGGATTACCGTTGCCCTTCTACTCCTCTCTTCAGAACAAGTTTGCCCTTCCGTCCTCGTTCCCTCCTCATCCCTGGCACATCCCGTCTCAGCTGACTCTTAACCTTCCTCCAGCACCCTCAACAACACTCTGCGGTCCGCATCGACCGCCTTCCATAAGCAGGCCCACGCTTTCGCTTGCCGCTCCGCGTTCCTTCGCCCTGTCCCTTCGAGTCCGTTCCTCTTGTCTACCATCGTTGCCGCTCCGTTTTTTTTCCTTTGTCCTTTCGTGCCCCTCTGAGGCTGGCCTGTCTTTTCGTCGTCTTTGTTGCTCATTGTCGAAATATCTTCTTCCTTTTGAATAAGAACGAACCTGCTCGAAAGGAACTCGGACGAATTTCGACCTTCGCTCCGAACTCCCCCTTCCACGCTCCACCTCCTTCCCTCCCTCCTCCCTCCTCCGTACGATGGCCTCTACCAATCCTCCCACCTCCGCTCAACAAACCCTCTCCCCAAACGCAAAATCTGAATACCTCAAGCGGCAGACGGGGAGGATCACCACCCTGGTCAGCTCCTTCGCTCCTTCCTTCCTTCCCTCCTTCCCTCCCCCTTTCCTTCCCTCCCTCCTTCCTCCCTTTCTTCACTCACCCTTCGCTCCCCTCTCCTCCGACCACAGTCCTCCCACCTCTTCCCACCGCCAGCCACTCCTGCGTTGATGGATTCAGACGAAGACGCCTACTTCCAGGAATTCCACCTCCATCGTTCTCGATCTTTGGTCTTCTTCAACTACCTCGAGAACTCGTGCTTCGATGGAGACCAAGCAAAGTTCGAGAACCTCATCATCAGCATCCTCGAGTACATCTCAGATACCTCAGTCCACACCCACGATCACTCCCTCCTCACCGACCCGGAAGCCGTCATCACGGACGCCGACATCCCCATGATCCAGAGATTCGTCCAGAACGTCCCCGTCTCTCAAGCTTCCAAGGTCCTCAAGGCTCGAGACAACCTCCACAAGCACGCCAAAGACTACAGAGGGCTCAACGTACGTTCTCACTCATCCTGCTATGTTCCTCTCCCTTGCGACGTCTCTGACCTTTCCCTTCCCCTTCCTTCCTCCTTCCTCCCTCCTCGCTCCTCCCCAGCACTCTCAACCCGACGTTCGAGATCGCGTCAAAGTTGCCGTTTCGACGTTCAACAACATGCTCCCCAAGCCGCGTAAACCAGAGGATCTCGTCGTCTTCGAGGACGCCCTACTCACCCTTCTTCCGATGAGGAATATCGACGACAACCACGCCCTGCCCGACGCCGTCTTCGTCGAGTTCTTCAAGGCTTTCCTCAACGTCGACGAGGACTCCCTCGCACCCTTCCTCACCCTCCACGCCTCCACCTTCATGATCCTTGGACAAAACGTCCCCAAGCTCACACCGACTTCCCGAGTGGCGCCTCTTCTCCTCGGCTACCTCGACACAGATATCGGCCTCCATGTCCGCTCTGTTCGTCCCTCCCCCCCCCCCCGCTTTCTCCGACCCCTTAGGTCCACCGCTCACCCTCACGCCCTCGACTTTTCATATCGCAGCTCCACGGAAGCTTGCCTCTCCTCCACCAATCAGACGTCGAGCGATACATCCCTCTCCAATCCGTCGACCCAACCCGAAGTTCAAAGCTACTCGCGTACATGAAGAGGTTCATCCACCACTTCAACGAAGTCCTCTTCTGCCCCTCCTACTCCTCCTACGACTCGGCCCCCCTCGTCGTCGTCTCTTTCTGCATCAACATGCAACCCCCTCCCCTCCCCTTCCAGCAACTCGTGGTCGACCTCCTCACGCAGTTCGCCGAAGACGAGCAGGACCGACCCTGGATCACGCACCGGAGGCTCCAGGACATGCTCCTTCCGTATTACTCGGCCAGCTTCGTTCGCGTACGTTCCCTTCGCATATATCCTCCCTCCTCGCTCCCGCCTTTGCTGACGCGTCTGGTCTCCTACCCAGAACGTCCTCAACGTTCGTCCCGCTTTCACTCTCCCTCCGTCCCTCCTTCCCCCTCGCAGCCCGCTGCGGCTGACCCTCCACCCCTTTGGCCTCCCCAATAGGCCCCTCCTCCTCGCTCCCAATCCTGTCAACCTCAACCCAACGCTCCCGCTCCTCCGTCGAACGCCGTCGCCTCGAGTTCAAAGTCAGCGGCTCCCCACGTCAACTCAGCATCCACTTCCAAGTCGACCTCAGGAGGAGACCCCTCGTCGGCTTCAGCAGCAGCTCTCAAGTCCAACCCAGCACCAACTCCCCAGTCGACCTCAGGAGGAGACCCGTCGTCAACCTCAGCTGGACAGGCCACGCCCAAAGTCGGTTCCTCTCTCCCCTCCCTTGTGCCTTGGACCTCTCTCCTCCGAACCCTCGTTTCGCTCTCCCCGAACTAAACTCTCTCCCTCTCTCACTTTCTCCAGCCGCCGACCAGCAAGCCCGCCCTTGCGTCAAGCTCATTGAAGAGGCTCACCCCGCCAGCACCTCTCACGGATCAACCAGCCAACAAGAAGCCCAAGGGAAACTCCTCCTCCAGCACCGCCGTCAACAAGCAGTAAGTCGTACATCTCTTCCTCTTCGCCCTCCGTCCCTTTCGTCGCTAACCGCTCCGCACTTTCACCTCCCTTGCCAGCGTGACAACTGGAGGCTCAACTTCCACAGGCTTGTCCTCCGCCACCAAGCCGAAGAAGACGTTCGTCTGTCTTATTTCCCTCCCCATCCTCCACTCCCTCGCCGCTAACCGCTCCGCCCTTTCACCTCCCTCGCCAGCGGTACAACTCACTCAGGCTCGTCTTCCAGCACCAAGAAGGAGGCCTTCTCCGCCTCGGGCAGCCAGCAAGTGGACGAATCCTTACCCCCGCGCAAGTCGGTCGAAAGAACCCGGTACGGAGAAGAGACAGACGAAGACGAAGACAAAGAGTAGGGTTCGGTCTCTCGACGACTCCAGCACCCCATCGTCCTCGGCTTCTTCCCTTCCTTTCCTTCCCTTTCAGCTCTCTATTCTCTTCAACTCTTGTCATCACGGACCTCTGCTCCTTGTTTAGCTCCTTCCACCCTAGCCCACCCTTACGTTTTTTGTTGGTTCGACGACCCCTTACGCACTCTTCATCTCGCTTATCTTTCTTCACGACTCCACCTCTTCACCTCATCTGCTTTTCCAGCCTTTAGTCGCCTTCTTTATCGACCTCTCTTCTTTTCTTTTTTTTTATACTAGTCTGACAGCGTTTAAGAGTCGGCAGAGTTTGTGTATAGAACCCACTGAGAACCTGTATGTATGCTGGGAAGGTCTCGTTGGAAGGAAGGAGGGAGGAGCTCGCTCGCTCATAACTCGGTCTTCCACTCCTCCTTCCCTTCCCTCCTCCCCGAGCGAGCTCAATGCTGACCCTCTTTCCTCCCCTTACCTCTCTACCAGGAAATTCTGCATCACTCCTCTTCTACTCCCATCCATTCAACGGACCCGATCTACTGTCAGAACCCTCTCGAGCTTCCTTCGAAGGCAACCTCCACCAAACCTCCTTCCCCTTTGGAATCCTCGCTGAACGAGCTCTCGAGAGACCTTCTCGTAGTATCCAAGTTAGGCTTTCGCTTTCTGCTATGCAGCTGGAGGTGGGGGGAGGTCGGATGAGGTGTGACCTGCCTTTGGAAGGGGAGGGAAGGGAGAGCGAACGAAGAAGGAAGGAGGAGTTGCGAGCTCGAGCTGACCATCGTCCTTCCCTTCACCTCACTCGCTCTCCCTAGAAGGCAGAAGTCGATCAGCAAGTCGTCGCTGATGCTTTCTCCATCTTCTCCCTTCTCTTCCCTTCTCCAGACTTGAGTCCAGAACCTTGTAGACGCCAGGAAACAAATTGAGCGATGGGCCGACATGAAGGTCGCATTTCATTTTTCGTTCGTAGACCTCGTTTCCTTTCCTCCTTCGCGTCGACCACCGCGGACTTCGTTATCTCTTCTCTCCGTTCCTCCTACAGTGGCATCATCTCTCCCTAGGTGCAGGGAGGATTCATCGCTGGAGGCTTGAAGGTTGAGGCTTGAAGAAACCGGAGAGCGTCAAGGTCCCTCTCCTAGGTCGCAACTGTTGTTCCTCCCGGCCCTGAACTCACCAAAAATCTATCTCCAGTTCGTGTGAACGGCCTCTTGCTGACTCTCCTTTTACGTCGACAAGAGCATTCAGATGAACCGTGTAGAAGTGGAAAGCAAGCTTTTGCTCCTCCCCTTCCACTTTTCCCTTTCTCTCCCTATCCAGAGAGTTTCTACCTTCCTCGGTTACCACCTCAAGCGAACCTTCTTTCGGCTTTTGAACATCACTCCGCACTCATCGCAACTTTGCCCTGTTCCCTTCCTTCCATACGTTGCGGTATGGACATTTTTCTTCGACACTCCGGCCCGTTCGAGAGAAACCAACACCATACCAGCCAGCCGCATATGCCACTTTGCTGCACTTGCCCTTGGCCCCTTCGCTGTCCACTGATCGTTGCCTCCCTTGAGTCCCCATACATCCTGTTGTCCTTATCCACTTTGGTACGCACATCCACTGGCTCTTTCAACTCGTTTTGCTACTCTGATCTCAACTCGCCATTCTGAGAGCTCTCGTTTCGCTTCCCAACTCGCGTTGGTCCCTGTGCCTTCCCGATCTCGGTTCGACGCAACTGTTCATTAGCCCAAACAAAAGTGGCGCTTAAAAGACTCGCTCACGGCGAGATCGAACCTGAGTCCGACACCGGAGATCACAACGCTCAAAAAGGGGTCGCGCTAGTGTGCAGGTCGAAGATCAGCTCGTTATCTCTCCCAACACGTCCCCCTCCCTGCTCCTCTCTTTTTTATTCATTGCTCTCCCTCCGCTAGTACCATCTTACTAGTTCTACCTTCTGGGTATTCGCCCCTTCCTTCCCACTCTGGCTTAAGCACGCTCTCCTCTGCCTCTCAATCTTCTCTTTCTTCTGAAAGGAAACTCCTTCATCGCCCACCATCTCCTTCTCCTCCCAACTCACCTGGTCAGTCAGTCACTCTCGTATCCAACATGTTTCTCTCTTTTTCTCGATTCAATCCTTCAACACTTTCTCTTCTCATCCCGTTTCTAGGTGAGAAGGAGGAAGTGAAAGTGGTTACAGGATCCGAGAGGATGTCTATTTGAATACCAATATGAGCGACGGCGTCGTTAAGGTACCTCGATAGAGCTACCCACCACAACCCCACCTAGAGACCTTTACTTTATCGTAGAACGCCCACAACGCTCATCTCAGTAATCACTGCCTCGTCGAACCCATGGTCGAAAGTCAAACACTCGAGCTCGACAAATCGACTCACCCTCCCTCCTCTTCCTCTGTCGTGCTGCCCTGTCCTTACCTTTTATCCTCTCCAGACGCCATCTCAGAAGATCCCTCTAGCTTCCCAAATGCAACCTATATCACTCACGCCGATCCGTTCATCGTTCTCTCGCCTCGACCAGCCAAATACCTCTTTTTCGACGGACCTCAGGAAACGAGAGTCGTTCGCTCGGAAATGCTCAAGGGAGGGACGATCTTCATCTCGAAGTCAGAATGGAATGGGACTATATCTCCTTATCACTTGTTAATCGAGCTGTGAGCCTTCCATGCTTCCCCATTCGTTGGCGAGGGAGGGACAGACGCGTCGCGCTCCGAGATCCGAGCTGAACTCGTTGCGCCCTTTCGTGCAGCGTGCTTTCGTGCTACATGGTCTTCACAGCAAGGATAATGTGTATCCCCGTGGTATGATCAACGGAGGAGATGAGTGGAGAGGATTTTATGCGGGTCTCAGCGAGTGAGTCGACGAGTCTCGCGTGGTCTGGCCTTTTCCTCGCTTTCCTTCGCTGACGGATCCTCGATCTCCACCGCAGATACGTTCTCGATCTCATGGGACCTCACACGTACATGCGAGACACATCGATTGTTGAAAGTGAGCTCCTGAATCGCTCACTCGTGAGCAAAACTCAAGGCTGATTGTTTTGGTTTCCATTTTACGTCGCTTCAGCTATGAAAAGATCTGGAGAACTGTTGATGTTCGATGAGATTGTCCTCTTCGATCGATGGGCTGCTCAATAAACATCGGTTGACCACGCACGAGGCAAGGAGATGGAACGAAGTTTTCGGTGGTGAGCTCAAGTTCACGCGTTTCGTTTTGCTTCTCGAGTTGAGCTGACTCGGCCCTTTCTTCCTTCGCTCCTCAGGGCTGTACGAGACGGTACCTCACAAAATTGATTGGCTCGATCCAGTGCGAGATCTGGTGAAGAAGAAGCTCGGAGTCGTCGATCTTGTGAGTTGCCGAAACGAAGCGTTCACGGGCAGTCGCGTCGCGGGTTCTTGAACGTAGCCGTTGACGAGACTCGTTTTTTCCTACAGGCAGGGCAAGAAGCGTCTTCCCAAGGTCACATATATCAATCGGTACGCCTCCAATCATCTTATCTCGATCAAGAAGGCTAACGCCGTTGCCGTCGATCCGACTTCTCACTCACTTAGCGGAAGCTCTAGAGTAGATGGTGCACTTCGAGGAGCTCACGAGCGTTCTTCCTTCCTCCCGTCCATTGCCGTTTCTCTTCTTCCAGCCTTGCTTCCAGCTCTTCAAAGAGCTCAATGCTGAATCCATACCCTCTTCGCCTTCTGACAGACCAAAGGTTACAACGGAGGAGCGTCTTCTCTACTTCAACGGAGTCACCCCTTACCTCGCACCCCTCGTCATCTCCTACGCCTTTAATCAACCATGGGATCACCATCGCCGACTACCCCTCCCACAGCTCGGACTTCCTCCCCGCTCTCGCTGTCGCCGTCTTCTCCCCGGCCGCTCACTTCTACAGGGTTCACCTGTATACTCATGTCAATAAAGGAGGAGAGTCAATAAGAAGGCCTTCACAGGGTGAGCTTCTCCTTTCCCTCCTTTGACCTCCCTTCGTCTTGCTCACCTCTTCGTCTTTCCTCTGTCCCAGGATTCTCGCCGCGGCTCGTGGAAACTACATCAAACCCAAGACCAGCGTCACAACTTACGAGTGCTCGTTGGCTCCGATCGAACAGGAAATCCAGCCTGGAGCTCGCTCGTTCAGCGTGAGTCTTTCTCCTTCTTGCCATGCCAGCAGGAACCCACCCACTCCATCTCCACTCCACCTTCGCTGCCAGAGTCCATACGAGCGACGCCGCGAAGAGGAGAACTGGGATCATTGCGAGTCCCTCAAGACAGAGCATCTGAGAGTGACGATTCAGCTCTATCGATGTGTATACGAGCGGCAGAGAACGACTTGAGTGTGCACTTTCAGCGCCTTCGGAGCACTTTGATTCGTTTTCACTCTCCCTCTTTCATTCGTGAAGATCTTCCCGTGAGAGTTTCTCCCTCTTGCGATGGATAGTTCGGCGCGTACTTCCGACGGCGTTTTCGCCGCAACCCCCCAAGTCCGAGTGAGAATCTACAAAGCGAGGGTTTCGGCTGAACTGAGGGCTTGAAGAGATCTATACATTCCAATATCGATAGGCTCAACCTGAGCGCTCCGGTCGCTGTATCGACATGCGTTTCGTAGATTTCATACTCTCTCTCGAACTACATCGAAGTATGCAACCCCACAGCCAGGGAAACAGCCCGCCCTCTGCGCCATTTTGAGCTTTTCGACGCTATTCGTTCGTTCAGACTGGATTCGTCCTCTCTCCATATCCCCAGATTCTATACATCCAACAGAAACCTATCTGAAAGGACCTCACCACGTCTTCCTGTGAGATCTACAAGCAGCCTTCAGCAGGAAATTCACTCGAACTCGCCCTTCTCTCTTTTTCGATCAGCTTTGAGAACTGAGCAGCTCACCTCCAATCGAGCGTTGTGATTTCCGGTCCCTCTCTCCCTCTTCCCCCTCCCCTCTTTCTTTTCCTCTCCTTCCTCCATCCCTACTTCTCTGTCCGCCTTCAAAAAAGCCTGATTTGCAGTCGAAGAGAAAGGGAGGAGAGAAAGTAGATGAGAAAATGACGAAATAAGACCACGTCTAAACCTCGGTCTGCTCACAGCTCGTTCAGCTCGTTTCAGTGGTTGGTTCCACAGCACATATGATACCTCTAACCGTATGCGCCGTTCGTAATCCTATGCCATGCGTTCCAACGCGTCGAAACGGTGAAATCCGTCAAGTCTGTACACTCAAGGCAGTCGCGGCACGACTGACTCTTCGTTTCCCCCCTTCCCTTCGTCTTGTTTACTACACAGATCTTAGGACTCAACGGATTCATGGTCGGTCTGAACTTCTGCCGCGGAGTCTCCTTACGCAGCCTCATCAAATTCCGCTACCCACTCAAGTTCGCCTGGACGATCCTCTACAGCATCATCTAGCTTTCATGGATCTTGCCCGTCTCGGAACACACCTTGGGAGTCAAGCAGGTGTTTGCTCCTGGGCCGTCAACTGGTAAGCTCAGCTCTCGCTCTTGACGCTCGGCCCCTTGACTCGAGCCAAACGCGTCGTTGATTTGCTCCGTTTCGTTCTCTCGGACGCAGGAGTTACCCCTTCATCTTCTCAACACCTTTGACACCCTTACGTCCTTCATTATCATGCCTCTCATCCCCCGCTGTGTTATAACTGCCGTCCTCACGAGGGGTGAGCCTTCCTTTCGCTTTTTCCTCCCTCGTCGCGTCGCGTCCCTCTCTTTTCGCTCGACCTGACTCGATGTCGTTCTTCTCTCGTCTCTACTTAATAGAAGTCCAACACCCTTTCTACAAAGTAAGCCTTCTACTCCCTCCCTCTTCAAAGCACGATTCCTTCCACTTCGAACCCGACCAAACTCGACCTCGTCAGTCCCGCTTTGAGATCTCGTATCTGTTTCCCTCAAACGCCAACTGGATGGTTCAGACTCGCATCTACGGACACGGTGCAATAAGAAGCAGCTTCAAGTACATCGGCGTCCTCGCTGCTTGGATCGTGGTGACAGAACTCACGTCGCTTCTCTCTCGGACAAAGGAATTGAAGTCGAGCTTCGATGAAGGATGAGGCTGCTTCGCCGATGGCTCCCTAGATGCTCTAATGTTTCACCTCTGACGCCGAGATAGACTACATACACGCTTACTTAGAATGTATTGGTTCCGTGATAACGAAACGAAGACGAAGCGATTGTAACGGGACGCGTCCCTTTTGTTCCTGAGCTTCTTACCGAACTCGTTTCCGGAGTCAGAAGACCTGTTTTTGGGTCAGAGAAAGATCCAGATACTACTCCTAAATGGTGAATTCGAACTCTGTAAACCCATTGAGACGAGAAGGAAAGGTCAGCTCCGCACCCGCTTCAACGACGCGTTCTTTTCCCGCCCTTCATTTCCTCCTCCCTCTTCCCTTCACCGTCTCGAAAGTACGAACAGAAAAGAACAACCTCACTCTAAGAGGACTCATCCCAGAACTCCCCACCCATCAACCTCTCTCTCGCCTCGACCTTCTCCTTCGAGAATGTTAAAAGGTGGGTGTAGCTCGCTGCAGAGAGAAGCTCTTCAGTACAAGTAATGCATAGAGGAGTAGGAAGTAGAGCAGCGAGACTAGAACTTACCAGCAGAGATATGCTCGTCAGTACAAGTGAAGAGCAACTCTCTGCGAGGTCCGCGAGCTTACATACCTGTGGGTCGATTTCATGGAACCTACTAGAAAAACTCTGAGCTAGTATGTGATGTACCTAGATAAAACCTGTAGAAGAGAGAAAGAGATAAGGAATGTTCCGGAGACGACCCGACGCGACTGCCCGCTCGTCGTCCCTTTCAACAAGACCTACCAAAGTTCACGCGATCGTGATTGCCGCTAGGATCTTAGCAGAGTAAGTCTCTGTGGTTCATCAGTCTGGAACCGCGGACGTCTCCCTGGAAAGCGCTATCACAGTCCTTTCGTCTTACTTCCCTTAATTGCTTCGCCTCCCTTCAATACGCTCGCCTCGCTTTCTACTCTATAAACTCCATCTTGAGATAACTTTAGTTCATTCCTCATCTTCGTTCTGCATGAGTGAGTGCCTGACTTTTTTCGTCGCGTCGGTCTACCCTGGTCCTCTCGCCCTCTATGGTCTCCCTCAATTCCAGCGTCGGCCGACAGTGATGCTTTTGGGCTTGACTTTGTAATCTGTTCGAAAGCGTCTGCTTTGCTTCCTTGCGTTGGAGACTCTGAGTGGGCAGGTGAAACAGATCACGACAGCCTGTCGTTTCTCCTCCTCGCTAGGAAGGCTTGGGTTTGAAAGACTGAGTGTTTGTATAAACTCCGTTAGTCTCACCAAGTTCTGGACCTTGCTGACGCGTCCGTTTTGTAGATACTGGGCTGTGCAGCAGATTCTCACGAGCTCGATCCTTTTCGTTGGAAACTTGGTTCGAAGGAGTGCAGAGGCAGGCAAGATGAAGGATCATTAAATGACAGCCTGTCGTTTCTTATTTCCGCTCGCTATGGAGTGGAAAGGAAAAGAGAGGTGGAGTCGAAACTGATCTGGACATCTATATTACCTTGATCTCGATGGCAGCACTGCTCCCCCGTGTTTCTCCATCCTCACGCTAGACACTTGATGAACATTGAAAAAGTACATAAAGCATGTTGCTTCGCGTGAAGTGGCTTTCTAGTTGTTTTGAAAAGTAGCTCTTTGAGAGTCTGGCGATAACGAAAGGCTGTCTTTTCTTCATACTCCTGAGAACTCACATCTTCAACTCTACCTTGGCGACCGCTTCTTGACCGTTAATCGGATGGAAAGAGGTGCTCTGTCGCAGCGATAAGGTTATTTCGCTCTTTAGCGACCAAGAACAAAGGGGGAACTCGCCAGTGCCTTTCAGTCCGTCGGCCCATGGTTCTTCGCGTCGGGTACAGGCATGAAGAATCGAAGGAAAGCTACGAGATGTACGACCAGAGATGAACCTCTTCTCCCTGAGTCGAGACTGGCCAAGATTCCTGAGGCGAGAGCGACTGGAGGTAGAGCTGCAAGAGAAAAGGAGGGAGGAAGGAGGGTGCCGAACGGACAATCAAGATCGACAAAGGTCAGCGAGGAACGGTCAAGGATCGAACAGTGAAGATCTGCGAACCTCGTTGAGGAGACGGCCGGACGCTTGGGGTCGATGGAAGACTGATAGAAGATAGGTGTATTCGGCAAGGGAAGCGAAGCTCAGCCAGAGTGTTCGACCTTCGTTTGGCTCGTTGTCTTGAAGCTCGACTCGTCGTCGTCGCAGATCGACGCGTCGAACCTCCTGACCTTTCTTTAGAAAGAGTTGTCAGCGTCGAGATCGACACTTGAATGGAACAAAGAAAAAAAATGATCACCAGTTGATCGTGGAACCCAATGCTCTTTGAGACAGGCAATCAAGTCTTCATCGTCACAAGAGGAAACGCGAGCTTTCCGGCTGTTGAGGAGGCAGGCCTGCGTCGAGCGAGGAGGAACCCGTGATGTGAGTCGAACGCGATTCGAAAGAGCGCTAGAATGAAAGAGAAGCTCACGTATACAATCTTCTGCGCCGTATCTAGCCAGAGGATCTCGACAAGGTACATGGGTGCGTGAAATCCGGGAATGGCAAGAACAGAGGGGTCGTATAGACTAAAAGAAAAGTTGGGATGATCTGACCTTTTCCTCGGTAGATGGCGTCAGCCTTGAGCTAGGGTTAGCTGCCGCCTTGGTTTTGAGATATAGCAGAGTTAGTAGTCCTTATTACTTGAGGTGATGTGAGCGCTTGGATGAGGCAGAGAGGAGTAGAGGTGACGAGAGGGTGTTTGAAAAAGAAGTCCTCCCTCAATGTTAGTCGTGGGAGCGGACCCTGTAGTGAACGACCTGGTTCTTGAAACATTACCAGGTGAGGACTGTTGTGCGCGGCGTTCCCTTACCCCTCTTGCTCTCGCTCGAGCCCTACATCTATACCCCGTGGTGACGTCTCTAGGGCTTCTATCTCTCCACTCGTTTCTGGAGCAACCGGTTGGGCCCATTGTCATGGAAAGAAGGAGTGGGGAGGTGAAACTGGAGGATAGGGAAAAGACAGCCTGTCGTTTCTCATTTTCGCTATGGAGCGGGAAGGAAAAGAGACGTTGTGTCGAAATCTCGTCTGAGAATTTGTATCAACATCATCCAGAGACAGCAGCACTGCTCCCATCTCAGCCCTCCTAGTCGACAAGAGGACCGCCAAGTGGCATCACTGCCACAAGGTAGGACACTTCAAGTCGGAGTGCTGGGAGTTGAATGGAGGAAAGCCCACGGGTCCAGGACAAGGTGGAAAGGGAGAGAAGTTCGGGAAGGGGAAGAAGGAGAACAAGGGGAACTGGAGGAAGGATATAGGGAAGAGCGACCCTCCCTTCCGTCTCGACTCCGTGCCTTAGATGCATACAAGAAGTACGTCGTAAGTCTTTGTTATCATTGAAGTGCGAGTGAGAGAGAAGGAAGGAATCTGACGTCGAATCGGCACTCGTTTCTGTCCAGCTTCGAGGTTTTCTTCGTCAGGAGGAGAGCAGAGGCGAAGGAGGAGTCCGAGCTCGTCGTTGGACGCCAGAGACGAAAGCTCACCCATTCATCTCTACGCTTCTATTTTATTTGGGAGCAGGACCACTTTCACTGGTCGGTCGGCCAAGGTCCCAAAAGACCGTCCCCAGTTTGTCTTCCCCGAGGGAGAATCTTCTCGTCGTGAGCACCGCGAAGTCCTTAGACAGTCGAAGATGTCCTATGCGATGCGAGAAATCAGCGTCGTCAAAGGCTAGGAGAGCTACATATGTTCAAAGACGTTCCCTCCGACGACGCGTCTCCGCCCCCACTCCTCCGCTGTCCAAGACCCCCCCCCCCCGGAGAATTCGCCCCCCCCCAAAAAAGTATATGTCTTCGAACCAAGCGAATGCGCTACTCCAGAGCAGCCGACTCCTGGCGTCCAGGATTGAAGATGGACGAGGAAGACGAGCGGAGTTAAGAGGTTTGGTGAGCGGAGGGAAGTGGAGAGCAGAGGGGTGGCGAGGATTGTGTGGATATTGCGGTTGGGATCGAAAGGTTGGTTGAGCGGGTGTGCGGTGTGCATAGCGAGCAGGGAGGGGAGGAGGGACGGGAGTGAGTTAGGGATGTCCAACTGAGAGAAGCGACTTAGAAACCAAGGAGGAGTCGAACGTTGAGTCAGCATGAGGAGAAAACTTGAGTTATAGTTGAACTTGAGATCGAGCGAGAGAGAGCAACGGGATGCACTCACTGCTAGCAAGTACCAACCTCGACAGCGAAGACGCGTCTCCATCGCTCGACATCTTCGTTCGTTCTGATAGCCTCCTCCATCTCCAGCTTCTCCTCTTCCGACTTCACCACCACGATGATAGATGCATCCTGCATCTGACCAAGCGCAAACCACCGGTGACCTTTGCCGGATTTCGTGGAAAGCGAGGTCAACCGGGAGGACGGCGCGACGAAGATCCGAAGGACAGATGTAGTCTCTGACTCGAGGTTTTAGGTTGTGATACAGAAGTCGAAGGCTCACCCAATCTACATCTTCTTCCACATCAAGTTTATCTAGATGCTTCAACCGATGTCCACCATTGCCAGCAACCACACTCTCCTGTTCGAACGTGGGTCATTCCTGCGGTCTTGCCCCTTGATCAGGAAGCTGAAGAGGACCAGACTCAGCAGCCACAATCAGCAATGACCTTGCCTTGTCAGACGATAGTCCAGAACCTCCCAGTCCTCCCAGACTCCGACCGCTCTCCTTCCTCAACCAACGGTTCGTTCTAGTTCCTTCTGTTGTGAGGTTTCGGCTCTGGAGGAGGATGGTCTTCAGTACAAGTAATATATAAACGAGATCCAGTAGCGAGAGATGGTAGAACTCACCTGGAGGAGGATGGTCTTCAGTACAAGTGAAGAACCTCCTCCTCTCAGTGTGAGCCCTCCTTATATAATCTACGAGAACCCTCCGCAGCACCTATGACGTATCTACTATTGCAAGAGATGACTAAGCTACCTACGGAGAAACTACTAGAACTATGGAGAAGAGAGAAGGTGCTAGAAACGACTCGACGCGGCTCGTCTCAATGACGCACTTCTCAACACGCCTTACTGACGAAGAGGAACAAGCGGCATAGCCAGGAAGGCTCACCCTTGACTTCGGTGACTGTTGATGAAGGTGTGAAGATCCCCTTTCGCGCAAAACTCCATGATGATGTTTTTCGTAAGAGGTGTTTCGATGTAGTCCTCAAAGCGGACGATGTGGACGTGATCAAGTTGTCGAAGGAGCTGGACTTCGACGGTGATTGCGTTGGTGAAGGCTACGTCCAACCTGGCAGGGACCTTCATAGTTTTGACAGCAAAGAGCTGCGAAATGGTACCAGGCGTCAGCATGGATATTGAGGTCTGGGGGAAAGAAGGATGGGGAATGACGGAAAGAAAGCACGTAAGGACCCACTTTCCGATCTGAGCGACGCTGAGCTTTGTACACTGTTCCAAATCCGCCTTGACCGAGTTTCTTCGTCAAAGCGTACTGAGATCGAAGATCGTCTGTGACTGGCATGAGTGCTGATACGTCTGCAGGGACCGAAGCAAGCAAAGAGATCAGTTGCTGCGTCGACAGCAACCATGCATAAGGCAGAGACCCCAAGACAAGCAGCCGATAGAGGGACTTACAAAGATGAACAGGAAAGCTGAATTTCTAGACTTGAAGGACACGAACAAACAGTGGACAGCGAAGGGTGAGGTCAGGGGCGCGAAGGTGAGATATGCAGCTGGCTGGTGTGGTAGTTGGTAGAAAGGGCTGGTGTGTCGAAGGAAAAATGTCCGTACCTCAATCTATGAAAGGGAACAGTGCGAAGCTGTCATGAGTGCGGATTGAAGGTCAAAGGGAACGAAGGTATGAAGGGGAAGGGGAAGCGACGCAGCCGATAGACGAAGCACATGAAACGCGTAAGGGTGAGGATGAAAGGGGACCGGTGATCGATCAGCGCAGGCTGACTATCCGCCCCCTTCGCTTCCTTCGCTTCAGTCTTTGCCTTTGTTCCGTGCTTCTTTTGTTTCTTTCCCTGCTGATCGTTGAGTTGTTTCAGCGTGTTCTCTCCCTTTGTTCTGGCTCCCTTTGTGCGGTCTCAACGGCTCAAAAGCGTCCCTCCTTCCCTTTGCTTTCAACCTTCATCTTTCACACCTTCTTTGATCTACATCCTCTGCTACCTTCGCACTTCCCACCTTCCCCACTCAAAAACCGCCTCTCTCTAACCCTCCCTACCCGCCGATGTCTGCCTTCAACGTCCTCCGCCCAACCTTGCAGTCCCTTTCCGTCGAAGAGCCATCCCTGGTCTCCCTTGCCAACTCGGTCTACGAAACCCTTCACGCCAGCAAAGGGGACAAGATCGCACACAACGCCGCAAGAATGTACCTTGCCATGATCGCTGGCTTTGAGCAAGCAGGGCTCATGACATCGAGCTGCGCTCCGAGCATCTGGATCCAAACATCAACTGGCAACTACGAAGTTCGTATAGGAATCTCTGTCGTCCCCTTCTTGACAGATGGACTGACTTCAACCTTTCACCACGCTTGTCCTCAGATCTGCCTGTCGCCCGAAGAAGATGATGATGGATCGGACGGAAACAATTCTGAGATGGAACTCGATGATGTGGAAAGGCAGTCGCGGGCTTATGTGAGTACTTTCTTTGTTGCCCCCTGACCAGTCTTACGCGGTGAAATAGATCGCTAACTGACTTCTGCGTGATTTTACAAAGCTCACCCATCAACCAGCAAAGACAAGAAAGCAGATCGGAGCGTCCAAGTCTGTGCAGCTTCTCAACACCCTCCAACTATTCGACTTCAGCACTCTTCCTGCAGCGCGGACACAGGAGCCAGCATTCTCAACAACCGCCCCAACCGGTGGGACTGTCAACGTACTGGTCCGGCTGGCGTCGGGGTCTTCACCAGTAGACGTTTCCTTGACCAGTCCTCTGGGTCGGCTGGCGTCCTCCTTACGCTCCATCGATCAACTCGACAGACGGAGCCGATGTCTTACGATTGCCAACAACTGGGCCTACTACGACCTTGGAACCGTTTGAAAGCATTCTGTATGGTAAGTCGACCTTTCCGTCCTGTGTTCAGCAACCTTTTTTTTTTTTGGTCCAACGACCTCGGACCTTTTACACTGTGTCCTTTTTTTGCCACCGACTGCAGTCATCAAAGGAGGACGTGACTTCAGCGTGGGATTCCAAGAAAAACGTCTCATCGACCTGGTCCTTGCTCATGGCGACATGGCTGACTACATCAAGAGCGGCAACGGCAACAGCAGCGGTACTTCGAGGGAAGCCATCAAGAAGCGACTTCAGCGGGCTCGCAAGTTCCTAATGATTGTCGAGCTGTTTGGGACAACAGTGCTCAACGCAACTCCCGACGTCTCGGTCTCTCGTCTGGATCTTGTTAGCTTGCGTTTGCTTGCGGGGCTGGTTCTCGAAGGCAACGCCAACCGGATCGTTGAAACCATTGGGCGGAAGATCAGTCTCGTTCGATGAGGGAGGAGCACAAGGTAAGTCTCTTTGTGTCGTTTCTTTTTTGGATCGCGCTGGTTCAAGGAAGATTTCACTCATCTGATTGACGCCTCTCTTGTGGTTCAGCTTTCGATGCTACGTCGATCGGGCGCGATAACATTCATTCTCTTGCACAAGTTGCTGTCAAAACTATGAAGGTCCCTGCCAGGTTGGACGTAGCCTTCACCAACGCAATCACCGTCGAAGTCCAGCTCCTTCGACAACTTGATCACGTCCACATCGTCCGCTTTGAGGACTACATCGAAACACCTCTTACGAAAAACATCATTATGGAGTTTTGCGCGAAAGGGGATCTTCACACCTTCATCAGCAGTCACCGAAGTCAAGGGTGAGCCTTTCTTGCTATGCCGCTTGCTCCCCTTCGTCAGTAAGGCGCACCTGACACATTTGAACCAGTGTTTACATTGACGAAGGAGCAATCCAGAATATAGTCATAAGCCTCACCCTCGCTCTACACTACTGCCACACTCCGACTTCGACGAGAGGCGCGATTCTTCACCGGGACATCAAGCCTGAGAATGGTACGTCAGCCATCCATGCCAAGTCGAAGACATGCCCAGCATCAAGGGTGGCTCGCTTTGCTGGATCGGATCGCGAGTTGGCGAAGAAGGAGGAGAGGGGAGGTAGTGGTGAGTGAACTTCTCGTTGAGCAATCTCTACGAGCGTGAGAAGAGGGATCGAATCGAGGAAGGGACGGGGTCAGGTTCTTTTCTTGGACGAAAAGGAGGAAAGGGACGAGAAGAGAGTGAAGTCTTGAGACCGACCGATCACCCAACTCTTGTACCAACGAGGCTTCAGCTTCAAAGGACGAAGAAAGGACGAGAAACTCACCTCCACCGATATCAGCAGCTCAGGAGTGATCACCACTTCCCACCTGATGTATCTGAGCATATCCTTCTCCATCTTGCAAACCTGCTCCAGCGTCAAGGACTCGTCCATCCCGCGTCGCCCGACCTCCGTCCACGAGCGGTTGCTGAAGTTCCACTGCGAGTCTTGAGTGCTCTCATGGGATCACATCATCGCGATGAGGAACAATCGATGTCCTCAGTGTGCTTGATGATGAGGATTTAGCTGATGAAGGCGGAGGAGGAGGAGGAGAGCGGCGAGGACGTCTCATTGCTGGAGCTGAAGAGAACGACGGTTCAGGACCGAGGCGATGAACGCAGGGAGGGAGATTTCGGACGAGGGAGTCGGAGGACAGTTGAAGAGAGTTGTGATCTGGATAGAGGAGAATGCGACGAATCAGTCCGGAGATTACGACTTTGAGAAGAGAGGAGGAGGGAGGACAAGCCCGCGAGGGAGGGTGGAACGTCGAGCTCACCATGCGAGCGGGCGCCAGGGTTCGTTCCTCGTCCTCCCTCCATTGATTCCATCTTTGAAGTGGGTAGCGCGAAGGGGTTTAGGTAGTGGAGAATGAGTGAGATCGGAGGAAGAGAAGCGGAAGAGGGGGGAGGGAGGACTGGGAGGGGGGAGACGCGAGAAGAAGAGAAGCGAATCGGACCGTCTTTGGAGTTACACAAAAAGCTCCAGAGCGTTCTTCGAAATCGTCAAAATCGGAACGGCGATCCTTTGGGATTTCGCCATCTGGGTGGGTCACCCGATCCCCAGATTCGCTCTAAGCTCGTCCGACCAGGCACGACCCGACTTCTGGATTCAGCCCAGATGAAGCGGGAGAGCTAACGGCTCTAGGACAGCGAGAAGAGCAAAAGAGAAAGAACGAAGAGAAGATACGAACAAAGGAGAGCTGGAGGAGAAGGCGAGACGCGAGGACTGGGGACGAGAGAGAAGCCAGCGACCGACGAAGCTGGAACGGTCGAGTTGGCTTCGATCGAGTGCAGAAGTGTTCATGATCTCGCCTCCAGGGTAGTTTTCAGCGCTGGCCACAGTCAAGGCAGCAGTAACGAGGAGGTTCGCTAGTGTCCCTCCGACAAGAACGACGGCGAGCAGGGTCTTGCCCCAGCTCTTCCCACGATTCGACCATCTGCTTCGAAGCGGGCGGGACGCGTCAGTTCTCCTTCTCGACCACGCTTGAAGATGAGATGAGAGACTAACATCCATCCACCAGCTACGGCTCCAGCAGAATAAACTAGACGACGGAGTAGCAGATGAAGCGCCATCCCTTGTGACCGAGGGAGCCCATCCCTCCGACCATGACTGTCGAAGGAACGACGAGGAACCAGGTCCGTTGACGGAGGATGGGATGAAAGAGAGCGAGGAGGAGGAGTGGGAGAGTGGAGAGGAGGAGAAGAGGGAGTGATCTGAGGTAGTGGCACCAGGGGGAGACCTATTTTTCGAAGAAGGCGACGAGCCGAGGAAGAGTCAGCGAGAGGTCGAGCAAGATAGGCGAAGCGAACGGTCGAGCTCACGCCCCATTCCTATGCCTTCCCTAGCACGACATTGAAGTAGATGGCGTAGAGCTCTGGCCACAGGTAAGGCTGTGACCAGTAGGTTCAATCGACGGCCATCGAAGAGACTGCAGACGAATGAAAGCGAGAAGAGTCAGGTCGCAGATCGAGAGGTCGATGGGTTCTAGAGTTTCGATGCCGATGGACTTACACATTCCGTAAAGCCTCCCAGTCCTTCAGTTTCTCATCCCTCACCGGCAACGTCGTCATGCTCCGACAACGGGACTCTCGGCCACTCGACACGACAAGATTCTGGTGATCTTGTTGATCTTTCTTTGGTCTCTCTGATTGATTAGCTCGTTTGTCGTTACTTCGCATCTCTCCTCTTGCTCTCGCTCATTTTCTCTTACCCGGACCTAAAGCGACCCCGCCTACTCCCTGTAATTTTGTAGTTTTCGTTTGCGCCCTCCTCCTTTGATGGTCTCGTCTACGTCTTGACTTTCGCCTAGCGTCCCTCCGAACACCTTTCCTTTACCCAGGTTGGCGACGCAACACCCTTGAATCCTCAAACAGGTGTTTTTTCTCAAACTCAGTCGTTCATGGGTTATGCGCGAAGAAGGCGAAGTTGAGAGGAGGGGGTAAGGGGCTACCTTGATTTCTTGTTTCTCATCTCGTTAACTCCTGTTTGCCGTTCAGTCCGCCATTCTTTTTGTTCGCGTCCTGGTCCTGACTACACATCCGAGTACTATCCCCCCCCTGTCGTAAGCCAGTCTTGCCAGGCTGGTCACCGAATAAAAAGGAAAAATTGTTTTATGCTTTGTTCAGTAGATAAGAGGAGGGAGAGGACGAGTAGAGGATGAAAGAGACTTAGAGGAAGCTCCATATCACGAAGGTCCATGAGGACAATCTCGCTAGCGAAAGAGTAGTTATACGCACTTGACTGTGAGATAGTGAGCTTAAGAGATAGAGAAGGCGCGACTCGAGCGGGAGATGGATCAAACGGTAAGGACAGTTATTGAAGCAGAGACGGCAAAAAGACCAGGAACCCAATGAAAAAAGAAGCAGAAAAAGTGTTAGACTATCAAGCATATGGAAGGAAAAGGGAGATGAGAACTGAAAGTCCAGAGAAAGCGAGGATAAGAAATTGGTGAGGTGGCTTAAAAGTTGAACATCATGAGCCATCTGAGCGAAAAGAAGGAAAGGAGAGAACGCGGTCAGGGGTGAGAAAGCTGCTATAATAAGTATCGGGACGAGAAGGAAAGGCACTCACGGGTTCAGAGTCTCCAGGGTCGAGGAAAGGAGGGAACGAGAAAGAAATAGCAAAGTCAGACAGATTCAACTAGAGCCAAAGAGGCGTCACTTGTGGATGAAGACTCACAATCGGGAACCTGAAGGAGGTTAAAAACAGACTAAAACGTCAGTACAAGCTGGGTGGATAGAAAGACGTTTGACAACCAGATAGAGCTCAAAACTTAACACGCACAAGATGTGGCAACCGGCTTGAACGGCCGCTGGCAAGATGGCAGTCTGAGGAAACAAAGCGAATGGTTAAGGTTAGGAGGGGGAGGCAGACATCAAGTTGGGCACACGAAAAACGGAGGCGAAGGGGCGAAAGAAGCAAGCGAAAGAAACGGACCATTGTTGTGATCCTGTAACCATCGGGGACGAGATCCGACGCCATGATTGAGATACCGATGATGGTTGTGAATGCGTAGATATAGGCCGTATTGAACCTTTTCAGGATAGCTGGGACCTCGGCGAAGAAGTTGGAGACTGTGAGGGCAAACAGAAAGATAAGGAAGACGGCGTGAGAAAGCTGAACGGACGAAATGGTGGCGAAACTGGGAAAAGCAATGGGCGAACCTTGGACTTCCTTTACGGTTGATCCCCAAGTCACTGATACAACCAGTAAGGTGGTTGGTGGAGTAGTCAGCAGAAGGATGTGAGAGAAACAGATGCAGAGGAGACACAAGGCGTTGAGGGCAACGCACTGTTGTAGGAGACCAAATGAGCGACGAGAGCAGTAGTGAGGTGCCAGGACATCCCCGAGAAAAAAAAGAAGAAGAAGAGCAGCCATTTGAACTGCAGGTAAAGTCGATCGAAAGTCAAAGAGGACTGAAGAGAAAGGAGGGGCAGAAAAGGAAAAGCCAGCTTACGTTATGGACCAAGCTGAATCCGAGACCAGCTTCCTTCAGTCGGTACATGAAGATCTGCGTTTCAGGATTAAGTCACAAGATGATCAGCTAAGTCCGATGACAAGGAAACAAGAGGGAGGTACGCACAGCGGAGCAGAGGTTACTCAAGAACGAAAAGACGACGACGCAAGTGAGAAAGACCTGCCAACTCTCGAGGTAGAATTTATCCAGAGTCGATGACCAGATACCGACGAGGAGCCAGTTCAAGGTGGACATGAACAAGGCGATAGCGATAGCGTAGTAGGAAGCGATGTAGGCTGTAACGGACACCTTTGAGTGGAGGGGGATGTTGGACCAGACGAACGTGTGGTAGAGCGTTGTGACCGGTCCCTTCTTGAACCACTCCTTGAAAGGGTAGAAAAGGAGCTCTCTGGAAAAGAAAAAGAAGAAGGTCGACGACAGGTCATGGGTGTCACCAAAGGGAGGACGAAAAAAGGAAGCAGAGGGGGAAGGAAGGGAGGCTCACGAGCATCCGTACGCATACTTTTGCCATCTGTTCAGCTCATCGCCACAAGTCAACGAAACTCCTTCCTTGAATTCCCCCTTGCTGTAGGTGGCCCAACGAATAGAGTATCCCTGTGATGATAGAACGTGGTGAGGCTATGTCAGCATCCTTTTCTCCTTAAGAAAACAAGAAAGAAAAAGAAAAAGGCAACCAACCTTCATCTGGAGTCGTAGCGACATGTCAAAGTCCTCTGAAACGTGAGTTTCGGACCATACCTTTGTGACTCCATCATCCGCATCAACGAAGGAGGCGTCCTGGACAGCAGACCATCGAAGGAAGGCGTTGTGTCCGACGAAGGGAGCAACTGGAAGATCCGAAGGACAAAGGTATCAGGATTAGCTCGCTCGCCCGCAGGACACATGACCGCTCAGAATTGAAGTATAAGGCACCCTCTCCATTGGCGCAACAGAAGGAAATCGCCTTGTTGATCCTGCGAGTGAAGTGGGCGATACCTGAGTGCAAAACCACCTTGAGTCAGCACAAACGCTCGCGTTCCGTCTGAGCAACAAAAACATATGTATTCACCGTTCTCAAAGTAGTGGCCGATTACCAACATGACGTCGGACTCGTGCTGAAGAATGGCAACCTCTGGGGAGGCGTCGAGTTCCGAAGCAGCGTCCAGGAAGCAGTCCTGTATTAGTAAAAAAGCCCAAAAGAGGCCCGTCCGTCAGAATCGGGACCACACTCAAGCGAGAAGAAGTCAACGAAAACCGAAGCAGACTCACCTCAGGCACGCGAGTATCCGAATCGATAAGAAGGATGTAATCTCCGCTGCAAACACCGATCACGCGAGCGAAATGAGGTCAGGCCTCTAGCATCCCAAGCCTCCTCATCATCCCAGCCGCCGTCCGTTCCTCTACCACAACGTCAACTCACATTCGAATGTTCCCAGCAGCCCAAGCGACTCCTCCACTTTCCGCCAAAGCCCTTTGAAGGGCCTTCCCGTAAAGCTCTCCCTCGTCGTCGTCCGTCCAGGACCAGTGATCCGCTTGGTCGTGACTGGGACCAGGTCGAATTTCGTCCATGATTTCTTCGACTAGAAGCGACAGAGCGCAGGCAAAGTTCAGGTTGGAAGCCTGGTAGAATGCACGTACGAAGAAAGCGAGAGACGGTGAGCCAACGCGGATCGACGTCGGAAAGAATCGCGAGCTTACTTTTTTGAATCTTCCTTTCCTGACGAAACCGTTAAACCCATGCTTTGGTCGAGCGACCCAGCCAATGGCGTTTCGGTCGTAGTACGCCTTTCGAACCTCGGCGTCAGCTTCGCTCCAAAGCTGTTCCGTGGTAAGGGAGGTGAGGAAAGATAAGCTTAGGTGAGTTCGACGAAGGCGGGAAACCTCCAGAGCGAGTAAGTTCGCAACCGAGACCAACCTGCATTCCGTCCTCGCAGACCAGGATAGACACCGTTCCCCCTTGCCGTTCGTAGCTGGGGAGAATGAAGGTAAGCTCATGTCAGTCGTGTTCGAAAGTGAGCGGAAAGCAGAAGAGAAGACTCACGTAGTGATAGCCGTCTTGAGAGATTCGATGGTGGGTACGATGACGGCTTCGAGGCCCTCCTTTCGAAGTGGAGTCAAATCAAGCCAACGTGAAGGAAAAGTTCAGCTTTGATTCTTTGCGCACCCAGACGAGCGCGAAGCTTCAGAAACTTGTCTGCACATACCTCATAAACAGGCATTTGAACGGTAAAATGAGGCAGCTTGCTCTTGAGAGACCTAGCAGGAGCAACACCGGAGTAGTACGACGAATTTTGATGGTAGTGGGCGATGGGTCCAAAAGCTTGCCAGATGTTTCCAGCGACGCAGATGCAGAAGAACTATGACCATAGAGGAAAGTTTGGGTTAGCTGGGAAGAAGGGGAGGAGCAGTTAGAGGGAACGAGCCATGGCGAGAAGGAAGGTGAAGGGAGTGGTCGCGAGAAGAGCGAATCGAATCCAGTTTCCGTCAAGAAGGGAGGCTTTGACAAGTTGACCTGCGAAATGAGATAGATGGAGGAGGGTCAAGCCCATGCAAGAAAAAAGGAGAACCAGACGTCTCGGACTTACGAACACCACTCCCAACAATGACCATGTTCAAACAGATAGCGAGCGCAGTGATGAGCGGAGCGAACAGCATCACCGGCCTCTTCTCCTTCTGAGCCACGACGCGTGTCTCCTTCGTAGCATTGTCCAGCGAGAAGCCCCCTTTCTCGTCCAACGCGTCCGTCACCTCCCCGCTCTCTACGTCTCTAGCGTTGCCGTGAGTTGTCGAGACCCAGACGTATTGAATCATTCGGAGCTCAAGAGCTCGGGCTGACTCCAGGATGGTGTCTACTTGGTCTGACCAGACGACGAGACATGCTCCGGAACGAACGAACGCCGCGAACTGATGTTTTCGAGCTCCGGCGAGGTGACCGATTTCATCAACGACTTGGATCCGAGTGTTGGCGTCGATCGCTAAGTCGGTCGCATCCCGGGGACTAGGGGTGCGTCGCAGATGAGTGGATGAAGGTGGAAGAGGAAGGGAGAGACGGAGGAAGGAGGACAGTCAGCGGAGCGAGCTTTGGGCGAGCAGGAGGTCAAAGAGTGGCGAGGGAACAAGACATGTTGGTTCAGCTTACATGCGTGCCATGATGGCTTGAACGACCTTGGAGGTGATCTTGATGGCGACCTCAGGATTGAGGGTAGCGATGGCAGATTCCCAAGCGAGAGAGGACTCGATCATAGCTTCGGCGTTCCTTTCTCGATGAAGGACCCTAGGGAAGGTTCTGCTCACGCGAAGAAGAAGAAAAGAAGGGTGAGCCGTGTGAAGTAAAACGAGAGTTCGAACGAAGGTCGGTCGATGAAGGCCAGCTGTGCTCACTTGTACTGCCTTTTCCCCATCCTGATACTGACCACCCCCATCCCAAGGACCTTCTTACTCTTAAACCAACCTAGAATTTGAGCCTCCTGATAGAGATGAGCCGTCATCAGTGCATACTTGTCTCCTTCCTCCCCGTCCTCTTCGTCGTAGCCTTCTTCCTCTTGATCATCAACGTCGTATCTCAGTTCTTGAACCGAAGTGAGGTAAGAAGGAGCGGAAGCTGGTTCTTCAAACTCCATTCCGACAGATTTGAGCGAATTGAAGGAGGATTGGGGATCCTGGGGGTTGTTCCCATCCGATGCAAGGGAGGGTGAAGGTGAGGGACCATGTCGACCCGAGCATTCCTTGCCCTCGTCCTGCGTTTCCCCAGACTTCGTCGTTTCGTTCGGCAGTTCAACGACCCGACCGGGATGATTTTGACTGGGAGAAGTAGATTGTTGGCCGCTTCTGCGGATGAAGGCTTGAGGGATTCGGCGGAAGATACCCATGGAGGGGAAGGCGGAGAGGAAGCTGTCAACGAAGAGTCAGTGCGCTTCTTCGTTCTCCTGCCATCCAGCTTGAGAATAAAGCAAAGACTGAGCAGTACTAACGAGGGTAGCTAGCTGAGTGGGCTGAAAAAAGAGGCGAACAGCGCGAGAGAGGTGAGCTCTGAGGTCGTCAATGCTTTGTCTAAGAGGAGTGAAGAGCTGATGGGCTTGCTGCTTACTGGTGATCTCGAGAAGAACAAAGGGGAGAAGTCTGAAAGTACTGAAGGAGATGATGGTCGATGGTCAAAAGGAGCCAGTCCATGGGCGAGGTGCGCGAGCCTCGGAGCCAAAGCTCCATGATGCAAACCCTGGTCTCAAAGGGCCCGTGGGAGTGATCCCGTTTTTGCTAACTTGGACTCAGGGTTCCACACGAGGCTGACAGTCCCTCCTTCAAGCGGCTTGCTCCTCAATCCCGCCTGACGATCTTACGATCCCGCCTTCAACGGCTCGATATCACAGATCTCACGGATGGAGAGGCCTGGTCTTACTTTAACAGCCTCAAGCTGGCCCGCTCTTAGGAATGAGGAAGAGAATTTAAGAGCAGCAGGGGGGGAGGACGACGATCAGCTCCAAATGAAACCTCCAAACCCAGCGAGACCCCTCAAGCGAGGAACAGGAACAGCGTCCTCTGGATATCTGTTTGGTACGGGGCTAACATCAGTTCAAATATTGCAAGGTTTAAGGAGGTACGGGCCCAATGGAGAGCTTCCTTATCGAAGAACTTGACAATACGCTGGGGTCGAAGCGCGTGATGCACTGGGGTCGGTCGCGTCTTCTTTGTCTCGCTCGTCTCTTTCTTCGTCTCCTTGTCAATTTCTGCCTACATACAGACACGAAGCGAAAACCGAATACGCCACGAAGCATCACTTTCCACCTCTTCACGAGGAAGGACAGAAGTGTGAGCAGAGACCTGAAACGGACCTTCGGGAGTGATTAAGGTGCGGCTTTGACGAAAGAGACTCTCCGTGTTGACTGACGAGACGATTTCGCTGGTTATTTAGTCGTCCATGTAGGCTCTGAAGATCGTAACGCTGCTGTCATCTCTGTGAGCGTCTGTACGTGACGTGTCGTTGGAAATCTCACCTCTGTACTGTCGGTGGTACAGAAGGCTCAGAGCAATATCTTAATCTCACGGCGGTTCAAGAAGACATGTAGTCCCAGCGTTTGTTGGCCGCCGTCAATCGTTGAGAGCAAAGCGTATGGACGACTTCCAAGAAGCAGAACATCAGAGAATCTCGTCTGACTGATCTACCTACATATCTAAATGATGAGGATCTAAGGAGAAGCCACGGTAGCTAGTTTGGGACACTTTTGGCTGGACTGAGAGTGCAACGAGCACACCGAGAAGATGTGTAGGATCTGAAGCAGGGATCGGGCAAGAAGAAAGACGATTTCGGAGAAGACTACTTCGGAAGAAGGCTCTGCGGGAGACAGAAAGATGAGTCGGCGGGACGACACGGGATTGTGAGACGGAGGGAGCGTGAGTCAAAGTCAAAAGGTGGCCCGCTTCCGGCTAACGGCGCAGACATGATGTCTGGCGCAGCAGACTTCTTCCATCGCGAGTTTCATCTTCTTCCTCGTATACTTCTCTCACGACCAATGTCATCTTGCCGACAAGCAAACGACTGCCCTGTCCGTTCCAGAGACGGCCAGGCACCTCTTCAAGGAGCAGACTCTCCGACCGATGGAAGTTCCATCGCCGACCATGGACCCACCCAAGCTCCCAGCGCCGAATCATCCCTTATCTCTCCCTCTCCTTCTTCCTCCGAACCCATTCGAGGGTCCCCAAGTCAGGATGGATCGTACACCAGTCTTTCCCGTCTCGCCGCTTCAGTCTCGGCAACTGGACTCAACCAACGTCTCCATTCTGGCCGGCGTTCACAAGCAGGATCCTACATATCGAACGACGAGAGTGGGAGACCGCCCGCGTCCATCCGATCCACAGGCACGCCGCCAGGAGGAGCAAGGTCGCTCATGCAGATGAGGAGGACCCCGGGGACAAGCAGCAGGAAGGCTTTTATCAGCACAAGGCTGAAGGGGGAAATCGCCAAGCCTTGGTTGGAGCACCCTGATCCTGCTCAGAAGTGGGCAAGGTGGATCATCATCGGGAGCTTGATCGCGGGGCTAGCTATCATCGGGATCCGTAAGTTCATTCTCCTTTCTTGAATCTGATCCTGGTTCTCGGTCTGACCTATTTTTTTCTTTTCATGTATTCAAGTATGCTGGGACGCATACAGAACAACTCCTCACCTCGGAAAACTCTGTTTGGTTATGGAAGACAATTTCGACACGTTTGACACCACCAAGTGGCAGCAAGAGGTCAACATTGGAGGTTTCGGGTGAGTCTGGGCGTTCTGAAGCCTACAAAGACTGAACGTCTTCCCGCTCTCGCCTCTGACTTTTTTTTTCTTTTTCGTCTAGTAACGGCGAGTTTGACTGGACGACTGACGACGGCACCAACGCTTTTGTCGAAGACAACACCCTCTACATCGTTCCAACCCTGACGTCGGACCTCCTCACCAATGAGCAGATCATCAACGGATACACTCTCAACCTTACTGGTACTTGCACGGCGTCCAATACGACTGGACCAAATTGCATCAGGACCAGTAACTCCACGACCGGAACCATCCTCCCTCCCGTCCGAAGCGCCCGTCTCACCACTAAGTTGAGTCACAGCATCCGATACGGCAAGATTGAATTCCAAGCTAGGATGCCAACTGGGTGAGCACGAAGTTCTTATGCCTTGTTCTGCGTACTTCGGGAAGAAGGTTTTGGAGCCAAAGCTAAAGCGATCCTCATTCCCGCTTTTGGGGGTCTTCAGAGACTGGCTGTGGCCGGCAGTGTGGATGCTTCCCACCGAGAACTACTACGGAGCGTGGCCGATCAGCGGAGAGATCGACGTGAGTTTTCGTGTTCCCACTGTACCGAGCTTGGCGTGATCGACTGACGTTTCTATTAATCGAATCAGATCCTTGAGGGCCGTGGAAACGCTGCCAGTTACGCCTTCCAAGGCATCAATTATATCACATCTTCTCTTCACTGGGGTCCTTTCAAGGATTTGGACCGATATTACTGGACTTCGGGATCGATCGTGAGTGGGCTCTAGGTCTCAATGTCACGCGCAAGTGCGCAAAGCTGATGGATTAGCCTTCCCGTCCATCGACCACAGGAACAACGTCGTAGATACTACAACAGTGGATACCGTACCTATGGCCTCGAGTGGACCGACAAGTACCTTTGGACTTGTGAGTCTTCTTCCAGTGCGACTGGGATCGGGACGCGCAGAAGCTGAACCTATTCTCTGTCCCTCTCCTCAGACGTCGATTCTCGGATCAACCAGATGGTTGCCATAGACTTCAAGAAGGAAAGCTTCTTCAAGCGCGGAAGGTTTCCTCCTGTCGTGGCCAACGGAACCGAGCAAATCAGCCTCGTCAATCCTTGGCTCAAGAGCTACAACAACTCTGCTCCTTTTGATCGATGTCGGTCTCTCCTGCTCCAATTTGTTGCGTCTGATGCACAAGGCTGACTCAGTCTCACGTCTATATATCCTCAGCTTTCTTCCTGATCATGAACGTCGCGGTTGGTGGTACGAATGGATGGTTCCCCGATGGCGTATCAGACAAGCCCTGGGTGGACTCTGCGTCGACCGCGCTGTCAGACGTGAGTTGGCGTTCGCTTTGAACCTCTGCTACGTCGACGCCGTTTTGACGCTGAATTTATCTCGCTCTCATCTTATAGTTCTACAACGCGACGGCCAAGTGGTCGGCGACGTGGCCAGAGGATCACAAGACGAGAGGAATGGCAGTCAAGAACTTGAAGATGGTTCGTTAGCTCGGACTGAGCCGTCACTTCTACCTCGTTTGCCTTAATACACATACTCACCACAGTCTTCTTTCTACATCATTGCTTCAGTGGCAGTCTTGCTAGTCGGCAGGGAAGCGGAGGGCTGCAGGATGGTGTCCTGAGCTGGATCCTGATATATTGTTCCGCCGTCGTCTGATTCATAGTTTTCGATACTCTGCTTGACGCTTTCGCACCTTTCCTTTCTAGTTCAGTCGTATCTACGTTCCATTTGTCTACACGTTGATTTGTTTCTTTTGTTTCCTTCTCGGAACCAGCGTATAAGACAGGTGTCGGTTTAGGCTGTGTCTCCTCCTTCGTCGCCGTCTCAGAGTGTCGTGGGCGGAGAAAAGCCATAACGTCGGAAATTATCGAAGCCCGGACACCAACCCAGGCAGGCGAAGGCTTCCTTGGATTATCAATCGACTTAACGGACGCGTCGAGAAGAAGGGAGGAAGGGCTGTCAGTGCTTGTGGAACTCCCTCATAGCATCAACTCGAGAAGCCAACGTCGCCGAGGGAAGGTCGAAGAAGGCAAAAGGAAGGAAGAAGGTCTCGCGAGAAGAGAGACTCACGGACGTGGGGATACTCGTGAGAAGGACCAGAGTTCCTGCATGTCCCCCTTTGACTTGTCGACTCACTCCTCGTCAACAACCCCCAACTTTTTTTAGACCTCCGTTGCTCCGTTCAACACCGCTGGTCAGCTCTGCGAACCTCTAGTTTTCCGACATGGAAACACTCTCTCCATTCAGCTGGTCATAAACCGTTAAAATGATCCGCCTCTCGAGCTGCTCTCAAAAACCTCAAAGGGTCGTATAAGCGAGACTCCAAGAGGGTCTTCAGACGAGGACGAGAGCGGAGGAGAGACCGGTTTCGCGCAGCTCGCACCTTCAGCTACTCCTCGCCGAGGTCATGTTTGCGATGGCGAACGGAGGACCTAAAGATCATATCCCAGGGCACTCGATGTGCCAAGGTGTTTGATGCCAGACAATCGGATCTGCTCTTCAATCGAAACTCATTCGAGGAGCTCTCCATGTCGAAGCAGCATCCATCCTTGGTCGCCGTTGGCTTTCTGTGATCCCCTTCTCCCCCAACCACGTGTTGTTGGGTCGTCCACTTGAGATCATGGATTTCTGCAGATGTGGTTCAAAGCTTGTTGTATCAAAACTCGTGCAAAGCGTGCGTATCGGATACTCAAAGGCTTTAGCATCTCGGAGGTATGCTTTTTGAAAGCTTTTTGACCTCGAGGGAGGGATGGAATCTGTTGGACATTGGACGAAGAGATGGAAGGGAGGGGGAGGGAAGGTTTTGAAAAGCTCCATCCTTTCCTCCCCTTTCCTCTCCTCTCTTTCGACATAAGGGTAGAACTGTTACCTAAGAAGACAAAGCGGAGACTATATACTACTGTCGAAGACCTGGTGGAAATAGAGGGAAATTATAGGATAAAATTAAAGCTTCGCGTCCGCGACGACTTGATCAAGGTTCTCGTCGAGCGTTTGTACATCAACCGCGTTCTGGGTGCTCCCGAGCTCGATGGTGCCGACGAAAAAGAAAATGATGGCGATGGGAATGAGCACTACACAGACCCAAAGGTGAATGAAGAAAAAAGGAACGTCAGCGACGAGAGGGAGCGCAAAAGGTGAAACGCGACGCGACGAACGAAGGCAAGTGGAAATGATGCAGATCTCTTCGAAACAGTTCCGAAAGAAGCGACGAGCGTGGTTCCGATGGGATTGCTGGCGGAGTATCGGGTGCCGAGTGACCAAGACCTGTTGAGAGACAAGCTTCAGCGATCAGAAAAGAGGCGGGACAGGGATGAAAGAGAAGGGCCCGCTGGACGTCGTAGAGAAGCTGGATCTTGCTCTCGTCAGGGAAACGAACAGTACGAATGGCGAGGGTATCTTTGTACCAGATTCCGCCAGCTGTGAAAAGGGATTGAACTTCTGAATCAACGTCACAATCCAAACCTAGTCGAGTCAGAGGAAAAAGCGCAGACGAACCGATCAAGAGCCCGAACCATTCTCCCAGAACTCCAACTCCAGCAAGGAAACCGAAAGCGGTGACGGAGGCCACATCTGCGAGAATGACTGAAGCTTGAGCTGTGACGAGGATGGCGAGCTGGGAGAGTCTTTCTCCGATTCCTTGGAGGATTTGGCAGACGACGAACTGAGGAAGCGGTGAGGAGAGGCAGTCAGTTCGGCTCGCGTTCTTCAAATGCGAAGTGTGGGGAGATGAAGTGGGAAATCACTTCGGCTGTGCCGGAAGCTCCACCTGAGGCCAAGGAACCGGAAGTTTAGCGAAGGAGGGGGGAAGACGGAGACGCGACGCGACGAACCAGTTCGGATCATGATCACGACGCCGACGAGTTGAGCGAGGAGTCCATTGAAAAGGACCCACTGCACGAGCAGTACACAAGGGTCAGCACAAAGAGATGGAGGAGGGGGAAGAAGCGAAAGCGGCGAGAAGGCGTCGTCGAGACTGTCGAAAAACCTTGCTGAATTTCCGAGTGAAAGCCATCGCGACTCCAGCAGCGACAGCAGCTCCATCTGCACGCGCACATGTAGAAGGAGAAGATGTCAGTCTGCCATCAAAATAATTTCAGGCGAGAGAAGCTCAGCTCAGCTCACATCTCGTCACCTGCTCACGCTCGGAAGGTTGTCGGTCGGAACGAGCGGCATAAGCTGAAGAGAGCTAGTCTATCTGTAGAGAGATTGATTGCTTTGAACGCTTCGCATAATCCAAATCGCCCCCCCATCGAAAGTAAGAGCTCCAGGTGAGTTCGCTTTCCCTGCCACTTCCCCTTAGTTTTATATCGGTCGAGCAGCGGGGCGGCGATTTTGGCGATGGAGGCTGAGCTCCCTTCCTTCCTTCTTCCCTCCCTCCCAGCTCGACTCCCTTTCTCCTCCCTCTCCCCTCCCAACAGCTCGATTGCTCCCATTCCTCGTCTCTCGCGTGGCCAGAACCCTTCCTTTCCCGCCTAAATCCTCCTTCATGCCCGAAGACTGGTCGTCCGTCCTTTCGCGCGTTGGATCGTAGCCATCGCTATCGGACTCGCGCGCGTACTTCAAGGGATAAGGGAAGCTGGTTTGGATCTACAGGGAGGCGTGGGGAAAGTCGTACATCTCCGCTATTGGGGGTGGGGGAGAAGAGTGACTCCCCTCGTCCCTCGATCTCAGCAAAACAACCCAGAGCGACAATGACTCGATAACGGGCAATTTTCTTCGGTCGTCGCTCCCCCTTCCCTCCTTCTACCATCGATGGCCATCAATATCGGACTTGTCGCGTACGCCCAGGGACAGGGGAAGCTGGGTTGAATCTACAGGGAGGCGTGGGGAGAGTCGAACTTTGCCATTTTTTGAGGGTGGGGGAGAAGAGCGACTCCCTTCGTCCCTCGATCGCAGCAGAGACAACGAGCGACTTTCCTGTTGTTAAGTTGTCCACTTGAGCTTAGGGATGTCTGCAGGATGCGGTTCAAAGCTACTTGTATAAAGCTAGCTTCTCGAAAGGTTTATATACTATGGAAATGGTCACGTGATCTGAAGGTAGCTTACAAAGCTGTTTACGAAGAATGGTTACTAACAAGGGGACTGAACGAGACGTGTAACTAAGCTACTACGTAAGACCTTTCTGCGAGTCGCCACCTTCCAGCACGACGAGCTGAGAGTCCTTCCTTTATTTCCCCCCTCTGCGGGTTTCCATCCATGTCTCCGCTGGTCTTTTGATTCACGCGCGAAGTTTCCTTTTGGATGTTAAGCGATTTCTTGAACCGTTCGAGCTTTTCGACTCCGAGAGCCTTAGTGAGGATGTCTGCCTGCATGTCCTCGGTGGGACAGTAGTTGAGCTTGATGAATCCTATGTTGGGTCTCTCATCCGTATTCGTACGCGACGTCGATATGCTTGGTCTTCTCCGAGTGAGCACCGTTCTTGGTTGTTTCGATAGCGCCTTGGTTGTCGACGTTTGGTGGGATCGATCCTGTGTCGTATTCGAGCTCAGCGAGTATCTTGGCGACCCATCTGAGGTTCCGGCATCCTGCGGAGAGAGCGATGTACTCCGCTTCCAGAGAAGAGAGACTGATTGCCTTTTGGCGTCGACTCGCCCAGATGACTGTGGATCCAAAGACCTTGACGACGAATCCTGTTGTTGATCGTCTTGACTACGTGTCTCCGGCATAGTCGGAGTCGGTCCATAGTTCTGCGATTGGAGCGTCCGAGTGTCCTCCAGGTTGAAGCGACGTGTCCGCTGATTCTTGTAGGTATCGCATGACCATCTTGACTGCTCCCCAGTGATCCATTCGTGGGTTCGAACTGGATCGGCTGAGAACTCCGACGGCGAAGGCGATATCCGGTCGAGTGCAGACTTGGAGGTACATCAACGATCCCACCGCTTCGAGTAGGGTACTCCGTCCAGCTTCTCTGATCCCGAATTCTCCGATTGGACCGAAAGTTGCCTAAAGTCGTCCATCGGAACCTTGTTTGGTTTAGCGTCGACCATGTTGAATCGTTCGAGGACCGTTTGAACGTATCGTTCCTGGCTGAGGTCCATTGTCCCCGCCTTGCAGTCCCTCGTAACGTCGATTCCGAGGATGGTTCCTGGGTTGAGGTCTCCTCTGTCGTCGATCTTGAATTCCTTTTGGATCTCCGTCATCACCCATTACAAATCCTCCTTGTCTCCTGCGGCGACGAAGTCGTCAACGTACTGGACCAACATGATCCGTCGTCCCTTCCTATGCCCTATGTAGATGCAAGGGTCCACTTCGAGTGGATAGATATTGAGTTGAGTTTGAAAGAACTTTGAGGAATGATTGTAGAACGCGAGTGGTGACTGCTTGAGTCCGTACAGGGCCTTGAGGAGATGCACGACGAGTTTCTTCTTGTCGGCTCCCTTTTATTCGTACCCTGTTGGCTGTTCCATGAAGACCGTTTCCACTAAGTCTGCTGTGAGAAACGCCGTCTTAAAGTCTCCTTGGACTAGATCGAGATCCTTTGATGCGGCGATGGCGAGGACGATCCTGAGTTAGTTGAGCTTTGAAACCGGCGCGTACGTCTCGACGTAGTCGACTCCTTCTTGCTGACTGAGTCCCTTGGCGACCCATCTAGTTTTGAAGCGAGTAATCCTCCCGTCGGCTCCTTTCTTGAGCGCGTAGACCCAGCGACCTCCGACCGTTTTTGATCCTGAGGGTAGCTCCGTGAGTTCAAAGACTTCGTTCCCTTCCATCGACGCCATCTCTTCGTCCATAGCTTCCCTCCAGAAGTAGGCGTGCTCCGACGCCATGGCTTCTTCGTATGTATTTGGGACGGAGGGTGGTGGAAGATCCTCGAGTCTGGGTTGCGTCGCTTGAGCGGGTCCGGCGAAGTCCTCCGAAATGAAGTCGGTGATGTCGTAGTCCGTCTGGACAAATCTTGCCGAGTCTCCTGTTCCTGTGAATGGCGTCTTGTTCCGTTGACCTCGTCCGCAGCTCCCATTCAAATCGACCGCCGGTTCATCGATGATGGGCTCGTAAGTGTAGGAGTGCTTGACGCGTAATAAGTTGGGTCTCCTTGCCTCGGTCTTCCTGAGCGGGTCTGGTTGGCTGGACTTGACTAGATTCTGTTCCTCATTCATGTCAAACGAGAAGATGTCCAGTACTAAGGACGACTCACTTCGCTAACCTTACCTCATGAGCATAGTGCTTTTCGGTAGTGACGGCGTAGTGAAACGGGCAGATCTTGGACTTCGAAAGCTTCTGGACAGAAACCAGATCTTGACCCGTTTTCTTGTAGGAGTCAGTGTTGGTGAAATTTGGCTACCTCAGAACCTTAAAAAACCCTTGCTGCCTTTTCAGAGATTGTTCTTAGGTTAGCGCTTCAGGAGGATGTTCTTCAAGATGTGTATGTAAGGTAGTGTAGACTAGGACTCACAAGGATGTTCTTTGGTACAAGTGAAGAAGCAACACCTGCCAGGTCTCTGTTCGCCTTATATACGCCCAAGGCCCATTTCACAGAACCTTCTGGAACCTAACTAAAATAACTAGCTATAGCGACGTCAGTACACTAATGATAGAAATAGAGAAACAGAGATAATCAAAGAGAAAGTTTCAGAGTGCGACTCGTCGCGTTGACGCAGCTCGCCCAGTGTCCTCCACTTTCGAGGGAGGTGGGTTAAGGCTAGGGTCAACCGTCCAGAAGAAGCAGAATAATTGAAGTATAAGAGTATGAAGAGGTGCTTGTATTTGATGATAGCGAACAAGTAAAGGATAGCGAAGAGAAGGACATAATGCGAATGAAGACTACGACGACGAGAACGTGAGTGTGTGCGATGAAGGAGGACAGAAGACAGAGAGCAGAAGCAGCAGCGAGTCGAAATTCTAGAAAGTACTTCGGAGAGGTTGCGAGAACAAGCAGAGTGTAGGTAGACCGGAGTGCAGAAAAGGAGGAGAGGGTAAATCGAAAGAAAGAGAGCAGGGCAACGCGAGGAGAAAGAACGATGTTTACAGCTCAAGCAGCAGAAGGGTATGAGGCTGGAAGCTGATGTCCGAGCGGCCTCTCGCTCCCCTCCACTCGAAGAAGCTCCTCGATCTTCTCCGACGCGAACATGGCCTCTCCCTGCTCTCTACTTCTTGCGCGTCCGCCGAGGGCAGGAAGTTTGACGAGCTCGTCCTCTACCGAGCCTCGACGCGACGAGGCTGCCGATCCCATCTTGTCGGTCACTGGGAACTCGGGAGCGGGAGGGAGTGAGGGACTAGTGGAGGAGGATCCGCCGCGCGACGAGGAAGGAGAGAGGTGCTTCGCGTCCTTGAAAAAGAGGGAGATGGACTTGGGCTCGTTGAAGTTTATGGGGTGGTAGAGAGTTTGATGGAAGGAAGGTTTGTGAGGGTTGAGAGAGGCGAAGATGAGCTGGTTGGAGCTGGAGGAGAAGAGATGGGAGTTGGTGGGAGGGTAGGGTGAGATGAGGCGGTGATCCGGCGACGCGTTCCCCTCGTTGGCGCAAGTCGACCTAGCTCCGTGCGACGAGGAGAAGTTGTAGATCCCGGCCATCGAGGAGGTAGATTCCGAGAAGGAATTGGTCGGGGAGGATAGGAGGGATTGAGGTCGAGGAAGAGGAGCATTGAGAAGAGATGGAGGAGAGATGGAGGGGGATTGCGAGGCATGCGAGAGAAGGAGGGCCTGAGCAGCGAGTTGACGACGTCTAAATGCACGAAGAAAAAGATCAGGTCAGTACAGAGCGACTTGCAGGGAATAGCAGAGAGAAGAGGAGAGAACCTGACCTTCGCTCCTCCTCAACCGCTCGAAGCCGTTCCTTCACCCTGTACGCCGCAGGCCAACCACTCGACACTGCAGCTTTCCTCGCAGCCTCGGTAGCCCCCATCAACTCGTCCTCGTCCATCGTCCAGCTCCCCACTCCCTCGACCAACTCTCTGAGGTGCTGGATTCCGATCCTTCGACTCGGGTCGAGTTCGAAGATGCAGCGAAGGATGTGGTTGGTTTGGAGGGAGACGGGGAGGATAGAGCGAAGGAAGTCGGGGTCAGCGAGGAAAGATCGGAAGGTTTTGTCGGAGGTGGTAGCTTGACGCCATCTGAAGAAAAGAAGAGTGAACAAAAGCGTCAACGGCGAGGGCGAACATACGGAGACGTGACGAGGCGGGACGAACGGGTTTCGTCCGCAAGTCAGGTTGACCAGGATCACGCCCAGCGACCAGATGTCGTTTGGAGCAGTCGAGTACGAGTTACGGCGTGAGTAGATGCCACCTTGGGTCTCTAAAAAGAGAGAAAGAAGCGGAGCGGAGGGTCAGAGCGGGAATAGTCGAGCGACACGAGGCGTCACTTGCAGCTACTGCTGTTACTTTTGCTAGAGTGAGAGGACGGAAAGACGCACCTGGATGTTGGAAGGTGGCGACTCGCAGAGAGGTCTTACGTGGTAGCTTAGTAACGCGTCTCGTTCAGTCCCCTTGTTAGTAACCATTCTTCGTAAACAGCTTTGTAAGCTACCTTCAGATCACGTGACCATTTCCATAGTATATAAACCTTTCGAGTAGCTAGCTTTATACAACAAGCTTTGAACCACATCCTGCAGACATCCCTAAGCTCAAGTGGACGACCCAACAACACGTTATCAGCACCAGTTCGCCACCACTCGCTAAGCAACAATCCTTCGTCATGTCAAGCAACTACTCCAAGAAGCTGGATCACAAGCTGTTCAAACTCACTGCTCTCGATGGTACCAACTACGAGACGTGGTCAGTAAGGATGGAGATCGCTTTTGGAGAAGCAGGAATCAAGCCCGTCGTCCTCGGTACGAAAACCAGGCCCAACCTCACCCCGGAAATTATGGAAAAGGACACCACCGGACAAGAGGTCGTGAAGCAGCAGAACAACGTCAAGGACATCGAAGAATGGGACCATATGGACGAGTTCGCGCTCCACAGGATTCAAATGGCGGTCAGCGACCGAGAACTACCTCGGATCCGGAACTGCAAACACGCAAAGGAGGCATGGGATCTTCTGAGGAAGACTCACAAGGTGGAAGGAGGAGCGGGAGAGGTCATGGCCATCCGAAGGATGAGGGAGGGACCCCTGAGGTCGACGCGAGGAAGCAAGGAAGCTCGGCTTCAAGATGGAAGCAAGGTTGCCCGAGGTTCAGTCATCCTGAGTTCATCATCTCTCTTTCGTACACTGTCGTGGGGACTAAATAGTTGTCGGAGATGGCTGGGTTCTGGATCGGATGTATTTCCCCCTCTCCTTCCGATCTACGTCTGTTCTCCCCCCTCGTCCAGTCTCATCTACAGTGCTTCGAGCCGTTCCTTTACCTTAGAGCTGATCTTAAAATCTCCCTGATCTCCAACACTGGTAACACTTGACGACCTTCACTTTCTCCTTCTCTTCTTACTTACGGTCTTTTCTACTTCTACGAGCTATCACTCCTTGGGTAGCTATCTTGCTCATCCTCTTTGCTACTCCCTTTGAATCTGGCTCGCTACGACCGTCGACTTCCCTGTCGGCCCGCTCCGTTTCACTGCGCCTTCGTCTTTCGCCTCTACGACCCTGCGCTCACCTTGGATTCCAACGGATCGAGTCTCGGGTCCTGATAGGTTCTCGCTTGCTCTAGCTCATTACTCCTCGTCCTCGCGACTCGCCCACGCCCAAGCGGTTCACTTCTACGTCCATAGCGACTCACCGTTACCCATGGCGGTTCCCCCCCGCTCCCAGCAGCCCCTCGTCCCTCGGAGCTCACTCTCCTCTTCACCTCACAGCCTCTCTCGATCCCTCTCTCTCACCGACCCGGCCTCAGCCCATCACAATGTCTGTGCATCGACTCCAAGAAACGGTCCCGCCGCCTCTCCTGAGGTCTTCAAGGTCACGGCTTCCGGGTGACTGCGACAACAAACACCTTTCTCTTCGAAGCGGAGGGGGAGAAACGCAGGGCTTTCAGCCGATTCTGTTCAGATCGACGTAGGGTCTACTGAAGCACAGCAAAGAAGGTTTTGCAGTACCTGCTCATCTTTGAAGAAGAGAGGAGGGGGAAACGAGAGGGAAGGCAAGGAGACGGCAAAACGCGACGGAGATGAGGATAAGGAACCCAACGGCTTCTCTTGTACGTTCGCTTCCTCTCTGAGACCTCCTTGCCGCGGTCAGGCAAAAAATTGACCTCAAACATCCTCCTCGAACTTTTTAACCCCACAAGGGGCAAGGAGAAATTCACGCTGTGAACGACTTTTTGTTGACTCTCCTTTTTGCGTCGACAGGAGCATTCAGACGAACCGTGTCGAAATGGGAAGCAGAGGAGAAGACGGCAATATCGAGATCAATCGAGATCAACAAGGAAGTCTGAGCTGTGCCAGGAGTAGGGCGATGGCGATCTCGTTCAAGGACGCGACGAGAGGTGCGAGGTGAGGGAAGTTCCGTCAGAGTAAAGGGCGCTCCTTCGTCCGATTATTTGGTCTGCCAGGAGGCGAAGAGGATAAAGGATCAGCTTTGTGCGATTCACGGAGCTGGAAGCAAGTCTGAAGAAAGAGAAACGGCAACGAAGTGGAGGAAGGAAGAACGAAGCTCTCCTCGTGTGCTCCTCAAAGTACACCGTCCACTCCAGAGCTACCACCGAGCTGACGTAACACTTGCTCGTAGCGTCGAAACCAGTACCAGTCGGAAGGGTCGAGTTTCTGATCGATGCGAAGTGGAGGTACTTCCCCTGCCTGATGATGAGAGGCGTGACGGATGTTCCGGTGGCAGAGATGTTTGTGCCTGATTTCTTGAGTGGCATCGCGCTGTAATGACCTGAGGCAAGGCATGAAGGCCGGCGGGAGAGGGGGAGCGATAGCTGACCCTGGCTGAGCGAAGAAAGGGGGCGGGCTACTGGTCTGAGTCAATGTGATCCAAATCAACTGCCTGGCTGGGGGTGGGGTCAGAGGGAGGGGCGGAGCCAGTCGTACGAGCGGTGCAGAAGGCGTTGGAGGGTTCGCTTACCTGTGTGTACTCCCACCTGCCTCTTTGAGTGAGTATCCTAGTGGGTGGGGCTGAAGACCGGAAGGAGCAGGACAAGCCATGCTGAACGTCAAAGGTGACCTCAGTTCTTGCTCCTAGTTGCGTAGAAAGTGGTCGCGACTCGATCGATGAACGTGTTGCTTTCACTTCGTTTCGCCGACGGCGCGTCTGACTTTCGTCGGACTCGCTCTTCCTCTCCACACTCGTCATCAGCTACAGAAACCTCAGATGTCCCTCCTCCCTCCCAGGACATTATTTATGCTAGATAACGTCCGAAAAGTTGTTTGGATCATTCGGGGCGCGTTTCTCATTAACAGCTCAGCCTGTAGGGTCAATTTCCTTCTTTCTGACTGCCTCACTGTGCCGACTTCCTCGCCCCCTGTCGTTTTCCTTGCTTCTAAAGCATTCGCCGATCGTGTTAAGGAAGAAAAATATACCTTGGCCAGCATCTCATGAGGTGTCCTAGCCGTGAAGAATGTATGGGGTCGAGGAAGCAGGAAAGATGGTGTTGAAAAGACCGGTTCCCGAGCTGAGGGGCGGGATCTGCATGATTTTGGAGCATCATGTTCCTAATACCTCGGCACCTTTGTTCGAAAGGCGAAGGAAACTACGCCTCTTTGCAAGCTTCAGCTTCGGGAAAGTTCATCCAAAGCTGTGACTACAATTCTGACTTCGTTCTCTGTAAGCATGTGAGGAGGTATCTTGCGCGACGTTCCATTGTGCTGGTGGCAATCTGAACAAGTCAGCACACATTCCGGCTCGATGGATCTGGAGCTCTTCGGCCCCGGCGTCCCATGCAGGAACGTCCCGATGTCTCACCCACCCGTGGATCCTCTTTCCACGAGTTCGGAGATATTCACAGCGACCGCCACCAAGGAACGCTTGGGGTAACAAAGCGATATCCCAAGCTGTTCGGAAAAAGTACCCCAATTCTTCGAAATCCCCCGCTTCTACTCCACCTACCTCATCCCTCTCACTCCTCCCTCTTACCTCTTCACAAACCCACCCATGATGATGGAAACGTGGTGGTTCCAGGACCCACAGGCGTACACTTCAACCCATCCCGGCGTTCCACGATCTAGCACGCAGGCACCCTCGAGCAGCGAATCCGTCGGCAGTGCTATCTCCACGCAGAAGAACAAGAGAGCTGGTAGAGCTTGCTCCTATTGCCGTGCAAGGTCAGCTTTTATCCTCCAGCTCTGTCACTGTCGCAAGCAAGTCTCGAAACGGCATCGTGCGGGGGAACTGACCAACGTGAGCTTCTCTCTCATTGAACAGGAAAAGACGATGTCATGGAGGAGACGTCTGTTCTAACTGCAGTCGAAACAGAAGGTTCTGCGAATACCAGCCGGTGTCCGACGACGATAACAGAGGTGAGAACAGAAGCGGCGATGTAGACTTGCCTAAGCTTGCGGAAGAGAGCTGACATCTTTTGTGCATGTTCTTCCTCACAGCCGCTAGGCGCAGGAAGAAAGCCCTTCAAGCTCAAAGGCTCAAGGCTCAAAGTCTAATCCAGTCTCCAAGAGGTTCAAGAGAGATGACTTCGTACCTGCCGATTGTGGGTTGGGTGCCCGACGACAACGCACCGTCGGTGTCGGTGAGTGCTGGTTCTTTTAGCTCCCTCGCCCCCTCCTCAGTTTCCTGACCCGAGCTTAACTTTTCAATGCTTCATAGCCCATCTCATCTACCCACAATCCTTGGAGCTCTCGCCTGGTTCCCTCCGTTCTCCTCTCCTCCCCGCCCGCCGAGGCCAACCCTCCGGTCCCTCCACTGGCAACACTTCCCTTCCCTAAACGCAATAACGCTGCAATCACAAGCCCGCCAAAGCCCTCTTCGCCTACCTATCCCTTATCTTCTTCCTCATCGTCAACACCTAGCTTTACCTCTGTATCCTCCTCTAATTGTTCAACCCCTCCTACCTCCCCCCTCTATGCTACCCAGGCTCGCTTTCAAGATATCCCTCCTTCAGCCTGGATCATTCCTCCTCTACCAAACTCCCTATCCTCCTCCAACTTCTCAACCCCTCCTACCCCCCCTCTCTATGCTACCCAGGCTCGCTTCCAAGATATCCCTCCTTCAGCCTGGATCATTCCTCCTCTACCAAACTCCCTATCCTCCTCCAACTTCTCAACCCCTCCTACCCCCCCTCTCTATGCTACCCAGGCTCGCTTCCAAGATATCCCTCCTTCAGCCTGGATCATTCCTCCTCAACCAAACTCCCTACTTTCCACCGCATATCCTACTTCTACCACGGACCTCTCTACCTCCCAACTCGTTCATCCGTCTTACGTCCCTCTTCCGGAGGTCGGTTTCGAATTCGGCTTCCAGGAACTTCCCAACAGGCGACTTGACGTAGGGCAGTCTTCCTCCTCTGCCTACTGGTCAGCTCTACACTCGTCAAGTGCATCTCGGGATCAGGAAGGCGTCTATTGGGGAGGACTTGCTCCTCCATTCCCCTCCGGATGTAGATTTCATTGAGGCAGATCCTATCGTTCACCTTCAAGCTTTTTCTCCTGGCCTGCTTACTGAGCTCTCGAAGCGATCTATTGCTTCGTTTCCTTTCGTACTTTGTCTGATTTAGTTGGGTGTTTCTACCCTCCTCCTTATATCTGCGGTCAACACACTTCTTTAAAAGAATTCTTCGTCCCTTTCGCCTGAGCACATCTTCGTTCATGGGTGGTGCACTTGAGGTTAGGGATAGATGTCTGAAGGATGTGGTTCAGAGCTTGTTGTATCGAACTAGCTTTTCGAAAGGTTTATATACGATGGAAATGGTCACTTGATCCGAAGGTAGCTTGCAGAGCAGTTGGTTACTAAGGAGGGTCACTGACACGGGAATCGAAAGAAACGCGTTGCTAAGCTACTACGTGATACCTCTCTGCGAGTCGCCACCTTCCAACATCGTCCACATCCTCGCCCAGTCGTACATCCTTCGAGATCAACTCCTGCACACTCCCGAGGACACCTTGACTCGCGTCACAACGACTCCGAACCTCCTCTTCCTTCCGTCCTTGCTTGATCTACTCCTCCTCTCCTCTCCTCTCCTCTCTCCTACTCCCTCAGCGGTACTCAACCTGAACACTGAGAACTCAGCTTCAAAGTCCAGATCTGGATCAGGTCTTCTCGACGAGCAGGAGAAGGAGGCGAAACTCAGAAGGAGCTGGGTTCGTGAGCTTCGAATCGACATGAAGGTCCATCCTCCCTTCGCCCCTCGGACCCGACGGAACATCTCTCTCCTCGCAACCGGAACCACTGTATTACTACCATTAATTATACCGCTCCGTTCAAAACGCCCCATCGCCCTGCTTCCTCAACCATCACTGGGATTCTAATCTGCGCTTCCTCTTCCCAAACCTCGACCAGGTCTTCCTCCTCCTTTCCAACTCCCTCCTCCCAACTCCTCGCCCCTCCCCAACCGCCTGGCCTCCACACCTCGTCTGTCAGCTCGAACCAGACCACTTCGAGGGGTGCAGGAGAAGCATCAACGATGCTCTCGCTTGCTTCCCAGCAATCGAAGGGAGATGGCCCGTGAGCGGGGAGAAGCGGCTCGAGGACGTCGTTCGACAAGGGTTGTTGCGGGAGAGTACTTCGAGGACGTCAGCTCTCTTCGATGCGTTGGAATCTCGAAACATCTGGGTTTCTCTGGAGGATGCGGACAGAGTGGAGAACCTCGCCGAATGGATCAGTCTCAGCGACCGCACGACGGCCAAACACTTTGGTTTGCCTCCTCACCTCCCCCTTCGTCTGCAATCCCATCATCCGTACGGCACCAACTACGACCATCTGCTATCGACACCTTTTGGATCAACCTACCCTCTTTGATCGAGCTCTTCCTACCCTTGTACAACATCGAGTTCTTCGGCGCCGACCTTCGTTTCGTCAACTTCCCGCTCGACCGCTCGAAGGTTCGTTGTTGGTTTTGGCATGATCTCGCTCAGCAGATCGGGGAGGCAGAGGAGATCTGGGAAAAGGGTCGATAGGGATCGGACGAGGAGAAAGGGGAGTGAGATCTTGCTGGCGATTGTGAAGAAGTAGGAATGGACGTGGGTTGAGAAGGACGGGGGCGGGATAGAGTTCGAGGAAGGGCTAGGAGAGGCTGTGAAGGATCCATACGGGCACGATTTTGTGAGTTGAAGTTCAGTTCGCTGATTCGCTTTGTTCCGGCCTAAGGAGCGCGCGTTGTTCATCCGTTTCCGCTCGACAGGAATCCGATGAGGAGGGCGGGATCAAAGACGACTTTTTCGACGACGACGACCTGGACTTTCCTCCTCTCGACGCGTTTGCTGGTCCAAAAGAGGGCTTCTGCACTCTCTAGATCGTTAAAAAAGTCATCTTGATCAACCAATTCGCTCGCTTCGCTTCCGTCCGTTCTCTAAATATCTCATCTGTCCTTCTTCCCTCTTCCCTCGACGCGACGAATCGTGCTCGAACCTTTGCTTTGCGCCCTTCTAGCTGTTTTCACCGATATACGAATTTAGCATACAAGCAAAGTTTAAATACATATATATAATATGTATGGAGACTAGACCCGCTACCGAAGAGGGAGATGTGGGGGAAGAGAGACAAAGGTTTTTGATCGGACGCGCCGCGGATGGAAACGAGGTGTCGGACTAAGCGTCGCACAAAGAGATCAAAAGTAAGCGGAGTAAACAGGGAACTACCATCCTGAAGCTGAAGATCAACGAGCTTCGAAGCATCTGTTGCAAGACTTGGATGGGGAGGTGCGAAGCCCACGGATCTCCCTTTCGAACTGCCTACAGTCTCCTTCTCGACCCTGAAACCTACGATGAAAACGAATCCCCTCGACACAAGTTCTCAGCTACCACGAGCTTCCTCAATCGAGCACGAACGATAAGCATGCACCCTGAATCCGGGGAGTCAAGTCCGAGGAGAGGAAGTGGGTATCCCAAAAGGACGAGTTTCGCTCAGACGATGACAGTCACGCGTCGGGGTCAGGGTCCGGGAGAAAGAACAACGCCAACTTGTAGGGGAGCGCAGAGGGGAGGAGGAGGAGATTTTATTGCCTCTTGCTCCTGCTGGTAGCGTGACGAGTGCTGGTCCATCCAGCGTGTTGAGGAGGCTGCCTGGAATTTCCGGGGGAGGTGGAGGGTCGGCGAAGAAGAAGGATGCGACGTGGCTGCCGTGATGGTTTATGGACTGTTTCTCGTTCTCGTTTCGTCTTTCTTGCTTAGTCTCTCCTCTCGGCACTCGTCCTTGACGTTATAGCCAGCGCTTTATCTTACACACCTCTCATTCCTTTTTTTGCCTTCATTCTCGCTCCATCTCTTCTCTCTCTCGTCGCGTCCCAAGACAAAACAGCTTTCTTGAGACAAGTTTTTGCCCCCAGTCTCTGCATCCAGACCCGCTCTAGCTTCGTCTTTCTCTTCTATATATCGCTACGTATACGATCTTCCTTTTTCCTTCCTCGCTTCCGTCGTTATTTCTGATTGTTTGATGGGTTTGAAAGACCGGAGCGGGAAGGGGGCTACAAAATCCACGCTCGTCTGGACTAAGGTTTTTCTTCTTTAGCGACTTCTATGGAGCTACGCATTTTAGCCCCCATAAACACTCAAAACCGAAAAAGGAAGCGACTCCTTTAACTCGTTCTGCCCAACTCGGAACGACGACGCGACCACATCGTCATCACCACGGTTTTTTCCCTGTCTGTCCTTGTGTTTATCTGCTCAGTAAGACTCCTATGCCCCAAGTAAGGTGTGGTTACCGCTCCCGCAGAGGGACAGAGTTTGGGAAGGATGGAAGCGAAGAAGAACAAGGAAGGGAGAAGGAAAGGGCGTGAAGCGAAGGGGAACCGAAAGTGGACCTGGTCTTTTATTCTTGAAGTGGTCTTGGAGGAACACCATCTCCCCTCGATTATATCGTCAAGTTATCCGTTCTACCACCTAGCAGGAAACTTCTAGAGACCGTCGCAATCGAGGGTAGAGAAAGGACCCTGAGACCGATTTTGTGTTGGAAGGTGGCGACTCGCAGAGAGGTCTTACGTAGTAGCTTAGTAACGCGTCTCGTTCAGTCCCCATGTCAGTAACCCTCCTTAGTGAACAACAGCTTTGTAAGCTACCTTCAGATCACGTGACCATTTCCATAGTATATAAACCTTTCGAGTAGCTAGCTTTATACAACAAGCTTTGAACCACATCCTGCAGACATCCCTAAGCTCAAGTGGACGACCCAACAACATTTTGTTTAAAAAGCGACTCAAGCATGTTTTCAGGTCTTACGGAAGCTCCTGGCCGGAAAAAGGTACCGGGTTGTGAATGGGGATGGCCAAAAGAGGGTTTTCATTAGACGTAGACAGGACAGGAACGCAAAGAGGTTCTCGTTTTCCACGGCTTTGGTCTGCTGCGGGTATCTCGCGTGGATCCGTTCTACCTTTGAGTGGGTTTCTTTCCTTTTCTCCAAAGAGAGGGAACCTTGAGGCCTTTCGTTTCTCATCATGGAGGAAGCGACGCTCTTGGTGCTGGTTCGAGAACAATAGACGAGATAGAAGGACCGAGGGCAAATCTCGATCTGACTTCTTCGCTTTCGCTCCCGGGCTCCAATCTCGCGGAGACAAACCAAGTCGTCGATCGTCAATGAAGTAGCTTCCTGATACCTGTAATGAACCCCACAAACTGCCCGAGACCTGTGGGAACGACAAAGGGAACGAAGCGGAGTCGAGACAGCGAACTGCATCACGGTCCGTCTGTCTGTGTTTGCTTCTTACCCACCACCTTCTTCCCTCCCCGCTTCCCTCCCCTCCCAGTCTTCTCTAACCTCTCCTCCTTCTCCCACACCGGTTTTTCTCGGAACCATGACCACGTCGCACTCTCAAGATCTTCAAGCTTTCATTTCGACGCATTTCGACCCCCTCTTTTACAGCGCTCTCAGTTGTTCAGTACCCCCCAGCTCTCCCGCTAAATCGATGTCCGATTCCTCGTCTTCTTCTGGAGGAAGACAGAGAGCAAAGGTCTCATGTACTTACTGTAGGCTCAGGTAAGTTTTTCCGTCCTTCCGTCTGTGGAGAGCCCGACCGTTCGTCCCAACAATCGAGGCCGGAAACTGACGCTCTCCCTCTCTCTCCTCTCGCTTTCGCAGGAAGATCCGATGCGTTGGAGGGGCCATTTGCTCGAGCTGTAGCAGAACTAGGAGATTGTGTGAATACAAGGAGGTCTCCGATGAGGACAACCGAGGTGAGTCTTGCTTACTCGGTGGGTGCTGCAACGCGGTCTCAATTTACGAGCCCGGCCTCACTCGCATTCCTTCTTCGCCTCTACTTCCCCAGCAGCCAGAAAGCGCAAAGCATTCCTCAAAGCCCAAAAGCTCGCAACAGAACCCAATGGTCGATCTCCTACGGGAAGCGTTTCCCGACCACTGCTCGGTTGGCAGCCGAAAACAGACGCAGCTTCGTTGTCGGTGAGACTCTGTCTCTCTCACCTCTCACATCTTTCGATCGACCTGTTCTAACGGATGTTCTCTTCATGCAGTCTTCGCTTTCCCGTCCCTTCCCCTCCGTCCTCCGCCCCTCATCTCCCCTCGCACGCTACACCCCCCTCCTCGCGTCGCCCAAACTCAACAAGACCTACTCCTACCAGCCACTTCCCTCTCCAACCTACCCCTCCTACTCCCCCTCTTCTGAATCAACTCCCACACTCCCCTCCTCCTCCGCCTTCTCAACCCCTCCCCCCTCTCCGCTGTACACAACCTTCGTTCGGTTCGACGAAGTCTCAACCTCGTCTTGGATCATCCCTCCAAACCCAGCCTTCCAAACTCACACGAACTACCCTTCTACCTTCGTGGACCTCTCTACCTCCCCTCTCGGTCCCTCAGCCTACATCCCTCTCCCCGAAACTGGACTTGGATTCGGAATCGTTTTCAAGGAGTTTGAGCCAGACGCGTCGAACTTAACCCTCAACCCTGCTCCTCTCCCCCTTGCTGGGCATTCCTTCGTCCGTGAGCTTCAACTCGATTTTAGAACTTCGGAACCCTTAATGGGACAGTCTTGGATATCCGCTGACTCATGGGAGGCCCAGATAGAGCAAACTCCCCATGGTTGGGTGGGTTAGTCTGCTTTTGTTTTTGGTTTCGTCGCCTGTCTGCTTCGCTTTCCACTGCCTTATTGCTTTTTCGTGATCATTTTTGGTTACTTGTGGTCCGTCTTCTCCGCACTTTTCACTTGTTTCTCTCTCCTACCTCTCTGCCTCTATTGCAGCTTTGTTCTCCATTGTCACGCAAATGCAAAATCACCAACGCGTGTCTCTTGCGAGTCTTCTAGCATCTCGACCTTCTGGTGTGACCTACGCAGAGTCTTTCTCTCCAAGTTCAGATAGATCGACAGGAGCTTCATTGGTGATGCGCCGATCCGACCCTAGAGGGGTGGGAAGAGTTGGGCAAACGACATCGAGTCGCGTGAACCCGCTCATTGATTTGATCTATCAAGCGTCCTAGCGGCTCTGATTTCCCGCAGCAACGCTCATCATTCGCTGTACTGGCATGGCGTGAAACCCTCCTTGAACCAGCAGACAATTGTCAGGTTCAACAGCGGACACCGAAGCAGAGCCGGCTACTGGGCGATCTTGCGTTCACTCTGTTTGTAGGAGTAACACAATCACCCTTCGTTCCGGACCTCTGGGAGCTTGTTCCTTTGATCATCAATTCCCACGCCTGCCCTTTTGTCTTTCTCTCTCTCAAAGCGGAGGAAACGATCCGATGACGGACAGAACGGAACGCTGATAGCGTTCCTCTCGAGGGAATTCTGCCTTCTCTTTTGGGTTCCATCTCGGATACAGGATGCCTCACGAACACTCACATAAGACAACCCCAGCTGGATCAGCTTCCCCTCCACTAACCCATCTGATGAGTCCGCCTTAGCACCTTCAACGCTCATCAGGGGAGTCGAGGTGCTCGCTGGCCGTCTTTCGGGAAAGTCTCTTCAAAAAAGAGTCAGCATACGATCTACATCTCTTTTCGCTCCTCGGTCCTTGTTCCGTCTCGGCTGAAGAGTTCGACGTTGAGCCAATCAATAGCTATGCAGCCCCTGCTGGGTTTGGACGAGCTTCTGAGCAAAACAGTTGACGACGCTGCGTTCCGCTCGACTCGACTCGCCGAGGCTCACTCTCTTCCTCGGCGCCTCTCGGGTCTTCTCGCTCCTGCGCTCCCCTCTTGATTTATATGCGTGGATAGATTGTGCTTCCGCTCTGGCGCTTCATTCTGTACACAGATCGTGACTTTCGATCCTGGCCCAAAGGCCAGGGAAGGAGGTCAAACATTCCACCTCCTGGTCGACTTCCTTCTTCTCGAAACCTTTCAAGCCTTCCTTTTACCGTAACCACCAGCCACGCCAGAAGTAGAAGATGCTTCAATCCATCCTCAGCCAAGAAACTAGACGTTGGACGATCAACAGTCCCAGAAGGGAGAGCGAAGCCGCGAGTCGGCTATCCGTTCGGTCCCTTTGGGAGGAGGATGAGGCAGAAGCGGGGCGAGAGGTCGACGACGACGATGTCCCGATGGCCGAGAGCTTCGTGGGCGGTGCTCACTGTGAAGGATTTCTTCCACCTGGTGAGTTCTACTGTTTCTGTTCTTCTCCACCGCAGATTGGGATACAAAGGGACAGAGGCGATGATCTTCCCTCCCTTGACTGCTGCCTCCTCTTCTTCTTCCTTCGCCATCTGTTGTTCATCATTTCAAATGCTCGGTTGCAGATGACGATTTTCCCACTCTCTCCTCCCACAACACCTCCCCTCCTCCTTTCCTCGCCTCTCCAGCAACAACCCTCAGCTCTCTTTTCTCCCCTACCGGGTCCGCGTCCTTTTTCACCACGGAGGATCCGTTCATCTCCTACCCGGCGACCTACTCCTCCTACGCCTCGTTCACCTCCGCTCGAGACTACCTCCCACCCGTCGAAGACCTATTTCCTCTATACTCTCCAGCCTTGGTCAGCTCCTCACCGCTCCCCTCCAACGACCGAAGCTGTATAGCCCACTCCTATCCCTCCACCCTTTACGATCCCTTCGGACTCTCCAAGGGCGAGTTCGGCAGAGTCGACGACGGAATGGGAGGAGGAGGATCTCAAGACTGGGAGTTTGGGAGGGAGGAATGAAGGAGCAGGAGGATGTCCAGAAGGCTCAGCCGACTACACCGCAATCAGACACCCCAGTCCTTTCCTTCTTCAGCACTTCCTTCTTCCCTTCCAGCGGCGACGACGACCTCAACCCTTACCACGAACTCGCGCAATATCACTTCCCACCCATCGACCCTCCTCCGCCCTCTTCCTACTTCTCCTTCAACCCTCCTCAAGGTGATCACCTCGTTCCTACATTCACCAACAGTGTGCTCTCCGAGTCAGCTCATTACTCGTCCAGACTTCTATCGGTCAACGAAAGGACGGCGTCATACACAAAGGAGGCTGTCGCGGCTGAGGAATTTGGGACGGCGCTCGCGAGGTTGAGAAGAGAGCAGGGACCGTTGAGGATCGCTTTCCCCAAACTCCCTTGGGATCTGCAGGAATGAGGAAGGGACGTGAAATGTGGAGTTTGCGGAGAAGGAGGGGGGGGGGGGGGGGGGGGGGGGGGAGGGAGCATCAGGGAACTGTTGAAAAGGACGACGAGCGGGCAGTCGCGTCGAGTTGTTTCTAGAACATTCCTTCTCTCACTCTCTCTCTTTCCATAGGTCCTCTATCTAGCTACGTCATAGAGTAGTCCGTAGTTCTTTCTAGTCGGTTCTACAAAATCGACCCGTAGGTATATAAGCTCACGAATCTCGCAGAGAGTTGCTCTTCACTTGTACTGACGAGCATCTCTCTGCAGCGAACTACACCCACCTTCTATAAGAAGGGTGATCTGCAGATTGGTTGGAGATTCTAATCTTCTTTCAACTTTCTGCGACTCGGCCCTTCATTCTCTGCAACAGCTGTCAGTCCAACTTCCAAAGGAGGACGATCGGGAGTCCTACGCGAAGAGCAACTCAGCGATGAGTTCCACCCTGCCTCGACTCGCCTCCTTGCTCGTCTCTCGGGTGTTCTGTTGAAGAGAGCGACGCGAGGAGGCCGCGTGCCCCATTTCTCATATAGCTCGTCTAAAAGAAAGGTTAATCACCAGGTGCCGAGCGCCTTGTCTGCTTCGTGGTCTCGTTCCGTCTTAGACGGCGTAGATGAGGCCCCGGTTTGAAGTCGGTGAGGTACTGGTGGAGAGGGTAGTTGCGCCCGAGAAGACAGATGTTGTGACGGTCGTCGATGGGCTCGCAGACGAGAGGCCTGTTGCCTTGTTTGAGGAACTGCTGGAAGAGGGAGTCGTCCGGTTAAGTTCGAAGAGAGGAAGGTTGCTGACGAGGACCTCGGCGGTGACCGGGAAATATCGAGGCTGGCTCTTCCTGGCCCTAGAGATGAGGTGAGCTTGCAAAGGACTGTCAAATCGGGTATGATACTGTTCGATGTCGCCGCGGCGTTCGGGGTGGTGGGTTCGAAGATGGATGAGGAAGACGCGAGACTTCGCCGCGCGAACGCGGAGGAAGGCGAAGTTGCAGTGGAGGCAGATCCGCCCGTGGTGAAGGGGGAGGAAGCTCATCTGATGGACAGCTTGGGGGTGATGGAAACCCGAGAGGAACGGTGGCAAGACGGTGGCAGGGTCGCGGGAGGGGACGAGCGACTGGAAGGTGGAACCGAGTGACTTTTTGAGCTCCTTGTGGAAGTTGGTAATGTGGTAGAGGGGCTTGGCGACGACGAAGCGGCAATCGAGGTGGATGCAGATGAAAACATGGAGAGTGGGATGTTAGTTGAGGAAGAGGTTTGAAGGGACCCGGAACCGTCGAAAGGAACCTGGGAGTGGCGGAGGGGCTTCCGGGTGAAGGGAAGAGACGAGCTGAAAACGATGGAATTAAGGCAGATATTAAGTTTTGTGATCTAATGGCTGGATCTCTTTCGCGTATGTGTTTTCTTTTATTATAGAAATATATACGGAGATTGGGAAGGACGCTACCACATCGACTTCCATGAGGGTAACGGCAAAGTCCCTTGCGGGAAGGGAGGCGGTGGAGGAACCACTGGGTGATCTGTGGTGTTGAGGTTCAGCGGAGGTCGGGTAGATTGTTGGGGAGGGAGAGGGGGATGAAGAATGGTAAGACGATGAGACGTGCGTTGGCTGGGTGCTCTGACGGATACAAACGAACGATCTGGGTTCAGAGGCGGATGGAGGAACGAAAAGGAGAAAACACACTGACCAGGTCGGACTACGAAACATGAGTTGCTGCCTCGGAGGTGGAGGGGACGAGGACAGTGACAGCGGCTGCCTGAGGCGATAACTGTCGACCCGGTGCAGTAAGAATCAGCAAGGGTCTGCAAAGTGTTTCGGACGGATGGTACGAACATAGGAAGAAATGACGGGGAAGGGGTGGACGTCGAGGGGAACGGCCTAAGTCGAAAAGTCGAAGGATCTGAACAAAAGCGCGGTACGCGAGATTTGGCTCTCACGGGGCTGCCACTGTCATGGCGGCAGTTGAAGATGCACAAGGCACTGCTAGCAAGTCAGCAGAGGGCTCCGGACAAACTGCGGCCATACTCTGAGCTTGAAGACGTTGGAAAACATTCTGGCTGAGAGGGGGATCAGGAGACGAAGGTGGAGCCGAGCGACTCGCCTGTTTGATTGGCTGTGAAATTACGAACGACCTGGCTTGGCCGCAGAACGACGAAGTGTAAGAGATCCGTTAACAGCGAGAGGGGAGGATTCGGTGACGGGTGGCGGAGTGCACGGCGGCCCTCGCGGACGCCGTCTAGCAAGAAGCACCTGAAGTGGGATGAACGGTGCTGTTGACGATTAGGAGCAAGGTATCTAGGTCCTACGGAACACATGCGTAGGTCAAAGTTTAGGAGATAAGGTGGCAGAAGAGGATGGAGACCGAGAAAAGTAAAGACGGAGGATACGAAGCAGAACAAAGTAAGACTAAGTAAAACGTCGACGCATCGCCTCGCGTCCTCCAGCTTTGACGGCAACGACGGCCTGTCGTTGAGACTTGTACAATCACCCATTCCAGTATAAAACCGGAAAGTCATCTACACCGAACCAATCGACCAATGCACTGCACAACAAAGACATGCCGAGTCTTAGGAACAGCTATCAGAGGATGATTCCAATCAGAGAGAAGCGACCAAAACAAGGTCTCTCTTTCTTCCACCGCCACTCTTGCCCACCTCGAATACTTATACTTGGCCTTGTGGAGCGTCTCATTGTCCCACATCGCAAGTTTGCCTTCAGGATCACCTGGATTTTGCCACCTGCCCCCTCGAATCATATTCCTCCTCCTTTACCGACTGTACCGTTGGTACCACCAATCCAAACTTCCGAAGTAGCTCTGAAGTCTAACCGTCCTCTTCGCCAACAGTCGCTTGCAGAGTGGAGTTCCTCACCCGCGTCCCTAACTTCTTCTCGTACCCCAATTTGGTCCTCCTCCGAGCCACAACAATCCTCGGAGGGAGAAGAGCATATCACTCTAAAGCCTTTCCCCAAAGGGTAGAAGTGGCGTGGTCGAACGTTCCTCGGCTGGAGTACGCGACGACAACTCGCAAGACGGCTCACAGCTGCTGAACGAATTTGGACTGAGCACCTGTTCTCTCAAGCTGGGGTTGCCTGCAGAGCATCTCTTTCGAGGGTATCCTACCCTACTTGGATGCCAACACCAACAGCGGCGGCGTCGACCTGCTCGCCCGTTTTCTACCTTCCTACCTCTCGCGTCGAAGAGTCGTTCGATTTCACCCCCCTACTCTCCTCCACACCAGCAAACCAGATCCTGCCTCACTCCTCAATCTGAAGGGACAAGACTACTTCGTGGATCGGACGGGATCGAACGTGGTGCAAGACCTCGTTCCTCAATAAGCACCTGACTTCTTTTCGTCGCGTCGCTCACGTTCCCTCGCCATCCCCGCTCCTCGCTCGATCCTCACAACTTCCCTGCGCTGCTCAGCCTTTCCCCGTCAACAACAAGGCAGCATCCAAGGGCAGAATACGATATGAAGTAATCGGCAATTCTGAGCCTCAGCTTAAAGGAGTAAAACACGAAAGATACCGAACGATGTTGCGAAGGTTTGGAGCCACCGTCACCCATCCTCTTCTGCTATTTCGACATTTGACATCTAGCGCTCGTTTCTAGAGCACCTTTAAATGGAGGTCAGAGGAAAAGATAGTCAGTTCGATGGTCAGCATGGTTCGAGGTTCATCCGTCAGCTCCCTCGTGTCCATAAAAAAAAAGGCGAAGGTTCTTGAAGAAAATCAGGTCAGTCCTTGAGTCTCGCGTCATCTTTCTTCTCTCTTTCTACCTCTGCCTCTCCCTCCACCTGATCTTCGACGAGAGCGAGCCAGACAGCGAATTCCTTTCAATCTCCCAACCGCATCTTTCGCCCATTCGTCCGCTGAGAATTCGATGGTCTGCGATTCGACCAAGGACACCGTTAATGTGCATAGGCTCCTGAACTTGAATAGGCTCTTGAACTTCATCAACGGTGTTGCTACTCTTCTCGTACGCTTCTGCCAACAAAAAAGGTATCAGGTTCCAAGTCCTTTTGTTTCATCATCTTGTCAGACTTCCCTTTTGTCGCTACTATCCCTTCTTTCTCCGCTACCTAGTTCTCCTTTGTATCCTGGTTCATAGCCCTTATCTTGTTGACGTTTCAGCTTTTACAGTCCTTTCGTCGAACTTCCCTTTGATTGCTTCGAATACGCTCGCCTCGCTTTCTACTTTATAAACCGCATCTCGAATCAACTTTGATTCATACCTCATCTTTGTCCTTCACAAGTACCTGACTTCTTTCGTCGCGTCGCTCTACCCTGGTTCCCTCGCCCTCCTTGGTTACGCTCAGTTTCAGCATCGCCCAGTGCCCCGCGGCAATGTTTTGGGGCTTCAACTTTGCGATATGCTCCAAAGCAACTGCCTGGCTTCTTTGTGCTGGAGGGCCTGAGCGCAGAGGTGAAACCGGAGAGAAAACGACAGCCTGTCGTTTCTCATCCTCACTAGGAAATCTGGGTTCGGAAGAGTGAGTGTAATGTTTAGTATCGACTTCTTTAGCCTCGCCAAGTCCTGGACCTTGATGGCTCGTCCTTTTTTATAGATATCTGGGCCGATCAGCAGATGCTCGACTTCGTTCGAAACTCGGTTCGAAGGAGTGGGAAGGTGAACCGACGGTTAGAGAAAAGACAGCCTGTCGTTTCTCATTCTCGCTAAAGATCGGTGGGCTTCTCGGTCAGAGATAATTGTAATAGTAGGTAGTTGGTGATAACTCACTGATGGCGTGGATTCCTGGAGAAGATGCGGAAGGTGAGACGAGTCAGCGGCGAAAGCTCGACGAACGGCGACGCATTTTTCGGCGAGTTCCTCCTCATTTCCTTCACGATCTCTCGATAGAGCGTGATGAGAGTTGTTCGTCCCATCTTCATTCTTTCTTCTCCCCCTTCCTTTCCTTCTGCTTTTCTTCCGGCATCGGAACCTCAAACGCATCTTTCTGACTCTTTTCGTCTCATCTGTATCTCCTTCCATGCAGGTCTCCGAAGCCGACGTGCTGGGGGCAGCAGAACAGACGTGCGTTCGCGTCGTTCCCTCGTTTTCACTTCTCCTGGCTCGTTCAACCCCAAGCTGACCCTCTCTCGTCTCGTTCTAAGATTTGTTTTCCCAGGAATAACACATTAGCTAAGATTGGCTTCTAGACTCGTGAATCTTGTGGAAGGGCGGCTTCCTTCGTTTGCTCGTTCGTTCGTTTCTACTTTTTTCGTCTCCTCGCTGGTTCTATATGTTTCTCTCTGTTTCAACCTTTGTTTCACGACCTCTATAACGACACCTCACATCCACACTTCCTTCTGTGTGCTCGACGACAGCAGCATCGCCGACGATCAGCGATGGGCAGGTCAGCGACGCGTTCGTCCACTGACGCCAGCACCTGGACCTCTTCACCCTTTACACGAGGTGCGCCTCTTCCCTACCCTTCCATTCCCACTTGTTCTCCTTCTTCCACTTCCCGAACTTCCTTCCCTTTCCACCTTGTCCCTGCCCCGTGGGTTTCCTCCATCCAACTCCCAACACTCCGAATTGAAGTGTCCGACCTTGTTGCACTGATAGCACTTGGCGGTCCTCTGGTCGACTAGGAGTTCGGTGACACTGCAGAGATCGAAGGCACAAACACCGACTCGGTACCAGCATGAACGTGATGAAAAAGTCGAATGATGCGCCGAGGTGACTAGCTCTTCATACCCGCTTGAAATCCTTCATCATCTTCGTGTATCACTCCCCCATAGCTAGACGTCGCTGTTCCACATACGAATCTTTGGACTCATATCTTAATTCGATGCAGAAATTTAGACAATCGTTTCCCAGACCGGGAAGTTACAAAATGCCTTACTCTTTCGCTACGTTGCCTGCGCAAAAAAAAAACTTGAAAGGGCGAGTGAGCAAGAGATGAGATTGAATGAGGGCGCAAAGCTCAAGAGTGCGAAAATTCGGCGCATGAAGGTGTCGGGTTGTAACAATGCACCTCGGCATCTACAGATTCAATCTGATCTCAGCAAGGTTCCCACTGCGTTGATGCCCGCACTTCTCCTCGATAGCGCATTCCTCGTTCGGCCTTGCCGTTGTTGACGTGTGTGTGGGGTTGTCGTTTCCTTGGTGACTCCTTCATCCCGGGAATACAGCTCATAGTCCTTCGACATCCACCGTTGTGACCTGATCCGTTAGAATAATTGGTCCTCTTCCCTCCCTTCTTCCTCCAGGCGATGAAGGTTACTCATGCTTCCGGGTTTCAGCACCAGTGAGAGGGGGAAATCTGAGAGAGAGAGGACTGACGCTGACGGACAATGACCTTCGCTTGGAGTCTCAAGGGGGATAAACTTTTCCTTCAACCCGGTTTTCAGGTTCGATCTAGCTACTTCTTTCTCCATCCAGATCGAACCTCGACGCTAGATCTTATTTTTTGACAGGTTGTTATCTCCCTGGAACTAGAGCATGATATCCTCGGGGCCTACGTCTAGAGGGTTCTCGCTCGGATCGCAGTTGAAGGTGTGGATGTAAAAAATGTGAACTTGGGTTTTGCCCTTCCCAAACTTCCTTTCTCTTTGCACCTTGTCCCTGTCCCGTGGGCTTTCCTCCTTCAACTCCCAGTACTGCGACACAAAATGTACAACCTTTTTGCAGTGATGGCACTTGGCGGTCCTCTGGTCGACTAGTGTTATGAACCCATCGACTCATACTTTTCTCGCCTTACTTTTCCCTCGAATCTTTTCCTTACTCTTCTCCCCTCCACTTCCCTCGGTCTCCTTACGATAGCCGAAGCTCTCACTTCTCTATCTCGGCTTTGAGCGAAGGTGGGACCTTCTCCGAATTTCCATCCTTTTGTTCTCGTCTAACCTTTTGTTCGACGCGCTTCTCGTCCTTCCTTCCCTTTGATCTCGCCTCGGTCTTCACACGACACGGTCGAGGTTTCTTCCACAGGCTCCTCTTAGATCGTTCCAGCACTTTCCTTGAAATCTGCTGGGACGAGTATAGAAGGAGCGGGCCTTTTGCCTCCCAACCACGATCTCCATCTCGTTTCACCTCTGAATATTCATCGAGTCTTCTCTTTTTCTTTCCATCGCGAACCACGGTCAACAACGCTACTTATTTTAAGTTCTCTCTCGCCTTACCCAATGCCCCTACTCCCTGATAATCGAACGAAGTCCTAAGACTCTCAGTTCTTACGACTAGGAGGGCTCTTTCCTTCGACGATGAAGTACCGGTCGGTTTGAGAGACTCGTGAGTCCTTACGTGTTACGCGGATGAGGAGGGACGAGGCGGCGCCGGTTGGGTTGTGTTTTTGCTTTCATTCTTGTGCTCCTTCCTCCTGCAGGTGAGCCTAGTCTACACTCTGTAATTCCCATATATCACTTGTATTGAAGAACATCCTCCTACAGCGCTCACTGCACAACATAAATCTCCAATCGCTCGGATGGGAGGAAAGGGTATGATGGAAACGGAGCCGCTTTTTTGTGTTTTATCTGTGGTTCCGAAAGAAGAAGACAAGCAGGAGTCGTGAGCATGAGCATGAGCATCGATCGTGATCAGTCAGTGAGAGAGAAGCGATAACGAAAGCGAGACGGGAGTACGGAAACTAGGGGAAAGGTACGCGGCAGACTGTTTCTTAAAGATTATAAACCAAGAGATGAACTCAAAGAGAATGAGACGAAAGAGGAGAGAAATGTGAGAGGAAGAAGCTAAAACGAAGCAGAACAAGAAGGACGGGAGGGTCCCAAGGGAAAAGGAAGGCAGGATCAAGCAGACAAATCCAGCTCTTCGATAGTCCTCCTGTTCACTCCTTGCATGTGGGATTCTGTGTTACCATCAACGCACAGGACGGCACCCAGCTTCGTAAGCGCTCTTGTCGTTGCGTCACGTGCTTGTTTCGACCCAGAATGGGCGCTGCAGGACTTACCCTCTCTCTGCTTCAATCCCTTTCCGAACCCTCTGAGGACGATAACGGACCAGATGAAGTTGAGCAGGAGCAGGAGGGAGATGATTGCGTATTGAAAATACTGTACGGCGAGAGGATGAGGAAGAGAAAGGCGGGAACGAAACGGGTGGAAGAGGGAGAGAAGAAGGTCAGAATATTGCTTGACATTGAGTAGAGGATAGATGAGCCGGCCGAGCAGTTTTCCATTGATCTGAAGAAGAGGCAACGAGGATAAAAGGGAAAGGCAAGAAGGGAGTGGAGAGATGAGTTAGGAGCGAAGAGGGATGAGAAAGGGACTGAGAATGGAAGGAAGACGAACTGGATTGAGCGCCTGCGAAGGTATCTGTGATGGAAGATGAGGACAGAAATGACGATAAGGAGAAAGGAAGAGCGTTAAAAGGGAGAAGGTCATTGAACTGAAGAAAACGAACCTTGCGCCAATTCTTTCTCCTTGTTGAGCACCGTAGTCAAGAGATCGACAACAATGACCAGACCAGCATAGTGAGCGGCCATCCCTGCGGTCTGATAGCCGGATTGAGAAAGAAAAGAGAAGGAGGGAGTGAGCCTTGGCGATCAGAGCCTCTCGCCAACTCCCGGTCCCAACACAGAAGACGAGGCGAAGATGAACTAACCTGGACTCCCAGACTAATCTTGAGCAGTTTTCTGCTCTCCTTCCTCATTCCCAGGTAAAGTGGCAAAGCTCCGAACGTCCAACACCCGACGAGGACTCCGGCCGAGACGTTGGCGCCGATGATGTTGCCCGGTTGAGGAGGAACGTCGAACCCAGTGATGGCGACCGGGTAGCCTGCAATAGTGAGGACGGCCACGGTGTAAAATTCAATGAAGGCGAAGACGGTGGAGAACTGGGTTGGGAGGAATGTTAGGGATGCGACGACGTGTCATCACATTGAGAGCAACGCACCTACAGGACGAGCGCCTTAGAACAGGGAGAGAAACTCACAAGAGCCATCGAGCGAAGGATCAAGACGTTATGGTAGAGCTTGCTGAGAGCGACATCGGCGGAGGACTGTTGGAAACAAAAAAGAGCGAGCAAAGTCAGCTCGGAGAGAGATTGACGCGACGATGCCCTAACTCGCCGACAACCTGACCTTCTTGTAGGCAAGCCATCCGAGCTCTCTGTAGAGAATTAGGGCAGACCAGTCGCATCCGAGGTGGAAGCTGAGCAAAAGGGGACGGAGGAGGTTAGCAATAGGAAGGGCGAATTAGCACACCAAAAAAGGATCGCTCACCAAAGATCCAAAGCTGGAACAGTCCAGAGCAAGATGTTGGTGATGTAGAATTCAGGAATAATCGATCCATCTACTTTGATGTAGGTGAGGAGATCATGTTGACGTTGAGCAGCTTCGAGGACTGATACCAGGCGAAAAAGAGATGACGGTCGTTCAAGCTCGACTAAGCTCCGATATTCCGAAACATTACTGCACTCACAGCCAGCAATGACCAGGTAGATGTTGAAGCAGAGTACAAAGATGATGGCAATCATGTTCCGCGTCCGAATAGCGTGAATAGCGGTGCCCAAAAGGACGAGCCTTGGAAAACGAAAGTAGTATCGACGTCAGTCTTGTTGATTCGATCAACTGATCCTCGAACGAAAAAGCAAACTCACTCTGAAAGGATAGCTTGAGGTTGAAGAAGCCAGTTCGCCCAGATACTAGTATCGCTGAGTTTTCCCCCTAACGTCTTGCTTCCAGTGTATTGCAGGCGCATGATGACGATGAGAGGGACGGACGTCGTGACGACGAAGAGGATGATCAAGGCGATGAAAAGCTGGGAAAAAACAAGGCCAACTAGGTCAGATCGAGCGAAGACTCACCTTCAAGACATGACTATCTGGCAGGAAGAAAACGGAGCCGAACCTTCGCAGATACCGACCAAGCGCTGGGCTCGACAGGTTGAGCTGGGAGCGAATTCTGGTCGTGACATCCGTTCTCTTTCGAGCGGCTCTTTGACCATCCTTCGATAGATTCGAGAGCATCGGACCCGTATGACCTGTTGTACCTGGAGTAGGAAACGATTGGGCTCGGAATGGAGGAGGCTGTGAAGGGCAAAAGGGGAAGGTGGGTTCGAAAAGGGGAGAAAACAAAGGTGAGCCCACCTGCTCTCTCGTCGGCCTTCTCGTTAGAATTAGATTTGGCAGCTAGACTCACTCATCACTGGGATGCAAGCTTGAGACGAGAGGCTAGAAGAATGTGTATCAGAGAGAGGAAGTGGAAGACGGAGGAACAGACAAGAGAGAGGAGGAAAGCAAGGAACCGAGCTCACGTGAATTCGTTGAACTGCTGTTCGGTTCCCGCTTCGTCGAGTTCGGTTGTTCTGTTGATCCCTTCCTCGTAATTTTGGTCAGAGATCTGAAAATAGGTGGCTTTGCTCATATAATATAAAGCCGTCTTGTCTTGGAAGATAGAACGGGGAGGGAAGGGGAAAGGAGGGGAAGTGGAAGGTAAGTGGAACGAGGTCAGGGGGCGTTCTTTCGAAGAGGGATCGAGATTGGGATGGCACAGGCTGAGTTTCCTTCCGAGACTTCGCTGTTGGAGGAAGAAGGAACTGAGTTGACAAGACTTCATCCAGCACAGGAGGGACCGGGACAAGAGAGGTGAATGTTGGAGTCGAGACGTACCAGTGGTCAAGGGAGGGAGCGAGGTACGGAGGCGTGACTCGATTTGGTTCTGAGAACCGGATCCAACGAGAGGTGTAAGGGTTGATAAGACCGTAGTTTTTGAGCTTGATGACGGTGATGTAACGAAGGGGTGTAAACATTTCACCCCCTTCACGAATTCAAGGCTCTCCACAGAATACAGGTGGATAAGAAGCTTCACGAGCTGGGGAGGGCGCTGATCTTGAACAAGGTTAGTCCCTCTGTATCCCCTTCGTTTCTTTCGCTCTTGCTGACAAGTCGGGGGCCCTTTGGGTCTTGAAAGCTGGGCCCGTTCGTAGAAGAGTCAGTCCTGACTGATTTTTTCGTCACCTCGTCCCGTGTTTGCTGACCATTTTTTCGCTCTGGCTTCGAGACTTCATATGACGCGTGACGATCTGAACAAGGTGCTGAAGTATGGTGGTATCGCTTCGGGGTTGAGGGCGCAAGCGCGGGTTCCACGGCGGCGCTTTCTTATCGGGGAGATGTCGGAGGGAGTAGGGTACTGGGGGAGAAGACTGGTTAGCGAAATAGGGAAGGGAGAGGGGGGTTGGGGAAGGGTCTCTTGGACATACGCAATCTAGCAGGTTTAGGCCTTCTTTCTTCCCCTCACTGCTTCAAAATAACAATCCCGATGCAGCTCCACGCGTTACGCATCTAATCCCCCTTCAATCGGGACTCCATAGTGATATTCTTCGTAAAAAGCGTCTGGATGTAGTCCTCAAAGCGGACGATGTGGACGTAATCAAGTTGTCGAAGGAGCTGGGCTTCCACGGTGATTGCGTTTGTGAAGGCTACGTCCAACCTGGCAGGGACCTTCATAGTTTTGACATCTTGACATCAAAGAGCTGCGAAAAGATACCAGGCGTCAACATGGATATTGGGGTCTGGGGGGAAGAAGGATGCGGAACGACGAAAAGAAACCACGTGAGGACCCACCTTCCGATCTGAGCGACGCTGAGCATTGTACACTGTTCCAGATCCGCCTTGATCGAGTTTCTTCGTCAAAGCGTACTGAGATCGAAGTTCATTTTGACTGGCATGAGTGCTGATACGTCTGCAGGGACCGAAGTAAGAAAGGAGATCAGTCCCTGCGCCGTCTTACAGCAACCTTGCATCAAACAGACGACACAAGATTAACAGCGGAGAGATAGACTCACAAAGGGAACAAGGCAATCGAGTTTTTAGCTTGAAGGGGCGACGATCAGTGCACAGCGATCAGATCGCCCTTTGGACCGAGAACGAGAAATCCCCCCCTCAGTGTCCACATGATCCTCAAGACCCTCGATGAGGAGGTCGTTCGAGGTCCGTTTTCCGCTCTCCCTCGTAAGAAAAAAGGAAACCAAAACTCGTTTGCTGACCTTCGCCTCGTCCTCGTTTCAGCCCATCTCGTCCAGCTCAACATCAGGCCCACCACCCTCTCGACCGTCTAGTCGAACTACCTTGGTCTCCCTGTTAACGGCCCCTACAAGCCGGATCACTACAGGTACTAAGCTTTTCGCTCGGCTTCTATAAACCTCTCCTCTAGCATAGACTACGTACTCTCGCTCTCGCATAGGTTCTTCAACTGCACCTCCCAACCCCAACGCCACCATTGCAACGTTTTCTCTCTTTCTCTCTACCTTTTTACGAAGATTAAGACACTCTCAACTGTTTCATCGAATTTTTGGTTCGGGTTGGGAAACGAAAAACAGAGAGAGAGAGGGACGCGTTGTTCGTTGGCCGGGCAAAATTGATGGACGGCTTTGCGTGAGCGAGCGGGCGATGTTCTTTTGTGTAGATTGAGTAGATGCGTCCTTCGGAGATGATGGGTGTGATCTGACTCTCGAGCTCGATATCGGAGGGAGGAGGGAACGAAGAGGCGAGGGAGAAGCGTTCGAGGACGACGCGTCGAGCTGTTGGACTCGGGCGGACGGACGACGAGGGCTTCTCAACGATCGGGCGAGAGACTCTCTAGAGACTCGTGAGACCGGCTGCCGTCTTGAGTGTCTGCGCTCGGAATAGAGCGACGAGAGCGAAAGCTAGATACGAGCCAAGTCGTCGCGTCGTTCAACTCTTCGCTCAATGCGTCTCGCATCTTTTGCTTCCCTCTTACGCTTCGCGCTCGATCAACGGACCAGATGCGTCATTATAAAATCGATATACTAACTACCTGCAACTCCTCCTCAAACCTCCAGCAATCGACCTCATCCAAAAACTCCCGCGGCGATCCCATTCCTCCTCCTTCTCGGACCAACGTCTCCCTTGACCCCGCCCAATCCATAACCCGTCCAACCTGTCTCCTACTCAGCCCAGAAGCCCTCGAGTAGCTCAAGATCTCCCTCACCAGCTCCAAGGGAAGCTTTTGTAACCCTCTTCCCTCCGTCGACGCCGACGACGCGTGAAGCATCGCTCGAAACGACGGCAGCAGACCCAAAGCCGACGAATGAGCGAGTTTCCTGCGAGCTCGGTTCTTCTCCAGAACATCGTTGAAGCGGTCACGGAGGTAGTCGAAGCTGGTGTTCCTCCAACTCTGACGAGGGTCGAACCAGATCATCTGGATCGTTCGGTTCGAATCCTCGACGACGTCGACGAGATCCTCGAGAGTTTCTTCGACAGTGAAGGTTGAAGTTCCTCGGAGGTCGAGGTACTCGAGTCCTGTTCGGTTGAGGTTGAGGAGGTTGACGAGGGACGTTTCGAGGAGGGAGATGGAGGAAGAAGGTGGGTTGTGGAAAAGGCAGGAGTTGTTGAGGGAGAGGTGATGGATTAGGGAGGTGGTGGATTGGTGGAGGAAGTGTTCGAGCAGAGCTACGACTGAGTCGGAGTAGGAGTTTATGAGCTGAGAGAGGTCGAGGAGTCGAAGAGAGGGGGACGAAACGATGGTAGCGACGAGGGAGGGAAGGGAGGCGAGGGGAAGGTTGGACGTTACGCGAAGGGCCTTGAGAGTTGACAGAGCTGAGAGATCAAGGTACGCAAAGAGGGTCAGGTGAGGGTCCGAGGAAGCGAATGCAAGTACAAGAATCAAACTCACCATCACCGAGCTCACTCTCGAAATCCTCCCCGCGAACGACGCGTCTCTCCTCACCCTCCCAGTTCCCCTCCCGTTCCTCAACTCCCGACCCTTCGCTAAACCGATAGCCCTCGACCTCCCCGACCTCCTCCCCGTCTTCCTCCTCTTCCTCATCGCCTCCCTCGTCGTCGTAATTGTAATCCTCCTCGCCGTACTCGAAGATAACATCCTCCTCCCCGTCTCGTTCTCCTAACCCACTCAACTGATCCCCAATCAACCCAGCTCCTCCTGCCCTAAACGCCTGCCCTGCTTCGCGTTGCATCCTTTCGAGCTGATCTGCGGCGAACTGCCTGGCGTCGGGGTATCGATCCTCTCCTCCGTCCATCCGCTTTTCGAAAAGGAGAGTGTTGGAGGCTTGGATGGCGACGAGGAGGGCGTTGACGGCCGAGAGAGGAAGGGACGAGTGGGCCGACCAGAGAGCGTCGAAGAGGGTTTGAAGAGAGGGAGTCGCGAGAGGGAGGATCTACGTGGAGGCGAAGACGGGTCAGCGACGAAGTAGAAGCGAGGAGACGACAGGAAAGCAGACGACACGAGACGAGACGGAACGAGCAATGACAAACGAACCTCTAGGGGTAAGCTGTCGACCACATCGACGACGAACGGGTGAACTGCGAGAGGAAGGCCTCGACATCCACTCCGAAGGTAAGAGAGAAAGCCGTCCAGCGCTTTGGGAGTGTCAGCGTCGTCGAATCTGGTCTCGGTCCCGGGATTGAACTCGTAGGGCCTTCTGTCGCTGTAAGAGCCCGACGAGGGAGTAAGAAGCCAGCTCTGAGGGAAGTCTGATACGAGAGAGGGTTAAGGGCGGTCGCTTCGTTAGCATGAGCGTCGAAGGAACGAATTCGAAAGCGGGAGCGCACGTCTCACGTTTCAAGAAGAATGTCAACGCCTGCCACATGCCGCCGACGACCGCTTCGTTCGTTTTGTTCCAGCAGTGTATGAGAGCGTTGATAGAGATGGTTCGAAGGTGCAGCTCGACGAGCTCTGGACGGATCGAAGGGAAAGTCAGTCGAAGTCACGACGAAGCAACTGAAGAAACTAGACTCGAAAATGTTCGCCTCACCAGGCTGATATAGAGGCTTCCTTCAATATCTCCCACCCAGCCTTCCTAACATCCGGTCGACCCGATCCCAAGGCTCCTCCTTCTCTCCAGAGATCCGGGGAGAGACACGTCCAGAAACGACGATCCGAGAGGAGTCGCTGGAGTGGCGTCGACGCGTCCGAGTTCGGTAGTTCTGGTCTAGAGGAGAACAGAAGAATGATACGGAAGGCTGATCAGCTCGAGAAGTGGGATCGGAGGAGGTCCTCGCTCGTCCGAGGTGAAACGCGACGAGAGAAACGAGTGGGACGCGACTTACCCCTCATCAGCTTCCGCACGGTACTCAACCCTCCAGCCCTGATTTTCTCCTCGATCTTCCTCTGCTCCTCATCCTCCTCAGCTCCCTTCGCTCTCGCCTGCTTCTCTTTCTTCCCAAGCTCAGCACCCTCCACCTCATCCTCCAATCGTCCCTCCTTCCTGTTCTTCCTCGCGACGGCTCGTTCCAGACATCCGTCCGACTCGTCGACGCTCTCCCACAGCTTCCCTTCCCAGGCGTGCAGATGGAACAAAGGAGGTAGGAGATGACGGATCAGAGGTGGACCTTGCTGAGCGAGGTGATGAAGGTGGTGGAAGAGTGGAAGGACGGGTTGTTGAACTCGGCGACGGCTGAGGCGACGAAGAGGGATCCTACGGCGTTCCGACGGCGCGAGAACGGCTCTCTGAGGGAAGGGACAGAGTCGGCCACGAGGGTGGGATGAAGTTTGAGGAGTCGGGAGTGGACTGAGAGCGTTTGAGTCGTCAGGTTGGGTGTGAGGAGAAAGGAAGGGAGATGGTGCAGCTGCAGGAGGACACGAGACGAACAGGGGCAGACTTGAATGCGAGAGGGAGAATGATAGAGCTGGGATGGTCTTTGAAGCTTGAACGTACCCAAAGAGGACCGATGGGGTCAATCCAGCGGTCGTCTTCGAGCGCGTCGCTGAGGGGTCGTCCTCGTCCCCGAGGAGTCAAATCCTCCGATTCCTCCCATTTTCGCTCCCACCTTCGAGCCACTACCTCCTCTATCAGAGTTTCCGTCCCTGGGGCTACCTCCTCGTCCATCTTCCGGTTGTCCCATCTCCAAACGACGACGTCGTCGAGCTTCTTCGCGAGGTCCATCAGTGCAAATCCTCGTTGAGCCTCCGTTTGCTTCTTCTGATCAAGACGATGGAGGATCTCGACGATCTCATCGGGGATCTTGTTGTAGAGACTGTAGGTGTGGATGGGAGAGAAGCGAGGATAGTTTACGGTAGGCTTGAGCGGCTGAGAGGTCGAAGTTAAAGGGGGTCGGGAGGAGGAGGAGGTTGGATGGGACGTTGGGTTGGTTCCAGGATGCCTTTTCTTGTTGATGAGGATTGAAGTGGGATGAATTGTAGGGGATCCTATCGCCATGTTGCTACGAAGTCGGAAGAGGAGGATGGACTCGAGTCGACGTGGATGAGTGATGGAATGAAGGGAGAAGAAGCGATCTGAGCTCCTCCGAGTTCGAACTTGCTTGCTGAGTCGAGCTGCTTCGAGAAGGGGATATTCCAAGACTGGTAGAGGGATGCTGAGGTGAAAGAGGGGATGATGAGATGTTTCTGAGAAGAAGCTCCGAAGGTGGCGGCTGACGGTGACTCGCCCAAAGAAGGAGGACAGGAAGGTGAGCTCGGTTTCGCCTCCCTAGCTGTCCTTCGACGATCAGCACAAGATGCTTTCGGATGAGCGCTCCTCCTTCCTTCTCAAGCTTTCCAGATCCTAAGTTTCTACATCCTGAGCAGCTATCATCTCTGAAGAAAGAGGAGCGAGATCGACCATCGAAACGAGCGAGGAGATCCGTCGGACGGGAGGAGGACGAGGACGAGCGGAGGAGGAGGGACAAGAGCAGCTCTAGCTCGAGGAGGGACAGGGACAGAGACGAGGATCACTTTTAGAGAAAGGATAGTAAGGACAGGAAGGAAGCTCAGTTCAGCTCACATCTCGTCATCTTGAGCGAGTCTTTGATGTAGCTGGCGTCGGTGCTAGAGTAGTAGTCCGGGGGAGGCTGGGCCATGTCTGAAAGACATGTGAAGGGAAGGAGGTGAGTTGAATGATCTGAGGTTTAGCGCGAACGGCAGCAGCTCACAGTAAGTCATGAGCTGATTGTTGGAAGGTGGCGACTCGCAGAGAGGTCTTACGTAGTAGCTTAGTAACGCGTCTCGTTCAGTCCCCGTGTCAGTAACCCTGCTTGGTAACCAACTGCTCTTTAAGCTACGTTCGGATCACGTGACCATTTCCATTTTATATAAACCTTTCGAATAGCTAGCTCTATACAACAAGCTTTAAACCACATCCTGCAGACCTCCCTAAGCTCAAGTGAACAACCCAACAACACGTTATCAGCACCAGTTCGCCACCACCCGCTCAGCAATTCTTCGTCATGTCAAGCAACTACTCCAAGAAGCTAGATCACAAGCTATTCAAGCTCGCTGCTCTCGATAGTACCAACTACAGGACGTGGTCAGTAAGGATGCAGATCGACTTTGGAGAAGCAGGAATCAAGCCCGTCGTCCTCGGTACGACAACCAGGCCCGACCTCACCGTCGTGGACATTGTTGTGTCGATACAAGACCTCGTTGGTGTTTCTAGCAGCGTTGTATACGTTCTTCTTTGAGCTCGAGGAAGAAAGCGCCATAGTGAACGCCGAGTAGAGCGTCGAGTCCAGAGCATCACGCCCGAGGGAGGTAGATCAAGGACGACGCGTCGACGACGCTGACAGGTCAGCTCGCCCTCTTTCGTCGTTCCAGCTCGTTGAAAGTATTCGTCACAAATTACCATCGTCTAGAGTACTCCCGGTCACCAAGACGGTAGACGGTGTCGGCCTGTTCGAAGAGAAAATGAAGTGAAAGCGAGTCAGTCTTCGACTCGTCTCGAGGAGGAGGGAGAGAGAGAGTGACTCACAAGCTCTTGATCGACACAGATATCCGATTTGCAAGGAAGGGACTTCCCAGGACAATGCTTGGCGCTAAGGTTGTCGAAGTATTTGCAGAAACGTGAAAAAAAAAGTGATGGGCATTCGCGACGTGTGCGAGGAGATGAGGTTGAGAGGAATCGGAGCGGCGCACTCGAACTCATTCATCAGAATTAGAGGTCAAAAGATGAGCTTTGATGACCTAGAAGGATCGAAGCAGCGTCAATAGTGTTTGACGAGAACAAAGTAGCGAAAGATGAAGCTCACCTCCGTCGCGTCCAAACACGCCTCCTCAACCTCCCTGCTGACTTTCTCTCGCGTTTCTCGAGCCAGCTCCATTCCTTTTATGTTTCCCTTCTTCTCCTCCCTCTTTCGATGAAGCTGAGGATCCTCCAAGCAGCTCGTCGAGATGTGACGAAGTTCTTCAAGGCGATCGAGTATAGGTTGCGTTCCTCGACGGTGATGTCGGAAAACGAAACGACAAGATGGCGAGTGTGAATGACCATGTCTGGAGAGCGAGCAGGGGAAGAAGGGTCAGCGAGGAAAAGATCCAAGAGAGTAAGAGAGTTGAACTGACCCTCGTAACGTTCGGCCTGCTCCGAAAGTCGAGCGAGGTAAATCGAGCTCTCGCGCGAGAGAGGAGCTGAAGAGGTAGAGATCGAGAAGTCCGAGGAAGTCGAGGAGTTGTAGGGCATCTTGTGGTTGAAGAGGATCGGATAGTGGTGGTTGGTTGATGGGAAGAGAAGAAAGACGACCTCGAGCTTTTGTAGGCGTCCACAAGGGGAACGAGCGAACCCTTTCCCCAACCCTCTCCCCTCCCTCACGCGAAACCCTCTGCCCATGCCTTCAACCCTTCGCCCTCACCTCGCTGACACCGAGACGTCTGCGTATCTAGGAAACTGACCTTTTGACGGACCACTCGCGAGCTCGGATCGACTCAAAGCGAGAGGGACTGACTATCGGTGGACGATGGTCAGAAGAGCGACGCGACGCGGTTGAGCCGAAACAGGGTATGAAGATCGTAACTATGTATCAAAGCGAAAGAGTAAGGGCGCGAGCGAAAATTCCGAGTGAGGTAGAAAAGAAAGATGAAAAGTGAAAACGTAGCGATCTAGGCGTAAGAAAGAGTGTCGACTCTTCCCCTTCGTTGCCCTCGCTTCCATCGCTTCAGGTCAGCATCGATCCTCTTCCCTCGCCCTCGTCCCCCCTGTCTTTTCCCTTCCCTCCCCCAAAGCTGACCTCCTTCTCCTTCGCTCTCTCTGTTTCTTCTGTTTCTTCTTCCCTACAGCCCAGCTGACGATCAACACCCCCGGATCTGTCGTTCAGAGCCAGCCTACCTTCTTGACGGTATGTCTTTCTTCCAAGGCGGTCTTGCTCTTTGGGCTGGGGCGAGGGAGCTCTGATCGAGTGGCTTGGAGAAGATCGAAGCTGACCAGCCTTCCTCTTCTCTCTTCTCTTCTCTGGACTATAGTCCTCTGGAGGAAGGCTCCCTACTACCTGTCCATGTTCGTCTACATCCTTCCAGTGTCATCTCAGGACGAAGATGTTGTTGTTGGAAGGTGGCGACTCGCAGAGAGGTCTTACGTAGGAGCTCAGTAACGCGTATTGTTCAGTCCCCGTGTCAGTAACCCTCCTTAGTGACCAACTGCTCTGTAAGCTACCTTCGGATCACGTGACCATTTCCATGGTATATACATATCTCGAATAGCTAGTTCTACAACACAAGCTTTGAACCACACCTGCAGACTTCACTAAGCTCAAGTGGACGACCCAACAACAGCGAATCCCGACACGTCGCTGACCCTCCCTCTCCTCCCCGCCTTCCCTCTCCTCCAGAATCTGTCCCTCCCGCCAGCAGCTCCCGCCCCTCCGCCGGTAGTCCCTCCCCCTGCCGTTGGGCCCTCATGCTCATCTTTCAAGCACTCCAAAGACCTTACCATGATCGACTCGCTTTCCTCTTCCTCGACCTCTGCTCTCCCCCCCCAACCTCCGCAACCCGACAAGCCTCGCGTCGGCCCCTCGGTAACAGCAGGAACCGTCATCCTTAACTCTCCACCTGAAATACGATACGGATATTGTTCCGGTAAACACAGAGGATGATAGATTCTCCATCGTTTGAGAACTTTTGACTGCCAAAAGACCCGAATCGACCTTCTTGAAAGTGCCCAAGGAGGAGAGAGCGAGAGAAGGTAGCGGTGTCGAAAGGTTTGTCTATGTCGGATCGCAAGGTGGGGAGGATGTGGGTGATTTCGAGGTCGGGCGAACGTGCAAGGTCGTGTAAGTATGTTTCTGCGTTGATGGTGAGGAGACAAGCGCTCAACCATCTCGTCCCCTTCGCTCTCTCGCCCTTCCAGAATAGCTGCCACCTCCCAGTTCTTCGCGGGACCCTTCTTCTTCCCATCTCTTCTCTCCGGCTCCACTGAAGCGAACACCCACCTCCCCGTTAAATTGAACGTCACGCTCTTCACGTCCTCCACTCCTCTCCCTACCTTCCCCACTTGCTTCCCTTCGAGGTGCAGCAAGACTATGAACCCTTTGCCGGAGACAGCGATGATGTCGAGGGAGGGATGCTTGCACGTACAAGATGCGTCGGAGTCCAAAGGGATACGTCGGTATTCCTAACCCCAGCGTCTAGACGTAGTTGCAATGAGAAGAGCCATTTCTGGGTCGGATATGAAGACCTTGGGGTGTTGAGTGAAAGAGAATGCGGGAGATCAAGTAATAGAGGTGTTGAGGCAGAATGAGGTGAAGACTAGCTAGTCAGAATCGACCGCGGGAGTGTTGTTGGGTCGTCCACTTGAGCTTAGGGATGTCTGCAGGATGTGGTTCAAAGCTTGTTGTATAAAGCTAGCTACTCGAAAGGTTTATATACTATGGAAATGGTCACGTGATCTGAAGGTAGCTTACAAAGCTGTTTACGAAGAATGGTTACTAACAAGGGGACTGAACGAGACGCGTTACTAAGCTACTACGTAAGATCTCTCTGCGAGTCGCCACCTTCCAACACTCCCACTCGACGAGCTGAGAGTCCTTCCTTCATTTCCCCCTTTGCGGGTTTCCATCCATGTCTCCGCTGGTCTTTTGATCCACGCGCGAGGTTTCCTTCTGGATGTTGAGCGATTTCTTAAACCGTTCGAGCTTTTCGACTCCGAGAGCCTTGGTGAGGATGTCTGCCTGCATGTCCTCGGTGGGACAGTAGTTGAGCTTGATGAATCCTCTCTGTTGGGCCTCTCGTCCGTATTTGTACGCGACGTCGATGTGCTTGGTCTTCTCCGAGTGAGTACCGTTCTTGGTTGTTTCGATGGCTCCTTGGTTGTCTACGTTTACTGGGATCGATCCGGTGTCGTATCCGAGTTCAGCGAGGATCTTGGCGACCCACCTAAGGCTCCGGCATCCTGCGGAGAGAGCGATGTACTCTGCTTCAAGAGAAGAGAGACTGATTGCCTTTTGGCGTCGACTCGCCCAGATGACTGTGGATCCAAATACCTTGACGACGAATCCTGTTGTTGATCGTCTTGATTCCGTGTCTCCGGCGTAGTCGGAGTCGGTCCATAGTTCTGCGATTGGAGCGTCCGAGTGTCCTCCAAGTTGAAGCGACGTGTCTGCTGATCCTTGTAGGTATCGCATGACCTTCTTGACTGCTCCCCAGTGAACCCTTCTTGGGTCCGAGCTGAATTGGCTGAGAACTCCGACGGCGAAGGCGATGTCCGGTCGAGTGCAGACTTGGAGGTACATCAACGATCCCACCGCTTCGAGGTAGGGTACTCCGTCCAGCTTCTCTGATCCCGAATCCTCCGATTGGACCGACTGTTGCCTAAAGTCGTCCATCGGAACCTTGTTTGATTTTGCGTCGACCATGTTGAATCGTTCGAGGACCGTTTGAACGTATCGTTTCTGGCTGAGGTCCATTGTCCCCGCCTTGCGGTCCCTCGTAACGTCGATTCCGAGGATGGTTCCTGGGTTGAGGTCTCCTCTGTCGTCGATCTTGAATTCCTTCTGGATCTCCGTCATGACCCACTCCAAATCCTCCTTGTCTCCTGCGGCGACGAAGTCGTCAACGTACTGGACCAGCATGATCCGTCGTCCCTTCCTATGCCCTATGTAGATGCAAGAGTCCGCTTCGAGTGGATGGAGATTGAGTTGAGTTTGAAAGAACTTTGAGGAGTGATTGTAGAACGCGAGTGGCGATTGTTTGAGTCCGTATAGGGCCTTGAGGAGATGCGCGACGAGTTTCTTCTTGTCGGCTCCCTTTTGTTCGTACCCTGTTGGCTGTTCCATGAAGACCGTTTCGACTAGGTCTGCTGTGAGGAACGCCGTCTTGAAGTCTCCTTGGACTAGATCGAGATCCTCCGATGCTGCGATGGCGAGGACGATCCTGAGTGAGTTGAGCTTTGATACCGGTGCGTACGTCTCGACGTAGTCGACTCCTTCTTGCTGACTGAATCCCTTGGCGACCCATCTGGCTTTGAAGCGAGTAATCCTCCCGTCGGCTCCTTTCTTGAGCGCGTAGACCCAGCGACCTCCGACCGTTTTTGATCCTGAGGGTAGCTCCGTGAGTTCAAAGACTCCGTTCCCTTCCATCGACACCATCTCTTCGTCCATCGCTTCCCTCCAGAAGTATGCGTGCTCCGACGCCATGGCTTCTCCGTATGTATTTGGGACGGAGGGTGGTGGAAGATCCTCGAGTTTGGGTTGCGTCGCTTGAGCGTGTCCGGCGAAGTCCTCCGAAATGAAGTCGGTGATGTCGTAGTCTGTCTGGACAAATCTTGCCGAGTCTCCTGTTCCTGTGAGAGGTTTCTTGTGCCGTTGACCTCGTCCGTAGCTCCCACTCAAATCGACAGCCGGTTCATCGATGATGGGCTCGTAAGTGTAGGAGTGCTTGACGCGTGATGGGTTGGGTTTCCTTGCCTCGGTCTCCCTGACCGGGTCTTGTTGGTTGGACTTGAGTAGGTGCTGTTCCTCTCCTTTGTCCTCCTCTAGTTCCTTCTCTTCTTCTTCCTCCTCCTTGTGGTCCTCCTTGATTCCGGCTTGTCCCATTCCTGGTAGCTCCACCGTCTGGTGGACTCCACGTGTTTCGTCGAAGATAACGTCCCGAGAATGAAGGATCGACCGCTTGGGGTCTCCATGGACTTGAAGTCGATAGGCCTTCTTCCCGTTGAGATCGCCGTATCCGAGGAAGATGCACTTGATGCTCTTGGGTTGATGCTTGATCTTTTGAAGGTTGAGCGCGTAAGCGAGAGCTCCGAACGTCCGCATTGCAGTGAGGTCGGGCTTCCTTTTGTAGTAGGCTTGGTAGGGGGTTTGAGAGTTGACTGAGGATGAGGGAATGCGGTTGATTGTGTATGTGGCGTAGTTCATGGCTTCCGCCCAGTAGGATCCGTCGAGGTCCCTCGCGTCTCGTAGCGCGCAGGTGATCTTCTCCTCGATGGTTCGCATTCCTCGTTCGGCCTTGCCGTTTTGTTGCGGTGTGTGTGGGATAGTCGTTTCCTTGGTGATTCCTTCGTCCCGGAGATAGAACTCGTAGTCCTTCGACGTGTATTCCCCACCGTTGTCTGACCTGATCCGTTTGACGACGTGATTGGTCCTTTTCTCCTCCCTTTTCCTCCAGGTGATGAATGTTGCCAGTGTTTCCGACTTCCTCTTCAATGCGAACGACCAGTGGTAGTTGCTGAAGTCGTCCCAGATCGTCATCATGTAACGCATTCCTTGAGCCGAGGCGATTGGCATCGGTCCGGCGAGATCCGTGTGGACGAGTTCGAGAGGTGAAGTGGTTTTGGTGGTGGAGGTGGGGAATGGAGTTCGATGTTGTTTCCCTTCGACGCAAGGTACGCAGATCCTTTCCTTGAATCCGATGATGTCCTTTTTGGTGAAGGTTGGTAGGAGCTTCTGACGAGACAACTCCTCCATGGCGGAGATAGAAGCGTGACCGAGCCGGCGATGAAGGACCTCGATCTTGTCGACTCCTGTTGCCGCGAGTGCTACGTCTTCTCCTCCTGAGCCGACTCCCTTGAAGTCGCTCACGTCCAGCATGTAGAGGTTCTTCGACACCTCTTTTCCCTCCATGAACAGCGATCCGTCTCGAAGGAACTGGCATCGCTTGTTGGTTTGGGTTGTCCCCTTGCTGGGGAACCTGGTCTCGACTCCTTTGTTACCGAGTTGACCGATACTGATGAGGTTGCTGAACCCTGGGATGTGGTATACGTCGGAGATGGTGAAGGCCTTCCTTGATCCTTTCACGGTGGTCTGGAGGTGGATGGAGCCGATGCCGAGGATCTGAACGATTGATCCGTTGGCCGTCGTGACCGTTCCGTTGTGCGCCTTGTATGTTACGAAGCGTTCCCGGTCCCCGACGATGTGGTTTGATGCTCCACTATCGGCGATGTATCCATGCTTGGTTTGAGCGAAGAGCGCTTGGGCCGACGTCGCGATGTCGGATCCTGCTTGAAGACCGTAGTCTACGAGGTGCGCCTCTTCCCTATCCTTCCAGTTCCCCTTGTTCTCCTTCTTCCCCTTCCCGAACTTCCTTCCCTTTCCACCTTGTCCCTGCCCCGTGGGCTTTCCTCCATTCAACTCCCAGCACTCCGACTTGAAGTGTCCGACCTTGTTGCACTGATGGCACTTGGCGGTCCTCTTGTCGACAAGGAGGGCTGTTTCCTTCGACGATGAAGTACCGGTCGGTTTGAGGGACTCGTGAGTCCTTACGTGGATGAGGAGGGATGTGGCGACGGCGGTTGGGTTGAGTTCTTGTTTTGATTCTTGTGCCTGGAGCGTTTGGTGTTGAATGAATTGTTCGAGTGATGCGGGTAATCCACTGAGGAAGAACATTGTGCTCATCCTGTCTGGGATGTTGAGGCCGAGAGCTGACATGTCGTCGATGATCCTTTGGAATTCGTCGATGTACTCCTGTACTGGTTCTCCCTCCTCCATCTTGAGGTCCCTCATCCTTCGGATGGCCATGACCTCTCCCGCTCCTCCTTCCACCTTGTGAGTCTTCCTCAGAAGATCCCATGCCTCCTTTGCGTGTTTGCAGTTCCGGATCCGAGGTAGTTCTCGGTCGCTGACCGCCATTTGAATCCTGTGGAGCGCGAACTCGTCCATATGGTCCCATTCTTCGATGTCCTTGACGTTGTTCTGCTGCTTCACGACCTCTTGTCCGGTGGTGTCCTTTTCCATAATTTCCGGGGTGAGGTTGGGCCTGGTTTTCGTACCGAGGACGACGGGCTTGATTCCTGCTTCTCCAAAAGCGATCTCCATCCTTACTGACCACGTCTCGTAGTTGGTACCATCGAGAGCAGTGAGTTTGAACAGCTTGTGATCCAGCTTCTTGGAGTAGTTGCTTGACATGACGAAGGATTGTTGCTTAGCGAGTGGTGGCGAACTGGTGCTGATAACGTGTTGTTGGGTCGTCCACTTGAGCTTAGGGATGTCTGCAGGATGTGGTTCAAAGCTTGTTGTATAAAGCTAGCTACTCGAAAGGTTTATATACTATGGAAATGGTCACGTGATCTGAAGGTAGCTTACAAAGCTGTTTACGAAGAATGGTTACTAACAAGGGGACTGAACGAGACGCGTTACTAAGCTACTACGTAAGATCTCTCTGCGAGTCGCCACCTTCCAACAGGGAGGAGGAAAGCTTCAGCGACAAGTGACGCTGGGACAACCATCGTGCTGCAGCCTCGTCGTTTGTTAGCAGAGGAGTGGGGCTCTCTCTTCCGGTGGTGATGAGATCTGCGTCCAAGAGGAGCAGGGGTTGTCGGAAGGTCGGTCTGCTTCCTGACGAGGACGCGACAATCGTGTCCGAGTCTCGACTATGCATTCTCTTTCCAGGTCCGGCTCAACTTGAAGGATGAACTTATCAGGTTCTTTCATTGGCGATTTCCTCAATAACTTCAAGGCCGACACAAACTCTCAACTCGGCTTAAACACGCTTTACAGATATCTCCAGACTCATACATCATCTCCAGCCACGAAAAGAAAAAGGAGAATCAAAAACAGGAGACCCGTTGTTGACGACAGCCTAGTCGCTCTGTTTCTGCTTCAGCGATGATACGACGGCGCAACATCTTTAACAAGTTCCCAGGCCTCGTCGATTCTGAAAGGAAGAACAAAGTCAGACCCTGAGCGTAGAGACTCTCTGCTGAGAAAAGAGTGAAGATCGAAGGAGCTGACTTTTGGACGACCGACGTGTCGAGAGGTCCTGCCTCAAGAGCTTCGAGGTTCCCCTCGAGCTGCTTCACACTCGAGGCTCCGATAAGCTGTCGATAACGAGAGAACAGTAGTATGGTCAGCAATGATCCGCTGAGATGAGAAAAGACGCTAGAACTACACGCTTACCACTCGATCTCCAAGAGCAGGATCCAAAACGGAGTGATGCTCGATCCATCGAAAGACGAGGGTGGGCATGCTGATCGAGGCAATCTTAGCAGCCTAAAAGTTGTTCGGAACGTCAAAGAGGGGTCAATCAGCTCGCCGGACATGGAGACGCCAAGTAACAACCAAAAGGTCTGGAACGCGGCGTAAAACTGACCTCGTCCATCTTTGCCGAAGCTGCAAAGTACTCTGGCTTCCAATACATTTCTCGAAAAGATTTTCCAATGCTATTAAAATGAGGTCAGAGGGAAAGTGAGGACAGGGTCGAGAGAGAATGGAAAAAGATGGCGTCAAACTCACCTCGAATGGGGGTCGAAACGGGATCCTGCTTTGCTTTCGTCGTCCTCAGTCTTGAGACCACCGAGGAAGCCTCCCAAAAGCCTGAAACCAAAGTCACAGGATAAAGATGCCTACTCGTCGGAATGTTGTAAGGGAAAGACGTACTGGTTGAACGCCTGAAGATAAAACAGGAAGGGTTGTCAGTCGTGGCCCTTCGAAGTGAAGTCGAAACAGAAAAGTAGACTGACCACAAGCGACATACCGTGTTTTCGAAGCACGAAAAGAAGTTCGGGTTCAATTTGACGAGCAAGAGGAGAGTAGGGACCTTCGTAGACGCTAGGTCGAAGCCAGTTGTTGTCCTTGCCGAGCTCGACGATCACGTCGACCTCGTCGACACGGTAGTTCGAAAGTCCTAATCGCTCGAACTTTCCTTCTTTGTGAAGCTGGTCGAGCGATGAAAACGTCTGTCATTCAAAAGAAGAAAGGAGCTTAGTTGAGACCGCGGAAGGAAAGAAGGAGAAGAAGAAGCATGCGTACCTCCGAAAACGAAACCTCTCGGTCAGGAGCATGAAGATAGAAAAGAGGAACACTATTGACTTTAAGAGCTTTGAGTGATGCCTGTTTCGTCGATGAGGAGTCAATTCAATCCCTCTGTCGAAGGGCTGGGAGGAACAGGGGAGCTTACAACTAAGGAAGCTCGCCTGGATTACGAAACACAAAACGAACGAACAACGCGTCAAGCGTCGAGGGAAGAGGACGAAGGGAAAAACCAAGACTTACAGGCTTTCGGATGAGTGCGTATACCCGTCCAACACTCCAAATCTAGCGCTAGGCAAGGATTTCGTATGGACCGAGAAGCCCTGACTGAAGAGAGATAATTACTCAGCTGAACCAGGTCACCAAAGTCAGCGAGCAAGTTTCCTCTCCTCACCGAGCAGCACCCAGATTGCCGAGCATGCTCTCAGAACTTCCATCCCGGTAACTAGATAACAAGATCAGACTATGTCAGTAAACGTGAACTCGAAGGAAGAAGAGGAAAGGACCCACTGTCGGGAAGTATCAAGCTCCAAAACATCGTGACTTTAAGACGTTGAGAATATCTTGAGCGTCTTTGAAAGATGATAGTCCTTCGAGTTCAGCGGTGAGTTGGCGAAGGCCCGCGCACTTGGGGAAGGGAAGAAAGAAGAAGGCGGAGGAAGGAGGGACGAGATGGCTTGCGATCAAAGTCAGTCAGGGTTCGCGATCAAAAACAGCGATAGGAAGAGGCTCGTACGCCATAGATCACTGGAACTCGGGGAGTGGGCATGATGTCGTGAGAAGAGTGAAGGAGAGAAGTGGTAGGGTGCGAAAAGAAGACGACCGTTAGCGAGGTAAAGTGATTTGGTGGAAATAGGTTGCGGGCGGACAGGACGGTCGACAGAAATGACCGGTTATATGGACCACGGTCGAAGGCAGCGGAATCGGTCGGCGAAGAGGTGACTAGCGGACGATGAAAGTGTCTTGAGGCGAGGCCAGATCAACTGCGAAGAGAGAAGGACATAGCCTTGAGAAAGACGGTCGAGTTGTTCGAAAGAGCGACCGAAGCTGACTTTTTTCTCCTTCCTCCGTTTCTCGACGTTGACTTTAGGCGTGGAAGCATATAGATCACTGAGAGGGCCTTCAACTACTCCTCTTGTTCCTTTGAGACGCTGAGCTGATGACGAGTTTTAAAGCAGAACGAGAAACAGAGAGGAATCGATCAAACGCACTATCTCCCCTCATGTACCTCATGGTCTGCACTCGACCAGACCTCGCCTATCCAGTAGGAGTCATCAGCAGATTCAGCAGCGACCCCCAAGCTATCCTTTGGGCAGCGATCGATCGGATGGTTCGCTACATCGCAGGGACGAAGAGCCACGGACTCACCCTCGGAGGGAATGTCTTCCGAGCTCAAGTCGAGAGAGAATTTGCACTCTGAAGCTTCTTCCTTTTTACTGGACATACTGGAGCTACGCCTCGACGACCTCAGCTCTTTGCATACGAGAAAATCGGCCTTGAGTATACAGGGCAGCTGAAAGAGAGAGGATTGAGCTGCTCCGAAAAGAACTCGCGGAAGTGAGCTCGAGCTTACCATCTCCTTCGTTTTGAGGTACCTCTCGAGAGATTAGTTCTCTACAGTGCCAATATTTTTGTTGTAGGCAGCTGATGTCGTAGATCTTCTCGACTCCTTGGAATGCGGCGTCCGCGATGGGTTTGGTAGGAGCTTCGATGACGAAGTCGTCGACGTAGATGGTCATCGCGACACGTCGACCGTCTCTCCATCCCGTGTAGAGGCAGCAGTCGGCGAAGGACGCGACCAATTCCATCTTCTCGAGGTTTGCTGAAAAATAAGTGTGAGAGGCTCGGGCTGACTGAGGGAGACCGTAGCTTGCTCCGTGGACTTCGAGGACGATTGGTTCTCCGTACTCGTCTGTGCTGAATCCGGGAGGAGGTTTCATGGAGACCGGTTCCTCCAGCAGGCTCAAGCAACTTCGTCATCCTGAGAGGCGTTGGTCTAAAGGAAGAGAGACAGGAGAGAAGGCGGGAGGTAGAGGTGAGTTCGCGGGTTTTCCTGCTTTCACCACCACTTTTTTCCTTCTGGGAGGGCGATGAGGGAAGCAGCGTATCCAGCGGCGGTGGCATCGGCGAGGAGAGGGTCGACGTTTCGTTTGTGAGGGCTGAGATCGTCTCGTCCGCCGCCAGAGCACTCCTGAGCGAGCTCTTCCAGGTAATGAAGTTCGATCCGTCGGGCTCGAGCTGGTTCCTGCCTCCTGAGGTGAGTAGCTTGATGTATTGGGTGCTGGGCGCCATGATGGGAGAGACGATGGAGAGGTTTAGGTAGTCGAGCGGGAGTTGGACGAAGTGGAAGGGAAGAAGAGCAGGGAGGTGGTCGAGCTCGAGGGAGGGAAGGAGGGAAGGAAGGACGGAGGACGTCGTGGAGGTTCTGGTGCTGGTATCCTTCGATGGGGAAGGTTGGTTGGTTCCTGGTTATTGCTCTCAAGCAACCAGACTCTTAATCTATGAAGATGTAAGGTCTAGCGTCTGGTTCGATCTGGAGAGAGAAAGAAGGACTCGTGAGACGCTAGCTTGGTGGTCAAGATGTAGACGAGAGTAAGAAGGGAGGAGAGGGAAGTGAAAAAGGTTAAGGGAATAAGGCAGTGTGCGAAGAGAGAGAGAGCTAGCGAGATTAGAAACTAGAGGAGCGAGATCAACAACCTATTCTACTGTAGAAAAGAAAGAAAGAGATACGCAAATCTTCACAGGAAAGGGAGGCGAACCCGAGGAAAGTGAGCAAGAGCGAGCCGTCCTCGGCCTCCTCGAGCTTCTCGCGGCAGAGACCTGAGCTGATCTCGGTGATTCTGTTCAGCAGTCGTGTTCTCTTCGCCGACGCGGGATTCCGTCGCGTCTCCTGCTGTAGAGTCGTCCGCCGTCAACTCCAAGGAGCCGTGTTGCTTCCGAAGCTCTCGATTCAGATGGATATAGGAGTGCAGTGACGAGTAGAACGATACCGTGGTGAGACCTTCCATGATCTCTGCTCCTTGTTTGAGACAGAAAACATCTCGGTCGAGGATCCGTCGCTGATCATCTTCCTCCTCTTAAACCCTCTCGCAACGTCGCTCCCATCCGTATCGTGAAACGAGCACTTGCGACCGAGTCCCCAAGCTTGGAGGGAACCAGGGTAGAAACCTTTCTCGCCGACGCCGTAGTAGAGGGTGCACCAACCCATCCTCTCTCCTTTCTGACGCGTTGTCAACGAGAGCGCTGCATCGTCCTCTGTAGGAATAGTGAGTATATATGTAAGCGCGAAAAGTTGATAAATGGAAGCGAAACGTACCAAGGTAATGGTGAAAAAAACGACACGGGATCCGAAGCATAACAAGGTCAAGCTTGGCTGATGTAGCTTCGAGGGAAGTATAAACGGATGTCCGGAGTATCTGTGATAGGTAGCGTGCCAATACAAGAAAAGGAACGGAGGCAAGATTCTCGTCACTATCGACCGTTTTCAAGGAGCATGGGTTAGTGCTCAAGCTGTGACGGGTAGTGCTCTTGAACATAAAGGTAGGACAAGAGGGGCATGAGATGCGAAAAAGAGGGCGGGCACGAAGATGGATGAACTGTCAAGTTCTGAGCTTACTTTCCATCCCGGCCGACTCATCGCTATGTCAGGAACCTCCATCTCCATAGCCCTTTAGATCTGGACGGCAAAGATGGTGGGCACAGTCGTCGGGAGGGAGAGAAGATGAAAGCTCCTATCAATCTCCTCCTTCCTCCCCTCCCTAACGCTCATCACACACGACATGACTTAATCCTCTTCATTAATTGCCGTCAAACACCAGATACAAGACGACGAACTCTCGGCAGGTGGAAAGAAGAAGCAGAAGACGGGTGAGCTTCTTTACCTCCTGGGAGCTTCCTCCACGAGGTCACGCTCACGTCCTCCTTCCTTCCTCCCTCTCCATCCCTCCTCCTCCAGTAGTCGTCTACTCCCAGTCAACAAACACAGGTCGAGGAGATCACCGCAACACGAAAATCGCTTATGCTGTCCAAGCCTTGAACGCAAGACTTTATTTCTAGCAGTCAACGATTGGGCTTGAGGACCATCGCTTCCCAGGATGCTCAAGAGCCCATACTGTGTCTGCTGAGTATAGAAGAGTCGCTTGAAGCCGCTTGCCGTAGGAGGCTTCCGATCTCACGCTGCTGGAAGACGACGAAGACCGAAGCTGACCGTTCCTCCCTTCGACGCCGTCTCACTTTCTTCCCAGGTTCAACCTCACGCTCCTCATACCTACCTCTACTCGCAATCTCGAAATAATGCTCATGCCAAGCTGCTATCTGTTACTGAGGTACGTTCTCTGCTCCACCTTTTCTCAGTCGGGATCTCCTTCGTTTCTTGCGTCGAGCACACCCAAACCCTCGTTCCTCCTCCCTCACCGCAGACCTCCGAGATCTTCCCATCACCAACTTCTGAACACACCCTACCCTCGACATCAGGCTGAATCAAAACTTCGCTCGGGACTATCTTGATGAGCAGTGGTGAGTCCCAGCTTCCTTGAGTTCGCTCGACGTCGACGTTCCTTTCGGGCCTTCCCGTCGTGAGCTGACCTTCGCCCGTTGTTTACTTGGCGATTCGTCTTCAGGTGGGAGCTTACTCCGTCCCAGCATTCACTGTTCTGAGAGCTGTAGTGGTGTACTCAGCTGGGTTGAAGGAGATCGGGAAGGTTCAGGTGAGTTTGAAGCGAGGTCGCCGACGTCCCTCGTCCATATATCCTCTCTCTCTCTCCCCCAACCCAACTCTCCCAATGACTGATTATTATTTCCCTTTCTGACTCTCCAGAGATCCCACGACCAAATCAATCGTCACATCGCAGCAGGAGACGCGTCGACGAAGGACGATTCCGGCAACGCGTCGTCCACGGGGAGGACGACGGCGACCGCTGGAGGAGAGGAGGAGCTTCGAAGAGGGGAGTCGGGGTAGTAGGGGAGCTCCTGCGAATGTGGGTGGGAAGAAGAGGAGATGAGACGGAAGTGAGGGTCAACAGGAGATTCGATCTCGATGTACGTCTTTTCGCCCCTTCGCGAGTTCCTCTTCGGTACGACTGGAGCATCCACGGTCGACTCAGTCAAGCGTATGACACTTGAACAATAATGGACGCGCAAGGTGGTCATCATCGTTGAGGGTAGAAGAGGGGTCTGAAGGTCAGCAGCATTTGGAGCATTTGAGAAACGTCGTTTCAGCAGGAACGCTGAAACTGCAGGTGCTGACTGACGTGGAATCAACTTTGTGGTGACTGCCTGAGTCCGTATAGGGCCTTGAGGAGATGCGCGACGAGTTTCTTCTTGTCGGCTCCCTTTTGTTCGTACCCAATTGGCTGTTCCATGAAGACCGTTTCCACTAGGTCTGCTGTGAGGAACGCCGTCTTGAGGTCTCCTTGGACTAGATCGAGATCCTCCGATGCTGCGATGGCGAGGACGATCCTGAGTGAGTTGAGCTTCGAACCGGCGCGTACGTCTCGACGTAGTCGACTCCTTCTTGCTGACTGAATCCCTTGGCGACCCATCTAGCTGTGAAGCGAGTAATCCTCCTGTCGACTCACTTTCTCGAAGAACAGAACGTCAAAATCCTCTTGAGGCAGCATTTTGTCTCTTCTTCCAGATCTGGATACTCTGGGGGGTGTTTGGCTAGCAAAGGCGTAATATCGCTAACCTCTAGCAGCGACACCGCGTCCCTCGAAGTCCCTGCAAGATGAGAAGGTTTGGAGCTCGAGAGATATGTCTCGGTACTTTATCTCTCCTGGATTCAGCGGCCGCGTTGTGACTGCGGCTGCTTGTATGGGTCCTCGGAGATCCGGACATCTTCCTTTCGTCCCCCATCTCTCCAAAATATATTCGGTGCTCTAAGCCCTTTCTTACTGTTACAGCTACAACGAACACTAAAGATATCTTCTTCCTCAACACATCTTTTGAAGCATCTGTCCTCCCATCCTTTCTGGAACCGCACGCTCAACATCTCTTCGCTTAGTTCCTTCCTCCTTCCTTCCAGACCATCGCAGAAGCATATCGACGCCTGGCAGCCTATCCAACGTAGTCTTTACTACCGCCGTTGCGCTTCTATTCGGCTCACCAGCATTGTCATATCAAAACGCGTCCCGTCTCGCTGTGCGAATCAGGTTATTTGAAGGTGCGTGCCACACCTGTGTCCTATATGAAGAATGGAAACGACAGGCTGTCTTTTACTCCACTTCTGCTTTCGTTTCGCTCGCCAACTGATGTAGGGTCTTTTCTTGCCTCAGCTGCGCGAGCCCGCCCACTCAGTAGGAGTACAGACGAGGAGTTCGATTCGGGTTACGGACGACAATCTGATCCTAAGGATCAAAGGACAAAGAGGTGAAGGTATTATAAGCACGAAGGGACAGTCATGATGCAAAGGGGATAAATTAAAACGCCAAAGAGTAGCTACTCCTGATCAACAACTACCTCAGGGTGCCCGTTCTGGTTGGCTACGGCCTGGAACTTCGTTTTGTCGGGGAGTTCACCGGCCTTCCTCTGAGCCTCGTAAGTGTCTAGTGGTCGAGGTCGAGGGAACGACCAGGGACCAGGGGGAGATCGGCAAGGGGGGGGGGGGGGGGGGGGGGGAAGGGGGGGGGGGGGGGGCGGTGAACGAAGAGACAAGATAGGACATCAGCACTCGCAGAGCGACGAGGGTAGGATAAGATCAAGGCGGCAAACACTTACATCGCGCGCCGAATCTTCCCAGAATCTGTGCCTTAATCTGAAGCGCGAGGACCTTAGACGTCATCCTGCACGCCGAAAGATTTCCGACAGCGAAGAAGAAGTTTGGGATTCCGCTCTCTCTGGCGACGCCTCGAATCTCACCCTCCTCGTCGAGTCCCCAGACGGGGTCAAACGACTCCCGGTAGGCCTCTCCGAGGGTAGACTGAAGAGAAACGGCCACGCAGACAAGTCAGTAACCTAAGTGTCGTTCAAAAACAGGCTGAAACGTACTGCAACGGTATCGGGGAATCCGGTGTACCCAGTAGCGAAGACAACCACGTCAAAAGAGTCCTTGGATCCGTCTTTGAAGGTGATCTGGGTTGAGTTGGAGCCGAAAGACGCGATTTCGCCCTGCTTGACCTTGATGGAGCCGTCAACAATCATCTCCGAGCCCCCGGTCGAAAAGTAGTAGCCGCCGGCCTTCTCCAGAGCCCTAATTGGAAGGAGCAAGGCAGGACAGAAGACACAGTCAGCGTATTGGGAGACGAAAAAGAAGCGAAAGCTGAAAGCGACGTGAATGTCCGTACGCACATAACCCACTTGAGAGCAAGCTGATTGGCGGAGATGTTCTTCTTTTCGGCAAGCTGGAATATGCGAGAGATCAAAAGGTAACCGGTAGTGACGTTCAGTGAGATAGACGCGAAGCGGCAAGGAGATAAATGAAAAAGCAAGCACGAACCGCTCGGAGGGAGTGAACAAGCTTCATGTTCGCAACGAATGCATCCCCCTTGAACCTTGGAAGGTATTTTCGGACTTGAAAAAAAAGTAAACGTCAACCAGCGAAGACGGAAGGCAAGCAGCTCGACGCGTCGAACAGAACGAACTGAGAAAATCCAGGTTACTCACAATCGTCGGCCGGGATGTCGCCTTCGGTTTTCCAATCAGATCCGATTAATCCTCGTCCGAGGGGGGAGTAGGCAACAAGAGCGATACCGAGCCTGGAAGTAGATAAGTTAGTGCCAGCAAAACCGACCGTCAAAGTTGACGCGAGAGGCAGGAATAAGCTCACTCCTTGCAAGCATCGAGGACGCCGTTGGTCTCGACGTCGGTCGTGAACAGGGAATATTCCCACTGTTGAGAAAGAGAAACCTTTCGAGTGAGACGCAGACTCCGCAGAACGGAGTGAGGAGACCATTCGACGCGACGAACGAACCTCGACAGCAGCGATCTTGGCGACCTTGCTCGCTCTTCGAAGTGTGTCGGCAGAGCATTCAGACCTGTAAAGAGAACAAGAGCGCATATCAGCGATCGAAATTCTCAAGAAAGAGGGAAAAGACGAACAACCCAATATGCTTGATCTGAAAGAAAATAGTCAGTCTCGTCTTCCCTTTTCCCCAGCTGCTCGACGGAGACGAGACGAACCTTTCCAGCATCTTGAAGCTCCTTCAAGGCTCTGACAGTCTCTTCGATAGGAGTCTTAGGATCAACTCGGTGCTGATCTGGTGTAGCAAACGAAGAAGGACGGAGAGAGCGTCAGCGCCCCAAGACGACTGCGATGTCACGAAAGAGCTAGAATTCACAGTAAGATCGATGCAGTCAACCCCAAGCCTCCCCAGAGACTTCTCGCAAGCCTCTTTGACGTACTCATAATCCCCTCGGACTCCATCCCACGATCCTCCAGGCCCGCGGAGGACGGCGAACTTTGTGGCAAGGAATACTCTGGCACGGTTTTGCTGAACAAAGGGTCCGAGGAGGAGCTCGTTGGTGAAGGGTCCGTAGCAATCAGCGGTGTCGATCATGACCTTCTCTCCAAGAGCTCCTCCTCTAACGCAGAGAAGCGAAGAAGGGACAAGAGGCAAGATGAGCGAGAGCGTACTCGAACGAGGAGAACCGGTCGAAGGTCCGAACCGAAAGTCGACGAAAAAACTCACGAGCCGATAAAGTACTTCAGGGTTGCTAGCTTCTCCTCCTCATCCCCGGACCCATACGCCTCAGAGAGACCCTGTATGCGGAGTGAAAGGCACTCAGTTCGGGAGAATAAGAGAGAAGGAGGAGGAAGACCGGAAGGAAGAAGACTCGAGCAGGACGAACCATGGGAGCTCACAAACAGAAGTTCGGGACCAGAACAGGATGCCGTCTCTCCACGGTACACAAAAGCAAGGAGAGATCTGGGTGGGCATCTAGTACATGGTTTTCTGATACTACAATCGCTTCCTCCAGGTTGTCATGCATAATTCGGGCTGAAGGGGAAGGCGAACAAGCCTTTCTCCAATCCAAGGGCCTTCGTTAAAGTTAGGGTTAGGGTTAGGGCGAGGTCCTTCGTAACCGTCACCGTCTCCGCGGACGTCCGGCTCAACTAATTCCACCGCTTTTCTGCTCAGTTGTCCCCTGCGTTGTCATCATCTTGTGAAGAACAGTCATCAAACTCGAAGCCGTCGACTGGTCAGCACCCCATCGGTTCTGAGAAGACGAGAAAAAAGACCTTGGTTGACTCTCGCTTTCAGCCCACAGGAAGATACGCTGCGGCGGATTGGTCGTCTGTGCCAGCTGTAGTCGAGCCAAGAGGTACTGTGGATACAAGAGGGTGTTTGACGACGATGAAAGAGGTGAAAAGACTAATACGGCGAGTGCAGGAGGTACAGTATCTCGTCTCGGGTGGAGAGGAAATCAGGTTTTAGCTCCTTCCTGTTCCGTTCTTCTGTACTCTTTCCTTTCATTCTCCCTACTTCCATGTCATCACCGCTATCCCTTTGTTCTCAGACCCCTATTTCGCCCTCGTTCCTTTGCTTATGGTTCTTTCCCTGTTATCGTTTCAGTCTACCGGTCCTTTGTTCTCCCTTCCCCAGGTATACGTGGTCGGTGATGATGTCGTATCCCAATTTGATGGAGTAGTTTGGCGACCCAGAGAAGGATTTGGCATTCTTGAGAAAGACGATGTACTCTGACTCGTGCGACGACTTGCTGATTGCCTTCTGCCCCCTACTCGCCCAGAACAAGAGACTACTATTGAAAAGTTTGATGAGATATCCTGTCGTTGACCTCCTTGTTTCGCGATCTCCTGCATAGTCGGCGTCCGTCAGCCCTCGAGTGGGAGTGGTGGATCGATGGTGCTAGTGTGTGAGGGAGATTGTTGTTGCTTTCCTCGCTTACACGGTGCCCGTGTACGCAGGTCCGTTTCTCAAACGCGACGAGGTCCAGTCCCTTGAGTGGTGGGAGTGGGAGTATCCCGTCCGTGACGAGCTGCCGTCCATGGCGAGGATGAAAGCGAACACGAAGAAACCCTCGGCTGATGAAGTAAAAGTCGTTTGAAGAGTGCGTGGAGGAGGGGGAGATGAGCGAACGGAGGGGTCGGCGAGACGCGTCGAACTGGTTCGTTACTGGTTAGTCCTATCTCATCTTCCCCCTTCTTCATCTCCCGCTACTAACAAGCCTCTCGCTGTCTTCCGAGGACCTAGCGTTCAGCCAACGCGAAACAGAGACGTCTTCAGAGCTCGTCGACTGGAAGCATTTGCGCTACTTGTTTCTGCCCTCGACTCACTCTCACTGCTGGGTTTCATCAGCTCACGGATATCCGAACTCTTCACTCGAAACCAACTGCTGATACAGGCCCAACCGTCAAGATCTGCCCTCGTTTCGGTCGAGAAAATTAGCGGCGCGTTCGGATGCGCACGCCTCTCGCTCCTCGCTGGCGTCTTGGTAAGTTCATCTCTCCAGTTCTCTCCCTTCTCCTCGACCAGCGTCCAGAAGATGCCTTACTGATCACAGCTCTATTCCGAAGGCCTAAATAGCTTGGTATGTAGGTCAACTGCGAGGTCGAAGAAGAGGTCCCTTCGCTGCCTGCCTCAAAGGGACGTTTCATTGTGCCTACACGCGGCCTTTATCCGGCGCTCCCAAGCCTGGACCTTTTCTTTCGAGACGCAGCTCGTATTCTGCTTCTGAACCGTCCTCCAGCCCCCCATTCCTCTAAAAAGTTGGACATTTTTGAAACGTAACGATTTTTATCTTCCTTTACTTTAGCGACCGCATACGACTGCGGATAGCCGTTTCGGACCCTCACTGATCCTTCCACCTTCCCTTCTTCCTCCACATCATCACATTAACCGTTGCTCCTAGTTTCTCCTTCGTATCGCAAGCCCACACTCCCAACACCGAGGTTATTACGTTCCTCACCACTCTTCTCGAGGCTTCTGCCCTTCCAACTTTTCTAGAATCGCACGCTCGACATCTCCTCGCTTGGTTCCTTCCTCCTCCTCCTATCGAAAGAGGTCAAGCTCACCGTTTTCATTCCTTTCCTTCTCGTCAACACTCATGACCCTCTCTAGCTCTCTCCCTTCCTTCTAGAATCTACACGTTCGAGTACCCCCAACGCCTTTGTCCTCCTCATTCGAGATCGCTTGGCTTACCTTGCGCCTTCTCGTCCAATGGAAGCAGTCGCTGGCCCTCCCCCTCCCTCCCTCGCTTCGAGCTCACCCGGCTTCGTCCCTCCTTTTTCTTCTTGTTCGCTCACCACCCACTGAACCTCCTCTCAAAGCTTTTTTCCTCAAGTTCTAATAAAGGCACCTGTATCCTTCTTCTCGTCCCTGAACTGTCGGTTCACCCCTTCTCTTCCCCGCTCGAGGGGCTCGAACCTCACCCTTGACAGTCCTCCCTTTCTTCTTCTCCGCCCTCAACAACATACAGCCCCATTCGGACATGTTCTCATATAATCCCATACCCCTTCTCGATAGGAATTCCTCGACCATGGACCCACGACTGCAATTGAGGTGCTCTGTACCCTGCTTAGCGACCGCACCGTCAACGACAAGGCAGCATTCAAGGGGGGACTCTGATGTTAAGCAATCGGTGAAACCTGAATCTCAGTTTCAAGAATCAAGAAACCGAGAAACACCGCGCAATGTCGGCTGAAGCGTCGACGTGAGAGAACAAGAATTGAAACGACAGGCTGTCTTTTCTCTACCCCTGTCTTGCGTCTGCATATCAATGCATCCAGACTTTCCTTACTCCCGTTGAGTTCGATTCCCTCGCGAAGACGGTAAGAGATTAGAAGGAATTGCTTGATGGACCCGGATGAGCGGCGGGTCGCGGGTGTTTGCCATCGGCCACCCTCCTCTGCTTGTTCGAATTCCACCACTTTTTCTAGAGCAACAACATGGACCCTTCGTATACAAAGACCGAGTGAAAAGGTGAAACAAATGGATAAAAAAAAAGACAGCTGCGTTTCTCAAGTACGACGTGTCTGATCTGCGAAAGAGATGGATCAATAAAAGTACATAGTCACTAGTGCAAATGGCACCTTCCTGCTACTCCAGCAGTTCCTCAGCCTCGATTCCAACAATCGACCCTTTCTAAAAGCTCCCTCCTTCCAACAACTTTTCCGCTGATTAGCCACCCTAACGTTCTTTTTCTCCTCCGCCTAACACATGATTTTTCCAACCTGCAATCGAATCAACCCTGAGCTAATTGAGTACCTCCGTATCTCCGTCGCATTCTCCTTCGGGAGCGAGCTCAACGTCCCTCTGCTTTCCTCGTCGCGTCGAATCCGTCCTCCCAGGCAAAGCATCGCTCGACTCGTCTCGCCGCCGTGCTATTGGCCTGCTTCCTTCTAGCTAGGTTCTTGGGAAGAGAGTCGTTAAGCCGACTCCGGAGGTAGTTGAGAGGAGTTGGACCAGCGAGTGCGGCGCTTGAGCCAAAGCATTTGGAGCATTTCATCGTCTGTTCGCTCCGTAGCGAGAATGAGAAACGACAGCCTGTCGTTTCCGCTTCCCTGCTGTTCTACCTCTTCACTCGGTAGATTCTTCACAAAAAGTCACAAGCGACTGCTCTTGAAGCGAGTCCAAGTTGAAAAAACCAAAAATGTCAGGTTTGAGCGTGAGGAAGAGGGCAAAGGAATGAAAGCGACGCGACCAAAATAAGTCAGGTGCTTATCGAGGAACGAGGACGAGGTACGATTTAAGGGTATCCAAGATAGATGTTCAAAGGCAGAACGTGAGGCGAGCGTATTTCAGGGAGGCAAAGCCATCAAAGGGAAGTGAGAACGAAAGACCGAGAAGGCTGGAACGAGAATAGGGCGACAAATGGACAACGGCCAGACGGTCAATTGAGAACAAAGGCCATTAGCAGTGACAAGGGATATCGAGATGAAAGAGAAAGAGCAAGGGAGAGTGAAGTAAGAAGGAGCTGGAACCTGATTCCCTGACGCGACACCGCTTCGCCTGGTTGCTTCCTCCTCGACCTCCTCCCACTCCATAAGGAGGAGTAGTCCAGTAACAAAGGGGATTGCTTATAAGAAACAAGGCGAGGTAAGATCCATAGGTGATCAAGATAGAGACAGAAGAGAGGCAAGCGAAAGGCCTCCTTGGTCTCGTTGATAGGTGGGTTACACATATATCTACCCACTGCTTTAGAAAATCCAGGGAATAAACGTTGAAGGAATGGCTTGACGGAAGAAGTGGTCAGTCCTCGCTTGACGCGTTCGAAGACCAACGGACCCTGAAGCTCACCTATTGCCCAACAAAGAGTGTAAGTCGACCCTGGATCTTTCGGTTTCCAGCTTCTTCAGTCAACGAAGTGAGCTCTCCGTCTGGTTCGTATCTCATTTCCTCATTGGTGACGGGGTGGGGGCATAGTGGCTGAGAAGAAGAAAAGACAGCCTGTCGTTTTTCATTAATGCTGTGTCTCTTTCGAAGCCCAAGGGGGAGAAACCTTTTGTGTATCGGATCTACTCGCAAGTTCACTAATGATCATCCGTCTGCTGGACTGTACATGAGCAGTGTAAACGACAGGCTGTCCTTTGCCCTCGTTGTCGCAGGTTTCGATCTGGATGCGTCCGATCTGAGGTGCGTTCCCCATCTCGACCTTTCTTTAGCCCCCTTAGCCTTCTCGAGCTGACTTAGTTCTTATTCTCTCTTGCCAACTTTCACTGCGTCTTCCTACCTTATACCTGGTCTTAATTTGTCCTGCGTCGTATCCTCCGTCTTTACTCTTCTCGGACTCCATCCTCTTCTCCCACCTCGTCTCCTAAAATTTTACCTGCTCATGTGTCCCGTAGGACCTAGATACCATGCCCCTAATCGTCAACAGCACCGTTCATCCCACCTCAGGTGCTTCTTGCTGCACTCCGCCACCCGTCACCGAATCCTCCCATCTCGCTCTTTACGGATCTCTTGTACTTCGTCGCTGCGTGGCCAAGCCAGGTCGCTCGTAATCTCACAGCCGATCAATCAGGCGAGTCGCTCGGCTCAACCTTCGTCTCTTGATCCTCCTCTCAGCCAGAATGTTTTCCAACGTCTTCAAGCTCAGAGTATGGCCGCAGTTTTCTCGGAGCCCTCTGCTAGCTTGCTAGCGGTGCCTTGTGCATCTTCAACTGCCGCCATGACAGTGGCAGCCCCATGACAGCCAAATCTCGCGTGCTGCACTCTTGTTCAGATCCTTCGACTTTTCGACTTGGGCCGTTCCCCTCGACGTCCACCCCTTCCCCATTATTTCTTCCTATGTTCGTACCATCCGTCCAAAAAACTTTGCAGACCCCTGCTGATTCTTACTGCACCGGGTCGACAGTTATTGCCTCAGCCAGTCGTTGTCACTGTCCTCGTACCCTCCACCTCCGAGGCAGCAACTCATGTTTCGCAGTCCGACCTGGTCAGTGTGTTTTCTCCTTTTTGTTCCTCCATCCGCCTCTAAACCCGAATCGTTCGTTTGTATTCGTCAGAGCACCCAGCCAACGCACGTCTCATCGTCTTTCCATTCTCCATCCCCCGCTCCCTCCTCAACAATCTACCCGACCTCCGCTGAACCTCAACACCACAGATCACCCAGTTATTCCTCCACCACCTCCCTTCCCGCAAGCGACTTTGCCGTTATGCTCATGGAAGTCGATATGGTCGAAACGAGAAGAGGTCGATTCAGTCAAGTTTAAAAGCCAGAGAGATGATGAACGACCTCTTTGGGAGCATCAGGCTGATAGAGGAAGTTCGACGAGGTTTTGAGTCATTCAACAAGATCAGGTTCTGCGATGGAAAGAAAAAATAAGAGGAAAGAGAAAACTCAGCGAGGGAAGGGAGGACGGAGAGGTTAGCGACGACGACGCGACGGAGAGAGGATTCAAAGCGACGACTGGATTCGAACATTGATGAGAGTCTACGCTGGAGGGCAAGAATCCATACGAATAGAGTCGCATAAGTCCCAGAGCACGTGTCGGAAAGCGGGAGTGAGGAAAAGAAGATCATCAGACATCCCTTGACGGACTTCTTCACCGTCCCAAGCGTCAAAGCCTGACCAGCCATCGTAGCTTCAAGAACCGGATCATTGGCCTGCGAAACACCTCGAGACCAAAGCAGAACGTCGGCGAATCCGAGACCAAACCGAAAAAGGATCGCTCGATGAACGCCGACGTTCATGCTCGGCTTGACACTCAGCATCGAAACAATTCCCACTCCCAGGGACGTCATGGTACAAGAAGTTGAAATTGTAGGTCTCCACGACGCTGTGGAGGAGTCAAGGGGGTGGAAGACGAAGAGAAGCGGAGCGGGAGTGAGACGAGTCACCGGTGACGCGTTTTTCGCGCTTTTTCTTGTCGTACAAGTGAGCTGAACGAAACAAACTCACAAGGAGGATTCCGTCTCTTTCGTCAAACTCGCAGATTCGGACGCTCTCCCTGATCTATCAACACTTCCCGAAACAAAAACGATGAAGGAGGCTCTGTCGAGTCCTCATTCTGGACTCTGGAAGTCTGCAATGGACGAGGAGATGTACTCGATGGAAGCCAGCCAAGTTTTTGAGTTGACTGAGCTCCCACCCCGCACGCAGGCAGAGGGAGGCAAATGGGTTTATGTGATCAAGCGAAATGAATGGAGTAGGCTAGTGCGAGGAGTTACGAGGAGGTCAAAGAGATGTGAAGGACGCGGTAATTTGAGGTAAATTAGAGCGACTCAGAGCTCAGTTTCAAGCAGCATCACGAAGGCCGCAGGTGACGGCTCGGATCGTGAGGACTGGGAGTGGAGGCGGGAGCGGTGGATCGCTTACTCGAGGAGTGAGTTCGCTTTCGACTTCCACGACTTGACTGCTAACTCTTTCTTCACTTCGATCCTTCCTTGCTTCCAGCAAAGCATCCTTTCGGCAGCCAACAGCGCTGTCAAAGCTGACGCCCACTGGCAGCTTTCGTCAACCTCATCGACAGTCGTCCAATCATCGACAATCGTCCAATTCTCTCGGCTCCTCTCACCCTCGGATCGCCTTCCTTCCATCCCTCGTCCATCTCCTCATCCTCTCTTGCTCGAGTCTCCCTCACTTCTGCTCCCCAACCTTAAAAGTAGAGAAAGAGTGTTGATTAGTGAACGAGATGATTTGAGGCGGGTAGGAAGAGAGAAACTGACGAAGGGAAGAAATTTTGGGTGCTGCCGAATCACGTGGTTTGGGACGCCTCGCGATGATCCACCGTGGGGATTACTCGGACGTTTGTTTAATCGCTGTACCGTCGATGATCTTTGATCTAAACTGGCCTCTGTGCGCGCCAATCTTAAACTTGTCCCGGTCCGGTCCGGTCCGGATAAGGTACAACTTTAGAGCGAGACCCAGGAGGAAGTCAAGCCGGGTGTAGAGGTATCCCCTGACCCCATAACTTCGAAGTCCCTCGGAGTATCTGCTCTTCAACCCCAACCCCATCTCGCAAGATGATTTTCTGGTCATCCTTCAGGGCCATCTTGCTCCTCTCGAGCTTAGCGGCAGCTCTCGTGTCCCACAATGAAACCGATACAGGTCCGTACTTGCTCAGCCTGTCATCTCCTCTTTCGGAACATAGTACGTTTCGTTCTGACCCGCGGTAACTCCTCTTCCCCCAGGCATCACATTGTCCTCGGACTACCTTTCCTTTACTGTGAACAAGACCTGGACAGCTATCACCGACATCATCTATAACGGCGAGCATGTTCTCGGCGTGCCAGACTATAATCCGGCCACTCGCCTGGGAATGTTCTATTACGACTGTTACTGCATTCCCAACGCCGTCGTAGAATCCCCCACAAACTTCAACCCTGCAGGTTCAAGAAAATGTGACATCCCCACTTCCTTGATTCTGCCGGGTGTTTCGCTAACCCTCTTTCTTGTTCATCTCTCGCGCTTCCCTTCCCATCTGAAAAGGGTATACGGGAGAGAGCGGAAATCAAACGTTCCAAACGTTAGTACTTTGCAACCTTTTTATTTCCCGAACAAATTAAAATAGATATTCATGCATCTCACAACTGAACACATCCTCGCGCCTTCCCTCCCTGCCTTACCTTGTCCTGCCTCGGCTTCTCGGCTTTTTAACCCTCCTTTTAGATACTATGGGACGGACCTCTCCAACACCAGCTGGGCAGCAGTAGTTATGAGCGAAACATATGCTCCAACCGGTCAATGTGAGTCCTCTCGATTGATTTCCAAATCTGCGGCGATGGACCTGACCCGACCGTTCATCAGTTTTCCAGCAGTATTGGTTAGTCATTGCTCAGGTATTTTCGACAACGTTCGACAAAATCTCACTCAGGTTTATTTCTTCTCTTTTTTAGGTTCCTTCGAGGTAAGAACATGCTTTGCTTCTTCAACCGCAAAAGCGCAAGGAGCCTGACTGGACCTGGATCATCAGATGGAGAGACTGGTCTTCACACCTTCAGTCGTCTGGCCTACCTCAACTCACTTTACTCGGACCACAACGTCACCAACCTCGGGAATGTGCAGGAGGTGAACTGGACCATGCTGCCTGACATCTCAAAGTTCACAATCGCTGAATATGCTTCTTCAAATCAGCTTCGGCAAATTCTTACACCAAACACGCCTATCTGGACGCACCTCGTCACCAACCCTACACAATACGGTAACCTTCCTTCCGCTAATGCGACAAAAAACGAAACCGTCGTTCAGGATGCGACCTGGTCAGCTCTACTTTCCGAACAACCCACTGCGGCTTACGCCGCTGACCTTGTCGTACACCTTGTATCACAATCTCAGGTACCTTGCCAACACTCCTAACGAGCCATACGTGAAGGTCTGTACCCTGTTTCTATACCCCCCCTTTCAACTTCAACTTCTCGCCCTATGCACAGATTCCCTTATCTAACAAATCCACTCACTTGTCCAAATCACAGGAGCAATCCGATTACTTCACAAAATACGAATGGCAAGACCATTATCAATACCACAAGGCTCACGGCTTCTTCGCCGATGGCTCCCACAGCGGGTGCGTTGAATGTATCCATCAACCTTTCTGATGATGTCCTGAAACTCAAGATAAACATTCATCAGAAACTCGACCATGGGACTCTGGGCCATTCAGAACTATGAAGGATACAGCGGTGGGCCCGGCAGGAGTGATCTTCTGGTTGATAACAGGTACGTCAACTCAACTACTTGACCCACTCTGAGCGAGCGATGCTAATCTATGCTACCTTTATATTAGTATCTATGACTACTACCTTAGTAACCACGGAGGAACCTCCACCATGAACCTTACTACGTAAGCGATGGTATCCTGTATACTCGGTCAATTTGTTCGCTGATCTTAGAGCATGCTCACTTCGCACAGTGGATTCGACCGAATCTTTGGTCCTACTTTCTTCTACGTAAGCTCCATTTATTACCTTCACTCGCACTGTCTTCAAATTACCAATAACACCAATCTCCGATTCTCAAAGCTTAACAGAGGAGGAGATCTGCCAACCCTTCTCGCCGATGCCGAGTCGTACTCATACCTCAGCAACTCGGACGTTTCTGCGGATTTCTACGACTCTATCGCTTGGCTCGTTCCCGGATACGGTTAGTCAACTTTTCGTAATACTAGACTTGTCCTTCTTGCACGATTCTCAAATAGATTCCTACATCCTAGCCCCGACCACTTCGCGTGGGAATCTTACGCTCAATATCACCCTGCCGTCTGGTGCTGGAACGACCACTGCCGTCCTTTCCGCAATTGGTGTAGACCCACAAGTACATTCTTCTTGGTCTCCCCACGAACTCGAGAGCTTGGTCTGATGGGTCGGTCATGTTTTTTTCCAGGATGCCTTGGATCCTAGCGTGTATCAGTACTGGGCCAACGTCTCCTCCAACGGAACCGCTACCATCCCTCGAGTCAGGGCCGGCAGCTACCGCTTGACAGTCTACTCTAATGGTGCGATCATGACCTCCCCTCTTAGTGATTGTACAGCTCCGATTAACGCTTTATAATTTCTAGGTATCTTCGGAGACTATCACACGGACAAGGTGATCATTCAGGCTGGCAACAACACCTCTATTGCCGAGGTCTGGGAAGCAGAATCTGCAGGTGTCGAGGTATTCCGAATTGGAGGTTGGTTTTTTTCTTCTGTTTCGTTGCCGGCTGTCTGGTCATTCCACAGTCCTGACTTTTTCGTCTCAGTTCCTGACAAGACCGCAGGAGAGTACAGACACGGTTTCGCCACGGATCTTAACCGAACGAACCACCCTCAGCAATACCGGTGCGAAATTACTCACATCTTGCAATACTCAGCCGCAAAAAAGGCTTATTAATAATCTTTACCTTTTTGGACAGGTCCTACTGGGGCTACTGGGACTTCCCAACAGACTTCCCGAATGGTGTCAACTACACCGTAGGAGTAAGCGATTATTCCGTTGACTGGGTGAGTTTACTGTATCTCCTTCCTTCGGCGACAGCCCTAACAGCGCTGGCTTCCCGCGGAAACTACCAGAATTACATCCACTTCTCCCGATACGGTCACACCTATCCCAAGAGTAAGTCTGTTCCCCGTTTACTACACACTCCCCCGATGATTCACTTACTGTTTTACTCTGGCGGAACACTAGGGCTTGACACCGTCGTCGTGAACAACGTAAACGAGTGGCAAATTAACTTTGCTGTTAGCGGAACCCTCTTGACCAACAAGGACTCAAAGAAAGCGTAAGTTTACCTTTCCATCTCCTTATCCAGCATCTGCAGAAGTTGACCTACTTTGCTTTCCCACACTTACCTCAGAACCTTCACCGTCCAGCTGGCCGGTGCTCGTACTCCCAGCGGAAACACCGATATCCCTGAACCATCCAGCAACAACTCCGACCTTGCCTACAGCGTCTACGTCAATGATCACGCGCCCATGTAAGCCCGCTTCCTCGAATGACTGCAACGTTGTCTCGCTGACACGTAGCCTTTTGATGATAGGGTTTGGACGATCCCTGTACGCTTCCTACCTCTCTTCACTACAAATGTAACCAACTGACCTGCTTTCCTTCCAGTACAATGCCTCTTCTTCCTGCTCGCAGCGAAGCGGTATCGGGTGCTACTTGCTTAAGCATAAGTTCGTTCACTTTTTCTTTACTGAGGGGGCTTAGTCTTCTGTTGTGTGTTTCCTCCCTCCCTGACTAAATTGAATCGCCTTCTTCTTTCAGGTTCGAGTTCGAGGGTGACCATCTTAATGAGGGTTGGAACAAGATGATCCTTGCTCTTCCTTTCAACTCCAGTGGTGGTGGTACGTTCCTTGACTTACATTTCTAACAGTTCAAGAGAGCTGACTCCTTCCCATTATGTGCCCTGAAGATGTTAACTTCCGGGACTTCTCGGTGGACGTCATGTGCAAGTACCTCGGTTCTTGATAAACTAGAACAGTTGCTGATTCCTGATTCTTTGTAACAGACGACGCCGTCAGACTCGAACTCTCTGATTAGGAGCACGTCCGCTCGGGTTTGCATCTATCCATGATCTTTATACTTCGTTTCTGTGTATCAAGTTATAGGAAGACACTTTATTGTGGCAGGTTACGCAAGTTTAAAACATTTACGACGACCATTTGCAGTGCCCATTGAGGAAGCAAATGAAGAAGATGCCTCCTGACTATGTAAAGGGACGTTCTTACAAACCTAATGATAATGAGTGCTGCAAAGCCTAACGGTGTGCTGACCCGATTAGAGCTCTAATCGGCCCCAATCCGTGAGGTCGACTTCGCGCTCGACCCCGATCAGAGACTGAGTGGGGAGGTGAAACAGCAGGAGAGAAAACAACAGCCTGTTGTTTCTTATCCACGCTAGTAAAGCCGACGTTGGACGAGTGAGTGTTTGGTATCGACGTCTTAAACTCGCCAAGTCTTGGATCTTGCTGACTCGCCCTTTTTATAGATACTGGCGCATTCAGCAGATGCTCATGAACTCGACGCTAATCAAGCGCATTATTGTGCTTAGGGAACGACAACGAAAAGACTGAGGAAACGGAGGGTATAGTGAGATTGGGCGGTGTCTTGTTGTGCAAAGGTAGGGAAAGGAAACGAGGATTTTTGAGGACCTGCCAAAGCCCGACGAAAAGAGGAGTATGAGTAAAGAAGTCTCGAAAACAGACAATAGGGACAGATCTCCCACGTCGGTTCGAGTTAGAGCGACCAAACACAGAAGGAACAAGAGGAAAGGAAGGACGCCCAACACCGTGACTCTTTCCAATCCCTAGCGAACCTTCCAGTACCGGCTTTTGTCCGCTGTGTTTGAGGAGGTTCTGACGAGCATCTCTCTGCTGCAAACTACACACCTCCATCTAACATATTAAGAGTCTAAGTCGCACAAAGCAAACGCTCAAGCTCAACATCAACAACAACAAGAACGTCAAAGTACCATGACGACTGCCGCGTCTTCAGAGAAGAACCTTCGGCGCTATAAGCCGGTCCCGTTTGATGGCCGAAGCTACCAGACGTGGGCAGGCGATGGCGAGACCATGAAGGTGATAAGATCAAATCGAGCCGAACCCGCAACCTCGAAACATCTTTCTTCCTCCTGTCCTCTTCCCTTCGTCACCGCCGACCAGCTCTAAGCCGGATACGATACGTACAGTGCATGATTTCCTCGTAATTGAGCAACGATAAGCTGTCTGTTCTCTGTCCTTCAGTTTCACCTCCCCAATCCTTCTTTCTGGCAAAAAGGGCCCAATCGGGTTCCGTCGCTCTACCCCTCTCTGCCCCTCATCCAAGTGCTAACATCAGCTCAGGTAATAAGGACTTCGGAGGACAAATAGTCAAAATCAAGCTTGTCGGCTTTTCCCTCCGTCCCTCCCTCCCTACCTCCTGCTCCTCCCTCGTCGTTCGAGCTCACCTTCCTGCTCGATCTCGCTAAGGACACCACACCTTGACTCTTTGTTTATTTCTTTTTGGATCGAGGATGGAACGGCCGACGGGAGTCAGTCAGCAACGTCAACGGATTCTTGAGCCCGAACGGCAGCCGAGAGAGCCCCAGCTCCATCGCCCGTCCATGGTTCAACCAGGACCCGAAGGAACGAGAGAGGTTGCTCTCCACCGGATATAGGTGGCCGTTACGGACCTGCAGCTCACGCGTGCATACGAGACGCGTCAATCGAGTCGCTGAAAGGGGGTTTGAGCTCCCAACAAAGAACTCTTTGTCTTCCCCGCTTTCAGTCTGGACCATGACTCGACGATTGACACGATCGTTTGCCGCCAGTGGGACCTTATTGCATCTCTTACCATGTCCATCGAACGAGGATTCCACTTGGTCATTCAAGCCTCCTCCTTAGCGTGCGCAACACAAAGAGGATGCTGACGAGGCTCACAAAATTAGAGGGTCGACAAGAAAGCTGCTCAGAGGACTGTATATAGAAAGAAGAAAACATAGATAGATTCGTAAACACCCACGGACCCAAGTACCTTGACGACAGACAAGACTTCGCTCACTCTTCTCTTCCTCTTTAGATGTGGCTTCCTGACAGGACCAGGCTGAGTTCAGAAGTGAATCTTCCGTGGATTCCTCCTTTCGCTCGCCTCCCTCAGCTTCACAAATCAAGATATAAACCCTACTGTTCGCTTGTCTTATCCAATCTCTCCAGGCGGCAGTAGGACATCCCTGCCTCAATTCTCGACCAATCGTCCAATTCCTTCTCCTCCTTTCATTTTTGGTCACGTCCGAACAGCTCCTGTCGTGATGTACACTTACAACGTTGCTAGCCATCAAGAGGGAGGTCGCGACCTGTAAGATGAGGGGAAGGAGGAGGTCAAAATCTCGCCCTGGAGGAGATCGGAAAGACGGAAGGGAGGGACAAGGAAGGGAGCGAACGCGTTGAGTGTTAGAAGGTGGGTGTAGTTCGCTGCAGAGAGACGCTAGTCAGTACAAGTCATATAGATGTGTCTCACGTAGAGTAGCTAAAGTTAGAACTCACCTGGAGAGAGATGCTCGTCAGTACAAGTGAAGAGCAACTCTCTGCGAGGTTCGTGAGCTTATATACCTATGGGTCGATTTAGTGGAACCGACTAGAAAGAACTACGGACTACTCTATAACGTAGCTAGATAGAGAACCTATGGAAAGAGAGAGAGACAGAGAAGGAATGTTCTAGAAACAACTCGACGCGACTGCCCGCTCGTCGTCCTTTTCAACACGAGTCGCATTGGCGGAGCAACTACTTCCCAGGATCGAACTCGCTGCCCTTCCTCCTAAATCAAAGTGGACTTCACTCTCCCGGTTTCTACGACGCATCCCTCCACCGTCACGGGTCTTCCCATCCTCGCTACGCCACGTACCTCCATCATCCAGCACCTCCCCCTCGTCCTGAAACTTTGCACGATCACGTCTCTACCAATCCTCTACTCTTTCCCAAGCTTTAAGTCATCCTCGACTCCCTCTTCAAACTCAAGCTCAACAACACCTTTCCCTTCCCTCAGCCCAGTCGTTCGCCCTACTTTTTCTCGCTCCTCTATCTGCCTCTTCTACTCATCTCTGACTCGTTCTTGTTTGTCTAGTCCTTTCCAGAACCTCAGCATCAGTAGTTCCTTCGAGGAGGACCGGAAGTCGTCTCGGCAGCGAGATTGAGAAGGTATCTCTCAATCGAGATGCAGGAGTCTACGAAGGCCGAGGGATGTTAAACACGTGGCCAAAGAAATGAGGGAGGAGGGATCTGGTGCCAGCTCGGGGACGCAGTAGCGGACTGTCAAAAGGAGTGGGAGGCGTTTGGCTTTCGTTTTGTTCCATCGTGCTTTTCCCTGCGTCTCTTTTGGCTGTAATCATCTGACTTTGCTTCGTTTCGGTCCCGTACTGCTCTCCTCCTTTATGATCTGTCTCTCTTCCTCACGACGTTATGCTTTCGTTTTCGGTTCCTCTTGCTCCTTTTTCTCCATCTTTCGCCTCACCCTCATCCATCCGCAGGGGACGTACCGGCACCCTCCTTTCTCTTGTTCTAAAAAAATCCCTTTTCTGTCTGTAAGCTCTCTACTTCTTTAAATCGCTCCTAGTCCTTTGTTTCACCCGTACTCATTGGTCCCGTCCCTTTGTTCATAGATTTTTCCTGCTTCTCGTTTCAGCCTTCACAGTGGTTTGCCTCACTTCCCTTTGATTGCATCGCCTCCCTCAAATACGCTCGTCTTGTTTGTACCTTCTAATCTCTCTACCTTGAATGAGGTTTGGGTTAAACCTCGTGCCATTTTTACTTTGTCGCATCGCTTCGTTCAATCTTCACATCTCCCAATTCTTAGCTTCGAAATATTTGAGTCTTCTACTTTCCAGATAAGACTGGCGTATCTGGTAGCAAGGGAGACAGGGAGGCGAAGGGTCCGCTTTCTCGAGAGAGGAGGGCCGTGGGAAGGAAGGCTGAACAACACGATCGACGCGATTCGCTTATTGTCCTTCACTTTTTTTCAACAAGGTATTGAAGGTATTCACTGCCTATCGGAGAATCCTGAACATCCCTTCCATTTCCTTTTCAGCTCTCGTCTTCCATCCGAAGGTCGTCCGATACATGTCCGACTTCTTGTCGAGTGCGAGAGTCTAGTGTACTTAGTTTGTCGCGTCGTCCCAGATCGGCATTACCGCTTCTGAGAAAACGATTCCGTATCCGACGCGGATCGCTCAGGAACCCCCGAAGATAGATGGAGCAGGTTTCGGTGGTCCTGGACGTCTAGTATCTGGACCAAAAAGAAGCGAAAGAAAGTGAGGAAGCGCAATCCGGAGAAGTCAAGACTATTGCTCACAAATCCCTTTCCCAAAGTGACCTTGTGCTTCCTCCTTTGCAGCCCATCTAAGAGGCTCAACGTAGCCAACATCCTCTCCTCATTTTCCTTCTCCGAAACCAGCATCTCAATCTCGCCATCCCCAACCTGTGTGCACTCCCCAACTCCCCTCTCAGCCAGCTCCCTCACAAGCCCTCTCCACGCCTCCGCAGTATCAAACTCACCTCTTCTTATAGCCGGGACCTCTGCATACCCTTCCCTTCTCCTCCTGAAATCGAAAAGCTGAGTCGGCAAAGCCTTCACACACTCACCGGTAAAAGGAAGGTTAATTCCGGCTGACCGTCTCATTGGGTGGTCTCGTACGAACCGGGGGACATCCACGCAGCCGTTATCGTCGCTGCTACCGGGTTATTTTTATTTTTAAGTCGCTCTGAACCTTGTCCTTTTTTTTCTTTTACTGGAGGCTTCCTCTATGGAGCGATCTGACTCGCTTGGCTGCGACAGCTCTCGCGCGTCGGACCCAGCTCGGTCTCGAGTCCGTCCCTGCGACGGCTGTTGCTTCTTCGGATCCTATCGATGGATACTGGAGTCTGCGAAACCCTCCTGCTCCATCGAACAATTCGAACGCGCCGGAGGTATGCAAAGGAAGGGTTCCGTTCGGAGAGTTTGAGGAAAGAGATATCGTTTTGAACTAAACTCTGCTTCTTCCTTTGTCTGCGCCATGCGTGTCTAGTTCTGACGACGCTTCCTTATCTACTAAAAGTGGGTTCGCGTTCCTACTGGTTTGGGGATACCTCGAAGGAGCCAGATGATCTCTTGTTCCTCCGGGCACTCGTCGGTTGCTCGAGAGCGAAGATTATCTCTTCACAAAGCGAGCTGGGAAACGACATGAGGGAGGAAGCGGAGCGGGATGTCCTTTACTAATCGTCCCTTCCCTCTGTTGAAGACAGCGACGCGAGGACCCCTGTGTTCCATTTCTCACATAGCTTACTCCATAGTTTCCCACCCAGCTGTCGTCATTTTTTTTATTCTATCTTGTGCTATAATATTCATCGTCGTCTAGCGCAGAATGATAACTAACTCGCACAACCCCAACTTCCCAGGACCAGAAGTTTCAACAGAAACGACAGGCTGTCGTTTTCTCTCCTTTTCTACCTCCCCGCTCAGTCCCTCCAACAAACAAAAGCCTGGCAGTTGCTTTGGATTATGGTTAGGTCGGAGCTTCAAAAAATTGCTGTGGGGCATTGGGCGATGGTAAAATCAAGCGAGTCCAAGGAGAGCCGAAATCTAGCGTAGAGCGACGCGACAGGAGAAATCAGGTACATACGTCTCTGCTTCTTTCTTTTCCCACCAGCCCCTCTTCGCTCCCTCCCTCTCGATCTACGCTAGCCGCTCCATCTCAGGCTCCTACTCCCTCGCCTCCGATGACCTCTCGCACGGAACCATTCACGACTCCAACCTCACCCTCACTCCCCCCTCGACCTCCCCTCCCCGTCCTCCGCTTACGGCCTCACCTTCATCACCACCAACGGCAACATCACAGCCAACATCACATCCTTCGCCACCTCTGGCTCCTACGCTTCCTTACTAGGAGGAGTCAACCTCAACTCGACGTCGCAGGGAGGAGGAACAGACATCGTCTTCCCTTTCGATTCGGTCGACGGCGAGTTTGAACTGGCGACGAACGAGGGGTTGCCTACCGTCAAGAAGGCTTTGACGAGGGGGGGTGGAACCTTCATGACCTGGGGAGGACTCGCAGATGAGAAGGTGCAGAGGAGTTGAACTACAAGTTCAGCGAGGCGGCCTCAGGCGCTGCGGTGGATGGGAAGGGTATGGTGAGCATGAAGGCCGATAAAGGGAACGTGAGACTGTAAGTTGTGTCTCCAAGCTTTTACAACTATTGATGTGAGTTTTCTTTCTTCTCCTTTCTCAACGAAGCGAGAAACCGAACCGCATCGAGCTGTCGAGCTGACTCTGTTCGTTCTTGGTCCTTTTCAGTCATGACGCCAGTCGGGGACGCTTGTGAACATCTGAGTATATATTTACACACTTGATTTGAGCCCTGAGAACCTTATGCGGCCAGCACTTCAATTGAAGATGAAGCGAAAAAGTGAGGTCGGCGTCAGATCGACGCGTTGAGTCGACGCCTCTCTCTTCTCATCTCGATCCCACGGGTTGTAGATAGAGCTCATATGTAGTTACCATGACTATCTAGTCCCCTTCCACTCCCGACCTTTTGCTAAACCGATCTCCCTCGACGTCTCCGAGCTCCTTCCCGTCTTGTGAGTCCTTATCCTCATCCTTATCATGCTTGTCGTCGTAGTCGCGCTCCTCCTCGCTGTACTCGTAGATACCATACTGCTCCCCGTCCATCCCGCTCAACTGATCCCCGATCAACCCAGATCCCCCTTCTTTGAACTCCTACCCTGCTTCGCGGTGAATCCTCTCGAGCTGATCAGCAGAGAACTGCCTAGCATCTGGGTGCGGATCGCCTCTTCCGTCCATCCCCTTCTCGAAGAGGAGCGTGTTGCATGCTTGGATGGCGAAGAGCAGAGCGTTGAGGGCCGAGAGGGGAAGAGATATCGCTGTCGTTTGAGCTCTTGTTGAAAAAGAAGCAGAGGGTAAGATAAGAGAACAAGAGATCGCGACGAGCGCGCGTCCTCGTTATTTTTCTCTGAACTCGTTTCTCTTGTACGTCATTCAAAGCCAAACAGATCCGATCATCGTAAATAGCGCGTATAGATGCCTCATCTAATGTTTTGAATTATAGATCTTCCCCGCCACCCATCTAACAACACTAAACGGAACCGCTTTCACCTCCCACAACCCAGCCCTCACAATCTCTTCAAAGATCAACCCCCCACTCCCTAGAATTCACACATCCGTCCACACCCAGAGAAGAGAGTTATTCTGTTCCAGGTGCCAAAGGAGTACGAAGCGCTCAAAAAGATGGCGAAGGGTTGAGGAAGGAAAAAGTGCGCTGTTGAGGGTTGGATAAACGGTAGGGAGCGAATTAGAGAAGGAAAGCTGAACTACTGGTCCATCAAGTAGGTGCTATATCGTCAGAGCGAGAGAAAGAGAGAAAGCCAAAGCAAGGAAATGAAGCAAGAACGTACGGGAGGAGGAAAAACAAAGGGAAGAAAAGAAAACATGATGAGTTTCGTTCGGTGAGACGCATCTTGAGACTAATTGAAGAGGGAGGACAAATAAATCGTGCGCGAGACACAAAGGAGGATGACAAAGACTTTGTGATGGGGCCGTCAAACAACGTTAGAGATCGTCGTTCGTAGCAAAGCGGAGGGAGCGGAGGCGAGGCGACGTGAAATGTATGAAGCCTCCTCTTCTCTTTGCAATATCGCTTCGCTACGCGTCGCTTCATACTGAATTTCCCCTCTTCTTCGTGCACTTAAACGTCTTCAGCTCGCTGCTCAGGCCTCCTTTTCTCGCAGGCCTCGCACTCCCCCTCCATCTCTCCTCCCTCTCTTCTCAATGCTCCTCTTCCTCGACCTCAATCCCTCCTCTCCTCTCCACTCAAGTCCTTCTCGGCATCTGCCTCCTCGATGGCCGAATCCACAACTTCTGCTCGTTGCACGGAGCTAGGTTGACTTACGCCGACGAGGAGAACGCGTCGCTGGATCACCACCTCATCTCCCCCTACCCTCTCACCAACACCCATCTCTTCTCCTTTAACTCCAAACAGTTCATACCGATGTAAACGATGTATCCAGCTAATCTGCTAGCAGGAACGGTACCGGCGCGTACTGCTTAGGGTTAGGGTCAGCCTGTATGGCTCCAGCCACCGTAAGTCCTCTGTCAAAAGAGAGCCAGCCTCCTTCGACCTTGATTCCAAGGATGATGGGGTAGGATCCGAGGATAGTGATGACGTTTTTAAGTCGATTGGAGAGAGCCTCCTCATCGTCGGAAGAGGGAGAGCGAGCTCGGAGAGGCATGGGAGAAGGAGAGGGAAGGAAGGTAGGGGCGGGCGATGGTTTCGAAGGAAGGAGCGTTCGATCCGGCCCCCTCCGTCTTTATCGAACCGCCACCTTCCAAACGAAGGAAAGGTCTCAAACGTCTTTGAATCTCCCCTTTTACTTCAGCATGGTCCCCTCCACCTCCTCTCCTTCTTTCCCGGACATCCCTACCGAAATCGATGCCCACATCCTTAGCTTCTGCGATCAAGCGACTCTCGCAAAGTGCTCGACCCTCTCCCTCGCCTTCCTTCAACTCTCCTCGCCTCTCCTTTACGAGGACGTCGTTCTTCAAGGGCTCAAATGTCTTCATAAGTTGCTATGTGCTAGACCGGTGAGCTTCCTCCCCTTTATTTCCTCCCTCCTTCCCAAGTTTCAATGTAAAATCCAGCCAGAGCTGAGGTCCTTCCTTTCTCTTCCCCACTCCCTCAGGACCCGTCCTATCAAAGCCATATCCACCCCTACCTCGCTCTCACCCAAATCAAGAAGCTCTCTCTCGTAATCAAGGACGGAGACGCTCCTCGGAAGCATCTATGAAGATGTAAGGTCTAGCGTCCGGTTCGATCTGGAGAGAGAAAGAAGGACTCGTGAGACGCTAGCTTGGTGGTCAAGATGTAGACTATGTATCGAGCTAACCTGGAGAGAGAAAGCTGTAGAAGTATAGAGAGAGAATATAAGTACACGACTGATGAAGAGAAGGAGAGTAGAAGATGAACGAACAAGGACTCGTGAGACGCTAGCTTGGTGGTCAAGACGTAGACGAGAGTAAGAAGGGAGGAGAGGGAAGTGAAAAAGGTTAAGGGAATAAGGCAGTGTGCGAAGAGAGAGAGAGCTAGCGAGATTAGAAACTAGAGGAGCGAGCTCAGCAACCTATTCTACTGTAGAAAAGAAAGAAAGAGATAAAAGAAAGAGATACGCAAATCTTCACAGCATCGGGGTCATCTGCAGCCAGAACCCATCGACTTCAACAAGGATCGACTTATCTCCTCCTCCTCCCCTCTCCCCCTTCGCTCCCTCTCCATCCTTATACCCATGAATCCTCCCATGGATCTCGGCAGGAGTCTTGACCAGCTCCTCGGTCTATGCGACCCAACCACCTTCCATCTCATAGGCTATGGTCTCCCCAAAACAGGTCGCGAAGCCACCGTTCCCAACTTGGACTGCTTCAGGCTGGGATGGAAGCGGATCAAGCTCTTCACCCTCCAAAGAGCAAGATGGTCGCTCGCCATCTCCTTCCACCTCTCCCGCTCAGTCAAGTTCTCCTTCTATGTAAATTCCGACCTCTCGTCGTTTAGAGTTGAGTCCCAACTTTGGAGGAGCGCATTGCAGGGGGTCGTTCTTGTTGTTGGGTCGTCCACTTGAGCTTAGGGATGTCTGCAGGATGTGGTTCAAAGCTTGTTGTATAAAGCTAGCTACTCGAAAGGTTTATATACTATGGAAATGGTCACGTGATCTGAAGGTAGCTTACAAAGCTGTTGTTCACTAAGGAGGGTTACTGACATGGGGACTGAACGAGACGCGTTACTAAGCTACTACGTAAGACCTCTCTGCGAGTCGCCACCTTCCAACACTCCCACTCGACGAGCTGAGAGCCCTTCCTTCATTTCCCCCTCTGCGGGTTTCCATCCATGTCTCCGCTGGTCTTTTGATCCATGCGCGAGGGTTCCTTCTGGATGTTGAGCGATTTCTTGAACCGTTCGAGCTTTTCGACTCCGAGAGCCTTGGTGAGGATGTCTGCCTGCATGTCCTCGGTGGGACAGTAGTTGAGCTTGATGAATCCTCTCTGTTGGGCCTCTCGTCCGTATTTGTACGCGACGTCGATGTGCTTGGTCTTCTCCGAGTGAGTACCGTTCTTGGTTGTTTCGATGGCTCCTTGGTTGTCTACGTTTACTGGGATCGATCCGGTGTCGTATCCGAGTTCAGCGAGGATCTTGGCGACCCATCTAAGGCTCCGGCATCCTGCGGAGAGAGCGATGTACTCTGCTTCAAGAGAAGAGAGACTGATTGCCTTTTGGCGTCGACTCGCCCAGATGACTGTGGATCCAAATACCTTGACGACGAAACCTGTTGTTGATCGTCTTGATTCCGTGTCTCCGGCGTAGTCGGAGTCGGTCCATAGTTCTGCGATTGGAGCGTCCGAGTGTCCTCCAAGTTGAAGCGACGTGTCTGCTGATCCTTGTAGGTATCGCATGACCTTCTTGACTGCTCCCCAGTGAACCCTTCGTGGGTCCGAACTGAATCGGCTGAGAACTCCGACGGCGAAGGCGATGTCCGGTCGAGTGCAGACTTGGAGGTACATCAACGATCCCACCGCTTCGAGGTAGGGTACTCCGTCCAGCTTCTCTGATCCCGAATCCTCCGATTGGACCGACAGTTGCCTAAAGTCGTCCATCGGAACCTTGTTTGGTTTAGCGCCGACCATGTTGAATCGTTCGAGGACCGTTTGAACGTATCGTTTCTGGCTGAGGTCCATTGTCCCCGCCTTGCGGTCCCTCGTAACGTCGATTCCGAGGATGGTTCCTGGGTTGAGGTCTCCTCTGTCGTCGATCTTGAATTCCTTCTGGATCTCCGTCATGACCCACTCCAAATCCTCCTTGTCTCCTGCGGCGACGAAGTCGTCAACGTACTGGACCAACATGATCCGTCGTCCCTTCCTATGCCCTATGTAGATGCAAGGGTCCGCTTCGAGTGGATGGAGATTGAGTTGAGTTTGAAAGAACTTTGAGGAGTGATTGTAGAACGCGAGTGGCGATTGTTTGAGTCCGTATAGGGCCTTGAGGAGATGCGCGACGAGTTTCTTCTTGTCGGCTCCCTTTTGTTCGTACCCTGTTGGCTGTTCCATGAAGACCGTTTCCACTAGGTCGGCTGTGAGGAACGCCGTCTTGAAGTCTCCTTGGACTAGATCGAGATCCTCCGATGCTGTGATGGCGAGGACGATCCTGAGTGAGTTGAGCTTTGATACCGGCGCGTACGTCTCGACGTAGTCGACTCCTTCTTGCTGACTGAATCCCTTGGCGACCCATCTGGCTTTGAAGCGAGTAATCCTCCCGTCGGCTCCTTTCTTGAGCGCGTAGACCCAGCGACCTCTGACCGTTTTTGATCCTGAGGGTAGCTCTGTGAGTTCAAAGACTCCGTTCCCTTCCATCGACACCATCTCTTCGTCCATCGCTTCCCTCCAGAAGTATGCGTGCTCCGACGCCATGGCTTCTCCGTATGTATTTGGGACGGAGGGTGGTGGAAGATCCTCGAGTTTGGGTTGCGTCGCTTGAGCGTGTCCGGCGAAGTCCTCCGAAATGAAGTCGGTGATGTCGTAGTCTGTCTGGACAAATCTTGCCGAGTCTCCTGTTCCTGTGAGAGGTTTCTTGTGCCGTTGACCTCGTCCGTAGCTCCCACTCAAATCGACAGCCGGTTCATCGATGATGGGCTCGTAAGTGTAGGAGTGCTTGACGCGTGATGGGTTGGGTTTCCTTGCCTCGGTCTCCCTGACCGGGTCTTGTTGGTTGGACTTGAGTAGGTGCTGTTCCTCTCCTTTGTCCTCCTCTAGTTCCTTCTCTTCTTCTTCCTCCTCCTTGTGGTCCTCCTTGATTCCGGCTTGTCCCATTCCTGGTAGCTCCACCGTCTGGTGGACTCCACGTGTTTCGTCGAAGATAACGTCCCGAGAATGAAGGATCGACCGCTTGGGGTCTCCATGGACTTGAAGTCGATAGGCCTTCTTCCCGTTGAGATCGCCGTATCCGAGGAAGATGCACTTGATGCTCTTGGGTTGATGCTTGATCTTTTGAAGGTTGAGCGCGTAAGCGAGAGCTCCGAACGTCCGCATTGCAGTGAGGTCGGGCTTCCTTTTGTAGTAGGCTTGGTAGGGGGTTTGAGAGTTGACTGAGGATGAGGGAATGCGGTTGATTGTGTATGTGGCGTAGTTCATGGCTTCCGCCCAGTAGGATCCGTCGAGGTCCCTCGCGTCTCGTAGCGCGCAGGTGATCTTCTCCTCGATGGTTCGCATTCCTCGTTCGGCCTTGCCGTTTTGTTGCGGTGTGTGTGGGATAGTCGTTTCCTTGGTGATTCCTTCGTCCCGGAGATAGAACTCGTAGTCCTTCGACGTGTATTCCCCACCGTTGTCTGACCTGATCCGTTTGACGACGTGATTGGTCCTTTTCTCCTCCCTTTTCCTCCAGGCGATGAATGTTGCCAGTGTTTCCGACTTCCTCTTCAATGCGAACGACCAGTGGTAGTTGCTGAAGTCGTCCCAGATCGTCATCATGTAACGCATTCCTTGAGCCGAGGCGATTGGCATCGGTCCGGCGAGATCCGTGTGGACGAGTTCGAGAGGTGAAGTGGTTTTGGTGGTGGAGGTGGGGAATGGAGTTCGATGTTGTTTCCCTTCGACGCAAGGTACGCAGATCCTTTCCTTGAATCCGATGATGTCCTTTTTGGTGAAGGTTGGTAGGAGCTTCTGACGAGACAACTCCTCCATGGCGGAGATAGAAGCGTGACCGAGCCGGCGATGAAGGACCTCGATCTTGTCGACTCCTGTTGCCGCGAGTGCTACGTCTTCTCCTCCTGAGCCGACTCCCTTGAAGTCGCTCACGTCCAGCATGTAGAGGTTCTTCGACACCTCTTTTCCCTCCATGAACAGCGATCCGTCTCGAAGGAACTGGCATCGCTTGTTGGTTTGGGTTGTCCCCTTGCTGGGGAACCTGGTCTCGACTCCTTTGTTACCGAGTTGACCGATACTGATGAGGTTGCTGAACCCTGGGATGTGGTATACGTCGGAGATGGTGAAGGCCTTCCTTGATCCTTTCACGGTGGTCTGGAGGTGGATGGAGCCGATGCCGAGGATCTGAACGATTGATCCGTTGGCCGTCGTGACCGTTCCGTTGTGCGCCTTGTATGTTACGAAGCGTTCCCGGTCCCCGACGATGTGGTTTGATGCTCCACTATCGGCGATGTATCCATGCTTGGTTTGAGCGAAGAGCGCTTGGGCCGACGTCGCGATGTCGGATCCGGCTTGAAGACCGTAGTCTACGAGGTGCGCCTCTTCCCTATCCTTCCAGTTCCCCTTGTTCTCCTTCTTCCCCTTCCCGAACTTCCTTCCCTTTCCACCTTGTCCCTGCCCCGTGGGCTTTCCTCCATTCAACTCCCAGCACTCCGACTTGAAGTGTCCGACCTTGTTGCACTGATGGCACTTGGCGGTCCTCTTGTCGACAAGGAGGGCTGTTTCCTTCGACGATGAAGTACCGGTCGGTTTGAGAGACTCGTGAGTCCTTACGTGGATGAGGAGGGATGTGGCGACGGCGGTTGGGTTGAGTTCTTGTTTTGATTCTTGCGCCTGGAGCGTTTGGTGTTGAATGAATTGTTCGAGTGATGCAGGTAATCCACTGAGGAAGAACATTGTGCTCATCCTGTCTGGGATGTTGAGGCCGAGAGCTGACATGTCGTCGATGATCCTTTGGAATTCGTCGATGTACTCCTGTACTGGTTCTCCCTCCTCCATCTTGAGGTCCCTCATCCTTCGGATGGCCATGACCTCTCCCGCTCCTCCTTCCACCTTGTGAGTCTTCCTCAGAAGATCCCATGCCTCCTTTGCGTGTTTGCAGTTCCGGATCCGAGGTAGTTCTCGGTCGCTGACCGCCATTTGAATCCTGTGGAGCGCGAACTCGTCCATATGGTCCCATTCTTCGATGTCCTTGACGTTGTTCTGCTGCTTCACGACCTCTTGTCCGGTGGTGTCCTTTTCCATAATTTCCGGGGTGAGGTTGGGCCTGGTTTTCGTACCGAGGACGACGGGCTTGATTCCTGCTTCTCCAAAAGCGATCTCCATCCTTACTGACCACGTCTCGTAGTTGGTACCATCGAGAGCAGTGAGTTTGAACAGCTTGTGATCCAGCTTCTTGGAGTAGTTGCTTGACATGACGAAGGATTGTTGCTTAGCGAGTGGTGGCGAACTGGTGCTGATAACGTGTTGTTGGGTCGTCCACTTGAGCTTAGGGATGTCTGCAGGATGTGGTTCAAAGCTTGTTGTATAAAGCTAGCTACTCGAAAGGTTTATATACTATGGAAATGGTCACGTGATCTGAAGGTAGCTTACAAAGCTGTTGTTCACTAAGGAGGGTTACTGACATGGGGACTGAACGAGACGCGTTACTAAGCTACTACGTAAGACCTCTCTGCGAGTCGCCACCTTCCAACAGTTCTGTTGTGAGGTTTCGGCTCTGGAGGAGGATGGTCTTCAGTACAAGTAATATATAAACGAGATCCAGTAGCGAGAGATGGTAGAACTCACCTGGAGGAGGATGGTCTTCAGTACAAGTGAAGAACCTCCTCCTCTCAGTGTGAGCCCTCCTTATATAATCTACGAGAACCCTCCGCAGCACCTATGAAGTATCTACTATTACAAGAGATGACTAAGCTACCTACGGAGAAACTACTAGAACTATGGAGAAGAGAGAAGGTGCTAGAAACGACTCGACGCGGCTCGTCTCAATGACGCACTTCTCAACACGTTCTGGACGCAACGCGGACCAACCTGCTGCGAGACGCTTGGCGGCGAAGCAGGATTTATCGTGCACGGGATGGAAGGGTCGATGGTTCAGGTGCCGACGGAAGGAGGGAAAGTAGAGGTTTGGATCGGCTGAAGGAGGAGTGCGAGAGGAAGTTCGGAAGCATGGCTTGGGAGAAGATGCGAAGGAACATCGAGGTGGTAGTGGTTATCCGGTGAACGAGTTAGTCTCCGTGTCTCTTTAACGTTTTCTCTTACCTGGACTGGATCTCGGCCGACTGACCGTTCCCTCGTCTGCGCTCGCTCTCTAGTTTGACAGGCGCGTCGCTTCCAGCGAGATGGGAAGAGAGGTCATGGTCCTAGAACATTCCTTATCTCTCTCTCTCTCTTCCGTCGGTCTCCTTCTAGCTACGTCATAGAGTAGTCGCTAGTCCTCTCTAGTAGGTTCCCTGAAATCGATCCATAGGTATATAAGCTTGCGAACCTCGCAGAGAGTTGCTCTTCACTCACTTGTACTGACAAGCATCTCGCTACAGCGAACTACACCCACCTTCCAACACTTCTGAACTACTAGCGGTATGATACCTTCTCCCTACTCGGAAGTATATCGATGATGAGTCGTCTTCTGGACGCTCCATGAAGGATGGAAACGACAGGCTGTCTTTTCCTCAACTTCTGCGTTTCTTCTGTTCCTCCACTCATGTCGGGATGGTTCCTTTGGATCCGCTCTTTGACACTTCTTGCTTATGCGCTCTTCTGTTCCCCAATGCTCAACAACCTTTTTGTTTCTCTCCATCATGACTTGGCAGCGAGCATGAGCCAGGGCAACAAAAGCGAACGACAGTCAGCAGCAGTCAGCAGCCGCGGTTCGCAAGGATCGCAGGCGGGAAAGGGAAAGGAGGGTCAACGTGGGCTCGGAGGGGAGGGAAGGTGAGGAGGGGGGGGGGGGGGGGGAAGGTGAGTTTGCTGTTCGCCGAATCGACGAGAGAGGGAGAGAGAAAGGGAAGGAAGTCGAGGCGTCGACTCACCAACATCCCCATTCGCCAACTCGAGGACCTCAACAGCCTGACCAGCTCGAGGAGCGATGGAGTGTGTCGATTGCGAAGGAGCAAGAATGCTCGCCTGGGTTGTATCGATCCGCTCCGGGTCGTTCTCGTCGTAGTAGAGGTCGTACCTGCGAGAGAAACGAAGGCCAACAAAAAGAAGTCAGGACGCGTCGTCTCTCCCGCTGAGGGTGCCCTCCAGCTCCTCCTCCACGGAAGAACGAGCCATCGCTCGGCGACCTGGGAGGACGAGACGAACTCGTCGAGTGCCTCAGACCGCGACCCAAAAGGACTAGGCATCCCGTTGGCGTTGACAACTCCATCGGTGAGAGCCTCGAACTCGTTGGCGGCGGCGGATTCATCCTCAGGGACGACGGCGGGTCGATAAGACGACGTCCTGGATTGATAGAACGACGCGAAGATGATGGTTCAGCGAAGGACTGAGCCGCTTCCCTTGGGGTTCCCGTTCCCGTTCCTGGACTTGGTAGATCCAGCACTATTTAGAGCGCTTCGAACGGAGGCGGAGAGGTTCATGGCTCCTCCTCCTGAGCCTCTCGCTGCTGGTCCTCCTCCTTCTGAGTCGACGACGGAAACGACGAAAAGAGGTTGTTGCTGCTGTTGATGATGATCTCCCTCCTCTGGGATCCCACCGACCATGCTCCGTTTCGAACCTGCTCTCGTAAGTGGCGGCTAGTGAGGTCGATGGAGTTGGATCGAGTGGAGGAGCAGTTCCTCGCCGTCGTCGACGTTGACCGTTGGAGGAGTTGATTGACCTCCGCTGGATCGATCCCGAGCTTCTCTGCTGCGTCGTAGAAGGCATGTATCGATCCTAGGAAGATGACGAAGGAACGGCGACAACTATAAACTACGGGGAGAAAGCGAAGGAAGCCGAAAGAACAATACTAAGTATAGAAGAAGTAGAGAAGATCATGACTAAGTACAGAGCCTAAGAAAGGGAAGATCCGGAGTGGAACGCGACGCGACGTGATTCTCTGACAATTCAAGCCTTCGTCCCAACATGCGCCACGTGCTCGTTGCCGTGAGCAGTCGACGTTTCCTGCGTGGCAGCCGTTTTTGCTTCTTTGGATTGCCTAGCCCTTTTGGGCTGGAAGAAAGAAGAGTGGAAGTCGGAGATGGGTCAGCTTTGGACAGCGCACGCACAGAAGGAAAGACGAAGCGAGGGATCACTTACGACTCGAGCGAGGTAGTACAGGCCGAGGGCGGCAAAGATGTTGACGATGATGAAAACCCACATAATGCCAAAGTTCCTCTGACGTTCAAAAGAAGTGCAGCTGATCAGCAACCGGCGGGCTCGGAGCAGGGTAAACGAGACAAGATTCACCCATCGATTGTCAAAGCTGTAGGAAAAGCTCTGGAGGAAGACATTGGTGTCTTTGATACTGCAGAACTGGCAAACGGTCGTCGATGTAGGGTCTTTTAAGTACCCTCCGGCCGTAGAGATGTAGGGTTCCATGTACGTCTCGCACGACGCGCCGTCAGACGGCTGGAAGGACAGGAACTCTGACGCGCCGCAGACGACTGAAGTGTTGCCGATTGCTGTGCCGAGCATGCCTTCCGCGAGGTAGGTGAAGGGCGAGACGCGGTACCTGATGAAAGGAAAGACAGAGGCAGGATGAAGGTGAGCACAAATGAAGCAAGGGTTAGGGCGGGGACCGAAGCGACGTACATAAAGATCCAGAAGCGAGGGAAGACGCTAGGAGTAGCCAAAACACCACAGAAGATCAAGCACAGCGAGAACATCAAATTGGCCATGTTTCCTAACCAAATTTTGGAAGAGAACGTGGTCAATTGAAGTTGTGCAGCAAAGGGTTTCTGCTGATGGACCTACCTCCGTTTTCAGCAGTGTCGTTGAAGGCGATGACAGCGTGTGAAAAAGTGCTGGTGAAGAGCATGAACTGCGAGGGACAAGGAAGGAAGGGTTAGATAGATGCTGAGTGGGGCGAGTGACAGACGGGGAGGAGCATTACAACAAGGATGAACAGGAAGAAGAGCGCGCCTCGCTCAACAACAGTATTCGACTCGCTGTATTTAAGAATCATAACAAAAGTCAGGGATAGACTTATAGAGAAAGAAGGCCACGGCTCGAAGACGTACACGGCGTTCTGGTAGAGGCCAGCAGGGTAGTAGAGGCAGAAGAACATGATTACGGCCATTAGAGCGTTCCAAAAGAGCTCGACTTCGACGGGGCGAGGCAGTCAGGTCAGCAGTCCGTTACGAAGCCAAAGGAGGCCTGAAGGGGTATCTACCAATGATATTGCTCTAAAAAAAGGACGAGAGCGTAAGGTCAGTCTACGGGGTTAGTCTGGACCTGACGGACAAGGGGAGCAGCTCACAAGCATGAAGACAATCCAGCTGTAGGTCCTGCTAGGTCGCTCTCGAACTTCGTAAGCCTCCCGTTGCTTGATGAATTGAGGCATGATCTGCTGAACGAGTTGGCCAAAGACAGTGAAGAGCTAAGATTCACGAAGCTTTGTCAGCTGACGAATTAAAGCCGCTGCGAGGATCTAGGCAACGATTACCATAAAAACACTGTTGACGGAAGAGTGTGGGCAGAGGTTAGCTTGAATTGTAAATGGAGTAAGACACCAAAGAAGGACCAACCAGAAGAGCTGGTTCTGAAGACCTTGAAGACTGGTGCCGGCGTTAAAGAAACTGAATCCGATGAAGAGGGGCTGGGAGGCGTTGTTGTCAGTCAAGCGGATGAGATGACAGAGCGGTGTGGGGGAGGTGGGCGGTGGGGGGGGGGACTGACGACAAGGGTGCACAGGGCGGCCTTCGATAAGATGTAGGTGGGACTTCTCCAGAGCTGTTGAAAGACTCGCCTTTGGCAAGAAGGAAGTAGAATCAGTAAGATCCAGGTCCCGAGAAGAACGAAAAGAACGCACTTTTGGACTTCATAGAACTGTAGCGAGAGCGGCACAGCAAACTCTTTATAAGCCCATTTGTCGACCTTGGTTTGGGCTGGCAGCTGCTTAGGGTTGGCACGGAGACTGGAGAGTTCGTTCTTGACTGCGGTGTGCTCGGGCGACGACTTCCAAGTCTCATGCCAGTCGATGTCCGAGTGCGATCCGGGCGCAGCGCCAATGACCTCCACTGGAGGGCAGAAATTAGGGCAGAAAGCGTCAAGATTGGATGCGAAGTTGACAGGGGGTTTAGTGGAGGTAAAGGGGGGAAGGGAAGAGGAGGGGGGGGGGTAAAGGGGGTAAGCAGTCAAGTGGATGCAGAAGTGAAGCTGGGAAGAAGGACGCACACATGAACTCGGCCGGATTGACGCCATGTGGGAAGTTCTGAGAGATCAAGAAGTCAGGCCACGAGTCGATGGCGAAGACGAGTCCGACGCTCACCTCGGAACCGTTGCGTTGAAAGTAGTCGATTAAGTATCTGGATCCTTCACCAACATTGCCGTAGTAGATCGTCCGTCCTCCCCGGGTAAGGAAGAGCAACCTGTCGAACCGAGAGAAGAGCTGCGCAGAGGGCTGATGAATAGTGCAAAGGATAGCTTGTCCGTGGTTCTTGAGGGTGTCCAGGAGATCGAGGATGGCCCATGAGGTCTGCGAGTCCAAGCCACTAGAAACGGAGGCAAATAACGGTCAATATTTCACCATAAGAGGACTTGCAAGCAAAACAGAGGTCCGCCTCACCTGGATGGTTCGTCGAGGAAGAGGAGAAGCTCAGGCTTGGCCACCATCTCGACAGCTGCGGAGCGGAAAGGGTTTTCGCCAGTCAGCTAAAAGGCTTGAGGAAAGTTGAAGAGCCAAAGACTCACCAATCGACAGTCGCTTGCGCTCTTCGACGTTCAAACCCTCACCAGCGACTCCAACGACAGCGTCGGCGTATTTGTCCATGCCAAGTAGGACGAGGATCTCCTCGGCGTATTTCAGTTTCTCCTGCCGACTGACATGCTTAGGCTGCCGAAGGATGGCCGAGAACTGGACGGCCTCACGCTGTCGACCAAAGAAGCCGCGGTGTTAGATGAGCGTTGCATTGTCAACGGTGGAATCGAAGACTGGTATAAGCAGGACAGCTGGAGGTGTGGAGCAGCGTATCGGAGAGACAGACGCAAGGGCTCGCACGCGAGCCGCCTGCCTCGTGTTTCATCACCCCACCAGCAGAGCAGGGAAAGCACTCACGACCGTAGCCGTCTCGAGATGAAGATCCTGCTGCTGAACATAACCAGTCTTCCGCTGAAGGACGAGGCCAAGGTGGGACCGAATGGGTCAAAAGACAGATGGCAAGGTCAGACAGGCGGAAGAGAGCAACAGGCGCGGCACGTCCACATAGCACTCACTTGGAAGCTGTCGTCTCGAGGATTGCCATCGACAAAGATCTGCAGGAAGAAGAGTCTGTTCAGTCACAGGGGTACGCTGAGCTGGAACCGGAATTCGGCAGAAAAACTCACGTCTCCCGAAATGACGCCCATGGTGACCCGGCTCGCGAGGACGTCGAGCAGACTGCGACACAAGCGAAAGCATAGTTGTTTAGCGCTCCTCCGTCACAGAAAAGACGAAAGCAGAAAACCCACGTCGTCTTTCCAGCGCTGAGAGAAAAACAGCTGAGGATCAGCATCTCCAGCACGAGGAATGATCGTTGTAGAGCAACTCACCCAGAGACGCCCATCAGGGCAGTAAGCGTTCCTGGCTTGACCCAGCCGTCGACGTGGTCCAGCAATCGACGCGAGCCTCCTTTGACAGGAATGTCGTAGCAAAGGTCTTCAAAATGAAAGATGGCTGTCTGCTCCTGGATAGTGATGTCCTTCGTTTCCTGGACGTTGTCCTCGGACCGCCTAGGAGACGCACGGCCGCCGCTCTCCAGGTCGTCCCCCGAGTGCTCCTCATCCTTGTCGGCCTTGGGGACGCGTGTCCTGGGGTACAGCTTGAGCTCACCCTTCGATTTAGATCCAGCGATGAACTCGGACGCTCCCAGATATAGGACCATCAAACCGATCATGAAGGCTGAGTTGGGCGGAGACCCGTCAGTCTTAGCGTTCTAGACGCAAGGTGGTAGAGCAAGACTGACCAATTATGATTCCGAGGTTACGCCACTTATGTGCGTGTTGGTAAGTGTAAGTGCCGTTGATGTAGGCGTCCCCATCGACATACGATTGGCCAGGGACGGAACCGGCGATCGAGCAGACGGTGTTGACACTGTCGGCGCCAGGGTACGAGGGTCCGGACCTGTGGTAAGAAGCCAAGTGGGAGGGAAGTAAGGCGGGGCAAGAACGATTGATGATATATTCGAAGGTGTGAAGGAGAGAAGGAAATGTACGAACGGTATGGTCTGCGCGCAAGCGAACTGACGACCATGGAACTCGTTGACCATCAGGGATTCGAACCCATATCTGCCAAGGAGATCGGACTTCAGCCCATAGAATCCCGGGAGGACACAAAAGCGCCACTTACTGAATCGGATTGAGCCATCGGACCCAACTGATCCATCCCAGCATCGACGAGACTGGTAGAGCGAATCCGGTGTAGAGCACCAGCCCCAGAATGAGTAGAGCGGCTGCCGGGTACGTTAGAGTCAGTGAGAGACACGTTGACCGAGATGAGGGGAGGAGATCGAGCAAACTCACCAGGAACTAGAGCTTCAGACAGTGTGCGTGACAGGGATGCAATCGACCGAAAGAACATGGACATGGTCATGGTGAGGAAGAAACTGGTTGGATAGGAGGAGAAAAGGATGCAGAGTGAGGGCTTGGCCGATGAAACGTGAGAAAGAGGAGGAATGATGCACTTGATCAGGATGAAAAAGAAGAAGCTCCCAGGGTCGCGTCGCAAGTGCGACATGAAGTACAAGCTGCGAGCATAAGAGAAAACGATCAGCGATTGCAAAGAAAGGAACCTGTTCTATGATGGACCCACATCAGGTTGAAGAGGATTGCGTTTACAATCTGGTCCGGACAACATAGTTAGTATCAAGCGCAAAGGGGGTAGTACCAGGACCAGGGGTGAGACTTACCTTGTAGGGCATGTCGGTGGCCATGGAAGCGAATGATTCTGCACTGGGTCGGTAGAAGGCGTATCGGGCCTGCTTGTCGACGATCGGGCGCTGAGCGTAGAGGGTTAAGATCTAAAAAAGGGAAAAGTCACATTGAGCTGTCTCGTTACGAGGTAGTTCGGCCTCTGCTTCACGACTTTACGGACCTCGAGGGCAGATGCAAAAGCAGAGAGCAAGATGGCGAAGAAGAGCAGCGCGCCGCGGCTGTAGAAGGATGATGTGTCTTCGGGCAAGTCGTAGAAGACGCTTGAAATGATAAGTGCCTGTGGGAGAAACATTGCCGTCAGATTCGTTCCTGAATGAAGTGCGAGAATAGCAACCTGGATACTCACGATAGACGAGTTGCCGACCAGCTGAAAGATGGTAAGGGTGGGGTCGGCCCTCAGACGTTGGAAGCCGCGGCGGAGGCATAACTTGACCTGACCACCGTAACTGAGGGTGAACGGGCTTCCAGCGCGACTATGGACGGAAGAGCACGCAGGTCAGGACAGATAAGAAGTGAAAAGCCTGGGATGATCAGAAGGCTACACACATGTGCTTGGATTGGCGAGCGCGATGACTGGCCTTAAAGGTTTCGAGGAGGTCGCCATTGAGCGGGTGGCGGTCCTCGTATCTTGCAAGGTCGGCCTTGAGGTCCTTGTATTCAGAGCTCGCTTTCCAAGCGGCCTCGAACTCGGCGGGAGTCCGCGGCACCTTCGTCTCGAAGCCTTCTCGGGGTCGCCGCTCAAGGATGGACGTGAGGCCGGTGAGGAAGTCTGGCGTTGTCTGCTGCTCGGCGCAATAGAATCCCATGTTGACGAAGAAGTCCTTAGCCTTGTGTACGTTGCCAAAGTAGATTGACCGGCCTTCGTAGAGGACGATGACCTTGTCGAAGACGTCGTAGGCGGGCTGGGGCGCCTGGTAGATGGCGACGCAGGCAACTGATTTTGTGAGCCCTAGACCGTCCTTAACCGACCGACAGAACGAGATGGCGGTGGCTGAATCAAGTCCTCGAGTCGAGTTGTCCCAGAGGACGAGGGGAGCGTTGCTGAGGGTGACTTCGGCGATTGAAACTCTCTTGCGTCTGTGGAAAAAAAAGAAGAAGGAGGTCAGCAACTTGTGGACAGCATTCCGGCGCGAGAGAATGAGTATGATTGCAGGATCTTGGCACTTACTGTCCTCCAGAGACTCCTCGGATGTAGTCATTGCCAACTTTAACGTCGACCGTGTCGCTGATGCCGTACACGGCCATGACAACGGCAGCGAGCTGCTTGGCCCACGCGTGCTGACTGAGGCCGCCAGGAGGGTTGCGTGGCTGCAGAAGAGATGTGGATCAGACAGCCTGCCTCTTTTCCACCGAGTATGCGTCTGAAGGGGGTGAGAACTCACGGCTCGTGCCTCGGCAGCAAATTCTAGGGTCTAAAGGGGAAAGGGCAGTCAGCACTTTGAGCCCGGAATCAAGGCCCCACTCGCCTCCTCTCCAAACAAAAGAAAGAACCGACCTGGCCAACAGTCAAGAGAGGGAAATGCTGCTCAGTCTCAGCAGAGCTACAACAAAGGAGGGGCAACATCAGTCAATGCGGCGTAGAAGAGGAGTAGGAAGAGGGACAAACTAGATTGCTTCGCCAGCAAAGTTCTTGGCCATCTGCTTGGGGGTGACTCCTCGATAGTTCATCTTGCTGACATCCGAGACGAAGAAACCATGGGTCTCGTTTGCAAGGGTCTTGAGGAAGGACGAGCAGCCGCTTGAAGATCGCAGGGAAATAGAGAGGGTTAAGGGGTCGACTAGACACAGAAAAACGCGACAAGGGGAAACGCACCTTCCAGGGGGTCCGAGCACAACAAGCATCTCCCCCGGCTCGAGCAATCCGTCGATGCCCTGCAGGATCTGGACCTTGCGTTTCCCTCCAGCGCCGACGAGGCCCTTGAGCGCGCCCCAAGCCTTGAATGGTACGTTCCCGACCGTTCCCTGGTAGTCGGCCTGCGTGGCAAAGCCATGAACACCAAGGTCACTGAATGCAACGCCGGCCTCTCGCGACGGAGGGGCGTCTTGGCCATTGTGTTGAAGTTCCCAGACAGCCTGTGCCCACGCCCGAGGGTTAAAGTTGTCCTTGCTGGAAAAAGGGTCGAGGATCGAGTCCGGTACCGGGTCGAATGGATTGTTGTCGGCGAGGTCCGTTTGGTGGATCGATGACCGCCGGCTCATTTGTCTGGCAAGGTCGTGCAGGTCCTGGTTGACCCTAGAATCAAAGTTGTCTTCGACCTGCGGGTCTCCCTCCAGCGTCGAGCCCTCAAAGAAGTCGCTCCCGCGGGCCCGAAAGTTAGAGCCAGCACCCTGATCGAGGTACTGGTGAACTTGCGGCGTACGGTTGGAGGCGTTGAGTGTCGACTGCCGGTCGTGGTTGAGCGTAAAGTTGCCAACGAGCGACATAGTGTGAAAATTGGAGGTGACGGAGAGGTTGTAGGGAGGATGTAGTTTAGAGGAAGGAAGACAGCCTGTCAGAAGGCCTCCCTTGGCTCACAGAAGACGGCGCCCTGCTATCGCTTCAGGCGCCCGCAAGCCATAGAATTGGATTGATACATTCGGACGATCTAATACGGCTGCTTCTGATCATTCCGATGATCTAATATCTAATAGGGCTACCGGGCGCCTGGAGCAATAGCAGAGTGCGGTGCTAAGCGCGCAACGTCGTCAGCCGACTGAAGCTTGCTCCTCGCAAAGCAAGAATCTCCACAGGAGTCAGGCCCTCAAAAAAAAAAAAAAAGGCACTCACGAGGCTGACTATCCGCAACGGTCTGAAAGAGAAGGGAACACAAGTCAGGCTAAAATTCCGCGATCCCAGGCTGATAAGCAGCACCAACGCACCCCTGTCAAGGTCCCGGCGCCGATCACGATAACAAGGCCCTTTGAAGGTTTGGGCCTGAGCCTAGTGGAGAGAAGAAAAAGGGTCGTCAGCTTACTTCCGGAAGGGTGGCCCAATCCCTTCCATCTTTCCGAGCAGTTCGTTATTCTCATTGGACACCTCATCGTAGGATGTTTTCGCGCACAGGCGTCCAAAGGAAAGCAGCAGGTAACTGGCTTTTTTCCCTGGCCTGGTGTCTATCCTCCTCCCGAACAGGTTGAGCAAAGAGCAGTGACCTGAGAAGGGTCATAACCCCATTGAGGATGAAAGCGATGAACATCTGAAGAAGCGATGGATGCGCAGCGGTTAGTGGACGAGGACCAGCTGAAAGCCTGAGCTCTGAGGAAGGACTGTTCTGTACTTACTTGTCTGAGCTCCAATGTCATTTCATTCTGCCTTTGGAAAAAGCGAGAAGAAGTAAAAATGGGGATGGTTGTGAAGGAAGGAAAAGAGTACGCGTCGAATGGGATCGATGAAGGTTGAGCTTTCGATGGAGACGACCAGCTTGTAAGGTATGGGTACCGATATATATCCTCTTCCCAATCAACCCTTTCCTTTTTCATCTTTCGGCTCTACAGACGGAAACTGAGAGCTCGTAACCGTCGTCGAATGCGTCTCTGCCGCCGGAGCGTCCATCGTGTGAGGATCGAGCGAGGAGCGAGGGTGTCGAGAGGTCGGGTGCTTAGGAGGAACGAGGCGAGGTATGATCCAAAGGCGAATCAAGATAGGGAACAAAGGGAGGCGGGCAAAAGGCCCTTATAGATCAGGGACGGGGAAACGTTCTCGAAAGAGCTATTACGCAAAGGAAGATGACGGAAGTACGCGGACGGCTATAGACTACGGGGAGAAAGCGAAGGAAGCCGAGAGAACAATACTAAGTATAGAAAAAGTAGAAAGAGCCATGACTAGGTACAAAGCGCAAGTACAAAGCGCAAGAGGGGGAAGATCCGGGGTGGAACGCGAAGCGACGGGAATCCCTGGCAAAGGGGTGAGTTTTGGGTTCGACGCGAAGATTGCTACTTGTTCCTTTTTGCGCTTTTTTTTTTTTTTTTTTTTTCTTGAAAGGAACGGAGGAAAGTTAAACATGGACATTTCCCTTCTCTCCGTCGTCCTTCCTTTCACTCTCGTCAAGCACCACTCACCCGAAATGTAGTCTCTGACTGAAGGTTCGTAGGTTGTGAGACAGCAGTCGAAGGCTCGGTCTGTATTGAAGCAGGGACGTGGAGAAGGAAGGAAGGAAGGTCAGCTCCGCCCACTTCGGGGCTTCGACTTTCTCCTCTATCATCAACACGTCCAACGGCGGCAGAGGATAGGGATAACGTACACTCGTATCCAGTCAGAAGCAGTGTTCGAGTTTTCGCGATGATGACGTGAAGTAAGAAAGAAGGACGAAAAACGTCGTGAGGGTTGGAGGAAACTGGCTCTCTTGGGTTGATTGATTCTACTCGGACGACGTGGCTCATTCGACGGCTTCGCGCGCAGACAAGTTCGAGGTTTCCGTCGGTGTCCTCTACTCTCAACAGAAACGACAGCCTGTCGTTTGCGTTCTTTAAAATTGCATATCCCGAAACTCACTTGGAGGATCATTTCTAACGAAAGTGACTGAAGGATGCACGACGAGGAGATAGCTTCTCCGGCTCTAAGCAGGCTTCTTCTTAAAGCCGTCGTCCGAGTCGCTCAGTCCGCCCTCGTGAGGCGAGCGAGCTCGTTGCCTTTACGTTGAAAGCTGTGCTTTAGATGATCCAGGGAATGAGCGTGAAAGGAACGGCTGTAACGGGAAAAAGGAAGGGGACAAGCCCTTTTTTTTTTAAAAAAAAATGGCTCTTCTCGCGAGTTTACTGATATATCCGTCTGCTGGAGTCTCCACGAACAGTGGAAACGACAGACTGTCCATTACCCTCGTTGATGCAGGTTTCGATCTGGATGCGTTCGACTTAAGGTGAGTTTGTCGTCTCGAGCTCTCTTTAGGCCAATTTCAGCCTTTTCGAGGTGGTTTAGTTCCTATTTTCTCTTACCAATACTTTCTTTCCATAACAATCAGATCGACGGGAGGCTAGCAAGAATGAGAACCGACAGGCTGTCTTTTCTCTATCCTTCAGTTTCACCTCCCCACTCCTTCTTTCTACCACAAAGGGCCCAACCGAATCGCTTCGAAAACGAGTGGAGAGATAGAATCCCTAGAGACGTCACCGCGGGGTATAAAGCGATGTAGGGATTGAGCGAGGGGAGGAGGGTAAGGGAATGCAAAAAGAGAGGCTCTCTTTTGCTCCACCTCTCTGTTTCTTCTTTCTTACGAATGCTGTAGGGGTCCCTTGCATCCCCGCAAAACTCATCCACTCGATAGAAGAGAGGTCTACTACCCGTCTTGTGGCCCGGTGGAGGTACGACTACAAAATCCCCCATCGGACCCTTCAAGGTGTTGGAAGGTGGCGACTCGCAGAGAGGTCTTACGTAGTAGCTTAGTAACGCGTCTCGTTCAGTCCACTTGTTAGTAACCATTCTTCGTAAACAGCTTTGTAAGCTACCTTCAGATCACGTGACCATTTCCATAGTATATAGCTTTTCGAGTAGCTAGCTTTATATAACAAGCTTTGAACCACATCCTGCAGACATCCCTAAGCTCAAATGGACGACCCAACAACAGTCTGCTGCTTTGGAGTAGAGGTTAGGGTTAGGGTTTTAACCCTAACCCTTTCCTTGAATCCGATAATGTCCTTTTCGGTGAAGGTTGGTAGGAGCTTCTGACGAGACAACTCCTCCATGGCGAAGATAGAAGCGTGACCGAGCCGGTGATGAAGGACCTCGATCTTGTTGACTCCTGTTGCCGAGAGTCTTACGTCTTCTCCTCCTGAGCCGAATCCCCTCAAGTCGCTCACATCCAGCATGTGAGACTCTTCGACACCTCTGTGCTTTCATCGTCGACGTGGTGTTGTGAGTTCGACCTCGTCGTCCATTCCTTCTTACCTCTCTGCAGACTCACTTCTGATCCTTTATCTTCCCGGCGTACCAGTTGGAGAAGCGCTATGAGCAAGATCAAGGACAATGGAGGGACTGCATTTTACGCGAATAGGAGTCCAATTCGACGCGTCGAAACGACGCGGGCCTCTCGACCTTTCATCGCTTTTCGACCCTCCCGAGGACTGACTTCGCCTCGGATGTGGCATCTACCGTACGACAGGGTGTATGGATGACTCTGGGAGCTTTCCTCGCCCTCTGGTCTCCACGTTCTGGTCGCTTTGCGTGTCTTGTAGTCGATGCCGGGGAGCATCTTGACTCGGGCTGTGCCTCCATTGTTGCTATCGGCTGACTCCCATACTCATTCTCACTCGCATCTTCAGGTCGAGAGGAAAGGAGAAGTACTAAGGAGCCGAGAAGGGGGTTCATAGATGAATTGCGAATGACATCTTGGAAGTGCCGTCGAGAAAGAGAGTCGCAAGGACGTCGAGCTCTTCTCGAATGGTGTTTTCTTGCTCAGATGTGTTTGACCGGGCTTTGTCTTAGTCTCTCGGAAACCCTCAAACTGCCAGAGGAGCCAGCTTTCAGCTCCAAGCCAAAACCTTCCTCCGGCCGTCCGCTAAAGGGCGACTTTTCGATTTTGTACGAGCTCACCATCGACTCCTTCCATCGACTCCTTCCTTCCCTCCCTTTCCTCCCTTCGTCAAACCCGCAGGAGGACCTGCGCTCCCTCTCGTATGCACCCTGAAATACATTCGTTCGACTCCTCAACTCAGCATGGAGACTCTCATAGCTCAGCTCGTTCGGAGAAACCCTTCTCCTCCCCTCAGCTTTTTTTTTTAACCTTCCTTCCTCCTCGCCGCTCGCTCAGTATTGTTCACTGTCAACTAGAGGAGCCGTCCCTCCCGGAAAAAAGTGGGCCGGCAGTAATGAGGCAAGCAAAGACTCGGAAGAGATTTATCTTCCCCTCTGTTCCCATCTGAAAACATCCTCTTGCAGGTGAGTGCTAGTCTGCGCTAGCTTAGGCGTATCTAACAAGTACGTTGCCATACCCTTGCAGCGATCATCAGACGTGAAGGCGGAACGGTCAAACCTCAATCAGCTCAGTTTCGTCGCGCTTCAGCGATAATTCTGTTGGAAGGTGGCGACTCGTCGAGAGGTTCTACAGAGTAGCTTAGTAACGCGTCTCGTTCGATCCCCGAGTCAGTAATCACTCTCCGTAATCAGTTTTGTGAGGTACCTTCAGATCACGAGACCATTTCCACAGTATATAAACCCTTGGAATAGCTATTTCTATATAACAAGCTTTGAACCACCTCTTGCAGACTTCCATAAGCTCGTGTGGACGACCCAACAACGCGTTATCAGCATCAACAACAGGATTTACTCCTCCTCGACACATATGACTCGAAGGCGAACTGCCAGAGGAATTAGGGAGATATCTTCCGGCTCGCGTCATTGGCGGGTAGCCCTGTCCTATGTACTATAGTATCCACTCGCGCGCCGCATCTCATGGATCTCGCTGAGCAAAGTTTTGCATGTTCGTACGGGATCGCGTCCCGTTCCCCAACTTTCTCTTCGGCGTCGCCTGTTCTCAGCAGCTTCGGTGTCCATCCTCTTTTCAGATCATACTTATCCCTCCCTGCTTCGGCGTGACGGTTAGCATTTCTTCCAAACCGTGACCTACGAGACTCGAAGCGCTCTGATTCCCTCTCTCTGGTCGCATCGACAACACCGTCGCGTTAACTGACACACATCGTCTGTCTTCCTCCAGCTTTGCTCCCAGTTCGTCACCTTGCCATCAAAATATGGCGTATCATCTCCGTCTCCGCATTCCGCCTGGACTTCGCACTACAACCTACCTCCTTCCAAAACAAGATACCCAGCTCAACCATCACCGTCCACTCCCTCATCACCGGCGCCCTTCTCCAAACCCTCTCCGGTCACACTTCCCTCGTTGGTTTGCTCACCCTTCACGCCCCCTATCGACCCACCTCATCTCAGCTGCCGCCGACTCAACCATCAAGGTCTGGACCGCCTTTCCATGAACTGCCGCATCAGTTGCCGAGCTGTATATGTGTGCCCAAACGCTAGCAGGACGCCAGGGCGCCATCACTTGTCTCGCTTCAGACGAGACGAGGCTGATCGCTGGCTCGGAGGGCGGCGTGAAGCTTTAGGACATCCACACCGGGAAGTTCAAGAAAGACTTAGTCTCGGGACCGGGTGTGCAAGGGGTGTGGCAAGTGACCTTCAGCAGGAGGTGGCTCGTCTGCGCACTCAGGCGGAATGGGAGGACTGAGTGAGTCGGCTGTAATCGAACAACATCGGTCCTCGGTTGATGCAAGACTGTTGACGCGCGTCCCTGTTTTGGGACTGGCTTCACAGGATAGAGGTGCTAACACTTGGAGAGTATGGGCACAACGATGACGGAGCGGGGGATGAAGAGCTGGATAGGTTAATTTTGCCGGAGTGGGCTCGGGTTGACTGAGGAGGGAAAGTGACCGCAAGAGCATCGTCTCTCGCATTTTCATCCTTCGGTTATGATCTAGCCTTCGCGTTTTACCTGAGTAAATCAATAAACACACTATCTTCCTCTCAGGATTGTTGCGATCCTCAGTTTTTGAGAGGACCTGTTTGCATCCCCCATCTCTTCCTGAAATCGTTCCCCTTCTCTTCCTTCTGCCTTCTCCACATCAGGCAAATCACCCAACCTCTCAGCTTGGCCCTAAGGGTTAGTTCGGTCACTCTATGTACGCTTGCCGTTCGGACAAAGAAGAGTTTCCTAAACCAAGGTTGATGAAGTACCAGCAAAGATCATCTTCAAGCAAGCAAAATTGTAAGCAAGATATAATATAGTGAGGCGACGGATCACCGGGCAGGGTTCTCCTTTGCTCGGCTAGTAAGAAACTGAGAGGTGGAGCAAAAGACAGCTTGTCGTTTATATTTTTGATCTTCATGGAGGGTCCGGGAGGCGATAATTCTTGATTCAATTCCATCAAGGAATAAATGCCTTCATTCCCCTCTTCTCCTTCGTCCTGCTCAACTCGTCGCCACCTCAACGCCTGCACCACCGGAAACCCCCTCATTCCAACCTCCATCGCGTAGGAGAAGCTCTAACCGTATGCCATGCGCCTGATGCGCCCCAATCCGTCAAGTCGACTTGACGGATCCGTCAAGCCTGAGCGCACCAGAGGACTTGACGGACTCGACGGACGGCGCATCGCTTCGTTCTGACCTCACAGGCGTCCGATTCTCAATCGGAAAAGCTGAGGCTGGAGATCTACATCTTTACTAGGATGTATCAGGTGGAGAAGAGCTGAAGTGAAGATCTGCCCAAGCGAGAGCTCATCTCCCGAGAGGCACCTCAAAACGAAGGAGAAGCCGAGCTCAACCCAACTTCCGCGAGTTCTTTTCCGGAAATCGAATCCTGTCTCTTTCCTCTCCCTTGTATACTCAAAACCGAATTCTTCAGATCCGAAAAATGGAGGCTCATGAGGCATTGTATAGTGACATCCAGTGTGAACGAATAAGGTCCAGGTGCAAATTTGCACGAGCGAGAGCTGTCGCTCGAATGAGCTTGCGCCAGCTCTGAGTTCCTCCCTTGATCGCCTATGCGACTTCACCACCTTCTGGAGATCAAATTTTATTGCTGAGCTGACAATCATATTCGAAATATATCTTTCCTGGTTAATAAGTTTTCCGTTTTGGAATAGCTGCTATACTCGAGCAGCAGCGGCAGCGAAACTTTTGAGGAAGGACGAGTTGGTGAGCTCGAGGTTCGTTGACCTCAACCATCCACCTCGACTCGCCTCTCGTTCACCAACCATCGACACACCGACGTTCTCGTTCGACAGGATGGACTTGGGGGGGACTAGGAGCTGCTTGGAAGTTTCGAGGATTCATTAGATGGCGGTGGGGTGGAGAATTTGGGTCCCAACTCGAGGTGAGCTCGCTCTCCTCCTTCTCCCTTCCTTCGTTCGATCTTCCTTCCCTTCTTGAGCCTAGCGCGTTCCTTCTCTGGTAGTGGCACTTTGCATGGTGGATGGGGCATGTATATACGTTGGATTGGTGGTTTCGGATTCCATTCCAACTCTCCCTACATCCCTCCTAATGCTATGCTAGGGCGACCATCATGTTTGACCATCAAATCGTCCACCCTTTCCCTCTCACCCTCAACGGAGGAACCTCCCTCCAACCCTTCCCTCGATCCTTCCCCCCCAATGTCCAGATGGAGGACGATCTCACCGTCCGGATGGGTTACGGAGCGTCCTGCGAACGGGCTAGCGTTTGGGGACCGACGTGCGACTCGATCGATTGCGTGAGGAACGTGGTGATGTTGCCCAGGGAGTTGGAGGTGGGGGAATTGGTTGGGGTGGGGAGAGATGGGAGCGTACACGGTTTGTGCGGCCAGTACTTTCAATGGGTGAGTGTTTCGTTCCTCCTTTTCCTCTTTCCCACCTTGACGGAGCGAGCGAGCGCCCAACTCGTCTCGTTCTCACTCGTGCGCAACGTCCAGCTAAGTTCCCTCCCGTCTTCCCCTCCTCTTCTTTCCCTGCAGCTTCAACAAGTCCTCCCAAGTCCACTATACATCCGGAACCGACCCTGTCGCGTCAGCCGAGATCGCTCGTGTCCTCGGAGACGCCATTTAGGCCCTCGAACCCAGTCACCCCACGCGCTCTCCCTCGTTTCGACACTCGGGCGGTTCGCCTCTCTTTCCACTCTACCCTCTTTAGCCTTCTTCCTTACTCCTACTCTTACTTTTACCTTCCCTGTAATCCCCCTTCCCTCTCTATCCACTCCTTCCTCACTCCTTCATTTCCCCTTTGCTTTTCCCGCTCTTTCCCTCTCTTATCTTCAACGACCCTCTCTCTCCCTCTCTTCACTTGCTCTTCGACTCGGTTTCGGTACAACGTCTTCTTTTTAGCTTTTTCGTTTCGGCTCGGTACAGTATTTTGATTTCAACACACTTGAGAGGACGACAGTACGAGAGAGACAACGAGAAGCACGGCGGATGGGATATCTTGGTTGTCTCAGACTCTGGCCCGCCTCTTTCTCCGCAGCTTTCATTTCCAACGGGAGTCGAAAAGGTTTTCGCTCGGATCCAAGAGGGGCAGTCAGTCTCCTTCCACCCCTAACTGCCAACCAACAGCCCACCCATCCGGTCGGCTTAGATGTCTACGGTCAGTCCAACCTTGAGCACTTCCTGTCCTTACCGTCTGACTGGTCCAACAACGCTCCTTCAGGTCGGACCGCTCGTCAACCGCTCCAGGATCACTCTCGGTGCTTTCACCCTGGCCTCCATCCTTCTCCTCCTCCTCTTCACCAATACCTCTTCCTCTTCTTTCCGGATCGTCAACTTCAACACTCCCAGCGGTCTCATTCCGGACTGCCCTAACCCTCGGACGCAATCCAACCTTCGCTCAACACCTTCATCCGCCCCATCTTGCATCACCTACACCAACCACACCCACCCTTTCACCATCATCGCGTGTCCCTCCGCCGAACGCTGCAACGCTCTCACCCTTCATATCCTCAAGTCGTCCTGCCGCGTCCCCGGACGGCGCCTAAGCTCCGATGAGGCACTCGAATCGCGACTGATCGGGTTGGGGGAGGATGCGTTTGCGCTCCGCGTTCGTGGGGCTGAAAAACGGAGTATCACCCAAGGGGTTTGGAACAAGGGGGGGGAGGGAGAAGGCTGCAGCTGGACCTTCGAGGTGGTGCTCCGAAACGCTGGCAGGGCGGAGCTGGATGTTCGATGGGTTCACGAGGTAAGTGCGATCTGGACAAGTTCAGGAATTCGTACGGACACGACCGAGGGCTGACTCCTTGGCGCAAACATACTAGAACTTCAAAGCATTGGACGAGATGGATACGGAATGGGCACCTCAACTCGGAGACCACTGCTGCGGAACCCCCCTCCTCGCGGAGCCTTTGGTCTTTCCGGCTTGCCCGCAGGAGTGCCCCACTTATCTCGCTCCTCCTATCCTCCTTCCCGGCCAGTTCATCACTCCCTCGAAGGATCTGTCGCTTTCACCACCTTCCTCCATTCCCTCCTGCGACGGACGAACCCACCTCCCCATCTCCGGATCCTACCTACCCACCATAGAGCACAATCCCTACGTCGTCGGAGCGCACAGGAGATTCTCAGGGACTTCGCGTTTCGTTCCGCACAACTGCGTCTGGCGTCACCGCGGGATCAAGTACGCGGATCACTCTCCGTGCTTCTCCCAGAAGAAGAACCAGTATCTCTTCATGGGGGACAGCCACGGAAGGGTGACCTACGATGCAGTCGTGCATAGGCTCAGCGGAACGCGAGAGGTCATGACGCGGTCGGTGAGTCCCTTTGGCTCCCTCTTTTTCTCTTCGTATGCTGAAGAATGAACTGGTCTTTGACAGGCGAAATCGGGAGACAAGAACGCTACGGTCAACGACTCCATCTTTTCCTTCCATTGGGATCCAGCCTCCAACGAACTTCTACAAAATTCGAACCCCTGCTCCCATTTCGCCCAATATTCCTCCCTCCTCCTCTCCATAGGCTCCCACAAATCACACTCCAGCCTTTCCGAATTCGCCGACTACCTCCGCCAAGTCTTCTCGGTCTTTGAAGCTTGCGACAGCCCAGACTTCCCCATCCTTATCCTCCTTCTGCCCCCGACCCCTCCGCCCCGGATCGACAAATACGTCCAGGCCGCGAAGGATAGAAGGACGTATCTTCGGATGCAGGAGTACTCCAGATTGATGTCAGAGGCGGCTCTCGCGGGTCGAGGAGAGAGAAGCGGAACGAGGTGGAAGATCGTTGACTTCAATGTGTTGACGCTGGGGTTTGAGACGGATCTGATGGAGCCTGGTATGGACGAGGCGCACTATCTAGAGACGGATTCGCTGGAGGCGGCGGTGGACGAGGTGATCGGAAAGATGGAGATCTGCGATAGCGAGGAGGCCGGGCAGTTGGCAGGAGAAGGAGTGCAGTTGAGGAAGATGCAGTTTGAGTAATAGGTTTGCTTGAATATGTTGGAAGGTGGCGACGCGCGGAGAAGTGTTGCGTAGTAGCTTAGTATCACGTCCCGTGTCAGTAAACCTCCCTTGTAAATCAACTTCTCTGTAAGCTACCTACGGATCACACGACCAATTCCCAGTATAGAAACCTTTCGACTCTTTCTTCTCCCTCCTTCGTACTTTCTCTTGTCCCGCCTTCGTACAGTCGCATCACCTAGACAGAACCAAAATATGGCATACTCGTAAAGTCAAAGTCAAAATCCAAACCCAAAGCAAGAACTTCCGAAAGCAAAGCAAAAAGCAAGCACGTCGACGCGACAAGATCTCCTCTCCTCTCCCTACCCTCCTTCCTCAAACCCCACCCGCCTCCCCCGAGCTACTACCCGCACTCCACTCCCTCCCTCCCTCTCCCCCACTCCCAAACACAGCTCCGAGCATCCCGTACCCGAACGGCGACGAAACCAGCCCTGCCGAAGGAGCTTCGAGGTGTTGAAGTTCCGCTCCTCCTCCTGTCGACAAGGGCTGATCAATGTCCATGGGAAGTTCGATCTCGGGTCTGTCTCCTAATGCTATGCTAGGGCGACCAGAGCTCTGGTCGCCCCCGTTTCGTGAAGTCGACTTCACGCTTTGGCGCAGCAAGAGGGCGACCAGAGAACTTCACGCCCTTCACGCTTTTGCGAACGGCTCGCGCTCGTTCCCCCGGCGTTCGATTCTCAATCTGAAAAGCTGACGCTCGAGATCTACATCTTCTCTACTTTGAATCCGAACCTCAGATCTCTCCTTGCAGATTTGCTTCGTCTACGGCAATCAGCGCAAGAGGCAGCTCCCAACGAGGCCGAACGCGAGCTCGAGCTCCTTTCCGCGAGTTCTTTTCCAGTTTGAAGAATCCTCTCGGTTTGCCGTCCTCTGTATACCCCAGACCGATTTCTTGAGTTCTGCAACTTGAATGTCGTCGAAGAGGCCTATAGCAACGACGGGCCCAAAGAAATAAGATCCCAAGGAAGATTTGCAAGAGCAAGGGAGCTGAAAAGATCGCATCTCGTTCGAGCATTCTCGCTTCTTCTTGTCAACGGACGGACACAACGACAGCGAGCCCTCTTCTTCTTGCGTATAGGTGAGCTCATCTTTCCTTTCCTTTCGCCTGAGAGAGACTCTAGGGGAGGCTTAGAGTGAAGAAGAGGGAGGAAGGGAGATGGGAAGTTAGTGTTGAAACTTCCGGTCCTGGGAAGTTAGGTTGTGCAAGTTATTGTATCAACTTAAGCTATGAAGATGAAATGTCTTTAGGTCGAAAAGAAAGAGCGACGTGTAACTACGTGGAACTACCTGGAAGTGAAACGTGGAGGCGATGGAGAGTATTAAGCAAATATGAACAGTAATCTCGACGCCGTAAACAACATATTCAACACTCCCACTCGACGAGATGAGCTGTGTCATCCCTCTTCTGTATGTCAACACCCATTTCTGCCCTAAACCTCTCCAACTTCTCCCATCCTAATGCCTTCGTAAGGATATCCGCCGTCATCCGATCGGTCGGACAGTGCGAGAGAGAGATGACTTCGTTTTGGAGGAGCTCGCGCCCGTATTTGTACGCGACGTCGATGTGCTTTGTTCGCTCCGAATGGGTCCCGTTCTTGGCTGTTTCGATTGCTCCTTGGTTGTCGACTCGGACGGGAACGATAGGGATATTGTAATCCACTTGACGGAGGAGTTTGGCGACCCAGATAAGATTTTGGCATCCTTGAGAGAGAGCGATGTACTCTGACTCGTGCGACGACTTGCTGATTGCCTTCTGCCTCCTACTCGCCCAGACCACGGGACTGCCGAAAAGTTTGATGAGGTATCCTGTCGTTGACCTCCTTGTTTCGTGATCTCCTGCGTAGTCGGCGTCCGTCCACATCTCGAGGATGGGTGCTTTGGGATTCCCTCCGAGGGTGAGTCCGTGACTCTTCGTTCCTGCGATGTAGCGAAGGATCCGTTTGACGGCTGCCCAATGGATAGCTCGGGGGTCGTTGCTGAATCTGCTGATGACTCCCACTGGATAGGCGAGGTCCGGACGAGTGCAGACCATGAGGTACATGAGGGATCCGACGGCTTGGAGATAGTGCGTTTGATCGATTCCTCGTAGGTCCTCCTTTGAAAGATCCGAACCGATCATGAGCTGCTTGTGCTCGTCCATTGGCGTTCGAGCGGGCTTGACGTTTCCCATTTCGAATCGTTCGAGGATCTCCTCCGAGTATCGTTGTTGAGTGAGCGAGATGGTCCTCTTCGCTCGGTCCCGTTGGACCTTCATTCCTAACATCATTCCGTCCTCCAGGTTTCCTCGATCGTCGATGGTGAACCTATTCTTCGTCTTGCCCATGACCTCCTGGACGTCTTCCTTCGATCCTGCGACGATGAAATCGTCGACGTATTGGATCAACATCCTGCGACGACCGTCCTTCCACCCGACGTAGAGGCAGTGATCGGCTTCGATGGCGTGAAGGTTGAGAGAGGAGAAGAAGTCCGAGGAGTGGTTGTAGAAGGCGAGGGGGGATTGTTTGAGTCCGTAGATGGCCTTAAGGAGGTGAGCGACTAGCTTCTGTCCTTCCTTTCCGGTCCTCTCGTACCCTGTTGGCTGATCCATATACACGGTCTCGACTAGATTGGCCGTTAGGAACGCCGTCTTGAAATCTCCTTGTCGGAGTTCGAGATCCTCTTGTGCGGCGATGGTGAAGAAAATCCGAAGGGAGTTCATCCTGGAGACCGGCGCGTACGTTTCCGTGTAGTCGATGCCGTCCCGTTGCGAGTATCCCTTCGCGACCCATCTGGCCTTGAACTTGGCAATCTTCCCGTTTGGGTCCTTCTTCAAGAGGTAGACCCATCGACCTCCCACTGTCCTTCGCGACGAGGGCAACTCTGTGAGTTCCCAGACTCCGTTGGAATCGAACGACTCCATCTCTTCGTCCATGGCCGACTTCCAGTATTCGGCGTGGGGAGATATGAGCGCTTCTTTGGTGGTTTTGGGAGTGATCGGGTTAGGAAGAGTGGATAGGTCTTGTTTCGCGTTTGGCGTTGCGAGTGAGACGAAGCTCGCGAACTCTGCTGGTTCGGTTGACTTTTGGTTTCGTTTCCCGCGTCCGTACCTCCCGCTGACGTCGGCGTCCGGCTGATCGTCGATAACTGGTTCGTAGGACCAGGATGGCTTTATGCGAGAGGGCTGACGAGCTTTTGCGATACGTGCTGGATCGTCGTCGCCGATGGGGATGTTGGCCTCTGGTACGTCGTTCTCGCCGACGTCCGATCCCTTCTCGTCCTGATCTGGGACTTCTCCATCTGCCGGTGGGACTAGATCCAGCTCCGCCTTCTTTGACTTCGACGATCCTTCGTCGAACTTGACGTCTCGGGAGAAGATGATTTTCCCATCCTCCTCCTTCCTGAGACGGTACGCCTTCTTCCCGTTCGGTTCTCCGTATCCGACGAGGATTGCCTTGAGCGTCTTTGACTGATGCTTCTTGTGGTGAGGATCGTAGACGTAGGCGATCGACCCAAAGGCTCGGAGGAAATGGACGGACGGTTTTGAGCCCTGATAGGCTTCGTACGGCGTTCGTCCTCCTGTTGCGACTGACGGGAGTCTGTTGATCAGGAAAGTTGCCGTTGCCATTGCCTCCGCCCAGTATCTCCCTCTATCTTGGAGATTATCGGTGTCGTGAAGCAGGCAGGTGATCTTCTCCTCGATGGTTCGATTTCCGCGTTCGGCTTTGCCGTTTTGCTGAGGAGTGTAGGGGATCGATGTTTCGTGCTTGATCCCTTCGGTCTTGAGGTACGCCTTGAATGCGTCCGAAAGATATTCTCCGCCGTTATCCGAACGGAGGATCCTGACCGTCCTTCCCTTTTCCTTTTCGACCCTGGCCTTCCATTCGACGAATGTCCGATACGTGTCCGACTTCTTTTCGAGTGCGAAAGTCCAGTGGTAGTTCGTCGCGTCGTCCCAGATTGTCATCATGTACCACTTCCGAGAAAACGACTCGGTGGGCATGGGTCCTTGGAGATCCGAATGGACGCGTTCGAGGGGAGTGGTGGATCGATGGGTGCTAGTGTGGAAGGGAGATCGATGTTGCTTCCCTTGGATACACGGTACGCAGGCCCGTTTCTCGAACGCGACGAGGTCCTGTTCCTTGAGTGGTGGGAGTATCCCGTCCGTGACGAGTCTCCTCATGGCCGCGACTGACGCGTGTCCTAGTCTTCGATGTAGCGTCTCGACCGCGTCGACTCCCTCTGCTGAGAGGCCTGCTCCTTCTGTCGACTGGCTCGCTTGGATGTCGTCGATCTTGAGCTTGTAAAGCTTTCGAAAGATCACCCTTTTGATCAACGTCGTTCCGTCTTTCCTGAACGTGCAGCCGGTGGCCGTAAAGTTGACGTTGACTCCTCGATGGGTGAGTTGTCCGATCGAGATGAGGTTGGCGAAGTTGGGGATGTAGTAGATGTCGGAGATCTGGAATGTTCGTGTGACTCCGTTGACGGTAGTTGTGACGATGAGGTTTCCAATCCCTTCCGTGCCGACGACTTTGTTGTCCGCAACCTTGACGGTGGTTGAGTGCGGTTTGAAGTTGTGCAGGGCTGACCTGTCGTTGCAGATGTGGTTGCTGCACCCGCTGTCCGCGATCCATGCGCCATCGTCAATGGAGAAAGCCTCCTCCTCGACGTTTGCTGTCGCGACCGTCGCGAGTCCCCAATCTCTTCCACTCCGCCCAGCCTTGTTGGCTTCCTCCTTCTTTTTTACTTCCGCCACCCCTCTGGCTCCCTTGACCCTTCCTCCCTCCCTGACCCTTCGGTTTTCCGACCAGGTCGTAGCACTCCGACTTGAAGTGCCCCTTCTTCCCGCAGTGGTGGCATGCTGCCTTCGATTTGTCGACGTTCATCGCGGTGTCCTCTTCTGGGACGTTGTCCAATTTCGACGATTTCGTTCTGACGTGGGATAGGAGGGCGGTGGTAACTGATTTGGGGGTGAGTTCCTTTCCGGTGTGGGGGTTTGGAGAGGAAGTGAGGAGTTCTTCTCGGTTCGTTCGTTCTTTCGGTTTGCTTTCTTCTCGACGCGTCTCTTCCCCTTTTCTCCTGTCTCGGTTAGAGACCCCGCTTCTATAGGTTCTGGGCCTCGCCCTTCTGGTTATATTTAGTCCTCTGCTTCCCTTCGCCGACTGTTCTCGTTCTGTAGATACCTTTGCCCGAAACCTTCCCCTCGCGACGCGCCTCACTCACGTTCCCCTTTTTCTTCTCGGCCTTCCCTTCCGTCTCGACTCTCTTGCTTAGTACATACTTTTCTCGGTTCTCGCCTTCTCTGCCTCTTCCGTTTTATAGCTTATACCCCTTTTTGGCTTTGCTGTGACCGCTGATGGTCTTGTTGGAAGGTGGCGACTCGCAGAGAGATCTTACGTAGTAGCTTAGTAACGCGTCTCGTTCAGTCCCCTTGGTAGTAACCATTCTTCGTAAACAGCTTTGTAAGCTACCTTCAGATCACGTGACCATTTCCATAGTATATAAACCTTTCGAGTAGCTAGCTTTATACAACAAGCTTTGAACCACATCCTGCAGACATCCCTAAGCTCAAGTGGACGACCCAACAACACGTTATCAGCACCAGTTCGCCACCACCCGCTCAGCAATCCTTCGTCATGTCAAGCAACTACTCCAAGAAGCTAGATCACAAGCTGTTCAAACTCACTGCTCTCGATGGTACCAACTACGAGACGTGGTCAGTAAGGATGGAGATCGCTTTTGGAGAAGCAGGAATCAAGCCCGTCGTCCTCGGTACGAAAACCAGGCCCAACCTCACCCCGGAAATCATGGAAAAGGATACCACCGGACAAGAGGTCGTGAAGCAGCAGAACAACGTCAAGGACATCGAAGAATGGGACCATATGGACGAGTTCGCGCTCCACAGGATTCAAATGGCGGTCAGCGACCGAGAACTACCTCGGATCCGGAACTGCAAACACGCAAAGGAGGCATGGGATCTTCTGAGGAAGACTCACAAGGTGGAAGGAGGAGCGGGAGAGGTCATGGCCATCCGAAGGATGAGGGACCTCAAGATGGAGGAGGGAGAACCAGTACAGGAGTACATCGACGAATTCCAAAGGATCATCGACGACATGTCAGCTCTCGGCCTCAACATCCCAGACAGGATGAGCACAATGTTCTTCCTCAGTGGATTACCTGCATCACTCGAACAATTCATTCAACACCAAACGCTCCAGGCGCAAGAATCAAAACAAGAACTCAACCCAACCGCCGTCGCCACATCCCTCCTCATCCACGTAAGGACTCACGAGTCCCTCAAACCGACCGGTACTTCATCGTCGAAGGAAACAGCCCTCCTTGTCGACAAGAGGACCGCCAAGTGCCATCAGTGCAACAAGGTCGGACACTTCAAGTCGGAGTGCTGGGAGTTGAATGGAGGAAAGCCCACGGGGCAGGGACAAGGTGGAAAGGGAAGGAAGTTCGGGAAGGGGAAGAAGGAGAACAAGGGGAACTGGAAGGATAGGGAAGAGGCGCACCTCGTAGACTACGGTCTTCAAGCCGGATCCGACATCGCGACGTCGGCCCAAGCGCTCTTCGCTCAAACCAAGCATGGATACATCGCCGATAGTGGAGCATCAAACCACATCGTCGGGGACCGGGAACGCTTCGTAACATACAAGGCGCACAACGGAACGGTCACGACGGCCAACGGATCAATCGTTCAGATCCTCGGCATCGGCTCCATCCACCTCCAGACCACCGTGAAAGGATCAAGGAAGGCCTTCACCATCTCCGACGTATACCACATCCCAGGGTTCAGCAACCTCATCAGTATTGGTCAACTCGGTAACAAAGGAGTCGAGACCAGGTTCCCCAGCAAGGGGACAACCCAAACCAACAAGCGGTGCCAGTTCCTTCGAGACGGATCGCTGTTCATGGAGGGAAAAGAGGTGTCGAAGAACCTCTACATGCTGGACGTGAGCGACTTCAAGGGAGTCGGCTCAGGAGGAGAAGACGTAGCACTCGCGGCAACAGGAGTCGACAAGATCGAGGTCCTTCATCGCCGGCTCGGTCACGCTTCTATCTCCGCCATGGAGGAGTTGTCTCGTCAGAAGCTCCTACCAACCTTCACCAAAAAGGACATCATCGGATTCAAGGAAAGGATCTGCGTACCTTGCGTCGAAGGGAAACAACATCGAACTCCATTCCCCACCTCCACCACCAAAACCACTTCACCTCTCGAACTCGTCCACACGGATCTCGCCGGACCGATGCCAATCGCCTCGGCTCAAGGAATGCGTTACATGATGACGATCTGGGACGACTTCAGCAACTACCACTGGTCGTTCGCATTGAAGAGGAAGTCGGAAACACTGGCAACATTCATCACCTGGAGGAAAAGGGAGGAGAAAAGGACCAATCACGTCGTCAAACGGATCAGGTCAGACAACGGTGGGGAATACACGTCGAAGGACTACGAGTTCTATCTCCGGGACGAAGGAATCACCAAGGAAACGACTATCCCACACACACCGCAACAAAACGGCAAGGCCGAACGAGGAATGCGAACCATCGAGGAGAAGATCACCTGCGCGCTACGAGACGCGAGGGACCTCGACGGATCCTACTGGGCGGAAGCCATGAACTACGCCACATACACAATCAACCGCATTCCCTCATCCTCAGTCAACTCTCAAACCCCCTACCAAGCCTACTACAAAAGGAAGCCCGACCTCACTGCAATGCGGACGTTCGGAGCTCTCGCTTACGCGCTCAACCTTCAAAAGATCAAGCATCAACCCAAGAGCATCAAGTGCATCTTCCTCGGATACGGCGATCTCAACGGGAAGAAGGCCTATCGACTTCAAGTCCATGGAGACCCCAAGCGGTCGATCCTTCATTCTCGGGACGTTATCTTCGACGAAACACGTGGAGTCCACCAGACGGTGGAGCTACCAGGAATGGGACAAGCCGGAATCAAGGAGGACCACAAGGAGGAGGAAGAAGAAGAGAAGGAACTAGAGGAGGACAAAGGAGAGGAACAGCACCTACTCAAGTCCAACCAACAAGACCCGGTCAGGGAGACCGAGGCAAGGAAACCCAACCCATCACGCGTCAAGCACTCCTACACTTACGAGCCCATCATCGATGAACCGGCTGTCGATTTGAGTGGGAGCTACGGACGAGGTCAACGGAACAAGAAGCCATTCACAGGAACAGGAGACTCGGCAAGATTTGTCCAGACGGACTACGACATCACCGACTTCATTTCGGAGGACTTCGCCGGACACGCTCAAGCGACGCAACCCAAACTCGAGGATCTTCCACCACCCTCCGTCCCAAATACATACGGAGAAGCCATGGCGTCGGAGCACGCATACTTCTGGAGGGAAGCGATGGACGAAGAGATGGTGTCGATGGAAGGGAACGGAGTCTTTGAACTCACAGAGCTACCCTCAGGATCAAAAACGGTCAGAGGTCGCTGGGTCTACGCGCTCAAGAAAGGAGCCGACGGGAGGATTACTCGCTTCAAAGCTAGATGGGTCGCCAAGGGATTCAGTCAGCAAGAAGGAGTCGACTACGTCGAGACGTACGCGCCGGTATCAAAGCTCAACTCACTCAGGATCGTCCTCGCCATCACAGCATCGGAGGATCTCGATCTAGTTCAAGGAGACTTCAAGACGGCGTTCCTCACAGCCGACCTAGTGGAAACGGTCTTCATGGAACAGCCAACAGGGTACGAACAAAAGGGAGCCGACAAGAAGAAACTCGTCGCGCATCTCCTCAAGGCCCTATACGGACTCAAACAATCGCCACTCGCGTTCTACAATCACTCCTCAAAGTTCTTTCAAACTCAACTCAATCTCCATCCACTCGAAGCGGACCCTTGTATCTACATAGGGCATAGGAAGGGACGACGGATCATGTTGGTCCAGTACGTTGACGACTTCGTCGCCGCAGGAGACAAGGAGGATTTGGAATGGGTCATGACGGAGATCCAAAAGGAATTCAAGATCGACGACAGAGGAGACCTCAACCCAGGAACCATCCTCGGAATCGACGTTACGAGGGACCGCAAGGCGGGGACAATGGACCTCAGCCAGAAACGATACGTTCAAACGGTCCTCGAACGATTCAACATGGTCGGCGCTAAACCAAACAAGGTTCCGATGGACGACTTTAGGCAACTGTCGGTCCAATCGGAGGATTCGGGATCAGAGAAGCTGGACGGAGTACCCTACCTCGAAGCGGTGGGATCGTTGATGTACCTCCAAGTCTGCACTCGACCGGACATCGCCTTCGCCGTCGGAGTTCTCAGCCGATTCAGCTCGGACCCAAGAAGGGTTCACTGGGGAGCAGTCAAGAAGGTCATGCGATACCTACAAGGATCAGCAGACACGTCGCTTCAACTTGGAGGACACTCGGACGCTCCAATCGCAGAACTATGGACCGACTCCGACTACGCCGGAGACACGGAATCAAGACGATCAACAACAGGATTCGTCGTCAAGGTATTTGGATCCACAGTCATCTGGGCAAGTCGACGCCAAAAGGCAATCAGTCTCTCTTCTCTTGAAGCAGAGTACATCGCTCTCTCCGCAGGATGCCGGAACCTCAGATGGGTCGCCAAGATCCTCGCTGAACTCGGATACGACACCGGATCGATCCCAGTAAACGTAGACAACCAAGGAGCCATCGAAACAACCAAGAACGGTACTCACTCGGAGAAGACCAAGCACATCGACGTCGCGTACAAATACGGACGAGAGGCCCAACAGAGAGGATTCATCAAGCTCAACTACTGTCCCACCGAGGACCTGCAGGCAGACATCCTCACCAAGGCTCTCGGAGTCGAAAAGCTCGAACGGTTCAAGAAATCGCTCAACATCCAGAAGGAACCCTCGCGCTTGGATCAGAAGACCAGCGGAGACATGGATGGAAACCCGCAGAGGGGGAAATGAAGGAAGGACTCTCAGCTCGTCGAGTGGGAGTGTTGGAAGGTGGCGACTCGCAGAGAGATCTTACGTAGTAGCTTAGTAACGCGTCTCGTTCAGTCCCCTTGGTAGTAACCATTCTTCGTAAACAGCTTTGTAAGCTACCTTCAGATCACGTGACCATTTCCATAGTATATAAACCTTTCGAGTAGCTAGCTTTATACAACAAGCTTTGAACCACATCCTGCAGACATCCCTAAGCTCAAGTGGACGACCCAACAACAGAAGGCCAGAGCTGTTCTTGAGGAAAGCTCTTCCGACTCGTCTATGGATGCGGACGAGGAGGAGAACGAGGGGGAGAAGGAGGAGGAGGAGGTGCTGAGTAGAGCGGTGGTTCGGGCTGTACCAAGGGCGGCGGGGGTGATGAAGCGGGTGGGGAGAGAGAAGAAGGACCTGTCGCGGTTTTGGACGTACAAGTGGGTTCCTCGGGAGGCGGATGAGACGATGGAAGAGACGACAGATGAGGGAGCTGGTGGTATGGTGGAGGTGATGGGACATCGTTTCAGGGCGAGATAGCTTCGTTGGGGGGAGGAAGGACAGCTGGGGAGCTTTGGGGCGACGTCGCTCTGCCTTCGACTTCTTTGACGTATTTTTTCTTACTTTCCGCTCATGGGATCATATATATACGTATTGCCTCTCTCCTCGTCCAGTCTCAGCCTGCAAAATGGAAAGGGGAAGCAATCATTGCGCTTCCAAAAGGACAAGGGTGCGTCGATTTTGGTTTCGAGACGAGCTCGTCGAGCTCATCACCTTCTCATCTTGGAGGGACGTCGAGGGACGCGGTGTTGCTACTAGACGTTCGAGATAAGCGCGATTTTGTGCATCATGTACACAAGAATCCCTCAAAGTATCAACACTTGGAAGAAGAGACAGAATGTGGACTCAGGAGGATTTTTACATTTAATTTTTCGAGAAAGCGAGCTCGGACGTAAGTCTTTCACGTATGCTCTGGCTTTTTCAACGCGTCTCTCGGGTCTCAGCTTTTGCTCGTAGCATCCATGTATACGTGTTCAATTATGAGCGAAAGATCGAAGCAAAAAGATGATTCTGCAGCGAGAACGAGGGGGTAGAAGTAAAATGGCCCGTTTCTGCGACAAGTTCTGTAATGAAACGAGCACAATTCACCAAATGCAGCTTCCGCCTTCTCCTTCACAAACACCATCTTCTCCTTCGTTATATAGTTCCTCATCGTCCTTTTCGACGTAGCCGTACTGCTGCCAGTAACCGAAGATCTGCCGCCTTTCCAACCTCCAACGATCTTCTCCGACACTTTGACCTTCCCAACCTCCCACATCGACCTCGTTCTCGACGAGCAGTTTCCTCTCCTTCTCGAGTTCGGCGATGGCGAAGGGGATGAAAGCGGTGGAGTAGGTTGAGGAGAGGACGGAGAGGTGGTGGGCTAGATTGAAGGTTGCGAGGCTGAGGGCACCATGTTGGATGAGAAGGCCGAAGGGAGGAGAGGAGGGATTGAAGCTTCGCTAGTCGCTCCGCACTTCCACGACGTTCTCCTACCTGATCTGCTCAGAAGAAGGCGATCACTGCATCCGGTGGTATGCGAAGACCTATCACAGAGGCGAGGTTAAGGTCGAGGAGTCTACGAGAAAAGACTAGAAAATGGGGGTGTTGTCACCTCGCCCGAAGGAGGAGTAGGAGCAGGAGAGAGAGAAGACGGATCGAGGTGGAGTCGAAAATGTATCCCCGTCCGATCACAATCCGGGGCTTTATTTTCCTTAAAACCCCCATTCGCATAATTTTTCTTTTTTGAAAAATTTATTTTCTGCCCCATTCGTAGAAAAGTGGAGTGGTCTCGTTTTCACGCCCAATGTCACCCAATTCAGGAGTAGAAACCAAAAAAAAGGTGAAATATGAATTCCGCCACCAGGGTTGAAGAGGTTCCATCGTGAGTATTGTAGACGGAGGGTTGGTTTGGCCACAGCAGGTAAAATTTCGAGCTGAAGATGGGGAGGGAGGGAGGAGGTGTTGGCGAGCTTCGTCTCCTTCCGAGCGAGCGAGTAGAGGTTCCGACTAGAGCTGAGAGAAGGGGGAGTTGGACTTTTGACGAGGCGTATGCGGTATAGAAGAAGGACCTGTCGGTCTCGATGCATCCTCGCGAGACTGTGGTGGACGTTGAGAGCTGTTCGACAACGCTGGCTGCCCTCTCTCTCTTTCGTGAGCTTTCGAGTCGAGCTCCCTCCTGCTTTCATCCAAACCGTCATTTTCTCCAATTTTCATCTGTGACCCCCTCTTCTCTGCCAAGGTCTCAGGTCCTCCAACGGATCATCTAGCACTGATTTCAACGAGATCGACTCCTTCACTCTCCAAGACGATTTCGCTCTGGTGACTTCTCGACGTCCCTCCTCCTCGTCGTCTCCTCCCTTCTCTCGTTGCTCTTTCTCGCTCCACCTCTTTCTCGGCGGAATCGCTCAAGATGAGCTCATCCTTTTCTTTCCTTCCTCCTGCCTTCAGTTATCTCCTCGACCTTGCCTCCTCTCGGTTTCCAGAAAAAACAGCTCGCCTCCTCTCAACCACCATCTTCACTCCATTCCCTGCCCAGTATCTCCAGGAACCCCTCGCTCTCTCGTCGTTCCTGTTCTTGGAAAAGGGGCTAGATGACGGATGATAATTGCTTCTGTACGTTTGACGAGGAGGAGCGACGACGATGAAGGGTTGATGATGGTGAGGATGAAGATCGTTGGAAGTATTGATTGGGATGCGAGTTCGGGTAAGTGAAGGAGGATCGGTAGGATTGAGATTGGTGGTGGGAGGGAGGTGTCGCGAGGGAAGATCCCGCTGAGCTGCGAGGATTGAGGGCATGGCAACTCCCTTGTGTCCCCGAGAAGACCCCGCATCCTGATTCGAACCCAAAACTGCGGATGAATGAAGGCCTTCCGGAGGACAGGAAAGGGGCTAACTCCTGCTCCTTTGACCATTACTCCCTCCCTTCCTCAATTCGGAAGATGACCGAGTCTCTACCTCCCTTCGATGTCTCAACATCACCCTCTACTTCTTCCGCTCCTTTCGCAACCCCAAAATCACCCCTCGCCATCCTCCTCAATCTCTCGCTCCTCGCGATCCCATACTACCTTCTCTCCCTTCACCTCGGACTCAACCCTCGGAACCTCCCCTCTCCGCTCCCCTCTGGCTTCCTCATCCTTTCCGTCTTCAGCATCATCCATCTGTGCATCCCTTTCATCACGCTCCTGTACGCTCCATCCACGCCTAAAGGTCGATACGGTGCCCAGTGGACAGCCTCCAACCTCAACCTCATCGCAGCGTTTGTGCTCGTCCTCCTGTTGTTGGCGAATGAGGTGTCTCTCTCGCAGTCTGCGAGAGAATCCTCCATTGCCCTCACGGTCGTAGTATCCACCGCCTTGTTTGCAGCCGTCAACACTGGTGAGTTCTCACGTGCCTTATTCGGGATGGACGCAAGGGATGGACGCTGACCTCCCCCTGCACTCATTCATTCCTTCTCCTTCTTCTCTTCCCCCGGGCTTCTAGCTTTCAACACCTCGTCTGAATCACCCTGGCGTAGAGGCCCATCCCAGGAGGAAACGTTGAGGAAGCAGCTCAGGTTGGAACAGCTTAGAGCATCCGTCGATGCTGCTAAGGCTGGACGGAGGTCCATCGTCCTCGAGGACAAAGCGGTGAACACTGCCAAGAGCTCGGATGTGACAGGCTCAGGTGAGTTTGCACTTCTCCAACTCTCCTAGATATATCTTGCTTGCTGATGGACGCCGTTTTCACATTGCAGATGTCTCCTAGGAGTTGGGGTCAGCGAGGCAAGCCGGGGGATAAAAGACACAGGGAGATGCCGGGGGAGGTGCTGTCTGTTGAATATGTTGATTACGGCGTCGAGATTACTGTTCATATTTGCTTAATACTCTCCATCGCCTCCACGTTTCACTTCCACGTAGTTCCACTTAGTTACACGTCGCTCTTTCTTTTAGACCTAAAGACCTTTCATCTTCACACCTGAAGTTGATACAATATCTTGCACAACCCCAACTTCCCAGGACCGGAAGTTTCAACACGTTATCAGCACCACTCGCTCGCTACAGCACGATCATCCCATCCGACATGTCGACCAACGAGCGAAACATCAGGCTCTTCAAGCTCGACCCGCTGGACAGCCGAAACTACGCAACATGGTCAATCAGGATGCAGATCGCTCTCGCAGAGACCAAGTACAAGTCACTCGTCCTCGGTACGGAAGTCTTCCCAGTCCCCGCACCAGCCGAAACAGGAGCAGCACTCAAGACGAGGCAAGAGGAATGGAACGAACGAAAAGAGTTCGCCCTCCACCGGATTCAGATGGCCGTCACGGACCGGGAACTCATGCGTGTCGCAGCGTGCGCGAACGCGAAAGACGCCTGGGACATTCTCAAGACGGCACATCGAGTCGACGGAGCGGCAGGGAAGATGATGGTCCAAAGGAAGCTTAGGGACCTCCGGATGGAGGAGGGCTCGTCAGCTCAGTCGTACATCGAACAGTTCGAGGACATCGTCGCCGAAGCCACTATCCTCGACATGGACATCATCAAGACGCCGGAGCAACTCGCCCTCCAGTTCCTCGCAGGTCTCCCCAAATCCCTGGAGAACTTCTCCGACATCATCTCCCTCAACTCCCAAGAGTCCGGTGTGGGCGTTCTACGGTAAAGTAAAGGTCTCTAGGTGGGGTTGTGGTGGGTAGCTCTATCGAGGTTCGTGGGAGGAACGACGCTGGCGAGTGCTCGTTGAGGTTTCAGCTCTTGGAGGCTTTGGGGTGGGCTGGGAGAAGGAAGGGAGGTCGGTGGAGAAGGGAAAACGAGAACTACTACTAGCGACTTGAGAACTACGCGAGGGAGAATGAGAACTACTACTGGGCGACTTGACGGCGAGACTGGTTCTGGAGAAGGGAAGATGAGAAAGGGAGACGAGAAGGGAAGCTGAGAAGTTGACCAATTCTGGGGTGAAAGTTGATCCATAGCAAGAAGGTCAAAACTAGCCCACTCTTTATACTAAATATGATCCGCAGTCCGAAGCACCGAAAAGAGGAACGAGGCTGGAGGGAGTAGCTAGCGAAAGGGAGGAAGGGCGGTGAGACACGACGCGAGACCTGTTGTTGGGTCGTCCACTTGAGCTTAGGGATGTCTGCAGGATGTGGTTCAAAGCTTGTTGTATAAAGATAGCTACTCGAAAGGTTTATATACTATGGAAATGGTCACGTGATCTGAAGGTAGCTTACAAAGCTGTTTACGAAGAATGGTTACTACCAAGGGGACTGAACGAGACGCGTTACTAAGCTACTACGTAAGATCTCTCTGCGAGTCGCCACCTTCCAACACTCCCACTCGACGAGCTGAGAGTCCTTCCTTCATTTCCCCCTCTGCGGGTTTCCATCCATGTCTCCGCTGGTCTTCTGATCCAAGCGCGAGGGTTCCTTCTGGATGTTGAGCGATTTCTTGAACCGTTCGAGCTTTTCGACTCCGAGAGCCTTGGTGAGGATGTCTGCCTGCAGGTCCTCGGTGGGACAGTAGTTGAGCTTGATGAATCCTCTCTGTTGGGCCTCTCGTCCGTATTTGTACGCGACGTCGATGTGCTTGGTCTTCTCCGAGTGAGTACCGTTCTTGGTTGTTTCGATGGCTCCTTGGTTGTCTACGTTTACTGGGATCGATCCGGTGTCGTATCCGAGTTCAGCGAGGATCTTGGCGACCCATCTAAGGCTCCGGCATCCTGCGGAGAGAGCGATGTACTCTGCTTCAAGAGAAGAGAGACTGATTGCCTTTTGGCGTCGACTTGCCCAGATGACTGTGGATCCAAATACCTTGACGACGAATCCTGTTGTTGATCGTCTTGATTCCGTGTCTCCGGCGTAGTCGGAGTCGGTCCATAGTTCTGCGATTGGAGCGTCCGAGTGTCCTCCAAGTTGAAGCGACGTGTCTGCTGATCCTTGTAGGTATCGCATGACCTTCTTGACTGCTCCCCAGTGAACCCTTCGTGGGTCCGAACTGAATCGGCTGAGAACTCCGACGGCGAAGGCGATGTCCGGTCGAGTGCAGACTTGGAGGTACATCAACGATCCCACCGCTTCGAGGTAGGGTACTCCGTCCAGCTTCTCTGATCCCGAATCCTCCGATTGGACCGACAGTTGCCTAAAGTCGTCCATCGGAACCTTGTTTGGTTTAGCGCCGACCATGTTGAATCGTTCGAGGACCGTTTGAACGTATCGTTTCTGGCTGAGGTCCATTGTCCCCGCCTTGCGGTCCCTCGTAACGTCGATTCCGAGGATGGTTCCTGGGTTGAGGTCTCCTCTGTCGTCGATCTTGAATTCCTTCTGGATCTCCGTCATGACCCACTCCAAATCCTCCTTGTCTCCTGCGGCGACGAAGTCGTCAACGTACTGGACCAGCATGATCCGTCGTCCCTTCCTATGCCCTATGTAGATGCAAGGGTCCGCTTCGAGTGGATGGAGATTGAGTTGAGTTTGAAAGAACTTTGAGGAGTGATTGTAGAACGCGAGTGGCGATTGTTTGAGTCCGTATAGGGCCTTGAGGAGATGCGCGACGAGTTTCTTCTTGTCGGCTCCCTTTTGTTCGTACCCTGTTGGCTGTTCCATGAAGACCGTTTCGACTAGGTCTGCTGTGAGGAACGCCGTCTTGAAGTCTCCTTGGACTAGATCGAGATCCTCCGATGCTGCGATGGCGAGGACGATCCTGAGTGAGTTGAGCTTTGATACCGGTGCGTACGTCTCGACGTAGTCGACTCCTTCTTGCTGACTGAATCCCTTGGCGACCCATCTGGCTTTGAAGCGAGTAATCCTCCCGTCGGCTCCTTTCTTGAGCGCGTAAACCCAGCGACCTCTGACCGTTTTTGATCCTGAGGGTAGCTCCGTGAGTTCAAAGACTCCGTTCCCTTCCATCGACACCATCTCTTCGTCCATCGCTTCTCTCCAGAAGTATGCGTGCTCCGACGCCATGGCTTCTCCGTATGTATTTGGGACGGAGGGTGGTGGAAGATCCTCGAGTTTGGGTTGCGTCGCTTGAGCGTGTCCGGCGAAGTCCTCCGAAATGAAGTCGGTGATGTCGTAGTCTGTCTGGACAAATCTTGCCGAGTCTCCTGTTCCTGTGAGAGGTTTCTTGTGCCGTTGACCTCGTCTGTAGCTCCCACTCAAATCGACAGCCGGTTCATCGATGATGGGCTCGTAAGTGTAGGAGTGCTTGACGCGTGATGGGTTGGGTTTCCTTGCCTCGGTCTCCCTGACCGGGTCTTGTTGGTTGGACTTGAGTAGGTGCTGTTCCTCTCCTTTGTCCTCCTCTAGTTCCTTCTCTTCTTCTTCCTCCTCCTTGTGGTCCTCCTTGATTCCGGCTTGTCCCATTCCTGGTAGCTCCACCGTCTGGTGGACTCCACGTGTTTCGTCGAAGATAACGTCCCGAGAATGAAGGATCGACCGCTTGGGGTCTCCATGGACTTGAAGTCGATAGGCCTTCTTCCCGTTGAGATCGCCGTATCCGAGGAAGATGCACTTGATGCTCTTGGGTTGATGCTTGATCTTTTGAAGGTTGAGCGCGTAAGCGAGAGCTCCGAACGTCCGCATTGCAGTGAGGTCGGGCTTCCTTTTGTAGTAGGCTTGGTAGGGGGTTTGAGAGTTGACTGAGGATGAGGGAATGCGGTTGATTGTGTATGTGGCGTAGTTCATGGCTTCCGCCCAGTAGGATCCGTCGAGGTCCCTCGCGTCTCGTAGCGCGCAGGTGATCTTCTCCTCGATGGTTCGCATTCCTCGTTCGGCCTTGCCGTTTTGTTGCGGTGTGTGTGGGATAGTCGTTTCCTTGGTGATTCCTTCGTCCCGGAGATAGAACTCGTAGTCCTTCGACGTGTATTCCCCACCGTTGTCTGACCTGATCCGTTTGACGACGTGATTGGTCCTTTTCTCCTCCCTTTTCCTCCAGGTGATGAATGTTGCCAGTGTTTCCGACTTCCTCTTCAATGCGAACGACCAGTGGTAGTTGCTGAAGTCGTCCCAGATCGTCATCATGTAACGCATTCCTTGAGCCGAGGCGATTGGCATCGGTCCGGCGAGATCCGTGTGGACGAGTTCGAGAGGTGAAGTGGTTTTGGTGGTGGAGGTGGGGAATGGAGTTCGATGTTGTTTCCCTTCGACGCAAGGTACGCAGATCCTTTCCTTGAATCCGATGATGTCCTTTTTGGTGAAGGTTGGTAGGAGCTTCTGACGAGACAACTCCTCCATGGCGGAGATAGAAGCGTGACCGAGCCGGCGATGAAGGACCTCGATCTTGTCGACTCCTGTTGCCGCGAGTGCTACGTCTTCTCCTCCTGAGCCGACTCCCTTGAAGTCGCTCACGTCCAGCATGTAGAGGTTCTTCGACACCTCTTTTCCCTCCATGAACAGCGATCCGTCTCGAAGGAACTGGCATCGCTTGTTGGTTTGGGTTGTCCCCTTGCTGGGGAACCTGGTCTCGACTCCTTTGTTACCGAGTTGACCAATACTGATGAGGTTGCTGAACCCTGGGATGTGGTATACGTCGGAGATGGTGAAGGCCTTCCTTGATCCTTTCACGGTGGTCTGGAGGTGGATGGAGCCGATGCCGAGGATCTGAACGATTGATCCGTTGGCCGTCGTGACCGTTCCGTTGTGCGCCTTGTATGTTACGAAGCGTTCCCGGTCCCCGACGATGTGGTTTGATGCTCCACTATCGGCGATGTATCCATGCTTGGTTTGAGCGAAGAGCGCTTGGGCCGACGTCGCGATGTCGGATCCTGCTTGAAGACCGTAGTCTACGAGGTGCGCCTCTTCCCTATCCTTCCAGTTCCCCTTGTTCTCCTTCTTCCCCTTCCCGAACTTCCTTCCCTTTCCACCTTGTCCTTGCCCCGTGGGCTTTCCTCCATTCAACTCCCAGCACTCCGACTTGAAGTGTCCGACCTTGTTGCAGTGATGGCACTTGGCGGTCCTCTTGTCGACTAGGAGGGCTGTTTCCTTCGACGATGAAGTACCGGTCGGTTTGAGGGACTCGTGAGTCCTTACGTGGATGAGGAGGGATGTGGCGACGGCGGTTGGGTTGAGTTCTTGTTTTGATTCTTGCGCCTGGAGCGTTTGGTGTTGAATGAATTGTTCGAGTGATGCAGGTAATCCACTGAGGAAGAACATTGTGCTCATCCTGTCTGGGATGTTGAGGCCGAGAGCTGACATGTCGTCGATGATCCTTTGGAATTCGTCGATGTACTCCTGTACTGGTTCTCCCTCCTCCATCTTGAGGTCCCTCATCCTTCGGATGGCCATGACCTCTCCCGCTCCTCCTTCCACCTTGTGAGTCTTCCTCAGAAGATCCCATGCCTCCTTTGCGTGTTTGCAGTTCCGGATCCGAGGTAGTTCTCGGTCGCTGACCGCCATTTGAATCCTGTGGAGCGCGAACTCGTCCATATGGTCCCATTCTTCGATGTCCTTGACGTTGTTCTGCTGCTTCACGACCTCTTGTCCGGTGGTATCCTTTTCCATGATTTCCGGGGTGAGGTTGGGCCTGGTTTTCGTACCGAGGACGACGGGCTTGATTCCTGCTTCTCCAAAAGCGATCTCCATCCTTACTGACCACGTCTCGTAGTTGGTACCATCGAGAGCAGTGAGTTTGAACAGCTTGTGATCTAGCTTCTTGGAGTAGTTGCTTGACATGACGAAGGATTGCTGAGCGGGTGGTGGCGAACTGGTGCTGATAACGTGTTGTTGGGTCGTCCACTTGAGCTTAGGGATGTCTGCAGGATGTGGTTCAAAGCTTGTTGTATAAAGCTAGCTACTCGAAAGGTTTATATACTATGGAAATGGTCACGTGATCTGAAGGTAGCTTACAAAGCTGTTTACGAAGAATGGTTACTACCAAGGGGACTGAACGAGACGCGTTACTAAGCTACTACGTAAGATCTCTCTGCGAGTCGCCACCTTCCAACACCTTCCTCCCTCCTCCCCTGACTCCTCCCCTCACCCTCCCTCCCATCCTGCCAGCTCTGAGACTCATCTCCTTCCCAAAAGATAGCTCCCCTCGACCCTTCCCACCCTTCTTCCCAACTCCACCTCCGAAAACTCCTTTCCTCGCCTCCTTCTTGATCAACGCAGCCGTCCGGAGCGTCCCCTGGAGGATCGCGCTCTCTGGGTGAAGACCACTCCTCCGTGCTCAGGATTCTTCAGGATGATCCTGTCCCCGACCTCGGCTTCCGAACTCCCGTTCTCCTGATCGGGCTGCTTCTTCTGAACGGCCGAGTGAGCGATCTGGACCTCGTCGCGCTCGACCTGATCGCGTAGAACGGCGACGAGGGCGTTGGAAGTCGTGAGGTCGTCGTCGGGTTGAACGTTCTCCCTCTGCTCAAACGCTTTACTGATCGCGAAGATTTGGGTTTGGCGACGGTTGGGAGTGAGAGGGAGTTGGCTAGCGGAGGTGTTGAGAGGATGGGAGGAGGAAGGAGGGTAGAGGGAGGAGAAACGGGTAGAGGGAGAATCGAGTCGACGTCGCTCCTCGGCGTCGAGATACTCCTTGACGAAGGGGATCGCTGAGGAATCGATGGGCCAGGTCCCGCCTTCCTGAAGCGTGTGATGATGGTCGTGGGTTTGATGCAGTCTTTCCGAGCCGCGGCGAGGATCCTGGGAGGGAGGAAAGACGAAGAGGTGAGCAAGTCGAAGGGAGGTCAAAGACGGGAAAGGACGAGCTCACCCTGTGAACGCCTTCTTGTTAACTCTCCCTCCTCCATCGACATGAGCAATTAGGTGAACCGTGTAGAAGTGGGCGGCGGGGGAGAAGACGGCGACGTCGAGAGCGGAGAGGAAGTCCGAGCTGTGGGAGGGGTAGTTGGCGATGGTGATTCCATGGTTGAAGGCGTAGGAGATGACGAGGGGTGCGAGGTGAGGGGTGGCTCCGTCGAAGTAGGGAACACGCTCCTCCGTTGGAAACCTTTGGTCTGTAAGGAGGCGAAGAGAGTATGGATTCAGCATTGAGCTCCTTGAAAGAGCTGGAAGTAAGGGTGAAGGAAGAGAAACGGCAACGAAGGGGGGGAAGGAAGAAGGAAGCTCACCTCGTGAGCTCCTCGAAGTGCACCATCCACTCCAGAGCTACCTCTGAGTTGATGTAACCCTCTTCCGTAGCGGCGAATCCAGTAACAGTCGGAAGGGTTGAGTGTCTGACCCACCGAAGTGTAGGTACTTCCCCTTCTTAATGATGAGAGGCTCGATGGATGCTCCGGCGGCAGAAACGCATTCGACGACGGTTACGAGCTCTCGGTTTCCGTCTGTACAGTCAAAAGATGAAAAAGGAAAAGGCTGGATGGGAAGACGGAAAGCAGGGTTTGGAAGAGTGAGTGTTGAGTATCGACTTCCTTGAGCCTCGCCAAGTCCTGGATCTTGATAACTTATCTTTCTTGTAGACACTGAGTCGTTTCAGCAGATGCTCACGAACTCGACCCTTTTCATTGGAACATTGGTTCGAAGGAGTGGGGATGCGAATTCAAGGATAGACAAAAGACAGCCTGTCGTTTCTCATCCTTGCTGTGGAGTGGGAAGGAAAAGGGAAGTTGAGTTCAAGGTTGATTGATCTGGACAGCAGCAGCACTGCTCCGATCACATTAAGCAGTGATTCAAGATCTGAGCTCGCCCAACCTCACCTATCTCCCTGCCGCAATCCCCCTCCTCTCGTTGTGCACTATTGAACTACTGTAGCATCTCTCATTTCACGTCCTGATCATCTGATTATTTGGTCTAAGGATGATGGACGCATAGGGAAACCCACATCCTCAAACAAGAAGCCAAGCGAAAGCGATGCGAAAGAGTAAGAGGACAACGGCGAACCTTCAGAGCAAGCTGTCAACCACTTAACACGGCTTGCCTGAACAGATCCATCTCGACCTTCAAGTTGCCTTGCCTTAGCCGTATCCTAGCCGAGAGCAGATACTCAGTAAGATGGCGGCAGACCCTTCCTCCTTTTGGCCGTCACGCTCTAGTCGACTTCCTTCGTACGACGCGACACTATCGTTCGAAGGATTCTTTCGACTTGCCAGGTCTCCGTCAAGAACTTTCTCATCGCGAGATGAGCCCAACCGTCTTCAAACATTCCCAGCTTATACTACCTGCCTTCTGTCGTTGGGTCGATCACTTGAGCTTAGCCTTATACTACCTCCCTTCTGGTCTCTACAGTAGATCAGTCTGTTTAGCTCGCTCTCCTCGACTCCAGCCTCACTCGCTCGTTCTCCTTGCTACAGCCCAACGCCTCCAAACCTCTTCACTCTCTAACCTACCTTCTCTTCATCGGTCGTGTACTTATAGTCTCTCTATACTTCTACAGCTTTCTCTCATCCAGGTTAGCTCGATACATAATCTAGATCTTGACTATCAAGCTAAGCGTCGCAGAGCCACTTCTTTCTCGCCCGCGCCAAAGCGGCTTTCGAGAAGATCTTGATGTTCGTCTCTCTCTTCTTCGCTTCTCGAAACTCACTCTTTGGGTTTCCTTCGTATGCTCAGCCCTTCCTTAAGATTATTCACCTTTTTCCGTCGGCTCATCAAACGCCTCAGCAAGCAACTCTTGAAACGTCAGGGGCCGCAGGGAGAGAAAGGTGGCGTCATTTATCGCAACAAGTCGCTTGCTGACTTTCATATTTTTTTGTTACCTTTTCCTCCAGCACTTTCTCGTTTGGACCGCAACAACTTGAGCAAAGTTGCAGGGGCGAAAAAGAGGTTCTGAAACAGACTGGGATAAGGTACAGTCTACAGATAGTTATGACGGGAGAAGTACTAGGGGTGGAGAGGTTTGTTGTTAGGACGAGAATCCTACAGTAGTGTGTGATGGGCTGAGTGGACAAGGGAAAGTAGCTCAATTTCTACTTTCTGCTCTTTATCTTGAATGTCTTGATGGAATGGGCTACATGATTGTTAGGTAAATGCAAAACATAGTCAAACTGTCTTGCAGTCGGTATTGTTGCGATGTGACTCGGAAAAGACAGGCTGTCGTTTGCCATCCTTTTCGACCACCCAGTTTGTCTCGATTACACTTGACCTCAACTCCACCGAACTTGACTATGAGATCCGCGACAAGAAGCCGCTCAACATCTTCGAGTCTCTGAAGAAGTGGAGACACTACTGCAAAGGATATCGATAAACTTTGACCATCCACTCCGAGCACGAGGTCGTCCAATGCTTCCATTTCTTTGAAGTTTTCACGCGTCGACAAGCCCGCTGTTGCGAGCTCCTCAAGTACGTCTCCTTCTTCATTCTCTACAAACCTAAGAATCATCTTCCAACTGCCCTCTCGAGATGGTCAGATAGCGAAAGGAAAAGAGCTCTCAGCGACGAGCGGACGCGTCCAGGTGTGAGAGGACGTTGGGATTGCAAGATCCTGCGCTGTGATAGGTCATCTGTAATGAGTGAGCGCAGTAGAAAGGGGGTCAGGTGACGTTCCCAAAGGAAAGTGGAAACGTCGAGCCGTCGGTCGCGAAGGTGGATCGGACTCACAGCCTGTCGTTTCTTATTAACGCTGCGTCTCTTCTCGAGGCCCAAGGGGGAGAAAACTTTTTTGTATCGGATCTACTCACAAGATCACTAATAGTCATCCGTCTGCTGGACTCTACATTAACAGTGTAAACGACAGGCTGTCCTTTGCCCTCGTTGTCGCAGGTTTCGATCTGGATGCGTCCGATCTGAAGTGCGTTCGCCATCTCGACCTTTCTTTAGCCCCCTTAGCCTTCTCGAGCTGAGTTAGTTTTTATTCACACTTAGCAATCACTTGGGAGATGAGGTTCACCTATAATCATCTCCTCCATCTTTCAGTCTGTTCACTCCGTCATTCTTCCTTTGAATTGGTTTTACTTTGTCCTGCGTCGTATCCTCCTTCTTTACTTTTCTCAGTCTTCATCCTCTTCTCCCACCTCGTCTTCTAGACCTGTGCCTCCTCATCTGCCCCGTCCGACCTAGATACCATGCTCCTAATCGTCAGCAGCACCGTTCATCCCACCTCAGGTGCTTCCTGCTGGACGACGTTCCCCCCGGTCGCCGTCTACCTCGGCCGCCGTGCACTCCGCCACCCGTTACCGAATCCTCCCCTCTCGCTCTTAACGGATCTCTTGTACATTGTCGCTCTGTGGCCAAGCCAGGTCGTTCGCAACTTCACAGCTGATCAAACAGGCGAGTCGTTCGGCTCCACCTTCGTCTCTTGATCCCGCTCTCAGCCAGAAGGTTTTCCAACGTCTTCAAGCTCAGAGTATGGCCGCAGTTTTCCCGGAGCCCTCTGATAGCTTGCTAGCGATGCCTTGTGCATCTTTAACTGCCGTCATGACAGTGGCAGCCTCATGACAGCGAAATCCCGCGTACTGCGCTTTCTGTTCAAATCCTTCGACTTTTCGACTTCGGCCGTTCCCCTCGACGTCCACGCCTTCCCCATTATTTCATCCTATCTTCGTACCATCCGTCCGAAAACAAAACTTTGCGGACCCCTGCTGATTCTTACTGCGCCGGGTCGACAGTTATCGCCTCAGCCAGCCGCTGTCAATGTCTTCGTGCCCTCCACCTCCGAGGCAGCACCTCATGTTTCGCAGTCCGACCTGGTCAGTGTGCTTTCTTCTTTTCCTGCCTCCATCCGCCTCTGAACCCAAATCGTTCGTTTGTATTCGTCAGAGTACCCAGCCAACGCACGTCTCATCGTCTTACCGTTCTCCATCCCCCTCTCCCTCCTCAACAATCTACCCGACCTCCGCTGAACCTCAACACCACAGATCACCCAGTGGTTTCTCCACCGCCTTTCTTCCCGCAAGCGAGTTTGCCGTTAGCCCCATGGAAGTCGATGTGGTAGCGTCCCTCCCAATCTCTATATGCCCTTTTATAACAAAGGATAACACATACGCAAAGGCCATCCAGCCACTAGATCACAAACTTGATATTTTCCTTAATTCCATCGTTTTCAGCTCGTCCCTTCCCTTCACCCCGAAACCCTTCGCCACTCTCAGCTTCCTTTCGACGGTTCCGAGTCCCTTCAAACCTCTTCTCTTCTTCAACAAACATCCCACTATCTACGTTTACATTTGCATTCACCTCGATTGCCGCTTCGTCGTCGCCAAGCCCCTCTACCACATTACCAACTTCCACAAGGAGCTCAAAAGGGCACTCGGTTCCACCTTCCAGTCGCTCGTCCCCTCCCGCGACCCTGCCACCGTCTTGCCACCGGTCCTCTCGGACTTTCATCACTCCCAAGCTGTCCATCAGATGAGCTTCCTCCCCCTTCACCACGGGCGGATCTGACTCCACTGCAACTTCGCCTTCCTCCACGTCCGCACGGCGAAGTCTCGCGTCTTCCTCATCCATCTTCGAACCCACCACCCCGAGCTCCGCGGCGACATCGAACAGTATCACACCCGATTTGACAGTCCTTTGCAGATTCACCTCAACCCTAGGGCCACTCGCCGACTTCGATCGGGACCTCATCTACGCCATTTAAGACGGAACGAGACCCACCAAGCAGACAAGGCGCTCGGCACCTGGTAATTAACCTTTCTTTTAGACGAGCTATTTGAGAGATGAAGCACGCGGCGTCCTCGCGTCGCTCTCTTCAATAGAACACCCGAGAGACGAGCAAGGAGGTGAGTCGAAGCAGGGAGGAACTCGTCGATGAGTTGTTCTTCGCGTAGGACTCCCGATCGTCCTCCGTTGAAAGTGCGACTGACAGCTGGTGCAGAGATTGAAGGGCTGAGTCGCAAAAAGTTCAAAGAAGATTAGAATTTCCAACTAATCTTCAGATCACTCTCCTTTTAGAAGGTGGGTGTAGCTCGCTGCAGAAAGATGCTCGACAGTACAAGTGATATATAGATTGATAGTGCTTAGAGTCACAAAAGCTAGACTCACCTGCAGAAAGATGCTCGTCAGTACAAGTGAAAAGCAACACTCTGCGAGGTTCGCGAGCTTATATACCCATGGGTCAGTTTCGTGGAAACCTACTAGAAATCACTACGGACTCTTCTAAGATGCAACCAGATAGAAGCCTACATAAAACAGAGAAAGAGAGATAAATGATGCTCTAGAAACAAGTCGACGCGACTGCCCTCTCGCGTCCTTTTCAACATCTTCCTCCTCCTCCTCTTCCTCCGCCTGCTTTACCCGCCTCAACTTATAAGCCTGCCACACCAGCACTCCCCTCATCAACTCTATCAGATTCGTGAATTTCCATGGATCCATCAACTCCCACCTCCCCCACTTCGACGAGAGCACGATCGGAAGCGACGCGAGGACCTCTGATCCGATGTCGAGGAACGCAACGACTTTGTAGCTTCCTCCGAAGGTTCATGAGCGATGGTTGAGAACAGCTTGAGCAAGGAAGACGAAGAAGCGAGAGGTGTGGTGGTTTGGTGTGATGAAGCGGATGAGGGAGGCGTAGGTGATCGAGTGGTGGGGGAGGGAGAGATGTCCGGGCGTGAGGGAGGTGTTGAAGGGAGGAGCGGCTGAGATGAGATCGGGGAGGGAGGGGAGGTAGAGGAAGGTGAGGTAAGCGAGAACGATGGTCTGTTATGGGATGAGGGGTGAAAGAAGGGAACGGTCAGAATTATAAGTAGAGAAGTGACGCGTCGAGAAAGAAGGACGACTTACGAGAGCTCGTGGACTCCAACCGAACTGCCAATTTAGCCTCGAGCTTGCTCGCTCGGCATGCGTCTCTCTCCTCCTCGTCACTCCTACAAGTATCCAACTCCCCACCTCTACTCCAACTTTGCTGCTAGACTCCAGACGAGCGAAGCCGCAAAGAGAACGAAGGCGGCCATCCCGTAATCTTGAAGGTCGCCTTTTCGGAACCCGACGAGGGTGATGAAGAAGAGGACGACGCGAACGAGGGTATCGATGACGTAGGCGGAGATCGATATTCCAGTCGTGTAGGAGCGAGTGAACCAGGAAGTTGGAGAGATGTTGGAGGAGGAATCGGAGGATGGGTCGAGAGGTGGGATCAAAGGGATGTCCTAAGACAGCGTCTGAGTAGAGGAGGACCAAGATGGGGATGGAATGAGCCGGGGAAATCTTGTCCGTCGTCGAGATACTTTGAAGCCTGTTGGCCAAGTCAAAGAGGAAACCAGGTGTCGAAGGAAACGAACTAACCAGATTGAGGTTCAGCGGAGAAGTGGTCGCAAAACTGAGGTGCCAGTCTAGCGAGAAATCGAGAAGGATACCCTCAGCTGTTGAAAAAGAGTCGAGGAACGACGAGCTAACTCAACCTGCACCCATCCTCAGCCCTCCGATGTCCCCCTCGATCGGTTCCGGAATGTCATCCTCATTCCGTTCCCAGCGTAAAGACGCAAATGGCTGTGTGGCTCGGGAAAGCTCCGAGAGCTAGCTCGAGAACGGCTCTCTCTGATCGAAGCAGAATAGAAAGGTGGCGCGGAGAGGTCGTGCGATAAAGGAGAGTGTTGTAGGAGTAAAGAGAAAGTGCACGAAAAGGAAGAGAACAGATAAAACGGGTGAGAAGAGGCGATGTGCGAAGAGGATGAAAAGGTGAGTGGTAGATAGTGAGAGGGAAAGGCAAGTGCCGTTGAGGGGAGATAACAAATGAAATAGATGAAAGGAAGTGAAACGCAAACAGGATGAAAAAAGCTGAGACGTCATCTACTCCTTGACCTCAGCGTCCTCGAGTTCTTAAAAGCAGTTGTTCCCCTCTGGTCAAGTCATCACAGCTCTGGCGACGGCGAGAGAGTGGCACGAAGTCTGTTGAATAATTTTCAGACCAAGGGCTGTCTGTACGTGCTCACCTTCTCTGCTGGGCTCGTAAGGCTGACTCCTCGGCCCTGAGTTGTAGCTCTAGTGTCTTCAGGTCTGCAGCGAGGTCTTGAAGGTCAGCCCTCTTTTTGGCAAGCACTTGCTCTGAACGCTTCGAAGAATCCAAATCGACTTCCATCGAAAAAGAGAGCTCGAGGTGAGTTCGCTTTCCCTTCTATCCCGTACTTTCGAGGCTGTAAACTGAGCTCTTACTTGGTACGGGTGGACTCTTCCAGTAGAAACCCCTGTAGGTTTCACATCGGTCGAGCGGCGGGGCAGCGATTCTGGCGGTGGAGGATGAACTCCCTCCCTTCCTCCTGCCTTCCCTCCCAGCTCGACTCCCCTTCCTCTCCCTCTCCTCTCCCAACACCTCAATTGTTCCCATCCTTCGTCTTTCCCACGGCCCGAACTGTCCCTTTCCCAACCAATTCCTCCTTTATACCCGAAGACTGGTCGTCTTTCCACGTCCTTTCGTTCGCCCCTCCCCTCGAGCTCAACAAGAAGGCTCTTCCTTCGTCCGGCATTCCCAACTGCCATCAAGTCCAGCCCAACAGCAAGGAGGACCAGGCCAGGCTCGACAGAGGTGTGTTGTATGCTATCCTCCTTGAATTTTGCAACTCGCGCGTCGAGAAAAGGTAGTTCTCGGCGCTGGTCTCGATTTAGATACAGACTCCAGGGAAGACGTCGAGCTCCAGCTTCTCTCGACGCTGCCTCACCCTCTCCCTCTTCTTCTCGCTCTCCCTCCACCTCGACTTCGAGCCAGTACCGACACTGATTCCTCCCTCCTGCTCATCTCCTTTGCCCTTGGCTTTTTATGCCGTAGTAATTATAGATCCACCGACCTTCCTGGCCAACATCCTACCTGATGAGGGATGAGAAGAAGTCAGCTCGACGCGACGTCTGTTGGAAAGTGGCGACTCGCAAAGAGGGGCACTGACACGGGGATCAAATGGGACGCGTTACTAAGCTACTACGTGATACCTCTCTGCGAGTCGCCACCTTCCGACACTACCACTCGACGAGTTGAGAGTCCATTCCTTCATTTCCGCTTCTACGGATTTCCATCCAAGTCTCCGCTGGTCTTTTGATCCACGCGCCAGGTCTGCTTCAGGATGTTGAGCGATTTCTTGAACCGTTCGAGTTTTTCGACTCCGAGAGCTTTGGTGAGGTTGTCTGCCTGCATGCCTCCGTGGGCAGTCGAGTTTGATGAATCCACTCTGTTAGCCCTCGTCCAATCTGTACGCGACGTCGATGTGCTTGGTCTTTTCCGAATGAGTACCGGTCTTGGTTGTTTCCACGGCGCCTTGATTGTCGACGTTTGCTGGGATCGATCCGATGTCGTATCCGAGTTTAGCGAGGATCTTGGCGACTCATCTAAGGCTCCGGCATCCTGCAGAGAGAGCGATGCGATGCACTCTGCTTCAAGAGAAGAGAGACTGATTGCCTTTTGGCGTCGACTTGCCCAGATGACTGTGGATCCAAATACCTTGACGACGAATCCTGTTGTTGACCGTCTTGATTCCGTGTCTCCGGCGTAGTCAGAGTCAGTCCATAGTTCTGCGATTAGAGCGTCCGAGTGTAGTGGGGGCGTAGTTGGCTGAGAAGAGGAAAAGACAGCCTGTCGTTTTTTATTAATGCTGTGTGTCTTCTCGAGGCCCAAGGGGGAGAAACCTTTTTTGTATCAGATCTACTCACAAGTTCACTAATGATCATCCGACTCCTGGACTCTACATGAACAGTGTAAACAGGAGGAGGACCCGTCCATGATGACGTTCGCTACGTCGAAGGAAACTTTCTCTTCGAGAAATCGAACCTGGGAGTCGCGGAGTCGGCTACCGAGGTCGCACCAGCTCGTCGCGTCTTGCACGAGTGGGTCAGCAGCGACGCCTCCTTCCTCCCCTCTGCCGACATCCCCCCCTCTCGTTCGAGATCTACTATCATCTTCTCCCACCGGTCAGCCTATCCTCCAGCTCCTCAACGAGTTCCTTGTCCTTCCCAACGGTCGACTCAAGAAGGAGTACAGGTCGCTGCTCAAGATGGATCGTTCTTTCTTCCTTCCCCCCTCTTCCCTTTCACTGGACTCTCAGACTGACAAGCTCGCTTCCTTTTCTTCATTAACTACAACAGAACCATTTCTTCCAACTCGTTCCTCCCTCCTCCTTCCCCTACCTCCTCAAACTCATCCAACGCAAACGCTTCCAACTCAACGACGACGTCGACCTGACCGGGAAACTCCCCATCCTTGTCTGCCTGCACGACACCCTCCTCGACTCCCCTTTCTCGGACGCTGTTCTCTCCTCTCAACCTTCATTTATTCCTATTCTCTTCTCTCGTCTCTCTGCATTGATGAAGTGTCGCTTCGTGGTGGATCAGTTCCACGCTCCCGGCCACTCGACATGCTCGCTAGCCTCTGCGTTGGCCGAAGCGATGCTTCACCTTCCAGAGCTCAACGGGCTCAACGAGAGTGCTGCCGAGCGTGGAAACTTGGGAGTAGCGAGGATCCGAAAGACGCTCAGCGACATGAACGAGGAGCATGCGATTCTCTACACAAAGGTTCGTTTCTTTCTTTTCTTCCCTTCTTCCTTCTTCTTCCCTTCCATCTCTCTTCCTCGCTTCTTCGCTGACACTCTTTTCTTCCCTCCCCTCTGCCTTCTAGGTCTACATCGACCTTCAGAACCGACGCTGGATTCTCAGGAGGGAGGCGAAGGGCGAGAGGTACCGATCCGTCGTTTGAGGTGGTCACGTCGCGTCGGTGGGATATATCTGGTTCCTCCTTTCAGTCTTCTTTCTTTAGAGTCTTAGATTTCGTTTCATACTTTCCTTCGTGCGTATCTTTAGTGAGGACGAGTTTTTCTATACTTTCGCTCACCGTGAAGGTTCCTGTTCTTCAGCAAGGCAACGTGACCCAACAGACTGTCTGATATCTTTTGTGGTGCCCAAGCGCGACGAAAAATTAACTGTCAAGTCACAAGTAAGTCAAGGAAGTCTACGCTTCGTCACGGAGGGATCTCTCGACTCCTTGCGCAAAAAAGAAGACAGATGACCGACGCGTTGACTTCCTTCTCGCTGTGGTTGACCCTTCTTTCCTTTTCTGGATACACCGACATTCTAGCCAGGCTCGGACACCGTGAGAGTGATGCTGTAGTTAGAGAGTCGCTACAATGGTAGAAGTTGAAAGGAGAGACCTGCTCGACCGTGTTGATGTCTCTTGTCAAAGTAAATCCTTTATTTGTTCTCGTGTGAAGATTTACTAATGATCTGGTTCAAACGAGGATTCTCCAAAAAATCCAACGCAAAGATCGGATCGATAATAGTTAGCCAAATAGACTGAGCGAGTTTTAGATCATCCGTTCGAAGGGGAAAACGTTCACCTCACTTTCAGTCTCACAAACTTGCGCGAGATTCCCCTGCGACGCGCGGAGCAGAGGGAAGAGTATTTCAATGCTTAATCTGCATCGCCTGCACTCTCAAAAATCACTCGGGGTACTTACATGGATTTGAGAGCCAACTGAATTCCAAATCTTCACCGTTAAGCTCTACTACTCTTCTCAAATCAGCCACCGTTGCGTCTCGTTTCCTCTCATCCTTCCCTCCGTTTTCCTCCTCCTCCGTCGCCGATGACCAGAGGTCTAATTAGTCACTTAGTCAGATCGGGAGAACGGTCAGTATGTCTCTGTCTTGATGAATCTGGAATGTAGGGGAGTCGGCGGACAAGGCTGGATTTCAACCTTCGGTTGAGGCTGGAGTACGGAGGATCAAGCGAGAGGATGGATTCGGCCTCGGCCGCAGAGGAAGCAGTAGATGTTTGGAAAGAAAAAAAAAGCTGAACTTGCCCATAGTTTTGGATGAAGAGCGGAGGGAAGCGTCTATAGGTATGATGCAAAGCAAGATCAAAACGGAGAAAGGAGGACCGAACGCAAACTAACGAGAGATGCATACGAACGCGTGAAATGCGATCAAGAGATGCCGAAAGGATGAAGGAGAGCGCAGAGGCTCCGAAAAGGCATGATGCAAAAAAAAAAAAAACTGGAAGAGAAGAAAGAGGAAAGAGATGTTGACGTATCAGTTCTCCGAGCGAAATGGTCGCGCACGAAAGAGAGGAGAGCTCGCGCTCACTGGAGAAGATAGCGAGGTAGGTTCTTGATGATGAGAGTGGCGAAGAGGGGATAAGAAGTGAGCTTACGGCGACCGAAACCGAACGCAGCGAGAAAGGAGAAGACGTGCAGCTCGTGAGGCGAAGAGCTGAGGAGTTGGAACGAAGGAACGATAGAGAAGGAAAAGGGTGTGAGAAGGGTATTTCTTTCGATGAGCTTACCTACCTCGTCTACTTCTTCCCTTTCCAGTCTTCAACTAAAACAACGAAATACTCTGAGCTCACGACTCTTCGACGACTTCCTCGCCCAGGCAACCACCTCCTCCACTCCCTTCTCCGCCTATCGCAAAACTCGAACCGACGCGTACCAAAACCACCTCTCCCCTCTCCCCTTTCCCTCCATCGAGACATTCCGACGAGCGGCTCTCACCTACATCGCCATCTTCGACGTGGATAGCGGCATGAGCTGTCCGGAGTGTAGATCGGAACCTCGCGAGGTCGTGGCGGATGGGTTCGCTGGAGTTGGGCACGGGAACGCCTATCAGTCGTCGAGAGTGCAGCCTCCAACGCTCAGCCAAGGAGGACCCGTTTGGAGAGACGTTCACTACGTCAATGGGACCTTCCTCTTCGAGAGGACGAACCTGGGAGTCGAGGATTCGGCTACCAAAGGTGCGAGTGCTCGACGCGCCCTGCACGACTGGATCGGCAGCGATGCTTCCTTCCTCATCCCCAACGACATACCTCCTCTCCTTCTCCACGACCGATATTTCTCTTCTAAATCTCCTCGACGAGTTCATCTCACTTCCGAACGAGAACCTCAAGAAGGAGTACAGGCTGCTGCTGAAGATGGTGCGTTCTCTGCTTTTCCCTCTTCTTCCTTCGTCTTTGACTCTCAGACTGACGAACTCTTCGCCTCTCCTCAGTTACCACCACGGATCACCTCTTTCAACTCGTCCCTCCCTCCTCTTTCTTCACTCTTCAGCAACTCATCGCGACAAAACAGTTCGACGCGAATGAGATCGACCCCGCCGCTGGACTTCCCATCCTCGTCGGCCTTTCTCAAGCCCTCTTCGGATCTCCTTCTCCGAGCCCCTCCTCTCCACCATCGACGTCATCTTCTCCGATCCCAAATCCTCTTCATCAAGCTCTCCCAACACGAGACCCCTCCTCTCCTCCCTCCCAACCCTCTTCCTCCCCACTGGCGAACCACCGGCGCTCACTTCGGCCACGCTCCCTACCGACTCCATCCCTCTTACCCTCATCTTCAAGAGACATCCAAGGAGCCGGATCAGGTCAAGCTCGATGCCTGTAACTAGTGGTACTCGACGTACGGGACGAAGGGAGTGACAGCGGGGATGTGTGCGTTGTGGTGGCGTCACTCGATCTGCGTCGGGTTCCACTTCATGAGGACGTTGGAGGGACGGAATGATGTGCTCGCGGCACTTTACCAGTACTGGAAAGCTGCTCCGACGTGGGTTATCGACGACTACGACTACGCTCTCGCCGTCTACTCGTTTCTTCGCGAGACCCGGTTCTTCAAGTTTGTGAGTCGCTTCCTTTCTCTCTTCTGCTTCCTCCTGCCTCGTACTTCGTCTTCGAGGTTGGAAACACGCTACTGAATCCTCTCCCTTCGCGTCGTCTTCTTCGATTTGGTGCATTGCCGCTTCCTCGTCGATCAGTTCCACGCTCCCGTCCACACGACGCGCTCGCAAGCCTCTGCGTTGGCTGAAGCTATGATTCACCAGCCAGAGCTTTACGTGCATAACGCGAGTGCCGCTGAGTGTGGAAACTCGGGGGTTTCGAGGACCCGAAAGACGCTCAGCTACAAACCCGCTATTTCTGCAGACTAGTGTCGAAGTCGTCGCCATCCTCGACGAGGGCCTCAAGGAGCTCAACGCCGCTCAATTGGGCGACAACATTCAGCTTCGTCTCAAGGGAATCAAGGACGACGAGGCCTCTTCCGGATTCGTTCCGTGCAGCGTCGCTAGACCCGTCAAGACGTCTACCCAGTTCCACGGTCAGCTCGCAATCCTCGAGTCGAAGATTCGCTCTCTTCCGACATCGGCGCTCCTACTCTTTTATCTTCGCTGACTCCTGTGCCAGCCCTCTCCAACATCGCCCAATGTCCCACAATGATATCTGTGAGCTTGAATTCTCAAATCAGCTGCCCGGCTTCTTTATGAAGGAGAAGCTGAGAGGGAAGGTGAGACAGAAGGAGAGTAAACGACAGCGTGTCGTTCCTCATCCTCGATAGGAAGGCTTGGGTTTGGAAGAAGGAGTGTTTGTATAAACTTCTTCGTTCTCACCAAGTCCTGGGTCATGCTGACTCGTCCGTTTTCTAGATACTGGGATATTCAGCAGATTCTCACGAGCTCGATCCCGTTCGTGGGAAACTTGGTTCGAAGGAGTGCAGTGGAAAAATGAAGAGTTTTATAAACGACAGCCTGTCGTTTCTCATTTTCGCTCAAGTTGAAAGGAAAAGAGAGGTGAGGTCGAAACTGATCTGGACATTTTTATTACCTTGATCTGGTTAGCAGCACTTCTCCTATCTCAATAAGCAGTGATGCGAGACTTGAGCTCGCCCAACCTCACTTACAGAACTTGTCGCAGAAACGGACCACGGCACAGAAACGGGCCATTTTACTTCTACCCCCTCGTTCTCGCTGTAGAATCATTTTTTTGCTCCGATCTTTCGCTCATAATTGAACACATATATGGATGCTAGGAGCAAAAGCTGAGACTCGAGAGACGCGTCGAAGAAGCTACAGCATACGTGAAAGACCTCGTCCGAGCTCATTTTCTCGAATAATAAAGTGTAAAAATCCTCCTGAGTCCACATTCTGTCTCTTCTTCCAAGTCTTGATACTTTGAGGGATTCTTGTGTATATGATGCATAAAATCGCGCTTATCTCGAACGACTAGCAGCAACACAGCGGCCTCCGAAGTCCCTGCAAGATGAGAAGGTGATGAGCTCGACGAGCTTGTCTCGAAACCAAAATCGACGCACCCTCGTCCTTTTGGAACCGCAATGATTGCTTCCCTAAGTTAACTATGTTCCTCGGTCCTGCTGGATGTGTTCCGTGAATATGAGTCTTTACGCTGCAATGAAGATGAGGACTGTTGGAAGGTGGCGACTCGCAGAGAGGTCTTACGTGGTAGCTTAGTAACGCGTCTCGTTCAGTCCCCTTGTTAGTAACCATTCTTCGTAAACAGCTTTGTAAGCTACCTTCAGATCACGTGACCATTTCCATAGTATATAAACCTTTCGAGTAGCTAGCTTTATACAACAAGCTTTGAACCACATCCTGCAGACATCCCTAAGCTCAAGTGGACGACCCAACAACACGTTATCAGCACCAGTTCGCCACCACTCGCTAAGCAACAATCCTTCGTCATGTCAAGCAACTACTCCAAGAAGCTGGATCACAAGCTGTTCAAACTCACTGCTCTCGATGGTACCAACTACGAGACGTGGTCAGTAAGGATGGAGATCGCTTTTGGAGAAGCAGGAATCAAGCCCGTCGTCCTCGGTACGAAAACCAGGCCCAACCTCACCCCGGAAGTCAAGGAAAAGGACACCACCGGACAAGAGGTCGTGAAGCAGCAGAACAACGTCAAGGACATCGAAGAATGGGACCATATGGACGAGTTCGCGCTCCACAGGATTCAAATGGCGGTCAGCGACCGAGAACTACCTCGGATCCGGAACTGCAAACACGCAAAGGAGGCATGGGATCTTCTGCGGAAGACTCACAAGGTGGAAGGAGGAGCGGGAGAGGTCATGGCCATCCGAAGGATGAGGGACCTCAAGATGGAGGAGGGAGAACCAGTACAGGAGTACATCGACGAATTCCAAAGGATCATCGACGACATGTCAGCTCTCGGCCTCAACATCCCAGACAGGATGAGCTCAATGTTCTTCCTCAGTGGGTTACCCGCATCACTCGAACAATTCATTCAACACCAAACGCTCCAGGCACAAGAATCAAAACAAGAACTCAACCCAACCGCCGTCGCCACATCCCTCCTCATCCACGTAAGGACTCACGAGTCCCTCAAACCGACCGGTACTTCATCGTCGAAGGAAACAGTCCTCCTAGTCGACAAGAGGACCGCCAAGTGCCATCAGTGCAACAAGGTCGGACACTTCAAGTCGGAGTGCTGGGAGTTGAATGGAGGAAAGCCCACGGGGCAGGGACAAGGTGGAAAGGGAAGGAAGTTCGGGAAGGGGAAGAAGGAGAACAAGGGGAACTGGAAGGATAGGGAAGAGGCGCACCTCGTAGACTACGGTCTTCAAGCAGGATCCGACATCGCGACGTCGGCCCAAGCGCTCTTCGCTCAAACCAAGCATGGATACATCGCCGATAGTGGAGCATCAAACCACATCGTCGGGGACCGGGAACGCTTCGTAACATACAAGGCGCACAACGGAACGGTCACGACGGCCAACGGATCAATCGTTCAGATCCTCGGCATCGGCTCCATCCACCTCCAGACCACCGTGAAAGGATCAAGGAAGGCCTTCACCATCTCCGACGTATACCACATCCCAGGGTTCAGCAACCTCATCAGTATCGGTCAACTCGGTAACAAAGGAGTCGAGACCAGGTTCCCCAGCAAGGGGACAACCCAAACCAACAAGCGATGCCAGTTCCTTCGAGACGGATCGCTGTTCATGGAGGGAAAAGAGGTGTCGAAGAACCTCTACATGCTGGACGTGAGCGACTTCAAGGGAGTCGGCTCAGGAGGAGAAGACGTAGCACTCGCGGCAACAGGAGTCGACAAGATCGAGGTCCTTCATCGCCGGCTCGGTCACGCTTCTATCTCCGCCATGGAGGAGTTGTCTCGTCAGAAGCTCCTACCAACCTTCACCAAAAAGGACATCATCGGATTCAAGGAAAGGATCTGCGTACCTTGCGTCGAAGGGAAACAACATCGAACTCCATTCCCCACCTCCACAACCAAAACCACTTCACCTCTCGAGCTCGTTCACACGGATCTCGCCGGACCGATGCCAATCGCCTCGGCTCAAGGAATGCGTTACATGATGACGATCTGGGACGACTTCAGCAACTACCACTGGTCGTTCGCAATGAAGAGGAAGTCGGAAACACTGGCAACATTCATCACCTGGAGGAAAAGGGAGGAGAAAAGGACCAATCACGTCGTCAAACGGATCAGGTCAGACAACGGTGGGGAATACACGTCGAAGGACTACGAGTTCTACCTCCGGGACGAAGGAATCACCAAGGAAACGACTATCCCACGCACACCGCAACAAAACGGCAAGGCCGAACGAGGAATGCGAACCATCGAGGAGAAGATCACCTGCGCGCTACGAGACGCGAGGGACCTCGACGGATCCTACTGGGCGGAAGCCATGAACTACGCCACATACACAATCAACCGCATTCCCTCATCCTCAGTCAACTCTCAAACCCCCTACCAAGCCTACTACAAAAGGAAGCCCGACCTCACTGCAATGCGGACGTTCGGAGCTCTCGCTTACGCGCTCAACCTTCAAAAGATCAAGCATCAACCCAAGAGCATCAAGTGCATCTTCCTCGGATACGGCGATCTCAACGGGAAGAAGGCCTATCGACTTCAAGTCCATGGAGACCCCAAGCGGTCGATCCTTCATTCTCGGGACGTTATCTTCGACGAAACACGTGGAGTCCACCAGACGGTGGAGCTACCAGGAATGGGACAAGCCGGAATCAAGGAGGACCACAAGGAGGAGGAAGAAGAAGAGAAGGAACTAGAGGAGGACAAAGGAGAGGAACAGCACCTACTCAAGTCCAACCAACAAGACCCGGTCAGGGAGACCGAGGCAAGGAAACCCAACCCATCACGCGTCAAGCACTCCTACACTTACGAGCCCATCATCGATGAACCGGCTGTCGATTTGAGTGGGAGCTACGGACGAGGTCAACGGCACAAGAAACCTCTCACAGGAACAGGAGACTCGGCAAGATTTGTCCAGACAGACTACGACATCACCGACTTCATTTCGGAGGACTTCGCCGGACACGCTCAAGCGACGCAACCCAAACTCGAGGATCTTCCACCACCCTCCGTCCCAAATACATACGGAGAAGCCATGGCGTCGGAGCACGCATACTTCTGGAGGGAAGCGATGGACGAAGAGATGGTGTCGATGGAAGGGAACGGAGTCTTTGAACTCACAGAGCTACCCTCAGGATCAAAAACGGTCAGAGGTCGCTGGGTCTACGCGCTCAAGAAAGGAGCCGACGGGAGGATTACTCGCTTCAAAGCTAGATGGGTCGCCAAGGGATTCAGTCAGCAAGAAGGAGTCGACTACGTCGAGACGTACGCGCCGGTATCAAAGCTCAACTCACTCAGGATCGTCCTCGCCATCACAGCATCGGAGGATCTCGATCTAGTCCAAGGAGACTTCAAGACGGCGTTCCTCACAGCCGACCTAGTGGAAACGGTCTTCATGGAACAGCCAACAGGGTACGAACAAAAGGGAGCCGACAAGAAGAAACTCGTCGCGCATCTCCTCAAGGCCCTATACGGACTCAAACAATCGCCACTCGCGTTCTACAATCACTCCTCAAAGTTCTTTCAAACTCAACTCAATCTCCATCCACTCGAAGCGGACCCTTGCATCTACATAGGGCATAGGAAGGGACGACGGATCATGCTGGTCCAGTACGTTGACGACTTCGTCGCCGCAGGAGACAAGGAGGATTTGGAGTGGGTCATGACGGAGATCCAGAAGGAATTCAAGATCGACGACAGAGGAGACCTCAACCCAGGAACCATCCTCGGAATCGACGTTACGAGGGACCGCAAGGCGGGGACAATGGACCTCAGCCAGAAACGATACGTTCAAACGGTCCTCGAACGATTCAACATGGTCGACGCAAAACCAAACAAGGTTCCGATGGACGACTTTAGGCAACTGTCGGTCCAATCGGAGGATTCGGGATCAGAGAAGCTGGACGGAGTACCCTACCTCGAAGCGGTGGGATCGTTGATGTACCTCCAAGTCTGCACTCGACCGGACATCGCCTTCGCCGTCGGAGTTCTCAGCCGATTCAGTTCGGACCCACGAAGGGTTCATTGGGGAGCAGTCAAGAAGGTCATGCGATACCTACAAGGATCAGCAGACACGTCGCTTCAACTTGGAGGACACTCGGACGCTCCAATCGCAGAACTATGGACCGACTCCGACTACGCCGGAGACACGGAATCAAGACGATCAACAACAGGATTCGTCGTCAAGGTATTTGGATCCACAGTCATCTGGGCAAGTCGACGCCAAAAGGCAATCAGTCTCTCTTCTCTTGAAGCAGAGTACATCGCTCTCTCCGCAGGATGCCGGAGCCTTAGGTGGGTCGCCAAGATCCTCGCTGAACTCGGATACGACACCGGATCGATCCCAGTAAACGTAGACAACCAAGGAGCCATCGAAACAACCAAGAACGGTACTCACTCGGAGAAGACCAAGCACATCGACGTCGCGTACAAATACGGACGAGAGGCCCAACAGAGAGGATTCATCAAGCTCAACTACTGTCCCACCGAGGACATGCAGGCAGACATCCTCACCAAGGCTCTCGGAGTCGAAAAGCTCGAACGGTTTAAGAAATCGCTCAACATCCAGAAGGAAACCTCGCGCGTGGATCAAAAGACCAGCGGAGACATGGATGGAAACCCGCAGAGGGGGAAATGAAGGAAGGACTCTCAGCTCATCGAGTGGGAGTGTTGGAAGGTGGCGACTCGCAGAGAGATCTTACGTAGTAGCTTAGTAACGCGTCTCGTTCAGTCCCCTTGGTAGTAACCATTCTTCGTAAACAGCTTTGTAAGCTACCTTCAGATCACGTGACCATTTCCATAGTATATAAACCTTTCGAGTAGCTAGCTTTATACAACAAGCTTTGAACCACATCCTGCAGACATCCCTAAGCTCAAGTGGACGACCCAACAACAAGGACGACGATCCAGAGCCGGATGAAAGGAACATCGAAGGGCCACGAGCCATCTTGAGGTTTCATCACCTGTCCTGAACCGCGAAAGAAGGAGAAGGAGAGGAAGAAGTGACTCACCACCTCAGCATCTTGAACTATGCGAGCAAGTAGTGCGTCTCCGTTTCGACATCTAGGAGTTAGTCTAGCTCTGGTCCTCCCTCAGGTCATCTTTAGGTCATACTCCAGACACCCCCGTAGAATATACCTTCGAACGGTTTTGATTCAGCCTCGTCAGAGATTTGAGGGATGGAGATGGATGTTTAGTCGCCAACGAGCCGCGCATTAAGGGAAGCAGAAAAGACAGCCTGTCGTTTCCGCGTCGGATACTTTTAGTAAGCCGGCATACCGTAGTCTGGTTCAGAGAGGAGGTAAACAGAAGTCAGTCAAGCATGAGATTGACGGACTCCAGAGCAGGTGTGGTTACCAGCGGATACGCATCGCTCCAGGATCTCAAGAGACGAAGAAAGATTATGAACCATCACGCCGAGGGTTAAGTACAGAATGAGGGTTAGGGTTATTGATCGATGTGCAGGGTAGAAGCTCTGTCAGTGTTGATAAGAGATAATAAAACCTAGGTCAACTCGAGAAGACGAGAAGCGGGCTAGAGAAAGGTCTAGATGGCGAACTCACCTCAGATCGAACGCGTCCATTTCGAGACCTGCGACAACGAGGGCAAAAGACAGCCTGTCGTTTACACTGTTCACGTAGAGTCAAGCAGACGGTTGATCATTAGTGAACTTGCGAGTAGAACCGATACAAAAAAGGTTCTTCTCCCTTGGGCCTCGAGGAGAGACACAGCATTGATGAAAAACGACAGGCTGTCTTTTCCTTCTCAGCCAACTACGCCCCTACCCGTCACCAAAGGGGGAATGAGATCTTTGTTGGGCAAAAGCTGAGCTTCAGGGTCCGTTAGTCTTCGAGCGCGTCAAGCGTCTTCGAACGCGTCAAGCGGGGACTGACCACTTCTTCCGTCATAGCCGTTCCTTACACGTTTACTCCCTGGATATTTTAAAGCAGTGGGTAGATATATGAGTGTAGTTATATAGAGGTACGCGGAGTCTGCACGTCGGTTCCTTATGGAGAACGAGGCGACGTAAGATACAGAGGTGATTCAAGTTAGAGAACAAAAGAGAGGCGAGCAAAAAGCCCTTTAATACTAGAAAATTTTAGAAAGAGGTAGTACGTAAAGAAAGAAAACGGAGAGAACGGGAAGGAAGCCCAGATCGACGCAGTGTATAGAAAGCTGGAGGGAACAATGACTAAGTACAACGCGTTAAGTTGGGAGGATCCGGAGTAGACGACGACGTGACGTAATTCCCTGACGCGGAGGTGCATTTCTACCACGGAAGTTCTTGACCATGCTCGTCGAAGAATTTCCCAGTGTCCTTGAGACTCAACGAGTTAATGTGGCTAGCACTGTGAGGTTTGAAGATGAAAGGTAAGGACAGAAGACAGTTTTGTTGAGAAGTGCGTGTTGAGATGAGACGAGCCGCGTCGAGTCGTTTCGAGCACCTTCTCTCTTCTCCATAGGTCTAGTAATTTCTTCGTAGGTAGCTTAGTCATCTCTTGTGATGATAGATACGTCATAGGTGCTGCGGAGGGTTCTCGTAGAGTATATAACGAGGGCTCGCACTGAGAGGAGGAGGTTCTTCACTTGTATTGAAGACCATCCTTTTCTAGGTGAATTCCACCGTCTCTCGCGCTACTTTATCTCTTTTATATATTACTTGTACTGAAGACATCCTTCTCCAGAGGCGACATTCCACAACAGAACCAAGTGAGAGGAGGAGAACAGTGGTCGTCGCGCCGATAGCTTGGACATAAAGATTTACATGTCGTTGTGACTGGGATAATTCGATTAAGAAGCCAAAGTCCATTGCAGAGAGATAAGGACGGTCCAGCAAGAAGCAGAGATGGAGAGCGGAAAGAGTACAGCTGAACGAGGACAAGTACATGTGGAACGAGGGCAACAAAGTAAAAAAAAAGGAATCAAACGAAAAGATGGACGAAAAGGTTCGTGAGCAGCAATTTGAGAGACAGGTCATCAGGCGGAACCGTTTCCTCCTCAGTAGTCGTAAGAGGGCGCACCGGCCCAGACCTGATTGAGGTTCCCGTTTCCGCATGCCCAGGTCTGAGTCCTGCCAGGTGCAAAAACCACACGGGTCAGTCTGTAGCGCTGTGATGCTAACCAGGCGCCGATAGGGCGGGCATGAACGTACTGGACGCCGTCCTGGATCTTCCCGTCCGTCAGGTCAAGGCATTGACCTTTTCCCTCCACGGCCAAGCGCTTGTCCGCCGTGACGTACCAGTTCTGCGCAGCAAGATTGTCGTAGCACTTCCAGATTTTCATCCCTGTACCCGAAGAAGGGTTGGTCCCTGCGTCGAGGCAGAAGTCGGTTCCAGCGAGTCGGATGGATGTTCGACCGGGTCCGGCATCGTACACCCATCTCTGAGCGGGTGTTTTGTTGCATTTGTAGACTTGGACGGGCTGTCTGAGGTGGGAAGAATCGAATGGAGGTGAGGTACGGCAGAGTGAGTTGATGGCGGAATGAGAAAATGGAGAGATCAGGCCGCGCAGAAAGGGGGCAAGGCGGAGAGGGGATTGACATACCCGTTCTGTCGTATATCACCTCGAACGTCGAGGCATTTGTCAGAATCTTTCCCTGGCTGAATGAGTGCCGCTCGCCGACAGGCTGGCGAAGGAAGAGCGGTTGGGGGACAGTAGGCGTCAGAAAGCTTGCCGTCCTTGGAAAAGAGAAGCATGCCAGCCGAAGTCTGCAGTTGTCCAAAAATTCCATCACTTTCAGTGCCAGAGAGGAGGAGGGCGTAAAAAGGAACTGGCTAGGACTGAAGGGGGACTCACGTAGAAGCAGGACAAGGCCCTTGCAGGCTTGCCGGGCTGCTCGAAGGTGCTGTATTTGCATTCGGCGAGGTTGGAGCGGTCCAAGCCATAGACGTTGTCGCAGTAGTAGAGGTCAGGGCACGGGGGAGTTTGTCTCTGAAGGAAGGAAAGGACGAAGGGAAGAAGAAAGATGGGAAGAGGGATGGTGGCGTCGTCAGCACGGCACGGATGGAGCAGGTGCAAGGGGGACTGACCTCGGAGATCGCAGCGCCCTTGACGGCAGCAGCGACGAGGGAAAGAATAGTCGTGAGGTATGCGAGCATGGCTTGGTGTTGTTGAGTCAAAGATGTGGATGTTGGAGAGGCAGGAAGAAGATGATCAACGATCGACTTTGTTCGCTTCCATACTTTCTTTCACAGGTATTGTGACCTCCGTAGCAAACACATCGGAAGCTCGCCAAGAAAACAGCGTACATCATCTGGACATCCAGTGTCAGCAGGCTATCAAGGTCAGCAGCCAGGAAGCGACGTTCATCTCGTCACTCCTTCGTCTCGTCACTCGGGTCCGAGCACGCCGCGTCGTTCGGAAGCGAGCAGCCCCCTGCATCTCTTTTCTGTCAGGGAGTTGGGCTAGTTTTTCTGATTGAAGGGTTCTTCCGTCCAGATTGATATACACAAGACTAAAGCAGGATAAATGGGAGACGCTGTGAAGAGCAACACCAATCACGAAGATAACCCCCAAAAGCAGACGGGCATTCCTTATCCTTTTCTGCTATGGGGTGCTGAAGAAGAACAAGGGAAGAAGGCGAAAAACGAGAAAGAGCCGAGACACAGAAGGCGGCGTCGAGGGATCAAAACTCCCCGTTCCACGGTTCGAGCCATCATTCACGACGGAGGAAAGACTTGGCAAAGCAGAGGACACGGGTGCAAGAGATAAGGTTGGTTCTTTTTGTGCGGCTTCCGAACAGACCCAGGGGAAAAGCACGGAGTGGTGTTAAAGGAGAGTGAAACGGCAAGCCATGGAACTGAGATGAAGGTTGAGAGAGGGGGCTCGTTGTCTACATCTAGCCTCTGTTTTGAGTATCATTTAGATCATACCCCTTCCTCATCTCTCAATAAGATGGGACTTCCCTCGTCGCGTTGCTCTCGTCCCTTTGCTACATGCGCACTGCTTTTTGCCAAGATAATGAAAATGACTCCGTTACGAACCACGAACCATGTCTTAAGACCAAGTGGGATAAGCGGGAGTCAGGGAGCCTTCCGATTTCCCATAGCCCCTCTTTCTAAAAGGTCACTCTTTGCCACGGGGTCACCACCTATCGCCATCACCACCATGTTCTTAGGATCCATCAACATATCCTACGTCGCTTTCCTCCCTCTCCTCATCCTCCCTCTGGTCTCGGCACAGGCCCCACTAACCTGTAACGGACAGGGTGCTGGATAAGTATCTTATCTTGTTCTCTGTGGCAGCTAATTTACGCCCGGCTGACATCTGCTCATCCTTCCGCCGCCTCTACACCATCAGGTGCCCCAGGTTTTCTTCTTAGCACCACCTGCACCGACGGATCTCAATGTCCCTCTGCCATCTGCTGGTAAGGAAAAGCCCGCTAGAACTCCCCGTCAGGGTTCAAGCTCATCCATCGTCCCTCACCCCATCTAGCCTCCAGAGCGGATCCGACAGTCTCTGTCTAGGATTCGGATTTTATCACGAATGTACCGCCAACGGACAATGCTGGAGCAACTTTTGCTTGAGTTCAGAATGTCGGGATCCTCAGAGCGCAGGAGTCTCTGGGCTTCAGGAATGTGGCGCTGGAATCGGCGCTGGATAAGTCTCCCTTGATTTTCTTGGTCTCCCCTTGCCAAAGGCTAATTTCGCCTTCCCGGTACTTTCTTTTTTTTTTCGTTCCTCTCTACACCATCTGGTGCGCCTGGTTTTTTGACCATTCCCTGTTCTCAAGGTTCCGACTGTGGTTCCCAAATCTGCTGGCAAGTCCCTCTGCCTCCCACATCCCTCCCCCTCATCTTCCCCCACCTTCCTGACTTCTTGCCAGACACCTCAAAAACAGCCTTCAAGGAACGGGCGGAAACCTTTGTCTAGGATTTGGATTCGGCCACACCTGCACGAGCAACAGCGAATGTGGTTTCAGCTACTGCTCGCCCGCCGGAGACTGTCGGGATCCGGATGGAGTCATCGCCGCAGTCGGAGAAGCTTGCGAAGTGCGTGGTTCGGATCCCAAATGTGCTGTGAGTTCCGCCCCTCCCGTCGCTATCGCCTGGGCATCTTCTGATATCTCCTGCATCCGCGGGAGTAGGAGGGGTCTATCTGTCAGTCTGGAACTTGCGTTGCCAAGACAGAACCCGTGACCTCTGTGTCCGACACCGAGAGCCAAACCAGCACTTTCATATCCGTCTCCGAGGACAACAGGTACGTCGTTCCTGCAGCCAGAACTGTGAGCCCTCCCTACACCCATTCAACCCTATAATATTGGTCTCTCTTTGTGCAGAAATACCCAAACCCCCAGCATTGCAGTCACGCAGTCGCAAGCCGAGCCCCAAACAGTCACAACTGTTGTCAACGGCGTGACCACCGTAGTTGTGAACTCACCTGGCCGTGTCTCCCAGACTCTCGGTGCAACAGGGTAATTGCTTCCGTTCCCAAGCTGCTATTTCTTTGATCACAGCGCCGACGCTGATACCATGCGTTGTTGATCATGGTCGTCGCAGCGGCAGGACGACAGCTACCGGCACCGCCACCGTAACCAGAGCGACCGGCGCATCTACCGCAACTGAAAATTCAGGAGCCTTGCCTAAGATCGGCAAAGGGGTACTCGAGATGGTCGGCAGGGTCGCGTTGGCCGTGATCGGCGGGGTCTTTGCCCTCTAAGGGTCGTGTGAGGTTTCAGTTTCTTAGGTTTTACTCTCCAGACTCTTGCTCTCCCTTCTCCTTACTCTACTTTCCCCGCTCACCAGTCCTTTGCTCACAACTACAGGTTTGCTTTTGTCGCTTTATTCATAACTCTTTCCACAGTATTTCTTTCCCCCTTTACTTTGATCCCTTGGACTCTTGACACGCTCGCGCCGCTTTTGATATCTAATGGCTATGCTGAATCCAAATCTTGGATCATACCTCGTCCTCGTCCCTCGACGAGCCTCACTTGAAGCGTCGCGCAGCTCTCGTTCCCCCGTCATTCCTGAGCACACTGCCCCATGTCACGTTGAGGCTGATCGATATTCCCGTCTCCTTCCAGAACTGCTCCACCTTCGCCAGAGCTCCCTGCTCGAGACAAAGCCAAGTGGCAAGGTCCTGGAGCGATTGTCAAATGTCCATCGAGAAGAAAAGAGGTCCGAAGGGATCACCCTGTCGGAAACCCTGCGATCCAACAACTTGACGCGTCCAAAGCGGGTGAGTTGATTCGGACAAACCTTCCTCTTCTTCACCCTGCAGTGTCGGTACGAGTGGGGCAGTCGCGTCAACTTGTTTCTAGAGCATCATTTATCTCTCTTTCTCTGTTTTCTATAGGCCTCTATCTGGTTACATCGTGAAAAAGTCCGTAGTGATTTCCAGTAGGTTTCCACGATATTGACCCGTGGGTAAATAAGCTCGCGAACCTCGCAGAGAGTTGCTCTTCACTTGTACTGACGAGCATCTCTCTGCAGCGAACTACACCCACCTTTTAATAGAGGAGACGACGCGCTCAGCCTATCGAAGGGAGGAAAGGAGGTCGCGTCGAAGTCTCCTCTAGCCTTCTTCGCCGTGGGTGCTTTCGAGCGAGTTGAGGGAGAGCCACCGAAGAGGCGACCGTGCTTCAAGGCCAAGGAGCCTTTGAACGGAAGTTCGAGCGTGTGCGGTCAGGGAGCGATTCAATAGGTTAGGCTTTGAAAGAAGCTAGCTGCACTAAGGCCAACGGACGCGCGCTAATCGTTTGTTTCTTCCACTCTAGCAGGCTTCCTCTCGACTCTCCTCCATCATCGATGAATATCCTCAAGGGTCGTCGAGAGACACGTGTTCGAAGGACTGCTTGAATGGTCGCATCTCGAGCGTTGATGAAGCCGGTGAGTTGCGTGATATCGCGAAGTAAGCCACGCAGCGCTTCGATGTCTCAAGGATCGAAACGTTGGCGCGAACCGGTTTGTTGTTGAGTCGTCCACTTGAGCTTAGGGAAGTCTGCAGGATGTGGTTCAAAGCTTCTTGTATAGAACTGACTATTCGATAGGTTTACATACTATGAAAAGGTCACGTGATCTGAAGGTAGCTTACAAAGCTGTTTACGAAGAATGGTTACGAACAAGGGGACTGAACGAGACGCGTCACTAAGCTACTACGTAAGACCTCTTTGCGAGTCGCCACCTTCCAACACTCGTCAATACTCTCCCGCACCTCTTCCGGCACGTAGTCAGCCAAACGTAGGTATCCTGGGATCTGAAAGAGGTAGAGCCTAGTGTTGAAGGAGCGAGGCAGAATAGCAGAGAGGGGAATCAGGGTGCGTGCGAGAGGCAGAAGGGGGAGGAAGAGTATGATGTGGGATGAACTTGGCAGCTGGTGTTGTTGCTGCTGATGCAGGAATGGGAGCGGTGTCGCAAGGGGAGAACGGGAGGTACCAAGGAGGGAGCTCTTTGGTGCCCATCGTCGTCGAGGCAGATGGATGTAGTTGCCTAGAGGGAAGAAGGGATTCAGCTGGCGACATGGTTCTGAGGATCATGGTCCATTTAGCGAGACGTGGTCAGGTTGAAGAATCACCTCTCACCGCCCATGGAACGAGGAACACTCACGCCAAGTCTTTCGGAGCTGTAGCAAGCGCAGATCGACGCAACGCTATGGGGAGGTCTGGAGGCCTGGCCTTCAGATCTAGTTTATTACGTCTAGCACGGGGTGGGAAGGTGATGGAAGGTGTTGGAAGCCGTAAGGGAAAAACAGGCCGCGCCCTCTAAGACAGACGACAGGTCGGTCACCACCATCATCTCTCGCTTGCCTCCTCGCTTCCTTGAGCAGGTCGTAGATGTACAGTACTGCTGCGATCTATGATCCTGCCTGCCTATGAAGACATCCACGAGCTCGGCTTGATCCCTAAGTTTTGCGCTTTGATGTTTCGTACGTGCTCCGTCAATGCACTGTTTGCTTGCGCTCCTCTGAACCTACTATTTATTCACTCTCTATCATTGAAGCTCTCCTCCTTTTTTTCGCGACGGTATCTTTGTATCAAATGTGATGGAACGAGAATGGAGCGACGCATCTGAAGATCAAAAGTTCGATGCGCGTTTTGTTCTTTCGAAGGTAGTCTGCATGCCCATCTCTGTTGATGATACTCCGTCGTTCATGTCTCGGCCCGGAGCAGGTAAGTTTCATCATCTTGAAGCCCCGCCACTGAACCTTCCACAGCTCACTCAGGCCCCCTCGCTTTCGCACTTGATCTCCGCATTGCTCGTATCATGGAACCAGACGGCACGCGTGCTCTATCCGTTCGTATGCGCTAAGACTCTGTTACTTCTTTGCGTGGGAGTTCAGGCACGAATCGTTACTCTTTCGTCCGTTTGGCCTTCAGGTTCCTGGAGCAGCTTCATGCATCATCTTCCCCCTAACCAACACCTGGGCCAGTACTCCACCTCATTGTTGGGTCAAGATCTCCTCCCTCCCATGGATCCCTCAGAAGACTTCGGAACTTCCACTCCAACTTTTTCAATGGCTCAGACATACGACGGTCATCCTCCCCCACCTCACTTCGCGCGTTCGCACCACTACCCCTCCCCTTCTTCGCCGAGCTACCCCTCCTCTTACAACCTGCCCCTCCCTTCTCCTCTCACGTACCAATATTCTACCGAGTTCGACCCTCATCGACATGACCTCTATGGCTGGCACTCGCTCAACCCGTTTGCGGCGGAACTCGCTCGACCGGAGGAGGAAGGGAAGGCCAGCGACTCGATGTCGGTCGTTCGATTCACGCTCAGCAAGTCATCATCAGAAGAGACGAGAACTCGTCAGGTGAGCATGACCCTTTCTTTCTCTCCCAACCCTCCCCTCGTTTGCCGTCGCTTCCAGGCTAGGGTTTCGCATCTGCACTCGGGGCTGACAACCCTTCCTGTTCCTTCAGGCCTGCCAAGCTTGCCGATGTAGGAAGTCCAAGGTCACTAGATTTAACATCTCTAGATCGCTTTCACTTGGGTATGCGCCCGAAGGAATCAAGGGGGGCGGGTCGCTGGCGAGGACTCGACCCGCAGGGACTCTTGATTTGGACGGAGCAGTCAGCTCAACTGAAACTTTTGTTTTCCGTTCATCTTTAGTGCGACGGGGACGCTCCTTGTATTCGATGCAGGAACCGAGGAATCAGCTGTGTTTACACTGCGCGCTCGCCACGAACTCGAGGATCGACTTCGAAGCGAGGATCCGGAGGCGTTCGAGAACCTAACGCTTCTTCCCTCACCTCCTGCTTCACCACTCAACCTCTTGCCCACGCTCCTACCCCAATTCTAGTGGCTGGATCCTCAAACATGGACCTGAACTCGGAGCATGGAGTCAGTCGCTTACGAAGGAGAATCTCGGATGAAGATGGAAAACGGGGAGTTGACGTCAGACCTCAAGAATTCGTCAGGAGGGTCAACGAGCCCCGAAGCTCTTCGGTGGGAAGAGAGGAACCTTGGATAGGTTCCAGACCAATTGGGTTGGGACTGGTGTCGGTCGAGGCCGCAAGAGGAGGAAGTGAAGAGTCACGTCGTCTACGAACGTCAACGGATCCGTACCCCTCCCCTCGCAACCCCATCCCCATCGGATCCTCGTTGCACCAAGAGTTTCCTGCTTCCTTCAGCCACTCCACTTCCTACTCAATTCCCTTCGCCTACTCCAGTTTCCACTCCTACGAAACCCAAAATCATTACCCTCCTCCTCCTCCTCCGCAAATGCAGCATCGTCACTCGGTTCCTCAACTTCAATCTCACCTCTATCACCACTACCCTTCTTCCCCTTCCGAGGCTCAAACCCCTTCTCTATCCAGCCGCTACTCTCCCTTTTCATCGACTGCGCCACTCCACCAGTTCGGTCTCCCCTACGCTCCCGGCCATCACTCCATCTTCCTCGACCAACCCTCGGACGCGTCGTCCTCGGTCGCCGTCGTCCTCGACGCTCAGCACCCGTCCACCCCCCACCATCGTCCTCTCGGAACCGAACAACTTCACAAGATTCATCCGCAGCCTAGGAGGGCTTTGCTCTCCATCATTCAGGCCCCGGAATCCCACCTCGGCTTCTTCCCTCGAGTCGTCGAGGAGGGGCCAGCCTCTTTGAGATAGCCAGGAGCAGTCGCATTTGGTTCCGGCGAAACTTGGGCAAATAGAAGATGGGAGTAGGTGGGTCTTCATGGTTGAGGGAAGCTCGAAAGACTGTTGTATTGAGTTTGTGTATCTCTTTCTTGCTTCCTCTATAGTAGCTTAGCTCGTCGTTATTACTCTCTCACTCGCTCTATCTCGTCTCTCGCTCGTTCTTTCTTTCACAGCTCTCATGAGTCCGCGCGCTCCCTTAGATTTGCGCTCGCCCTCCTCCCTTTTTACCCTCGTCTACATCTTGACCTCCGTCTAGCGTCTCACTGAACTTCGTTCGGTCTCTCTCTTTCACTCTCTCTTTCTTCTCCATCGTGTACTTATACTCGTACCTCTTTTTACAGTGTCCTCTCATCCAGGTTCGCTCGATACATCAGTCTACATCTTGACCTCCGCCTAGCGTCTCTCTGAACTTCTGTCCTCTCATCCAGGCACGAAGGCTAGACCCTTAAATATCCATCATATGTTGTAGGTGAGTCGACCTGGAAAACTCGACAGTTGGACGCGGTTCGTGTGGCCTGAGCTGATTCCCTTTTCCACCTCTTTCGCTCCTTCTTACTAGTTCTGCTCCTCGTTCTTTCTATTTATGTTTCGTCGCTCGTCTTTTGCAGGTCACCTTTATGATTACCTTTTATCAGATACACCCGGATACCTCTCTTTTCGGACCCCTTGTACTACTCGTACTGTATAGCTTCCCAGCAGTCTTCTAGCGGTCCCTCTCTGATCACCCTCTGACGTCTGAGGCGTTACAAAATGTTACACCGACATGTCGTCTCGACGATAACCTTCTTTTATACTCTCGAAACTGACGGAAGCTGGTCGAGAAGTCTTGATGATGAGAAGAAGCGAGTCCGATTGCATTCACTAACGGGAACAGGAGTAGACAAAAACCAAGCTGGATCGACTTGTCCTCCTTGTTCACTGAAGCATCCAGAATCTCTTCCAATCATTCCAGACGGAGGATCCTGTCGTTCGAGAGTGAGTTTTGTGTCGCAGCGAACCCTCACTCATCGTCTTCCTTCTTCTCTCGCGCAGGTCGTCAGCACCACCGTCTTCCTACGGGTCGACGACGCCAGCTTCCCTTGATAAAGCCTCAATCCGTCGTCCTCGAGCTTCTTTCTCTTTTTTCTCTTACGAAGCGAGACGTCCCAGGAGTCCTCGCGAACAGTTTCTCAAACGATTGATTCGCGAAGGGTGCTCGAGCGAGGCTGATCGCTTTTCTCCATCGCGTGATGACCACCTCCTCCTCCCTCCTCCTTGCCAGGTCTCTCCCAAGGTCCTCGATTTTGCTTCCGACGCTAAGGACTTTCATTTTGTCTTCGGCTCTTTTTGATTCATACCATGTTGATTGTGGAGGGATTAAGAACAACACGCGAAGTTTAGGTTACTTCTACTGTCCAAGGTGTATCAACTATAATGACGCGCGCGGAAGTTCAGAAGAAAGTACAAAGATCTGATAAACGAAGTAAGAGACTATCCTCGAAGTGATATCTCGAACTGATACGTCGGCGCAATCTGCAGTATAGTTAACCGAAATTCTACTAAGAGGACCCGAAGAGTAAGGAAGGACCGTGGCTGACATTGGGCAGAGGTAAGTCGACGATCAAACCAGTTCAGAGACGGCGACGGGTGTACATACTGCTCAGATCACATTCTTTCGTTTCCCGAATGAAGCATGATCTGGGTGAGCGTTGAGCGGGAAAAGATGGATGACTAGATGAGGAGCATACCGTGACGTGGATATGCGACTGACTCGCTCACTTGCCTTCATCACAGAAGTGATACACTTTCGAATAGAGGCAAATTTGCCATACATGGGTTTGCGGCCTGTTTACGTGTTTTGTTTGACCAGACCTCACCTTGGAAGGCGAAGGTCACTCTGCAGCTCAGCACTTCACACTGACCCTTCGCCCATCGTCTCGTCCGCTACCTTTGGACCGGTAGCAGAGTCGTTGTTTCGGGGGGGGGTCGTTATGGTCAAAGTAATATCCAGATATCAGCTCGGTTCTAGCGGAGGAGTTCCTGGCCCAGTCTCCTGTCAGCTGATCTCGATTGTTTGACGATGGAAAGAGGAAAGGCCATCCGAGGACGCTTCGAGCACGACTGAGCTCCAACCACCATCCAGCTTCGAACTCACTAGCAAGATGAGCCCACGTCTCGACCATCAACCTTTCCTCTCCACCCCACTCGAGATCAAGGACAACATCTTATCCTTTTGCGACCCTCAAACCCTCGGACGAAGCGCTCAAAGCTCACTGGCCCTCCTCGAGCTCGCTTCTCCGTACCTTTATCTGGACATGACCATCAATGGCTTCTCCCAGCTAGACCGGCTTTTCTCCGTCAAGGTACTGTCGATTTTCTCTCTGGCAATGCTCCTGGAAGTCTTTCTAAACCCCGGTACATTCTTACTCTATCTTTCAGCACAAACCCTTCTCTCCGTCCTTGGACCCTCTCCTATCCCTCCATCGCACACGATCCCTCACCTTCATCAACCTAACCCACGAACAAGGCGGAGATCCAGAGTGGAACACTCTTTTCCTCCCCAACCGGTCCGTCACTCCCCTTCATCTCGGCACTCTTTCGGTCTACTTCGGCGAGAACGGCATCGACGGTGGGACGGACGCCATCTCCACGTCCCTTCTCAACCTTTTCGACCCTGAGCACGTTGTGTTCTCGATCTCCGGCGTATGGCCAGTCGACACCGCTCCAGGGGTCGCGTTGTTCCCGGTGAACTGGACTCGCCTCAAGTCCCTCACGTTCAAAGGATCCCGAGCCTTCAAGGGAAATCTCGCAGTGTGCCCTTTCCTTGCGGATTTGGCGGTGGGGTCGTTGACCATCCTGTACACTTTCAGTGACGATGCCGAGGACGAGGCCTGGTTATACGACGATGAGCTTTTGGATGATCTTATCTGGATGGCGGCGGATGGACGAGCGTTGTCGCTGCTGGAAACCCCTTGCGTGAAAGAGGTAAGTCGAAGCTCAACAGTCTGTCTTACCGCTCCTTCGTTCTCGGTTTCGCTAATTGTTGTCAACCTTCGAGCAGATCGTGCTTCGCGTCTACAATCAGGAGCAACAATCCCACGTACTTGCGCATTGCCATCGGGTATGGGATGACGAAGGGATGTCTCCTATGGAGCGGAAGAGGAGAGAGGGTCTGCTTCGGTTCGACGTTGTCAACCAGCACGAGGGGAAAAAAGTGAGTTGGAACGGTTGAGGGCAAAGTTCTCATATCGACTTTGCTTAAAAAAAACCTTTCTTCTGTCAGCAGAAGGAGGCGGCGGAAGTCGAGAGTGGAGAAGAGGTGTGAGGGTGTGTCAACAGGACCAGTCGAGGGATGAGGTGGAGAATAGCGAGCTGTGTGGCTTGAGGTGCATGAAGGGGCGCTGACGGGAGATCGCACCACTTCGCATCGTGCTCTGTTCGTGATTCGTGATGCCTTACATTATTTTACTCCTCGTACCAAGTTCTCACTCCCTTTGTCCTCTTCAAGTGTCATCCCGAGGTCATCTAGTCATTATTTTCGTACAGTAGCTCTTAGTGACCGTACTCACTCTACTTTATCCCTGAAATTTACAGCTCCTCGAATCCCCCTCTCTTGTGAGGTGAGCGCTGCACGAAGACGTTCGTCAGTACATGTAAACGGATGCACCATACGGTAGTGGAAACGAGGCATCATATGGACTGGATGAACATAGCGGCTCGTAAGTGGCAGCAATAATGAAAGATAACAAGGACGCGGAAGGAAACATAGAATGAAAGCGACAGCGACAGGAGTCCCGAAGCGACAGCCAAGCACGAAGCAGGCTACTTACTCATGACCTCCTCACGTTGCTCCGTCTTCCCTGCCTTGTAATGACCTTGAGCTTCCCTCTCTCCTCTCTGCCTCTCCACCAGTGTCTCAAACGCAGACCTGTGCTCGCCAGGCTCTACCATCTGCCAGGGAGGGTTTGTTGAACTGGGAAGGTGGAAGTCCTTGTACGGGCCCGACGTTGCCCGGTTGACCTCGTAAACACTGACTGGTGGGGAGTAGATCTTGCCTTTGTAGCGAACCGGAGTGGGTATATGTTGGACGTGCGGGAGGACAGTTCGATTGGGAAGAGATGGACACGATGGTTGGTTGCGTGATTCTGAAGTAGTAAGTGTAGCAGGGGGAGTGGAAGGGTGGGCGACTGAGGACGAGCTGGAGGGTGAGCCGGTTGAAGAAGAGAGCTGAAGAGTGGGTGAAGAAGGCTTGAAACCTGTTGATTCGGCTGTCGCGGGGACTTAAGATGAAGAGGACATGGTTGAGAGGGAATGTGTGGGTGACTGAGTTGATCAGTGGAATGGTGGGATGGAGGCAAGATCGGGGGTGGGGGTAGCGGGCGCGTCGAGATGACGCTGAATGTTTCCCCATCCCTTCCCATTTTTTTCTTTGGCAAGCGGTACCTTGCTTGTGGAAATGGTCACGTGATCTGAAGGTAGCTTGCAAAGCTGATTCCGAATGGTGGTTGCTGACTGGGTATCGAACGAGACGCGTTACTAAGCTACTACGTGATACCTCCCTGCGAGTCGCCAGCTTCCAACACAGTTTCGGTTCTGATCTAGTGAGTCTGTGCTGCTGTCTGCATCCGACGCTTATGATAGACGATACTTCCCCTTTGTCTCAGCTTATGGAAGGTACGGGGTTGGTTTAAAGGCTTGCGGCGCGTCGGACGAGGACGTCGGACGACGAGAGGTATGTCCGTGATGGCTGCTTTGTGTTGACCTTGTTTCGTAGACAAGATCATTGCTGATCTGTTCTAGTTATCCGGACTAGTACTAATCATCGCTTTTCTATGCATCTTGAGGTCATCACATCAGTCGAGCCAAGCGTTCAGTCGTCTTGTGTATGGGCCTGCCATGACTGTGGCACATGTCGCCGGTGCGATTCTTGTCGCGTCTGTCGTAGCTTCCGTTCATTGCGGTTTAGACACTGAACATGGTCACCTCCCTCCATGCCTTTCCTTGACTTTTGGTCTTAGCTTTATTTTTTTTCCCGTTTCTCTGCCTTGTTCTACGTATACCTACACAAAGTTGCAAACGTTGGTCAACTCGGGTTCCCAGATTTACATAAGCCGAAAATGAAGACAGGGAATTGCCGTCGTTACGATAACTGAAGAAAAGAGAACGAGAACGCGTCGAGGTCAGCGCTCTCGACTGCTTTAGAGCAGATCTCGAAAAAAGCTACCCCAGAAAAGACAGCTGATAAATACAAACGGAACCGACGAGAGCAACGAAACTAGAAATGTAAAGTAAAAGACAGCCTGTCGTTTTCGTCGTCGCTTCAACTTTCAATCTTTCAACCTCCGCGGATGAGAGAGCAAGAGAGGAAACGAAGGAAAGGTTTTTTTTAAAAAAAACTAAAAAAAACTATAGAGGTCGAAGAGATGGCTGATTATTTCGGCTTGTGCTAGAGTTGACTCACCGGATACTGATGTGTGAGTCAAAACGGAACGAGAGGACAGGTGAGACGCAGGTGAGACGCGTCTTGAGGGACGATTGGCGTAGGTTTTCTTTCTTTCATTACCACGATAGCACTCTTAAGTGATTCATTCGTACGATCCAAAGCTGGAGCTGTGTTGTATCTGTTCTTGGGAGCTACAAAGCGAAACGACTCGCCTCGTCACGTCGCCTCTCCCACTCTTCTCACGGATTTAAGAACATACTTCGCTAGTACCGAGTCCTCGCCGCTTCGTTCCAGCTTGAACTCACTTGCACCGACTCACCATCTATCTCCCTGGAAGCTCAGCTGGCCGGGACAAGCGACGATAAATGAAAACGAGCAAAACGGAAGACAACACCGATGAAAACGCGTACACCTACCCCTCTGCATTTCTAATGCTTGGAGTGAAGGTCCGTGCTTGTACAGCTTGAAGTGATGGAATAGTGACCCGTTGGATGTCGGGAAATCGAAGAAAACGAGTAGTTTGGGGAGGAAGAGCCGGAAAGCTCGAAAGGATCAAAGTGGTGCTGCTGATGTTGAGATTGCATCCAAGGAGAGGTTTGTCGCTGAAAGTCCTCCCCCCGTTTATGTTTCGATTTCTCCCATTCTTCTACTGATCGGGACGCGTTTCCACCGCGATTCCTACCATCGTCTGTAAACCTGTGCCCTACGAGAAGTACGTTCCCTGACGGACAGTCAACCGCTTCTTCGCTCTCCCTAAGAAACGGAAACCCAGCTCCTTGTGGGAAGACAGTCGTCTTGCCCGTAAAATCGGAACTCCTGTGAATATCATCAAGCAGTCGGGGAAGAGAAGAGGAAGAAATGGGAGAACAGTAGCGGGCGAGTCTCACCTCGTGTTGACGTGAGGGAAGGCGAGAAGGGAAAAACTTCATCCGCTCGTCAACGTGGGAACCAACTCCGGTGTCCGAGTTCGTAACGGGGCACGCCTCTGCATACATGGCGTCGGTAACTGCAGCTCCTCCGGTGTAGCGACGACTCTCGTGGGGTCTTGCTGGGGGGGTTTTATATGCTCCTACGCGTGGGGAGGCTTATTGCGTGATACGACTAGAGGAGTGTAGTCGATCGCGGGGGGGCTGGGAAGTTCCGACGAGGGACGATGAGAACGACGAGGGCGAGGGAGTGGCGAGAACGGCGACGACGAGACTGCCTCTTGAGGACGGAGAAAGTGTCCGTTCGAGAGATTTGGAAGGCCGAGAGGTGGATTGATTGGGAGTGAAGGCGAGGCTGTAACTAAAAGAAGAGCGTCGCTTCCCCTCCCTCGGCGTCGAGTTCCTTTTGCAACACAAGGGGTTGACGTAAGAAAGATGGCCTTCGTTTTTTCGACGTGACACTTCGAAGCTTCGCGACCGCCACTCCACTCGAGCTTCGATCTACGCAACCAAAGGAAGAACATCAACACCAAGATCTACACCTTCCACATCTCCTCCTTCAAGCTCGACTGCACCTCCACTCGGCGTCTCAACCTAGGACCAAGGGCGGCCTTCTCGTCTCGCAACGCGTCTCGTTTTCACTTTCTCTTCTCCTTTTAGATCTCTCTCTTTCTCCTGGACACTTCACTCGTAGATAATTCTTTCTCCTTCTCTTTTTACTACACTTCACTTCGACTCCATTTTCGGTCCTCGTTACATCTTTCTCGCCGGGGTTTCAGATCCGGTTTCGAGCGACGCGTCTGCGTTTCACCTCTCCTTTCTTTCGAGTTCGTTTCTTTCTAGAAGGTTCCACGAAGTCTGGTCGAGTAGTATGAAAATCTGAAGTCTAGGTAGTCTTGATCAATCACCCGTGGACCGGAACAGTCTCACGCAAGTCACTTCTCGATCTCCTTCTCTTTTCTTTTCCAAACTCGTACTCGAGCCCCGTGCGCTCAACCTTCTCGAGACTCGTGCTCTCATCTTCTCCTCGGACCCATCCACCTCTCGGCCTTCCAAATCTCTCAAACGGATTCTTTCTCCATCCTCAAGAGGCAGTCTCGTCGTCGTCGTTCTCGCCAATTTCTCGCTCTCGTCGTTCTCACCATCCCTCGTCGGAACTTCCCAACCCCACCTCGATCGGCTACACTCCTCTAGTCGCATCACCCAATAAGCCTCTCCATGCGTAGGAGCATATAAAATCGCCCAAGAAGACCCCCCGAGAGTCGTCACTCATCGGTCGAGAGCGAGACTTTGGGCGCGGAGCGATGATGGGTAGAACGGTGGATACAGCAATGGAGGTGATGTAGGAGAGGGTGTCGACGCGTTCAGCGACGCGGGTCGGGACCGGAGAGCGAAGAGGGAACGAAGAGGAAAGAGTCATGTTCCATGACCAAGACGCCAACCAAAGGTCATTAACTTGGCTCTACATCACCCCCTTCAATTCAACCACAAGGTTTCTTCTCCGACTCGAGCTCGAGCCTCGAACGACTTCCTTCGTCACTTCCCTCTCCTCCTCCTCCAAACAACCAAAACCACCCCATCCCTTCGCACCCAGATCCGCTGCTCGTCAAACGGCCAGGAGACGGAGGATCTGGTGGTGAAAGCTGATGAAAAAAACCAGCCGCGAGAGCAGCGAGTTGTGCGCCAGCGAGGACTGATCACCCGACGCGTCGTCCGTCCCTTCTCTTTCCTTCTTCGCCATCTCTCTCCCCTCTCCCTCATCACTCTCTTGCGCACCTCCTTCTACTTTTCGCGCAGTAGCGATAACTCACATCTGATCAACTCCGTCCTCACCATCTTCCATCCCTAGCCCCGTTCCCCTCAGGTGGTCAACCATCCTCTCAACTCGTTTCCCAACGGGCCAACTCCTCCCACCCCTCCCTTCCTTCCTTCAGCTCATGACTCCCCTCCAACATCGATCCCCTGAACTTCAACTCCTTCGGAACCGCCGCTTCCCAAGCCTTCCGCAAGGCATGCTGAGCCGTCGAAGCGTTGGGAGTATGCTCGTCCTTCGAGGAGAAGAGGAAGAGCGTCGGTGTTGAGAGAGGGAGTTTGCCGAAGGTGGTGTGGAGAGGGAGGGGGGAGAGGAGAGAGAAGTAGTCGTCGTCGCCGCTTATAATGCGAAGGGGAGTGGTTGGAGCGGGAGGGGGGAAGGGAAGTTGACGAACAAGAAGGTCAGTTGTCGACGCGTCGAATTCGAGTCTCGACGTCTCTCTCTCGCTCTCGGGGGAAGGAGAAAGCGAGCGAGCGAAACGAAACGCACCCTTCACAAGCCAGACTCCAAGCTCGATAAACCGTCACATCCACCGCGAAGGCTTCCTGCCCTCCAGGAGCGAGCTCGTCTCGCTGACCAGCGGCGTAGATGTCGGCGGCGAGGGCAGCGAAGGTGGGGGGGAAGGAAGGATAGGAGGCCAGAGCTTCTCGGTCGGAGACTGCAAACAAACCAAGTCCAAAAAAGAGCAGAGGGGTGAGTGAGAGTCAGCGAAGTGTCAGCGGTAGCAGGAAAGAAAGAAGGAGACAAGAAAAGTCGAGCGAACGACAAACTCACCAGGCGCCTGAAGAATCGCCTTCTGGATGAGCGACCTCTTGGGTTCCGAGGCGAGGGAGCACACGATTTTTGGATAGCCTGTAGAATGACGCATCGAAGCGACTTCCGTCTTGCCTTCGAGCGTGAACGGAAAAGGAGAGGCGGGCGGACGAAGTCAGCGAAAGGGAGACGCGACGGGCCGAAGAGCGAGACCAACGAATCGCATGAGGGAGGGTCGAACTTTCTGTGAAGATTTGCGTATCTCTTTCTTTCTTTTCTACAGTAGAATAGGTTGCTGAGCTCGCTCCTCTAGTTTCTAATCTCGCTAGCTCTCTCTCTCTTCGCACACTGCCTTATTCCCTTAACCTTTTTCACTTCCCTCTCCTCCCTTCTTACTCTCGTCTACATCTTGACCACCAAGCTAGCGTCTCACGAGTCCTTGTTCGTTCATCTTCTACTCTCCTTCTCTTCATCAGTCGTGTACTTATATTCTCTCTATACTTCTACAGCTTTCTCTCTCCAGGTTAGCTCGATACATAGTCTACATCTTGACCACCAAGCTAGCGTCTCACGAGTCCTTCTTTCTCTCTCCAGATCGAACCAGACGCTAGACCTTACATCTTCATACTTTCAACGGTCTTGCAGAAGTCAACGCAAGCCTCGATCTCGTCAGCGTCCTGCTGGAGGGAGCCGCCTCCTGAGGCTCTGTAGGATCAGGAGAGGTGGGGTTGAGCTGTGAAGAAGGTGGGAGGAGGGGAGGGGTGATGGAACGGGGGGTGTCAGTTCATTGGCTCGTCGTTGAGGGAGGAGGTTAGTTGAGCTCCGAGTCGTTGAGAGAGGGATGGCAGGATCAGTAAAAAACGGTTTGATTTCGATGTGGAGGCAATCCTTCCAACGAAGAAGGCTAGAGCGACGACCACGAGGAAAGAACGAGAGAACTCACAAAGACAACCCGTCTTCTCGAGCTCGCTGAGGAAGCCGACGTAGGGTACAGATTCAATGCCACCGAAGAGACCTGGAAGGAAGATGAGCTGAGATGGTCGAGTAGAGAGAGTGGAGAATGAGGGAGGTCAGCGGAGGAAGTGAGAACGAAGGACGAGATGGAACGAAGGGAAGCGTCGAGATGGAGGAGGAGGAAACGTTGATCTCACGACTTCGTTCGACTCTTGAAGACCTGACTCAGAGACGGGATTCGATGATCCTTCCTCCTTGATAGGGAAGAAGGGAAGAGGTGAAGAGTTCCAGGATATAAATTCAAGTAGGTTTGCTAGCAGACATGGTGGCCGTTCGAGGCTGAAAGGAAGGAGGGCTTCGTCCGTCAGCTGTTGAGCTTTCTTGTCCTCCTTCTCCTTCCCCCTCACCCTCCATCTCAGCTCCGTTCTCTTCTTTTCACTTTCTTGTTTTCTCAAGATGGAATCCTCCTCCTCAAAACTGTCTCCTCCTTTGTTCATCCTTCCTGGTCTGAGCACCTCTGGGTCGACCATCACTCTGTCAGTCCATCAACGAGAGCTCATCTCCTCCTTCGCCCCATGCTGACCTTTTGATCTCCCTCTCTCGTTCCTCGTCTTGTTCAGCCAACCTCTCCCTATCCTCAACATCTCGGAGCACTACAATCGTACGAGACTCCGGCAGGGCAGAAGTCGGAGAACTACGAGAGTCAGTCCACGGTGCAGATATTTTCTCGACTCGAGCGAACGAATGAGCTCATCACGATTGACCTCCTCCCTTCCTCCCCTTCTACTCTGTACTCCCTTTCCCTTCCCCCTCCCCCTTCATCTCACCTCGCCCGCAGTCATCGAGGCTCTCATCGGGATCCAAAAGGGCCGAGAGGTAGAGATCGTCAACTCTTACGAGCTCGCGATGGAGAAACTGGACGGAGGCATGGACGTCGATTGCAACAAACATCCAGGAGGGAGCGGGTTCCGAGGGCAAGACGGTTGATTGTGCTCTCTTCGAGGAGAGGAGTGGAAACTGTGAGTGTATACGTCCCCTTTGGCGTCTTGTCTAGAGGGTTCTGAAGGAGGGAGGGAAACAAACCAGGCGGAAAGGGAGCTCTTCCCCTTCTTTCGAGTCGAGCTCACACCTCTGGAGCTGGAGTCCTATCCCAGAAGACGAGTTGGAAGATCGGGACAGGCGAGGCTGAGCGAGTTGCGTTGGAAGGTGCTGGGAAGGCTGAGTTGGAGGGAGGGAAGGGAGGGAGTAGTTGTGAGTGACCCACGTCTCGTCTCGTTTCGTTTCGTTTCATCGACCTCACCGTCTTCCGCTCCGCCTCTTCTCTTCTCCTTCACTATCTCTTCTTCCTCCCTGAACGAACGCTCACCTGACTCCCTCTTTTCCCTCCGTCGTCGCGCTGCAGTAGTCTCAAACCCAACAACCCAACGAAACGCCCTCCCGATGCTCTCGAATCGAACGCAGATCGTTTTCGTTTACGTCCGAGGCGTGTTGGAAGGAACGATGAAGCAGGATTCGGAGATCCTTAGCATGATCAGTGGGTTGATGGCTGGTCTGCCGGGGTCGAGGAGGCCGGGGAGTTTAAGGGAGGAGCTTTTGACGGTGAGCTCGACGCGTCTCCGTCTCCTTTCCTCGTTCGTCCGCTCGTTCGTTCGTGCGTTCGTACGAAGCTGACCTCCCCTTTTCGCTTTTCGTTCGCTTCCTTCGTCTCCAGGAGTACGCCGACGTCCAACTATCCACCTACCTCGCGAACCTCACCAGATCCCTCCATTCGCTCAACGACGCGACCGACAAGTTCACGCTTCTTCACGCTCCGCTGCGCCTGAGCGAAACGGGATGGGAGGGTTCGAGAGCATGATGGGTGGCGGAGGAGGTGGTAGTGGGGGTAGAGGAGGAGGAAGGGGGGGCGGTAGGATGGGTGAGAGGACGAGGATGGGTGAGATGATGGGTGGGAGGTTCGGGAGGGATCACTGGATGGAGCGCTGAGGGGAAGGAGAGGGTGGGTGGGTGCGTCGAGTCAATTCAAACATTCACGAGTACGATCTTTGCCTATACTTCGATAATGGACGCGTCAACTCTACCCTAGCTCGGCTCCGGTGTTCAAGACGAGAGGTGAACGAAGAGCTGGGACGACGCGTCGTTTCTTTCGACTCTCTTTGGCTTGTACGAATCAGCTTTCGCGACGTCTTGTTCGGAGAGGGAATGGCTGTTTTGATACGGGTCCGTTCCATCGACCTACGAGGCAAACCCGAGGGATGGACGGGGGAGGATGGTCTTGTACTGTAAGTCGCGTCGGCTTTGAGTTGAGTTGAGTTCGTCTCCTCAACCTTCCACTTTCACGGTTTCTCCCTGCGAGGATACTTCTCTGTCTGTGAACTAAGAACAAATGATCCCCAAAACGACTATGAACCGTTTCCACCGACCCAAATCCCTCTCGACCACACCCTCCCTCCCCACTCTCCCACTGCTCCTCCTCCTCCTCCTGCTTCACCCTCCCGGACCTCCACGCCTGCCACGCACTCCCCGCAAACTTCTCCACCGTCACCACATCCCACACATCCAACGGATCCATCAACTCCCACCTCCCCCACCTCGCGCTCAACAGTACCGGCAGCGCGTGAAGGATGTGCGAAAGCAAGTCGACACCGCCGAGGACGCGATAGTTCTGTCCGAAGGTCTTGGAGCGTTGGTTGAAGAGGAGCTGGGAGAGGAACATGTGGGAGGAGAAAAGAGAGGGCGAGGGGGGTTGAGGCCGTCGAGGAAGAGGGAAAAAAGACGACGCGTCGTGACTCGTCTTGATCTCGCGCAAACGAAGGTTGTTCCTAGATCTTTTCGGTCGAGAGAGGAAGAGAGTTGAGCAGGGGTACGTTCATCGCCATATCCAACTACGGCTAACGAGTCAAGCTGAGGAGAGAGGAGAGGAAGGGAGATCAGCGTTCGGGTCTCGTCGACGTCGAATCGAGGGAGAGGAAGAGAGAGGGGCGAACGTCTGGGCGAGGGAACGGGCAAGAGACAAGCTCCAGGTTTGGCTGATCCAGGAGCGAGGGATGAGCTGAGGAGCAAGGCGTTCGTGCCTAGAAGGAAAGGGAAAGAAAAGGTCGACGCGTCAGATACGGCAAGCAGCGAGATCTCGACGGCGAGCGAGAGCGAGATCGAAGACGAAAAAGACGGACAAGGGTTCGGACTCACGTTTCACGAAGCTCGTACCTTGACCTTGATCTGACCTTTCACCCCGGCATCGACGCTATACTCCAAAAGCTCGCGAAACAACTTCCTCTCCCACTTCCAGCTGACGAGCACCACCACCTGCACCACCTCCGGAAGAGGAGCAGCAAGATCCACGATCACAGGCTGCATCCAATCCATGGCTCGCGGTCGTCCGAGGTCCAAAAGATCGTACGTGACCAGTCGAAGTCGAGGGAAGTTGATGGTCGCGAGCCTTCCGAGCTTCCTGAATCCCACACACGCCGGTCCGACGAACTTGATGGTTTGCAGTCGACTCCAGAAGGCATCGTTGAGGTTGATGAACTTCGTGTCGTCTACCAACCTGGACTTGGGGTCTTCTCGGTGGGCTGCTTGGACGACGAGATGCTTGGGGTGGCAGAGCCTGTAGAGGGTTCGGAGAGCGAGGGGCTCGATGTTGAGCCGGAGGACGAGCCGGCGCAGGCGAAGGGCTGGTTGAGTGGGGATGGAGAGGAGGAGATCGTACGAGTCGCCGACGACTTGAGAGAAGTGAAGGATGCGGATCGGAGGAAGGCTGGAGCCGGTGGAGGAGGGGAGGAGGGAAGGGAGGGTCTGGCGAAGAGAAGAGTGGCAGGAGAGAAGGAAAGGTCAGCATGCAAGATAACCGGGCTGGAACTGCACGGTCAACACTCACCCTTGGTTTGAAGAGAAGCGAGAGCTGCTCGCAGCCGCGAGTCTCGACCTCGTAGTAGAGAAACGGAGTCGAGAGTTCGAGGAAGGCCAAGCTGACGAGCGAGGTCTTTGCGAGCGTCGAGGGATCGCAGAAGCGAAGGATCTCCTTCTTGAGCTCGTTGGCGAGGAAGGGAAAGAGTTGAAGGCATGGTTGGCTGGCATCCGAACTGATATTGAGGGAGGAGAAGTCGAGGATAGGGGATTCGATGGGGAGGGAAGAGGGTAGGAGCGAGGGAGGAGGAGCGTCCATCGCGAGGAGGATTGAAGCGTCGAAGGAGGTTGATCTCGGTACGAGTGGGATCCTGAGATGAAGAAGAGTCCAGTCGTGATGATTAGAGGCTACGAGTAAGCGTGCGTTGTAAAAGTGGATGTGGAGGAAGGTCGAGGCTTGCGGAGACGAGGATGAAGGTCGAAAGTTGAGCTCGAGCCTTCCTTCCCTTCCCCCAACGTCTTTCACCCTTCCCTTCCCTCCCCTTCACAAACCTCCTGATCCACGTTTGGCCCTCTCGACCGCGCCGCCATGCTTCCTAGGAATTGAAGAGCTGTCTCTAGAGAGCAGCCGAAGGAGGAACAGCAGCAGCACGCAGATCAACCCATGGTGAGCTCGAGTCTCTCCTTCCTTCCCCTCCTCCCTCTTTCCTCCCTTCCCTCCACACACACGCCGCTCTACTTCTCTCGTTCTCGACCCAGGAGCCTGACCTCTACCTCTCTCTCTCTGCTTCCTCTCAGAACTCGTCCCTTCGATCCTTCTTCCCTCTCGAGATCGTCAGACTCATCCTCCGCGAACTCAACGGCGACCTCCCCTCAATCGCCTCGCTCTGCTTTGTCTCGTTCGGTTGCTTGGAGGAGGCTAGCGAGGAACTCTATAAGGGTGCGGTCCTGAAATCAGATCGAGGGATAGTCAGCTTCTTCTGTGGGGTGAGTCCGAGACAGGAGGAGTGGGAGAGAGGGAGAGAACGTCGAGCTCCCCATCCTTCTTCACCTTTCTCCTCCTTCCCCTCCTATCCCTCCAGACGAAGCTCAAACCTCACTCTCGTCTCATCCCCTACCTCTCACTCTCCCAAGTCCAGACCCTAAACCTTTATTCCCACACATGCACCAACGTCCTGGTGCCCCATCTCGTCGAGAAATCTGGCATCTCCGTCCCTCCCCGTCTCCTCGGCGTCTCCCCCCTCGCTCTCGAACGCCTCTCCCTCCTCCCAGCTTCCTCCACATCCTTCACTTACTACACCTTCGACTCATTCCTCCTCTTTATCCTACCTCACCTCGCTCCTATCGAGGTCATCGTCAGCCTCGGATCCTCCTTTGCGCGAGCTGCAAGCTCACACGACTGGACTCGAACACTCGTAGCCTGGGGCAGCACGTTTCGGTCCCTCACTCTTTGCGGCAGCGTGGGACGACTTGGATATTTCCTCAGAGCGGAACGCCGCTTCATCCTTCGAGACTTGCCGTACGTTCGGAGCGGAGGCGCGTGCGTGTTGACGCTCGACGCGAGGAAGAGTCAGAACCGCGAAGACGAGACTTTCGTTCAGATTCTTCGATGGATGGGGGTGTTTGGTATGGATGGGTTGAAGACGAAGATGGTGGTAGCAAGGGTGGTGGAGAAGGAGTGGAAGAAGGAGATCGCGAAGCTGTCGGAGGGGCAACGAGGGAGGGTCGAACTCGTGGTCGTCGAGGAGGGAGTAGAGTAGCGTTGGGAGTTGAGCTTCGTCTATTACCACTTAATCTACTTTCTTGATTTGACTCTGACGAGGGGCGAAAAGGGAAGAGAAGAACCGCTGAGGAGGAGAAGGAAAGTCGTCTCGTCAACGCGTCTCGCCTCTTCAGAGTTCTGCCAGAAACGGTGGTCTGAACAGCTGACAAGTGGTATCATGCACACGTCAAATTCAAAAAGCACTTCCCAAAAACCAAAGTCGAAGCAAAGGTAGAAAATCAAACCGGAAGAAGAGAGAAGAGAGAGAAGAAGCACGGGCTCATTTGAGTCGACGACGCGTCTCGTCTTGTCGTTGATCAAGCTTCAACGCAGCTTCCCTCCAGCGACTGTGACCATCCTCGGATACACGACCCTGCAGGGGTGAAGTGGGAATGGGTGAAGAAATGTTCAGTATGAGAAGGAAGGTGAAAAGTGGACGAGGGACGAAATCAAACCACGATATCGACCGAGCGAAGCGAACTCACCAGCAACACAAGAGCCGTTCCTACAAGAGACCTCGTCCGTTCCAGGGAGGTCCGAGCAGTCCACTCCCTTCCCGACGAGGCACCCTCCACACGAGCTAGAGGAAGAAGAGCGATGTGATCAGCGTTCGTTTTGAAAACTGCTGGAGCTCGACGCGTCGTCGTCTGTTCGAGAAGCAGGAGACTCCGGCCCCCCAAACGAGTTAAAACGAGCCCTCGAATCGCTCACGAGAGGTTATCCATGACGTTGGTGCACTCGAAAGCGTTGGTCGAGGAAAGCATCCCCTTCGTTGATTAATCTCCTCGGGAAAGTTAAGACTCGCTGACGGAGGTGAAGACCCTGAAAGAGGAGAGAACGCTGTCGGAGAACCGAACGAAGCTGATCAGCTTGACGACGCGACGAAAGATCAAACCCGAACTCACAGCTCGATCAGCCAATGATACGGAGACGTCGTGCCATTCCAGCCACACTTTGAGAAGAACAGCGTCCCTCCCTTGAGGACTTCTGAGCGAGTGACTCGCTCTCGAGAGGTCCTTCGAAGAACAGCGAGTTGGCTTGTGGAGGGGAGAGAGCGGAGAAAGGATTGGATGAAGAGACATGAGAGGTGTTGGATGGAAAGAGTGAGGGCGTGTTGGAGATGGCGTCTGATCGAGAAATGAAAGAAGGGACGAGGTGAGGAAGAGGCAGAGCTCGGGGGTAGAGACGAAGCAGAAGAACGAACAGAAGGTGCCGTTCCTGACGAACACATTACCAACACATTTTTGAAGAAGACAGCAGAAAGGAAAGCACAGAACGTGATTCGAAGTTCTGCGATCTACTTGGAATGGAACTCAAGCTCACAGACTCCTTCCTTCCGTCCCTCAAGCGTCGTCTCTCGTTCCACCCTCAGCTTCCCCACCCGATCGAACAGATCCGCTGCTCCGCCCTCCAAACTCAACGGCGTGGAAGCGAGGTATCCTGTCGGCTCAGGCTCCTCCCAAGCATAGTGAGTCTGGAGCCGCTCTAGTGCTGGATCTTTGAGAGAGAAGAAGAGATGGAAGGAGGAGAGGAGGAAGAGCGAGCTCAACAGGCCGACGGTGACGAAGAGGAGAGTGAAGAAGCGTCGATTCAGAGGGAGGCTGGTAGTTTTTGGTAGGAGTAGGCCATCTCTATGCCCCAGCGGTGGTGCTGAACGAGAGACAGAGCGAAGGGATGCTGGTGGTTGAGCTTGAAGGAGCCAGAGGCGGAGGAAGGACTGGAGGTGAAGGGAGGAAGGAGCTGCGAGCTCCCGATTTCGTTTGACTGCCTGAACCGTAAAATCTGCTCCCACCGTGGAGCTGAGAAGCATGCCTGGAAGAGGCACTGGATTAATAGGAGATAGATCACAAAGTGAAAGATCAGCTTCGATGTTGGCGGTGCTGGGCAAGAAGAAGAGAGGAAAGAAAGGACGCTGATCATAGGCTCACGTGATTTTCGAGGCCTTGGACTCCTCCCCCTCTCCTCGCCTGCCCTCCCTCCTCCACCTTCTCCTCTTCTTCTTCTACCTCAACCTCCTTCCCCCTCTCCCTTCTCACCCTCATCAGTCATGGCCAGACGATCAAGATCTTCCTCCCCCTCCCAACCTTTCCCATCGACATCTCACCCTTCTCCCTCCGAATCCGACGAGCCATCTCCCTTTCCGTCCGAGGACGAGCTCGCCCTTCTCCCCCTCTACGATCTCCCTCGTCCAATCCCTCCAACCTACCTCTCTCGGCTGCTCAAAACTTACGACCTTCGAGATCATCACCTCCCCCTCGAGCTCTTCGGTGTCCTCCATCGACTGGAGCCCAACTCGAGCGTGCATCGTATAGGAGAGAATCCGAACAAGAGGGAGAGATATCAAGCCGTTGTTCATCTGAATGGATACCTGGAGAGCGTAGCATCTTGGAGGAGGCAGAGAGGAGCGAGCAAGAATGGCTGGAGGGATCCTGTAGGCGGATGGCTCATGGATGTTGAAGCTCAAGCGAGAGAAGATCTGGTGACGCTTTGGCTGTCCAAGATCGGACCTCTCTGGGTGAGTCGCAGAGTTCAGCTCTACTTCCTCTCCTTCTCTTCGGCCATCTATCTCCTCGAGGCTCGAGGCTACCTAAGCTTCTCTCGCCTGGGCGCTCACTACTACATATCTGAAACTGACTCCCTTCCCTCGTTTTGCTTCTCTCGCTTCGAAAACCTACAGCTCCATCACCTTCCCTCCCTCCTCCTCCCCACGCCTCTCGAAACGAAAGACTTCACTCTATCCACTCAGACCCTCTTTCAAGTCGTCTTCCCAAACCTCGTTTCCGAATCACTCCCTCTCATCCACTCAAGCCAAGAAACCTTCGTCGGAACCCTCTTCGTCGCGTCCTCGGTTTCCACCATCGATCCCAACCCATCTTCCTCCTCATTCTTCGACGCGACCCCCTACCTCTCCCAAATCTTACGCTACCTTCGGCTCGTCATTTACTCGCCAGCGGAGGTCTGGATTCGTATCGGCTGGGTCAGGTCGCACCATGATAGATTGGGCTTGAAGAAGTGCGCGATCGAGCAGCAACTCCTGTTGGGTACGAGATCACACGATGAGGGATGCAGTATCTCGCTTTGCGAGTGGGACAAGAAGTTTTTGGCGGATGCTGAGCCGATGTCGACGGAACTGGAGCAGATGGTGGAGAGGATCCAAGTGGAAGGGATGGTCGGGCTGAGTCGGTTGGTTCGAGGTCAGTTTCTCTTCTTCTCCCTCAAAGTCCTGCGTTAGATCATTCTCGTTGCATGGATCTGACGTCTTTGATCTTCTTCAATGGTTCTCCGTCTGACCGTCTTCAGAACTCTCTGCGGAAGACGCGTTGATTTACCAGCTTCGCCGAATCCTCTCCGAGTCTCGCTTTTGGACGTGTCTTTCCTCGACTTCGAGCCAGAGGGACGACGGATCTTGTTTGGGAGTAAGGAGACCTAAGATGAGACGCTCTGATTGGACTTTGGTGGGAGAACTGCTTTCGTTCCAGCCTGGTAAACTCGACTCCTCTTAATTATCCTTCTCGACCTTCCTTTTCTTGATCGCCCTCTCCCTTCCCGAGACTCATCGCTGACGCCGTTCTTTCTTCGATCCATAGACCTCGTACTTTCGAACCTTGGAATCATCGCCAATGCCGTACTTCGAAGCTGTTGGCTCGAGAGGGACGAGGAGACCGTGGAGAAGATGTGGGAGGTTGTTCCGTTGTTCATAAAAGGTGAGCTCGCCTCGCTCTTGTTCCCTCCCTCTTCATCATCAACTCGAATGGACTCGAAACTGACATACCGCGTCTTCTTCACCTTCTGATATCAGCCTTCCCCGAGTGCTGGATGCTCGAACACACGTCTTCTCGCGACCCACTGGACGCGTGGGCATCGTGCGACCCCGATAGCGACAAACCTTCCGTCTCTCGATCGTTTGAGAACCTCCTCAGCTTGCTCCAGAGTGGAGGTAGTCCAGGTCGCTCTGCAGCTGGAACTTCCATCCTCGTCGACGTTCTTTCATCAATCCCTCGTCATGTTCGTCGCTTCGCGTCTTCCGTCCCTCGTTCTTCGCTCGCGAGCCGTCGACTTTCTCCCTTTCCCCTCTTTCTCAGATCTTCCCTCTCACCACTCGATCCGTCCAATCCCTCTTCGACGCCCTCTGGTCCTCCTACTCTTCTGTCCTCAACTCGTCTCTCCACCCAGCACCAGTCAAATCCCTCCTCTCCACCATTCAAAGCTGCAACACGTATCTCCTCGAAGCACGTCTTGACGAGGGGATGAATCTCTACCTCGAAGTCGAGGTCTTTGCAGACGAGCAGGTCGAGAGGTGTCGGAGAGAAGGGGGAGCATACTTCGTCGAAGGACCGAAGAGGTCGAGGGAAGCAAATGTTGAATATGTTGATTACGGCGTCGAGATTACTGTTTCATATTTGCTTAATACTCTCCATCGCCTCCACGTTTCACTTCCACGTAGTTCCACGTAGTTACACGTCGCTCTTTCTTTTCGACCCAAAGACCTTTCATCTTCATAGCTTAAGCTGATACAAGAACTTGCACAACCTAACTTCCCAGGACCGGAAGTTTCAACACGTTATCAGCACCACTCGCTCGCTACAGCACGATCATCCCATCCGACATGTCAACCAACGAGCGAAACATCAGGCTCTTCAAGCTCGACCCGCTGGACAGCCGAAACTACGCAACATGGTCAATCAGGATGCAGATCGCTCTCGCAGAAACCAAGTGCAAGTCACTCGTCCTCGGTACGGAAGTCTTCCCAAGTCTCGCGCCAGCCGAAACAGGAGCAGCACTCAAGACGAGGCAAGAGGAATGGAACAAACGAAACGAGTTCGCCCTTCACCGGATTCAGATGGCCGTCACGGACCGGGAACTCATGCGTGTCGCAGCGTGCGCGAACGCGAAGGACGCCTGGGACATTCTCAAGACGGCACATCGAGTCGACGGAGCGGCAGGGAAGATGATGGTCCAAAGGAAGCTTATGGACCTCCGGATGGAGGAGGGCTCGCCAGCTCAGTCGTACATCGAACAGTTCGAGGACATTGTCGCCGAAGCCACTATCCTCGACATGGACATCATCAAGACGCCGGAGCAACTCGCCCTCCAGTTCCTCGCAGGTCTCCCCAAATCCCTGGAGAACTTCTCCGACATCATCTCCCTCAACTCCCAAGAGTCCGGAAAGGAACTCACCCCCAAATCAGTTACCACCGCCCTCCTATCCCACGTCAGAACGAAATCGTCGAAATTGGACAACGTCCCAGAAGAGGACACCGCAATGAACGTCGACAAATCGAAGGCAGCATGCCACCACTGCGGGAAGAAGGGTCACTTCAAGTCGGAGTGCTACGACCTGGTCGGAAAACCGAAGGGTCAGGGAGGGAGGAAGGGTCAAGGGAGCCAGAGGGGTGGCGGAAGTAAAAAGAAGGAGGAAGCCAACAAGGCTGGGCGGATTGGAAGAGATTGGGGACTCGCGACGGTCGCGACAGCAAACGTCGAGGAGGAGGCTTTCTCCGTCGACGATGGCGCATGGATCGCGGACAGCGGGTGCAGCAACCACATTTGCAACGACAGGTCAGCCCTGCACAACTTCAAACCGCACTCAACCACCGTCAAGGTTGCGGACAACAAAGTCGTCGGCACGGAAGGGATCGGAAACCTCATCGTCACAACTACCGTCAACGGAGTCACACGAACATTCCAGATCTCCGACGTCTACTACATCCCCAACTTCGCCAACCTCATCTCGATCGGACAACTCACCCATCGAGGAGTCAACGTCAACTTTACGGCCACCGGCTGCACGTTCAGGAAGGACGGAACGACGTTGATCGAAGGGGTAATCTTTCGAAAGAACCTCTACAAGCTCAAGATCGACGACTTCCAAGCGAGTCAGTCGACAGAAGGAGCCGGCCTCTCAGCAGAGGGAGTCGACGCGGTCGAGACGCTACATCGAAGACTAGGACACGCGTCAGTCACGGCCATGAGGAGACTCGTCACGGACGGGATACTCCCACCACTCAAGGAACAGGACCTCGTCGCGTTCGAGAAACGGACCTGCGTACCGTGTATCCAAGGGAAGCAACATCGATCTCCCTTCCACACTAGCACCCATCGATCCACCACTCCCCTCGAACGCGTCCATTCGGATCTCCAAGGGCCCATGCCCACCGAGTCGTTTTCTCGGAAGTGGTACATGATGACAATCTGGGACGACGCGACGAACTACCACTGGGCTTTCGCACTCGAAAAGAAGTCGGACACGTATCGGACATTCGTCGAATGGAAGGCCAGGGTCGAAAAGGAAAAGGGAAGGTCGGTCAGGATCCTCCGTTCGGATAACGGCGGAGAATATCTTTCGGACGCATTCAAGGCGTACCTCAAGACCGAAGGGATCAAGCACGAAACATCGATCCCCTACACTCCTCAGCAAAACGGCAAAGCCGAACGCGGAAATCGAACCATCGAGGAGAAGATCACCTGCCTGCTTCACGACACCGATAATCTCCAAGATAGAGGGAGATACTGGGCGGAGGCAATGGCAACGGCAACTTTCCTGATCAACAGACTCCCGTCAGTCGCAACAGGAGGACGAACGCCGTACGAAGCCTATCAGGGCTCAAAACCGTCCGTCCATTTCCTCCGAGCCTTTGGGTCAATCGCCTACGTCCACGATCCTCACCACAAGAAGCATCAGTCAAAGACGCTCAAGGCAATCCTCGTCGGATACGGAGAACCGAACGGGAAGAAGGCGTACCGTCTCAGGAAGGAGGAGGATGGGAAAATCATCTTCTCCCGAGACGTCAAGTTCGACGAAGGATCGTCGAAGTCAAAGAAGGCGGAGCTGGATCTAGTCCCACCGGCAGATGGAGGAGTCCCAGATCAGGACGAGAAGGGATCGGACGTCGGCGAGAACGACGTACCAGAGGCCAACATCCCCATCGGCAACGACGATCCAGCACGTATCGCAAAAGCTCGTCAGCCCTCTCGCATAAAGCCATCCTGGTCCTACGAACCAGTTATCGACGATCAGCCGGACGTCGACGTCAGCGGGAGGTACGGACGCGGGAAACGAAACCAAAAGTCAACCGAACCAGCAGAGTTCGCGAGCTTCGTCTCACTCGCAACGCCAAACGCCAAACAAGACCTATCCACTCTTCCTAACCCGATCACTCCCAAAACCACCAAAGAAGCGCTCACATCTCCCCACGCCGAATACTGGAAGTCGGCCATGGACGAAGAGATGGAGTCGTTCGATTCCAACGGAGTCTGGGAACTCACAGAGTTGCCCTCGTCGCGAAGGACAGTGGGAGGTCGATGGGTCTACCTCTTGAAGAAGGACTCAAACGGGAAGATTGCCAAGTTCAAGGCCAGATGGGTCGCGAAGGGATACTCGCAACGGGACGGCATCGACTACACGGAAACGTACGCGCCGGTCTCCAGGATGAACTCCCTTCGGATTTTCTTCACCATCGCCGCACAAGAGGATCTCGAACTCCGACAAGGAGATTTCAAGACGGCGTTCCTCACGGCCAATCTAGTCGAGACCGTGTACATGGATCAGCCAACAGGGTACGAGAGGACCGGAAAGGAAGGACAGAAGCTAGTCGCTCACCTCCTTAAGGCCATCTACGGACTCAAACAATCCCCCCTCGCCTTCTACAACCACTCCTCGGACTTCTTCTCCTCTCTCAACCTTCACGCCATCGAAGCCGATCACTGCCTCTACGTCGGATGGAAGGACGGTCGTCGCAGGATGTTGATACAATACGTCGACGATTTCATCGTCGCAGGATCGAAGGAAGACGTCCAGGAGGTCATGGGCAAGACGAAGAATAGGTTCACCATCGACGATCGAGGAAACCTGGAGGACGGAATGATGTTAGGAATGAAGGTCCAACGGGACCGAGCGAAGAGGACCATCTCGCTCACTCAACAACGATACTCGGAGGAGATCCTCGAACGATTCGAAATGGGAAACGTCAAGCCCGCTCGAACGCCAATGGACGAGCACAAGCAGCTCATGATCGGTTCGGATCTTTCAAAGGAGGACCTACGAGGAATCGATCAAACGCACTATCTCCAAGCCGTCGGATCCCTCATGTACCTCATGGTCTGCACTCGTCCGGACCTCGCCTATCCAGTGGGAGTCATCAGCAGATTCAGCAACGACCCCCGAGCTATCCATCGGGCAGCCGTCAAACGGATCCTTCGCTACATCGCAGGAACGAAGAGTCACGGACTCACCCTCGGAGGGAATCCCAAAGCACCCATCCTCGAGATGTGGACGGACGCCGACTACGCAGGAGATCACGAAACAAGGAGGTCGACGACAGGATACCTCATCAAACTTTTCGGCAGTCCCGTGGTCTGGGCGAGTAGGAGGCAGAAGGCAATCAGCAAGTCGTCGCACGAGTCAGAGTACATCGCTCTCTCTCAAGGATGCCAAAATCTTATCTGGGTCGCCAAACTCCTCCGTCAAGTGGATTACAATATCCCTATCATTCCCGTCCGAGTCGACAACCAAGGAGCAATCGAAACAGCCAAGAACGGGACCCATTCGGAGCGAACAAAGCACATCGACGTCGCGTACAAATACGGGCGCGAGCTCCTCCAAAACGAAGTCATCTCTCTCTCTCACTGTCCGACCGATCGGATGACGGCGGATATCCTTACGAAGGCATTAGGATGGGAGAAGTTGGAGAGGTTTAGGGCAGAAATGGGTGTTGACATACAGAAGAGGGATGACACAGCTCATCTCGTCGAGTGGGAGTGTTGAATATGTTGATTACGGCGTCGAGATTACTGTTTCATATTTGCTTAATACTCTCCATCGCCTCCACGTTTCACTTCCACGTAGTTCCACGTAGTTACACGTCGCTCTTTCTTTTCGACCCAAAGACCTTTCATCTTCATAGCTTAAGCTGATACAATAACTTGCACAACCTAACTTCCCAGGACCGGAAGTTTCAACAGATCCAAGACGGGGTTGGGACTTCGTCGAACCGAGCGAAGGATGTGTACAGCGGAGAGGGGGGAGGGGTTGAGAAGGCGGAGGAGGAGGAGAGAGTGGGCGTTGATGCAGAAGAGGGGGAGTAGGAGGGGTAGGTTGGAGAGGAAAGTGGCTGGTAGGAGTAGGTGTTGTTGAGTTTGGGCGACGCGAGGAGGGGAGTGTAGCGTGCGAGAGGAGATGAGGGGCGGAGGACGGAGGGCAAGGGACGGGAGAACGAAGACTGTATGACAAAATAATCTGTGAGAACCAGGTTGATCGAAAGATATGAGAGGGGAGAGAGACAGAGTCTCACCGACAACGAAGCTGCGTCTTTTTTCGGCTGCCAACCTTCGATTCCAAGCAGTGGCAGATCTGGACACGATACGCTTCTCGTACGCGATCGACCATTGGATTCTGTTGCGAGCTTTTGAGCTTTGAGGAATGCTTTGCGCTCTTTGGACGCTGAGAAGCAGAGGCGAAGATGAAACGCGGGTGAGGCCGGGCTCGTAAATCGAGACCGCGTCGCAGCACCCACCAAGAAAGCAAGACTCACCTCGATTGTCTTCATCGGAGACCTCCTTGTATTCACACAATCTCCTTGTTCTGCTACAGCTCGAGCAAACGGCCCCTCCAACGCATCGAATCTTCCTGCGAAAGCGAGAGGAAAGAGGGGGAGAGCGTCAGTTTCCGGCCTTAATTGTTGAGACGAACGGTCGGGCGCTCCACAGACGGAAGGACGGAAAAACTTACCTGAGCCTACAGTAAGTACATGAGACCTTTGCTCTCTGTCTTCCTCCAGAAGAAGACGAGGAATCAGACATCGATCTAGCGGGTGAGCTGGGGGGTACCGAACAACTTGGAGCGCTGGAAAATTGTGGGGCGAAATGCGTCGAGATGAAAGCTTGAAGGTCTTGAGAGTGCCAAGTGGTCATGATTCCGAGAGAAGCCGGTGTGGGAGAAGGAGGAGAGGGTAGAGAAGACTGGAAGGGGAGGGAAGCCCGTGGGGGGGGGGGGGGAGGGAAGTGGAGAGTGGTGGTTAAGAAGCAAACGTGAACAGACGGACCGAGATGGAGTTTGCTACTTCAACTCCGCTTCCTTCCCTTGTTGTTCCTAAGCAGGTCTCGGGCAGTCTGTACATATCTTACCGGTATCAGGAAGCTAATTCATCAACGATCGATGAATTTGGTTATCCCCTCAAAATTGGAGTGGAGCTGAAGCGAAGAAGTATCTTCGTGAACTCGTCTGTTAAACTCGCCCAAGAGCGTCGCTCCCTCCAGAGGGAAATCGAACGCCTCAAAGCCCTCTCTTTCAGAAAAAAACGATCCTAAGGAGAAGGGACCCACGCGAGAACGCGAAGCAGACCGAAGTCGCGGGAAAGAGAACCTCTTTGGGTTCGGTTCCTGTCTATCTCTATAAAGACCCTCGTTTCTGATCATCCCCACTCACCTCCCGGTGCATTGTTCCGGCAGAACTTTTCCCTCCACCTCATGGATCTGTAACATAAAATCATGCATTTTTTGCTCTTGAGACAACACCGGTCTCAGTCAGACTCCCCCTTCGGAAACAAAAGCCTGGAGGTTCCTTCCCTTCGGAAAAAAGAAAGGAAAACCCCTCAAGGAAGAACGGATCCACGCGAGATACGCGAGGCAAACCAAAACGGGAACCACTTTGAATTCCTGTCGTGACGATCTCTGTTCTTTTGGCCATCCCCGTTCACTTCACGGTACCTTATTCCGACCATGAGCTTCTGTAAGACGTGTAAACATGCATGTGTCGCTTTTCAAACAAAATCGGTCTCAGGGTCGTTTCTCCTTCCTCGATGCCAACAGTCTCTAGAAGATTCCTGCTAGGTAGTACAACGGATGACTTGACGATAGAATCGAGGGAACTGGTATCCCACCAAGAAGAAAAGACCAGATCCACCTTTCGGTTCCTTGTTCGCTTCCCGTCCTTCTCCTCTCCTTCCCTTGTTCTTCTTCGCTTCCGTCCTTCCCAAACTCTGCCGCACTGCGGGAGCGGTAGCCAACCTTGCTTGGGGGGACAGCGGTTTTATTGGACAGATAAACACAAGCATAGACAGGGAACAAAACGAGGTGATGATGGAAGTCGCGTCGTCGTTCCGAGTTGGGCAAAACGAATCAAGAAAGTAGTTGCCTATCCCGTTTGTCCAGCGTTTCTGGGGCCTAGATTGCGTACCTCGATAGAAGTTGCGAAAGAAAGAAACCTTATTCAGACGAGCGTGGATTTTGTCGTCCCCTTCCCGCTCCCGTCTTTCAAACCTATCAAACAATGAAAACTAACAAGGGAAGCGAGCAAAGAAAAGGGAAGATCGTATACGTAGAAATACAGAGAAGAAAAAGACGAAAGATAGAGCGGGTGCGGATGCAAGGACTGGGGGCGAAAACCTGTTTCAAGAAAGCTGTTTTGTGTTGGGACACGACAAGGGAGAAAAGAGATGGAGCGAGAACGAAAGCGAAGAAAGGAATAGTGCAGGAGAAAGCGCTGGCTAAAAATTAACGATGAGAGCCAAAAGGAGAGACTAAGCAGGAAGAACGAAGCGAGAACAAGAAATAGTCCATCAACCCTCTACGGCAGCCACGTCGCATCCTTCTTCTTCGCCGACCCTCCACCTCCCGCGGAAATTCCAGGCAGCCTCCTCAACACGCTCGATGGACTGGTACTTATTATGCTACCAGCAGGAGTAAGAGGCAATGAAATCTCCTCCTCCTCTCTGCCCTCTCTTCCGAGTTGGCGTTGCTTCCTTTCCTCGACCCCGAGCCTGACGCTTGAGTATCTTAGTCTCAGTAAGACTCAACCTTCTGGGATCCACACTGCCTCTCCTCGGACTTCGGGTGCACGCTCATCGTTCGTGCTCGATTGAGGAAGCTCGCGGTGGCTGAGATCTTGGGTCGACGGGAGTCATCCTCGTCCTTGGTTTCAGTGTCGAGAGGGAGACCGGAGGCAGTTCGAAAAGGAGATCCGTGGGCTTCGCACCTCCCGAACCTATTCTTGCAGCAGATGCTTGGAAGCTCCTTGATCCTCAGCTTCAGAATTTTTGCTAGTTCTTTGTTTACTCCGTTCACTTTGATCTCTCTGTGCGACGCTTGGTCCGACACCTCGTTTCCATCCGCGGCGCGTCGGTTCAAAAACCTTTGTTTCTCTTCCCCCGTATCTCCCTCTCTAGTAGCGGGTACAATCTCCATGCCTGTGACATTTATGTTTCTAAAATTTGCTGGCATGCTAAATTCGGGTATCGGTGAAAACAAAAGAGCTAAAGGAGCGCAGAGCACAGGTTCAAGCGCAGTCAGTCGGGTCGAAGAAAGAGGGAAGATGAGGAACGTCCAGGTCGTCGTGTTGTCGGAGAAGTCGTCTTCGGTCCCCCACTCCTCGTCGGATTCCTGTCGAGCGGAAACGAATGAACCATTAGTGTGCAGGAGTTGATCTCAAAGGAGGTACGACTGGACGATGATAAGGACGATGCTAGAAGATGGCGACTCGCAGAGAGGTCATACATAGTAGCTTAAAAATGCGTCTCGTTCAGTCTCCGCGTCAGTAACCCTCCTCCGTAACCAACTACTCTGTAAGCTACCTTCGAATCACGTGACCAGTTCCATAGTGTACAAACTTTTCGAATAGCTAGTTCTATACAACAAGCTTTGAACCGCATCCTGCAGACTTCCCTAAGCAAAGTGGACGACCCAGCAATGAAGATGTGCCCAAGCAAAGGGACGAAGGATTCTACTGAAAAAGTGTGTTGACTGCAGATATGCCGGGGAGGGATGAAACACTCAACAAACACTCAACTAAATCAGAGAAAGTACAAAAGGGATCGAAGCAATATAAAGTAGGCTAGGAGATAAAGCTAGAATGTGAACGATAGGATCTGCGTCAACGGTATCTACATCCGGAGGGGAATGGAGGAGCAAGTCCTCCCCACTGGACGCCTTCCTGATCCCGAGTGGCACTTGACGAGTGTAGAGCTGACCAGTACGCAGAGGAGGAAGACTGCCCTCCGTCAAGTCGCCTGTTGGGAAGTTCCTGGAAGCCGAATTCGAAACCAACCTCCGGAAAATGGACGTAAGACGGATGAACGAGTTGGGAGGTAGAGAGGTCCGCGGTGGAAGTAGGATATGCGGTGGAAAGTAGGGAGTTTGGTTGAGGAGGAATGATCCAGGCTGAAGGAGGGGTATCTTGAAAGCGAGCCTGGGTAGCATAGAGGGGGGAAGTAGGAGGGGCTGAAAAGTTGGAGGAGGATGGGGAATTTGGTAGAGGAGGAATGACCCAGGCTGAAGGAGGGATGTCTTGGAAGCGAGCCTGGGTAGCATAGAGGGGGGAAGTAGGAGGGGTTGAAAAGTTGGAGGAGGATAGGGAATTTGGTAGAGGAATGACCCAGGCTGGAGGAGGGATATCTTGGAAGCGAGCCTGGGTAGCATAGAGGGGGGAGGTAAGAGGGGTTGAAAAGTTGGAGGAGGATACAGAGGTAAAGCTAGGTGATGACGATGAGGAAGAAGATAAGGGATAGGTAGGCGAAGAGGGCTTTGGCGGGCTTGTGATGGCGGCGCTGTTGCGTTTCGGGAAGGGGAGTGTTGCGAGTGGAGGGACCGAAGGGTTGGCCTCGGCGGGGGGGGAGGAGAGGAGAACGGAGGGAAACAGGCGAGAGCTCCAAGGATTATAGGTAGACGGAATGGACTATGAAGCGTTGACAAATTATGTTCGGGTCAGGAAACTGGGGGAGGGGGAGAGGGAGTTGGATAGGAAAAGAACCAGCACTTACCGACACCGACGGTACGTCGTCGTCGGGCACCCAACCCACAATCGGCAGGTACGAAGACATTTCTATTGAACCTCTTGGAGACTGGATTAGAATTTGAGCTTTGAGCCTTTGAGCTTGGAGGTCTTTCTTCCTGCGCCTAGCGGCTGTGAGGAAGAACACGCACAAAAGATATCAGCTCTCTTCAGCAAGCTTAGCCAAGTCCACATCGCCACATCTGTTCGCACCTCTGTTATCATCGTCGGACACCGGCCGGTATTCACAGGACCTTCTGTTTTGACTGCAGTTAGAACAGACGTCTCCTCCATCACATCGTCTCTTCCTGTTCAATGAACGAGAAGTTCACGTTGGTCAGTTCCCCCGCACGATGTTGTTTCGAGACTTGCTTGCGACAGTGCTGGAGGACAAAAGCTGACCTTGAACGACAATAGGAGCAAGCTCTACCAGCTCTCTTGTTCTTCTGCGTGGAGATAGCACTGCCGACGGATTCGCTGCTCGAGGGTGCCTGCGTGCTAGATCGTGAAACGCCGGGATGGGTTGAAGTGTACGCCTGTGGGTCCTGGAACCACCACGTTTCCATCATCATGGGTGGGTTTGTGAAGAGGTAAGAAGGAGGAGTGAGAGGGATGAGGTAGGTGGAGTAGAACCGGGGCATTTCGATGAATTGGGGTACTTTTTCCGAACAGCTTGGAATATCGCTTTGTTACCCCAAGCGTTCCTTGGTGGCGGTCGCTGTGAATATCTCCGAACTCGTGGAAAGAGGATCCACGGGCGGGTGAGACATCGGGACGTTCCTGCATGGGACGCCGGGGCCGAAGAGCTCCAGATCCATCGAGCCGGAATGTGTGCTGACCTGTTCAGAGTGCGACCAGCACAATGGAACGTCGCGCAAGATACCTCCTCACATGCTTACAGAGAACGAAGTCAGAATCGTAGTCACAGCTTTGGATGAACCTTCCCGAAGCTGAAGCATACAAAGAGGCGTAGTCTCCCTCGCCTTTCGAACAAAGGTGCCGAGGTATTTAGGAACATGATGCTCCAAAATCATGCAGATCCCGCCCCTCAGCTCGGGCTCGGGAACCGGTCTTTTCAACACCATCTTTTCTGCTTCCTCGACCTCATACATTCTTCACGGCTAGGACACCTCATGAGATGCTGGCCAAGGTATCTTTTTCTTCCTGAACACGATCGGCGAATGCTTTAGAAGCAAGGAAAAACGACAGGGGGCGAGGAAGTCGGCACAGTGAGGCAGTCAGAAAGAAGGAAATTGACCCTACAGGCTGAGCTGTTAATGAGAAACGCGCCCGAATGATCCAAACAACTTTTCGGACGTTATCTAGCATAAAGACCTGGGAGGGAGGAGGGACATCTGAGGTTTCTGTAGCTGATGACGAGTGTGGAGAGGAAGAGCGAGTCCGACAAAAGTCAGACGCGCCGTCGGCGAAACGAAGTGAAAGCAACACGTTCATCGATCGAGTCGCGACCACTTTCTACGCAACTAGGAGCAAGAACTGAGGTCACCTTTGACGCTCAGCATGGCTTGTCCTGCACCTTCCGGTCTTCAGCCCCACCCACTAGGATACTCACTCAAAGAGGCAGGTGGGAGTACACACAGGTAAGCGAACCCTCCAACGCCTTCTGCACAGCTTGTGGGGTTAAAAAGTTCGAGGAGGATGTTTGAGGTCAATTTTTTGCCTGACCGCGGCAAGGAGGTCTCAGAGAGGAAGCGAACTCACAAGAGAAGCCGTTGGGTTCCTTATCCTCGTCTCCGTCGCGTTTTGCCGTCTCCTCGCCTTCCCTCTCGTTTCCCCCTCCTCTCCTTATCTGGGTCGTCAAACTCCTCCGTCAAGTGGATTACAATATCCCTATCATTCCCGTCCGAGTCGACAACCAAGGAGCAATCGAAGCAGCCAAGAACGGGACCCATTCGGAGCGAACAAAGCACATCGACGTCGCGTACAAATACGGGCGCGAGCTCCTCCAAAACGAAGTCATCGCTCTCTCTCACTGTCCGACCAATCGGATGACGGCGGATATCCTTACGAAGGCATTAGGATGGGAGAAGTTGGAGAGGTTTAGGGCAGAAATGGGTGTTGACATACAGAAGAGGGATGACACAGTTCATCTCGTCGAGTGGGAGTGTTGAATATGTTGATTACGGCGTCGAGATTACTGTTCATATTTGCTTAATACTCTCCATCGCCTCCACGTTTCACTTCCACGTAGTTCCACGTAGTTACACGTCGCTCTTTCTTTGCGACCTAAAGACCTTTCATCTTCATAGCTTAAGTTGATACAACAACTTGCACAACCTAACTTCCCAGGACCGGAAGTTTCAACACCAGGAACTTACCAACAGGCGACTTGTTGGAGGGCAATCTTCCTCCTCTGCCTACTGGTCAGCTCTACACTCGTCAAGTGCATCTCGGGATCAGGAAGGCGTCCAGTGGGGAGGACTTGCACCTCCATTCCCCTCCGGATGTAGATACCATTGACGCAGATCCTATCGTTCACATTCAAGCTTTATCCCTAGCCTGCTTTCTATTGCTTCGTTCCCTTTCGTACTTTATCTGATCCAGTTGGGTGTTTCTACCCTCCTCCTTATATCTGCGGTCAACACACTTTTTTAGTAGAATTCTTCGCCCCTTTTGCTCGCGCACGTCTTCGTTGATGGGTCGTCCGTCCACTTGAGTTTAGGGAAGTCTGCAGGATGTGGTTCACAGCGTATCGCATAAAACTAGCTATCCAAGAGGTTTATATACTATGGAACTGGTTAAGTGATTCAAGAGTAGCTTACAGAGCAGTTGTTTTACTAAGGAGGGTTACTGACAAGGGGACTGAACGAGACGCGTTACAAGCTTTTACAAAAGACCTCTCTGCGAGTCGCCACCTTCCAACATCGTCCACATCCTCGCCCAGTCGAACCCCTCTCGAGATCCACTCCTGCACACTCCCGAGGACAACTTAACTCTTTTCACAACGACTCTGGACCTCCTCTTCCTCCCGTCCTCGCTTAATCTTTAACCCTAACCCTTCTCCTCCTCTCTCCTCTCTACTGCTCTCTCAGCGTTACCCAACCTGAAAACTGGGTACTCCTCTTCAGATACGGATCGGGATCAGGTCTTTCGACGGACAGGGAAAGGAGGCGAAACTAAGAAGGAGCTGGGTTCGTGAGCTTCGAATCGACATGGAGGTCCATCCTTCCTTCGACCTCGGACCCGACGGTACGTTTCTCTCCTCGCAACCGGAACATTGTGTACTACTATTGATTATACAGTTTCGTTCAAAACGTCCTCTCGCCTTGCTTCCTCTACCACCGCTGGGATTCTAACCCGCCTTTCCTTTTCCCAAACCTCGACCGGGTCATCCTCCTCCTCTCCAACTCCCTCCTCCCAGCTTCTCGTCCCTCCCCAACCGCCTGGCCTCCCCACCTCGTCTATCAGCTCGAGCCAGACCACTTCGAGGGGTACAGGAGAAGGATCAACGATGCTCTCGCTTGCTTCCCTGCAATCGAAGGGAGACGGCCCGCGAGCGGGAGAAGCGGCTCAAGGACGTCGTTTGACAAGGGCTGTTGCTAGAGAGTACCTAGAGGACGTCAGCTCTCTTCGATGCGTTGGAATTTCAAAACCTCCGGGTTTCTCTGGAGGATGTGGACAGAGTGGAGAACCTCGCCGAATGGATCAGTCTCAGCGACCGCACGACGGCCAAACACTTTGTTTTCACTCCTCACTTCCCCCATCTTCCGTACGGCACCAACAACGACCAGCTGCTATCGACACCTTTTGGATCAACCTACCCTCTTTGATCGAGCTCCTCCTACCCTTGTACAACATCGAGTCCTTCGGCGCCGACCTTCGTTTCGTCAACTTCCCGCTCGACCGCTCGACCGCTCGAAGGTTCGTTGTTGGTTTTGCCATGATCTCGCTCAGCAGATCGGGGAGGCGGAGGAGATCTGGGAAAAGGGTCGATTGGAATCGGACGAGGAGGAAGGGGAGTGAGATCATGCTGGCGATTGTGAAGAAGTAGGGATGGACGTGCGTTGAGAAGGACAGGGGCGGGATGGAGTTCGAGGAAGGCTAGGAGAGGCTGTGAAGGATCCATACGAGCACGATTTTGTCAGTTGAAGTTCAGTTCAATAATTCGCTTTGTTCCGACTCTAACGAGGGCGCGTTTGCATCCGTTCCCGCTCGACAGGAATCCGATGAGGAGGGCGGGATCAACGACGACTTTTTCGACGACGACGACCTGGACTTTCCTCCTTTCGACGCGTTTACTGGTCCAAAAGAGGGCTTCTGCACTCTCTAGATCGTTCAAAAGTCATCTTGAATCAACCAATTTGCTCGCCTCCGTCCGTTCTCTAATATATCTCATCTGTCCTTCTTCCCTCTTCCCTCAACGCGACGAGCCGTGCTCGAACCTTTGCTCTGCGCCCTTCTAGCTGTTTTCACCGATATACGAATTTAGCATACCAGCAAAGTTTGAATACATATATATACAATATGTATGGAGATTATACCCGCTACTAGAGAGGGAGATGCGGGGGAAGAGAC